>CM068375.1:44352200-45747200 GCA_034769895.1 Magicicada septendecula
TAGTAGGCCTATTCAGTGTTTGCACGATGCTTCAGTCTCATCAGATCCATCTGCACACTCTTTGGTTCCATTACACTGGAAACGGTAACAATGCATTCCCCCGATGTGCATCTAAACTCATCACTAGCACAAACATAAATCATAAAAAGATATAATAATAAAAAAATAATTACAAAGATACAATAATAGGATATAAAATTTTTATAACGCACATACACAATGTATGTATTACTGTATTTAAGTAAACCATTGCAGAAAATATGTATGAGATCTGAGTGAAAAGTATCCCACTGTTTTGAAGTTATGTGAATGTTCATTAATATTTCAATAATATTCAGTTGGCTGTGAGACTCTGTTGTGCAACCACGCGTTATCTGTGACTGTTAATAGAACTTAATTATAGGCACTACACTCTACCACTGAATACACCTTTGCAAACCACACATACACAAACATAAACAACTACATGGAATTCTACACGTACACACAGAAGGCTGAAAACTAGACACTCTGGACAACTAGAAACACACACACACACACACACACACACACACACACACACGCACACGCACACGCACACGCACACGCACACACACACACACACACACACACACACACACACACACACACACACACACACACACACACACACACACACACACACACACACACACACACACACACACACACACAGAAAAACATCTTAAACAAACAGAAAAAATTTAAATAACACATACTGTTTGGGCATATTTCACTGCACACACAGACATCAATCTTTTGAATGAAGATGCGTCATCAAAGCATTAAGGACAGTGCTCCTAGCAGCAGCTCTGACGAAGGTCTAATTGAGTGAAAACTAGTTTTTAGGCTATCAGGTGAAAGTTTTTATCATTTCTTATTACCAATAAAAAAATTAGTGATCCGATTAAAAGTAGTGTTTTACACACACACACACACACACACACACACACACACACACACACACACATACATTGTAACGCGATGTTTCCCTCAACATAAAGAATATACCTTAATATAAAAATTTGTATTATTAAAATAATGAAGAACAAAACAATAATTGAATAATTAACTTATATCATGAGAAATAGATGTTAAACAATAAATATAAGATCATTGTAAAATAAAATAATAAGACCAAGATACCATATATGACTATCTGGAACTCTGTAACAAATAACTCCAGTAGAATGAATAAGAAATATGACACAAAATAGGTGAAAGCCTATTCAGTAGAACCTAACTGGGTTACCAATTAGGAAAGTGAATATAAACAAAATAAAAATTTTATGAAACCAAACAATAAAGCTAGAGAATAATTCTACCTGAGTGTGAATGAAATGACATAGACAATTCAGAGAATAATTATTATAAGATAAGGATATAATAACAGTTTTAATTTTGTATGAACATGTTACCATGAAGGTTAGGTTAAGAACCATTGTTATATGTTAAAGAAAGAGAAGAATATAAAGACGATTGTAAGATAAATAATTTAATAATAGAAAGTATAACCAATAAACTGAATAATAGATAAGACAATGATACATAACTATTGTTGGTTATGAACCAAATAATAATATAAATAGTAAGACATATACTTGGTAGGAAAAAAGAAAACAATTTGTATATATAAAACATATGGGATAATACTCTATAGATTAAAAGATAATGTATTTTAGTAGAGTAAAAAAAGGTGTTAATAATGGACCATTCATAATGTAAATAATAACAAATCAACATATTGTGTTGTGGTCTCCAAGCTGATGATGGGACCATGAGTCCCGAAATGCATATGTGTTAAAAAACATTGAAGTTGCAAGGAGGAGCACCAGTGTACCCGGATACACGAGGTAATATTAACTATAATTAACAAATCAACTTTGACAAACAAAATACATCTACTATGTAAGTTAGTAATGAACATTACAGGGAATAAAGATTGTATTAGATTATAAGAGATATAGTAAAAGTTCATGTAATTAATAAGGAATAATTAATAACTGTTGAACTGTATTAGAGTTAAGTAATTTTATTAGTGATAAATTGTAACTTTCACTGGTGAACACTTACGTTTCTTAATGTCCTCGTACGTTTCGGTGTGCTGTTCACCTTCTTCAGCGAGGTTTAGAAGGTGTTGAAAACCTCACTGAAGAAGGTGAACAGCACACTGAAACGTACGAGGACATTAAGAAACGTAAGTGTTCACCAGTGAAAGTTACAATTTATCACTAATATTAAGTGCGTGAATGAAGAGGATGAACCACCAAAACAACTGTTAAGTAATTTTGTTTAAAGAAAAGAATTATAGTCCATAGAACAATGGACATTATAGTGCCTAGAGGGCAATGCAATGTTTTGTTAAAAAAGTTAATGTTTATAGTTATCAGTACAAATATTAAAATGTCTTTTACTAACATAAGATGAAATGTACAACCACAAAAATTTAGATATATATCAAATGGGACTAGTTTTAAACAAAAATGTTAGAATAGGCCATCAGTTAAAAATGTTATCTTTGTTATTACTGGACAGAAATAGAGCTTAAGAGATCTCAAAACAATCAGCATAAAAAATGCATTTTAATGGTGGTAATATCTTTGTTATATTCAGTAGCATAAGAAAAATATGTCAATTTTAAGATTTTTTAATAAATTTGATCAAAAAAGTGACGCTTAGGTTGGCGTCTGTTGGTGTGCATCAACCCAAAGTCGGACGCTGAAAACGGAATTTTTGTGATTAAAAACGGAATGCTTGATAATTCCACCAATCAGAATCTTTCACCTGTCAGGTGAATCAACCCATAATGCACCGCCGAGTTAGTCGTTCGCTGGTAATCATACAGTAAAGAACACCTCCTCTGTGACACAGAAAATGTAAATAGCCTCCAACCCAAAGTGTAAATAGTCTTGTCCTCAAAGTCTCGAACCCGAGTGAGGTTAGGTGAAGTGTAAACAAAGGCGAGCTAACCTACAAGCGATGATGTAACCTAACAGTGAACATCAAGTGTAGTGAAGTTTTTTTTTTATATTTAAAGGACATTATAGTGAATAAATAGTAACAGTGAATTATATTAAATGTATAAATAAAAGGAAAATATAGAGTGCATCTAAAAAATTTATAAACCAACTTAATATTTAAGTATCACTATACCACGGTAACTTTTATATACACTTGTGAACTACGTTTAATACCATCACAGTATAGAAACACTAACACTATTATAATTATTTTGTGTTTAACTATTATTTTGTGTTGCACTTAATATTTAAACCTGAATAACCTAGCCACCATTGGTTAACCTCAAAAGCGGACTCTGTCCAATATACAAACTGTTTGTCACTTTAGATTTAAGTTGTTATTTTGTGATTTTATATTTAATTTGCATTGTAATGTTTTGTTCTTCAAAAAAGACATTTTTGTTAATTACTGTAGTCAAAAGAACCCAAAAGGTTATATTTTCATAACGTAAACAGTAACCTATATCTTTGAGATTGTGAACTCATGCTAAAACTGTTGAACTATCAATACAACAAGCCTGGTCAACATATTACAAGAAATGTTATTCATTTTTATATCAGAAGAATAGAACAGAATTCTAAAAGAAAATAAAAGAAAAGTGAAAGTAATTAATGGTGTATGAATTATCATTTTTAACAATTAATATTTTATTTGAAATTTATGAACATTAGTGTTTACATCAACTCCAGAAGAATAAATTGGCAGTACCTATTTTGGAACAACAAGTGCTTTTTAAATGATTTAACTAGGTCAGTGAACTCTAATAAAGTAAAAAGAATAAATTAAATAAAACTTATGAATAACAATTAATACAAATTTTTAATATCTCAATTAATAAAAAACAAATAAAAGAAAATCAGAGCAATCTAGTTTCATACCAGTGAGCACAAGGGCATTACAAGTGAAACTCCCTTGTCTTTCTCCGTCCAATTATTTGTGCATGCAGCAGCTTCGAATTGGCGTAAATACGTCGCCCAGTGCGTGCTTCCATCAAAGGTTGGGGCCTTGACATGAATTGTCCCTACCGGAGGCGAGGTGGCCTTCTCTATTGACTTAATTTCTGTGTCTTTCTCTGTCTTTATCATTGGTGCAGTCTGTTCACAAAGTTGTTTTGGTTGTAACTTCAGGCACTGCCCAACTTCATTTTTAATCTGCTCTTTTATATTTGTAATCGAGTCTTCTATTTTTGTTGACATAGCTTTTTCCACACTCAAGACAGATTTTTTACTTCAGCTATTTTATTTGACATGGATTCTTCTACGTCAGACATTCTGGTAATTTGATTGTTAAGCTCACCTCGTAATTCACCTATGTCACCACGTAGGAGACCCAATTCTGCTGTAGTATGTTCTTGCATCTGCTTTTGCTCTTGAATTAACGCTTTGATGTCACCTGCTTCACGTTTACGCTCCTCTGCCTCCTGCTTATGTTCTTCTATTTGTCTTTCTTCTGTTTCTAGCATTAGTGCTTTCTAACGTTCCTCAGCCTCTTCTCTTCCTGCCTGCATTTTTCATCCTGTCATTTTTCTGCTTCTTCCTGTGTCTGCCGTAGCAGTATTTGTAAAGCTTCCATCATCTGACTGGCATCCATGTTTACCAATTAATTATGAATTACACTCGTCTTGTATAAAGTGTCCACTGTTTCCACTGTTAACCGTTCTATCCCACTTCTGACACCACTGTTATGACGGTCTACTTGATTGTCATAGGTACAGTGGAAAACAAAATAAGTACAGGACACCAATTAAGTCACAAATCACCAGCTTTAATTTTTACAGTTAAACAGTTCGTAATTAACAACACAGTCTACTACAACAAATCAAATAAAAATTGTTCACACGCAATAAAATGTCACTAATATTAAACACAATTGTATTACAATATACCGCCCTATTATAAAACACAACACTTTACTAATAACCACTTGAACACGCACAGTAATATCGCCCGAGAATAACTCTCGAACCGCAATGTAAATATATCGCCACTATACTGACTCTAAGACAGCTGCCGCCATGTATTTATACCCACGCTCACAGATGAGAACATTCCTAATTGCGTCTTAGCGCCAGTGTACTACATAATTAATTACGGCATTGACACAGTCCACGCGTAGCGCCAATTCTCGCACCGTCTAGAAAATGCGTCGACAAGCATGTATGCCACATGTGTTTGTAGCACTTCCCGCTGCTGGGCCCTGGAAGTGTCCAGCATACACACAAATAACATAATATAATATCTAAATCCATCAAAATGCTTAAGACACTTTTTCTGTGTTGTAACTTATTTCTCAAGTGTTTCTATAATTAACATAATTCTATAAAGGTAGAAGGTGCAAGTAAAAGAAATTGTTGAAAGCATAAATCTGTGAGCTGAGCCGGATGCGACCTGTTTATTTCAAAAACATTACGAGCCTCTAAATTTACCTAATTATGTGCCAGTCAGCAACGGTCAGTACTGAGCTAATTTTTTTTGAAAAACTGAGTAAAGAAAATGTTAAATGCTAAATATGGGGCTGTCGCATAAATCAATACTAGTTTACAAAATGGTGTTCAGCGTACACGCTGTGATCTACTTATAAATTTCTGACACTGTTATCTATCACAAAAGTTTATAAAATTGTTTCTGACACTTATGATGAGTAACTAGTTTGTCTCGTTTTTGCTTCGTGATTATGTAGCAACTGCCACCGTAAGTTATTAAAGGTAAAAATATTACTTGGCAATCCAGATAAGTCCTTTTGCAACCTGCTGTGTCTGGTCGCTACGGCTGCATGTTCCTCAGTACCTGCTTTGAACCACTGCTATGTCTGTGCTGGAAGGTTGTGTAAAAACTGTACGAAGTTCGTGTTCTTGTGTCTTTGGTCCGGAACGCCGAACCAAGTTTTGAACTTGGTTATTGAGGCTCCCAAACTTGACGACAGTCCAGCGACGGGCCGCTCTGCTCACAGCGTTTGATGGGAGACTGACGAGATTTAACAAAGCAAACGATAGGGTTAGTAAAAGGGAGGGCGTGACGTCAGGGCGTCAGGCAAGGTACAATTCGCAGATTGTTGCATTCAGCAGAAGACGAATGATTGCAACATGTTGCATCGAGATTCTTCTGGCATATTCGAAAAACATGTAGATTGTTCTGTGATGTCGTAACAATATTTTCATTAAAATTACAAATTTATTTTTAAGCATGATTATTGACTCTTAATCTCAGGGCAAGTAGAATTGAAGATTATATTTACAATCATATCATAATACAAACTCTTTTTCACTTGTCTAAATTAATATAAAAAAATTATGATACAATGTAACCTTATTTTAAATCTATTGTTAATTATTTTGAGTTCCAGCTAACACCATTACACCAATATAGCACTGCTTCACTTCAGCCAAGATAGCTGACTTCTCCTCAAATTTGTAGCAGACAATTAAATATAAATGTGTTTTTTCGTTACTAGTACATTATTTAAACCTGAGTGTATTGCAACAATACATATTTGTACATATATTTAATCTGTCAGAGTTAAATAAAAACTGTGAAACATACCAAGTGTTTATATATTTTTAAAAATTACAGTCAATACAGGTTTTACAGATCATTGCTTACAACACAATCACTTCGTAGATACAAAAAACATAACACTACTCCACAACATAGAAAAAGGTATAAAAAAATGGATTTATTCAAAATTCTAGAAATTAGAAAAGCAATCAAAAGTAACAAAAATTTAACAAATGAACAAACTGAATTCTGTGTATTCTCTTTATTAAAAGTTGTTATTTAGTTTAGTTAATTTATATTTTTCCTTCCGATTATACTTAGTTTTTACAGACACTTCACCTTCTCCACCCTCTCAATCACACACCCCACACATGTCTCACCCACACCTAAACACATGTTCACCACCCTTAGATTCTTTGTTAGTTTAGTTGTTCCTTGATTCTCTTTTAGAATAGCCTAATAAACTGAAACAGCTGTCAGAGTTAAATAAAAACTGTGAAATGTACCAAATGTTTATATATTTTTAAAAAACCTTGTACTAATATGTTTCACCAAGTGCCCAATGAGTTGTCTATCAATATTATAAAATTTATCACAGAACAATTCGACCAGTAAACAATCTGCAGTTGTCTTCAGGTGTAAGTGATACTAGTTCATTAAATATAAACTTAAGCCTACTCGAGATGTGTTAACTAACAAGTGTGACACGTCAAAAAATAATAATAATAAACCACTGCCAACTACTTGCTTTGTGTGCTTAGAAAACTAATACTTGCTTTTTCTATACAAGAATATATTTTTATAAACTTACAATGTTTCGATAGTATTAACTGTTATCTTCACAATATACAAAATCATTAAATTAACAATTTTGAAAATACTATCATTTTTTGTTTTAATTTAGATTTCTTCTGTGGTATTAATTTGTTATTTACTTTATGTGAAATTTGGGAATGTGTGATTATTTTCAATTGAGTGTGTTGCTAAATTTGATTTGTGCCTTTCTGGTTTTAAATATGAACTACGGTGTTGAATATATCTTACTTTTAAATTTTTTATACACCATTTAAATTATAAATTAAATTATGGTAGTTGTTTTAGATTTGTACTGCGTGCGTGCGTGCGTGTGTGCGTGCGTGCGTGCGTGCGTGCGTGCGTGTGTGTGTGTGTGTGTGTGTGACATATTTAATCTAATCTTTATTAACGTTATGAGATTACAATATTAATTTTAGTATTCTTCCTAATTAAAACTAAATTAGAAATAATATCACTGAAATGGTTTGGCTATTTATCAAAAATACAAAAGAACATTGGCCAGAATAAAAATAAAATTATTAAAATTGAAACCAGAAATGAGTGAAAACAGCGGAGACCTCCTGTGATTTCAGAAGCTATGAACAATGGAAATCTTTAATGCGATGCCTTGGGCAGAAATAATTTGAATTCATGGACAGGAATGATGGGATATTCATGACAATTAATTATGTACCATGTACACACACACACACGCGCGCGCGCGCGCGCGCACGCGCGCGTGTACAGTTTATGCAGTGTCATTTGACTACTGTGACTGTATTAATCCTATCTTAGACCTGTGTTCTTAAACTTAATGACAATTTGGTAATAAGGCATTGTGCTGGAGTTGCACAATCCGGCGTTCGAGGAAATGCAATCCTAGTTTCTGATTCGGATAAATGTCGAAGTATTAGTTGGTAAGCGCAATTTCTATGGCACTGTTTCGACTGTGCCGCAACCTAGCAGCCAAGCTCGAATTGCGTTTCCGGGCGCATGGCGAGAGCAGTCTCTCCAAACCTCTCACTGAATAAACAACTCAGCCCGCCTTCCTCGGTAGCCGTTCTTTGTGTGTAGTCTTGCTCATCTTTATGGCAGGCTAGTTGCTTAAGACTCTCCGGGTTCTCGCATATAATGGAGATCTGACCACAGCTTGGTGTGCTGCCACCTTCACCAGCTATGAACCACTAAAGCTTCGTTTCTAACCGTGGAGGCGGGACTAGCTGTCACCAACATGATGGAATTGCCCACTTCATATGAGGTGATATAAACTCTTTTTTATTTTATCCTGGCCCGCGCAACATTCCATGTGAGGTGTTTGTGCCATAACAGTTTAACTTTATTCAACAACATGGTTAAAACGAGGGTGTGTCGGCAAGACAATTCTATGTTAATTAAATTTGATAATACAGTACAATCACTGCAATTGTAAGCTGATCTGTGGGAGGGTCCCAGAGCTGTTTTCGTAGATATTATGGGTGCAAAAGTTGTAAGGGTAAATTTTTCTAAATTAAGTACAAGGGTATGATTTTCTGGATTCCGAACCGGCTGGTTCGGATGTCTTTCTTAGATTATTACTGGGGTTTCACATTTATTTAGTTTTCCTGTATGCAAGGGTTGGGGGGGGTTGTTTCTATTCTGTTTCCGGGTGTTATTTCATAAATGGGTTTTCTGTTCACAAGGTAGGCACCTGTTGGTGCCATTTCATGCAGGATTTCTACGGGTCATATTTTGTCAGGTCAGGCCTGTTCTGGTACACTCCTACAGCTGCACGTATACAGCATGTTTTTTTATTTTATATATATGCACAGATGGCTGAAATTAACTTTTCTATTCATGTAAGGTCTATATATTTAATATTTTGAGATTATCAAATTTTACTTGGAATGAAATATACAGGCGGTACTTATATTTTTGTAACTTAGATTTTCTGGCCATTATATGCTAAACCTGTTTTGTTAATTTTGGTTACTATCAAATCCTTATGGTTAAATAATGACTGGTATATAATTCAAGAAATGAATAATTTCTAAACGTTTAATATTCTTATGACACATTTTTAGAAAGGTTCTGTGCATTATATAGATCAACAAGTTTCGCATTTTGCCTATCATTATAGCAAGCTGTACTTATCTTTATATTTTTTTAATTACCAGCCATTACAAATGTTTTCTCAAGTTATAATGTATATCTGTATCTGCCATAGAATTGTTACTGTTCTTAGTTTGTCTGCCGACATTATAAAAATGTAAAAGGGGTTGTCGTTGTTGATGACATTAGTGTCCATTTAGTTTGATAGATAAGGGCGGGTTCCAGTTATTTAATATTTCTATATCCGGGGCGATGAAAGGTATGATATACAGGCAGTCCGTGGGGCTTTTGAGTAGTATGGCGTGTTGGGTTGTAACTGTGATTGGGTGAAATTAATTGTGATACTATCTTTCGTTATGTGTTTGGGGTAGAGTGATAATTATATATACAAGGGTACCTTTTTTTTTATAATGTCGAGACATAAACAGAAAAATTGGTTGCGTTATGATCATGATCATTTTCGATTGAGGAGAATATATATATTGTAATATTATAGCGGGACGTCCGGCTACCGTTTTACTCTGCAAAATGTGGATAATGTATAATTTGTGTGTAATGAGTGTACGTGTCTTCTCGATCCGTAGTTCAAATGCGTGCAACTTCTGTATATTTCGTTCGTTGCGAACGTACGAATAACCAGGTCTTGATGTTCACTAGGGGTGAGAAAGTCCCGGTGGCGCCAAATTGTTTTCTTAAAACAATTAAAAGAAAATTCAAGGGCGTATGACCAGCGCAGCTCAGGCGGTTTGAATAATTCAAATATTTCCGCCAGCTAGGCCCACTGTAGCACACAGCAGTTCGATGCGTGGGCTGTGTAAATTGTTAGTCATCTGCTAAAATGTACATAAAATATTGTGCACCTCCTAATGAAATTATAACACCGTGGTTACACTCAATACTTACACATTTTTTATTAGTGATTATTATTCATTTAATACAAATTATTCTAATACAAATGCTCCGGTTATTTATATGAGACAATTACAGGGTTTGACAATCGATATTTGAATTGATACCAGACGTTTAATGATGGCGTCTGTTGAAAATTGTATACAAGTTATTAATGTCGTTTGTCATAGGTTCTTGAGGTTACGTTCAAAGGATTACAAATATTTTAAAAACAATAAAAATACACACCTTTACATCAAGTAAACTTAACTAACATATTGTGTAGGTATATTTTGTTTAGCGCAGTGTAGTAAAAGTGTTTACAAGTTATGGATCATTAGCAACAGTTTATATTGGTTAGTTTATAAATTGTCAGTGACTTAAATTTCGTTTTAATCTTTGAAAGTAATGAATTTCAGTTCAGTGAGATTTCGACCTTTAGTGAGATAATTAACGTGAGTTTATTTATATATTTCGGGTAATTTAAGAGGTACTTATCACTTCCGTAGTTATGGCGAATTCATACGATCTGTTATTCATGGTTTATACTATAATCTTCTTTAATTTGCTGGGTTCAGGACATCAGGCATCTTTTTCAGTTTAACTGGTAGTAATTTATTTTCTTTTTTCGTTAATTTGGCCTCAACTTCAATAATATGGCTCCAGTCTTTATCTTATGTCTTGGTATACACTTAGTAATAACTTTTTCTGATATTTTCTATGTTTTAATGGACAATTTTGGTCACTCGAAAATTAGCGTCTATATCCTTAAAGCATCATACATTCAGTGAAAAAATCTAACGGTATTTTTGACTTGTTACTCCACAGTTTCCATGGTAACGTAATTATTCTACCTGGTCGATCTCAAAATAAACCCATTGTTATCAAACCTTGAATTTTTGTTTAAATTGAATAAATATTTTATAATGGCTATATTTACTTGGGGATAATTTCAATGGTCGTAATCTTTACATAGATGTTCCTATTTTCTTTCAAAGATTAGTTTGATATCTTACAAGATTGGTCTAAGCCATGTATTAATGTTTTAGTCCAAAATGGATAATACTATGCTAATACATAATTTACTTATTTCTAAGTTTTAATATAATTCTGTCATGTTCCCTTTCGTTACACATAATTAATATAATTTGCCTATTATTTCTTATAAAGGTATTGCTATTATTTTCTTTATAAATTCCTTACTTACTTAAAACATACTAACATATTACTGTAAAACTATTTCTTCTGGTAATTATTGCCTTAAACATTAAGCCAATAACTTCTTTCTTTAAATTAACAAATGAACAAATTTGGTGAGTGTTATATCTACACCATCTCTTTTATAACAGTAACCACCCTGGTGATTTTATACTGAGATAATATTTTTTCTGTTTTTTTTTTTTACATTCACAATTATTCTGTGTCCTTCAGTCTAATATACTTAACTTAATTGCTCATTTAACATGTGCTTATATTTTGGGTTTGTCACACTTGTTTCACTCTTTTTTCTTAAGATTATATGCTGTTTATTTTATTACACTTATCACTTCACTGTTCAACTTTGTCACTCCCTACCTATCTCTAATTACCCTTATATTTCTCACGATCTCACTATTATTACAAAGTTTTTGTATCTAATGAGTTCATGTCTCTTTTGTTAACTTCAGACTGTCACATATCATTTTATAATATGCAAACAACATGGTATTGTAAATACATCTTTCAAACAAAACATAACTTTGTATATATTGTCATTAAAGTGATAAAAATTGGTCTGAAATGTCATAATTAGTAATAATAACAACAATTTAATAATGTTAAAATATATTGTGTTAATTGAAACATACTACATCTGTAGCAACAGCAATAATATTAGCGAATAAATAAACTCTCCAAAACCTTATACTTTCAAACACATAATGCTGAAATAATATACATACTGCTGAAATAATCTTAGTAAAAGTTCCAAAGTATATAGTAGACTATACAATTCGTTCTCTGATTGAACCACGCACACATTTCTATTCCCTGTCTGTATGAGTGTAATTTTAAACATAACAGCTGACACATCACCTATAGATAAGGATATACATACAATCATATCTACACATGGTTTTTTATGTATAACAATTGCTGAGATACTGTCATTTACAAGTTACCCCTAATAAAAATTTAAACATAAATTATTAACAATAATAAAAAATTATGCTCTTTTAAAACAATCTTGTGAGTTAATTGTTATGGCCATGTAATTTTTTATTTTCTTTTCCTTTTTTCTTCACTGTCTTCTTGTCTCGCTTTACTTTGGTTAATATCTGGCCAATCTCTGGGGTTGGGTCAATGTCAGTTGTCTGTCAGTCTAGTTCGTATTTTCTTGTTTTGTGACCACCTTTGGTTGTATTCTTCCTCCTTCACTATTGATTATATTTACTACTTTCATTCTCGTTATCATTTATCTATCAAAATATATTGTTTCTTGGCATTTTTTACATACTTTTTTATATCAAATGTGATCAGGGTTTGGCAATGTTATATAATGCCCTTCCACCAAAATTGATCATTTTATAAAACGTGAATTTGAGTTTGATGAAATTATCAATTGTATCGTATCAAAATTTTTTTTTTTTTTTCAAATTCTCCTGCTTCTCATTCATTTTTTATAATTAATTCTGTATCCTTTAATTCCATTCTTCTTAGTCTTTTCTTCATTATCTTCTCATATTGCGAACTGGCTTATTGACTTTTTATTATAACTTATTCCCTATAAATCTTATTTTTCATCAAAACTACTCTTATACTGATATCAGGGGAACATCATCCCTGCTCAGTAAAATGATTGCTGGTTCATTCAACAGACAATCTCAATTAATAATTCTTAAATATAGTCAACTCGTGACTCAAAATAACAATAATAATAATCATAATCATAATATTTGTTGGGAATCTTTTACTTTTATACTTCATTATAGCTCAGTTCGAGTCATATATTGGTTCATCTTTCTTTATAGATACTATTTGAAGCATTGTTTTTTATTGATACAATTCACATTTTTATTCATTTTTAATTACTCTTTGTTTCATCTCCTTTCACATTATAACTCTTAGAACGTTTATTTCATTTATATTGTTTTGTGATCATTGGTTTGGGTAATTTTACTTCCCCTCTTTCTAAATAGTTGTGGAAGCTGATCATTTTGATTGATATTTTTTTTTTTTCATAATTTTTAAATATCATAGTAAGTTATGGCTTCTTACTAGTTAGGAATTTTTTGTAGCTTATTCCTTCATAGTATGTCATGCTTTTTATGCCTCATTTTTTGGCTAAATATTATGGTAATTTAACCTTATTTTGTAGGAATGTTTTGTAACTACACTCCTCTATTGTTAATTTTTATTTAAATATTGTAGTAAGTTGGTTGCTCTTACTTTATCTGAATGCCTTGTGACTTTTATCTCTCCATTTTTACTTGTTCTAAAATATTATTGAGATATTTGGGTAAGCTTTTCTTACATATCTTTTTTGATTTTTTACAATTTTTTATTCATCATAATGGTTTCTCTAATGCTTAGTGTAAGCTGTACTTACGAATGTTTTGGAATTTTGACATTCTTTAGAGATCTTTTCTTTATGACATTGGCAGATTTGTTTGTTTGTCACTTTATTTTTTTCTTTATTTAAAGTATTTTTGTTGGTTTTTTACTTTAAATTGTTTTTTACAGTTATTGTTGATTGTCATAATATTTCTTAATTGAGGCTTGATTGTATACCCCCTTTATTTTCTTGGTGACGGGGTGAGTGATCTCGTAAGTGTTATTGCCCTTGTCTTTTGTTATAGTGTATGGTCCCACGTATAATAATAGTAACTTTCTAGTGATGCCTTCTATGGAGCTGGGTAATTCTCTGTTTTTTAACAGTACCCTTTCTCCTACCTCGTACTTAATAGTCTTTTTCTGGTTCTTAGCGTATTTATTCTTTTGTTGCTCTACCTTTTCGGCTATTCTGTTATAGAATCTTTTTTTCTCGAATTGATATTCGGTGTTGGTGGGGAATTGGATCATATCAGTTATCTCTCTAGGCGGTGGCCGCTCAAACATCATTGTGTATGGGGTAGCTTCCGTAAAGTAGTGGTAAGCTAAGTTTATAAATTCTTCAGTGGATTTCACATAATTGTGCCATTCTCTTTGTTTATCGTGGCAGTAGGTTCTCAGCATACGACCCACTTCTCTGAGTACCCTTTCAGCTGGGTTGCTGCTTGGGTGATAAACGGATGTTTTGTAAGTTTTAATATTATGTTCACAGAGCTTATTTTTCCAAAGATTTCCCTTAAATTGGGTTCCATGATCTGTTATAACGGCCGTCGGTCTTCCCACTTCTGGTATAAATTTGGTTAATATAATTTCAATTATTTTCTTTGTTGTTGCACGGTTAATGGAGTACAACTTTGTATACTTGGTGAAGTGGTCAAACATAATGATTATAAATTTGTATCTGTGTCTTCCTCCACTGATAGGAAACGGACCACATATATCAAGGAATACCCTTTCTAATTTCTGACTTGATGTGATAGGTATCATCATACCTTCCTTTTTTGAATTATTGCATTTTACCTTTTGGCAAATATCACATTTTTGAATGATTTTGTTTACTTTTCGATAAATATTTTTGATGTAAACTTGTTCCTGTAAAGCTTTTATCACTTTTACAGCCCCCATATGGCCGTATCTAATGTGGTAGTCTAGTATCAATTGTTCCTCCACTGTAGATGGTATTACAAGTTTCCATTCTCCGATTCCAGGATTGTTTTTAATAAATAGCAAGTTGTCATGTATTTTATAATATTGTAGAATGGTTTCTTCATCTTTTAACATTCTCTCCCGGATACTCATTATTTTTGGATCCACAGTTTGACATCTTCTTATTTCTTGGGTTATTTTTTCTAGATCTACTCTGTTTTTAATAATGTTATACACCTTAACTAATTGTTCTTTTTCACCCTCGAAAGTTTGTTGCTGGACGTTTATACGGGATAAGATGTCCGCAGCTACGTTTTGCTTCCCTGGGATGTACTCCCAGTTTATGTGATATTCCTGTAGCAACAATATCCATCGAGTTAATCTTCCGTGGCTGAGTTTACACTGCTTAAGGAATGATATGGATCTATGGTCACTTCTCACTGTTATATCGTATCCCAGAATATAAGTCCTAAATTTGTTGCAGGCGAACACGACACTAAGTAGTTCTTTCTCCGTGACGTGATAATTTCGTTCGCATCCATTTAAAATTCTGCTTGCAAAACTAATAACCATATGCTGTCCCTTCTCATCTTCTTGGTATAATACCGCACCTACACTGACATCACTCGCATCACAGTTCATGAAGAATGGCTTTTTGAAGTCTGGATGATGTAAGATCACGGTGTTCAAGAACTTTTCTTTTATTTGGTTAAATACTTCATCTTGTTCGGACCCCCAAGTCCACTTGTCCTTGACTGATAATTGTTTTTTGAATTTTGCTGTTAGTTTGGAATAATTATCTTGAAATTTGCGGTAATAGTTGCAAATTCCCAGGAAGGATTGAAGTTGTTTTTTGGCGTGGGGAATCGTTGTATCGCCTCAACTTTTTCTGACGAAGGAGATATGCCTTCCTCTGCTAGATTGAATCCTAGAAATTGTATTTTTCGGGCTATAAACTTTGACTTGTCCAGCTTAAGGGTTACGTGATTATCTGATAATCTTTTTAGTACGGTTTCCACTCTGGCACAGTGCTCTTGCCAATTTGATGATGTTATTAACAGATCATCTACGTACACGGTGGTATAATTCAGTACATCTTGTCCCAGTATTTGGTCCATACATTTAACAAATACTGCGACCGAATTTATCAGTCCAAATGGCAGTCTTTTGAACTGATAGTTCCTCCCATCGAACAGGAATGCTAAGTATTGCCTACTGTTCGGATGTAGCTCCACCTGCCAGTAGCCACATACCGTATCCTAAGAGCTAATGTATTTTATACCGTGGAACTTCTTAAGGATTTCTTCTATTTCACCCGGTGATGTTCTATCGTTCACTATCATTTTATTAATTTCTCTGGCGTCGAGGCAGATTCTCACCTTTCCGTCCTTTTTTGGTATCGCCACTATTGGACTTGTATACGGTGATTGACTTAATTCAATGATATCGTCTTCCATCATTTGATTGATTTCTGCCCTCACTGCATTTCTTTGTGAGTAAGCAATGGGGTAAGATTTTCTCTTGAAGTCAACGGGTTCTTTAAATCGTATTCGGCATTGATAATTCTTTACTTTGCCTGGAGCGTCAGAAAAAATGTGTTTATATTTGTTGTATATACTTATAAGTTCCTCTGACTGTTGCACACTAATCTGTGGATCTTGTTCTTCTCGTTGGAAGTTTCTGATCTCATCCATCTTGCTTGACCATAATTCTTCATTCTTCCAATCTGTCAATATTCTTTCAGGTGATTGTCGGCAATAATTGCTTTGGATCATGTTATAGTGGTTTGTTATCAATGGTAAGTTGCCACCATTCACTATATCGGCTGACCATATTCCTTGTTCTGTGGTTAGTGATACTTCTCCCTGCCGCAGGTTAATTATGGTAGAGTGTTGTCTGAGTACATCACATCCAACAAGTAATGAGAAAGGTAGGCCGCTGGCAACAAGAAATGGCATAGTTACTATTATACCTTTGCTATTAAGTTCCAAGGATACTTGTTTCCGGACGGTTTTGTTTTGTCGGCCGGTAGCACCAATGATAGTTATATTGTTTATGGGCAGGGTTGATATGGGTACACTACTTCCCTGCTGTAGTCTGTTTAATTCTATTTGGTCGATCAGGGAGACATTAGACCCTGTATCGATCATTATGGTTGATAGAATTCCATTTATTTGGGCACTCACATACACTATTTCATTGTTTCTAATGGGCATCATGTTATCATTTTCTTCGATCAAATCGTCCCTTATATTTTTCAAATAATTAGTACATATTATTGTGATCTTCTTGTCATGTGTTGTCTTATATTCACCCAGAGATTGGTCCAGTGATGGGCTGTCCGCAGTTTTCACTGGCCTTAAGCGTTTAAATGAGGGTTGACCTCATTGCCCCCAACATCAGTAGTGTTTGATGGTTGGTTAGCGTTCGGCTCCTGTTGATTATTCCGGTTATCCACGCCGTGCCTGTGATCTTCTTCGAATGGGTGACTTCTCGTATCGGGTATCTGGTTATAGTACGTTCGCCGATAGTTAGATGAGGGATAGTTTCTTCTTGGGCTCCTTTGTCTTTGCCCCCTTATGTAATTTACCTGTGGCCGGTATCCTGGATTATTGTTCTGATTACTGTTGTTTCCGGGGCGATAATTGTTGTTGTAATCATTCGATGGGAAATTACCCCTGTGGTTGTTCCTGAAGTTGTTATTATTATGGTTTCCACTTCTGTTAAAATTTCTGGGCGCGTTATTGCCCCGTGTGTTCCCTTGGTAATTGTTAGGGTTATTTATCGGTGGCTTATTATCTCCCTGTTGATTCTGTGACAATTGTCCCTCATTGGTTCGATTATTTCTGAAACTGTACCCTCTATTTTTCCTGTACTGCCACTCATGTTCATGGCTTTCCAGTAAGCTAGCCATATCTTGGATGGTCTTTACCTGGCTGTACATCCGTGCCTTTTGGATGGCGTCGTCGTAGTGGTAAGATAATTGTATTACCAGACACTCTTCAGGTATACGTGGCTCCAAATTCCTGGCCATGCAGATTTTTCCCAAGAAGTAGGAGGTAAGGGATTGTCCATTCTGGTTTTCATACCTTCCATTGCTCAGGTTATTGCGGACCATATTCTGAGTTGACTCAGACCAGTATTTAGCCTTGAACTGAGTCTTAAAGTCTTGAAGGTTTTGGATGTCTGGTCGAGTGGCAGTCCACCAGTTGTCGTATGTCTCCTTGAACATTTCGTCCAACATCCCTCTTATTGTAGTCCATCGAGTCTCTCGATTCTTGAGGATTAACTCTTCTACCCTCTTCAAGAATTCAATAGGGTTTCTTTTATAATTACGGAAATTAATAGTATCTCTGTTGTCTGTGTTCATGACATGATTATTATTACATGGTCGGTCACGCCAGGCATCCACTTCTTCCCGTAATGACTCTTCTATTCTGCGCATTTCGTCAATCCTCTGTTGGTTTTTGTCTACTTTGCTATCTACTTTATTTAAGTTACTGTAAACTCCTTCCATTCGTTCTCCTAAGTCTGTTCGTACAGCTGCTACCTCTTTCTGGTTTTCTTCCCGGACTTGGTGTATGTCCTGGTCTATCTGGGTACATCTTCTGACTGTTTTTTCATGACCTTCCTCAATTCTTCTCTTATTTTCTCCTTCGAGACGGTTCATTTTATCGAGTACTTCCTTGCGGACTCCAGAAACATTTTCGTTGGTCTTCTCTAGCTTCTCCAACGTTTCCTCTAATTTGTCATTGATTTCCGTAACCTGCTGTTTTGCTTCTTCTCGGTACTCCATTAATTGGTGTGCCATCTGTAGCTTCATTTCTTCTTTATTTTTCTCGTGGTCCTCCTTCAGCTGTTCCTTCAATTCTTCCTTCAAATCTTCATTTCTTTGCTGAATTTCCTCCAGTAATCGTTGTTGTAGTGTTTCATTATTTTGGTTGACTGTTTTCCTCAATTCTTCCTTAGTACTCACTATTTTTTCATTGATCTGTTTCAAATTGTCACTGGTTTCTTTCTTCATGCCGTCGAATTTATTGTTCATCTCCTTCAAACTCTCCTCATTCTTGTCGAATTTATTGTTCATCTCCTTCAAACTCTCCTCATTCTTGTCTAATTTTCCATTAATCAACTCCCATAATCTTTGTAAATCCATTCCTCCTGTGGCTTCCCCCCTATCTCCAGCCTGTGTTTCCATTTCTTCGTCTTGGCTTGGTCCTGTTGTGGTTATTACTGTCTCCACTTCTTCAATCGGTGTTCCTTCCTCTTCTTCCCCTCTGTTTTCTTCCATCTCCTTCTCCTTTGCCAATTTTTTCGATACTCCTCTGGTGTGCATTTTGTAATCTTTCGTAATCGCCGCTAGAATTTATAGGGTTTAATTGTATAATTTCTTTATTATTCTAGCTCCACTAGTTGGCGCGCCAATTTTTAATATTATAGCGGGACGTCCGGCTACCGTTTTACTCTGCAAAATGTGGATAATGTATAATTTGTGTGTAATGAGTGTACGTGTCTTCTCGATCCGTAGTTCAAATGCGTGCATTTTCTGTATATTTTGTTCGTTGCGAACGTACGAATAACCAGGTCTTGATGTTCACTAGGGGTGAGAAAGTCCCGGTGGTGCCAAATTGTTTTCTTAAAACAATTAAAAGAAAATTCAAGGGCGTATGACCAGCACAGCTCAGGCGGTTTGAATAATTCAAATATTTCCGCCAGCTAGGCCCACTGTAGCACACAGCAGTTCGATGCGTGGGCTCTGTAAATTGTTAGTCATCTGCTAAAATGTACATAAAATATTGTGCACCTCCTAATGAAATTATAACACCGTGGTTACACTCAATACTTACACATTTTTTATTAGTGATTATTATTCATTTAATACAAATTATTCTAATACAAATGCTCCGGTTATTTATATGAGACAATTACAGGGTTTGACAATCGATATTTGAATTGATACCAGACGTTTAATGATGGCGTCTGTTGAAAATTGTATACAAGTTATTAATGTCGTTTGTCATAGGTTCTTGAGGTTACGTTCAAAGGATTACAAATATTTTAAAAACAATAAAAATACACACCTTTACATCAAGTAAACTTAACTAACATATTGTGTAGGTATATTTTGTTTAGCGCAGTGTAGTAAAAGTGTTTACAAGTTATGGATCATTAGCAACAGTTTGTATTGGTTAGTTTATAAATTGTCAGTGACTTAAATTTCGTTTTAATCTTTGAAAGTAATGAATTTCAGTTCAGTGAGATTTCGACCTTTAGTGAGATAATTAACGTGAGTTTATTTATATATTTCGGGTAATTTAAGAGGTACTTATCACTTCCGTAGTTATGGCGAATTCATACGATCTGTTATTCATGGTTTATACTATAATCTTCTTTAATTTGCTGGGTTCAGGACATCAGGCATCTTTTTCAGTTTAACTGGTAGTAATTTATTTTCTTTTTTCGTTAATTTGGCCTCAACTTCAATAATATGGCTCCAGTCTTTATCTTATGTCTTGGTATACACTTAGTAATAACTTTTTCTGATATTTTCTATGTTTTAATGGACAATTTTGGTCACTTGAAAATTAGCGTCTATATCCTTAAAGCGTCATACATTCAGTGAAAAAATCTAACGGTATTTTTGGCTTGTTACTCCACAGTTTCCATGGTAACGTAATTATTCTACCTGGTCGATCTCAAAATAAACCCATTGTTATCAAACCTTGAATTTTTGTTTAAATTGAATAAATATTTTATAATGGCTATATTTACTTGGGGATAATTTCAATGGTCGTAATCTTTACATAGATGTTCCTATTTTCTTTCAAAGATTAGTTTGATATCTTACAAGATTGGTCTAAGCCATGTATTAATGTTTTAGTCCAAAATGGATAATACTATGCTAATACATAATTTACTTATTTCTAAGTTTTAATATAATTCTGTCATGTTCCCTTTCGTTACACATAATTAATATAATTTCCCTATTATTTCTTATAAAGGTATTGCTATTATTTTCTTTATAAATTCCTTACTTACTTAAAACATACTAACATATTACTGTAAAACTATTTCTTCTGGTAATTATTGCCTTAAACATTAAGCCAATAACTTCTTTCTTTAAATTAACAAATGAACAAATTTGGTGAGTGTTATATCTACACCATCTCTTTTATAACAGTAACCACCCTGGTGATTTTATACTGAGATAATATTTTTTCTGTTTTTTTTTTACATTCACAATTATTCTGTGTCCTTCAGTCTAATATACTTAACTTAATTGCTCATTTAACATGTGCTTATATTTTGGGTTTGTCACACTTGTTTCACTCTTTTTTCTTAAGATTATATGCTGTTTATTTTATTACACTTATCACTTCACTGTTCAACTTTGTCACTCCCTACCTATCTCTAATTACCCTTATATTTCTCACGATCTCACTATTATTACAAAGTTTTTGTATCTAATGAGTTCATGTCTCTTTTGTTAACTTCAGACTGTCACATATCATTTTATAATATGCAAACAACATGGTATTGTAAATACATCTTTCAAACAAAACATAACTTTGTATATATTGTCATTAAAGTGATAAAAATTGGTCTGAAATGTCATAATTAGTAATAATAACAACAATTTAATAATGTTAAAATATATTGTGTTAATTGAAACATACTACATCTGTAGCAACAGCAATAATATTAGCGAATAAATAAACTCTCCAAAACCTTATACTTTCAAACACATAATGCTGAAATAATATACATACTGCTGAAATAATCTTAGTAAAAGTTCCAAAGTATATAGTAGACTATACAATTCGTTCTCTGATTGAACCACGCACACATTTCTATTCCCTGTCTGTATGAGTGTAATTTTAAACATAACAGCTGACACATCACCTATAGATAAGGATATACATACAATCATATCTACACATGGTTTTTTATGTATAACAATTGCTGAGATACTGTCATTTACAAGTTACCACTAATAAAAATTTAAACATAAATTATTAACAATAATAAAAAATTATGCTCTTTTAAAACAATCTTGTGAGTTAATTGTTATGGCCATGTAATTTTTTATTTTCTTTTCCTTTTTTCTTCACTGTCTTCTTGTCTCGCTTTACTTTGGTTAATATCTGGCCAATCTCTGGGGTTGGGTCAATGTCAGTTGTCTGTCAGTCTAGTTCGTATTTTCTTGTTTTGTGACCACCTTTGGTTGTATTCTTCCTCCTTCACTATTGATTATATTTACTACTTTCATTCTCGTTATCATTTATCTATCAAAATATATTGTTTCTTGGCATTTTTTACATACTTTTTTATATCAAATGTGATCAGGGTTTGGCAATGTTATAATATATATATATATATATCTAAATAAATATATTATGTGAGACTTATGTTTAATGTCAATATGTACAAAAGGGGATATATTTGTATACACACACAACTATGTGCTTTTAGACATCATGGGGATTACGGGGCCTTGGAATTGTGATATATGTTAATTTACTCAATAAATGCTGTTATTGTTGGTTACCAGAGAGTTTAATTGCAAGTCCCGTCCCACTGGACCCAGCGCATTTTTTGCTTCTCTAGGCCTTCTGCCTAGTTTTAAAAATCTAGTGGCCCCTCCTTAGAAAAAAAAATTAAAAAAAAAATGAGATTTGTATAAAGCATAAAAAAAAAATTAGAAAGAAGGGTTACAACATCCTCACCATGGACAATCATCATGGCTCAAAAGACACATACACACTATGGTCTCTTTCATGAGGCACAGTCACAAATAATATTTGAATACGAAAGTATACAATCTCCTGTTATATATACTATTCTTTCCGTTATGTGAACAAAAGATTCACAAACAATACAGTATTATTAACAGATCTTGAATTTGTCTTAATGCGAGTTGCTAAGTACTTTATTTGAATATCACTATGGAGAAACGTTTACATCATATATGTCACTTACAGTTGACATCCAGCCTGCCATTTGGTTCTGTGTGAAACTTCTCTTGGCCATGATATGCTGGAATACGTCTCTACTACCAGTACTGAAATTAAAACAGAAATGAAAATATGACTCTGTTTTACAATAATCACTTTTCCTGTATTTACAATGTTTTTAGTTCCTGTATTTTGTGTGCCTTATACTTTCCTAAACTTCTCCCATTACAACAGTCATAAAACAGTGTGTGCGCTTGTGTTTGTGATAAAAACTGATCAATTCTTGAATTGTCCAACCACGAGAAGTGTTGTCAGATCAAAAATCAGAAAAGTCGAACACAACTGTTCATTCTGCCGGACATTTTACCCCAAAAAGCCTGACAGCAGTTTTTTTACATTAAAAAGCAGCATTTACTACATTCTTTTAATTAGGTGCTTGTGCATATATATAGCCCTATTACATATTAAAAAATAAAACAACATCAGCTTGTTTCCATACATAAGACAGGTTTATTATCATTACACATACAAACATAGTAAGACATATGAATTAAAAATAAAGATAAGCTCTGTAATCATAATTATAAAGAAATCGAAGTAACTCCATTCATTTATGATTAAATAAATTTAACCTTTTTTTTACCTAAACACTAAAATTTAATGAAACATTTAAATGTCAAAGTTTAAACTGAATATCAATATTTGGCACATTCAAACGTCAAATAAATCAAAAATGGAAGTGGAATATCAAAACTGGAAACGAATCTCTACCATCATTATAAAAGAAACGATGTTATTCTATCTCATTATTATATTATCAATATCAAAATGCTTTTCCAAGTCAACTTTTCCCTTATTAGCTATGGAAATGATCTGATCACACACTTCGCATTTTGCTTCACACGATTCCTTTCCCGTTTCAAACATTTTGTATTGTTGTTTTAAACTGTTCGAAAATACACGTTTCCTCTTCGACCTTCTGAGATCTGAAAGCAATTTAATATCTGTAAGAGTGATAATATAAAACGAAAAATTTGATAAATGTAAATTAAAAGTGACTCGTGGATATTAAAAAATATAGTTTTGTTGAGAGTGTAGTTTTTACTAATACAATTAATTTATAATACCTATTACAGTGGACGCCCTCTTAACCGGTCAGCTAAAGACGGGGGGGGGGGCTAGTTATACTGAGTTTTATCAAACACAACATTAATCTAAAAAAAACACCTGGCAATATAAAGTAATAATTACTCCATTTATGACACCGAACAATGCTGTATTTCAGTTGCACTTTGATTGTTTTTTGCTTCGTAGTTTTCAATGAATTTTTAAAAGCGTACTCACGCCACTTTCTCATAAACATGACATCGATACCAGATGCCTCACCTCGTTGTTCGAGGTATTGCACTGCCAGCTGTAATGCTTCCAATGTGTCTTTATGACTGACTTTTTTCTCACTCTCCTCTTCTCTTCTTTTTCTTCTTCGATCTCATCTTCATCAATATCAGCTTGTTGGCAGACAACACTTATAATTTCTAAATATAATTATTTCACTACGACTCGGAACACAAAACTTTTTACGGGTAAAAACGTAAAAGATTTACCTTACAACCTGAACCGGTTTTCACTTTTAAAAAGCTTCTTCAGAGGTTCAAAGTCCGTAAACATTTTGTGTTCCGAGTCGTAGTGAAATAATTATATTTAGTTAAGAAACGGACACGTCATGGACAACAAAATCCAAGAGCTTATAATTTCCTCATCAGCCACAGTTTCATTTTCAAGCTCTTTATCACCAGTTATCTATCCTTTGAGGTCTCAAATGGCATCAGCAAACTCAAGAAATCAAATTAGTAGTCTTTAAATTATCAAAAAAACATCTTAACAGTCTTTCGTCAAAATATTCGTAGTTTGCAGGAGAATGTCAATTCGTTCTTGATAATTTAACTTCACTAAAAAAGTTACCTAAAGTAAGAATACTCTCAGCGATGTGGATAAGCGATTGTGAAAAAGAATTATTTAATATCACAAGTTATAAACAATTTGTATTTTACTAAATATCACTATTGTTTGACGACTCTAAGTTTTTTATAAGTAAAATCGTAAAGATTTACCTTACAGCCTAAACCTGCTTTCACCTTTAGAAGGCTTCATCAGAGGCTGCCGTAGTTAGCGCTGTCTGTCTTGTTGTTGGCGACGGGATAGTTTTTCGAAAGATCGAAGCTGTGTGTGTGTGTGGTAAGATGTGTTCGAATAATGCGTGCGATTTGAATTGTGTCTGTTTGTTTAGGATGTCGTTTTATTTGTTTTTGTGTGTTTGTATATTTCTAATTGTTCTAGAGTGTCTAGTTTTCGGCCTTTTGTGTGTACGTGTAGAATGTTCATGTTATTGTCGATGTTTTTATATGTGTGGTTTGCTTCAATGAGGTGGTTTGCAAAGGTGGATTCTGTAGTGGTGTGGAGTGCCTTTGTGTGTTCAATGTATCTCTGTTTGAAGCTACGTCCTGTCTGGCCTATGTAGAATTTATTGCAATTTGAGCAATTTAGCTTGTATACACCGGGTAGCTTTGTATAGCTTTGTATTTTGTAACAAATCACTCCTCAGAGATATTGATAATCGATTGTGTAAAAGAATTATTTACTATCAGTGGCTATAAACAATCTGTATTACGTAACGAATCGCTCCTCAGAGATATTGATAATCGATTGTGAAGACGAATTATTTAATATCAGTGGCTATAAACAATTTTATTTCGTAGCGAATCGCTCTTCAGAGATATTGATTATCGATTGTGAAAAAGAATTATTTATATCAGTGGCTATAAACAATTAGTATTTCGTAACGAATCGCTCCTCAGAGATGTGAATAATCGATTGGGAAAAAGAATTATTTAATTAAATATCACTATAATATTGACGACTCGGAACACTAAGTTTTTTATAAGTAAAAATGTAAAGTTTTACCTTACAGCCTAAACCGGCTTTCACCTATAGAAGGCTTCATCAGAGGCTGTCGTTAGTAGCGCTGCTCGTCTTGTTGTTGGCGACGAGATAGTGTTTCGAAAGATTGAAGCTGTGTGTGTGTGTGGTGAGATGTGTTCGAATAATGCGTGCGATTTGAATTGTGTCTGTTCGTTTAGGATGTCGTTTTTATTTGTTTTTGTGTGTTTGTATATTTCTAATTGTTCTAGAGTGTCTAGTTTTCGGCCTTTTGTGTGTACGTGTAGTATGTTCATGTTATTGTCGATGTTTTTATATGTGTGGTTTGCTTCAATGAGGTGGTTTGCGAAGGTAGATTCTGTAGTGGTGTGGAGTGCTTTTGTGTGTTCAATGTATCTCTGTTTGAAGCTACGTCCTGTCTGGCCTACGTAGAATTTACTGCAATTTGAACAATTTAGTTTATATACACCGGGTAGATCGAATTTGTTTTGTGCTTTGGGCATGCGTTTTGATAGTGTGTGTTCTGTTTTGTTAGTAGTTTTGTAAGCGATTCTGTATCCTGCTTTTTTGAATTTGTGGGAAACTACTAACAAAACAGAACACACACTATCAATTGACGCACACACTGCTGGGCATAAACGGGTATAACTCGTTTTTTTTATTATATTGGCGCTCCAGAACACGGGGCGTATTAAAATTTTTATAATAGTGTTCTACACTTGACCGTATAAAGAGAAGAATTACAAGTTTTTAACCTGAATGAAAGACCAAAAGATTGCAAACAACGGTGGAGAGAACACTTAGAAGAAATGCAACACTCAAGACTGTCCAAACAAGTCTGGAAACATAACTCTATAGGACACGTGTGTGTGGGTAGACCCAGGAAGAGATGCCGATCTTTGAAGGCGGAACAGGCAGCCGATGCAGTGGTGTGAAGATGACCATGATGAACAAATTATTATTAAAAATCGAGCAGCCAACGGATTATAAATACGTGAAAGGTAAAAAGCTGATTGAAATTAACGACGCTTTCTGTATAAAGGCGTAACATATATGGTGATTGTATTAAGTAGGCCTAGACTACGTACATAGAGAGAAAACAAAGTAGACGTGATAAAGGATGCCAAGGAAAAAGATAATAATGTTTACATCTCGAATATGACAAAAGCTAAATCAACAAAAGAAGGAATATTACAAAGTGGAGATGTTAAGTTTACGTATTAGAAGGAAAAAAATTCGGTTAGGCCCCAGTCACACTAGGGAGATCGGTATGAGATACAGAACTAATGTAGGAGCCAATGGAGCCGTTCACACTGTGATGTAGACAGGCGACGTGTATGAGATACCGAATTTGAGCCGCTCGGGAAGTTCAGTCGCTTGATACTTTTCCTGTATGAAGGCGGCTGATGCAACGTTGAGCAACACGGGGTCATTCACGCTCTTCATTCCGTCGCCTCACCCTTCATACGTCTCGAGTTCTACGTTTCGTTTCAAAATGGAAAGTGGTGTTTTCGATAATGATAAACTGTAGCATCTACCACAGTGAAAAGTATAATGAAAAAGAAGTTTCCTTCTTCTGGATGGCACTCTGTATTTTTACAAGCAGTTCTTCAAACGAGTGTGGAACATTCGAAAATAATTGAGAAATTTAGAAGAATCGTCGCGTAGCTGTTTGTATAACAACGCGTACGGTACGTGTCTTTCACTCCGCGGCCTTTATTGATAGGATGAACTCACATTTCCCTGATACGATTTTTAGCTTTTCTACTTAGGTACCATACGGCTAAAACTTGAATCTTATCCATTTTTGTGAAAAGCACGTTTACATCTAACAAAAAACAAGGATCATCTACTATGATCCAAGGAGCTTCGTCTCCCAGAGGGGGGGATAGAGGGGAGAAGGCCGCCAAGCGGAGAGACTCTTGGATACTTTTTGTATCTCATACCGATCTCCTTAGTGTCGCGCGTCGTAGTGCATTTCTGATACACTGATGTAACCAACTCTGGAAGTAACTCGTTATATTCGTATAGTAAACCGAGTGTTTATTACCTTATCATTATCATATACTACACGTGTTTCCGTGATTTTATACAGAATATATTTTTAGATTACTTTTCTGGTTGACACAAATACGGACAGTTGGAGACAAAATCATCAATATTTGAAGACAAAACATCTTCGTTAAGTACCTAACTAATAAAACTGTAGTAGTGAATAATAAAGTTTTATTACGTAAAGCAAACACGGCGCCGAGATTCTACCGTGCCGGTACCGGTACCTCTATGGCCTAGGCCTCTATACTAGGGTAGTCCCGCACCTGAATAAGAAAACAACAATTCTTTCTATTAATTTATATTTATTTCACAACATAAGCTACATTTAGCTCTATTCTCTTTTCCCCCACGATGTTCAAAAGCGGTTATACCAGACTGATAAGTCGATTTGTCGATGTGCTCAAAGTACACATTTACAGCATCACTGGATTGATAATCGTCAGTAAATCTTTTCCACCGAGACATTTTTTGAGGTTAGGGAAGAGGTAGAAGTTGATGAGGGTGAGGAAGCAATTCAAACTTCGATTCTTTGATTTTAACCACCGCAACAAAAATGACGCCACGAATTTCCAACACTGGCCACTGTTACAAGAATGCTTGTGGCGTTTACTATCAAACTAATACTAAACAACTCATCGACGTGAAATATCTAAATTCAGCGTACAAAGAATTAAACCATACATCACGATCACAATAATGAACATCTGTGTCAGGCCCGGAACTTTTCACCCTACTCTCGTATTTATACGTCTTCACACTCAGATGATAACTATTTTTATTTACCAAAAATATGTTTTATATACGGTATTTATATATAATTAGCCTAACTAACGTTTGTTAGGGGATTCACAAATTTTGCGAGTTGACCCCGCCCACATTTGGTAGGCAGTTAGTGATACGGGGTTGTTTACGAAATTGTGTACACCCTTGGTAAGGGTAGAAATGTAGGTAGCGTTATTGTGATCTGAAGATGCGCGGAAAGCCTGGAAAGCACTTGTCTCGAGTAGGCCTAATGGAGTGCAACACGTGGCTTCTGTAATTGTAAAATTTCATGTACACTACCTACTTATTTTGTTCTTTTATTGCGTGAAAAAAGTTACAGTGAAGACATTAACACTTCGTTCCATATAAATAAAATAAAAGAAACACAAAACACTCAGTTCTCATCGATCAGTTCTGTTCTCATTTTTCATCATTACAATTTTCATTTACGTTTCGAAATATTTGTACTTTCCGCGTTCTAGGAGACGCCACGACTCCGCGTAAAGTAGTCAAGAAGGTTAACACTTTGGTCAGTACAGATTGCAAACACTCTATTTACAAAGTAATTGTTATCATTATTTTTAATACGCCTACTTGGATGTCAAAAAGACAGAATTGTTTCAGAATAAGATTCACGTTGAAAAAAAAGCATTTGTATTACCCAAACAAGTATACACATCATTTTGTATTCCGCCATCATTATCTCATTGTATTATGATAATGAATCCTGCTTACACAGACAATCGATACGTGTTATAATGTTTACACCGTGTACGTATTACTCTATTAGGTTAGTTTGTAAATTTCATGCAACAATTGCCGCTTGTTTGTTTTGAGCTCACCTTTTAACTCTGCATTTCACTAAGAAAACCCCATTCCAAAATAAAAGAAATTTATTTAGAGCAGACGAATCATTTTTATTTTTTATTACGTACTCTGTTTTGAAAAAACAAATTCAAGACGAAGCAACCACCAAACCAAATTCCAAGTGTCGCATTTAAGTAAGAGAGTGAACTTTCATTTGAACGCTGTTTATGCAAACCGTGAAGTGTTGACCTAAGTAAACGTTAAGTAATATTGGGAGTAAACTAGTCGTTAGGTAGAGACTAAAAATGTTTTAAGCCGAAGTTACGTCATTATTGCTTGAAGGGAATACTATATTATTAGGCGTACAAAAAACACACAACGAAAGAATCAAGTCCGCGTAAATTGTAAATGTTTTCGCCTATTCAATACACAAGGAAACGAATTACAAGAAACCTTCAAGACAGCACGCTTAACTTTTTGTGTGACTGAAGAGCGTTTTTTATACGCCAATATCTCGTTGGCTTATGATTAAGTTCAAATTATCGCTTCCTTCTCTTAAAATTTAACCAGATGTGAGCAGTGTAACTTGTGTACTAGTACGTACCTGTCAGACACAAAGCTAGGCGCAGCAGTAATATAGCTGAGCGATCCATGGACAAACACTGACCGCGCGGACAAGCTGTCACTGACTACCACTGCCACCTGAGGAAATCCCAACGTTACCCGTAAATTGCGTACTTTTTCCTTCACGCCACGCACTTGCCGTCCTTGACATACCCGTGAACTCTGGCTCGCTTCTAACAAGATACACGGGGGGAGGCGGACGGGACCGGACCCCCCACACAGGGTCGAAAAATTGACGATTTTGTTATTTTCTTAATTTTAGGCTGTTTAATTATTTTTCCAGCTGTGTGCGCTAATACAGTAGTAGCTCATTCTTAAATACACAAACAGGTTTATTACACATTATTAGCAGCGTATACGCTTGAAATATGAAATACAGGAAAATCAATTCAGTCAATAAGTATCTCGTAGACAACGTTTCAGTAACGCGTATTTTAGTATTTATTCGTCTGAAACTGCATTAGTGAGTTCAACATTAAATGTTCGTAAACGAATATTTATGAACCCAACAGAACTTGGTGATAAACTGAAACAACGTGTCAAAATACAGTGAAACAAATGTTTAAAAAAATATATAATTAATTCACTACCAACTCGGAACACAAAGTTTTTACGAGTAAAAACGTAAAAATTTGACCTTGCAGCCTGAACCGGTTTTCGCTTTCAAAAAGCTTGTTCAGAGGCTGCCGTTGGGCGCACTGTCCATCTTGTTGTTGGCGACGTTATAGACTTTTGAAAGATCGATATTGTGTTTGGGGTGTGATATGTTCGAATAAAGCGTGTGATTTGAATTGTGTCTGTTCGTTTAGGATGTCGTTTGTATGTGTTTTCGTGTGTTTGTATATTTCCAATTGTTCTAGAGCCTGACGTAGAATCAAACAAAGATACATTTAACACACAAAGGCACTACACTCCAGTACAGAATGCACCTTTGCAAACCACCTCATTGAAGCAAACCACACATACAAAAACATCGAGAATAACATCGACATTCTACACGTACACACAAAAGGCCGAAAACTAGACACTCTAGAACAATTGGAAATATACAAACACACGAAAACAAATAAAACCGACATCCTAAACGAACAGACACAATTCAAATCACACGCATTATTCGAACATATCACACCCCACACACAATATCGATCTTTCAAAGCCAACAAGACGGATAGTGCTCTCAGCGGCAGCCTCTGAAGAAGCTTTTTAAAAGCGAAAACCGGTTCAGTCTGTAAGGTAAAAGTTTTACGTTTTTACCCGTAAAAACTTTGTGTTCCGAGTCGGTAGTGAATTAATTATATTTAGTTAAGTAACGGACACGTCATGGACAACGAAATCCAAGAAGTTAAAAAAAAAAACTTATTAAAAACCTTCCACTTTGGTGTCATTAATTAATGTAAAAATGTGACACAGCGAAGCTCTACTAAACCAACAACAGCTATAACAGAGCAGAAAAGTCAGACTCTGTACACGTACAGTATAGCATACGCAGTATTCTTGCCCCCAATAGTGGGCAGAGCACTGAGCTGTGAACACAGTACGCAATCCATATACTATACATCAATGCTTGTACCTTAGGATAAGGCTTGAGATTTACTTTTAATATTGTCCCTGGTTCGAAAATAAATATGATTAAGACAACTACTGCCTCTTGTTGGTAAATCAATTAAATTCTGTAGTCCGTGACTGGGCCAGGGGAGGCCGAGCGGGACCGGACCCCCCCCCCTAAAAGGGTCTAAAAAAGTTGACGAACTTTGTCCATCTCTTAGCTTTTACGCTGTTTTATTATGTTCAATAAAAAGATGTCTATAAAACTGAAAACTGTTAACGCTTAAGTCGATAAAAGCGTAGGCCTACGATATTTAAAAAATGTATTCAAGCCTAGAAAATTTTACTAGTGCTCGAAACACCTGGACCCGGACCTGAATAGAGACGACATAATTCTGCATTGGAAGAGTAAACATCGCGATTGAACAGCGCAGAAGAGGATCCGCCTCGACTTCTAGATCTTGCTATGAAAAAGTAATGAAGATTTCGGCGGATGAAACGACGTACAAACAACACCGACATTTACTCAGCCAGTCCAGAAGAAGGGAGCTTCGACAGCATAACGACGGTAAGCCGTGCTGCAGTGGCGTAGGGGAAACTGTAACTCCACGCTGTACGAGCAGGTCGTTCATACAGGACAGACGAGTACAGTGGCGGCTGATGGTTCCACATTTTGGTGGTTGCAGTAATGGGTTGAGTGGGGGAAGGTAAAAGAACACATTAAACAAAAGGCGGACTTACTACATATGTGCATCATAAATAGTGCTGTTGTACGGAAGAAACAGAAAGTTTGTTTTCAAATTATTTGAGCAGTTAATTTGTGGGAAATTCGAAGTAAATTGAGTCGAGACAGTTCATCTAACAAGTATGATGCAAGCGACTGAGCACCATCATGTTTAGGAGGAGCAATGAAGCCCCAGATGACGAGTCCGGAGCCGTTCGAGATGCATACGTAGCTTGCGTACGTGATCTTTGCACGTTTCCACAGGCTGGCCAAGTAACTGATTTGGGACATCTATTGAACAGCTCGTGGACAAGAGTATTTTGTAAGGCTGCCGCGCCGATGAGATCTTCGCCGGGCGGGGGGGGGGGCTTAGGTCAAAGTCGACCAATCGGTGATTCATCATCGGCACGGTCGAACGGGTCAAGTGAATTGCTTCTCCACAAAGTTAACCCTGCCTTCCGCAGAGTACACAATTCGGTTAGCAGATCGAAGGTGATGTCGGCTCGCAACCTGCCAGACATACTCGGGACACGAGTCCCATCGATCTGCAGTGGCATCAAGCAGAAGCTGTATGCATAGGCGTGTGCAGGACTTCAGTAGTGGTGGTGCCAAGAATGGCTTCCGGGGGGGGGAGTCTGGGGTCCTCCCCCGGAAGATTTTTGAAAATTTATTGCTTAAAAACGTGTTTTAATGCTATCTGGAGGCCATAAAAAACATTTTGAAAAGCGAGGTTTTTTGAATGCCATCAAATAAATTTTTACTTTTTTAAGGGATTCAACTCTTTGCACTTACCGGACCGATCAAAAGTTGGCAACACACACATGTTTAACAAAGTAGCTTTAGAAATATCAATTTAGACGAATTTTGTCTTTTAATGAATGATCCAGTTAGCCTATCTGGTTAATTTGTATAACAAAACGGAAACAACTTTGATTTTTAGAATATTTATATATATCCAATGTACAATATTAGTGAAAAAAAACACAGAATTGAAAAATTGATTAATTAGTACTGTAGACAAATAAAGCAGCAACAGGTTCAAGTTTAGTATTTAATAGTTAGTAGTGTCCAGAACAAAATATAAAAGTAAGGAAATATTTTACATTACATTACAGGGTCATCCGACCATCGAATGCAACACTGTTTTTGAAGTTGTCAACTACATCACATGTTCTTGCGTTAGCAGCCAGTTCTTGTTTCACAAACGGAATCAAGTTTTCACGGAAATTATGCAGTTTCTACGTAAAAACATATTCTGCACGTAAAAAAAAAACAAACAAACAAATTCTCAATCTAGTGGTGGTGCCACGGCACCGGTGGCACCTTCCTTGGACACGCCTATGGCTGTATGGGCGTTATACGTGCGTTTCACGGCAGAGTTCCGGGTTTGTTGTCATCTCCGGTGGAGCTCGCGCCGTTTTCCAACATTCCCACCTTCTCCGACTGGGCGTTGCGCGAGATGTGCAATGTCACGAGTCTCAAACTGGGCTCCAGCATCTGGGTCATTTACATGTAGTTTGCTTCACTTAATTGTATTAAGGCGAGAATTATAAGGATAGAATTTCGGAATACATACTGGTATCCATGTTTGGAGATTAACGTCGAAAACGAAGTTAATAAATTTAAACATATATGTGGGACAATCCATAGAACGTTAAAATACAAAACTAGGAAAGGCATTAAGCTTAAGTTTTATAAGACTATGTCTGTACCGGTGGCGCTGTATGGGAGTGACACATGGGTACTTTCACAGAGAGACAGAGGGAAGGTTACATTAGCAGAAATGAAATTTCTCAGGTTGGTCAAAGGGTGCACGTTACAAGGCAGAATAAGTAATGCGTTGATAAGGCGAGAATTACAATTTTTTTTAAATTACAGGATAGAATTGCGGAATACAAGACCAACTGGTGTAAGCATTTGAGAAGAATGCAGCAAGACCGCCTTCCCAAACTTGCCTAGAATTACAAACCCACAGGGTATCGTAGTGTGGGGCGTCCGAGGACGAGATGGTTTCCGGAACAGGCAGTGCAGCCTAATCCGTGAAGTAGAGATGATTGTTTAATTTCAATTAGCGGAAGGGGGCATGAAGCTTCCCTCGATTGGTGGATTACTCCACAGGGGCTAACAAACGGGGTCGCTACCAAGAATCACCTGGCCTTGGAGTGTATTAGCCGAGTCCGGCGATCACGAGAAGACTGTGGCCCTCGGACAGCGCGACCATAGAATCGTGGCGCTAGACGTCTCAGACTCAAGTGCACGTGAAGAAATCCTCCGGGTGACTTCACAAGCAAGTTTAATTCCTCGGGCTACTTCATATGGCAGGCGGCCAGGTATCCCCAAACGGGACAGGCATAGATAATCACCGGTAATACATGTGTGTTAATGAATGAGATTATCATTAAGCGCGTTGGCGAATTTTCTGAGTATTGGTGCGGCAAGTGAGCCGGGGGGGGGGGGGGAGGTCTAGGTGGACACCGAAGTACTTTACGCTCTTGGTCAAGGGCAGCTCGACTAAGGCCGCTTTAGACGACATGAGAATATTACCGCTGCGCTCTTAGTAGCCTTGACGACAACTCTCCAGTTCTCGACATGCGCGTCGAGTTTGCGCTGGAGCTTAACGGCCGCAAAATGTTCACTGTGGTCTGCAGCGAAAGTCGCTGTGTCACTCCAGCCACCCGGGGCGTGTCACTGACGAACACCCCGTGATCAGGAAAGCCCGTACGACTTGACATTCCGCCGCTGGGCCAATGGCGAATAGACGCCTGCATCGCCACCTCCTGCGCGATTTGCCTAGTCATCCCGGTAGCACACGTAGCCGGAACCGACGATGCGGAGTCAGGTGCGTTTCTCCAGATGACGGGCAATGAACTCTAATAGTACGGAGAGGCGGGAGGCGAGAGCGTTGGTGTTCCACGCCACGACTATGAGGTCGTGCTTGAGGGATTGTCGTATTTGTTTGTGGTTCATAAAAGACCAATAACACAGCAGGCTTACACCAGTAGGACGAATTTGTGTTGGCGAGATGTAGTGGCCAGGCGCTCACGAATAGACTTGAAGGTAGTAGCGACTGTCTGCAGGACACAGCTTGCAAGAAAGTCGGTACAGCGGTGACATCATCGTCAGACTCTAGGGGTACACGCTTGGTCGCAGCTACGTAGTTGTGCTGGGCCGCGACGGTACAAGCCTTCGGGGCCGGTTTTGGAACGGGTGGTTGCTCGGCGCGACTGTTGGTTTGCCCTGTTCTGTTGTGCTCGGAAACTTTTAGGTTCCGGAACCGGACCAGACACGGACTTTTGTTACTATACTATTGAGGCAGCGGGCCTGGACGATGAAAATGAAATTGGTGGCTGTCTAGGCTTCGATTGAAGCGCCTTAGCTACCTTGTCCAATTACTATTAGATGGGACAGCGCCTGTTATTAACCTCATGAGATCCTTCATAATTTACGCTGTGCCTGTGGCAGTCGGCGACAGCGTAGGCCTGCGTCAAGTAATCACAGCCACATCTAATCCAGGTCGGCGGGTTGCTGTAGTCAAATCGCTGACACCAGTGACATTGAGAAACTCGGCCGGTCTGCGCTAACGCAGAGCCTGAACACGCGTTTCAACACTAACAGGGCCTGCGTGGTCTCTCCTGATTAATGGAACTGGCTTCCCAGCGCCGAAGGTTGTGTAAAGCCGGGAGTCTGCCACGACCTTGTAGCCCTTGGTCTGCGGGTCCGACTGAATGTCGAGGCCCTGTAAAACCAGGACCACGGGCTTGACTCGACCCAGCGAGTACGTGGGGAGTTAAAACTGCCCACTTTCCAGCCACTAAATTATCCCGAAGTGCTTCGACAGGTCACGCGAACAGTCTCACTCTCTTGGAGCCTGACCGGGGGGGGGGGGGTTCTCTGTCATTGCGACGGCTTTGCGGAGTCGGCGTCAAAGCCGATCACGTTGCCCACACTCGTTATCAATATCGGCGGAATCCGACCTTCCGAAGTGTGGCTAGGCGCAACTTCAGCAAAGGCTTGAGGTTCCGAATAATTCATAACCGACTGGAGCAACGTGTAGAGGGAGACCTTATTGGCTTCTCGCCGAGCCCTACTTCCGCCCATGGCAAGGGAGTCAGACTCGTATGAAGGAATCGGGCTGACTAGCTGACGGCGTTGGATAGGCAACACACAATACACTGATGTATTAGGGGTTGCATACCCTGGAGTTTGAAGGGGAAGACAATTTTTAAAAATGAGGGAAGCAGTACAAATCGAACATAGTTAAGTCAAATTATGACTTCAACGACACACGTGAAGACGGAAGAGTATATGGAAAGAAGGGGATCAGCTCCTTCTGTGGCGTCCAGTAAGAGAAGACGTGATGAAGGCGAAGTGGAGGCAACACTGTTCGGGACAATAAGACGGAAATTAGAGGATTTTCTAGTTGTGGAGTCTAATAAGATTAGTAAGATGGCGTCCAGGGTCATACTTTTAATTTTCCAGGGTTAATACTTTTATGTGTGTTGTCTTGAGTTGAGGACAAGAGTTGCACACTCGAAGGTAGGGTGACGGAGAAGGTGAAGGTACAGTACGAGCTGTTTGACTGGGACAGTGCTTAAGGAGTGCTAACAACTGGACCAATGCAGACTGCAGACTACCTCTGCTCTTTGACACCTCCACAGTTGCAATGGCATCTCTATTTGTAAGCCCTACTCTCGGACATACCTGCGCTGTGTGGCAGGTCCCACTTCTGTTACTCTTCTTGCTGACTGATGCAAGGCAGGTCAGTGTCCATCAGTGAAGTTTAGATGTCTTCTTCTTCCTCACTACACTTTTAGTTACAGATTGCCTCTTCATTGCATGTAGACCCTCTTCTGTGCAGTTTGACTAGCAAGATGTTATCTCTTCACAATCCAGATGCAGACATGATGCTCTCTCTCCTCCAAGTCCAAGTCCAGTTGTTGGGGCAGCAGCTGCACATGCTCCAGAGGTCGCAGTGTCTATGTCAGTTTGATTAGTGACAGAGAATCGCTATTAGCAACATCATCATCATCATCAAGCACTAACTCGAACATACCACAATTGACAAAGGAGCACATAGTCATCATGCAATTGTAACACAAGACAACTAACGATCAACAAGGAAATCAGGACGTCATATCATCATCATCATCACTGTCCACATCCGGGAGCTGCCACACACACACACACACACACACACACACACACACACACACACACACACACACACACACACACACACACACACACACACACACACACACAAGTGCGCAATAACACCTTCGCTATGGTAACACAACAAATACACATGAACAATTACGTTTTTTAACAAAGAAAGAACTGAAGGATGAGCTAATTAAATAAAACCAACACAAAAATGTAAATAATATACTAATTTTAAGTTTTATTAAAATTAAATTTTCTAGTTAAAGTGGTTGCTCTGTTGTAAATAATAAATATCGGTATGGAGAACCATACATGACTTCCATGTTCTAAGATTTATATTTAAAATCATTTACAAAATGAAATGTTTCCATAGAAACTACTTCTTTCTACTTATTGCTTCAACCTTAACCACAGTACTGTGGTCACTAACGTATACCACCACACATTATCGCACTCGATTTTCACTGATGGTGGCTGTCGACGGCACTGCCGAAACGTCTGGTTTTGCAGAAAACATTGGACTACGGCCAAACAGCCCGGGAAGGAATTTTAACAACAAACTACTTCTTTGTTGCCGATAACGTAGTACACATATAAAAATTATCCCCTCCCCCTTCAACTATAATTTTTATTTATAGAAAATTACCCCCACCCCGTTCAACTAGCCTCTTCATTTATAGATATTTCATCTACGTTTCTACAGTGGATTATTATGATCTTCTTATCAGGATATTTCATTTATAAAAATTAAGTACTTTACTCTTGTTAAAACATAAAACGTTCCAAGTAAACTCCCCTTTCCCCGTAACCGATCTTCACCAAAATCAATAGGCTTTGAGTCTTCTACAACTCAGGCACATACATAAAAAATTATTTGATTCTGTTTCAATTTACGGCAGTTATAGTTCGTCATGAAAATATTTCTCTTGTTACAACATAAAATGTTGCAGGTAAACTACCCTTTTCTCTTAACCGATCTTCACCAAAATCAACAGACCTTGAGTACTCTATAATTCAGGAAGGTTTGCAAAACATTATTTGATTCTGTTTGAATGTGCAGCAGTTATCGTTTGTCATAGAAAAAATTACACTTGTTAAAACATAAAATGTGGCAGGTAAACTACCCCTTTCCCTTAACCGATCTTCACCAAAAACAATAGGTCTTGAGAACTCTACAATTCAGGGCTGTATGCGAAACATTATTTGATTCTGTTTGAATTTGCGGCTGTTATCATTTGCCATAGGAAAAAATCTATAGACGCTAGATAGACATACACACATGGACGCTTTTCGAAAAATGACTTTTTTTAATGTTTTGAGAGTAGTACAATCAGAATCTGCAATAATCTCGACCACGATTTTTTTTTTTTGCCATCACCATACTTCCAATTACTTATGGAACATGGAAGTAATTATTTTATTTAAAGTAAATAATATTATTTTATAAAACTATTAATACTAAATAGTTGATTCAATAAATATGATATTTAATAAATATTAAATTTATTTCAGTTGATTTAATAAATATAATACACCTTTTGTAAATGTTTTTCTATGATTTAAAAACTTTAATAACAATTCAAAGTTGAGAGTCTTGTCAGACACCCCTGGTTTTATAATTGTTTCTTATGCCTTAAATTTTTCAAATGTCTAAAAAATGTAAAAGTAACTAATTCAGACATTTTTATGTTTGTACAGTGTTTGAGTTTCTGTGTTCACTGTCAGAGATGACACTTTACATTATGTGTAGTGTCCCATGTTTTTATAGTTTTACTATAATGAGTGAGGTTAGTTTAATGAATAATGCACAGCACTACCGTTCTCTTCAAACAGTACTACTGAAAATTTATGTGGAAACATGCGGATCAACTGATATATAAACGTTGACTTGTACAGGTTACGTTAATCAAGTAAAGTGTCTAGAGCTAGTGATGTGGTGGAGACCGGGTGTGAGTTGTATGAACACACACCGGTGTCTGAGGAAGAGTCGCATCCTAACCTCAATTGATAACACGTCTTCTGTGTTTTATTTTTTTACTGAAATTAATTTAGTGAATTTTTTAGGTGGTTTTTTTCACACGTTTTTTATTAAACATTAGCTATAAAAGAACATTTTGTATCTTAAAGAAGACGTGATGTAAAGTCAATGAATGCTATAATAAGTTTACTAAGATTAGAATTAATGATTTTGTGACTATTCTGTTCTTTTTCATGTGTTTTATCAATACAGTTGAGTGACATATATAATTTTATTAACATCTAGAGTTTGTGAGGGAGTTATAAGATTATCTAGATTAATTAACTTAATTTGATTTCATGGAAATGATCATTTAGTGTCTCTATAATTCAAAACATGTTAAACTTAATTTTTCATTTTTTATTAACCCCTTTATTGTTTAATATATGATTTAAGTTATATATTAATTATGTTGATAATTATTACTGTATTATTTTTCAGAAAAGATTTAATTATATTAAGATATTATATACATACATATAAATTATATTTAATATTTATAAAGACTTTACCTCAAGATGTTTTCTCCTTATTTGGAACATGTTTTGGGAAGCCTTGTGTTCCCATCTTCAGCCTTCCTGTTTTTGAGTCTTGTGAAGTACTTGTGTGTTGGTTGGTTGTTGTTGTGGTTTACTGTTGGCCTCTGGTACTTTACATTGGTATTATTGTGTGTGATTGTGGTGTATATATTAGTATATTGTGTATTTTCTATGTTGAGTGCTTTGAAAATTGTGTCGTGTTTTGTATTGATTTGTATTTGTTCAGGTATATTAGTTTGTTTTGTGTTTTATGTTTGTAAATCTGCAAATGTTCCCAAATGTTCACTATGGTGCCTTTGTGTTTATAATAACATAAAAAATACATACGAATTAATAGACAAACTAAAAATAATAAATATAAATGAAAATACATTTTTCACGTCATATGATATCACAAACATGTACACCAACATCCCAGTAGATGAAACAATAGACATAATAATAAACAAACTTAAAGAACAAAATAAAGACACACAATATATAACTGAAATAAAAAATAGCTTCCAACTAATACTAAAACAAAATTACTTTGAATTCGATAGCAAAATTTATCAACGACAAGAAGGTTTAACAATTGGATCCCCATTATCTAGCATAATAGCAGAAATATTCTTACAACACATAGACACCAAAATACAATTAATTTGATCCAAATGGCATATGGATAAGATATGTAGATGATGGGCTATATGTATCAAATAACAAAAACACAAATGCAGATAACATATTAAAACAAATCAATAACATACATCCAAAAATACAATCACAGAAGAAAAGAAAAACATAACAAAATCAACTATTTAGACATAACCATCACAAGAAACAACAACTGCCTACAATATGCAATATACAGAAAACCAGCTTCTAATAACATCTCGGAACACAAAACTTTTTATGGGTAAAAACGTAAAAGTTTTACCTTATAACTTGAACCGATTTTCACTTTTCAAAAGCTTCTTCAGTGGTTGCCGCTGGTACCACTGTCCGTCTTGTTGTTGGCGACGAAATCGATTTTCGAAAGATTGATGTTGGTGTGTGTGGGATGTGATATGTTTGAATAATGAGCGTGATTTGAATTACGTCTGTTCGTTTAGGATGTCATTTTTATTTGCTTTCGTGTGTTTGTTTATTTCCAATTGTTCTAGAGTGTCTAGTTTTCGGCCTTTTGTGTGTACGTGTAGAATGTTCATGTTATTGTCGATGTTTTGTATGTGTGGTTTGCTTCAATGAGGTGGTTTGCAAAGGTGGATTCTGTAGTGGAGTGGAGTGCCTTTGTGTGTTTGATGAATCTTTGTTTGAAGCTACGTCCTGTCTGGCCTATTGTAGAATATGTTGCAATCTGAGCAATTTAGTTTGTAAACACCAGGTAGATCGAATTTGTTTTGTGCTTTGTGTGTGTGTTCTGTTTTGTTAGTAGTTTTGTAAGCGATTCTGTATCCTGCTTTTTTGAATTTGTGGGCTATTTTTTCAGTTTGTTTGTTGATGTATGTTAGTGTTATGAATTTGTTGTTTTCTGTATTTGTCTGTTGTTTGTATTTGTGCTTTTGTGTAGGAGTTTATTGACTATTGTTCTGTCGTATCCGTTCGATTCTGCTAGATACTTTATCATGTTTAGTTCATCTTTGTAGTCTTTTTCATCCAGTGGGATGTTGTTAAGTCTATGTATCATGGTTCTGAAGGCAGCTAGTTTGTGTTTTTCACAACCATAATGTTATAATGATTAACACATCATTAAAAAATTAAACAGACATTAAAACAAACAGACATTAAAAACCTGTACACAAACATCCCCATCTCTGAAACAATCACCATCCTACAAAACAAACTCAAACAGAACAACACACTACACGAAATTATCAACAAAATAACAGAAACTCTGAACATTATCACAAAACAAAACTACTTTACTTATAACAATAAATACTACACACAGAACGATGGCTTACCCATGGGGTCCCCCATATCCAGCATTCTAGCAGAAGTCTTCCTCCAACACTTAGAAAAAACAAAAATACTCACAAACAATGACAGGCACTCACATAAAATACTATATTGGCACAGATACGTTGACGACATTCTAATACTATACAGGGGAAACAAAAGACAATGTGAACAGTTACTAACGCACATAAACAAAATACATAAAAACATAACCTTTACTGCCGAATACGAACACAATACCATAAACTTCTTAGACCTCTCCATCACAAAACTAGAACACAGGCACAAATTCAGTATATACAGAAAACCAACTACAACTGACACAATAATACACAACTCCTCCAATCACCCAATACAACACAAACTAGCTGCCTTCAGAACCATGATACATAGACTTAACATCCCCTTAGATGACAAAGACGAACTAAACACAATAAATATATCTAGCAGAGTCTAACGGATATGACAGAACAATAGTCAGTAAACTAAAACACAAAACAAACAACAGACAAAGACAGAAAACAACAAATTCATAACACTAACATACATCAACAAACAAACTGGAAAAATAGCCCACAAATTCAAAAAAGCAGGATACAGAATCGCTTACAAAACTACTAACAAAACAGAACACACACTATCAAAACACACACACAAAGCACAAAACAAATTCGATCTACCCGGTGTTTACAAGCTAAATTGCAATAAATTCTACATAGGCCAGACAGGACGTAGCTTCAAACAAAGATTCATCAAACACACAAAGGCACTCCACTCCACTACAGAATCCACCTTTGCAAACCACCTCATTGAAGCAAACCACACATACAAAAACATCGACAATAACATGAACATTCTACACGTACACACAAAAGGCCGAAAACTAGACACTCTAGAACAATTGGAAATATACAAACACACGAAAACAAATAAAAACGACATCTTAAACGAACAGACACAATTCAAATCGCACGCATTATTCGAACATATCTCACCCCACACACACAGCATCGATCTTTCGAAACTGGATTCCGTCGCCCACAACAAGACGGACCTTGGACGGACAACGCTACCAACGGCAGCCTCTGAAGAAGCCTTTTAAAGGAGAAAACCGGTTTAGGCTGTAAGGTAAAACTTTATGCTTTTACTTATAAAAAACCTAGTGTTCCGAGTCGTTAATGTAATAGTGCTATTTAGTTAAGTAACGGACACGTCATGGACAACGAAATCCAAGAATTCACATCATTATAATTTTAACACCGCTTCCAAAACACCAAAGACAATGTCGCATGTGAATCGATGTATCGCTAACGGATGTATCGAATCGTGTCTGTCGAATAAACATTTATTTTTGTATATAGCTAACCCATGCTAAACTTATATATTTGTAGTAGGCCTATATTGATTCACTTGTAAAGTGAGTTTGAGGACTTTTAAATGGCGGGCGCGAAAATTTACTAAAAACTATCATTTACTTCGTTAATAATCCGTTTTGAATTTGGCAGGTAATTTATTTCCTTACTTCGAACTTTGAGGTTATACCATATGTTATAACTACATTTTTTTAATACCACAGTGTGTAATTTGAACAACTACAAATGTATCATTAACGTGGCTGTAGCACGAGAAAATGATAATTTTTGTGTGAAAATTGTAGCATCACTAAGAAATTGAGTCACAGTCTAACGTAATATTGTAGTGTTTTCTCCGATAGAAGAGAAATTAGTTTGTAGTGCTAAAAATATGCACAAGATAAGGTAATTAGGCAGCCTAGAAACAGGTTATCTTAAATAATAAAGTGTGCGGATTTGACACAGTTTTTAGCATTTTAACACTGTGCTGGATGTATAAACATAAATAACGCATGGATTTAGTGATGTCAACTAAGTGCTGCAGGTCTTGACAATCATATTATAATTTAGTATCAGCAACTGAACTTGAGGAATCGGTGACCATTTTCCTATAAATTTAAGGCAACGGTCAAGTAGCAGATTGCAGTTACAGCTGTTAGATAGCGCCTATTGATAAGCTATAGAGTGTAGGCTCTATTGATAAGCCTATAGATTTATAGAGTGTTGGCAGTACTATGTGTTTTGCTTTGTATTCAATCCCTTTTAAATAACGAATATTTACAAATGTTGTTTTCCTTATAAATATAAATTTATGTGGTGGTTTCCTATTATCTGTACCTACCCATACTCAGTTTGTGATGTATCAACTATCTGTTAGCTTGTTACATTACAGAGTGAAAAAGAAGGAGACAAGCACCAGTGGTAAACAATTGCATTGCGTAACTACATGTAAAAAAACCGAATGTTTTCGTGTGTAAGGTTGAAAAAGATTGTTTTGGTTTTTGTGCATTTTATTAAGAAACCAATACTTCGTTGTATTTTGAATGAAAGTGTTCAGTAACTGAACGTAATAGCTTTAATACATAAATATTTCTAATATATGACAAATATTTTGTTGCTATAAATATGTTGAACGACACCACAATCAGTCAACTTAAATTGAAACAGACTTAAATGAATGTTAAGTAATTTTTATTAGTTTCCCACAGATTCATCATTTTTTTATATATAAAGTTCTTAATTAAACAGTAAGATAGATGCTTTTGAAGAATTAAAAAAAAATATATATATGTACCGGTAGATAAAATGATCTAATTTTTACCCAATCTGATAAAAACTTACGGCTATTAAAAACTAATCAGAAACCGAATTTTGACACATTCTCAAAGAGTTTTGTTACACAGAAAATAAAATTAATCATACAGAATAACTTAAATTAACGGGGGCAATTTAAATTAGGAGTTAAGTGACGACAGTGCTTTACATAATGGGGGATATACTAAGTACAAATCTGACTTAAGTTTATAATACAGTAGTGCTTTAATGCCATTGAATACAAGTAATAAAAAATTATTTTATCATTATCACCACTCCAAGGATTAAGCCCTAGACCTGTTCCAGAACCCATCTCTTCCTCGGTCTACCAACATCTCTCATCCCAGTAGGGTGATAACCCAAGGCAGCCATAGGTAGATGGATGTCAGGCATGCAGTTCAAGTGTTCTCACCATCTCCTTCTGTGGTCTTCAATCTTTTGGTGCAACAATACAATGTTTAATTTCTGTCTAATGTTGTTCCTTTTCTGATATAGGAGTGAGCAACCTTGTGTCTCTCTTAGAAATTTCATTTCAGCTGCCTGAATCCTATGTATGTTCCTTTTATCAAGAGTCCATGTCTCACTAGCATACAGGAATGTGGGGACAACCAGTTTTTTTTTTTTTTTTTTTTTTTTTTTTTTTTTTTTGGTATCCTTTGTCTTATTTTTCAGCTACCTATGAATCATTCCACAGATGTGTCTAAATTTCGTTAGCTTACTATCCCAATCAAAATACAAAAATGTATTTACAATGTAATATTTACTGTACAGTGTATGATGGTTGTGCACATTACAGTTGTATAGTTCAGTGAGCAGTTCAACGTACAAAAACCAAACTGCAGTGTGGTAAATGAGAAATGAATTATTGATGTGAACGTTTTATGTGTAGTGTGTGTTACTGAATAATTGTTCCGGCACTATTAAGAATGTCAACTTAACTGTTTCAGACAATGAACAATGAAAAGAAGCATTCAGTAAGTGTAGCGGAAGGAATGGACAACATAAAGAGTGACACCATTCCTGAGGTAGGCCTCCTGTGTTCAACGTACAACAGATTCTGTTGTGCATATATACGACTCTGTACATCTTATGTTTTTATTACTGTGTCTTGTAGTGGTATTCCAAATGTGCTGTGTTTAAGTTATAACAAAACAGACTTGAAACTTCTATTACACATGAACAGTTTTCTGTATTACACATGTGTTTGTCCTATTTTTATTTTTACTACAGTATTTCAACAGTTTTGTGTACTGTTATCTTCAGATATACAACATTGTGTGCGAGTGAACACTACAAAATTGTTGAAACACTGTAGTACAAATAAAAATGAAAAAATATATTATTGTAAAAATTTAAATATATATGTACACATTAAAAGTGTATAAACAGTATTTTTTTGTCTGTAGGAAATATTGCTATTACTTAATCATGTGATTGTTAAAGAAGAATCAAGCACTGAAGAGTGGAATGAGACGAAAGAGGAACATTGTCCAGGAGGGTTTCACTCTTTGTCAAATGAAAAATGTGTAAATGAAGAAAAATATAAAGAGGTATTAAATAATTTCAGTTACTTTAAATTATCAAAGAATGATATTCTTAAGAAAAGAGTGAAGCAACTTTCCTCTCTTTGCTCTATCCATGTATTCTTGGCTTCCTCTACTAACTCTAGCACCAAGTGTGTTTCCAGATAAACCTTTATATCCTGATCCCTTACTATGCAGTTACTCAGCTCCCATGTTTCCAACCAATAATAAAGGAACATGATCAAGACAACTACTAGTTGAGGTATACAAAGGGCTGAATCAAAAATCCACTGGAATGGGACTGAATGTAAATCTCAGCAAAACTAAATACATGCTGATTTCTGCATCAGAAAGGAGAAGAAACGTACATAATTTATGTATATAGAATAATTTGATGGAGTCGTTAAGTTCAGATACCTGGGTGTTATGACAGATAATGAAGGGTTTATTGAAAAGTAAACTCATTAGTCGTAACATAGAAATAAAAATATATAAGAGACTTATCAGACCTGTTGTTATTTATGGAGGTGAAACATGGACATTAACAAAAAAGGAACAAGAAAACACTAAGAAGGTTTGAAAGAAGGATTGGTGATATGTTTATGGCCTGGTTAAAGAAGATGATGAATGGAAAGTAAGAAATAACCAGGAGATAGATGACCTATTAAAGCTAGCTAGGTCACCTAGAACAGGTGGATGATCAGCGTATGCCAAAGAAAATCCTGAGGGCGCAAGTCTGTAAAAACAGAAAGAGGGGTCGATCTAGGATAAGATGATTGGATGATGTGCTGGGAGATCTAAGAAGAATGGTTGTGAGAGTTTACTCTGAGATGGCAATGGATAGGAGACATTGGAGAAGATTGGTGTTGAAAGCCAAGGCTTAAGAAGAATAAATCAACACAGGACTGTACACATTACTCATAGTATTCATATAAATTATATTCCTTATATTTTCAATAGTATTTCATTACAGTCATGGTGTTCTAGCTATTTTCATAATGTATTTGAGTATGTTTGTTTAATACAACTTACGAAACGACAACTCAGGCGGCGAGAACACGGTAGGCTACTGCTGCATTATGCTGTATTAGCTGCTGCTGACAGCTTGCAACAGTCCAACAACAGACCGTTATTTACAGAAGTTTTAAAACTTAACTAACAGAATTTTTATATTTTTAACAAATTTAACACTTTGGCATCTAATTGATTTTGCAATTGTTCAACCCCTACGTCTAGCCCTTTTTAACACCTTTTGATTAACAATGTAATCCACAGTATAATTCTAATTAAAATGTATTATTTTGTACATTCATGTATTCTCTAATCTACTGTGTACAGATAAACCTTAGTTAAAAACAGAAAAGGAATCTGTGTTAAGTTATAAAAAGTATGTTTTGTCAAAAAAGTTGACATTTTACTTTAATTATAATAAAACACACTATATTATTTCAAAACTACTTAAATTTGCCCTCTAAACATTGTTTTATATTGTCATTACACAAAACAAAAATAATCGATTTTATTACAATCCTAAAAAAATTTTGTGTGTGATATGTTTTGAAACATCGCATCAACTACGAAAACATGTGGAAGAAAACGGAAACACACAATGCTTCCGATCTAGTAGCTGATGATTACTGTTGCTATCAAGTAATGTAACTGTAAACTAGAAATACCTTAAGGCTTTCACGGCCGGTGTCCACATAGTTGGAAACATTATTAGCCAGGCTGTTAGGCCATGGTCTATAGTTTCTGTTGACGTATGTTTCTACGTCACCGTCAGAGGCCATCAACAGTGTCGGATACAATTGCCATGGTGTCCGCCAATTCACCCCAGTGAGAGGTAGGCTATGTATTTTGACTGAGAATATATTTTGGTACTTTCATACCAGCACGATCTAAGCTGGAAAACAGCATCAAGTGCTGTCTGATTGGCTTGGGAGCACAGCATGTCAAATCCTATTTAATAGGAGGCTTTCTTCTCTTCTATTCATCGCAATGCAACCATGTTAAAGATCTCCGTGTCCGAGGGTAGTAGGAACTCTCCGAGGATAAGATCTTGGTCTCCTCTAAGAGAATGCAATGATCAGGATTGGAAAGTGCAAAAGTGCAAGCTCGGCCACTGCACACTTCTCCAGCTGCCTCAAGTGACAACAGCAACTGTGTTCACCAATGCGTGTGCGGACACTGTGCTTCATGGTGCCGATGTACACTTCGTCACATGAGCAAGGCACACTGTACACGCCTCCCAACGAGAGCGGATCCCTTGCGTCCTCCACCTGTCTCGATAACTGTTGTATCTTCATGGTCATGGTCCTCACACCCCTTCTTTTGAGCAGCCTACCAATGCGGTATGTCACCCCATAGATGTAAGGCAAGACCACAAAGCCAGCAGTCTCCTGGCAGATCTTGGCTGGACCAGACTGCAATGCCTAAGTACACTCTGAGAATATCAACCTTTTTTTTTTTTTTTTTTTTTTTTGCTAAAACATACCTTTTATTAATTAACACAGAATTTTTTTAACAAAGGTTTATTTGTATACAGTAGTTAGAATACATGAACTTAGAATAATATATACAGTTTAGCTTAATTGTAATTATACTGTGGATTACACCATTAGTCAAAAAGTGTCAAAAATGGTTACCCATAGGGGTTGGACAGTTGTAAACTCACTTAGACGTGAAAGTGTTAACAAACGTTTGTATTTAACTCAAACAGTAAGACTGAAGACACAAAGAGCAGACTAAAGAAAAAGATGAGTAATGTTGGCACAGTAAGGTGCATGTGTTGACAAATCTCCCCCACCCCAAACCTCTTTCTCTCATCCTACTGTATTGCCTCATGCTGTAAAGTCTTGAATCCTGTGTCAATTTCTGATACACTTTCTGTTTGAGATTATTCATCTTAATTGTGTTTTATTCCCATTTGTACTTGCTACTTTTTCTGTGTAATTTCTTCATTCTGCTGGCTTCTCCCTTTCTGTATAGTGTAGCTTCTAATCTTCTTGTAGACAATTTTTCTTCAGTCATTCTAAACACACGGCATACATTTTCAGTTGTGTTTCTGAGTCTTGTATCTATAGTCTACATTATGTCATAATGCTTTGACTTTATATTGTTCAGAACTCTTTAACCCTCAAAGCGGCAACTATAATTTCTATAGTGGTAAGGGATATTTCGCTATTACGCATACCTAAAGTAAAAAGTTCCTAAATATTTATTTGTAAGCAGAATATGTCACATTTTATATCAAATTAAAGACAACGTTCAGCAGAATATAATAAGATACATAAATATTATAATATAACGGATTACCCGTATCAATCTTTTCTAGACCCCACTGTTGGGTTCGCCAATTTATATTATATCTGATGTGTTCGGTATAATAATGTCTAGATATGTTCCACGTTGGAAACGCCAATTTATAACTTATCGTATCTATATTTCCTAAAGCCCCACTGTTGTGAGTGCCGATTTATAACTTAACCCTTACGTCTTCTCTTTATTCATATATATATATATATATATACATATATATATATATGTTTTGTTGTGATTTATGTATTAAGTGTGTAATTCTAATTTTCTCGTTCAAGCCTAGCCCGCGTTTGAAGAGAAGCGAAGGAATTCTTATTGGTTTCTCATTCTCTTTAATACAAAAGCAGTCCGCGAGTAGCACTGTGGTTCACAGACAGCTGAAAATTGTAGGTTAGTTACCCGCGTACAATAATTCCTACATTACCCTTTCTACTTATATTATAACTTGTTCACACTACACTAAATATTATATAAATGAGAAGATATCGTTAAATTCTGAAAGGATTCTTTATTATGATTTTAATATTTCTTGCCAACAAAGTTTTTTCTTTACGAAGATACAAAAGTCTATAGTATTAGAAGTAATCGATTATCGATCAGATTCAGGGTTATATATTATTTTAGTTTGATTTTGTATTTCTTTAAACACAGGGAGTGAAGGTTCTTTCAACTGTTAGTAAGGTCAGAAAATGCATAAATAGGATTACAAGGTATTACAATATAGTATTAAGTTCTTATTAAATATTATTTAAAATAAGTGTAGTTTACCGTCCGCTGGGCATCGTGACTCGGTAAGGCAGTGTACAGCTAACCTCGTCGTAGTGTTTGGTCAATAACGGAATGCAGATGAATTAATCCTCGCCAGTCTTTGCTCCAAGTTGAAATAAAAGTTGAATTCTTGGTCCTGGGATGATGCAGAAATGCCGCCTCCTTTTGTTCACCAATGTCCGAGTTTGTGGTTACGTGTTTCAACGTATTTCGTGTCCAACTACATTTTTTCTATTGAATTGTGGAAACTGATGTTCAAATATAGTTTTGGGTTTTATTTTCGTTCTTTATGTTATTGGACTATATAACTGTATTCAGGTACTTATTTCTCTGCTTTGGTTGGTTAATTAAGTTAATATTTGCTCCTTATATTGAGTTTTACTATTAGAGTTCTTCCTTTAGATTTTTCGTCAATTTTCATGTACAAGTTTATGATTGTTCGGTTATATAAGACAGTTGAATGTCAGTGAACCATACTATGGTGATTTATTACTTAATTTGTTTCCCAATTGTATTGTTTTAATTTAATTTAATCAAATCTTTTCTGAGTGCATCCAAACTAAACCGTCTTCGTTCATGGAAAATTATTCAATAATCGAATCAACAAATTTTATATCTCTCGTCGTCCTTGACAACCATCCTGTCTACTCTTATTGGATATTATATTATACTATAACCATTATCATACAATGTTCTTACACTCATCAAAATAATCCTTTATTAAAATTCCATTAAATCCTATTATAATTTTATATTTTGTTTGTTACTAAATTTTATATATTTTGCTGTCGTTTCCTCTTAATCTACTTACTCTCACAAGTATTATTTTTCTGTTACAAAACATTACCTATCGGTATCATTGCACTATTGCATTTTGAGAATTTATTTAAATTGAATTTATTTATCTGTTATTAGCAATTATTATTAACTTCTCCTAACTCATAGATTCTATTTAGTATTTTTTACAAATTTCTTTACCTAACCTTTCTGATCTGACTTACTATACAATGTTACTGGTTGTTAGGCCTATCATTACGTTTTTATTTACTTCTGATTTTAATTTGTTACTACCTGCATTATTATAGAATCCTTCATTTGTTTATGACATGATTACACTAAACCCTTTTGTATCTCGTTAACAATTGTAGCCTTTCTGGCCAAGTTTACAATTATAATCAGCCTACTATCTAAGTACATGTATACAAACATTTAATTATATGAAGTCTAACAAAAGCTCTATAATGATATATGGATAACACATAATATGAAATTAATTGGTAATCAGTTAATGAGTTTAGCAACAGCTCTATAATGATATATTGATAACACATAATAATTAATTAATTGGTATTCTATTAAAAGAATTACTCCACTTGCTACACACAAAAAATAACATAACTATCATGATAATAATACAACATGATACAACGTAATAACAGGTACATTTTTATGAAATAAATCATGTAATAATTAATCATTCTCCTCTCATTTAAAACATCAATTATTATAAAACAGTCTGAGTTAGTTTTTACATTATTTGTCAATGTCTGTTGTTTACACCTTTCACTGAACTTTGTAGTTTGTATTCATTAACATTATTATTTTTTTTTTCTTTCTACCTTGTATTCTTATTGGGGATAATTCATTTATTAAATAATGGTTTGGGTTTCTGACCTTTTACGGGTATGGATAATTATTATTTTTATTTTATTTTAAAACTTATAAATTGATTTATGTAACGTAGGGGACCATATTTTCATTACGTTACAATATGCATGTGCTGAATGTTGTAAAATTTTATGACTTAGAAAAAAAAACTTTTTTGTAGAAGAAAAATATTTTATTATAATTTACATCCATTAAAAAAATAATGGTGGACATTACCAATGTTTTTCATTATATACAAAATGTTTATCGAAATGAAACCTTTTAGATAAAAAACAAAAAACTGTAGAAAAGTATTGAAATGTTTTTGGAGATTTGCATATTTTTATTTGACCTATTTAATATTTAAATTATTTTACCTCAGGATATGTTTATCCTTATTTGGAACATGTTTTGGGACCCCAGTTGTTCCCATCCTCAGCCATCATAGTTTTGGGTCTAGTTGCGTATTTGTATTCTGGTTGGTTGTTACTATGGTTTCCTTTTGGCGTTTAGTATTTTAACTTGGTATCATTGTGTGTGGGTGTGGTGTATATTTTTATTTTTGTGTGTTTTCAGTGTTGAGTATTTTGAGTGTATTTTAACCCTTTAACCCTGTTAACTATTTTGAGTTTTATTTAACTGTACATAATTGAAAACACAGTTCCAGTGACTCAAATTTACTTACAAATTCTTGACTTACATGTTGCTTTTCTTATGTAACACTTTTCATGCTTGGTTTAAATAGTTATTGAATATATTTTTACTTAAAAATATTATAACGAACACAGTAAAAAGCACTCAAAACAAACCCAACTACGCAGTTAAATGTAAAACATACAAAAATATAGTCCCAATCACTAATGCCTTACATGTTCAGATTTTAGTTTTTCAAAAATTTTACAGTTTCTTTAAATACACAGTAAACATAATTATTTTGTAACATATGAAAAAAAATATAGTAAAACCACTTAAGAAGGTGATGTAAACAAACACTTGTTACAGAAAATAGTGGGTACAACATAACCAGCAAAAGGAATAATTTGGAATAATTTTCAAGGAAACTAACAGAAACAAATTATCGTATTATGTACCAAAATTTCCCTAAAATTTTGTAAAATTATCATACAAGAATGTGGTACAATCTAGTCAGCTATAAACAAACAAAAACAACGAAATACAGAGATGGAGTAACAAATCTGATTTTGAGATGTTGGCACTTTAGAGTTAGGCAACTACATCTAAAAATTGACATTTGCCTCTTTTTGAGGGTTAAAGTAAATATTGTACACAAATTATAAATTGAGACTTCCTGTTTAAGTATCGTGTTCAGTTAGTTAAACATTGGTGGAATGATTTGTGATTTATTTTGTGCTTTTTGTTTCAACAGTTGTCTACGTGTACACCTGCTGTTGTTATTAAGGAAGAAGTTCATATTGTCGATGTGGATGATGAGGAACAGCAACCAACTGCAAAGGTATTTATTTAATAATTAATTCTTGAAGTGATAATTTATCAAAACTATATGTGTAATTTTTACTTCCATTCATCTTCATTTTATTTTATTCCCATTTGTACTTGCTATTTTTTCTGTATAATTTCTATAATTTGCACAATTTTGAATAGAATCTTAACCAACCCACACTATGGTTTGCTGATGATGCTTATTCTAAATGAAGCACAATTTTGAAATTTGACAAACGAAATTTTGATCTTGCTTATGAATTTTAGCCAAATATGGCATAAGTAGTTCCTTATAAAAGAGTTCCTTGACTTTTAAACATAATGGATTCTAGAAAACATGTTTGAAACCCAAATTGTTCAAAAGTCGAGTACTATAGAGTAGGCTGTATTTATTGTAGGCATACTGTATATGTAAGTTAGTAAGATCAGTTCTATGAACTGTAATAACTGTACTGTAATGAAATAAGATATTATTCTCACTTAAATTTACTTCATCTGACTGCTCTTACTACAAAAACTACATAATAATCCCTGTCTGTAGAAGCAAATAGCTTTTTCTTGAATTATACTTAGACTCAACGGAATACATTTCTGATGCTGGTCCTCAATCTATACCACTAAAGAATGTTCCATGCCTTCATCACTTTACCACACATTTTTAGAAATAATGATTGATGAAATATTTTCAGCATTTAATACATGATTTTTTACTTCCATGTTCCTTAAGGAAATGGAAGTATGGTGATGGCAAAAAAAAAATCGTGTTCGAGATAATTGCAGATTCTGATTGTACTACACTCAAAACATGAAAAAAGTCATTTTTTGAAAAGTGTGCGTGTGTGTCTGTGTGCCTGTTTGTCTATAGATTTTTACTTCCACATTCCTTAAGGAAATGGAAGTACAGTAGAACCTCGTTAACCCGGACCTCATTAACCCGGACGTCCGGATAACCCGGACCAGTTTTGGAAAAAAAAATTATGTTGTTTAGCGTACTAAATGAAGACTTGTTTTACAGACGATAAATCACTATTCACATTACTCGAATTCACTTGCCAGCGGGCGAGTTCATTGCACTCACCCCACCTGCCAACCCTCTCCTTCCCCTCCCCACGCCTCCAGTGGGTGAGTTCATTGCACTCACCCCACCTGCTGTTGCTACGCAGCAAACTGGTGACTCAACCCTCTCCTTCCCCTCCCCATGCCTCGCACTTGACATTGACCTAGAGACAACATTCCTCAGTTGCGCTGCAATCTCGGTAGTGTTCGTGTGTTGTCCTAGTGTCACTGTCGAGGTACAGTATCGTTGTGGTGTTTCGTTAGCACGTTGTTCGCGATGGCGACGAAACTTAAAAACATTGTTGTGACTATGAAAAAAAGGATGGAAGCATTGACAAGAATCGATAAGGGAGAATCATTAAAGAACATTGCTGCTGAGTTTGGAGTAGAAACATCGACCTTATCTGATTGGAAAAAGAACAGAAAACGCATTGAAGACTTTTGTTTCAAAATGATTTCTAAGGACAGTTCGGATAATCGGTGTAAAGCAAAAACTGCTAAACTAGAAACTCTGGATGAAGCATTGTTTGTCTGGTTTTGTGCTGAAAGAGAACGTGGTTTGCCGATTTCTGGACCCATCATCCAACAGAAAGCATTGAGTTTGAACAAACAGTTGCCCCATGGAGACCTGAGTTTTACAGCTAGCCAGGGGTGGTTGGATAGATGGAAAAAACAGCATGGAGTGTGTCAACTTACAATCACTGGAGAAAGCTTGTCAGGTGATGTTGAAGCGGCAGAAAAATTTAAAAAAAGAGTTTGAAGACTTTATTAAAAAGGAAGAACTGACTGCAGATCAAGTTTACAATGCCGATAAATCCGGTTTATTTTACCGGATGTTGCCGAGTAAAACGCTAGCCTCAAAATTAGGAGATTCAGCGAAAGGGTATAAAAAAGGGAAAGACCGCCTCACCATAATGGCTTGCAGTAATGCGTCAGGAAAGCACAAAATTCCTCTCCTTATAATAGGGAAGTCTAAAAACCCCCGTGCATTGAAAAATGTGAAACGAGGCTCATTGCCTGTCGTTTACAGCTCACAAAAAAGTGCTTTGATGGTTAGTGACATTTTCAAACAATGGTTTTTCGAGAATTTTGTGCCGTCAGTAAAAAAATATTTGAAGAACTGTGGCCTTCCCAACAAGGCGGTTTTGCTGATTGACAATGCGCCTTCGCATCCGTCTGTCAATGAACTAGTCAAAGATGACATTTCAGTGAAGTTTTTACCACCTAATGTAACTTCTCTCGTTCAACCGATGGACCAAGGAGTTCTAGAAAAAATAAAAAAAGTGTACAAAAGGCAAATGCTAAGTCAACTGGTAGAGGACGAAGGAGAGCATGGTGTGGTAGAGGTGCTGAAATCTTTTAACGTAAAGACTGTTATTTATATGATTGCGGAAGCTTGGGACCAGGTTGGAAGAGAAACTTTGATAAAGTCATGGAAAAAGTTGTGGCCTGGTGTGTGTAACTTGCCAGAAAACAATACAATTGAAGAAGAAGAAAAAACAAGTGTGGAAGAAGATTTTATAGACATTTTTAAAAATATCGATGGCTGTTCCGATGTTGATGAAGAAGACATTGACAATTGGTTGCAAATTGACAATGACGGAGGTTATAAAGCGATCACAGAGGAAGAAATTATTGCATCATGCAGTGTTACAGAAAATGAAAATGAAGAGGATTCAGACAGTGTTGATGAACCAGCTGTGGTTATGACCCACGCAGAAGCAGTAGCAAACATAGATAAATTGATGGTTTATTTCGAGAGTCAAGCCGAAACATCGCCAAACGAGCTTCTAATGCTAAAGCGGATGCGAGATCGCGCTGCTCGTAAGCGATACACAAAACTGAGGCAGCAAAAGCTCACTGCCTTTTTTAACTGACTAGTTTGTACCTATGTTGTGTACAGTGTAAATACATATTATGTGTTTTTAGGTGAAAGTGTGCCGATAATAATTTTTAAACTCCATTAAAAATATTTTTGGTAAGTACATGTTCTTTTTTATCGTTTTTCCCTCATTCTCTGGATAACCCGGATTTTCATTAACTCGGATCTGCCCCGTCCCCAGTTGGGTGATCCGGGTTAACGAGGTTCTACTGTATGGTGATGGCAAAAAAAAAATCGTGTTCGAGATTATTGCAGATTCTGATTGTACTACACTCAAAACATGAAAAAAAGTCGTTTTTCGAAAAGTGTGTGTGTGTGTGTGTGTCTGTCTGTCTTAGATTTTTTTTCTATGGCAAACGATAACAGCCGCAAATTCAAACAGAATCAAATAATTGTTTGCATACAGCCCTGAATTGTAGAGTTCTCAGGACCTATTGTTTTTGGTGAAGATCGATTAAGGGAAAGGGGTAGTTTACCTGTAACGTTTTACGTTTTAAAAGGGTATCTTCTATGGCAAACGATAAGAGCCGCAAATTCAAACAGAATCAAATAATGTTTTGCATACAGTCCTGATTTGTGAGTACTCAAGACCTATTGTTTTTTCTGAAGATCGGTTAAGGGAAAGGGGTAGTTTACCTGCAACGTTTTTTTTTTATCAAGGGTAATTTTTTTTACGGCAAACGGTAACAGCCACAAATTCAAACAGAATCATATATTGTTTTGGATACAGCCCTGAATTGTAGAGTTCTCAAGATCTATTGGTTTTAGTGAAGATCGGTTAAGGGAAAGGGGTAGTTTACCAACAACATTTTATGTTTCAGCAAGGGTAATTTTTTCTATGACGAACGATAACTGCCGTAAATTCAAACAAAATCAACTACTTTTTTGCATGCCTTTTTGAATTATACAGAACTCAAGGTCTATTGATTTTGTTGAAGATCGGTTAAGGGAAAGGGGTAGTTTACCTGCAATGTTTTATGTTTTAACAAGCGTAATTTTTTCTATGACGAACGATAACTGCTGTAAATTCAAAGAGAATCAAATAATGTTTTGCATACAGCCCTGAATTGTAGAGTTCTCAAGACCTTTTGTTTTTGGTGAAGCTCGGTTAAGGGAAAGGGGTAGTTTACCAGCAACGTTTTATGTTGTAACAAGGGTGTTTTCTTTGGCAAACAATAAGAGCCACAAATTCAAACAGAATCAAATAATTTTTTGCATGCAGCCCTGAATTGTAGAGTACTCAAGACCTGTTGTGTTTGGTGAAGATCGGTTAAGGGAAAGGGGTAGTTTACCTGCAACGTTTTTTTTATCAAGGGTAATTTTTTTCTGTGGCAAACGATAACAGCCGCAAATTCAAACAGAATCAAATAATTTTTTGCATACGGTCCTGAATTGTAGAGTACTCAAGGCCTGTTGTTGTTGGTGAAGATCGGTTAATGGAAAGGGGTAGTTTACCTGCAACGTTTTGTTTTAACAAGGGTAATTTTTTCTATGACAAATGATAACTGCCGCACATTCAACAGAATCAGATAATTGTTTGCATACATCCCTGAATTGTAGGGAACTCAAGGCCTTTTCATTTTGGTGGAGATTGGTTAAAGGGAAAGGGTAGTTTATCTGCAACCTTTTACATTTTAACAATAGCAAAGTACTTGAAAATTCATTTAAACTTTTTCAAACAATGATAATTGTTAAAAATAAAATAATTTTGTTGCCAGGCAATAAAATTATAATTTTTACTTCCTGTTCCTGAAGGAAATGGAAGTATGGTGATGGCAAAAAAAAATCGTGTTCGAGATTATTGCAGATTCTGATTGTACTACACTCAAAACATGAAAAAAAGTCATTTTTTGAAAAGTGTCTGTGTGTCTGTCTGTCTGTGTGTCTATAGATTTTTTTTCTATGGCAAACGATAACAGCCGCAAATTCAAACAGTATCAAATAATTTTTTGCATGCAGCCCTGATTTGTAGAGTACTCAAGACCTATTGTTTTTGGTGAAGATGGGTTAAGGGAAAGGGGTAGTTTACCTGCAACATTTTTTTTTAATCAAGGGTAATTTTTTTCTATGTCAAACGATAACAGCCGCAAATTTAAACAGAATCTACTACTCTTTTGCATACATCGCTGAATTGTAGAGTTCTCAAGGCCTGTTGTTTTTGGTGAAGATCGGTTAAGGGAAAGGGGTAGTTTACCTGCAACGTTTTATGTTTTAAAAAGGGTATTTTCTATGGCAAACGATAACAGCCGCAAATTCAAACAGAATCAAATAAGTTTTTGCATACAGCCCTGATTTGTAGAGTACTCAAGACCTATTGTTTTTGGTGAAGATCGGTTAAGGGAAAGGGGTAGTTTACCTGCTACGTTTTATGTTTTAACAAGGGTATTTTCTATGGCAAACGATAACAGCCGCAAATTCAAACAGAATCAAATAATTTTTTGCAAAGAGCCCTGAACTGTAGTGATCTCAAGGCCTTTTGATTTTGGTGAAGATCGGTTAAGGGGAAGGGGTAGTTTACCAGCAACCTTTTACGTTTTAACAACAGTAAAGTACTTGAAAATTCATTTAAACTTTTTCAAACAATGGTAATTGTTAAAAATAAAATAATTTTGTTGCCAGGCAATAAAATTATAATTTTTTCATTTTAATGAAAATCATGTATGAGAGAAAATATATCGTTCGTGGCAGGCAAGCATATCTCAATTATGTAATGTTTACGTTTCCATTTTATTATTATGATTACTGCAATAAAAAGGCGGGGAACACACACACACACACACACACACACACACACACACACACACACACACACACACAATTCGCGTTATTTCATGCCTCACTCATGTTTATTTTCTTACATTTGCACGCTTTTTAAATGGAAAGTGCCGAAACCCACACCAACATAACGCGTGCAAGCCGAAAAATTGTCCAGCGTGGATAGCGATTTGCTTCCTGTGGATCGCTGGGCAGTGTAACTGCACGTGTTTACAGAGGAACGATTCATAGACAGAATTTTCGTCTTTAGGGAATGAGCCCTCTGCAAGATGCTGAGGGTCCATGAGTGACTTCGGAGCGCTCCTTCTTTTCCGCGTGTTTGTTCTGTGAAACATACACTGTAGATTCGCAGCTTTACTCTAAGCAACGCTCAATAGGAAATGTTGAAAATTTTTGTCCACGGTGTACCCTCGTACACACTAAACCTGCTCTGATGTTTTAATTACGGACATCATAATATTAAAACTTTGGAAACTTGAGCACTACTTAATGGAGATCAAACATTAACTTATACAAGCCATTAATTTTATGCATATTTTTTATATATATGTGTACAACGTTATCGGCAACAAAGAAGTAGTTTTTGTTAAAATTCCTTCCCGGGATGTTTGGCTGTAGTCCAATGTTTTCTACAAAACCAGACGTTTCTGCAATGCCATCGACTTCCATCATCAGTGAAAATCGAGTGCGATAACGTGAGGTGGTATACGTTCAGGGCCGTATTTAGGCATGTGCAACATGTGCAGGTGCACAGGGCGGCAAAATTTTGAGGGCGGCAAAATATAGCTGGTTAAAAAAAAATATCGCTTCATATCATTATAAAGCCCGAAGTAGATTAGCGTTCTAGCTCTGGCATTAAAGTAGTATGGTACTATTAGTGCACCACTTCTCTTCGAGATGGCAGCACCTATATTGAAATTACTCTGGCTAGACGCTCGTGGCTCGTACACCTACGCGGATGCAGTAGTGTGCATATTCTTTGGTGTGTATGTTGTTATTAGTTCAGAGTTAAGTTGGCGTTTCATCGTTCCACGTGGTTCCAACTTGTTATTAACTTTCAAAATCAAGGCATTTTATACGATACGCCGAGTATTTTAACTGTTGACAGTGAATTATTCAGTTTTAAATGTTCTACAAAACAGTATTTCTATAGGTTTTTCCGTTAAGATATAATAGCTTAGGGACGGTATGGATGGGCGATCTAGGTTAAGTGGTGCTGCATATCGCAAGAAAGCTGAGGAAGAAAAACAGAGGGAGAGTAAAATTTTGCAGAAAATACCTTGACTGGACTCATATTTCAGTGGTGAAAACAAAAGTGAACAGTGTAGGCCTGAAAATTCGGGTGAAATTATAGTGGAAAACAGTAAAGCCAATGTGGAAGTCGAAAATCTCGAAGTACAGGAACAAGCTACGCTCTCTACAGAAGTGGATTTTGCAGTGTCTATTCCTAGTAATGATCCATTCTATTGGGAAAACACTGACCACACTCGGGATTATTTGATAAAAAATTGTATTAATCAAAACAAAGACGCTGACGTTTCACAGTCCTCGCGGCGATATGCTGATGGAACACAACGGTTTTGCAGCAAGAAACTATTCCATAGGATTTTAGTAAATGGGGAAATTATGAACCGTGAATATCTTGTTTATTCTCCCAGCCAAGGATCACTGTTCTGTGCCCCATGCAAATTATTCGGTGGTACATCTCAGTTTGCAACATCTGGTTTCAATGATTGGAGCCATGCTGGCATAAGAATAGCCGAACATGAAATTTCTGCTTCTCACAGAGACTGCTTGTTAAAATTGAAAAGTAGAGGAAATGAGATGAACAGAATTGACAAAAGATTGCTCAGCCAGCATGAACATGAAGTTACATATTGGAGAAATGTACTAAAAAGAGTTGTTTCTGTAGTTAAAAAACTAGCTTCTAGGGGTTTAGCATTTCGTGGAGACGAAGAGAAGTTTGGCTCTGTGAAAAATTGAAATTTCATGATGTGTTTGGAATTAATTGCAGAGTACGATTCTTTTCTGGCTGACCATATTGCACGGTTCGGTAATCCTGGAAAAGGATCTACATTATACTTGTCACCAGCAACTTATGAAGAATTAATACATCTTATGGGAAAATCAGTGAGTGAAAAAATAGGCAATGAAGTTATTTCTTCTAAATATTTTTCTGTCATAGTAGATTCTACGCCAGATTTATCTCATAATGACCAGTTAAGTGTAATTGTTAGATATGTAACTGATTGTGGGCTCTCAGTTGAAAGATTTCTGTGTTTTATGAAAAATACAGGCCATACTGGAGAAAAGCTTTTTGAAGCACTAATGAATTCTTTAGAACAACATGGTCTGAAAGTTGATAACTGTAGAGGTCAATCATATGACAATGCGGCCAACATGTCTGGAATATATTCTGGCTTGCAAGCAAGACACAAGGAAACAAATCCTCTTGTTTTCTTCATTCCATGTGCAGCTCACTCACTGAATCTAGTTGGTTCACAAGCAGTGAAATGCTGTGTTGCTGCAGCACGGTTTTTTGAGTTATTGCAAAGTTTATATAATTACTTTGCAGATTCTACAGGGAGATGGAATATCTTGGAAACATTTTTTGATTCTGTAACCATGACATTGAAATCATTGTCAACAACTCGATGGTGTGCACGTGAGGATGCTTGCAAGAGCTTGGATGCAGATTGGAAAGCAGTGGTTTCTGCATTAAGAACTATTTCAGAAAATTAAACGGGTAAAGGTAGATGTGAAGCTGAGGGTCTTCTTAGGAAATTAAATAGCATTGAGGTAGCATTCATGACATCAGTGTGGGGTTCTATTCTTCAACAATTTGGCAAAGTCATGAAAAAATTGCAAGCTCAGGAAATGGACAATTCCACTGTTATTGAAATGTACGACTCTCTTACAGTGTATTTAACATTCACTACCTGTTTATGCTAATATATTTAAGCTTCAGACCTGTTTCCCCAATCACAGAGATTCAGCTGAAAAGAAACTTAATCAGATCAGGAGTCTGGAATCAGTTCCTTCTTCTTCAGCTGTTGAGATTTCAAGACCCAAACGTCAAATTAAACGTAAGCGATTTTTTGATGAATCATCTGAATCAGAAGCGGAACCAGAAAGTCCTGAAGAAGAACTAAGATCAGATGACTTGGAACATGACAAGATCTGGAGACGAATGGAAATTTCATATTCCAAGATCATACAAACTCTCCAGACTGAGTTACAGAAGAGAGTTAATGTCTACAAAGAATATAATTTAATATTTTAATTTCTCTCAAATATCACCAAACTAGAAGCTCCTCAAATTTATGATGCTGCAGAGAAACTTCGAGCCATTTATGATTCCAACATAGAAAGCAGCTTTGGTGAAGAATGCATCCATTTGAAAAGCTATCTGTTATCTATGAAGACAGAAGATGGTAACAAATTATCGTCTCTTCCATTTCTCTGCAGAATGTTGGCTTCGAAGAAAATTAGTGATGTCTACCCAAATGTGTACACTGCACTCAAGATCTACAACTGTACTCCAGCAACAAACTGTTCTGCTGAAAGGTCATTTTCAGTTTCAAATCGAATCAAGAACTATCTACGGACAGCACAGAATCAAGAACGACTGGTCAGTCTTGGAGTGCTCGCCATAGAATCAGACATCACTGTCAGTCTGGATTTTGAGGAAGTGATAAATGCATTTGCAAATGCAAAAGTCAGAAGAAAGTTATTTCTCTAAGTTCGGTAAGTTTCACAAAATGGTTAGTATCAAATTGCAGTGTTTCTACCATATACGTTTGACTGACCAAATTGGATGTTTCAGTGATATTTTTAACTGAGGTTATTAAACTGTAGTGATTATTTTCTATGTGTTTACCATATATCGTCTTCAGAATAATGTATAAATGTTTAACTTGCACCTTTGTTTCATATATTATGTATTCAGTTAAGTTTAAATACTGTCTATAATACAGTTTAAAATTGAAGTAAGTAATTAAACAATTTATTGTCCATAGTCTGTAAACGAATAGCGACACTGAAGTTTAGCTCAGGGAATAGGGGGCGTAAAATTAATGACTGCACAGGGGCGCTATACATCCAAAATACGGGCCTGTATACGTTAGTGACCACAGTACTGTGGTTAAGGCTGAAGCAGTAAGTAGAAAGAAGTAGTTTCTATGGTAATATTTTATTTCGAAAATGATTTTAAATATTGTAACGTTACCAAATATGGTAGTTACATAAAGTAAGCAACTATAACGTCAAGTGACGGGAAAGCATGAAAGTATTTCTAGATAAATAAAACTATGTGAACAAAAAGTGTGTATCTACAGATATATTAGTGTAAAGTTCCGACTATGAAGAAGAGAATGTAACATAGCAGCATCATACACGAAATGAAGAAAGAAAATAACCCTGAGCCAAAATAAAATGTTAGTAACCAGGCCCAATAGATTCCAACAGTGAGGGGAACCAACAAAGATAATAGATAATGAAAGTGTAAAACAAAATGACTACAAATAGATTCCAACAGTGAGGGGAACAAATGAAGAAAATGACTATAATAAAAGTGTAAAAGAAGACAACAGGATTCCAACAGTGAGGGGAACCAACAAAAATAACTGTGCCAAATAAAGGAAGAAACAACTCAAGAGCAACCACAATGATGGCAGACAAACCGATGTATTGACAAATATAAATATTATGGAACAACGACTACTACAATGAAAACATTGAAGAAGACGTTCAAACCTAAAGAAGAAGGGAAGAAGAAGGACAAGGAAACATGACATGAAGAGAGAAGAAAATGGATAGACCATACAAGGAATAATCATTCATCAATAATCAAGTGTACTAGAGACAATACTAGTAACTAAAAGAATAGTGATTGTCAACTATGAAGAAACAGTGTTTAACATTTAAGAAATCACAAACAATTATAGTGAGTACTTAATATAAGTGTGAAAACCTGTGACCAGTTAACTAATTTTAACCTAATAAACCCCCACAAATGATTCCAGTGATAAGGTTTATAGTGGAAGAAAATGTGTTACTTTCATAGTGGAAACATCAAGAATTAAATAGTCAGAAATACACAGACAGTTAGTGTGACTAGTTTAATGAAGATTGTGATCCAAATAGATAATCATAAGACCACCAAACAATGTAAAATAGAACAGTTATATTATTGTTCATAGAACTGGACAATAAAAACCTTTGTAAATTTCAAAAGAAATGTAACTGAATGCCACGGCAAAACAGAATACAATACAAAGAAAGGCCAGAGAAAGAACAATAACAAACAAAGTAGTTTGTTAAATATCAAACAAATGTGACAGAAATTAGTTACAAACCATGACAAGAAAGATATTATTTTTAGTTCAAGCATATATGTATTATTGTTTAAGAAGAAGTGGTGTAAACATGTGTATTAAAACAATTAAGATATTGTAATAGAATACCATACTGAAGTCATGTTAGTAGTAGCAACATGCTGCATTAAAATATGTTGTACATTGTTACATAACCCCATAGGAAAGGCACCTATGAAACAAAAAATCATACATGTTAGTTTAACCAAATAACCATTAACAATTGTGTCAATCAAAGATTCATTATAAGTAATGATACACCCTAGTAAACAGTGTATTATATTGAAATACACTACAAATAAAGTAGACCAAATATGATGGCACAAAGCTAGAAGAAATGGAACCTAATATGCCAAATTAGTTAAACAAAATACAGTGTTAAAACATGTACCAAGATTAATGAAAGTATTACCAGTAGTTAGATGAACATCTGGTACTACTATGAGGACAGATTATAAGTATAATGACAATAGTTTTGTGACCAAAATATTGTAAACTAGCTGACTATGAATGCATAGCCAGAAGTAAGCAGAGGCAATGTAACCAACTAGTTAAGCAAGATACTTTATTAAAACTTAAACAAAGATTAATGAGAGTGTTACCAGTAGTAAGAGGGACACCTAACACTACTATGAGAACAGACCATAACCATGAGAATAGTCATTTTATAGATAAATTATTAAAAACTAAATGACCATGATGGTGGAATCAGAATGTACACAAACAATATGTAGCAAGTTATTTATGCAAAATGCAACATACAAACTTGTTTAAAAGTAGATAAAAATGTTATCAATGATCAGAAGAATGTCTGATACTACTTTGAGAATCTATGTCAAGTACAACAATAACAATTTAGTTATTGATCTATCAAAAAATAACTGACTACCATGCCATGACCTAATGTAAACAAACCCATTACTAGAAATTGAAGGGTTCCTAGATAGCTAAAAGCTAACAAATATATGAAATGAATTAGGTACTATAATTGTACACTAGTTGCATTTATAACATAATATACCTTATATAGAAAAACCATAAATAAAGTGACAATTTTAAGAAAAGAGATAGGAGGGTACTGAAACAATGCTAATAGTATATGAAACACAGCCCTGTACATATACTAAAGTACAAATTCATGTAAATAGACGTTTATATTATTGTTAGATTACAATATCAATGTTATTAGATAAGGAAAAATAGTTTTAAGGACAATTGTGAATAATCGAATATGGACGCTAAAGACGCCATGATCAGACATTGTTTGGGTAACAGTTATTCCCAAATTTTGTATTAAACAAGTTGAGAAATAGACTCAGATCGTTTAATCAAAAGTGTTTTAGTATAATTAGTTAAGTTTGGTGTAATAAACTTATTAAATATAAGATGCACCATAAAAATCGATAAAATCGTTATAGTGATTTAAATAATGGACGGATTATAATCTTGTTTGGACTTTATTTAAAGCTCAGGATGTCCTCGATTTATTGACACTAACCGTTTAACGATAAGACAAATATTAAGAAAGTTATTACGATTTTAAACTTTTTAATTATTTTTTTGCACCAGTGCTGACGTCATGTTAATCTCAAACCCAAACGCAAAATTGGTAAAAAATTAAAAATTTTAATAAGCCAAGGTACTTTGGGTCGGAGAGTTCAAACATTTCAGCCAATTGAATGAATGGAAATCGGCAGACAAGCCGGAGACGTTCCGAAGGAGCGTCACAGTCATCTATCAATCATCAACTAGACAGGACGTGTCACTCGGCGAACCAGATATATGAAGAAGTTTATTTTTGAATTGTGCGCGACACGTAAACATCAGTAACCAACATACACCTAACCTAAATACAACACAAGCATTAACGTGTGTACAGTGCGGAGTGAATAAGATTTAAATACGATCAGTGTACAATATCGATCGTATTTGCGAGTGTTGTGCGAAAAATAAACCAGGGAGTACAATATTTTTCATTAATTAACAATAAAACAGAAATAAAAATTTCTGTAAATACCGATTGTTTAGATACTACGCTAATCAATAATAGCGAAGTATAATAATGCTGATGAAATTTATCAAAATTGACGAAAGAATTATTTCGCAATTTTTAACATGATAAATAAATATTTTAATTATTTTTCATAATTAAAAGAATCACGATTAATGTACTTATTACAAAATACGAGCACAGTAAATAGTCGCTCAATTGACTAACGTTGTTTTTTTGATTTTTTACTATTGAAGATAAATATTTTAATTTTTATGCGAAAGAATATTCTATGCTACTGATAGTTATGCATCAGAAATATTATAAATAATATATGTATGTTTAGATTAAGAAGAAATTAATGCTTAATATAATTAACTCTAATAACAATTCACGTTATGAGATAACCTTAAAATCATAACCGCAATTTGCCACCTTTTTGTCATAAGTCTGTTCTCATATAATCCAAACCAGATGAAAACTATAACAAGAGTTTTTTTATTTATAACTTTTTCTCTTGTAAATAAATAATTCCCACAGTGAATTATTAAAATATAATAATACATTTTAGCAGTGCAAACCAACACACTTGTTTATTGTCAAGCAACTACTGTACACTGCGTACGAATTCCCGCGTACGATAATACCATAATTATCTATTATATGGTACCAATTTTCTATTTTAATATTTGTTTGTTCGTTTTTTATTAATTGTTCATTTAATATCATTATAAAACGCCACATCTTGTATCTGGCATCATGTTACTTAAAAGAACCACACGAACGTGGTAATTAACTTATGTAAGAGGACATAACCTCTCAAAATAAAAACTATTGTATAACCAACAGGGTTACCAGCCTTGAGGCTAAGGAGAGTTTCATTTTAATTTTGTTCATTGTAATTATTATCAGTAAAATTATTAATGACTGATTGTTAATTTTTAAAAAGATTTTATAGCATTCTTAACTGTTAATAAACCTCTACATTTCGTTACCAGTGGAAAAAGAGTTTAATTTCAAACTTAAAATAGTTCATTTTTTCATAGCTAGTTCTACCAAAAGGTGGCGGAAGAATTCAAATATTCCTGATAACTCAGAACTTTATTTAGTTGTTACATTATTATTATTGTGCATGCTAGTCACGTTTGATATTCAAACAGAATATCTACTTGTATATGTAGCGTGTGTGTTACAGCTGAGCAGTCACCTAACCGAACAACAATATCCACATATGGTAAGTGGGGAGGTTACTAGCGGAGTGCGACAAATACTTTCAAATTAAAAGAGTTAACCAACGATACCCACAAATTTACTAGTCACAATCAGACTGATAATAATAATTATAATTTGAACATTTTATTATACAACATTATTGTGGATACCGGTGCGTATCTACAAGCAACACAATCAAAACACACTTATATCTATCCACATAAATCTATAAAGTTCCTTTATAATATAAATCTTAGAACATGGAAGTTATGTATGGTTCTCCATACCAATATTTTCATTTTAATTGAAATCATGTATGAGAGAAAATATATCGTTTGTGGCAGGCTAGCATATCTCAATTATGTAATGTTTATGTTTCCATTTTATTATTATGATTACCGTAATAAAAAGGCAGACAAGACACACCCACACACACATACACACACAATTGGCGTTATTTCTGGCCTCACTCATGTTTATTTTCTTACATTTGCACGCTTTTTAAATGGAAAGTGCCAAAACCCACACCAACACAACGCGCACAAGCCAAAAAAGTGTCCAGCGTGGATAGCAATTTGCTTCCTGTGGTTCGCTGGGCAGTGTAACTGCACGTGTTTACAGAGGAACCATTCATAGACAGACTTTTCATCTTTAGGAAATGAACCCTCTGCAAGATGCTCAGGGTCCATGAGTGACTTCGGAGCGCTCCTTCTTTTCCACGTGTTTGTTCTGTAGATTCGCAACTTTACTCTGAGCAACACTCAATAGGGAATGTTGAAAATTTTTGTCCACGGTGTGCCCTCATACACACTAAACCTGCTCTGATGTTTTGATTACGGACATCATAATATTAAAACTTTGGAAACTTGAGCACTACTTAATAGAGATCAAACATTAACTTTTACAAGCCATTAATTTCATGCATATTTTTATATGTGTACTACATTATCGGCAACAAAGAAACAGTTTGTTGTAAAAATTCCTTCCCGGGCAGTTTGCCCAAGGTCCAGTGTTTTATGAAAAACCAGTCGTTTCAGCAGTGCCATCGCCTACCATCATCAGTGAAAATCGAATGCACTAACTGGAGGTGGTATACATTAGTGACCACAGTACTGTGATTAAGGCTGAAGAAAGAAGTAATTTGTGTGGAAACATTTTATTTCAAAAATGATTTTAAATATACATCTTAGAACATAGAAGTCATGTATGGGTCTCCATACCGATATTTTCTATGGCAAACGATAACAGCCGCATATTCAAACAGAATAATATAATGTTTTGCATACAGCACTGAATTGTAGAGTTCTCAAGACCTGTTGGTGTTGGTGAAGATCGGTTAAGGGAAAGGGGTAGTTTACCTGCAACATTTTATGTTTTAACAAGGGTAATTTTTTTTTTTTTTTTTTTTGACGAACGATAACTGCCATAAATTCAAAGAGAATCAAATACTTTTACTTCCATGTTCCTTAAGGAAATGGAAGTATGGTGATGGCAAAAAAAATCGTGTTCGAGATTATTGCAGATTCTGATTGTACTACACTCAAAACATGAAAAAAAGTCATTTTTCGAAGTGTGTGTGTGTGTGTGTGTGTGTGTGTGTGTGTGTGTGTGTGTGTGTGTGTGTGTGTGTGTGTGTGTGTGTGTGTGTGTGTGTGTGTGTGTGTGTGTGTGTGTGTGTGTGTGTGTGTGTGTGTGTGTGTGTGTGTGTGTGTGTGTGTGTGTGTGTGGATTTTGTTCTATGGCAAACGATAACAGCCGCAAATTCAAACAGAATCAAATAATTTTTTGCATACAGCCCTGATTTGTAGAGTACTCAAGACTTATTGTTTTTGGTGAAGCTCGGTTAAGGGAAAGGGGTAGTTTACCTGCAACGGTTTTTTTTTAATCAAGGGTAATTTTTTTCTAAGACAAACGATAACAGCCGCAAATTCAAACAGAATCAACTACTCTTTTGCATACACCCCTGAATTATAGAGTTCTCAGGACCTATTGTTTTTGGTGAAGATCGGTTAAGGGAAAGGGGTAGTTTACCTGCAACGTTTTATGTTTTAAAAGAGTATTTTCTATGGCAAACGATAAGAGCCGCAAATTCAAACATAATCAAACAATTTTTTGCATACAGCTCTGAATTGTAGAGTACTCAAGACCTATTGTTTTTGGTGAAGATCGGTTAAGGGAAAGGGGTAGTTTACCAGCAACGTTTTTTTATCAAGGTTAATATTTTTTCTATGGCAAACGGTAACACCCGCAAATTCAAACAGAATCAAATATATTTTTGCATACCTTCCTAAATTGTAGAGAGCTCAAGGCCTGTTGATTTTGGTAAAGATCGGTTAAGGGAAAGGGGTAGTTTACCTGCAACGTTTTATGTTTTAAAAGGGTATTTTCTATGGCAAACGTTAAGAGCCGCAAATTCAAACATAATCAAACAATTTTTTGCATACAGTCCTGATTTGTAGAGTACTCAAGATCTGTTGTTTTTGGTGAAGATCGGTTAAGGGAAAGGGGTAGTTTACCAGCAACGTTTTTTTATCAAGGTTAATATTTTTTCTATGGCAAAACGATAACAGCCGCAAATTCAAACAGAATCAAATATTTTTTTGCATACCTTCCTAAATTGTAGAGACCTTAAGGCCTGTTGATTTTGGTGAAGATCGGTAAAGGGAAAGGGGTAGTTTACCTGAAACATATTATGTTGTAACAAGAGAAATGTTTTCATGACGAACGATAACTGCCGCAAATTGAAACAGAATCAAATATTTTTTTGCATGCATCCCTGCATAGTAGAGGACTGAAGGTCTATTGATTTTGGTGAAGATCGGTTTAGAGAAACGGGTAGTTTACATGCAACGTTTTATGTTTTAACAAGAGTAAAGTACTTAATTTTGATAAATAAAGTATCTTGATAAGAAGCTCATAATAATCCACTGTAGGAACGTAGATGAAATATCTATAAATGAAGAGGTTATGTGAACGGGGTAGGGGTAATTTTCTATAAATGAAAGTTATAGTTGATGGGGGAGGGGAGAATTTTGTATGTGTACTACGTTAACGGCAACAAAGAAGTAGTTCTTTGTTAAAATTCCTTCCCGGGCTGTTTAGCCGTAGTCCAATGTTTTCTGCAAAACCATACTTTTCGGCAGTGCCATCGACTTCCATCTCAGTGAAAATCGAATGCGAAAACGTGAGGTGGTATACGTTAGTGACCACAGTACTGTGGTTTAAGGCTGAAGCAATAAGTAGAAAGAAGTAGTTTCTATGGAAATATTTCATTTCGAAGATGATTTTAAATATAAATCTTAGAACATGGAAGTCCTGTATGGTTCTCCATACCGATATTTTTGCATGCGGTCCTGAATTGTAAAGAAGTGAACGCCAGTTGATTTTGGTGAAGATCAGTTAAGGGAAAGGGGTAGTTTACCTGCTACTTTTTACATATGTGCCTGTGTTGTAGAGGACTCAAGGCCTATTGATTTTGGTGAACATCGGTTAGGGGGAAAGGGTAGTTTACCTGAAACATTTTTTGATGTAACAAGAATAAAGTACTTAATTTTGATAAATAAAGTATCCTGATAAGAAGATGTTAATAATGCACCGTAGAAACGTAGATGAAATATCTATAAATGAAGAGGCTAGTTGATCGGGGTGGAAGTAATTTTCTATAAATGAAAATTATAGTTGAAGGGGGAGGGGATAATGTTTTATATATGTACTACGTTATCGGCAACAAAGAAGTAGTTTTTGTTAAAATTCCTTCCCGTCCTGTTTGGCCGTAGACCAAAGTGTTCTGCAAAACCAGACGTTTCGGCAGTGCCATCTACTTCCATCATCAGTGAAAATCGAGTGCGATAACGTGAGGTGGTATACGTTAGTGACCACAGTACTGTGGTTAAGGCTGAAGCAGTAAGTAGAAAGAAGTAGTTTCTATGAAATATTTCATTTCGAAAATGATTTTAAATATAAATCTTAGAACATGGAAGTCATGTATGGTTCTCCATACCGATATTTTTCTATGGCAAACGACAACAGCCGCAAATTCAAACATAATCAAATAATGTTTTGCATGCAACTCTGAATTGCAGAGTTCTCAAGACCTATTGTTTTTGGTGAAGATCGGTTAAGGGAAAGGGGTAGTTTCCCTGCAACGTTTTATGTTTTAACAAGCGTAATTTTTTCTATGATGAACGATAACTGCTGTAAATTCAAAGAGAATCAAATAATGTTTTGCATACAGCCCTGAATTGTAGTGTTCTCAAGATCTATTGGTTTTAGTGAAGATCGGTTAAGGGAAAGGGGTAGTTTACCAACAACATTTTATGTTTCAGCAAGGGTAATTTTTTCTATGACGAACGATAACTGCCGTAAATTCAAACAAAATCAACTACTTTTTTGCATGCCTTTTTGAATTATACAGAACTCAAGGTCTATTGATTTTGTTGAAGATCGGTTAAGGGAAAGGGGTAGTTTACCTGCAATGTTTTATGTTTTAACAAGCGTAATTTTTTCTATGACGAACAATAACTGCTGTAAATTCAAAGAGAATCAAATAATGTTTTGCATACACACTGAATTGTAGAGTTCTCAAGACGTTTTGTTTTTGGTGAAGCACGGTTAAGGGAAAGGGGTAGTTTACCTGCAACGTTTTATGTTTTAACAAGGGTAATTTTTTCTATGACAAATGATAACTGCCGCACATTCAACAGAATCAGATAATTGTTTGCATACATCCCTGTATTGTAGGGAACTCAAGGCCTTTTCATTTTGGTGGAGATTGGTTAAAGGGAAAGGGTAGTTTATCTGCAACCTTTTACATTTTAACAATAGCAAAGTACTTGAAAATTCATTTAAACTTTTTCAAACAATGGTAATTGTTACAAATAAAATAATTTTGTTGCCAGGCAATAAAATTATAATTTTTACTTCCTGTTCCTGAAGGAAATGGAAGTATGGTGATGGCAAAAAAAATCGTGTTCGAGATTATTGCAGATTCTGATTGTACTACACTCAAAACATGAAAAAAAGTCATTTTTTTGAAAAGGTCTGTGTGTCTGTCTGTCTATAGATTTTTTTTCTATGGCAAATGATAACAGCCGCAAATTCAAACAGTATGAAATAATTTTTTGCATGCAGCCCTGATTTGTAGAGTACTCAAGACCTATTGTTTTTGGTGAAGATCGGTTAAGGGAAAGGGGTAGTTTACCTGCAACATTTTTTTTTTAATCAAGGGTAATTTTTTTCTATGTCAAACGATAACAGCAACAAATTTAAACAGAATCTACTACTCTTTTGCATACGTCGCTGAATTGTAGAGTTCTCAAGACCTGTTGTTTTTTTGTTTTTGGTGAAGATCGGTTAAGGGAAAGGGGTAGTTTACCTGCAACGTTTTATGTTTTAACAAGGGTATTTTCTATGGCAAATGATAACAGCCGCAAATTCAAACAGAATCAAATAATTTTTTGCAAAGAGCCCTGAATTGTAGTGATCTCAAGGCCTTTTGATTTTGGTGAAGATCGGTTAAGGGGAAGGGGTAGTTTACCAGCAACCTTTTACGTTTTAACAACAGTAAAGTGCTTGAAAATTCATTTAAAGTTTTTCAAACAATGGTAATTGTTAAAAATAAAATAATTTTGTTGCCAGGCAATAAAATTATAATTTTTTCATTTTAATGAAAATCATGTATGAGAGAAAATATATCGTTCGTGGCAGGCAAGCATATCTCAATTATGTAATGTTTACATTTCCATTTTATTATTATGATTACTGCAATAAAAAGGCGGGGAACACACACACACGCACACGCACGCACACACACACACAAAATTCGCGTTATTTCATGCCTCACTCATGTTTATTTTCTTACATTTGCACGCTTTTTAAATGGAAAGTGCCGAACCCACACCAATATAACGCGTGCAAGCCGAAAAATTGTCCAGCGTGGATAGCGATTTGTTTCCTGTGGATCGCTGGGCAGTGTAACTGCACGTGTTTACAGAGGAACGATTCATAGACAGAATTTTCGTCTTTAGGGAATGAGCCCTCTGCAAGATGCTGAGGGTCCATGAGTGACTTCGGAGCGCTCCTTCTTTTCCGCGTGTTTGTTCTGTGAAACGTACACTGTAGATTCGCAGCTTTACTCTAAGCAACGCTCAATAGGAAATGTTGAAAATTTTTGTCCACGGTGTACCCTCATACACACTAAACCTGCTCTGATGTTTTAATTACGGACATCATAATATTAAAACTTTGGAAACTTGAGCACTACTTAATGGAGATCAAACATTAACTTATACAAGCCATTAATTTTATGCATATTTTTTATATATATGTGTACAACGTTATCGGCAACAAAGAAGTAGTTTTTGTTAAAATTCCTTCCCGGGATGTTTGGCCGTAGTCCAATGTTTTCTACAAAACCAAACGTTTCTGCAATGCCATCGACTTCCATCATCAGTGAAAATCGAGTGCGATAACGTGAGGTGGTATACGTTAGTGACCACAGTACTGTGGTTAAGGCTGAAGCAGTAAGTAGAAAGAAGTAGTTTCTATGGTAATATTTCATTTCGAAAATGATTTTAAATATAAATCTTAGAACATGGAAGTTATGTATGGTTCTCCATACCAATATTTTCATTTTAATTTAAATCATGTATGAGAGAATATATATCGTTTGTGGGAGGCTAGCATATCTCAATTATGTAATGTTTATGTTTCCATTTTATTATTATGATTACCGTAATAAAAAGGCAGACAAGACACACACACACACACACACACACACACACACACATACACACACAATTGGCGTTATTTCTGGCCTCACTCATGTTTATTTTCTTACATTTGCACGCTTTTTAAATGGAAAGTGCCAAAACCCACACCAACACAACGCGCACAAGCCAAAAAAGTGTCCAGCGTGGATAGCAATTTGCTTCCTCTGGTTCGCTGGGCAGTGTAACTGCACGTGTTTACAGAGGAACTGTTCATAGACAGACTTTTCATCTTTAGGGAATGAACCCTCTGCAAGATGCTCAGGGTCCATGAGTGACTTCGGAGCGCTCCTTCTTTTCCACGTGTTTGTTCTGTAGATTCGCAATTTTACTCTGAGCAACACTCAATAGGGAATGTTGAAAATTTTTGTCCACGGTGTGCCCACATACACACTAAACCTGCTCTGATGTTTTGATTACGGACATCATAATATTAAAACTTTGGAAACTTGAGCACTACTTAATAGAGATCAAACATTAACTTTTACAAGCCATTAATTTCATGCATATTTTTATATGTGTACTACATTATCGGCAACAAAGAAACAGTTTGTTGTAAAAATTCCTTCCCGGGCAGTTTGCCCAAGGTCCAGTGTTTTATGAAAAACCAGTCGTTTCAGCAGTGCCATCGCCTACCATCATCAGTGAAAATCGAATGCGCTAACTGGAGGTGGTATACATTAGTGACCACAGTACTGTGGTTAAGGCTGAAGAAAGAAGTAATTTGTGTGGAAACATTTTATTTCAAAAATAATTTTAAATATTGTAACTATAACCTTTCAGCGTACCTGCAAAATGTGTACATAAAATAATGTGTTTTGGATGATTAGTGCGTTCGCCTCGCACCGGGTCGTTACAGTAATTTTGGTGGCTAGCGATGTTCGTAGCGTAGTTCTGATCACCTGTATATTACGGCAGTAACCTTACCTGTTATTCTTAGGGGGTGTGATAATCCCGGGTGGCGCCAAGTCGTTTTACAAAACAACTAAAAACCGTATTTGAACAAGTTATCAGCGTAGCGGGTTGGTGTATTCGAATTGTTCCCGCTCGCACAGCCGTCTCAATCGTCGCTTCTGACGACTAACTGGCCACTAGCTTACTGCTACAATTTATTCTTCAATACAAGTAATTATTATATAGCACTCCCTAAGAAATGATAACGCTTGTTACTCCCTGTAATGAATATTTTTTTTAATGGTGATAACTGGAAACATTTACAATTCCAACAAAATAATTATCGTTTGATTACATGAGATCTTATCTTCAGGGCGGCGAATTAATTTAGAAACCATTTAACCTAGCGTCTGTTTACGTTAGGCTTATTACAGTTTTGGTTTCAAAAATCCGTGGATTCTTTTGACTATGAGTTAGAGAACTACAATGGTTACAATAAAAATACAAATTACCTTAATCTAAGAGTACAGGAAATATAAAGTGTGTTGTTACAATCTGTTGTGTGGTGTTGTAAAGGTGTTCTGTAAGTTCGTGTTCAATTCTTAGGTTATTTTATGTTAACAATGTTTCATTATGTTTTAATTTGCTTAAATACTCTATGAAAGAGAAATATTATCTTTATAGTGTGGTAATTTTACCTTTCAAAATTATTTAAAGTGATTAGGGTTGGTGGAAAATAAATAATTGGATAGTACTTAACAATTCGACGTGCATAGAGGCCTTTGTAGTTGGTTCGAGATAGGAATTGGCTGCATCAAATCAGTTTTCTTGGATTTTGGGCTTTATTAAATTGTGGCGTCCTTTCGTCTTGTGTTTGGACGTTCCATTTATGGATAATTTCCGTTTATTCAGGTCTTGGGTCTTGTAATATTGGTTGTAGTGGTCATCTGCTTCTTTGACGATTAGTTTTCAGCAACTTTATACTATTATTTTCATGATTTACACTGAAAAAACTTTCTTCCGGACTTCTGCATCTGTATGGCTTGATGACGCTTCGCTTCTTTTTTTCTCTCTCTACTAATTTCTAACGGTATTTTTCTGTCAACAACCGCTGTTTCCATAGTAACGGTATTTTTCGAATAGGCTTATTTTGAGTTGATGTATTGTTATCGAAACTTCGAATCCTTCGTATATCTTCTGATTACTGTTATTCCTCCATCTTCCTTCCTGGTTAATAAATATTGTCACTATAGTATTTATTCTCGTTCATAGATTATTTTGATACCCCACAAGCTTGGGTATTTTCAGATTTTAAGTTTTTACAATTATGTTAATGCTTGTTAATTACATTTCTTTTTATATAATAATGCCTATTACCATATTTTGTGTTATAAATGATCTACAATTTATCCTTGGTGATTCCTTCACCTCAGATTTTCTAAATTCTGATTCAATTTGTTATAATCTTTGTATGTTTGGTTCTGACAGTTATGTTTTTTTTCTAGGTCTAAGTAGCCATTATAATAATTTACTTATTTCGTTCAAATCACATTTTGTTTCAGCCTATTGGGCTTACTTTGTTATTTTTATTAGTTGTGTTGTGTTTTGAGTCTGTAGGTGTTTTGTTTATTATTCAATATTGCTCTCCTTATTTCAATCTTAAAAATATAACATTAGGTTTATGGACTGCACATTGCATTCAGCCATATCCTCTTCTAACAATAACATGAACACAATTTTTTATAAGTTATTAGAGTTATTGTTTTGATTAAGAGATATCATCACTCACTCCTAACTTATCCTTATTTGCTAATTTTTTAGTTTATAACACATATTATCTGTGTTGTGATAAACAACATCACTTGTTATTAAATTAATAATAGTCCTTTATAAATTAGGTATCTTTGTTAGTTTTTTGACTTCTCAATCTCTAAACAATTTTTATATTCCCTCCATGGTAACACCTTCAATTTATTCTATTCTGGAATCCTCCCTTTTTACTTACTACTGGCTATAGTTAACTTAACTCTATTGAACATCTTTTTAAATAAAAAGTCATTATCACTTCTAGTGTTTTTCTATCCCTTATACTATAATTCACTCTTAATACTACTTATTTATCAGTTATCTATGCACTGTTTATTTCCAACTTTTACCTTACCTTCACTTGTAAATCACTTATTGTTAATTACAATTTCACTAGTGTCACACTTCACTTTGGGGTTCTTACACCTACACTATTACACTATATCACTGTTTATATTATTTGTTTGATAGTGGGTGACCCCTATACTTATTTCTCTTTCATGACTTAATCCTAATGACAATTAATACTTAATAACTAATACTTACTGACTAATAACAATTCTAATTTGTGGTTTCTGGTTGCCTTTTTAATGGGTAGTAACCGTTATCTCTCCTTCCTCCTGATAACCCTTGTTTTGGTTTCAATGCTCTTGTTGAGTGCTATTTTACTTGTGTTGGTGAATCATTCTTGGATTTCACTTTTGCTCGTCTCCCTCCTTCTTCATTTTCCTTGTTTGTTTAATATATTAGGTCCTTTCATCCGTTTCTTGGGACATTTTGGGGTCATTTAAACCCATAAACTTGTTTCCTTGTGGCTTAGGTTTATTATTTTCTTATCCTCGTTGTTTATTTGTGGTTCCCTTCTTTATGTTTGGGTTGTTGTCTCAATCACTTTAAAATATTTACATTTTACTAGGTATGTTCCGTGGTTCCCTTCTTTATGTTTATGTTTTTGTCTCAATCACTTGGGTTGGGTTATAGTCGTTGTATTGTCGTGTCATATTCCTTATGCTTTTATTTAAAATCAATCAGTTCATTTGATAAGAAGTATTTGTTTACAATTATAAATATATTTTTTATCTCTGGTACGGGGTTGGCTATTTGTGTCGTGACATAATGCCTCTCCTTTAAAATTGATCATTTTGATAAAACACTAGTATAGTTTTTTATGAAATTATCAGTTATACATAACCTTTTTCCTTTTCTTTCTTGGTCGTTTCTCCATTCTTTATTTCTCTTCTTACTGAATTCATTCCATTTTATTTGGATCTGTTTTTCTTTTTATTTCCATTGGTGTGTTCTCCCTTATACACAATTTTTTCCCTAACTTTAGTAGCTGGTTTCTCCCATTACTACTCATTTTTCTGAGACCAGAGGCACGTCATCTCTGCTCAGTTTATTTGATTGCTGGACTTTTCAACAGTCAATCATAAATACCTTTTTTGTCAACTTGTGACTTAATAATAATAATATATTTTGGGATTGTCCACCTTGTGGTTTGTTTTTAGATCACTTTGGCCTTTTACTCATTCTTCCTTCCGCTGTACCTTGACTATATACTATCATTTGCTCATACATTGATTGTTTTTTATTTATTTATATGTTAACTTCATGATTAACTTTTCATTTTTCGGTTTTCAATTCTCATTGTGATCATTTTAATTATCTTAGACATTGGTATACTTTTCTCAGTTAATTAGCAATATTTTGCTTTAGCCATAGCTTGTATATTTGATTCATACATAACTTCTCTCTTTCTTTGTACCAGTTTAGATTTTTTATTTTACAGATAAATATCTTTGATTCATTATTATAACTTCATGTACTTATCTTATCAGGTTTGGTCTGATTTTATTTTTGTATATTTCAGTTTGTATTAATTCTTTGTAAGTTAATTTTCTTACACCATAGGAATTTGTGTAGCGTATTCCTATTTTGGTACATTTTGTTTAATTATTTCATATACTTCACACATCAACTTTTAATATATTGTAAGTTGATTTCACTTAGTAGGAATTTATGTATCTCATTCCTTTGTTTTGATATTTTTTTATTTTATTTTAGGCCTCATAAGTCATCGATCTGTTGTTGCAAGTTGTGTACACATAATTTTTAAATTTTGGTATCTGTATTTTATTTACAGTTACTTGTCCTTCGTGATGACATATGGCCGTACATTTTATAATATATAATTTTATTTTGGTATCAATTCAATTCTCATGGTTGTGGATTTATTATATTATCATTTCCATTCCATATTATAGCCTTCTCCTTTTTGTTCGACACTTCGTTATTATGCACCTCTTCTCCTTCAAGTGTATGATAGTCACACTTATTCTGGATGAACGTATTCCAGTTATTTAGTTTTCTTCATAGAACTTCTTTATGGAAGCTTGGTTGTACACTCCTTTTACTTTTTTGGTGGTTATATTACTTATCTCGTAAGTGTTGTTTCCATTGTCCTTTGTGATGACATATGGTCCAACGTATAACAATAGCAATTTTTTTGCTATTCCTTCAAGTGTACTGGGTAGTTCCCTGTTTTTGATTAGCACTTTCTCTCCCTTGTGGTACTTTATTATTTTAATTTGTTTCTGTGAATACCTTGCTCTTTGTTTTTCTATTTTCTCCATAATACGGTTATAACAGTGGTTTTCATCATAGGGGTCTTCTGGGTTGGCTGGGAAGTTTATTAAGTCTTGTATCTCTCTGTGGGGCTTTCTTCCAAACATCATCAGGTATGGGGTGTTTTCTGTGAATTGATGGTAACTAATGTTCAGAAATGCTTCGGTAGAAGCCAAATACTTTTGCCATTCTTTTTGGTTGTTGTGACAATAAGTTCTTAGTATTCGTCCAACTTCCCTTAGCACTCTCTCTGCAGGGTTGCTACTAGGGTGGTATTTGGAAGTTTTATAGGTTTTATATTCTCTTTTAGTAACTCGTTCCGCCATTTCTTTCCTTTGAACTGCGTTCCATGGTCAGTTATTATCATGCATGGTCTTCCTACTTCAGTTATATATTTAGTTTTTATTATTTCCAGTATTTTCTTAGTCGTAGCTCTGTTTATTGCATATAATTTTGTATATTTTGTATAGTGGTCTAACATGATTACAATAAACTTGTATTTATGTCTCCCTCCACTACGTGGGAATGGACCACATATATCGAGGAATATTTTTTCTAACTTTGTTGTTGAGGTGATGGGTATCATGGTTCCCTCTTTTTTCTCGTTATTGGTCTTTACCATTTGACATATTACACATGTTTTAATATTTTGGTTTACCTTCCTTACTATATTTTTTATAAAGACTTCCTCCTCCAATGCTTTTACAATTTTTACAGTTCCCATATGTCCGTATCGAACATGATAATCCTTAATTATCTTATTTTCTAATGTTTTTGGAACTACAAGTTTCCATGTGCTATCATGTTTTCTTGTTTTAACAAAGAGTATATCTTGGTGGATACAATAATATTTATTCACAACTTCTTCATCTTCTAACAGTCTGTTTCTTATGTTTAGTAATTTAGAATCTTGTTTCTGCTGTACCACTACCTCGTTTAGAATATCTTCCAGGTCCTTTCTATTCTTTATTATACAAAACACTTTGACGATCTTCTCCTTTTCTCCTTCAAATGTCTGATGGGTGACATTTATTCTGGATAATACATCGGCGGCAACATTTTTACGCCCTGGAATGTACTCCCACGTTATGTGGTACTCTTGTAATGCGAGTATCCATCGTGTAAGCCTCCCATGACTCAACTTACACTGTTTCAAAAAGGAAATGGACTTATGGTCACTTCGGACGGTGACGGGATATCCAAGGATATACGTCCTAAATTTTCCGCATGCGAACACAATACTGAGTAGTTCCTTTTCAGTAACATTGTAGTTACGTTCGCATCGGTTCAGTACCCTGCTGGCAAAGCTGATAACCAGGTGGTGTCCGTCCTTATCCTCTTGATATAACTCGGCGCCCAGGCTCACATCGCTGGCGTCACAATTTAAATAGAACGGCTGTTTAAAATTAGGGTGGTTTAGCATTATAGTTTCAAGAAATTTTGTTTTGATCAATTTTAGCACTTCATCTTGTTCCTTCCCCCAAGTCCACTTTTCTTTAGCTGATAGTTGTTTAGAGAACTTTGCTGTTAAATAAGAATAATTGGTCTGGAACTTTCTATAGTAGTTACAAATACCTAAGAAGGATTGTAGCTGCTTCTTATTCTTTGGGATGGGGAAGTTCTGAATAGCTTCCACCTTCTCTTGGGATGGTGTTATCCCCTGTTCTGCTAAGTTGAAACCCAAGAATTTGACTTGGTTTGCTATGAATTTGGACTTGTCTAATTTCAATGTGATATTATTTACAGATAATTTTTGTAATACCTGTTTGACCCGATCGCAGTGCTCATCCCAGTCAGATGATGTTATTAAAAGGTCGTCCACATACACTGTTGTGAACTGCAATGCTTCTTGACCTATGACCTGGTCCATACACTTGACGAACACTGCGACGGAATTAACGAGGCCGAAAGGTAACCTCTTAAACTGGTAATTCCTTCCGTCGAAGATGAATGCCATGTACTTCCTACTGTGTGGGTGCAGCTCCACCTGCCAGTACCCACATACCGTATCCCAGGTGCTTATATATCTGGTACCATGGAATTTCTTGAGTATCTCTTTGATCTCTCCCGGTGACGTTCGATCATTAATGATCATCTTATTGATCTCCCGGGCGTCTAAACATATTCTGACTTTACCGTTCTTTTTTGGTATTGCGACTATAGGACTCGTGTAAGGAGACTGACTGTATTCAATGATGTCCTCCTCCATCATTCTATTTATTTCCTTTCTCACCTCGTTTTTTAGGGAGTAGGCGATTGGGTAAGATTTTCTGTGGAAGTCAATGGGCTCTCGAAAGTCGATTTTACATTGGAAACCTTTGACCTTCCCTGGTGTATTTGAGAAAACGTGATGGTATTCTTGGTATATGGCTATTAGTTTTTCAGCCTGTTCACCCGTTATCTCTTGCTGAGGTCTCTCTCTTTGGAACTTTCTAATGTCTTCGATTTTTCTTTTCCACAGTTCTCCTTCTCCTTCTTCCTCTTCTATGGTAATTGATGGTTGATATGTCTGGCAATAATAGCTCTTTAACCCTTTATGATGATTTAGGGTTAGTTGTGTTGGGTTATTGTTGATTATATTGGCTGACCACACTCCCTTCTCAGAAGTAAGCACTACTATTCCCTTCTGCATGTCAATAATTGCTGAGTGTTGTCTCAGTGCGTCGCATCCAATCAGCATGTTAAATGGTAATCCATTTGCGACAAGAAAAATAATGGGTATGATTGTGTTTTGACCGTTCAGCTCTAAAGAGACCTGTTTTCTGATGGTCTTATTTTGTTTGCCTGTGGCACCAATTATGACGATATTATTTATGGGTAAAGTCGGGATAGGTATATTGGAGTTGGCCTGGATCCGCTCCAATTCAGGTTGGTTTACGAGAGATACATTTGACCCAGTATCAATCATTATGACAGTGTTGATTCCATTAATAATGGCTTTTATATGCACTATTTCACTATTTGTTGTTGACAAGGAGTTATCCTCCTCCTCCAGAAGCTCTTCCCTGATGTCCTTTAAATAATTGTTTGATATTATAGTTATCTTCTTTATTTCACTTTCCGTCGTAGTTTGTCGATTTAACCCAAGTGATTGGTCATGTGAAGGGTCCTGGTGGTTTCTCACTGACCTTTTTAGTTTAAAGGTGGCTGGGAACCACTGGCCAGACTATTTACTTGGTCTGCCATTTCATTGGTTGAGGTTGATTGATCACTTATGTGATTCCTTGGCGCTTCTATTGTTCTCGTTCCTGTAGCTTGTTGGTTGTCGTATTGGGAATTGTTGTACACTAAGCTGGTTCTAATTGGACAATATCGCCGATAGTTGTTTTGTCTCCTCCCGCTGATAAAATTGACTTGACGCCTCATGTCACCCCTATTTTGGTTACTCCCGTTTCCTCTGTTATATGGGTAATTCAGGTCGTACCGGTTGCCATAGTAATTGTGATTATTTGGGTGGCCATTTGTATTCCTTCCTTGTTCTATCCCCCTGTTGTGATTATTCGGTGCACTAGGGTTTTGTGCATTTCTGTTATTTGGTTGGTTCCCCTGGTTGTAACTCGGATGATCTCTGTTGGTTGGTTGGTTACCTTGATTGTAGTTGGGTTGATTCCGATGGAATGGTTGGTCCCCTGGGTAATTATTTGGGTTACGATTTATTATGTTCCGGTAGTTGTTCTGGGTATTACTATAGGGTAAGTTGTGGCTTGGCACGTTGTAACTTTCATTCCCCCGGTTGTACCTTTGGTTGATCACACGATTCTTCTTGTACTGGCTATCGTTTTCATGGTCTTCCAGCAAGTTGGCCATTCCCTGTATGGTCTTTATTTGTCCCTGTCTCCTGGCCCTCTGTATGGCGTCTTCGTAGTGATATCCCAGTTGGATGACTAGGGATTCTTCGGGTATCCTTGGTTCGAGATTTCGGGCTAGGCAGACCTTGCCCAAGAAGTAAGACGTTAATGTATGCCCAGCCTGTGGCTCATATCTCCCGTTGCTTATATCGTTCCTCACTACATTTTGGGTCGACTCCGACCAGTACTTTTCACGAAACAACGTTTTAAATTCTTGCGTACTGCTGATTTCTGGTCTTGTGGCTGTCCACCAATTGTCATTTGTGTCTCGAAACATCTCGTCGATGAGACTTCTCACCGTTGTCCATCTGGTATCTCTGTTCCTCTCGATGAGCTCCTCCACCCTTTTCAGAAATTCTATGGGGTTTCTTCGGTAACTCTTGAAGTTAATCACTTCCCTATTTTCATTCGTAAATATATGAGTGCTACTGCAAGGCTTCTCCCTCAAAGCGTCCAGTTCCTCTTGCATTTGCTTCTCTTTCTGACTGATTTGTCTAATTTTTTCTTTATTTTCTTGCGTTTCCTCGTCAATCTTGTTGATGGTGGTATATACCCTTTCAACGCGTTCGCTGACATCTGTCTGGATTTCCTTGTGCCTCTCCTTCAGCTCTTGAAGCACCTCCTGTTTATTTTTGTTACACTCGTCGGTGGTGGTCTTCTGTATTTCTTGGATCCTGAGAGTTCCTTCCTCTTGGACGTGATTTATTTTTTCAGTCAACTCTTCCTGGACGTGTATTACTGTTTCGTTCGTCTCAGTGATAGTCTGTTTGATTTCATTTTTGCACTCCGCCAACTGTTGCCTCCATTCATCTTTTGATTTCTCACCTTCTTCCTTCAATTGTTTTTGGAGTGTTTCCCAGTTGTTTTCAATCTTGTCATTTAACACTCCAAGATCCTTTGTTATTTGTCTCTTCAACTCCTCACTCTTCTCTTCTAACGCCTCTCGGTTGTTTTCCATTTTGTTATTCAGGATCTCTAAGTCCTCCTTGAATTGCTTCTTCAATTCTTCCTTATTTTGGTCCAGTTTGTTATTCAATTCTTCATTGTTTTGGTCCAGTTTTTCGTTCAGGAATTCCCTGTCTTCCCTTCTCAATGACTCTAATTTTTTATTCAACTCTTCCTTGTCTTGTCTTCTCTCTTCCTTGTCTTCTCTCCTTCCTACTTGCAATGACTCTAATTTTTCGTTAATTCTTTCTTCTTGTTTCTTTGAAGTTTCTGCTATAAAATTCATGATATCTTGCAGGCTCAAGTTCTCCTTCTGAAATGGTTTACTGGGTTGGTCCCCGACCATTACTTCCACTTCCGGTTCTGGTTGAACTGGATTTTCTGGTTGGTTTTCCTGAACGTCCTCTTCGACTAACTCCCCGATTATTTCTTCAATTTCTTCCATCTCTCCTGGCTGGCCTTCACCTTCAATTTCTTTCTGTTTGTCCGTCCTCGTAAACATTGAGTGTCTCTTCATAGCCGCCGTTGACCTTCTTTTACGGCCTCACCGGTTGGTCGCCAAATCTGTAACTATAACCTTTCAGCGTACCTGCAAAATGTGTACATAAAATAATATGTTTTGGATGATTAGTGCGTTCGCCTCGCACCGGGTCGTTACAGTAATTTTGGTGGCTAGCGATGTTCGTAGCGTAGTTCTGATCACCTGTATATTACGGCAGTAACCTTACCTGTTATTCTTAGGGGGTGTGATAATCCCGGGTGGCGCCAAGTCGTTTTACAAAACAACTAAAAACCGTATTTGAACAAGTTATCAGCGTAGCGGGTTGGTGTATTCGAATTGTTCCCGCTCGCACAGCCGTCTCAATCGTCGCTTCTGACGACTAACTGGCCACTAGCTTACTGCTACAATTTATTCTTCAATACAAGTAATTATTATATAGCACTCCCTAAGAAATGATAACGCTTGTTACTCCCTGTAATGAATATTTTTTTTAATGGTGATAACTGGAAACATTTACAATTCCAACAAAATAATTATCGTTTGATTACATGAGATCTTATCTTCAGGGCGGCGAATTAATTTAGAAACCATTTAACCTAGCGTCTGTTTACGTTAGGCTTATTACAGTTTTGGTTTCAAAAATCCGTGGATTCTTTTGACTGTGAGTTAGAGAACTACAATGGTTACAATAAAAATACAAATTACCTTAATCTAAGAGTACAGGAAATATAAAGTGTGTTGTTACAATCTGTTGTGTGGTGTTGTAAAGGTGTTCTGTAAGTTCGTGTTCAATTCTTAGGTTATTTTATGTTAACAATGTTTCATTATGTTTTAATTTGCTTAAATACTCTATGAAAGAGAAATATTATCTTTATAGTGTGGTAATTTTACCTTTCAAAATTATTTAAAGTGATTAGGGTTGGTGGAAAATAAATAATTGGATAGTACTTAACAATTCGACGTGCATAGAGGCCTTTGTAGTTGGTTCGAGATAGGAATTGGCTGCATCAAATCAGTTTTCTTGGATTTTGGGCTTTATTAAATTGTGGCGTCCTTTCGTCTTGTGTTTGGACGTTCCATTTATGGATAATTTCTGTTTATTCAGGTCTTGGGTCTTGTAATATTGGTTGTAGTGGTCATCTGCTTCTTTGACGATTAGTTTTCAGCAACTTTATACTATTATTTTCATGATTTACACTGAAAAAACTTTCTTCCGGACTTCTGCATCTGTATGGCTTGATGACGCTTCGCTTCTTTTTTTCTCTCTCTACTAATTTCTAACGGTATTTTTCTGTCAACAACCGCTGTTTCCATAGTAACGGTATTTTTCGAATAGGCTTATTTTGAGTTGATGTATTGTTATCGAAACTTCGAATCCTTCGTATATCTTCTGATTACTGTTATTCCTCCATCTTCCTTCCTGGTTAATAAATATTGTCACTATAGTATTTATTCTCGTTCATAGATTATTTTGATACCCCACAAGCTTGGGTATTTTCAGATTTTAAGTTTTTACAATTATGTTAATGCTTGTTAATTACATTTCTTTTTATATAATAATGCCTATTACCATATTTTGTGTTATAAATGATCTACAATTTATCCTTGGTGATTCCTTCACCTCAGATTTTCTAAATTCTGATTCAATTTGTTATAATCTTTGTATGTTTGGTTCTGACAGTTATGTTTTTTTCTAGGTCTAAGTAGCCATTATAATAATTTACTTATTTCGTTCAAATCACATTTTGTTTCAGCCTATTGGGCTTACTTTGTTATTTTTATTAGTTGTGTTGTGTTTTGAGTCTGTAGGTGTTTTGTTTATTATTCAATATTGCTCTCCTTATTTCAATCTTAAAAATATAACATTAGGTTTATGGACTGCACATTGCATTCAGCCATATCCTCTTCTAACAATAACATGAACACAATTTTTTATAAGTTATTAGAGTTATTGTTTTGATTAAGAGATATCATCACTCACTCCTAACTTATCCTTATTTGCTAATTTTTTAGTTTATAACACATATTATCTGTGTTGTGATAAACAACATCACTTGTTATTAAATTAATAATAGTCCTTTATAAATTAGGTATCTTTGTTAGTTTTTTGACTTCTCAATCTCTAAACAATTTTTATATTCCCTCCATGGTAACACCTTCAATTTATTCTATTCTGGAATCCTCCCTTTTTACTTACTACTGGCTATAGTTAACTTAACTCTATTGAACATCTTTTTAAATAAAAAGTCATTATCACTTCTAGTGTTTTTCTATCCCTTATACTATAATTCACTCTTAATACTACTTATTTATCAGTTATCTATGCACTGTTTATTTCCAACTTTTACCTTACCTTCACTTGTAAATCACTTATTGTTAATTACAATTTCACTAGTGTCACACTTCACTTTGGGGTTCTTACACCTACACTATTACACTATATCACTGTTTATATTATTTGTTTGATAGTGGGTGACCCCTATACTTATTTCTCTTTCATGACTTAATCCTAATGACAATTAATACTTAATAACTAATACTTACTGACTAATAACAATTCTAATTTGTGGTTTCTGGTTGCCTTTTTAATGGGTAGTAACCGTTATCTCTCCTTCCTCCTGATAACCCTTGTTTTGGTTTCAATGCTCTTGTTGAGTGCTATTTTACTTGTGTTGGTGAATCATTCTTGGATTTCACTTTTGCTCGTCTCCCTCCTTCTTCATTTTCCTTGTTTGTTTAATATATTAGGTCCTTTCATCCGTTTCTTGGGACATTTTGGGGTCATTTAAACCCATAAACTTGTTTCCTTGTGGCTTAGGTTTATTATTTTCTTATCCTCGTTGTTTATTTGTGGTTCCCTTCTTTATGTTTGGGTTGTTGTCTCAATCACTTTAAAATATTTACATTTTACTAGGTATGTTCCGTGGTTCCCTTCTTTATGTTTATGTTTTTGTCTCAATCACTTGGGTTGGGTTATAGTCGTTGTATTGTCGTGTCATATTCCTTATGCTTTTATTTAAAATCAATCAGTTCATTTGATAAGAAGTATTTGTTTACAATTATAAATATATTTTTTATCTCTGGTACGGGGTTGGCTATTTGTGTCGTGACAATATATATCTTAGAACATGGAAATCATGTATAGGTCTCCATACCGATATTTTCTATGGCAAACGATAACAGCCGCATATTCAAACAGAATAATATAATGTTTTGCATACAGCACTGAATTGTAGAGTTCTCAAGACCTGTTGGTGTTGGTGAAGATCGGTTAAGGGAAAGGGGTAGTTTACCTGCAACATTTTATGTTTTAACAAGGGTAATTTTTTTTTTTTTTTTTGACGAACGATAACTGCCATAAATTCAAAGAGAATCAAATACTTTTACTTCCATGTTCCTTAAGGAAATGGAAGTATGGTGATGGCAAAAAAAATCGTGTTCGAGATTATTGCAGATTCTGATTGTACTACACTCAAAACATGAAAAAAAGTCATTTTTCGAAAAGTGTGTGTGTGTGTGTGTGTGTGTGTGTGTGTGTGTGTGTGTGTGTGTGTGTGTGTGTGTGTGTGTGTGTGTGTGTGTGTAGATTTTTTTCTATGGCAAACGATAACAGCCGCAAATTCAAACAGAATCAAATAATTTTTTGCATACAGCCCTGATTTGTAGAGTACTCAAGACTTATTGTTTTTGGTGAAGCTCGGTTAAGGGAAAGGGGTAGTTTACCTGCAACGGTTTTTTTTTAATCAAGGGTAATTTTTTTCTATGGCAAACGATAACAGCCGCAAATTCAAACAGAATCAAATAATGTTTTGCATACAGCCCTAAATTGTAGAGTTCTCAAGACCTATTGTTTTTTGTGAAGATCGGTTAAGGGAAAGGGGTAGTTTCCCTGCAACGTTTTATGTTTTAACAAGGGTAATTTTTTCTATGATGAACGATAACTGCCATAAATTAAAACAGAATCAAATACTTTTTTGCACACCTGCCTGAATTATAGAGTACTCAAGGCCTGTTGATTTTGGTGAAGATCGGTTAAGAGAAAAGGGTAGTTTACCTGCAACATTTTATGTTTTATAAGGTTGTTACATAACAAAAAGCCACCCCAATACCAGGGAAAAACTATGAATCAACTATATTGAACGAAAATAAAATGACTATGACGAGACAAATAACTATGACCCAACCCAAGTGATTGACCCAATAAAATGAGAAGGTAAATGGAAAGGAAACAAACAAAAAATAAATGAAATAAAATGAGAAGATATAAAAAGACACAAACAAATAATAAAGAAAAGGAAATGAGAAATATTAAACTCAAATGATAATGAAAAAGAATCAAATAAATAATAAATGTAAATGATAAATATTGTAACATAACAAAATGTTACCTAACCTAAATGTATGTTATCAGATTTTATAAGGACAAAACAACCATGTAAATAGGAATATAATAGTAAAAATAACCAAGAAAGGAGAAACCAAGAAAGAAGAATGAAGCAGAAGTGCCACATGAAACAGTAACCCAAAGGCTGTTTGACACTACAACTAGACTAAGACTAAGACGAACTGATGGACAGAGTAAATTTACATTCAGCTGTCAATCCAGTCAGTAGTTGATGTAAACCGAATGTTATATGTAAATAAAAAATGAATTAATGAGCAGTTAAATACTGTGAAAGCAGAATTAGCATTTTGCTGATAATAGATTTGACAATGACTAGTAAATTATGAATGCCAAAACTAAAATTAACAATGGCTACATAGTGAGAACAAAGATGTATTTCAGCATCAAATATACTTGTGAGAAAAGAGAACTATTTATAAGAGAGAATCTTATACAAATAAGATACCTCCACAAATTACCGAATTGAGAACCAATAAGTGTTATTAAGGCAAAATTCCAATATAGGCGATATGTCTTAACAACGCTTAGACCAAACATTAGTCAGTAAATTGACTATTGAGAATTAACATAAGTGTAAATTAAAATACACTGAACAATGGTTATGCTCTGACATAACAAAAAACATTATTAAAACAATAGGTTTAATCATAATTTTAATTGTTAAACAGTAGATTAGAACGAGTTAGCATAAAACGAAATGTCATAATAAGTAGGATCATTCATTACAATGTATAGAGTTTAGGTGTACACATAATGTTCAGTAAAAATGTCAGTACAGAATTAATGGTGTTCCCACATAAACATTTGAATAATAAAATGATATGTGAACACAAACAATATTAACCAAAAGTGTAAAATCGGCGACTCAGAAAAAGCAGACGACAGTGAAAGTGATGTACCCGAACATTGGTTTTATAACAATGTCGGTCAAAGTGAAAGTAATTCGATATCGAGTGATATCAAATTAAAGAAGAAAAAACGATCTTTAATTTGATAATGATATCAACCCAATCGCAACTGTATTTAGTGCGGGAGAGATGTTAGCATCATTTTCAAAATATGCATCAGAAAACTGTTTATGAATAACAACAACAATGACAGCTATCTGTCACCTCAGCATTTGACGGTTAGAAAAAACCGTTATCAACTGCCAAAAAATGATACGTCACATTGACACACCTGCCAGAGCCAATCAGAAAATTAGTTAGTAATTAACATTTTTACCTAAGACCGATCAAAGAAGGGGGTATATAAGAACGGAGCAGCCAATTTTGAGGCAGACTCTTACTGACCAGCATATAGCACAGACGTGTGCCCGCCATCTCTACATTTTTAATAACTCTTAGCGTCATCTACATATTACATCGAAACAAATAGTTCAACACCAAGAAACGACTACTTCAAGTTAATCTACAGCAAACAACAGTGATTAAGTGCAGTATCATTTTAATTTCATGTGGGAAATAATGAACAGGAATAATTAATTGTTATCATTCACGATCCATTTTAATCAGAAGAGGATCGCATTATTCTGTTCTTGTGCGAATGTAGTGCCAAAACCCAGTAATCACTATAATCCGATTACTGAAGTGATTAATAAGTTTTAATTAAATAATTAAAACTCAGAAGGTAACAGTGCAAATTATTATTAATTTTTATCTGAGCGCCATAACCTGTACTTTTTTCAACACTAGTCTGTACTGACGCAAAACACAGAAACATTTCAAGATTACACCACGTCTCAATTTATTATATGAATTTGTTATTATGAATTAAGCTATATGTTAGTTGTAAGGGTTCTCACATGATAATTTTTGTAAATCAAAAAGCAAGCGTTGATGAACGCGCGATCTCTCAACAGATCATTTTTATTTTGTTTACTTTACGAAAGTAACCTAAAAACTTTGTTGATCAATTTTATATCAAAAAGATTATTGGATATTGTGTAGGCATATTTGTTTTTTTTCGTGTCTCAAAGAATTCACATCTGAGATTTTCATAATTGTTAATGTTAAAAATAAATAACATCTGGACTTAGCCAGATTTATAATTCATGTTCTGAGCAAGCCGTATAAGGCATATAATAACTGACTTTTAATTGTACAACTTTGTATGTTTGCTTTATATTTGTTTTTGAATTCTCTATGAGGGTATAAATAAAACCCATTACTAACAGCATCACTTGATTTGATTTATTTCTATAGGATAATTAAATATTTTATTTAAAAAAAAAAACTTAAACAACCTTCTGTTGTGTTTAACATTTTGGAATAACATTGCCAAAAGGTGATACTCAATTATTTTAAATTTTCTAATCATTCAGTAATTTTATGTGTGGGTTTTACACGGGATTTTCCCTGAATAAATCCGTGTGGCGCCCACTAATTAATAAACAAGGTAATCTAACCTTGCAACCAAAGTGAGTTGGTGTTTGTAAACTGAGTTGACAGTTTAGTGAACTTCTAGTAAACACGACCAGGTACGTAAAAGTATATTTTTGTTTATGATATTGTCCAGACATTACGAGACGTGACACACTCAGACTACCTGCAATCTGGAGAAGAAGTTTTACTGCCAGTTTCAACCAGACGCTAACCATTACCAAGCAACCAATTGCTGTACTTTACGTTTCAACTTAAGCTAATTTAGCATTTAATTATTATCAACCTCACTATTTTATTTATTTAATATAAGGGAATTCTTTTTAAACAAGTATAATTAAACCATTGTAAACACACTGTGAGTAACTTTGAATGTTTCATTTTAAATTACTTTACTACATTAGTAACCTTCAATTAGAAACAACTATTCCAAACATTGAGTTATCTCAAAAGAATATTTCACACATAATTGAACTTTGTTTTAACGAGACTTTTAATATTTTAAACACGAATATAAGTTTAAATAACAACACTTTTATTTTATTTCAAGTTAATTGTAAACACACACGTTTTCATTTTATTACAAATAGGCTAGACCAACAGTGTGGCTTTTAAACGTAACTTAAATTTGATTTTAATAAACCTTAATAATAATAAACTTTAATTTTATAAAACCCCAAATTGAGGTAACTTATAAATTGACGCATACAACGTGGGGCTTTACGAAAGAAGGACATACCAACCTTTTAGATAACTTATAATATTAAAATCAAATAAAGTAATGACAACTAAAGTACACTAACCAAAGAAATAGAGATTAAATGTTGTGAATAACTCTATAATGATATGAAACTTGTTAACAGTATAACTAACAATTATGAATAAAGTAATAAAAAACCCAGAAGTGAGAGATAGGTAGGGAGTGAACATGATTAAGTGAGAAAAGAGAAATTAATGTTAGGGAATACCCACTAGTAAAACAAAATTTTGTTCAGGATTCCCTGGGCTGTTGTTATTATCTTCTTTTGGTTTAAATTAATTTAAAATTCACTTTAGTAATAAAATTTTAGTGTGAGAGCTACTCGATCCACTCTCGGCGTCGGTCAATAATACAGTAATGAAAATCTAACGGTTTTTTGGCAATAAATTTCTGGTTGCTATGGTTACCTAATAAATTATGCTAATTTTCATTGGTCATTAACTTAAGTCATTGTTATGTTTTAACGTCTTTTTTAGTCTAATTTTACCAAAATATCTTCAAATGAAGATTTCTATCTTATATTAATAGCTAGGGTTATTACATGAGTACCATTGTTCATAATTTTTCATGATGATCATTTTGATATCCCTCATGGTTACTTTTGAGTGGCTAATTACATTTTTATTATTTTTCATATTTATATTTTACATATATTTTATTCAAAATTAGTTGTTATTCATATATTTTGGTATTAGAAATACTCACTTAATTTGTTTAACCATTTGGTATACTCTGCTTCAATTTTGGATTATTATTTGTTCTCAAATCTACTAAATTTATATTCAACAGTTAGGCCTAGAGCCTAGATTTTATTCTACTCCCATCTAACATTTCTTAATAACATATCTGGTAATCCTAATACAATTCATAAACAAAACAAGCAATAAACATCAGTGTTCCTAACTCCACCTCTTGTTATAAAAATATTCCTTGTCAGGTTCTAGCCTGAAATAACTTTTAACTACCTTTTCTGTTTTTTACTATTATCTTGCTTATCCTATAATTTACTACATTCTATGGTTTTTTGAACAATAACAAAACTCTTATAATACTACTGTTAAACTGTGCCTTACTCGATATGTCTTATCTACTAATCCCTTCACTTAAATACAGTGTCTGTCCTTATTTTACTATTCACTCTAATAACTTAATTTTTACCTTATTTTATAATTCTGACATCCTATTACCTAAATTCATAATAGCACAATCAGTTTAATCTTACTTGCTAACCTAAAGTTTATCAAAGATTGTTTAGCTATTTATTATAGTCTGCTTATAAAATACTTTATTCTACATCCCCACTGCACTTTTCCCTTCCTAGAAGGTTTCTTTATTTATTATCACTATCACTTTTTTTCATTATATGCTATACCGAGCAGTTCACCACTTATTTATTTTTACACACATTTTTAATTCACTCACTTGTTTATTCACACGATTTGTCTGATTATTTTGATATCACTGTGTGATTATGGGTCATGAATAACTAGTTTACTTTCAAATCACTCGGATCACTTTTAGTTATTACTTAATTATTGCTTTTGTTTGGCTCAAAGCATTGGCTTTGACTATTATTGTCACTATTAATTTGGGTATGGTTAGTTTCTAACTCCCTACCTTATATTATAAGTACATTCTTTTATCAACAAAATATACATGACATTATTACTTTCCATTAACCTTATTACCCTAGGTAAATCTCATCTATTACAATTATAATGGTCATTATTTGGGATTATTTGATTACACTTAGGTCTCGGCTGCTTCTTCATTGTCTCGTGGTTCCTTTGGTATTTATCCGATCTATTGTGTCGGGTCATTGTCAGTTTAATAGTCATTTGTCATTTTTGGGTTACTGGGTTATTGATCTCTAAGTTTATAAGTTTTGCCTCTTATTCTTATCTTCAGCTTTTTATTTTATAATTAAATACAATTGGATCTTCACTACCTTATGTCATGTTACAATATATAGTAAAGTTTAGAAGAAAAATATACTAAAAAATACAAGTGCAAAATAAGTAAAACATCCTATGTTCAAAGGGATAATTAGTAAGATAAAATAAATGGTGTTATAATGTTAGTCACAAAAATAATTAAGAGTAAACTAAATATAAACAAGATTAGCATAGTAACTGTTAAAAGATTTGTTCAATTAAGTTTATGAGAAGGAATATGGCTGAAAAAAGTATACAGACCATAAACCTAGATTTTGTGTTATGTTTTATAAGTAATAGTAAATAATAGACAAAGTATAAAAACGGCAATATAGATAAGTAAGGAGATAAATTCTTACAAACCTAATAATACTGGAAAAGCAATTAGAAAATAATAGACAAGCCATGATTTTGTAAAGTAATGAGAACATACAATTATTATAAAACAACCCAAATCAATTCAAAAAGTAAACAAGTCATAAGTGACACTAAGCAAAACATATGTAAAGGAAAACTAATCTTTAATTTGTGTAAAATAAGAAAATATAGCCAATTACTACTTAGGCCTATAAAATGCGTAACTGTACAAATCCAAAATCAACAAATTATAAGAAATTAATTATTGTATTAGAAAATCCAGGGCAAGTAACTAGTTAAGTACAATTAGTGAATCATATTGTAACATTACATTTGGCATAGCATGATATCGTACTACCAGATTTAATGAAGACCATGGATAAGAAATGAAACAAGAAGAAAAATATCTATCAAAATGATAGTGAAGATGAACAAATAACTACTTTAGACTGACTTGTACTACAACTGACCGTACCCAAATTAATACTTAGGCAAAGTGATGTAAAATACCCCGATAATGACATGAACTTCAAATAATGACAAGAATTAATACTTATAAAGACAGACAGCTTATGTACCAATACTATAAGTAAACTAATGGTTTCATTAAATGTATCAAAATATAAAAACAATCAAAATACAAATTGAGGGATAATAGGCCCAAACATACAATACAATGTAAAATGAAATATTAGTAAATTATTAATTTGAATGATATAATGAAATAATATAACAAAACTATTATTATAGATACATGGAACATGCAACTAATTGTAATTAATAGTCGACATAATGTTGTCAAGAGAATAATGAATAATAACCTATTCACATTATTATTATATGAACAATGTGAAATTGACTTCGAATAATTAATTAAATAACAGAGCAAAATGGATTGAGGAGAGATATTATTATATGTTAAACAGTTGTTAGGGTTTAATGAAAGTTAGCTTATTTGTTCAATGTTCATTAGAGTCACAGCCATGTGGGCATGACATTAAGTTGATATGATTTTATATTGTTTTGTTGTTGTTTAACGTAATGATATTATTAGAATGCAATGAAGATGTTAAAACCATGTGATTAACCAGAAGGTCTTAAAACAATGGGCCAAGTGGAATTTGTAAAATTAGAACATGGTACCAAACACACAAAGAAATAGGCCAATACTGATATAGTATGGTTGACAAACTATTATATAATTATGAAAAAAAAGAAAAGAATTAATGTTATTAGATGATAAACAGTTGTTGTGTTTTTTGGAATTTAGTTTATTTGTTTAATGTGTATCAGAATCTCAGCCATGAGGGCATAATATTTAAGTCAATCTGTTTGTAATTTTGTTAAAGTATTCGCATTATGAGAGGATGATGAGTATTTTTAAATCTCATGGGTTAACATCCAATATAATGACTATAATTAAATACAAGTGTTCAAGCCAACAGGCTAAATAATAAAACAATATGTAACATGGTGTTGAAAGAATCACCATGACATAGGCCAATGTTAAAATAAATAAACTATTATCAGAATAGCCAGTAAAGTAACAAACCATTATAAATTAATAAGAAATAGTAAAACTAACAAAACAGGCAGTAGTTCTATAAGGGTAATCACATTTTTTGAACAAATAAATGAATTAGCAAATGTTTTTGTGGATGGCAAACTGTATGAAGCCATGTAAAACCAACTTTTGTAAATTTTAGGAAATACTGTTAGAATTTTGTAAAACAGATGTTGAAATATGAATAGATTTATAGTTAATGGTATACACAACAAATCTAGAATCAAAATAATCCGTTTTAAGATATTTAAGAAAAATTCAAATAGCAAAAATGTAACATCTGTATTTCTTAAGTAAAAGTAGGCATGTTTAGTGTCTATATGTCACAAATGTAAAGACCAAAATAATGATGCTAGTAGTTTTAAATTCCCAATCAGTACAGAAAAGTTATACTAATTTAAAAGTTTTGACCAAATTCAGACATTGAAATAATGAATTTGTATGACAATGTATATCTGAATCAACCAACCAGATTTCAAGTTTTACCTTAGCAACCAAAAATTTGAGATAAATAAAATAGGACTTCTTTAACAACGGTCATTGAATACAGACGCGTTAATAAAACGTCTTATATAATTATATTTTAAACTGTGAAAACACGTACCAGACTTAGTCAAACAAATCGATGTACATAATACAAAATATTATAATCAAGAAGGGAACATCCAGCATTTAATACAGAAGAATTGAGATCCAGGGAGAAGAACCGAAGAAGACGTGGACCCTATCTTCGTCCTGGAAGAAGAAGGAAGAGGGTCTGGTGAATTTTAACAATTTATTATCTTTTGTGTCAAAACCAACATTTGTGTACAAGACTTTCTAGGAATTAAACAAAATAAAACTACAGACACTATATCACACCAACACTAAAGAACACTCACAAATAACACGAATTGAGCTTTACACTTTTTTTAACACCATAAGAAACTTTAACGATAACTAATAAGCACCTAAACTGGTCATAACCTCTAATAATAAGTAACCAATACACGACTGCCAGTTTGCACTTTACACACCAAAACCTGGTAATATCCTTGTACTGTGAAATTTGTATTTTGATTTTAAGAATAGTATTATTTGTTTAACCGTAATCCCCGAACCAGATACGCCCTGAGATAATTTATTTTAATAGAAATAATAACAACTGCATCATTCTTTGGCCTGGATGACTACTGAACAATAATTTTAGTTACTGTACCAACTGATAAAAGAAGACACATAATTTTGTCACAATTGTAATTACCGTAAAAGGAAAACGAGAAATAATTAAACAATGCTTCATTGAATAAAGATCCTTACAAGGAAGATATCTGTTTGGTGTTATATTTGCGTCATTATTATTACTGTTTCATTTAAGAAATAAGTTAACATAGCACAGCGGACGGAGCAACTGTTGGCAACTGTGAGTGACGTCATTGGAACTGCACGCATAGTGGGGGCGAGCGGCAGAATACAAAATAATTTACCGTTCAACATATCTATTATTAGTTGTTACAAATTAACGAACACAACGGTGTGGTTTAATAATTTTACACATATATATTAAATTTGTTACATATTGACGCATACTACGTGGAGCATAAGAACTCGTTTCTCAACACAAATTGTTACATCGTTTACTCGCGAGACCTCATCTCATTCATTTATTTATTATCGTTACAAATTGACGACTCCAGTGTGAGGCGAAATAAGAAACAACATTAACATTATTAACTGTTACAATATTAAGATGTAAAAGTTAAATTAAGAACATAAAATAAGAAAGAAATGTAATTACATAATATTAACATTATTGTCAAAACTTTAATACATAAACAAACCCAGCTTTGTGGGATGTCAAAATGATCTTTGAAAGAAAATATAAACAGTTGTGATAATATCTCATACATAGATAAGAAGACAGAAGAATAATAGTAATCAGAAGATATTTGGTCATTTTGAAATAAAATTCAAATATTATAACAATGGGCTTGAAATATGAATAGCCAATGAGAGACAGACAGTTGCCATAACAACCGAACGTTATTTATTATTATTCCGTTAAAAACCGTTAGTTCATTATTGAAGCTCAAGACGAATAGACGCCAAACCGTAATCGACTCAATTTTAATTTAAAACGGTAAAAAAGTAATCAAAATTTATAATTTGAAGAAACAAGAAGTCTGATGAGGAACTAGTCCATCCAACCGAGGCCACAGACCAGATTATTAAATTCCAAATTAATAATTTAGACCAACTATCCGAAAAAGACGCCAGGTGTAATTAAATTCATAAATGATGGAAGATTGATGACCAAGAGGACCCAACCTATTTCGAACTGCGTAACTCTTCACCCTAATTCAACAGATTTGATAAGTATTGCTGAATTACCCGAATTTATGGAATAAATTCTTATTAACTTTTTCTCACAACACTATTAACTCTCACTACGAACTGATCATCAAATTTCTTTCAAGGATTAATTAAAAATAAAACACTATACTTAAATGAAAACCAGAAAATAACCTGGGTAAAAATTACTAACTTTTAACACACACCTTTTAAAACTTCAGGAACGAATTGTAATTAAACCTAATAGTATATAAGTACCATTAATGTAAGGTAGTGTACTTTATTGTAATCATATTAATATTTTTTCGTAACCAAAAGAACTCAGCTTTATTGAACGAACGAAAAATAAACATTTGTTGACACCATGTCTAAATAAAATCGTTCTGAATCAGCTTTCGCCAACCTTGGGAAATAATTGTCTTTTTATTGCCAGAGCAACTTTGTTTAAAAAACATATATAATTTTGTATTGAAGAACAGATAATTACCAGTAAATAAACTAGTACAGAGTTGTAACCACCGTTCTTTATTTCATAGGAAATACAGTCTGGCAACTTTATCTGAGTCCCCGGACGAAATTCGAAGCTCAAGAGCCTCCCTTCCCCCTTCCAGTCCACATGTTACTCGAGCCACTCTATTTGTTGCCGCGCGAGCCAATAGGAGCTCGTTTTGTGTGCTGTTCATGCAGCGCTGTCAGAGACTACAATATGTTCATTCCATTCCAAGTCGTCCCACGGTAAAGGTCCGTAAAGCAAGCATTGTGGCATTCTTGTGGCTACATCACGCTCTGGTGTTGATTTACGGCAGTCTGACAACACTGCAGGCCAGGCGCTGGGTGTGACGTGCTCGTATTGCCTTCTATCTCACTCCAAAGTAGGGTTACTCCCTCCCCCACAGACGCGGAGCTAGCGCTGCCAGCCAGGGCTTCAGAAAGAGTTGCCAAGCTGTAGCATTATATGATTTGTGTACTTTAGCGACGAGCGAAAGTGACGGTAAGCGCTAGACATCGGAAACTTGGCGAACTACCAATGAGATTAATAAGCCTGCCAATTGCGTGGGTAATTTGAATCCACCATACCGTCTAGAACGACCGCTCGATAGTCATATTTTTTGTTTTCAGTTTAAACAATTTGGTGCCATCCGGGAATTACAATCACGTATCAAAGGACAGGTAAGGTTCACACTCGCGAGTACTGGTAATTCGTGAGATCGCGATGGACATCATCAGCATAAACGTAAAGTAACGACTACAACATGTGAGGCAAACACACGAAACACATTTTTACAAAGACGATAGAGTCTTCTCGTTACAAATTGACGCAACAGCGTGTGGCCTAAAAGAGGCATACACAACGTCTCGTTACAAGGGTAATTTTATTTTTAAGACGAATGATAACTGCCGCATATTCAAAGAGAATCAAATTATTTTTTGCATACGTTCCTGAAGTTGTAAGTGGTCAAGGTCTGTTATTTTGGTGAAGATCGGTTAAGGGAAAGGGATAGTTTACCTGCAACGTTTTATGTTTTAACAAGGGTAATTTTTTCTATGACGAACGATAACAGCCGTAAATTCAAACAGAATCAACTACTCTTTTGCATACCTTTTTGAGTTATACAGAACTCAAGGTCTGTTGATTGTTTGAAGATCGGTTAAGGGAAAGGGGTAGTTTACCTGCAACGTTTTATATTTTAACAAGGGTATTTATTATGGCAAACGATAAGAGCCGCAAATTCAAACAGAATCAAATAATTTTTTTGCATACAGCTCTGAATTGTAGAGTACTCAAGACCTATTGATTTTGGTGAAGATCAGTTAAGAGAAAGGGGTAGTTTACCTGCAACATTTTATGTGATAACAAGGTTACTTTTTTCTATGATGAACGATAACTGCCGTAAATTCAAACATAATCAAATAAGTTTTTGCATACGTTCCTAAATTGTAGAGAACTCAAGGCCTGTTGATTTTGGTGAAGATCGGTTAAGGGAAATGGGTAGTTTACCTGCAACATTTTATGTTGTAACAAGAGAAATATTTTCATGACGTACGATAACTGCTGTAAATTCAAACAGAATCAAATAATTTTTTACATATGTGCCTGAGTTGTAGAAGACTCAAGGCCTATTGATTTTGGTGAAGATCGGTTACGGGGAAAGGGCAGTTTACCTGAAACATTTTTTGTTGTAACAAGAGTAAAGTACTTAATTTTGAAAAATAAAGTATCCTGATAAGAAGATCTTAATAATCCACTGTAGAAACGTAGATGAAATATCTATAAATGAAGAGGCTAGTTGAACGGGGTGGGGGTAAATAAAACTATAAATGAAAATTATAGTTGAAGGGGGAGGGGATAATTTTTATATGTGTACTATGTTATCGGCAACAAAGTAGTAGTTTGTTGTTAAAATTCGTTCCCGGCCTGTTTGGCCGTAGTCCAATATTTTCTGCAAAACCAGACATTTTGGCAGTGCCGTCGACTGCCATCATCAGTGAAAATCGAGTGCGATAACGTGTGGTAGTATACGTTAGTGACCACAGTACTGTGGTTAAGGCTGAAGCAATAAGTAGAAAGAAGTAGTTTCTATGGAAACATTTCATTTCGTAATTGATTTTAAATATAAATCTTAGAACATGGAAGTCATGTATGGTTCTCCATACCGATATTTTATTTTACCTTTGCTTTTTATGATCGAAAAAATAGTAGAAGGATTGACGTTCATTAATCACTTGATCAATGCATGTGACTGCCCACTTTCAGCATGTTGTAAGCTTTCTAATTTTGTTTAATGAAGAAATTTGTGTTAGTGGTTGAAATCACAAGCAGAATGATCACTGTTGCACACCACTATATAAAAATTATCCCGATTAGCGCTTTCAAGCTTCACATCTCATCGTCAGATCGGAACAGCCTGTTCCGATCTGATGATGAGCTGTGAAGCTTGAAAGCGCTAATCGGGATAATTTTTATATATGGTGTGCAACAGTGATCATTCTGTTTCTAATTTTGATTCAATCATGTTTATTATATTTTTTGTATTAAGATTACTACGTTCAGTTTTTTCGTTAATTTTTTACAGGTTGTTGTAATACAAAGTAGCTTAAATACTACATGAATACTGAATGTTGATACGTATTTAACTACCCGTATAGGAGAACATAAACAGTACTTTCACACACACACACACACACACACACACACCTCTGCAGTAGTGGAAATAACAATAATGAATATGTGCACTTGTTACAACACTTAGTCACTTCCTCACACCCCCGTCATTGTTTAAAAGTCCAAAGCTGTAGTACGAGACTTGAATAAAGGAGGATCAATTTTCAATTTCTGAAAGAGATAAATGTGTAACATATGAATGTCCGAAAGTTATTTTTTGAATTACATATAATGAAACTATTACTCAATAAAAGTGTAAATATCAAAAATGGGGTTGTTCAGTTAAGGGGGAGGAGTAGTTTACCTGCATTGTTTTGTGTTTTAACAAGAATAAAGTACTTAATTTTGATAAATAAGTGCCCCAAAAATAAAGTTATATTGATCCACTGTAACATGGTAAATGAGATATCTGTAAATTGAGAAGGTAGTTGAAGGGGGAGGGGGTGATTTTTTGAAAATTACTTTGCTGATATCATGTAAAATATGAGCATTTAATTTTGAAGGATAAAATACCTTAGCATTTGCATATAATAATACTATTACTCTATGAAACTGTTAATATCATTAATGGTGGGGATCGATTGAGGGGGAGGGATGATTATGTGCGAAGTTCAGTCTCTTTATAAGAATAAACTACCTAATTTGTATAGATAAAGTGACTCGAAAATAACATTATATTAAACAACTACCACATAATAAGAAAAATATCTAAAAATAGTGAAAATAGTTTGAGGGTGGGGGTATTTTTATTTTAGAAATTATCGAACAGAATTCAAATGAATGATTTTAAATATAAATCTTAGAACATGAAAGGCATGTATGGTTCTCCATACTGATATTTTTAAATGATGTTAGTGTATAAAATTGTTTACTATAGGTTTTGCATGGCCAGAACTCATTTAGTTTTTATATTTATTTCAGTCTGTGTCATCTGTAGAAGAAGAATTGCAACTAGAGAATCCAATGAGAAGTGATGACCAAAATACATTCAGGGTCACCATTAAAGACTTGTTGAAAAATGCAAGAACCATTGCATCTTTAACACAAACCAATCCAGACAAATTAAGTTGTAAAACCACAAATGTGAATCAACAATGTGTTATTGATGACCCTAAAACATTCAAGATTACCATTCACGACTTGTTGGAAAGTGCAAGACTCAGTGCGCCTTTAACACAAACCTATCCAGCCAAATTGGATTGTAAGACGTCAAGTGTGAACGAACAATGTGCTATTGATGACAACAAATGTGACATATTAGTTTTGAAAAGTAAAGATTCTGACCCAGGCCTACAACAGACTATCAAAGAGAACAGTGAACAAGATAAGAGTAATACGTCCATGCCTCCAGTTATGGCAGGACACAGACGAGCTCCTAATAATCAGATATCGAACAAATGTGATGTTTGTGATAAATCATTTAAGCGATTAGCCATGTTGGTTAAACATAAACAGAAGTTGTGCAGTCCAGTTAAACAACTTCATTGTGATTTGTGTAATAAAACTTTCCACCGCCGAAAGCAGTTGTCCGAACATAAGTTGTCACACGGTGACTGTAATAACTACCAGTGTGATTTATGTGATAAGGTGTTCAACCAGTCTAAAAAACTGGCATTGCATAAACTTGTTCATAGCGGTATTAAAAATTATGAATGTGACATATGTAGGAAACCATTTTCATTGTTGTCCGCATTGTACAAACATAGGTCGATACACAGTAATGTTAAAAAGTACAAGTGCGATACATGTCCGAAAGGGTTCCATTATTTATCAAATTTGAAAAGACACAAATTGTATCATAGCGGAGTTAAACATTATACATGTGATAAATGCGATAAATCATTCTTCCACCAACGAGATTTATCATTACACAAAATGATACACACTGGTGAAAAACCACATCAGTGCGACATATGTGGCACGTTGTTTGCTCGTCGAGAAGTGTTGAGGCGGCATATTCGTGGACACTTTGGTAAAAACTATAAATGTAGTGACTGCAGCAAAGCATTTTATATTGAGTCGACTTTGATTTGACATAGAATCATTCATAATGGTGTTAAGCATCAATGCGATTTTTGTAGTACAAATTTCTACAAAGAACATGACTTAACTTGCCATAAATTGTTTCATAGTGGTATTAAGAATTACAAGTGTGATCTTTGCAATAGTGCATTTCATCGTCCAAAAAATTTGTCAAGGCATAAACAACGAGTGCATAGACGGATTAGAAATAATTAATGTTATAACAGTTTGGAAAGAAGCGTTAATGTGAACTGTAAATTATATGTTGAGAATGTTCTCTGTACTATTTACAAGACTCATAAAACATATACAGGTTGGTGATTTGTGTGTGTGTGTTTGTTATCTTATTGCTATTTCTCACATTTTGTGTGTTGTGTTCTAAAAACATTACTGAATAAAATCATATGTGAGATGTTATTTTCTGTATTTGTATAGCTTGTTTTCATCTCTTCTGAGGTTCCTCCGCCCTTGACAACCATCGTTGTCCTCTGGTCACTGCCTCTTTGTATGTCATACAATATATAATATATGAAGCTAAACACAAAATCGGCAGAATTGTGTAAATAAGATATTACATTTTATAAAAATTACAACTTAAAATCTCCTTTGACTCAACATATTCCTACCAATATTTTTTCACAGTTAGAAAACTTTAGAGAACTCTTCAGACATGATGCAGTTCAAGGTGTTCAGTATTTTTGTGTAACTTCATTGATATCAGAAAAACATGGATCAAATCTGGATAAATAGAAAAGTGTATTCTTTTCCATTAAAACATGCTAGAAATTCAAGACTCTGTAGGTAGTGAAGGATCCAGCTGGTTGATGCCTTCACAAATTCTTATGTAATCCCTTTAATTTCACCTAAACTTTTACTGGCCAAAGCCCGCTATAAGGGGGAGGTTGTCTTGATTCTGGGTAGACCAGATGATGATAACGATATGTAGTCATTATACATGACAACAAAAGAAGTATTGTGTGTGTGTGTGTTGTTACTGTGTATCTGAGGCAGTGCAGATGTGTAATGACCTACTCACTTCGTTTATTGATTATAGCCTCGTTAGCATGTATCAGAATAAGTGGAGCCTTATTGAGCCAGACAAGTCGACACTTGCTTGCTATGCCAAGTAAGAAGCTGTGATCAAGGCGGAATGAGGTGCTTGACCTCTTGAGGCCCAGGCAAGTACAGTCAGCTTGAAAATAACAAGCTTGAATGTACTGAGATCTTGAATTTAACAAGATATTTTTAAAATATGGTTGTGCCATATTATTAAGGATGCAAATTTTTCCAGATGTAGTGTGAACATGAAACTCTTATAATCAAACACAGTTACTATTTTCTAGTAAAAGTGACTGGGAGCCGTTGAGCCTAAAAGCAGCCTTGGGTCCATCCCTGGTTGTTAGTTAAAAGCAGAAACTAAAAACTTTATGCATGAAAATTTGAAACACACACATTTCAATTAGATGACAGTAATTAATTGAACACATATATTCTAAGGCACTAACCATATTATGAATACATTTTATGTCTATACACCAGTGTGCACTCATATACAGATCACTATGGTTGAATAAAACTAGATAAGAAGGAGTCCATGCCAATAAGTAGCAACAGTTATTTATATAAAACATCGAATTATAACAAGTACTGTATATTACAACAATACTGTGGTATCCTATACTATAAATGTGTGTAACAGATTCAATAACATACAGTTTACTTTATAAATTTGCCAAAAATATGCAAATTTTAGCAGTACATAAAACTTAAAAGTTTTATTTCTCATTGAAAATACAACTTAATCAGGCACAAATGCTGCTAAAAAACATAAAACGCATAGTCTATTATTTTGTTAAGAGTAATACAGCAAAAGAAGGGCCACACAACTCACTCAGGAAGAAAGGAGTTGAGTTGTGTAGTTTGGTATAATGTGGTCATAGCATAATTGTAAATTACTACGTATGGGCATTTGTAATTCACTAGGATGTACTTCACTTATTAGTTGGCTTTTAAGGCGTTTAAACATGCTGGCGAGTATTTAAGACATGGTAAAAAAAAAGTTACACAGAATTCAGTAATATTTTTTATTTTATAATTTTCATTTGCAGTAGTCCTTGGTCTCAAGACTCCACAATTTATGTCACAAATTAAAATTTTTGCCACTATATTTCTGTATACTTTGTACATTAAATACCAAACTTACAATTTGTTCTTTATTTAATCTTTCCCCTATCTTGGGAAACACAGTGTTCTTCAATATGTATCCTATTAGGTACGCCTTTTTGTCCGAACTTCCTAGTTTTATAATTATATCATTAATTTCTTCTATTATAAAGTCTTTAGCATGAACCATTAGTGATGTCTGTTTGGGTAAAGTAGCAAGAATAGGTCTTGATGTAAAAGGAGTGTTCTCCTTTAGTTTTTTTCTGTCAAGACTGCACGCCAGTTTCTCTTTTTGTCTTGTGTATTCTACATCTAGATCTGTTTTGTTCAGTCTCAAGTACTCGTACAACTTTTTAAATACAAATAAACCCTCATTGAACCGATCCGGTCCAAGTTCAAATTTATTGTGGTGTATCATTACAGTTTTAATTTTCTGTATAAACTCTTTGAAGCTTTTATTGCTAAGCTTGCTGAGATTTCCAGCTTGTGTGAACTTCAAAAGAACACTGTACGAGGTGGACTGATGGGTGACATCCATGTCACAACGTGTGTAATTAGGTCCGCTCGGTTCAAAGCAAATAATATCTGGTACTTCTACACTTTCATTGCTTTGATCAACTTTCTTTGATTTGATTTCATTCCACAGCACTGCATCAATAGATTGTTGAGAATCATCAGTTAAAGATCTTGTATCTCCTGAATATTTAAATATTACAGCTTCCTGTTGAGGATTCACTATCCATCCACTAACCAAAGATTTATGGTGATCAAAGACAGACCTTCCAGAACGGTGGTCTGCTGGAATACTGATAAAGTTTACAGTTCTTTCTGCATTGCAGGTAACAGAAATTTTTGTATACCATTCTACTTCTTCTACCTGGCCAAATCCAAAGGATTCAAGTAATCTCTTATCACCCATCGGCACAAATATTTTTGGTTCGGGCCAACGTTTCTGTTTATGATGCGTTAATAACTCTTGTAATGAATCTTGATCTATATGATCACGATGATTGTGTGAAATTAAAATAACATCAATTTGAGGTAATTCTGTAATGCTTTTATGAGACGCTGTTTTGGCCGGGTAGAATACATTGTTTAAATCGTAAAATACTGGATCTGTCAGAATATTGAAACCAGGAATTTGGATCAACAATGTTGCATGGCCTATATACTGTATAGCATATTCTTCTTCTGATAACAGGTTTTTACAATCATCAAATTTATAAATTTTATATGTATCTTTGTCTTCTTCTTGATAGAAATAGGATAACTTTCTCTTTACAGACTGTGGAACCCATGGGCTCAGAGAACTTCTCAACATTCTTTTTACCTGCGTCTCTGCAAAAATTCTGGAATCGTTGCGTGTACTTCTGTTCTCATGATTGGTAACATATATATCTTTAATTTTTTCAAGGCGTGTAAAATTTATATTAGAAAACTTTTCTTGCAATTCGTTTATATAACTGTGACAGACACTAAATTCATACATTTTTCTTCCCAGCTGTATTCCTTGAAATTAGTAACTGCTGCAGCCGACTCTACTGCATCGATTTTAAATGGCTCCTGTAACAGATCAGAAAGGTACAATTATTATAGTTTCTTGTGTGTTATAAAAGTGGTGTTTTTGAACTTGTATCAGAGATTCAACTGCAGAGTGTTAGGCACGTTATGTTTTATATGCAAAGGATTCCAACTATGGTTAATATAGCCTACTATATTATGTGAGTAAATATAATTTATAAAACAAAAATCTGTATCCAGGTAAATGATAGTAGTCTACCCTGTTGCCACACTCCATTCCACACAAATTACAAGAATCTGTATGGCTGTATATGAACGAAAAATTGTTTATTATTTTTCTCAATGCCAAATATCAAAATACAAAGTAAAAGCATGAGATAAACAATTAAGAGCAACGATATATTGCTTTTGGGTTGTTTGTTAACATCGTATTTTATTTAGTTTTTATTTAATGTTTTGATTCGCCTTTTGGTTCTTGTATAAAATTGTCCCTGCTCATTGTTATGGGTATAATGTAAAAACTGATGTTTTTTTTATTAACCATACAAAAAAGGGAAGACGGACTGGATGGACAAAGACAGCAGTTTGCTTCTTTCTACAGAAAAAAACATCATACATAATAGAAACAATATAAAGAGGACAATTATCAAGATGCATTCGCTATATGTTGATTATCACAGTGGTCGAATTGGAAAAATAGCTGTATAAAAGCAACAGGTAGATTTAACAATCATGCTGATAAAACGTTTTTAGTAATCACAGTACAATTTCAAGTGCATGATTAATTGTTACAGAATTTGTCATGTCTTTTACGTATCATATCAGGATGAAACAGCTAAGCTCAGACTAGACTAAGTATGTATTATGCCCAAATCAAACAAATTATATTAGTGATGAAATGAATGAAATGCCAATAATAAAAATAGTAATGTGCTTTTCATGAGATGCAATAAAAATAAACAGAAACATAAGACAAATATTAGTATTATATGATTACATAAAATTTTCCAACAAAGTTTACTAATCAATCCTTTAACCTCTACAATTAGTATTTGTGAGACAATAGTTTGGTCATGTTTTTACTGTATAATTAACAAAAGTACAAACATACATGAATACATGTGCTCTTGTAGACTTTAAGACCCTGTTGTACTTTTGGTTCATTTTTTTGTTTAGATTTGGCTACATAATTTATTTATTGCATGTTCCATTGTGATACGACACTACATAACACAGCTGATAACAGTAAACTAAACTGATAAAATTTAAGTATAACTAACTACAAATCAATTAACTGAATTATAAAATTAAAAATATACAAATGATAACATTTATCAGTAATTATTTTTTTAAATTTGTTGGTTATTCTTCTTCTTCTTCACAGTATAAATTCATTATCATCTTCACATCATGGCATAGGGAAGATGCTGCCTGTTCCACCTTCCAAGACACTCCAGTCAATTCTTCTTGGGTCTACCCACACACCTGTGTCCTATACGTTTGTATTTACAGACTTGTTAGGTCAGTCTTGAATCTGACATTCTTTCTAAGCATTTTTTATACCGGTTTGACTGGGCATTGGTCCTCACAAGTTCCCAGGGTTGCATGAAGTGATGTTAGCTCCCAAAGGAGGCGTTAGCCTCTCTCCAGCCAAGACCAAACTGCATGGTGAAGTGCCACATCCTACAAGAGGTGACCCTGTCGATACAGAACAGTACGGATTAGACCGGAAGGTCGATAAATATTCCTGGTGGAGGGCAGCAGTAGCCACCAGTACCAAATTATGGCATGAGGGAAATGATCCTGGACCGGCTTATCTTTGGAATATTACAGGGGTGAATCTAGTTGGATTTAGTCAGCTGTAATATTGCGTCCTATTGTTATGGGATTATATGTTGCTTGGGTGTTGGGGCATCAAAGGGTAGGGGAAGACAACAATGAATAAAAATTATCGGAAGTTGTGGCCCAGCCCCTCCACACGACTTACCCGTCTATAGGCTGGTGTCCACTACACAGGTCGACAGAGTAGAAATTAACTTGAAAATGTTTAGTGACGGTAAAGTTTGTGTTTCTCAAACAGTTCAGGTCAGGGTCAGTAATCACCTGCGCTGTTTCCAAGTACAGTTACCTAGGCTACTTTGTACGTATCCAGAAGCACGACAATTACAGCTTTCTCTCCTCTCATATAATGGGACGATGGCTTGACTAATGCAGACAATCTGTTTGCATGGAAATGAGTCTAGTTTTTTTTCTCTTTTAATACTGAACTAGGTATCTTGTACAAAACCAAAAGAGAGATTCGTCAGTGGCCTCAGTAGAGAGATCCATCAATCACACATCACTTTGATCTTACCAAATTCAATAAATATAATTAGTAAACGGAGTGGTCGAGGGATGGACAAAGCAGACCAGTGCAATCCAAAAGACAGCAAGAAAAATTTGTTACTGTCAAATACTGGATTAGGAATAGTCTGTTTCTCAAGCTTTCACAGCCGGTGTCATAATTATTTAAATTATTGTCCAGGCTGTGAGGCTATGGTCTTCCAAAATTTGGATACTGATTAATATTGTTAATGTAATCAGACATTTTGGTCTCACCTCTGGAGGCCATCTTCAGTGAAAGGTCTTCGAAACTACTGACAAGATGTGCGTCAGTACACCACAGTACTGTAGTGTACTTATTATAGCCCAGATAATAACTTAAATAACTGGATTAGGAATTTGGATATGGGATTAGGGATATCTGGTATCTGGAATAACCGTAAACAAACCTTGACAATATTCTGCATTGACAGATGAATAATAGAAGTGTTTTGAACATGGTGCTATAGGAGAAAGTAAAAAGAAAACAACTATATGGGCAAAGTGACAAAATGATTGGTTTCTAGAGAGTTTGTTGAAAATTTTTGGAGAATCTGTCAGATTTCAATTTGCCAATGGCAAAGGACATTATAATACAGTTGAAACTGTTTTTTGTATGTTTTGCTGTACAGCACTCATAATAATCAGTAAGAGTAAAAAAAAAGACATTAAAAGTAAACTATGACTGAACAGTTAAAAATGTGTTTAGGAAAAGTGAAAAAATTTAATTACTTTGTATATGCTTGGGATAGATGTCTTTAAAAAAATGTTTAATAATACACATGATACTATCAAAACTGAATAATAACAAGTGTATTTTATTTTTAATACTTATATGTACACACACACACAAATAAATATCTGATAGCCTAATGGTAAAATAAAAAAGTCCTATTGGTATGATTTTCATGGTTAAAGCATTGGAACAGTCACACATCAAACGTATGAATAATAACTAACCATGACAGATTACTATAGTGTTATTGCCATGAGTAGTAAGAGCAGATAGAATCTAAAGATTCAGAATGATTCATTTTATAAACTTGTATTAAAAAATATAGCTGAAAAATTAAATTTATTACCGTCTTCCATTAAATTCTTTGCTTTCACAGGAACACAGATTTTTGTAAAATTATAATTAATAATATAATAATAATAATTTATTATTATTATTATGGCTCTTTTTTTACTCTTGAAGTAGTTTATGAGTTAGACCATATGTTAGCCATACAAGGAGGACAATGTGACCAGCACTACACATCCCGTGCCCATTATTATTCTTGGGCCTCATTTCTAGGTTCTCAACCTCATTTCCATAGGCTGACTTTACCTGGGGCACTATGATTGTATAGTGTCTCTGAGAATCAAAGCCTGCCTGGTCAATCAGACTGGGTATGCATGCACAATACCTTGTAATCTACTAAACTCCATTAAAAATCTCTTTATTTTTAAATGTAATCTTCTTCTAGGTCAGTAGTTTTTAAATGTTTTTAGTACCTACAAAAAATAGTTCTTTTATTGAGTTCACTGAAACTCTCATTAACAGCATACATGATTTTAGAATTTGATGCATATCTTTTCCCAAATAAACATGTTTTTAATTTTTGAAATGTAGATAAAGATTGCATGGAGCTACATCTGAAGAACAGAGCGAATGTGGTGTGTTAACTGAATTTTTATTATTATTCCAGCTGTACAATGTTTACACATTTTCCAGAACCAAAGATTACAGAAGTGACTGAATTCTCATTTACCTTTAGGGAATCCATCCGGCTGCTATCTATTTGGTTTTTTTAACATTTTCTTTTTCCAGTAAGTGGGGAGTTGGCCCATTGCATTAACCCCCAACCTGGAGGACTAGGCAATTTTTAATCAAGGTTTATTTTTTACTTCATTTAGCCTTTGATAAACTAATATCCAACTACAAGGCAGCAGCTGCTAGTTTTGGTCTGCCCCAGGTATTTTATTTCCCTGGTACCCACCATATCTGGTAAGCATACCACCTATCCGCCACCTGGGGAGGAGCCCGATGGGAGACTAGCAACTCCACACTGAAATTTTAATTCAAGCAATTGTGCCATGCTGACTGTGAATTTGTGAGCTGGTATTATCATAGTGAAAAAACAAACATTTAACAAGAAACAACTAATAATAATAATATTGTTTTACTTTTTTCTATACAGTTAATGAATGTTATTCCCTGAAAGGAATGGCCATTAGTTCTGCTCCCCCCCTCTCTCTCTCTCTCTCTCCCCCCCTCCCTCCCTCCACAGCTGTAGTTCTACAAAGTTATGGCAGACCCTGTAACTGCCCTATGGGTGTGGATTATGGGCTATAACAAAGAACAAGACAGTAAAATACAGTCCTCGGAAATGGCCTTTTAAGAGGAGTTAAAAGATGTTCTAAATGTGACCATATAAATAGTGAGGCCATAAGACCATCAGAGAAGAGTTACAAGTTTTAAACTTGAATGAAAACTTAAAAAATTATAAACAACAGTGGAAAGAACATGTAAAAAGAATGTCAGATTCCAGATTGGCCAAACAAGTCAGGAAGTACAAACTTAGAGGACAAAAGTGTGTGGGTAGATCCAGGCTGGAGGATCTTTGAAGGCGGAACAGGCAGCACCTTGCCTATGTCGTGTTGTGAAGATGATGATGACTTTGCATGTCAATAAGACATCCAGTCTAGCTGGCAGGTATGACTACAGTCCTAGCTATTTCATGTTCGTTCACTCTGTCTCCATTAATTAGAATCTAACAGATTTTCTCCAATCACCTCTTGAGTTGTCTACCTTATTTGCCATCCATCCATTCTTTATTACTAACATTTTTATGGCCAAATTTATATTCAGCACTTCAAATGTTTATCATTGGTAACATACGTAAGGAGTCCAACATAAATGGAATATAGTCTGACCATTCCTTTCCCATTTTAAACTAATGAATTTGGTGACTACTTAACTTTTATACCATTGTTTGTAAATAGACAGAAGTTGTTTACTGCGAATCTTTGTCATAAAATAGTTACGTTTTCAGTAAAATTATTTTCCGAGATGTTGGTCCGTGGTCCTCTTTTTGTAGACGTTTCGACTGCAGCTGCAGCAGTCATCCTTAGTGGTTTTTCCTGTTCTTCTCCTCTGGCGACTAAATGATCATGCAACCCAAAACCATCACACTTATATACCCATCTGGGTGTAGGTGAGAGCTTGGCCAATCCTGTTGCTCACCCGTGTCAACAACGCTGGTCAACAAGGTCTCGGCTAGACTCCTGAGGATGACTGCTACAGCTGCAATTGAAACGTTTGGATCACAAAAAGAGGACCATGGCCCAACAGCCCAGAAAACAGGTTTACTGAAGATAACTCTGGCCATGAAAGCTTTAATGCTATGATGAGTTACAACATTGCCATAAAATAACTAATCAACAAATTTTTCTGAAATTTTCATAGTGACAACAACTGCATGATATTAGGTCCACTCTTTCTTGTCTACAACATGTATGTGGCTTTGCATTGCACTGCATACAAACACACAATTACAGTTTAAGATTTACTCTACCTGTTGAACATTAACCAAACCATCAAACTGTGTTTTTGTTTTCTTTTTTTGCTAGAAATATATTGTTAAATTTATGAAATATTAAATCTAGTCTGATATGAACTTTTTTTATTCTAAAAACAAACTAACTCGTGTTTTCTGTGTAGTATAAAGAATTTATAATCCCATTATATTTATTAATTACATTGTACCAAGACTCATTAATATCATAGTTATTATTCTAAAATTATAATAATGTATACCACCGAAGTAGCTTAGGAGTAGGCAGGGTAGGCTGCCTAATATGACCCGTACGGCATATAATGAAGGCAGTGTGGCCAGCACTACGCTTCAGCCGCCCATTATTATCCCCAGGATGTTATCCCAGGTACTCATTTTCAACAGGCTGAGTCGGCCTGGGGGCTGAAAAACGCACCTTGATTGCGGGACCTCTAGATTAGTAGCCAGGTGCCATACCCACTGGTCTACTGAGCCGCCAGTCTAAAATAAACATCATAAAATAAACTGCAATATAATATACTCTAAAATAGTTTATTACATTACAGTATAATAGGCTTCTATTATAGAATTAATTCTACCAATAATAAAAACCATAATGGAAACTAGAAACATTGGAAAGACGAATTATTACAAAAATATTAGGCCCACGAAAAACTTCAGAAGGTTGGAAATTAAGAGGTAATGATGAAATATATCAAAGTATAGAAAATATAACAGAAACAATGAGAAAAAGAAGACTATTATTTTTTGGACATTTAATGGACATAGAATGGACAACAATAGGTTAACAAAACAGATCTTCAAATATCTGTGGGGAAAGAATTCAACATCAAGTTGGATTAAAGAAGTCCAAAAGGATTTAGAAAAAAATATAAACGCAGAAAAAGCAATTGAAAGAAAAGTTTTTTGGGCAGAAGTGATAAAAATGGAAGGAGTCCAGGGTAGGAGAGAAAAACGCAGGTTCACAGGGGACTGAAGACAAGAAGAAGACACATGGTGACTGAAAGAATATTGGAGAAAAAGAAAAGAACAAGAAATAAAGAATTGCAATTGGCATGTGGTCCTCAGATGGTCGATACATATATAATGCTATAACATCATACGCCACAGATTAATACCACCAGAAACAAAAAAGCTCTTTCGTTAATGGCACTAGTAAATAAAAGCACTATGTTCTATACAAATTACAAATACTATTTTCAAACACTTTTTGCTACAGTCTATTTCTTGATTTATACAATATATAAATTATTAATATTTAATAATAACTTTACTTCAAGATGTTTTTTCCTTATTTGGAACATGCTTCGGGACACTTAGTATTCCCATCCTCAGCCTTCTTAATTTTGAATCTTGTGGAGTACTTGTATGTTGGTTGGTTGTTGTTATGGTTTCCTGTTGGTTTTTGGTATTTTAAATTGGTATTGTTGTGTGTGATTGTGGTGTACATGTTAGTATTTTGTATATTTTCGATGTTGAGTGCTTTGAAAATTGTGTCATGTTTTGTATTTGTTCAAGTATTAGTTTGTTTTGTGTTTGTATATTTGTAAATTTTCCCAAATGTTCATTATGGTGCCTTTGTGTGGTATGTGTTTTATTAGTGTCATGTTGGTTATGTCTGGGAATTCATGTCCAGTGTTTATTGCGTGTGTGGCCAAATTAGATTGATATATTTCTGGTTTTTTGTATGTGTTTAGATGTTCAAAATAACGTTTTTTCAGTTGTTTTTTTTTTTGTCCTATGTAACATTTATTGGAATCTTGGCATTCAATTTTGTATATACTATTGGTTGTTATATTATCTTTTTTGTGTGGGTTATTTAGTTTTTGTAAATTATTTTTATTAGTTTTGTACGTATGCTATTTTGATATCTGTGGTTTTTAAATAGTTTTGTTAGCTTTGTCATTTTATTATTTATGACTGTGAATGTGGCCCATTTTTTATTGTTGTTATTATTTATGTGTCGTTTATTTTGATTAATTCTTAATTGTTCAGTTTTTATTTTATATTTGATTTTATTTTCTATTTTGTTTACAGTGTTTTGATTGTATCCCATTTTCATAAGCAATTTGGTACATTATATTTCTTTCTTTGACTGTTTCTTGTTTGTTTAGGTGTATTTTGTACATTACAAATGTTAAATAGTGAATAAAATGCTGCCATTTTATGTTGTGGTGGGTAGTCAGAATGGTTAGGTATAATGATGTTAGTGGAACTTGGTTTTCTGTATATTGCATATTGTAGATGGTTATTGTTTCTTGTGATGGTTATGTCTAAATAGTTGATTTTGTTATCTTTTTCTTTTTCTTCTGTGAATTGTATTTTTGGATGTGTTATTGATTTTTTTTAATATGTTATCTGCATTTGTATTTTTGTTATTTAATACATATAGCCCATCATCTACATATCTGACCCATATGCCATTTGGATCAAATTAATTGTATTTTGGTGTGTATGTGTTGTAAGAATATTTTTGCTATTATGCTAGATAATGGAGATCCCATTGCCAGACCTTCTGTTGTTGATAAATTTTGCTATTTAATTCAAAGTAATTTTGTTTTAGTATTAGTTGGAGACTATTTTTTATTTCAGTTATATATTGTGTGTCTTCATTTTGTTTTTTAAGTTTGTTTCTTATTATGTCTATTGTTTCATCTACTGGGATCTTGGTGTACATATTTGTGATATCATATGATGTGAAAAATGTGTTTTCATCTATATTTATTGCCTTTAGTTTGTCTATTAATTCGTATGTATTTTTTGTTATGATAATTGGATGGTTATGATGTTGGATGGTTACTTTTTAGTTTTTGTGTTATTATTTTTGCTATTTTGTATGTAGGTGCTTTTTTGAAGTTGATTAATGGTCGTATTGGGTTAATTTGTTATTAGGCTATTCATTTTAGGTGGTTCTGGATTATCATTTATATATATATATATATATGTCTGTATTTTTATTGTTGAAAATGTTTTTTGCTGTTTTTACTAATTTTATTGTCTAAGATATTTTTCTGTTTGGGACTTTTTTCAAAAGTATTCCAATATTGATGTCAGCTTAGTATAATACTAAATCATAGAACGGAAATGCAGATCCAATGCAATGAAACAAAAACCAAGATAAGATAGGTTATCAGATTTATCGGTCACTACTGCAAACATATTAATAAAAGCATGCCTATAATTGGATTAGCACATAAGAAGTTTACAATTCCAAACATAATAACGGCATAGTCCTGTCTTGAACACGATATAAATTTTATTCTTGTATTTCATATGGTACAGGTTAACCTGTACAATTCACTCACATTATTCAGAAGGAAATATTTGTTATGAAGAAACATTTTCCAGTTGTTTTTATTTAATTATCACACACTTCCGCGTACAATAATTCTGCTAAATTTCACAAAATGTAAATCAGAAATTAAATTTCGGGCATAAATAAGAATAATAATTATTAACAACCGTATTTACGGACAAGCATATGCTCTCTAGCGGATAAACAAAATTTGTATTCACGACTTCATCAAGCCTGTGCTGCTATCTGCCAGCGATTATTATAATGTTTTACAATTTATCTATTTAGAGGAACTATTTTCATGGAACATAATTTTTTTTTTTTTTTTGTCTATTTCGTATTTAATTTATTATATTATAACTATTTATATTTATAACCATAAAATACTATTTTATGATTAGTCACAACAGTTTTCTATAGGAAGATACGATAAGCAATAATTATTGTGTTACCGGTATTTAAGGCTGAGTTATATTTTGATCTGACCAAATTCATTTCTAATTAGAACTAAAACAGAACCATCACTACTGTACTGTGCACAGCTTCTGGATGTATAAATGTATGTATAGGCGTATAGTGTCATTAATTAATTTTGTTTTCTCATCACACACAAATTTTTTAAATTAAATCACTACCGACTCGGAACACAAGTCGGTACCAGTGATTTAATTATATTTAGTTAATCAACGTCATGGACAACGAAATCCAAGAAAAATTTTTACTTTCGTATATGCTGTTTAACTAAACAAAGTCTTTGATCTTTAAATGGCTTAATTTTACTAAATATAATTAATTCACTACTGACTCGGAACACAAAGTTTTTTATGGGTAAAACGAAAACGTTTTACCTTATAGCCATAAAAAATTTGTGTTCTGAGTCGGTAGTGAAATAATTATATTTAGTTAAGTAACGGACACGTCATGGACAACGAAATCCAAGACAAATTTTTATTTTCGTATATGCTGTTTAACTAAAAGTCTTTTATCTTTAAATGGCTTAATTTTATTACCTCTGCTGGTTACCATGTCTAGTTTTAAAATATTTGAGAATTTTAAAATTATTTTTGTACAATGGATGTTTACCTCTTTAAGCACTTGATAATTCATTATGCTTTATAAAAGACTTGCTCTTTATGCCAGTAAACCATGACAGAGAATCACGTAGTTCACTTTTTAATTTTACATTTTATACTGTTTACTTCTAGTTGTAAAATCTTTTTTTGCTTAAAAATCTCCTAATATGTTACTCTCCTTGCACTTAAATTTTCATTCGGTTCATTACGGATGTCACTGTTGGTCTGACCAACAGATCAAAGGCCTATTTGGTCTGTTCGTATTATGATTTGTCAAAAGGTAACTGAAACAACCATACCTAACAGATTACCAGATTAAATACTAAAAGTACATTCCTTGTTACTTGATGATAAACATTTATTGAATTTATATACAGAAAATGTTCCTTAAATTTTGTAATTACTTCATTGCTTCTTGGAAATTGTTTCTTCATTGTAATTCTTTCTGATGCTTATGAATTAGTTGTTCGATTAAAAAAACCAAAAGCATTAGGTACCAATAAACATTATGCCGATACAGAACATAATATTTTAGATAAAAATTTTTACCTTGTTGCCTGAACTAGGTTTAGCTAATTGCGAGCTTCATCAGAGACTGCCACTAAGAGCACTGTCTGTTCTGTTTTTGGAGACAGTTTTGTCATTTAAAAGATCACTGTTGTGTGTGTGTGTGTGTGTAATGTGCTCAAATAGTATGCACACACACACACACACACACACAACAATCTTTTGAATAATGGTGCTGTCTCCAAAAACAGAATGGTCTGCACTTCTAGCGGCAGCCTCTGATCAAGTTTGCAATGATCAAAAGCTAGTTCAGACACCAAGGTAAACGTTTTTATCTATAATCTTGTGTTCAACATCAGAATATTGTTCATTAGTTCTTAATAATACTTTGACATGTCATGGACAACAAAATGCAAGAAATCAAAAGCATGTTTTAAGCCTAAGTGTAAGCATCTGAAAAAAGGCTAAATGATTCATCTTTAATCTGGTATCCAAGTCACTTAATTGATTTATAAATTAATTTACCTTCAATAAGCCGCCATGTGACTTCTTATAAATCTCTTCTATTACGCGTTTCGGAGACTATGCTCCATCTTCAGATAGTAAAATAAAAAATAAAACTATAATGCTCTTACGAGATCGCTAATTTTAATAAAATGTCAATTTGCATATGAACTGTACGCGATGTTTGTTGTGCACTCGTTCAAGTTCAGTCCGCTACTGAACGGTTGTTACTTTATCGTAGTCTTAGCGAGCAGACAGCTATATTTGTCTTATTCACAAAAAATGGTGGCATACAATAGTTTTATTCACAGATTATTGACAATCCCCCTGGATGATAATGACTTTCGTGATAAGCTGAATACCATAAAATACATTGCGATTGCCAATGGTTACAATAGTTTGACCATTAACAAACTACTGAAAAAAACAAAAAAAAAGCAAACTTAAACCCCGAGTAAACAGTAACACACACAAAATTGTATATCCACTAATTATAAAGCTTTATGCCTAAGATTTTGTCCTCAGTATTGAATAATAATGGTTTTACTATTTCATTCAGAACTAATAATATGTTACTAAGCATTCTCAGGCTGAAAAAACACAACTCCAGAAGAAAAAATGGGTATACATAAGTTAATATGCAATGATTGCAATTGCTTCTATATTGGACAGACGGGGAAAGGTTTCCTCAAATGTTTTCGGGAACATATACCCAAACAATAAGAAATGATAACAGCATTAAATCTAATTACGCTTGACACCTGACTTCACACAATCATAATTACACAGACTTTAATTCCAACTGAACACCATTGCATGTATGTAAGAAGGCCCGTTTCATGAATGCCTTGGAGGAGTTTGAAATTTATGGTGCATATTCAAACCTAAGCAGTCGCGATTTCATATTAAGTGATCAACTGAACTTTGGATCCAACCGCTTGTACAATAACCGCTTGCCTTGAGTCTCCTCGCTAAGACTACAATAAAGTAACAACCGTTCAGTAGCAGATTGAACTTGAACGGGTGCGCACCCAACATCGCATACAGTTCATATGCAAATTGTCATTTTATTAATTAACGATCTCGATCGTAAGATGGAGCATAGTCTCCGAAACACGTAATAGAAGAGATTTATAAGAAGTCACATGGTGGATTATTGAAGGTAAATTAATTTATTAACTAAATGAATTGTCGAGTCTGCAAGGCACATATAGTTATCTTCACTTCTTTTAGCATTTGGACAACTGGTCTCTACTTTTCTCATTTTAGCACTACGTAAATCCACAGTGCTTCCATTAATAATCAGAAATTGCCAAGGTAAGTTGGAATCATGTTTTTGGAATAAAATGGATTTAAAGGGATGTTAGTTATGTTGGGACATTCTGTATAAGAAATATAAGTCAGTTTATTGGTTATAGAAATAAACATTGCATCTGGAAAAAAAACATTATCATTGCTTATTATTACTGCTTCTGTTACTTGACACTTGATGTAAAAAAGGTAGATTGCTGGTAACTTTAACCTTAAAACTAGTGTACATTATATGCTGATGTGGAGTGGTAACTATATTATCTTCATCAAGATCAAATTCATTTATTCTTAATTTATAAATTCTTCCTGAACAGTCAAGTATTATATAATTTAACTCTTTATAATCTTTATGCAATACTTTGAAACTTTCTACTACCCTTATTACAAATTTAGTTTGTCAGGACTTAGTTTCTTCAATAAACACCTCTCAAAATTTTTTTATACATATCTACACTTTTGGTAACACAGGAATTAATTTAAGTTTGCAAACCACTCAATTTGTAGGTTAATACTATAAACAATTCTTCATAAAGACTAATAGTATAGCTCAAGTATGCATAAAGTGTAACTACAAGCAACCCAACTGGACCCCGAACCAATAATGATAATGTTTGTCACCTGTTGTAGTTATACAGTGCATGTCTCTGTTGTTTTACAATTATGTTTCAACACATCATGTCTACTGGGTTTCAGGACTTCACATTGGTTCATTTTTAAGATAGAATTATGTTTCAATTAACTCTGTAGAGAAAAAAACCCAAGGTTTATCCATGACGAGATAAAGTGAATGTTTGAAGAATGCTTTCCACTGGAAATGTAACAAATTAAAATACTTTTAGCTAAAATACATAAAGAAAGCATGCCAATAAGGCGTCTACTAACTTCAAAAGTGGCCTAATATACATAATGGGAAAAGTTAAGGATAGTATCCTGAAAGAAAAATATATTACATTAAAAAGTTAATACATAACAAAATTTGGATGTAGCCTTTTAAATAAACTTGACACAAATAAACATATAAAAATCATAACTTACAATGAACCAGTATGTACAGTTATTTTACTAGTGACTGACTTTACAGGAACAAACTAATTATCTGGAGAAAAATAATAATTATTTACTACATACAATTATGTTCATAAAGTCTTCTTCTGGTAGGACCGCATCAAAAATGTCTCGTACGATACGACAACGTTTCACAATGAGTAGCCACAGGTTTATGTGATGATGAGACTAACAAGTGAACTCAGTTCTATAGTGTAGAAGTAGCGGTAGGTAGTCCGGCCCTGTATAGCTGTAGTACGGTGTGTAAAGGCAGGAAAACATTTACAAGGTAGTATCAGTTAAACGAGTGTACACACACTGAACAGCTGATTAGAATACGAAGAAAATTAAATCTTTATGTTGTTTAACATCATTGTGAGCATGGAGGGCATTTAGTGGTGCTTTGTAGGACAATGTGTATAGTATATGGCCACCAGTGCCTGGTTCAGTTCTCAGGCAAAATGAAGACACCTTTTCGAGCCTCTAAGTGGACTTTGCCTGTGGATGATAATGAACACAGTGCTGGCCATACTGTTATTCTTGAATGCCAAAAGCCTTGTATAAGCACCTCTATCCTGTCTAACACTCATAAGCTATTTTATAGTTTCAAAAAAAGGAGTTCTTATTATTTATTAGGTAAATAAGTAACTGAAACACTGTAATCAGTGTTCAGGTATACGCGGACCAGCTGTGCTACCGAGACACCTGAAGAGCGGGGGGTCTACTGAATGATAACGTGTGCTTGTGTTGGTGCGGTATTACTGGTTCTTCACATTGTTCAGTAAGTATTTGTTCTGTATGCAGTTTACACTTTCTAAACTAACATTTTTATTGGTAGGCAGTAGTGATCTGAAAAGTGTAAGCAATAAATGAAACGGGTATAGATGAAACATAATGGGTATATGCAATTAGAAATACCGTGTGAGAGCCAGTGTTAAACGTATTTTAAATGTGTAGTAGTACCGAGATACGTGCAGTGGAATGGCATACGTCACCACATTCCTTATTCGGTTGCAAAGGCGAACTACTGATAGTATATAGAATCAAGTAAACATCATCATCGTCGTCGTCATTGTCGCCGTCATCTACTTCAAGTATTAGGCCTTTCAACCTGTTGGGAACTCAAAGAATCGACTCTAACGTTTCAACCCATCATTTCCTTGGACACCTCAGAAGTGACGGACAAAGCCAAAGGTGTGCAACAGGGATGGTAAATCCCAGGCTCCTTTAAGAGGTGGGTCTGTATAGATTTATTTGAATCCCATTTCTCCATTTTGTATCCTACAGCTGAAATTTTTTTGTCTGATTCCAACCCCTTAGTTGGGTTACTTGTAACAAGGATATGATGATTCATATTTCATTGTATAGACCGATTTGTACAAGAATTTTTAGAAACATCCTGTCACAGAGGAGACATTAAGTACTTTAATATCATACAATTTAAGACGTGTTTATGGCCCAGTCAAATAAGATGACAAACGGAGAATAAGAAATAACCAGGGGATAGATGAGCGATTGAAGCATGAGGAAATTGTAAGATTCATAAAGGCTCAATGAATACAATGCTATGTCACCTAGAGTGGATGGATGATTAGTGTATGCCAAAGAAAATCCTGAGGGTGCAAGTCTATAAAAGCAGAAAGAGGGGTTGACCTAGGATAAGATGGTTGGATAATGTGCTAGAAGATCTCAGAAGAATGGATGTGAGGGGTTACACTAAGATAGCAATGGATAGGAGACACTGGAGAAGATTGGTGTTGGAAGCCCGGGCTCATGTTGGGCTATAGTGCTAAAGAAGATGACCATATAATAAAAATTATCACTCGATTATCCTCATACAAGAGAGATTTCATTTAATTCCAATAAAATTATTCTGGTAAATATCATCATCAGATCATAAAACCCTTAAATTGTTTTTCATTTCTTAATGGTGTCATCCCAGATGAAATACGTAAACAGCATAAAGGATATTCCAATCCTCTGGTGCACAACCATGTTTATCTACATTTATTATTCATCCTAACTACCATTATATGTATTTCGTAGAATCACAACTAAATGTGTTGATATATCTTTCCTCTCCCTTATTTATAACAGTTTACTTTTTAAAACTGTATAAAATGCTTTTTCACAATCCACAAAAGCAACAAACATGCTACAAGCAGTTGTATTCTCTTCTTTATTCAAAAAAATGATTTTAATACAAAAATGTTATCTGTACAGGACCTACCCTTCCAGAAACCTGTTGTAACGGGACATTTAAGCCCAACCAGGTCCAATTTGGGGAAGAAGTCACGTAAAATTTTATTTGGAATAATAACGACATACGCAAGTGAACAGGTTAGTGTCAAGGTCACCAGTGGAACGAAAGCGAAGTAGTTATATTTAGCAGTATGAACTTTGATCTATGTAAAACAGAAGTCATGCCTGATGACGTCAGGGCCGATCCCAGCTACACATCACTGCTGGAATGTCGATCCAAATTAATAATGCCGTCAAAATTGGTTTCAAGACACAACTAGAACAATGAAATGAAATCACGTGACTCCCCCGCTACCTCAGAAATTGAGACAGTAAATTTCGCCCCAGTCTGCAAAATACTCTCGCGCTGTACAGCCGCAAAGTTCCGGAACGAATTTCAGGCGCGCCCAAAACTAAAAAGGTGTAAAAATGTGATTTTAATTAAAATTAATAATTTTAATAAAATGAAGTGACAGGTTCGGCGATGTGTAAAAAATTATAAGCAACAGACTTGTGCGGGGTGCATAGAATTACATAAGGAGGCTGGACTGAGTCGAATCGCTAAAGAATGGCAAAATAAGTATCCAACAAGGGGTAAACCTAAAGATTTTCAAAATTGTAAAACCTTTTATAAAAAAAAAAATGGCAGCTAAAATAACTATACATAAATTAAAAAAAAAAATAATGAGCTCAATAAACGGGGTTTGTACCGAAGTGGAGAGAGAGAGAGAGAGAGAGAGAGAGAGAGAGAATGTGTATGAATGTCTATAATTAATATTCTGGAAACGCTGATTTGCGAAGAAAAAATAAATTCAAGTTTGTAGCTACTTTCTTTATTTTGTTAATCAATGTATGAGAATATTACTAAAACTAAATGTGTAAAGGAGGGCAGAGTAATGGTTTCGTTTGTATTTTATGATGGTATGCATAGTGTTTTCTTTTATGGAAAAGATGAATTCTCATTGAATAAAATAAGATAAATTTGATTGAAATAAGTGAATTATTAGTTATTTCAGACAACCATCTTTGCTTTTCAGCTTGTCCAACCTCGAACCTTGGACCTGGTAAGTAAAATTTCCGATGTTGATAGTCAATAAAGATGGCGGCTAAAATAGTCGAAAAGTAAGTTTGTAAACAAAGTTGGAAATAATTAGAGTTTGAAAGAAAAAAAAATGTTTCACTGTCTTCTCTTCCAACAAAACAGCCTCAGTGATTGACCATGTCCATCTAATCAGAATCCTCGAAGACAACTTTTATTCAGCATTCTACAGACTATATAAAATATTCTTTAAAAGATGACTGTGATGGATTGTGTACATTTGAATTTGAATTCACCTGATGGACTTTTGGCATCACAGAAATAATATATTCTGATGTTTCGGCCATCCAAACAATCGGCAGCCGTGTTCAAGCTAATTATATACTAATACATGTAAGGAAATTAATAACACTGTCGACGTATTAAGGGAGTCAACAAAACTTCACATAATATATTGTGTTAACACAAAGCCCTAAGTGTTACAACTGTGGGAAAGGTGGTCATCTACAGGTTGACTACTGGAAGAAGAAAGTACCGAGAGAAGAGATTGATTGCACCAATTGGAGAAATAAAGCTCCAGAACACCATGCAGTTTCCACACTACCTAAGATCAGTGGCAACTTGATCATTAATGGATTTGCAGAAGGTAAACCAACATCATCCACAGTTGACACGGCAGCTACAGTGTCCATTGTGCGCCCTGACTTAGTCATCAACTACCACTCTCAATTTAGCTCTTGTACAATACAGACTGTAACTGGAAGCCCTGTCAAAGTATTAGGTCAAGTAGGTGTACATGTTGGTCTGGGTAGATTCCTGAGTCTCCTCGAGTTTAGCCAACAAATGATCGTTGCAGATATTGTCGATGAAGTGATTCTTGGCACAGAGATTGTGAATACCTACAGATTCATTGTGGACTTAAGAGAGAATGTCCTGAAGGATGGTCAAGAGAAGATAAAGCTTTGCATGGCTAAAATGGCATGGTCTGCCATTTGATTAGCGAGTGGCATTGGCCAAAGAAGAAGTCAACAGGTCTGGTCAACAGGAACCCTTCCTATTGCAGGTGGAAATGAAAGAACTAGCACAAGAAGTACCTATGTGTATAATGACAAAAGAAGTCATTGGAAAGCCAACTATGGGTGTCAAAGAAAGACTCTTGCTTGTTCCTGACTTAATGGAAGCGCCCAGAGGGTTGTTTGGATCACACAAGACTGAATTTGGAGAACCAGAGAATTATTCTTCACAAGCAGATCAACTGCATAGGTCATCTGGCCAAGTATTATTTCAGAGACAGATTGCCAGTTAGGGTGAACAGGCTTAAGGAGAGGGCAGTGCAACGGTGAAAACATCTGGAACAATGGAGAGTGTTGTTCTACATGTTTCCGGCCAGCTGAGCAGGTGTGTGTTTCTGCCAAGGCCGTGCTCAAGTGTCATCTAGAATTTTCAAGTGCTTGTTAAGGAACATTAGTCTGGATTCATGCAGGCTATAAATAGGCAGCAACTGCAACTTCAGTCAGTTTAAGTGACGATTTATTCAAGTGAGGTTTGAAGTATCGTGGTGAAGTGTTATTGTGTGCTGAATTCTTTATAGTTGACATTATTATTGCGTGTGAACAGATTTAGCTTGCATTATTGTTCGAGTTGTTTACAAACTGTTATTTGTGACTAATTAAAGATGGTAATTAGTGACTTCATTGGTGTATGTATTTTGTTTTCCACTGTACCATGCGACAATCAGTGAGACCGTCGTAACAGTGTTATAATCAAAAGATAAAATAATCCAAATGAATACTTACTAAATGGTAAAAAATGGTTGGGTGGCCTCAGCGGTTTGTACGTAGGCGGTGTTTGCTGCCTACTCTCTTTTTTACTATAAAAGGATTGGGCCCATTGCGTCTGTCCATTGTACTCATGTTTTTTTTAGTGTTGTTTATGTTTTTATATTAAGTATTCATTTGGATTATTTTATCTTTTGACTATATATTATGTGAAGTTTTGTTATTATTATTTTGTTGACTCTCTATCATGAATTGATAGAGTATTATTTATTTCTTTGCATGAGTACAAAATTAGCCTGAAGACAGTTGCTGATTGTTTGGGTGGCCAAAACGTCACATTTATATTTTTTCTGTAATAGCAAAAGTCTGTCAGGTAAATTCAGATTCAAACGTAAACATATCATTGGGAATTTTAAAGTATGTTCTCAGTCAACATGAGAGTCTCAGAAAGAGGAAGGTCCCCATAGCAGAATCATGACCTGGAATGATCTCAGTTTTCCTACCAAATAACATAAATCGGTATTATTCCTAAAATCTATTTCCTTTCTTCCTCCATAAAGAACAAGACATCTTTAAGTCTGATTACCTACCATTACCGTCATCACCACATATAACCTGAGCTCTGTTGTCTATCTAGTAAGCAGGTGGTATTTGTCCTTTATCCTGTCCGAGGAAAGTGTTCTATCAGCTAATAAAAAAAGTACCCCTACTAATTAGCGAATCACATTGCTGAGCTTCCTTCTAAAACAAATAGTAATATGTGAAAGCCTGTATTTAAATAGGATATGGCAAAGTTATAACGGGGCAAACTAGACAAATGTATTAGGACGTGACCAAGTTAAGGCATTGTGATTGGCTGAGATGTGATAGCCGAGGTTATGTAGGTAACCTTGTGTTACCAGCCGACTGTTCCTTATATCCGGAAAAGACTCGGGTATTGTTTGGCTAACATCTGTCATCTGCTGCTTTGCGTCTCTGAAGAAGAAGATTCCCAGTGGGTGGGGTCAAAACGTAAGCCGACTGTGTTGTAATTTGTCAGCATCTGACCACAGCCTAACAGCCCGATTTCACTTCAACTTAGTAGGGCTATGATTTTTATTAGTTCATTTACTGAATAAGTACCACACAGACAAATGATATAAGTGAGATTTAAAGGGAAACTACCAATGTACAAATGAAACAATGACACTGATTCTTTTATACCAGTATGAAAATACCAATGCAATGCTTGCTTTGTTCTATAAGAATAACTATATAATGCCAAAATAAATAACAGAAAGTAAAAACATTTTGGTTAACAGACTAGTTACAAATTATAGACCTATATATATGGCTATGGTTTTTTAGATTATTTAAACATTTCAATTGATCTAATAGTAGAGTGTTTGTGGTATTAACATCAGGTTGCAAATTCTCGGATTTTGCAAACAAACATAAAAATAACTTATCTCCATTAATAAGGAAGTACAGTATTGATTTTCACAAACTGCATTCCCTGTTAATACTTTTTCTATCTGAAACAACAAAAATACACTCTTCTAAAAACTTGACAAGCAATTTAGTCAGTGGCAGATTTGGACAATTTTGCAGTCCTAGAAAGTTTATTCCCAAAAGCCCCTTTTTTTAAACAGGAAAATTTATTATCCCATTTTTACAGATTTTCAACCATTCTGTATCTCTTGTCACCTTGTGACTTTGTTTTCTCTTTTGTTTCTATAAAAAGTGTTTGACAATGATTTATTTACAAATTCACTTCATACTACAATACTTTTGTGAAACTTTATGCATGATATTTAAAATAAATTCAGAACAACATGATAAAATGTATATGTAAGCCTATTGATTTCCTGCATTAAATAATTTAATTTCACCCCAAAAATTCCCATGCCCCTATAGTAGCTGCCTATAGGAAATCCACTGCTGAATTTAGCCAAGGTGGAATATTGTTGACATTTGAGTCTATATGATGCATAGAGTTGAGAACAAGATGATACTATCAGACCCGGCTCCAGGCAGGGGCGAACCGTGCCACCGCCCAGGGCGGCAGATTCCAGGATGTTAAGTTTTGAAATTGAGGGAAAAAAATAAAATTATTCACTTAATTTCATCACAATATGTAAGATCAGTAAGAATTACTTTATGTATAAAGTCAGCGGAGTTTAACGTAGTAAATCAAAAGACATCAGTGCTATTGATTTACAGGATGAACTTAAAGTACTTTCAACAATTTTAAAACCTAAAAGTCGAGACTAAAATTTGTTCAAGAGTATGGGTTTGCCCCAAATGTTGGTGTCACTCTAAGAATTTTGTTAACATTACCTGTGACAGTGGCAAGCGGAGAAAGTACTTTTTCGAATCTCAAACATATTAAAACTTATCTTAGATCGAGTATGCCCGACACTCGCCTGAGTGGTCTGTCGACTATATCTGTAGAACATCAGTTAGCTGAATCACTTGATTACAATGAAGTCATAAAGAAGTTTGCCAGTGCAAAAGCTAGACGAGTATTTTTTAACTAAGGTATATGATACATTACTTTTGTTATATTTCAATCATAATGAATTTTATCTAGTATTTTAATTTTAAGTCATCACATAGGCATACATTTTTATTGTCTCACAATTCCTTGTATTGTCTCTATTTTTGTAGCCATTCGCCTAGAATCTGAAAACATGAAAAAGTTCTAGTTATTTGATAAACACAACAATGCAAACATTCCTAGTCATCATTTGAAGGCAATCGCCGCATCTTTAGAGTAGGTCTAGTATGCGTGAATGTGTTAAGAGTTAAAATAGGGAGGAGGGCGGCACTCATAAATACTCCACAGGGTGGCAGAAGCGCTGGGGCCGGTCCTGGATACTATCTAGGTATCTATACAATAGATTCCTGCCAGCTAGTCTTTTTAATGCTATAGATTTCATGCTACAATCAATTCCTCCAGTCAACATTTGATGACCTGAGATTCCATAACATAAACTCTGATTCTTCTGTCCACTCTAAAACTCTCTTTGGCCATCTGTTATATACTAATAACATGCCCAAACTGTCAGTTGCCGTCTTTTCATCTCTTCTGTTGTGTCTTTCTTAATATGCATGTCTCTTCTGATGTCTACATTAGTTCAAGTGTCAAACACCAAGACTATTGATTGAGACTTTTATACCTCTGTTAATAAGAGTTTCCTTTTATTGTCTATCTTTGTATCCTACATTTGAGACCTATGCTATGACATTTCATGTTTTTGTTTTACATGAACATTGCTGTGTGAACAGCAATAATTGCTGTATTCACTTTCTTGTTGCCATTCTAATGTCTTGCACAGAATTATAAAACTATAGAAATAACACTTATGATTTCCAGCAATAATTGCTGTATTCACTTTCTTGTTGCCATTCTAATGTCTTGCACAGAATTACAAAACTATAGAAATAACACTTATGATTTCTATAAACTTAACATTTTCATAGAGCCATGCTATCCAAAGGAGAAAATATTCAGGAATACTTTATTTTTGCTGACACTTGATCTTCATAACGGATAGGATTTCCCTATCAGGTTTAGATTAGATTTACGTATTTAAATTTTTATGTAAAACTAAAGAAAAAATGTGCAACAAACTTGGGTGTATTTGTTTCTCATGTAAGTTACAATACAATCCATTACCAGTGAAACTCCATGCAAGATGTTAAGATCCTACATCATAGTAAATTCGAACTGGGAAAAAGTGTTGTACATTTCTCCATATGTCAAAAGGAATAATATAACCACATACAAAGGAAATCAGAAGTGAAAATAAGGGTATACATAATTGTCAAAGTCTATCGTTTTTAGTAGTATTTTCACTAATACTACTTAGTTAAAGACTACTTATTAAAAGTGAAATTTTTATTAATACACTCATTACAAAAAAATGTCTTTTTTTTAATAATTCCCAGATTTTAATTCCAACTTCTATTACTATAAACAAAATCATCCTATAGTATTACAAATATTTTGGTAAATATAATTAATTCACTACTGACTTGGAACACAAAGTTTTTTATGGGTAAAAAAGTAAAAGTTTTACCTTTAGCCTGAACCAGTTTTTGCTTTTAAAAAGCTTCTTCAGAGGCTTCTGATAATCCCATAATTATCCTCTGAAGAAGCTTTTTAAAAGTGAAAACTGGTTCAGGCTAAAGGTAAAACTTTACGTTTTTACCTATAAAAAACTTCGTGTTCCAAGTCAGTAGTGAATTAATTATATTTAGTTATGTAACGGACACTTCATGGACAATGAAATCCAAGAAATATTTTGGGTTATGAAGGCAGTAAATCCTTTTGGTATTTCTTATTAAAATAAAGTAAAGACAATGCCTAGTATTTACTCAATGTTATGTCATAATTATCCCCTAAACATTAAATGTTTGCAGTAGAAATCTATTGTCATGATGAGACACAAACACAAGAGATGCCAGATTAATAGAAATTCCTTGTCTTTTCTGAGACAACAAAAGGACAAAATTATTTTCTATGACACACAGATCATGTCATTCACATGATTGCCATGAAATTCTGAAACAGATCATTACACACACACTTCATTAGTACAACACAAGATATCAGTCCCAAGAAAAACACATTGTAATCCCAAGAAAAACATGAAGATGATGAGAAGGAGAAGGTCAACCGATTCAACCTGCTCAACTCCTATGCCAACTGATCTACGACCTGCTAGGGAGGGAAATAAGAGGTCTATACCTGTGAAGCTCTGCCGCCTAATACGAAAGGATGGGCTCCAGTCTGTCTATCCCAACATGGACATTGGTCCTTGGATGTTTGTATGTACAGCAGCCTGAAACTGTACAGCTGAGTGACTGTTCTCATAGCTCAAAAAAGTAAAAAATGATCTATGCACAAACATGGGAGAAGATCATTTGAATTCATTGAGTGTATTGTCCATTGAAGGAGAGATACTAAAGAAAGTGGTCCTGATAGATATTATTACTAATTTTGCCCATCAAAAATCACAACGTAAAGTTTAAAAATTATTTAAAGACTATTATTATAACTACCATTATCTTTTTTAATTTTGTACCAACTTGCATACAAAATTGTATTAAATTGCTGCTTTAACTTCAGTTAAAATGTTTTGCAATAAACATGGGTACAGTATTTTAATGTCTTATTGCATTCTTCCTAGTACTTTATATAAATTGTTCTATAGAAATGTATTAAGAGAAATTGAGAAAATATTATGTAAAGAATAAATTTTAGGGTAACTGAAAATATGAAGGATTGAAAGAGACCCGTAAACGCACCCCCCCCCCCCCAACAGAGATTTGTGGTAGGGCGGCAAATTTATACTGCCTATGGGCGGCAAAATGTTAAATGTGCCCCCTGGATACTGCTCCACCATTGGATACCATCTTCAGTGTATAGAACGATCGAGTAATTGGCAAGATGTACGCCAATTCCCACAGTACTGTGGTATTACAGAAACTGTATTCAATCTGTACCACATTGATGGCCTCCAATCAGGGCCGGCCCCAGCGCTTCTGCCGCCCTGTGCAGTAGTTATGAGTGCCGCCCCCTCCCTATTTTAACTCTGAACACATTCACACACACTAGACCTACTTTAAAGATACGGCGATTGCCTTCAAATGACGACTAGAAATGTTTGCATTGTTGTGTTTATCAAATAACTAGAACTTTTTCGCGTTTACGATGTGGCGAACGGCTACAATAAAATTTGTAGAGACATACAAGGAATCGTGAAACAATAAAAATGTATGCCTATGTGATGACTTAAAATTAAAATACTAACTAAAAGTCATTATGATTGAAATATGACAAAAATAATGTATTATATACCTTAGTTAAAAAATACTCGTCTCGCTTTTGCACTGGCAAACTCCTATATGACTTTGTTGTATCAAGTGATTCAGCTAGCTGATGTTCTATAGACGTTCTCTCGTTCACGAGTTTTCTACTCCTCGTTGAACTTCGCTGACTTTATAAATAAGGTAATTCCTACTGATCTTACATATTGTGATAAAATTAAGTGAATAATTATATTTTTCCCTCGATTTCAAAACTTAACATGACGGAATCTGCCGCCCTGGGCGGTGGCACGGTTCGCCCCTGACTGGAGCCGGGCCTGCCTCCAATGTTGGGGCCGAAACGTCTCTTGTAAGCTACGATATGTCAGTTAGTAGACCATGGCCTAACATCAACAGTGAAATAATGACTTCTCTTCCTTTTAATTTTGTAGACATTCCGCAGAAGGATATTCTGGCTCCGCCGTGGATTTCATAATATATGCGTAAACATGGATTGCAAATTGTTTAACTATACGCTGACAGACACTGCTGTACACGCGCGCGAAGTGACAGCTGTGTTGTAGCCATGAGATTATAACACCGCATTTGTGTTTTAACTGTTGTCAGTTCCGGTGATAAAAAACCAACCGCGATAGCAATTCTTCCTTTAGTCCGTTACTGAAAATACAGTTTTCCTGTAAAACCTGCGTTAAAGGAGATAAAACTATGTGTAGATAATCGGAACACTGCGCTTAACAACAGTGTCTTTTAGAAGACACACCGTTTTGGTCCTTAACGTTCACGACGTACTGTATGCGAGCGCGCGCGAGTGTGTGTGTACATACACGTACATACTCACAGTCAATCCCCCCCCCCCAATTGCTTGCTGAATCTCCCGCTGAGTTTTCGGCTGAGCGCAGATACCCATCGGGGTTTTCCACTCTACATAAACCCAATGTTTCCACAAAATAGTTGGCAAACAGATAACCGATGATACAAAATAATGGATTTCGTTGTCCATGACGTGTCCGTTACTTAACTAAATATCACTATAATATTGACGACTCGGAACACTAAGTTTTTTGTAAGTAAAAACGTAAAGTTTTACCTTACAGCCTAAACCGGCTTTCACCGAGTCGTCAATATTATAGTGATATTTACAAAATAATGATTATAAGTATAATACTACTGACTATTAGTATACTACTGATATGTACGGACTATTTTAAAATTTTTATTAGTAAAAATTATAAAATACCAATAAAAACTTTGTGTTCCGAGTCGGTAGTGTTATACTTATAATTAGTTAATCAACGGACACGTCATGGACAACAGAATCCAAGAAATTAATTACTGATTCACGATCTTAACACAATATAACATTGCTTTCATGTTATATTGTAAAATGTGAATAACTTTTTTTTAGCCACCCGTCTACGGATCAGCCCCCAAAATGAAATCCTAGGCGGGTGGGAAGTTTGAATAGGAAAGTTAACTGCACATCGGCAAAGAACGTGGGGAATGTACGTTGTAGAGAAAACACTATTGTAGCGGACAGAGAAATCTGGTGCACAACACCATAAAGTGCGTTCTGAAAACGAAAGCCTGGTCTCTTAGTTGAGATAATCAGTTAATGCAATACAATAAGAAAACTTGTCGTTGTGACTCACTGCCATATAAATCATCCGTCTACAATTACAACTGTCGACTGAACTATAATTGTAATTGCTTGACTAATGACACATAATAAATCATTTTACACTCAACTAAAAATGAACTTTTTTAAAATAAAACTTACTATTTTATTGTACGCGTTTCGGCTTAGTATCCGCCTTCTTCAGCTTTGGTAACAGACTGCCAGCATTTTGTAACGGTTGTGTGGATTGTGATTTACAATATAAATCACATACACTTTTTGACACAATTATACAGAAAACAAACAGTAAGTTGAATCCCCGCGCCAATCCCCTTCCTCCACACACCGCCCCCACTTCACCTTCCACACAACCGTTACAAAATGCTGGCAGTCTGTTACCAAAGCTGAAGAAGGCGGATACTAAGCCGAAACGCGTACAATAAAATAGTAAGTTTTTCACATGAAAAAAGTTCATTTTTAGTTAAGTGTTAGTGCTGTGAAAGAAGAGATGAATAATCAAGACAACAATAAATCATTGTTATCTCACAGTTATATTAATTGGCCGAATCTGCATAGTAACTAGGTCATCTGATTAGTATATATGGACAGATAAGTAAATCAAAACACAAATTTTATTTTTATTTGTGTAGGTGTGCTCTAAGTGTGCGAATGAAATTTACATGCCAATGTAAACCAAGGTGAAAATAATTGATCAAAAAAAAAGTAAAAGCTCATCTCCACCAGTTCAAATGGTCTTAGTAGGTACTTAACGTGTATGTTAAAGAAATAATACCACAATATCGGCGGTTTTTAAATAGATTGCATAATTGGGCACAACTTTTGATATGGCCAATATTATTTTTACTGCAAATTGTTGTAATCTTTCTAAATCCTCAAAACTATTAAAAGTCCCAAACCTGTGCCCCATTACCCACGACATTAAAACTGCCCACTTGACAGATAGGTATTGTTATGTTTAACAAATTCCTTGATTAACATCAAACTTAGCTGTAGCTAGTTTCTCCCTGCCATGACAGTTAAACGACAGTAAGGGCGTTATTTTAACTTATAAACAGGTTCTCCCGGCTGGTGCCATTTTTGCCCAGTCTACCTTCCCATCTGAACACTGTAATTATCGTCATCTTCCATTTATCACAATAAGTTTTAAGATTATTAAGGAAGTTTTGTAAATATTCCGACGTCACCGCAAACATAACAACATTTACAAGCGCCAGACACGCATCATGCATATTGTTCGCGTATAACGCACAGATTAGTGTGGAGAGAAGACAACCAATTGATGCCAAGGGTTGTGCGAAACGATGGTCGTGGGGACCAAAAGAATCCTGGCTAATTAGATGTGGCCTGTGGGCTTTCAATTACGAACTAATTGAGCGTGAGTGTTCACCTGGCACAGATGGGTTTTGACCGAGGATGCTAATTAGGGTATTGCCATGGAAGCGGCGGTAGAACTTTCTGGAAAGTGTTCAGAGAACAAAACAAGCGTGGATTCTGTGACAGTATGGTTAGAAGTTACCGTGCCCAGCGCGGTCCTCGGTACAGGAGAGACTGAAGCTTTGGATTGTGGTTTTTAGCCAAGTTGCCCAATACATAGATCCCGTAGGTAAGTGCTACCCGATTGGCTTAGGAGCACTTGATGCTGCTTTTCCAGCTTAGATCGTGTTGGTACAGAAGTTCATAAAAGTGGGCCTTCTCAGTAAAAATACATAGTCTCTGCCTCATCCCTGAGGTGAACTGGCGGACACTGTGCCAATCTAGACACTGATGACGGTGAGGCCGAAACGTCGTCAATAACGACAAGTGTGGACCGCGGCTGATAATAACAATTGCAACAATGTCGAAGCCAAGAACTTGCAAACATTTGGATATTTTTCATACAACAAACACCAAATTAAACAGAAATATCCACATGAAATGAAAAAAAAAACAGGATGTCACAATTTTTCAATATTTACGACTTCCCTTATTTTTCGTAAATTATATACATACAAATTTTAAAAGTCCCCAGAAGGAAATCTTGGGTGCACCTCTGTATGTATATAATTAATGTCGTGTTCAAGTGTTGAAACTGTAGCGTCTGAGCAGACTCATGTCTGAGTGCAACACAGTCTCTGATATGTAAGACTTAAGCTGGCCACACACGCTGCAATCTGTAGCGGCACATGTTACAGTGCAACATGCGCTCGCAACAAGTGCCAGTTGCAGTGACTCCACACACGTGATACCGTTTCAAAAACAGCTGTTCAGTACGAGTAGCGATGATGGATGTACCTCCGGAAGTTCTCATTTCGTTAGGCGTGTCTTTATATTTGCTCGGTAAAAAACAGAAACCTCAAAAAAAGAAAGTGGACTAATTCGATTTTCCACTTCTTGGTGTTTCAGAATCTATTACAAAACTTAAAATGTCGTAGTACCATAGGTTTGCCTCATATGATTCTTCGGCTGAGCTTCCCATTTTTTTAGAATCAACAACTTTCTTATGTTCCCGACTAAAACTACTTTTTAATGCATGAATTTTTTTAACAATATCTTTGTTAGCGTCGGGTATCTTTCACGACATTTCTCTATCAAATCGTTATATGCCTCACTTCTCAAATGTTTATCTGAGTATTCCTTGCATTTGGAGTTCCACAAACAGGGATACAACTGATACATGTTAATGAACTCTTCAGTCAATTTTTTATCAGGATTCATTTTTAACGTATTCACGATATTAAAAAATACAGTAAATAAATATAACACTTTATATTAAATTATTTTTGTACAGTTTAGAAGATGCTGCCTGGATTATACTGAAAAACAATGAAGCGGTTGCGCCACCACACCATTCACGTTGCAACATGCAGCTGTATACATTGCACTGTTGCACGGTTACCCGTCCGAGACGGGGCACTGTAACACATCGTGCAACCAGCTGAAACTGCAACCGCTGCAGTGCAACCAGCCCACACACACTATCACTTGTGCCGGCAAGCTACAGTGCAACATGTGCCGCTGCAAATTGCAGCGTGTGTGGCCAGCTTTACCTGCACTCACTACAATTTTAACAGTTGCTTACGAAAATAACTACTTTTATGTTTGACGTAATGCAACGTGCGAAACTTGCGAATTATAACACAACACTTGTTGCAATCCAACTACAACACTTCACTGGTGTATCATGTCTCCATGAACACGTGTAGTTACGGCCTGTCAAAAAGTTTCCTTCTATTTTTGGCCTCAAGACCAGTGACGACGCGGGGGCTCGCGCAAACGTTTTATTTAATTTTTACGAATGGGGATAAACCATTAAATTTAAGTAAAACCAAATTTCCTCGTAGGTATTCAACATAAAAAAAAAACAAATACATTTATTATTTTACTGTTATTTTACCAGTACCTAATGATGTATTTGGAGAGTTTAAAATATTTGGTTACTGCACAAGTTATTCCGGTTAAGAATTGCATGTCAAGTAATGTTTAAAAATATAAAATTCCTATTTTTGTAAGATAAAATACCTTTATATGACAATATTTTCTAACTATAAGTACATCACTACCGACTCGGAACACAAAGTTTCTTATTGGTAAAAACGTAAACGTTTTACCTTATAACCTGAACCAGTTTTCGCTTGTTATAAGCTTCGTGAGAGGTAATAAACGAAATAATAGCTTTTAATAAGCGAAAACTGGTTCAGGCTATAAGGTAAAACTTTTACGTTTTTACCAATAAAAAAATTTGTGTTCCGAGTCGCTAGTGATATACTTACATTTAGTTAATCAGCGGACACATCATGGACAACAAAATCCAAGACAATATTTTCTTTAATTCCGTTACCAAGATTAGTCCTATACTATAATTATACAGCTATAAGCAGACGACAGAAAGTTTTAAAGGTGAAATATATTTTTAGTTTGTGTTAACATATGAGTTTAGTTAACAAAGTGAACGATATAAAATTTAAAGTAAACGTTCACTGTCTTTTAATTTACATTTAATAAAATTTTATTTTATCACACAGATGCATATAGGCTAAGTTCAATAAATAACAAAATTGTAATTGGTTACTAGAAATAAGTAAGGGTAGCAGGGGGGGGTGCATAGTATCCCTGCTGGGTTACGCCACTGCTCAACGCTAAAGCAGTGAGGTACTGTTCTTATTCGAACGCAAATTTTAAGCCTAACTCTGTGATTTTAATTTTAATATAACACAAAAAGCCTTTGCTTTTATATAGGCTAATAATTGTAGTATAATCATTTTTGTCTGTAACCATTAAATTTTATGTAACCTGAGGTATGTTTTACAAAATCAAATCACCCGCGCTCATGCGAACTCCAGCAGAAATTATGAACGAACAGAATCAGATTTCTATGGTGTGATATCAGAATTACTTAATTCTATTGGTGTACATTATATATTTACCTGATATAGTTGTTGTACAGTTGTATAGTCCGGTCTGTGTCTCTCTCTCTCAGACAATACCTGGGTAGGTAGGCTATATCTGTAATTTGTAATCAGTTTGTCTGCCACGAGTAGTAGGCCTACACGCGGACTGAGAGGGGATATCCGCCTAACGTTGTAATGTCAATTGCGATATGACAAACTTGGTTTCTAACAAATTCCCATCGTACGGTGAGGATAATAAACGAGTTTAGAAATTATAAAGCATCTCTGTTGTTTACGGGTAGCAAGAAATGAATTGTTTAGAATTGGTGACGTGACTGTCACGTCATAAAATCAATAATTCCCTGTCTCGGTGAAAAGCAATTATTGCATTAGACTTGGCACACACAAACTGTAGGTAGAGAAGGGGATCATCTCTGTGGCCAAAGTGCGTTGTTACTCATAAACCAACCCGCGACACGCGGTAATATTAAATAATTATTGTTTGGTACTGTCCCAATAACTGTACCCGCACTCATTTTCGATAATTAGATTATATGATTATTGGCATCACTATGTATTGAATATCACATATAATTTTAGTTAGATAATAAAAATCATGGTTGGTACTGTCCCAATAACCGTACCCGCAATCATTTTCGATAATTAGATTATACGATTATTGGCATCACTATGTATTGAATATCACATACAATTTTAGTTAGATAATAAAAATCATGTTTGGTACTGTCCCAATAACCGTACTCGCAATCATTTTCGATAATTAGATTATGTGATTATTGGCATCACTATGTATTGAATATCACATATAATTTTAGTTAGATAATAAAAATCATGGTTGGTACTGTCCCAATAACCGTACCCGCAATCATTTTCGATAATTAGATTATTGGCATCACTATGTATTGAATATCACATATAAGTTTAATTTTAGTTAGATAATAAAAATCATGGTTGGTACTGTCCCAATAACCGTACCCGCAATCATTTTCGATAATTAGATTATACGATTATTGGCATCACTATGTATTGAATATCACATATAATTTTAGTTAGATAATAAAAATAATGTTTGGTACTGTCCCAATAACCGTACCCGCAATCATTTTCGATAATTAGATTATGCGATTATTGGCATCACTATGTATTGAATATCACGTATAATTTTAGTTAGATAATAAAAATCATGGTTGGTACTGTCCCAATAACCGTACCGCACTCATTTTTATGCGATTATTAACATCAATATGTAGTGAGTAGGCCTATCGCATATAATTTTAGCTGGATAATAGAAATCGTGAAAATTTATTTGTGTACGTTATAAAATAGTACTTTCTTGACGATTGCAATCGTGTTTCATTGTCATATTTATTTAGAAAAACGTTTCTAGCAATAATAAAAACACCGATGTGTGCCTGTGACGCCAAAAGTTAGTGTTGTTAGGGTAACATCCAAACTAAAATTACACATGGAAACCAATACGTAGGCCTAATGTTCACTTTTTGTAAAATTCACGTAAAAAAAACAACTTGAAGTTAGGCGGGGTGGCCCAAAGGACACCCCTGCATGTTACTATACATGTCTCCCTTTTGTGCCAGAACTTATTTCCCACCAATACTCAGTTTTTGTGCAGATCACTGGAAAAGCAACCGACTCGAAGGAAGGCGGAATGTTAGAAATGTTTCAAAATTTTGTTGAGTTTCGCACAAAATTTGCATCAGGTGAAGTTTTCGAGATTTTACTGAATAACATTAAAGAGTATTGACCACCTAACAAGTAACAAATCTTGTTTCCATTTGTTTTAATACTTTTTTTATTTTATTTTTTTTTTAATCATAGATACTCTTCAGAAATAATTGTATTTTTCACTTTACATTTTCTGTTGTTGTTTTTGTTAAAAATACGTTACCATAAACCGGGGTAACTTTGGGACACTTTTTCAGGTTTTTTATGTCTCCTGTCAATACTTAGTAAGCTGATTCACTGAGACTACGGTTATATATGAAGTTGACCTTCTTCTTTCCAAACATGGACACGATTTTACTCTACGAGCAATGACTTTCTTATAAACGCCCTCTATCGTTGTCCCAATCTTACCCCATCGTGTGGGGAAACTTTGGGACAGTACCATTTTTGGCTTAGAATGACAAGGAGATATCAATTTGTCCCAATTTTACACATCAGTCGTTTATTTATGAACAGTTGAAATACAAATCAAACATGTAGGGTACATTTAGCACAGGTTTTTTCTGTAGTTTTACATGGAAATTTACAAAAATTAACAGAGTTAGGCTAATTTAAATAATAATAAGAGTAATGCTACATGGTAATACAGTAACTTAAATTACTGTAGGCCTAATTGCTCTAAAAACTTGAAAGTTCGTTATAAACCCCGAGCTCATTCACACTGTAAATTCCCCGACGGTTAATTTGTTCGGGCGGTTTGATCACACGCACTATTTCGTCCTTCGAGTAATAAATTTCGTCGGGCTTTGCTGGCCATTTCCAGTGGACGCCTGACTTCTTCATGGCAGTGATGAGTGTTTCGTCACTATTTCTCATCTCGGTAATCTGTCCCGGGTAAAGTTCATCCTCGTAATTCACCAAAACGTATTGTCCCACAGTGAGATTCTGGAGGCTACCAGTACTTTCAGGTTGCGAGCGTGACGTCGAGGCAGTCGGCTAATCGTCGAAGTCGCTGAATTCCTCGTTTAAGGTCATGCTGTCATCAGTGTCTTGTAATGATAAATCAGTGTTCCCATCATTGCTGGTGCTGCTGCTCTCTCTTCTTGGTCTCTTCTGCTTCGGTACTCGCTGTCGTGCTCGCGCACCGTTTGATGTTGATGGTTGGGGTTCAGATGCCGCTTCAGCTTCAAGTTCCTCCGCTGAAATACTTTTTCCCGGGGTGGACGTTCAGCTTCTTCCTTCTGTTGGTTTGATGACGGCCTTTGTTCGCTTCTTCCCGCTTCTTAGTAATCTGTTCTAAGAAGCTCTCCCCGACGACGGAAGAAACGGACGAATCCAGGCTCTGCGAAGGCAACCTTTTCAGGACCGGCTGTCTGTCAGTAGGATAAATTCCCGACTTGCGGAACCCGGCGATCAAGTTGTCTGGACCCGTGTGCAGGCTATCCCAGAGTTTCTTCAGCAGTGTGGGAAATTGTTCCTTTCCCACAGTCGTACACCGACTTCCAGCGGCCGTCTCCTTCCACTCTTTAAGCACTTTCCGCCAGGCACCTTTCATCGGGCGAAAGTATGCCACGTCCAATGGCTGCAGGAGATGCGTAGTGTTCGGTGGAAGGGCTATGAACTTTATGTTGTTTTCCTTGCAAAGCCGTAGTACCTCGATGTTGATGTGGGAACTAAGGTTATCGCCGATAATGGCCTTCGGTCCTTCCTGGCGCTTCACGATAGGCAACAGTAACGATTTGAACCAATCCTCGAAGGTGTTCCCATCAAACCAACCTGATTTGGTCCTGTTGTACCGCGCTCCGAAGGGACCGTTTTCGGTCCAGGTTGTCCAAATCTTCTCTGCCTTGTAGTTTACGTAAGGTGGCACCATATCCCCTGCTGCATTTCCGCACACCATGATTGATGTGCACGCCTTTGACGAATTTTGGATCCTCTCAGGGTACTTGGTTCCCCTCTTCGTGATAATTTTTCCGGCTCCAGGATCGTCGACAAGGTTTGTTTCGTCATAGTTATAGACGTTTGTGGGAGGAATTCCGCTCAGCTCCTGTTCCAAATTATCGAAAAAATTGTTCACGACCTTTTCATCTGTCGCTGCTCTTGAGTGAGAAATGTTTTTCACGGTTCTCTGGGTTAACACTGCTTTGTGTCGTTTCAAAAATCCCTCCGCCCAATCTTTTCCTGGGTAGTTGTTTTTAAAACGCACCTCCTTCTTCCCACAGCGGTCCAGGTAGGACTTGACGATGCATCGAAGGTCGACCGTATCCACAGGGAATCCGTAGTTTGACACGGCAATAATGTGACCCACGAATTGCAGCTCCTCCTCATTTGTAAAAACAGAAGCCCGGCCCACAGGATTGGAGTGTTTTTCCTGGCTCTTCAGGTGCAAGGTGTTTTTCGGAATCCCAAATTTTGATGCTGCTTGGCGAATAGACAAAGTTTTGTTTTTGATGGCTTGCAAGGCCTCGTTCAAACTTTCTTCTGTGTAATTCCTGTACGGCCGTGTTCCAAGAGCACGTTTGGGATTTCTCGGTATGGTTAGTCAGCTGTAATTCTGAAAAAAAAGTAAAAAAAATACATAAAATAACTTAGGACACCTTTTGGGTAACATTGGGACAGTCCCAAAGTTACCCCCCTCAGTGCTGACTATTTACAATGTAGAGGTTATAAAGTATCATACACGTATTAATAAAATTACTATAAAAGAAAATAGATGCCAAAGCATGTAGGTACTTCTCAAAATACATACCTGTCGGTATTGAAATATGCACAGTTTATTCCTGGTGTATGAAAGTTTCCGGAGCAACGAAGAAACTTGAAAACGTGACGTGGGAAACAAGATGGCAACATTCACACAACTGTAGAGCAACAGCTTCAAAACGGTGCCGCGAGGTAGCAGCACATTCCAGCGGTTACGGCAGCTATGATTGTACGCCAATTCCACATGCGTAGCGTTGGCAGGAAATACGAAAGCTGAAAATTACGCGTTGTCCCAAAGTTACACCCCCCATCCCAAAGTTACCCCGATTTACGGTATGTTGTTTGTTTTTAATGTTTCTTTCTTTCAAGGATTGTTAGATGCGGATGTGATCGTTTGTATCACTATCGTTTAGTATACAGACGTAATGTTTCTCGTTGAAATAATATAATTTCCAAGTCACAATGTTTGTCTTTGCAAAGCCTTATTGTTTGTAATGACAATGTCAGGAGTACGACACTCAAAAGCAGGCAAGAGACGCACGCACGCGCACACACGTTTCTAATGAAACCTGACATCATCTGACACAACCAGTGGCGCAACCAGGGGGGGGGGTTTGGGGGTTAGAACCTCCCCCGAAAATCTGGAAACAATTTTGTAATCAACGTATGTACGTACAAACAGTAAGAACGTAATAATTATAGTATCTTTTTTATATGTTAATTACTATATTCTTACAAAGTAACATTTTTACTATTACTAAATGATAAACTAAAATTCAGCAAAGGTAAGTTTACCAGACGTGAATAAACTGTTCCTTTGCCAACGGCGCATGATATGTAATTGTCTTCCTACTTTTCAAAACACACCAGTTTTCATCGAAAGCGTATCGTTTAGTATATTGCTATATTTTCTAGTTTGGAGAGTGAACTGGATCAATCTGGGTGGCCTGTTAACTTCAGTACAAAGGAAAGTCATACATAGTTAGAGTCGGAAAATAATGTGTAACGTGTACAAGTTTATTAAATCGGAAGATAAGTGTGTGTCAGAAAGGAAGATAAGATATCAGAAAGAAAGTCACAGGAAAGGTTAGCTCAGGCGTTCGGTGTGTCTCTAAGTAGTGTTTTTAGAATTATTAAAGAAGCATTCACGTATACGGCTGACATAAAATCTTTCAGTACTACCCATAAAAAATTTTCAACAATGGAAATATAAACTGATTTAGACGATTTTGACAAATGTACTATTCGATTAATTATTTACGAATATCAATTCATAGAAGGGGAAACACCAACATTCAAAGTAATTTAAACAATTTTAAGAGATGAATTAATAATTATAATGGTAGCGCATCTAGACTGAGCCACATTATTCGTCAAAAGGATTCGATGAAAACGTGCCAAAAGCAGTAGGAAACTTTTAATAGAATAACACATTAGAAAGTTATAAGAAAGTATATAAGAAAATTACAGAAATTCAGAGAAGAACGGCGGCCCATAGTATACACAGACGAAACTGAATTCAACGTCAGTAAAAAAACCTGGATAGACGCCATTCTCTGAATTGCCGTAATTCTCATATAGCCTATTTCTCTTAACCTTCTAATGTGTTTTTCTATTAAAAGTTTCCTATTGCTTTTGGCACGTTTTCATCGACAAATGTGGCTGAAAAATTCAATGAATAAATAAATCCACCTGCAACATCATTAACAAAAAGACAAACACGATTAACTGGTTAGTGAATCATGGGATTTCTTTAGCTCCATTAACCTGAGCTTTATTCACTAAATTAAACAAAGTAAACCAACATACAGAACTTTTATAATAACCACTGTTTTGGCAAACCATGGACATTACATTTTACGACTTCCACTCTATCATCCTGACTACTTGATCTTAATCCTAGAACTGAGTTAGGTAAATTCTTGGATTTCGTTAGGTAATCGTGAAGAAGCGTACTAAAAAAACCGTCCATTTTCCATTGAAAGGGTTAGAAACTTACCAAAAAAAGGGATTTGAATGTATTTATTTCATAGATTGCACATCAAGATGTGACCGTGTCATGAAAATTGAAAAGATTACGTGAGATCAGACCAAAGAGTGTATAATGTAACAGTTCGTTCCAAAATTAATAAATAATGGGATAGCAGCAGTGAAGACGATTTGAGTTATAATAACAGTGAAGAAAACATTAGTGGGATGGAAGAATTGAACTAAATATTTGTAATTGGTTGTAAGTAATTAAATGCTATATTACTTTTTTGGTATAAGAGATTAAATGCTATAGGTATAATTTTTTTATTAATATTGTCTCTCCTGTCCTTTATGGACAATTTACATCTATTGTTTTTTTTAAAACACACACAGTCATTTCACATTCGAGCCTGTTATTGATGTTACTTCTTCAAACAAATTAAGTTGCCAGGGTAATGTTGACTATATTCCTGGATTTTGTTGTCCATGACGTGTCCGTTGATTAACTAATTATAAATAAGTTTATATTACTACTGACTCGGAACACTAATTTTTGTATTGGTAAAAATGTTAAACTTTTACCTTGTAGCGTGAATTAGTTTTCGCTATTATGTACTCCAAAATATACAATGTTTGTAAATGTCTAGGCTCGAATAGGAGATCTGGAGAAAGACTGGAATAGACACAACATGCCAAATCACTGTTTACAAAACAATTGGAGTAGGTCTACTGCAATGTTAAACATTTTCTAACTCAATGAAATCTTTGTATGGTACCTCTCTGTTGTATCTATTGCTTGTTTCGTCTTACAAAACGTCCATATGTACTGTTTAGTAGTGTCGAAATAGAAATAGAAATCAAAACTTCCATACGTAGACTCGTCATTCAGGGAGAAGGCTAATATTTTCAAAAGGCCTTTTTCTACTAACGTGTAGGTATAACATTGTTCCCACTTGGATTTCGTTGTCCATGACGTGTCCGTTACTTAACTAAATATCTCTATTACATTAACGACTCGGAACACTAGGTTTTTTTATAAGTAAAAGCATAAAGTTTTACCTTACAGCCTTAACCGGTTTTCTCATCTACTAGTCTGATCAAGGTCTTGTAGAGCATGGCTTTTGCCTCTTTACTTATTAATTTTGATTTAATGTTTCACTAGTCTGTAGTAACACCTATTAGCAGATAATATTCGTTTTTCAATGTCTCTAGAGGAGTCATTCCCAGAGTCCACATATGACCCGAGATATGGAAAACCTTGAACTTTTTCAAATTCATAATCATTAATGCGCAGGGACAGGGTGCGAGTGTTGGCACCGACAACCATATATTTAGTTTTGCTTTGGTTTATAACCAAGCCCATAGCCTTAGCAGACAACTCCAGTGCTTGAAAGGCCTCCTTTAAGCCAGATTCAGACCTACTTATGACGTTAATGTCATCAGCATATGCCAGAAGCTGTACCTCCTTGTGAAATATGTGTCTGCTAGTTTGAATTCCTGATGACCTTTTCTAGAGCTATGTTGAACAACAGGCACGCTAAGGCATCTCCTTGTTTCAGCCCATTCAATGTTTTTAAGGAGTTAGATAGATTTAATTGTATTCTGATTTGGCACTTAGAATTGGACGTAGCTACTCCAACCATACGCACCAACTTAGATGGTATATTCAACTCCTTCATAGCTCTATATAGCATTTTCCGGTTGATTGAATCACATGGTGACTGGAAATCCACAAAGAGATGGTGAGTGGCTACTCCATATTCCAATGTTTTTTCCAGGATTTGCCTTAGAGTAAATATTTGGTCTGTTGTTGACCTATTCCTAGTAAATCCACATTGATATTCTTTTATGTTTTCTTCAGTGTAGGGAAGCAGCGTAGAAAAAATGATGTTGGACAATTCCTTATATTCTGTATTTAGTAGAGAGATGCCCCTATAATTTTTACATATGGGCGGATCACCCTTTTTATGTATTAAACACACCACCCCATTGTCCCACTCATCAGGCATTACCTCCTCTATCCATATTCGCTCTATGAGATGGGCAAATTCCTTTATGAAATCTCCTCCTGTGCTCTTTAATAGTTCCCCTGGTAAACCATCGGAACCTGCTGCCTTGTTATTTTTAAGCTTTTCTAGTTAACTATATTATTGTATTATTATTTCAATAAAGTCGGCATCTGCTGATTAAGTAATTTAAATTATTCAATAAGCATATGCAAATTAGTAAGCCTGTGCTTAACAAGATTTTAACTCATGATTCTTACAAACATTGTGTATGATTCTTACTCGTGCAGTATGTGTAAGAAGGGCCTTTGCAGCATTATAGGTGGAACGTACATGAGTGAAATTCTATGAAGCATAGTTAATTTTTACCTGTTCTTTCGACATTGGCTCCTTATAAGTTGCGTATTATCGTTTCTCCAGGAAAAAGCCCTCCTTGTAAAGAAAAGAATGAGGAAAACCAAAATTGTGCACCTTGTTTCTAAATTTTCAAAACCCCCCTGTAAAAAAATCCTAGGTGCGCCTCTGGACACAACATGCGTACTAGTACAGTGAAGGTGTCCACCACAGTTAGCTTCACATTTGTAGGTTACCAGAGGTTACTCAACTCACCCAGTTTGAACTAACTGTAAAGTGAAGTAAAACAATCATCTCTTTATCGCTTTTTACTTCCATGTTTCATGAGGAGGAAATGGAAGTATGGTGATGGCGAAAAAAAATCATGTTCGAGATAAGGGCTGAATCTGATTGTACTACCCTCAAAACATGAAGAAAAGTCATTTTTTGAAATGTGTGTGTGTGTAGAATTTTTTCTATGGCGAACGATAACTGCCGCAAATTCAAGCAGAATCAAATAATATTTTGCATACATGTCTGCATTGTAGAGGACTCAATGTCTATTGATTTTGGTGAAGATCGGTTAAATGGAAGGGGTAGTTTACCTGCAACATTTTATGTTTTTGCAAGTCATTTTTTCTATGATGAACGATAATTGCCGTAAATTCAGACAGAATCAAATACATTTTTGATGTTCCTGAGTTGTAGAGGACTACCGGCCTATTGATTTTGGTGAAGATCAGTTAAGGGGAAGGGGTAGTTTACCTGCAACATTTTATGTTTTAAGAGTAAAGTACTTAATTTTGATAAATAAAGTATCCTGAAAAGAAGGTCATAATAATACACTGTAGAAAGATAAATGAAATATCTATAAATGAAAAGGGTAGTTGAAGGGGGAGGGGGTAATTTTCTATAAATGGAAATGATAGTTGAAGGGGAAGGGGATAATTTTTATGTGTACTATGTTATCGGCAACAAAGAAAACATTTTTTGTTAAAATACCTTCCCGGGCTGTTTGGCATGGTCCAATGTTTTCTGCAAAACCAGACGTTTCGGCAGTGCCATCGACTGCCATCATCAGTGAAAATCGAGTGTGCTAACGTGAGGTGGTATACGTTAATGACACAGTACTTTGGTTAAGGCTGAAGCAAGAAGTAGAAAGAAGTAGTTCCTATGGAAATTTTTCATGTCAAAAATGATTTTAAATACAAATCTTAGAACATGGAAGTCATGTGTGGTTCTCCATACCGATATTGTGTAATAGTTACACTGTGGCATAATTCTTTTTTTGTGGCCCCCCAAAGAAATCCTTTTCGACCCCCCTACTACCCTTACTTAATGTATGCCATTGTTTGCTCTTAAATATTGTAACGTAACTTACAAAATAATTATAAAATAATTAAAATTTAAAAAAATTTTTGTTTTCTGAAAAATATTTGTTTTGTGTTTTTTACTGTAGGTATTTAATAAATAATTTTTGTAATTGTATTATGTAAAATTTTTAATTCTTTATGGTGTTTCTGTTGTTGTATCACTTTTTTGGAGTAACTCCTGCGTTAATATAGTTATCTCCAGCACTAGTCGATAGACGGTTCTTCTTCTTCCTTTAGAATTCTCCTTATTCCTGGATAATTACCGCCTTTTGGATAGTCTGTGATCTTGAATTACCTTATTTTTATTTGTATTTATTAAATTAATAAATAAATTTCAACCAATTTGCAGAATTATATGATTTATTAACAATTATAGGATATATCGATGGTTAATCGATTATTAACAACAGTATCGACTCGTTTCTCAGGGTCGGTCAATAAATTTTTTACATGTATATTGTATATTAATTATTTGGTTCTTTTAATGGTTATTTTATAAATAGCCAGAGAAGGGTAATGCCATGAAAGTATAACACTTACAGTTAAAAGTCTTAAAATTAAAAATTACAAGGTTATTAAACAATATATAATGTGTATATTTGATAAAATTCGAACCAGTGATGTCTAGATGTTCGTTTGGTCACACTCGCGTAGGATTCTGGGAAGGCAAAGATGGCTGCCTGCCGACTGCGTAGGTTAACGTTAGTTGCCTCGACAAATGTTTCTTGCAATAAATGATGTCTTTTCACCGATTCCTCGTATCCGCAATTGTGAATCTTCCTTCTGGTGTTAATTGAGTGTTCCTGGTTCAGTGTTTCATAGTTCACTTTGTTTAAATGTGTGTGATAATGTCTAACTTCACTTTGGTTAAATAGGTCGTAACTAACACTTTTCGTTTCGTTAGCAATTATTATTGGTGCTTGTGTTAATTTAATAATATAGTCATATATTGTTCGGTATTACTGTAGTTTAATCGTGTTATGGATTGTACTCACTGATTCTAAGGTTTAAAGTCAAAATTTATGAATTTACAAAATTTCACTGTTAACTAGGTTTATATACCGCACACCATTTCTGCTTCTTTCATAGGTTAATAGGAGCAAAACCTCGTTCAAGTGTTCTCTACAACGGATAATAATTAACTGTTCTCATTTCCTTCGTCTCCTGAAATTCTTAGCCAATTTAATATGCATAATACATTGTTTCAATTTCCCTTGGCTTCCGCTACATCTATAAAAAGTACATTATATCACTGAATATATTTTTGCTATTATTTAATTTTATGAAATACTAAATACATAATCGGTTTCTTTACTTCATTTTGCTTAATTTGATACCAATAATATCATTTTACAAAGTTTTTTTATTAAAAATGCTATATTTCTTTCATTTTGGAAAAGTAGGCTTAAATTTTTATTTCCTGTTCTCCTCTAAATATTAGCCATTTTATCTGTTATAATTATGATTATACTGAATCTCAGATTGATATAATTGTTTATATTTCTTTAATTTCTTGCAATTTTATCCATTGATTATTGTTTTTAAATATAATTCATTAATATATGACTCCCCCTCTGAAATTTTAGTTAATACATTTGCCTTTTTACTCATAATTTTACCTATCTTCTGACAATATCTTTTTAAAGTATAAATTACATTATATTACTATGTGATGGGTTTATCTTGCATAAATTTCATCAGTTTAGTTGGTTTATTGGACTGGATTTATCAATTATAATGTAGTTTAGATTTACCCTTTGGCCTATTTTTTATCTGATGTTACATACAAAGTTTTTAATAATACAGTTTGTTTATACCCTTTTCTGACCTGCTATTCTAATGTAATATTCATTAATAATTCCTTATTTTACTACAATAACATTTAGTATTGACATTAAACAATTAATACATAACAATTATTTGACATTAAATATGGTATTTAAATTCATACCTTTTAGTACTGATTATTTATAGTAACTCATAAAAACATTTTATCATATAAGAATGGTATCCACATTCAGACATTGCATTCCTGATCCAAACTATTAAACATAATAACATTTTATAATTATAAGAACTACTCTCTATTTCCAAACCTTAGGCATAGAGTTCATTTATTGTAATTGGAACCTAACATCTCTATTCCTTTATATTTTTAAAACTTACTTAAAATTATTTGGGTGCAGTCTTATCTGTTTTTCTTTAATTTTAGGGATGTATCCCTTGTCACTTTATGGATTAACTCCCAGCTCTCCATTTATCTTATTCACTCCATTGAATGTTATTACATAAATAGTGGCACTTTATTAGAAATATTAGTACTTGCTTTTTCACCATACTATTTTATTAACTAGCACTCATGATACTAAATTAAAACTTTTAAAGTTATTTAAAGGTACAGTATTTAATGTACTTTCTCAAAGTTTATTTATTACAACATAACTTGCACTTGTCCCCTGTTATTTCTTGATACTATCACTAGTCAGTTTTATAGTTTTATTTACCAAGATGTTTAATCATGGGGGGACTGTTAAGATTTGTCTTTATTAATTATACAATAACTTTCTTGGGTGCACTTTTACTTAGCACTTTAAACACTTTTGTTTTCATTTATTTTACATGAGTTTCTGGTTTTTTGGGGTGTTATACTTTCACTAGTGACATTTAATTTCTTTTGGGGTTTTTGTTTTCTCCCTACTGGGTTTCCTTTGGGTCTTGGTCGTATTCTTCTCCCTCTACTATCTGGTATCTTCAAACTTGTTCCTGTTCATTAGGTATGTTGGTTTGTTCTGGATATCTTCCTTCTTCATTCTTGGTTTCTTCAGTACCATTTTGTTATTATTATTTTGATTTGTTCTGGGTATCTTCCTTTTTCGTTCTCAGTTTCTTCATTATTATATCGTTATTTTGTCCGTTGATTTGTTCTGGGTATCTTCCTTACCTACTCCTATCCTACCTGGGTATTATTCTTATTTTATTTTAGTTTTTTGGGATTTTATTTTGCTGTACATTTATTTTTGTTGCAGAGTTTTTTCTTTATATTTACTTTTTCAAGTTATGATGGTATTTTATTTTGATATTTATTTGGTTCTCATTTGGATTTTTCTTTATATTCCATGTAATTGATTTTTACTTATGATCATATGGTAATCTTTATTAAGTGGATTATCTGTCATGCTACAGATTGCTCTCCTCCAGAAGTGATTAGTTCAGATCATACTTGGTTTGTCTGAAATAATTGCTTATGATATTTATTATAAATTACATTTCTTTACTTCCTTCCCATTTCTAATTTTGCTTCTTTTTATTTTTTGAGCTTACATATATTTCATTATTAACTTGATTTTCCTTGATAGTAATAGTCATCTGAGGTTCATTATTTTTTATTTTCCATTTTTTCTTAACTTGGTTTTTTATCCTTGGGATATTTATTCCCTAACATTCCCTAACACGTGAGCTGGGGCAGTTCAGAGGGGCACTGTAGGCTACATACTCTGCTGGCCATACTACACTTCTCATTGAGTAGAGAGGCAAATCATCTCTGCTCAACATAATAATACTGCTGGACTTATCTACAGACAGTTATTAATAAAATTTATATAAGAATAGTCTTTTTTATGACTATTTAAAAAATATCTTTGGATACTTCACTTCGTATTTGCTCAGATCTCTTAATATTTCTATCTCAGTTATTTACTATCTCAGTTATTTTTCTTAATGGTTAGCTCTGCTGGTATTTTTTTCTTATTATGGTTGGAAGCTTTTTTAATATAATTATCACTTGTTATTCAGTGTAATGTTTTTTTATTTTAATTCTCTGTTATTCCTTGACTGTTATTACAATCTTCTTCTGGTCATTGTTAGCATATTTTTTATTATATTTTTGTTTTTCTTAATTCTTATGAATCGTTCCACTAGTTTTATGTTCTTGCAATTACTCTTCTAATTGTCCTTTTTATAATTGACATTTATTTTATGATCATATTCTTATTATGGATTTATTTATATATAGATATTTCTTCCCTTTTCAAACATTTTATTCCGCTCTTGCTTTTTATCCGAATGAACTCTTTAATTATCATTTTTATGTGGTCATTGTCTCTGCTTATATTGCGTAAAGGTTTTATTATTTTTACTTCACAATAAGTTTATTCATTTTAATTGTATCAGTGGTTCTTACTGCCATTTCTTTATTCTCAAAATTTTTTCATAATTAGTTCCATATATAATTGTTTTTAATGTGAACTTACTCTTCCTTTTGAATGTTGTGGTTATTCTTCAAAATTCAAATTTATTTTCTTTTATTTTTCATAATTAGTTTTTCATAAATAATTGGTATCAAGTTGTACTCACTATGTTTTTTAAATTTAGGTATTTTATTTCAAAATTCTCTTCCTTTCCTTATTTTTCAAAAGGCCTTTCAGAAATCATAGGTAGTAAGTTGTACTTACTTTGTTTTTAAATTTAGTTATTTTTTATATACCTTCAATTACTCATAATATTTTTTCATGGAAGCCTGGTTATATACACCTTTGATCCTTTCTGAATCCATCTCCTTTACTTCATAAGTATTATTGTTTTTTATTTTGGAGACTACATATGGTCCTGTATATAGCAGCAATAACTTCTTCGTTATTCCTTCCAGTGTGCTGGGTAGTTCACGATTTTTTTAAAAAGATTTTTTCTCTCCTTTCATAGGTTATTAACTTACCACTAGCCTTTTGATACTTATTTTGCCGTTTTTCCTGGTCTTCGGCCACTTTGTTGTAGAACTTTACCTTGTCAAACTTATAAATATTATTTATAGGGAACTCTAGGATTTCTTCTATCTCTCGTGGGGGTGGTTTCTCATACATGGCGGAGTATGGGGTAATTCCTATAGCTGGATGGTATGCCAAGTTGAGGAATTCCTCAGTGGCTTCTAGATAGTCTTGCCACTTTTTCTGTTGATGGTGACAATAAGTTCTTAATATCCTTCCCACTTCTCGTAACACCCTCTCTGCCGGATTACTGCTCGGGTGGTAGACCGAGGTTTTGTATGTACGAACACCCATTGATAATAGGGTATCCCGCCATTTTCTACCCTTAAACTGGGTTCCATGATCAGTGATGATCGAAGATGGTTTCCCCATGTGTGGGATATATTGTTCTGTTAATATCCCCAGAATTTTCCAGGTAGTTGCCCGATTAGCAGGGTATAGCTTAACAAACTTAGTGAAGTGGTCCATTACTATTATCAGGTATCGATATTGGTGTCGACCGCCACTACGGGGAAATGGTCCGCAGATGTCTAGGAATACCTTCTCCAATTTTGCCTGAGATGTTATAGGATTATACCTTCCTTCTTCTCGTTGTTTGTTTTTACGAGTTGGCAGATCTTACAACTTTTAATATACATCCGGACCTTCCTATTTATGTTTTTTATATGGCAGCTCTCCTCCAGAGCCTTAATCACCTTTAAGGCACCCATATGCCCATATCGTATGTGGTAGTTTACGATTATTTCTTTTTCGATCTGGGTTGGAACAGCCACCTTGCAGGTCTACTGCTTTAGTGAGGTTTTAACGAACAAGATTTGTTTGTTTAGTTGGTAATATTGAGCAACGGTTTCATCTCCTTCTTCTAATCGAGTTTTAAGGTTTTTCAATTTCGGGTCTGCTTGTTGGTGGGTGCTCATGTTTGTTAATAATGTTGTTAAGTCGGCTCTGGTGCTAAGAATGTGGTAGATTTTTAGTACGCTTTCTTTTTCCCCCTCAAAAGTTTGCTCTTCCACATTGACACGTGATAATACATCGGCTACGACATTCTTTTTACCTGGGATGTATTCCCATTTTAGATTGTATTCTTGAAGGGCAAGTATCCACCTAGTCAGTCTGCCATGATTCAATTTGCAGCGTTTTAGGAACGATATTGATTTATGGTCTGTTCAGACGGTAACTGGGTAACCCAAGATGTAAGTGCGGAACTTACCGCAAGCAAATACTACGCTCAGTAATTCCTTTTCAGTTACCATGTAGTTCTTCTCGCACTGGTTCAAAGATCTCCTAGCGAAGCTAATTACTTGATGTTGACCCTTCTCGTCTTCTTGATATAATGTCGTTCCCAGGCTGATGCTGCTGGCATCGCAGTTCAAGAAAAATGGTAGTTTAAAATTTGGGTAGCGAAGTATTATTGTTGCCAGAAATTTTTCCTTAATAAGTTGGAAAATCACCTCCTGCTCTTGACACCAGATCCATTTGTTTTTTGATGACAATTGTGCTTGAAATCTTGCGGTTAATTCCGAATATTGTTCCTGGAACTTGCAGTAATAATTACAGAGTCCCAGGAATGACTGTAATTGCTTTCTATTTTTGGGTGCCGGGAATTTCTGGATCGCTTTCACCTTTTCTGCCGACGGTGAGATTCCTTGGTCGTCCAAGTTAAAACCCAAGAACTGAACTTCTCTGGCAATGAACTTGGACGTTTCTAATTTCAGCGTGACATTACTGACAGACAACTTCTCAAGCACGTGTTCCACACGGTAGCAGTGTTCCTCCCAAGTTTCTGAGGTAACTAGTAGATCATCTACATACACGGTGGTAAACTGAAGTGCTTCCTGTCCCATTATCTGGTTCATGCAGGTCACAAAGATAGCAACTGAATTCACGAGTCCGATGGGTGGTCTCTTGAATTGGTAATTTCGCCCCTCGAATATGAAAGCCAGATACTGGCGACTCTGTGGGTGTAACTCCACCTGCCAGTAACCACACACCGTGTCCCAGGTACTAAAGTACTTGGTACCATGGAATCGTTTCAAGATTTCTTCTGTCTCACCGGGCGATGTTCTATCATTTATTATCTTTTTGTTTATTTCCCGCGCATCCAAGCAAAGCCGGACTTGGCCGTTTTTCTTGGGAATAGCCACGATAGGGCTGGTGTATGGAGATTGGCTATTTTCTATAATGTCACTGTTAATCATCCGGTTTATTTCAGCTCTTACAGCCTCCTTTCGTGAATGCGCAGTGGGGTATGATTTTCTATTAAACTCCACTGTATCTCTGAATTGAAGGGTACATTGGTAATTTTTTACCTTACCGGGTTCGTCCGAAAATACTGAGCGGTACTTTTCATAGATTCTTATCAACTGATTTGCTTGGTGTATGGGGAATTTCTCCCTTGTGATTCCGCCCCGGAAATCCCTTATTTCTTGTATCTTTTGGGACCATAAACCTTCGTCCGTGTTGTTGTATATTATGGGGTTAATTAGGAGGTTATTTTCAATATAGTTGATGTTTCGAATTTGCTGGTGGATACTGCTGGGAAGTACTATCTCGCTACCGACTAAATCGGCCGTCCAAGTCAGACCTCCTGCAAATAGCGATACCTTCTCTGAGCGTAAATCGATGATAGCAGAGTTTCTTCTCAGCACATCGCACCCCACCAATATATTAAAGGGCAATTAGGAATATCATGTTTATTGCTATACCCTTGCTAATCACGTTTAACGATACTTGCTTTCGGATCGTTTTGTTTTGGCGACCAGTGGCACCTATTAATACAATATTATTTATTGGTAAAGTCGGCAATAATTGACCACATTTCTCTTGGATTCTCTCCAATTCCGTTGAGTTAATAATAGACACATTCGCACCTGTATCGATCATTAGCTGTGCGAAGATCCCTTCTATTTCTGCATTACCATAAATTATTTCATTATTTATACTATGGAGGCGAGTGTCGTCCTCCTCCAATAGTTCGTTTCGTATGTTTTTAAATAATTACAACTAATGATAGTAATATTATTATTATTAGTTGCTCTTCGCAACTCTCGTTGATACCCAGGAGATAGGAGCAGTAACGGGTCCTGATTATTCATTACTGCCTCCTCCCGTTTAAATTCTCATTTTCTTGGTTATTATTGTTTGGACCGACTGAGGCGTCAGTCGGAAAACCTTGAGTGGGTTCCAGCCGTTCCGTTCGATGCTCGAATAGTTGTTCTCTGTTGGCTTGCCGTTCTGGATCGTCTAGACTGGTACTTCGTCTAGGCAGATTATACCTTGAACTATCACGTTCTCGGCTTCTACGTCGGTCTTCATATTCATGGAAACTGTTACGCCGCTGATGGTTGTATCTGCGTTGGTTGTTTCCTTCGGCGCGTATAAAATTTACCCGGGGTCGGGAGAACCTGTTGTTGTTATTGTTATTGTTGGTTGGGTAACCCCTATTGTTATTATAATACCGTTCGGTATTATTAATATGGTTTGGGTTTCTCTGACTATTTACATTTGAACTTGGGTAATAATTGGTTCGATTACCCGGGTAACCGTTATTATTCCTATTGATATTTTGGTTCATGGGACCGTTACTATTATTATTATTACTATTGTTGGTATTATTATTATTATTATTATTATTATTATAATTTGGATTGTATCGGTTCCCTTGGTATCCGTTGCTGTTCTGATTATTACTGTTGTTCTGTATGGATGTAAGTATGTATGATTATTACGGGTATGGATTACTTCGGAATTCTGGCCGCTCATTCCTCCTTCTGCTTTGCCGATAGTATTCCTCATTCTCGTAGTTTTCCAATAGTTCCGTCATAGCCTGGATTGTTTTTATTTGGCTTCCCCTTCTTGCTCTTATGAGTTCTACATTATAATGGTACGAGAGTTAATTTACAAGGCATTCTTCTGGTATGGCCGGTTCCAGATGCTTCGCCAGACATACCTTGCCGAGGAAGGACGCGGTCATCGTATTACCCATTTGTGTCTTGTATCGGCCATGACAGATGTTGTCCCGTATTAAATTTTGGGTGGTCTCCGACCAATACTTCGCCTTGAACAAATTTTTAAATTGCTGGTAATCCTCGATCTCGCTCCGGTTTGCCATCCACCAGTTGTCCGTCATTTCACGGAATGATTCGTCCAACAGCTCTCGGTTATTTATCCACCTATTGCCCCTATGTTTGGTAATGTACTCCTCGATCCGGGCCAAGAACTCCATTGGCTTCCTTTTATATTGCCGGAAGTTCAGCCATTCCCTATTTTCGTTTATGGGGATATTCGTGAAGTTGGTAGGTTGGTTCCGAATTACTTCCATTTCTTCCTGGCTCTACCGCACTTGACCGGTGATATTCGTCATCGCTACCTCCATTCCGTCGCACCTTTCCGTAATTTGGTTACGTACCTTACCTAATTCTTCTTGGCTTTCTCTTCGGTTCTCTTCTGCCTTCTTGCGACTGTATTCTTCGATATTAGTGACTTTGGTTTTACCACTTCCTTGAATTCTTGTACTTCCCCCTCAGTCTGGCGACATCTTTCGTCAACTTCCCTGATTTGTTGGTTTATAATTATGGTTTCTTCTTCCAATTTTTTATTTATAGATTTCTTATTATCATTGAGTTCTTTGCTCATTTCTTCTCTTAATAATTCCATCCGTTCGTCTAACTTGTCCAGATTCTCCTGGATGACCTTCCTTAATTCTTCTCTTAATAATTGGTTATCCTCTCTTAATTCTTCCAATTTCTCCCCCATCTTCTCTTCCATTTTCTTGTTATTTTCCTTTAATTCTTCCTTCAATTGTAGGTTGTCGTTTTCTATCTTCCTACTATTTTCCTCCATCTTCTCTTCCATTTTCTTACTCTTTTCCTCCATCTTCTCTTCCATTTTCTTACTGGTTTCCTCAATTCTCTTATTGATGTTTTCAATTTTGTTACCCAATTCTTCTTTATTCTCGTCCATTTTCTCCATCATTATCCTGAGCATCTCTTGTATGTTCCCATTCTCCGTTCGTGATGGTTTCTCGGGTTGTTCTAACCGTTCCTCCTGGACATTGATTTCCCCTGTTTGTGTGGGCACTTCCGGTTGTTCCTTTGGTCATGCGGGTGGTTTTGGTTCCATTGGGGGTAATAAGGTTTCTACATCTTCCACGGGTGTTGCCTCCTTGTCCTCCATGTTAATTTCCTTTTTGGCCTCTGCAGCCCTTTTCTTTGAAGTCGCACGACGTTGCATTTTTCCTGTTTCTCTGGCTGGATAACCACTGCCAAGCTTGAATTAGTAATTGGGCGAGTTATAATATCATTTCAATCACTAATTGAAGCCCCTTAGTTGGACGCCAATTTTATAACGTAACTTACAAAATAATTATAAAATAATAAAAATTTAAAAAAATTTTTGTTTTCTGAAAAATATTTGTTTTCGTGTTCTTTACTGTAGGTATTTAATAAATAATTTTTGTAATTGTATTATGTAAAATTTTTAATTCTTTATGGTTGTTTCTGTTGTTGTATCACTTTTTTGGAATAACTCCTGCGTTAATATAGTTATCTCCAGCACTAGTCGATAGACGGTTCTTCTTCTTCTTCCTTTAGAATTCTCCTTATTCCTGGATAATTACCGCCTTTCGGATAGTCTGTGATCTTGAATTACCTTATTTTTATTTGTATTTATTAAATTAATAAATAAATTTCAACCAATTTGCAGAATTATATGATTTATTAACAATTATAGGATATATTGATGGTTAATCGATTATTAACAACAGTATCGACTCGTTTCTCAGGGCCGGTCAATAAATTTTTTACATGTATATTGTATATTAATTATTTGGTTCTTCTAATGGTTATTTTATAAATAGCCAGAGAAGGGTAATGCCATGAAAGTATAACACTTACAGTTAAAAGTCTTAAAATTAAAAATTACAAGGTTATTAAACAATATATAATGTGTATATTTGATAAAATTCGAACCAGTGATGTCTAGATGTTCGTTTGGTCAAACTCGCATAGGATTCTGGGAAGACAAAGATGGCTGCCTGCCGACTGCGTAGTTTAACGTTAGTTGCCTCGACAAATGTTTCTTGCAATAAATGATGTCTTTTCACCGATTCCTCGTCTCCTCAATTGTGAATCTTCCTTCTGGTGTTAATTGAGTGTTCCTGGTTCAGTGTTTCATAGTTCACTTTGTTTAAATGTGTGTGATAATGTCTAACTTCACTTTGGTTAAATAGGTCGTAACTAACACTTTTCGTTTCGTTAGCAATTATTATTGGTGCTTGTGTTAATTTAATAATATAGTCATATATTGTTCGGTATTACTGTAGTTTAATCGTGTTATGGATTGTACTCACTGATTCTAAGGTTTAAAGTCAAAATTTATGAATTTACAAAATTTCACTGTTAACTAGGTTTATATACCGCACACCATTTCTGCTTCTTTCATAGGTTAATAGGAGCAAAACCTCGTTCAAGTGTTCTCTACAACGGATAATAATTAACTGTTCTCATTTCCTTCGTCTCCTGAAATTCTTAGCCAATTTAATATGCATAATACATTGTTTCAATTTCCCTTGGCTTCCGCTACATCTATAAAAAGTACATTATATCACTGAATATATTTTCGCTATTATTTAATTTTATGAAATACTAAATACATAATCGGTTTCTTTACTTCATTTTGCTTAATTTGATACCAATAATATCATTTTACAAAGTTTTTTATTAAAAATGCTATATTTCTTTCATTTTGGAAAAGTAGGCTTAAATTTTTATTTCCTGTTCTCCTCTAAATATTAGCCATTTTATCTGTTATAATTATGATTATACTGAATCTCAGATTGATATAATTGTTTATATTTCTTTAATTTCTTGCAATTTTATCCATTGATTATTGTTTTTAAATATAATTCATTAATCTATGACTCCCCCTCGGAATTTTTAGTTAATACATTTGCATTTTTACTCATAATTTTACCTATCTTCTGACAATATCTTTTTAAAGTATAAGTTACATTATATTACTATGTGGTGGGTTTATCTTGCATAAATTTCATCAGTTTAGTTGGTTTATTGGACTGGATTTATCAATTATAATGTAGTTTAGATTTACCCTTTGGCCTATTTTTTATCTGATGTTACATACAAAGTTTTTAATAATACAGTTTGTTTATACCCTTTTCTGACCTGCTATTCTAATATAATATTCATTAATAATTCCTTATTTTACTACAATAACATTTAGTATTGACATTAAACAATTAATACATAACAATTATTTGACATTAAATATGGTATTTAAATTCATACCTTTTAGTACTGATTATTTATAGTAACTCATAAAAACATTTTATCATATAAGAATGGTATCCACATTCAGACATTGCATTCCTGATCCAAACTATTAAACATAATAACGTTTTATAATTATAAGAACTACTCTCTATTTCCAAACCTTAGGCATAGAGTTCATTTATTGTAATTGGAACCTAACATCTCTGTTCCTTTATATTTTTAAAATTTACTGAAAATTATTTGAGTGCAGTCTTATCTGTTTTTCTTTATTTTAGGGATGTATCCCTTGTCACTTTATGGATTAACTCCCAGCTCTCCATTTATCTTATTCACTCCATTGAATGTTATTACATAAATATAGTGGCACTTTATTAGAAATATTAGTCCTTGCTTTTTCACCATACTATTTTATTAACTAGCACTCATGATACTAAATTAAAACTTTTAAAGTTATTTAAAGGTACAGTATTTAATGTACTTTCTCAAAGTTTATTTATTACAACATAATAACTTGCACTTGTCCCCTGTTATTTCTTGATACTATCACTAGTCAGTTTTATAGTTTTATTTACCAAGATGTTTAATCATGGGGGGACTGTTAAAATTTGTCTTTATTAATTATACAATAACTTTCTTGGGTGCACTTTTACTTAGCACTTTAAACACTTTTGTTTTCATTTATTTTACATGAGTTTCTGGTTTTTTGGGGTGTTATACTTTCACTAGTGACATTTAATTTCTTTTGGGGTTTTTGTTTTCTCCCTACTGGGTTTCCTTTGGGTCTTGGTCGTATTCTTCTCCCTCTACTATCTGGTATCTTCAAACTTGTCCCTGTTCATTAGGTATGTTGGTTTGTTCTGGATATCTTCCTTCTTCATTCTTGGTTTCTTCAGTACCATTTCGTTATCATTATTTTTATTTGTTCTGGGTATCTTCCTTTTTCGTTCTCGGTTTCTTCATTATTATATCGTTATTTTGTCCGTTGATTTGTTCTGGGTATCTTCCTTACCTACTCCTATCCTACCTGGGTATTATTCTTATTTTATTTTAGTTTTTTGGGATTTTATTTTGCTGTACATTTATTTTTGTTGCAGAGTTTTTTCTTTATATTTACTTTTTCAAGTTATGGTGGTATTTTATTTTGATATTTATTTGGTTCTCATTTGGATTTTTCTTGATACTCCATGTAATTGATTTTTACTTATGATCATATGGTAATCTTTATTAAGTGGATTATCTGTCATGCTACAATATTCACCCCCCCCCCTTTATAGCTGTGGCAACTACTAACATTATATTACATAAACAGAATACATTGTAATAATATATATATACTTTCACTTATGAACTTACTTTTGTCACTTCCCAAACGTTTCGAGATGTTTTTTCTCTTCTTCAGTGGGTTTAATACTAACTGTCGATTACAGAATAACCGTTACGGAATGGAGTGTGTGGTGGGGGTTGTTGGTGGGAAGGGATTGGCGCGGGGGTCGAATTATGTGTGTGGATCAGTGTGTCAAATAGTGTATGTGATTTGTAATGGATCTGTTCATTTAATATGTTGTTTGGTTGTAGTGTGTGATATCTGTATATTTGAAATTGTTCAGCTGTGTTTAGTTTCCTACTTTTAGGTAAGTAGTGTAATATTTCCATGTTGTGTTCAATGTTTGTGTAACTGTGGTTTTCGTTATGTAAATGTGTGGCAAATGTGGAATGTATGTAGTTTGTGGTGAGGGCTTTTAAATGTTCAGAAAACCTGGAAGAAAAAGATCTTCCCGTCTGGCCGATGTAGAATTGTGGGCAATCATTACAATTTAATTTATAAACCCTGTTTATGTGTTTTGTAATGGTGTTGTTGGTTCTGTAGGCTACTTTATAATTTTGTTTCCTAAATGTGTTAGCAATTTTATGTGTATTGGAATTGTAGTATGTAAGTGTTATGTATTTACTGGGTTGTGTGCTGTTGGTCAGATGTGTTTTACTTTTTGTGTTGAGGATTCGTTTGTGTAGTTTATTTATTAATTAGGGGGTGTATCCGTTTTTGACAGCTATGTATTTAATTGTGTTTAATTCATCTTGGTAGTCATGTGTGTTTTGGGGTATTGACGTGAGCCTATGGAGCATGTTTGTGTTGAGTTGGGTGGTTGGATGTGTTGTGTATGACCATGTCTGGTGTGGTGGGTTTCCTGTATATTTTGTATGTGTGTGTGTTGTTTGTTTTGGTGATTGTAAGGTCTAAAAAGTTTATGCTGTTATTTAATTCTATTTCAAGTGTGAATTTTAATTTATGGTGTATAGTTTTAATGTATTTGTGGAAATTTTCTATTTGTCTTTTGTTGCCGTTGTAAAGGAGTAAAATGTCATCGACATACCTGTGCCAATATATTATTTTATTGGTGTATTTGTTGTTGTTCAGTATGTGTTTCTGTTCTATGGTGTGTATGAATATTTCTGCTAGTATACCTGATATAGGGGAGCCCATGGGTAGTCCATCTGTTTGTGTTTGTCTGTTTGTGTGTGTGATTAGAATACATTGTCCTCAAAACTGTTTAAAATCTCTTCTCCTGAGCCTAGGCCCAGTTGCATTGGCTGTAGGTTGAAGAAGAAGACGATGATGATGATGATAATGTTTGCAATCACAAGAGTATTTTTACTTCTCATGTTCTGGGGTGAAAAAAACTTTCAAGAAAGGTTACAACATTGATTTACTGCAACTCGTTCTTGTCACACATAATCTAATAACAGTTTCAAGCGCAGTACTCCCACCAAAGCTGTGCACATAGTGTTCTTCAGCTTCTAAGCAGTGGCATAACTGGTGGTAGGGGGGTGTTAGAGGATCATTGCCCCCCAAAATTTAAGCAAAATTCCGTAATCATGTAACATAGGCGTATTTCTAAGCCAGTTTTGTGTATGAAAATAAGGCTAATATAAAAATAATAGTAGAAATAAGAGGAATCAAAAAATTTATAAGTTAATAAGAAAAGGGAGAAATATCTTATTGACTAACCTTTAAGCTAGTCGTATCCCCCCTCCCAGAAGTCAGTCTCATGCCCCCTTCAAGGAAGAGTTCCTATTTACTCCACTGCTTATAAATATACATTTTTGTCAAGTAATTTTGGATTACCATTTTTACTGTTATTATTATATTAAAAACAGTTAAAACATGTCATGTAAAAAAATAAAATTAAATGTTTGAGATTTGGTTAGGAAAAATATATTTTGAAATATGTGTTGTTTTACTCTGATATCTGTAATATTTTATTTTAAACACTACCAAAATATATTTATTTTGTATAGAAGTTTAGAATAAATAATTCGAGCAGCATCACGATAATGATCATTTATGTCAAGTCCATATTAAGTAGGTAAATATGATGAAATCAAAAACCAATTTCTCATATATATTACATGATATTTGACACGTAAAACCAGATTGAACATTTATCTTTTTTTTTTTGAACTATTTGAATATTGTAACGTGGAGATTCTGTCGTGTCTGTAAAAAGACATGTATATGGTGTTGTATGTGTGAGTGCGTTCGTCTCGCACTGGGGTCTTACATCTATTCTTGCGCTAACAAAGTCCGTAGCGATGTTGTAATTACCAGTACAACGCGGTAGTAACCTTACCTGTTAGTAAATAGGGATTTGTGATACCTGGGTGGCGCCAAATTGTTTATTAAAAACAATTAAAATTCTTAGATAATATGGTTTAACTAAGTTCACAGCTGTGACGGCCGGGGCATTCAAATACTTCCCGCCTTGGTTAGATGACTGACTCCATCAAGCAGTGTGTCGATTTGCCGCGTGAGCGCTGTACCATCAAATCCAATTCGCTAACAAACACAAGTTATATGGTACACTCCCTATGAAATAATAACAATGGTTACTCCCTGTACTAGTTATTTTAATGGTTGATAAATAAATTTTCAGTTTGACAATTAAATTATATTGGTTGATTAATAAATTTGCACCGACATTTTACATGAAACAATTTTTCTCAGGATGACGAATCGATTTTGGTAACGAGGTACACATATCAGCATGGCTGCTGAGCGGTTTAGTTATTACAATTATTTTCGTTCCAAAATCTGGGATTCTTTTGATTACAAGACAAATAATTCCTATGATTTCAATAAAAAGTACATTGCCTTACTTTATGTGTACTTAAATAATAAGGTGTGTGGTTACAATCTGTTCTGTAGTGTTGTTAAAAGTGTTTCTAAAGTTCGTATTCACACAACAGGTTATGTGTTATGTTAACAAATTTTCAGTGTGTTATTTTTCTTAAGTAATCTTTGAAAGAGAATATTCGGTTTATAGTGAGAGTTCAAATTACTTTTAGAAATATTTAAAGTGAGTTTATTTTTTGGAAATAGGGTAATTCAAGGATACTTAACACATCAGATGACTTGGTGTTATCAATCATTGAGTTGGAAGGGGATTGGGATGCAATCGTTTTCTGTTTTCATTAATCTTGGGGCTTAAGTAGGTCCGGCGTCCTTTTCATATTAGATGTGGTCATATTTTCATTTAATTTCCTGGTAATATGGTCCTTGGCACCAGTTGACTGTTCCAGTTGTTCGTCTGCTTCTTATTCGATCATCGTTTTGAATTTTGTTTATTATTTTTACATTTTTTGATTAAAAATTGGTCTTCCAAACTTTGGCTTCTGTTTGGCAAGAGTGACGCTTTACGAGTAACGATATTCAACGGTAATCCCGTCCCTAACGGCAGTTGCTATGGTTACAAATTAAATCTGATTGGCTTAGATTGACATAAATTCATTGTTATCAAAATCTGAATTCTTTTCAAAATCCTTGTATATCTTCTGATTGCTTTTATTCCTCTATTTTCCCTCCTAAGTATTAACTATTATCACTGTTATTTGTATTTCCTTTCAAAGATTATTTTGATACCCCACAAGTTTGGGTTATTTTATGTTTTATGATTTTACAATTATTTTAATACTTGCTAATTACATTTCTCTTTTAATTTAAATCCTTATTATAATATTTTGCTTTAAAAATGATTTACAATTTATCCTTGGTTAGTTATTCGCCTCGGATTTGCTAATTTCTTTGTTAACTTATTACAATTTGTAGTTGTTTGTTCTTGACAGTTAGGCATTTTCATAGGCCTAAGTAGCCATTATTTGTATTTACTTATTTCGTACAAAATATGTCTCTTTTTAGCCTAATGAGCTTAGCTTTGTTATTATAATTGGTTGTGTTATTTATTGATGTGTTTTGGTTCTGTTGTAGTGTTATTATTATGTTACTATTATTTTATACATCATGAATTGCTAATTATTTACTATCTGGTTTTCTCGTTTACATTTCTTTACTTTCTTACTTATTTAATCTGCCAATAAAAACAATGTGGCTATTATTTACTACTTTTGTTCACATAAAATACAACATCTAGGCCTATGGTCTGTATAATTCTTCCAGCCATATCCTATTCATAAACTTGCTTAAACAATTATTTAATAATTATTTGATAACATTTGTTTACAGTTCATTTCATTTTATATTATTTTTTGGGTAATAAACAACATCACATTTTTTGAACTTACTTTAATAATGATCCCTGGTAACATGGGGTGTTTATTGATTTGTTTTAACTTCTTAATTTTTTAAATAATCTTTACTTTCACTCCATGCTAACACTATCTGTTTTCTCTTTCATGGGATTCTCCCTTTTAATTATAACTGAATTCAATTTAACATTAATATTCTTTCTTAATTAATTCTGTTTTCATCACTTTTCAGTGTTCATTATACCTTAATTAACTGTTTACACTTAATACTATTCTTAACAACTTTCCTTAATGACTAATATTTTTCACTTAATCATCACCTTCACTTTTAAATTATTTATTGTTTATTATAATTTATTTAGTGTTTTTTTCTTTATCACTTTATTTTGCGATTTTTACACTTCGACTTTTGCACTTCTAAAATGTTTTTGGTTTTAAGTGTTTCTAAATGGGTAATCCCTCTAATTACTTTCTCACTACCGTACTCTCTCTTTCATTACAAATATCATTAACAATATTAACAATTGTATGTCTCTATTGATTTTAACATTACTTCTAACTCTAATATGTGGGTTAGTTTGCTTTCATATTTAACATTCTTTCATTGGGTTTCTTTCAATTGTCATTTACTTTATTATCCATTAATTGATAATAATATTTATTTATTACTTAAGTTATTTATTGGTTTCTTTTTCAACCTTACCTTGAGTGTACCATTTCTCCTGCTTTTATTCTTTATTACTTGTTTGTGTCTTATCATTTGATTTCCTTTTTATTTATTTCCCTCTATCTTAGGTTTGTTTCTTTTTCATTTTCCTCCTTCTTCACCTTCAGTGTATTTCCTTTATATCTTGTTTTTCCATCTTCTCCTTTGGGTTCATTTTAATAAGTGGCATAGAGTCATTCAATTCCTTCAATTGGTTTCATTTTGCTTGGTTTCGGTTTTTTCCCTTCTTCATTTGGTTTGGTTAATCACTTTCTTATTTGGTTTTATTCTCATTTGTTTTTTGTTGTTCCCTTCTTCTTTTGTTTCCTTTTGTTGGGTCAATCACTTGGGTTAGGTCATGTCGTCGTTTGTCGTGTCATTGTCTTTTTATTTTCTTTATAAGGATTTACTTTGTTTATGCTCTTTATCTCAGGGTTAAAAAAATAATAAATGCTCATTTCTACTAATAGCTTTTAAATTTATTCACACTAGTTTGTTATTACTTGTAAATATTAAAAAATAGCACAAAATTCTACGTACTCATTAGTACTTGTAAATATAAAATTAACACATTACCAAAACTTAATACTCATGGCTAAATCGTAAACATCAAACAATAATACATTAATAAACTTGAATACTCATTATTAAATTGTAAATATCAAAACAATACATTAACAAAATTGGTTATTCTAACTCTCAATCTAATGGTTGCATATTAATCATCATTCATCAATTGCGTTTAGTACTTACGTAAATTATAATGTTTAGCTTCATCTTATAAATTCTTAATATGAATATCTCTTAAGTTATTACTATATTTTGTAATTACGGATTCATTTAGAACTTGGAAATAAACATGACTCCAAAACTGATAAAGAATGATAATTTTACTTCTACATAAACTTTAATCGATTTCTTTAATAAATTCTCGTGTGTGTGTGGATTCTTTGAGATGACAGACAGTGGATCTAAATTTATTAATACATGTTTTACTATACTTGGTATTCGAATATCCAATCACTCGGTGGTTGCGGTGATGATTCCCTCATGTCGATCGTTCTAGAATCGTGCAGATAACTCCTCCAGATGATAGATGGTACTGGATGAATTCCACGATGTCACTCACAGACACTTCACTCACCAACTCCACGCATTCGGATTATAATTTATGAATAAAAGTTAGCATTCTCTGTTGTACACCGACATCGTGAATTATTTCAAATCTGAATTAATATTATGCACCTTTGTTGCGGTATGTCTGGTTATTAAGTGTTCATGAATGTAGTTTGTGTTGTTAATCTTTCTTAGAAGTTATTTGTTGTAAAGTGTTACATTATTGTCCGGTTACTATCTGTTTCAGTTAATGTTCACTGGTATCCTAATAGTGTGACTCTACTTCATAGTTCGTTTGTTTGTAATCACTGTATTATCTTTTGTTATAAGTTCAAAAACTACCTTCTCACACTGTGTATCGAATTATTCTAAGTTCAATAAAATGTTAATTACTCCCGTCACGGACTTCACTCCGATCGCGTCCAAAATTTAGTTAGAACTCCTCTCACGTCCGAAATTTAGTTAGAACTCCTATCGTGTCTGAAATCTAGTTAGAACTCTTTCGAGCGCGTTCCTGTCTCCTTCCTATATTTTCCTTACCAAATCTCCCACCAGATTTCTGATTCCAATGATGCCATGTCCTTATTGATTTCATATTTTTTCCTCCAAGTCCAAATACCACCTATCTTTTCAAAGGCGTTCTCTGATAGGGCTCCTGGATCCCCACCAGATTCTTCCCTTGCTTCGTATTTTGAGGTCGTTGTCATTTCCAGACAACGCAGCAATAAATTGTATCTGTCATTTTTTCTGAAGTCTACAGCGACAACTCCGAGTTTCTCTTCCTTTTGCATTGTTTCTGAACTTCGTTGCTCTGGCGTTATTATCCATTGTTGTTCAAGGGCCTCGCCTACCCTTCTTTGAAAGTTGGTTTTTTCTTTTTGTTGCCAGCCAACACCCTATCCTTGAGTTTGGGACGTACTCTCTGCGCTTTCGTTTCCAAGTAAGGTCAAAACCCTGTCATCGACTGCTGGAGTCCTTCAAATCAATACACCCTTCGTCGCTTTCTCCTGACAGCTGGCGTACGCATGTATGGTTGACCATTGTTAAGCCTTTTCTCCTTTAATGGCTCTGTACACATTGTATGTAGTTTCCTATGGAATCGATGTGTTTTCACAAAAAACTGGTGTTCTACGTACCGGGAGCAGTGAACTCTGCTTGTTCACAGGGTATGCGTTGCAGCTGCCTACGAAATTTATGACCTGTCCGTCACTAGAGCGTGTTTACTCATTCTCCTTTTGTCCCTTACAAAATATGATTTCCATACATACACCCTTCGTTATTGCTTCAAACGACACTTGTTACTGCTAATTATGAAATAAAACTTTTCGAAATTTTTGGTGTTATATCTTTATATTAAACATTTTATTCTATATGAATTATTATTTTATATTCAGAATCATCTTTTTTATCCCTGGTATTGGGGTGGCTTATTTGTGTTGTAACAATATTTATAAATTCAATGGGCACTTAAACACACACACACACACACACACACACACACACACACACACACACACACACACACACACACACACACACACACACACACACACACACGTGTGTGCGCGTACATTATTAAGGAAACGTATATTCATCTTACCTTGATTTCGTTGATTATAGGAAATACTGTAAGTGAAGTGTGCATATCAATAAAAATAGTACTAAATTAGTAAAACACGATTATTGCAATAGTTCAACTGTACAGAACAAAACTACGCTACTACGTGCAACAACTGCATCACTGGTATTTGCTCCCCACCACATGTGTGAGTAACCTCAATCCACTGGACACTAGTATCTGGGTAGAGCTTAGTCTAGTCTCCTGTAGAACTCTGATCTGACCTCACAACTAGGGTGTCTGTAAACCCTGCACATGCTCCCCCCAGCCTGCCCCCTGACTATGGTTCATTAGGGAGGTTCTATGAAGTCTGTATTATTTTATTACTCACTAAATTAATAAAACTGATTTTCAATCAGTTTGTTGTTTTCTTAAATTGACCAACTTAAGATACATCAATTATCAACCACGACTTGCTCAACATTTTTCAATCTACACATTTTAATTTAACATGCAACTAACGTAATTTAATTTTGTGTGACAGATTTTAATGACTGACAAAGTAGAACATATAATATCTTGAAATACTCATTATTATCTACATAATTGCATAAAGTCAAAATTGATTCCACGGTTATCATCTGCAGCATTTTCCTCTTATTATGAAAAATAGTTTATTGAGTGAATCATATGAGTCTTCCAAAAACTGAACTTGGGAGAATTTTTGTGAAGATTTTGATAATGTCATCAAAGCAAATAGACTTTGATCTTCTGTGGTCAATTAAAATAATACTCAGATTTAAAATATATCTTGCCCCAAGCTGTTTCTTAAGTAATATTTAATAATTTTCAACTTACTAAGATTTCTTTCCCCTGTAGGTAAAAGTAGCCTTAAGGCTGTAGTAAAGTTGGATATGCTTCTTCAAGTATGTGTTTGTAAATTAGGCTTGAGAATGCTGCTACAGGCATTGTTTAGCAGCATTGTTTTGTTTATTTCCCTGACATTATATTTGCACTTTGCTATTATATTAAACTGTCATCAGCTGCTAGGACATGGTATCTATTACCTTTCAATCTTTATTTATTTTTGAATTATGTCATTTCTGTATGTCTCTGACATTAGAGTCCACATTATAAAGAATTTGTTGCATTCATATTAAATTATTTATTACTAGCTGTGGGGATTATTATAAGTGCTAAGTATAACGTCTTTACTTGCGTTATAACATAGGGAACCCGTATTAATTGGTTCTACAGTGAAAATTGTAATGGGTTTTCTACATTAAGATTTATAAAACAGTTAGCGCTTTTAACCTCGGATCCGAGTTTCTATGTATTACTTAGGAATTTAAAGCTTACTCTACTCCATTAATGAATAAATTTATTACTCTTTATACCATTTGAGGAATGGTTTCATTTAGTAGTGCAATGTTCCAACGCTGCATCACACGTGTTACTTTACAACTTAACTTACTGAAGTTACTTGTTACAACATTTATTCTTAAACTTTAGAGATTGTCATTTTAAAGTCTTTTAGTTTACAATTACTTCTATTTCAAAAGATACATATCCACAGAAGACAAGCCTCCGCGTCACCTCTTAGTTAAGGGTTTTAGTCCTAGTCCTCCACGCGTGATTCTTCTGTCCTCTCTCTGTAGTGGGTTGTCATCGTGGTAGTCTTTCTGGTGAAGGTCCTCGGACTTAACTAATGTTGATTCGGATGTTATGGTGTCATGAAGTCGTCCTGTTTCTCGGTGGTATTGTAAATACAGTTCACATTTGGTAATAGTACGGTTGCATCTGAATTTACATATACAACACTAAAATAACTTTAACTATATTTCTTACTGGGAGATGTCACCTTACGCACTTAATTTTCTCATTACTTTTTCTTCTGTTACACACTACATTCTCGTTGTATAACTCTTCACACGGTTATTTGAAACTAATAACCACATTTAACAAAAGTACATATTTTGTACAGCGCTCTGCTTTGAGCTGCTTACTGGTTGAACGACGCATCATCTCTGCTCTGTAACTATGTAGGAAGGGTCGGTTAATCGCGCGGAGGTTACGCGTCGCAGCGAAATAGTTCCACATTTCTCCTTTATTTAAATGGTTAAAGTTTGACTTTTTAATTATTCACAGATATTCTTAATTACAAACGTTATTGAAGTACACTACTGTGGTCTTGTTTAATTATTTAAATAATGTCAAATTTACAAGTATTATTAGTTTGTTTAGGGGTCGGAATTCAAGTTAATTCCGGTTAGCGCATGTCTATGCAGGGTTAATTAACAAGGTTTACCCTATCTGTACACTCGTATTCCTTTTTATTTTATTATTAAAACTCTTTATTAAATATTATTATAATTTTATGATAGCGATAAAATTTAGTTTAATTGTGTGATTTTATTAAAATTTAAAATTTCTCAGCCTTTACATTACCTAATTATTGATTACTATATTTTTAATTAATGAAATCGTCACATACTCCGCCGCTTAAAAACAGACTCCGGCTTATTTGGTCAGCAATGTACTTGGAGTATGCTTGGGGATTACCGTGTGAAATTTCTTGGTACTCGTTTTCTTTTCTTCCGTGAACTTCCCTTTATCTCATTTCTTAAAAGCTAACTTAATTTTATTTCTACTACTAATTTTCATAACCTCACAACATCGTGGCCCGACTGATTACATTTTGCATACTCTAACTCTAGTAGTTAGTTTTCTGCACTGTCTGTAACCCTTGTAAAGAACTTTCTTTAACCCTTGTAAAGAATTTTTCAGTGCGGCGCCATTGTAACTGTGTTACGTTACATATATAATTCTTAATTACCTCTAATATAACCTAAAGCGGATCCCATACTCCACTTTAGATTATTTCTAATCCTATTTTCTTATTCTACTGAGATAAGCGGAACTTCACGAAGGGGAATCTTTATTTACTTTTAAAACGAACAGCGGTTACAAACTATGCAGGAGGGGACAAACACTTTACACAGGGGTGTTGTATTATACACATGGTCGCGGCTATTGTTTACTTCGGTACCACTTTAGGATTTCATAACAATTGGGGTCGCTTCCTACAATACTAAACACGATTATTTCCTGCACGAACGGGTTTGTCTTATATACTGGCACGCTGGGGAATTATTTTCAAGCAGCCCACAACCGGGTGTTTACATTATTCACATATACTTTTATTATTACTTCCTTTTACTTATTTTACTAATACACTTTTATAACACGTTAGTATAGTTTAAGATATTATTAAACTTTTATTTAAAGGACTTATCATTTACTAAACAAATTTTTATAATTTATATATTTTTTTATTTAGGACACGTTTATATACTTCGATTTAATTTTACTTAGTTTAAAGGTTAACATTTTACTTTTTACGGGGTAAGGGGTAGAGCACTTTATTTAACAATAGAGATAGTAGTTTTAGCGCACTAAAACTTATTTTACTATTCGCATTAAATTCTATACTACTCTTTCCTTTTTTTTTTTACACATAAACGATTAAAATGTGAACTTTAATCATTTTACATTGGTAGTGAGAGAGAGAAATCTCACACAGGCGTCAATATACGTTCAACGAAGGGGGAATTCTCGGTTACTAAACACAGGATAATACACGCTTCTTATAACAATAGAACAATCAAAGAGGGTTGCGTATGGTCTAACTCAACTTTGCGGGAGGTAACTATGACAGTTTTACACAGGCGTGGACAAGAATTTAACCGGTCAGATTTTGTTTACAAACCGACATGTTGATGAATGAAATTTTTGACAAGCACGTACCTGATGTTGTTTCGTATTCTTGTGGCGTGTTAAGTTAACATTATGTACATTCCTATATCTAAATCATAATTAAAATTACTTATTTACTATACTATTATAATAATAATTATCATTTTATTTTATTTAAAATTTTAGACACATATTAGAGTAAATGAGTGAATAGATCAACAGGGTGTCACAATATTACACAATTACTTATTAAACAAAACAAAGTGGCGCATGTTAATAATAAAATTATTTACCTATTTTTTTTTTTTTTTATAAAGCAAAGTGGCGCAATTTATAACGTCTTTACTTGCGTTATAACATAGGGAACCCATATTAATTGGTTCAGCCAATTATACAGGCTGCCTTCGTTGTAACAAGCTGAAAATTAATCAAATCACTAAAACAATTAATATACAAGGAACTGGGGGGGGGGGGGTAGTCTGCTGATATATGCACTCAATTTAGTATTGTACTAAAGATGACATCTCTTTATTTATGTCTATTTGATTAAACATAACATATCAACTTTTAACTTTCAGTGAAAATTGTAATGGGTTTTCTACATTAAGATTTATAATACAGTTAGCACTTTTAACCTCGGATCCGAGTTTCTATGTATTACTTAGGAATTTAAAGCTTACTCTACTCCATTAATGAATTACTTTATTACTCTTTATACCATTTGAGGAATGGTTTCATTTAGTAGTGCAATGTTCCAACGCTGCATCACACGTGTTACTTTACAACTTAAGGTCACTGAAGTTACTTGTTACAACATTTATTCTTAAACTTTAGAGATTGTCATTTTAAAGTCTTTTAGTTTACAATTACTTCTATTTCAAAAGATACATATCCACGGAAGACAAGCCTCCGCGTCACCTCTTAGTTAAGGGTTTTAGTCCTAGTCCTCCACGCGTGATTCTTCTGTCCTCTCTCTGTAGTGGGTTGTCATCGTGGTAGTCTTTCTGGTGAAGGTCCTCGGACTTAACTAATGTTGATTCGGATGTTATGGTGTCATGAAGTCGTCCTGTTTCTCGGTGGTATTGTAAATACAGTTCACATTTGGTAATAGTACGGTTGCATCTGAATTTACATATACAACACTAAAATAACTTTAACTATATTTCTTACTGGGAGATGTCACCTTACGCACTTAATTTTCTCATTACTTTTTCTTCTGTTACACACTACATTCTCGTTGTATAACTCTTCACACGGTTATTTGAAACTAATAACCATATTTAACAAAAGTACATATTTTGTACAGCGCTCTGCTTTGAGCTGTTTACTGGTTGAACGACGCATCATCTCTGCTCTGTAACTATGTAGGAAGGGTCGGTTAATCGCGCGGAGGTTACGCGTTGCAGCGAAATAGTTCCACATTTCTCCTTTATTTAAATGGTTAAAGTTTGACTTTTTAATTATTCACAGATATTCTTAATTACAGACGTTATTAAAGTACACTTCTGTGGTCTTGTTTAATTATTTAAATAATGTCAAATTTACAAGTATTATTAGTTTGTTTAGGGGTCGGAATTCAAGTTAATTCCGGTTAGCGCATGTCTATGCAGGGTTAATTAACAAGGTTTACCCTATCTGTACACTCGTATTCCTTTTTATTTTATTATTAAAGCTCTTTATTAAATATTATTATAATTTTATGATAGCGATAAAATTTAGTTTGTGCGATTTTATTAAAATTTCTCAGCCTTTACATTACCTAATTATTAATTACTATATTTTTAATTAATGAAATCGTCACATAAGATCCAAAAACATTCAGTACGCAGTACCCAAATACTACCTAGCATGGCGCCTGGGGCATATTCCCCTCTTGCTCACCCCCCCCCCAGTTCTGTCCATGACTGTATGTGTTTATAGATAAATGAATCGTTTATTTATAAAACATCATGAGTCACATTGTGCAAATTTGTCAGGAAATGCAAAAAAGTGTTTTTTTAAAAAAGTAGTAGAGACATTTTCAAAAAATTCCGATATATATTTAGGAGGCCATTTGAGTTTATATTTGTACAGCAGTTAACTTTTTTGTTGTATTAAGACTCTAATAAAGGCTCAAAATGCTAAGACTTATGTTGCTTTGTAAATAAACCTCATTTTTTATTATATGAGGTAACAAATTAGTAGACTGAAAGTGACTCCAACACAAAGAAACACACTTTATTAAAAAAAAAATACTTATAAAAATTGAGTTTACTTTATAAATGACAAAAAAAAAAGTTAAAAACATCAAAATACAAGTAAGCTTGAAGCTATCAATCTACACCAACTCCTATGTTTGACTTTGGCCAGTTAGCAATAATGTCTACAGAGTTTTGCTTTATTTTCTGTAATATATTGCATGATTTTTTCTAAGTCTAATTTTCTCATCTAGAATAGGACATTTTCCATCATATGCCCAGTTTGTCACTTCTTTGAGTGGAGTCAATCCTTTCTTTAAAACAAAAGGTAAAATTTTAAAATCATTTACAAATTCAGGCACTACTACCACTCCCTTCTTTTCAGAATCACATCCAAACTGATGGTACTTAGAAATTTTAAAGTGTTTTTTTTTTTTAATTTTACACTTGAATAGAAAAGTATATTTTTATAATGAAGTGGTTACAACTCTTTTTAATTTAAAATATCACGATTTTCAACCATTTTGACAAGAAATTTGTTACTTTTAGTGCATGAAAGTGTAATTTCGGCAACATCTCCAACTGAACAATACCTGCCATGCTTATTTAAAACTTTTTCTAGTAATGTGAAATGCCTATCATTCAGCGGAATGAGTGGCCTCTTATTGTCAAATAATTTTTTTAAACTGACCTTTATTGGTTAAGCTGAGCAGGAATTGAATCATTGTGTGATTCTTGTTTTGACCTGCACAGTTATCATTGTATATGTGCAAAACTCCAACATCTGAAGATATTTAAGAATGAAAATAATCATTTAAAAAGGAATATACCTCGTTTGGGCCTTTTTTTGGAGTGCCTTTGAGGTACGAAAAATAACATACTTTTATTACCATTTGCACTGTGTATTCCAAAAGGAAATACAGAGTTGTCTGTAATAGTACATTTCTTGAATAGGAATACAAAGCAAGGAAATATTTTGCATGTAATCAAACATTACACATGCTACTTTCTTTTTAGTATGAGAAATAGTAGCGGAATCATGTAATGAAGAATAAATTTGTTACTCCTTGTCTTATTTACATTAGTTCAGCAGTTGCTATATGTTTAGCAAGTTCTTATCTTTTTAAGGCAAGTTTAGGGTTCAAGTTTGTATCTTTCAATTTGACATTTAAACGTTTGCACTCCCAACATGTATCAACTTGTGGTCACCCAAAGCAATAACCAAAGTTTTCTTTAAACATTTTGTAATAAAATGAATACTGTACTTCAGTTTCTGGATATTGAGTTTTAAAAAGTTCAAATGTTACAGCAATATTAAGTGAAGAGTCAAGGTATTTAATTAGTTTAGTAGAATAGTGACTTATTTTGACAGGAAATTTATTAATATGCTCAAGAACTTGATTAACACATTCAGTAAGAATAGTTTTTTTTGTTCTTTTGTTGTCCCCTTTGTCACGAGGTGTAAGCCCTTGCAGAAGCAATTTCTGAAGGCGTCTGCAGAAGTAGGATGCAAGCTAAGAAAATCAGCTTTACAAACTGTTAATTTTCCTCCATCCTTATCAACAACGTAATGTTTAAAAGAATAAGACCATTTTGTGGCTTATACTTTCTGTATTTTGATAAATTTCTAACACATTAGTTTTTAACTACTTCCATTAATCTTTGAAAATGTAAATCTTGCTAATGTTTTGTGCCAAGAGAATACATAACATCTAATATTCTTTTATGGTAATTTTCATCAAATTTTAATTCCATACATCTTTCTTTACATCTGTAACGACAAAAAAAATACACAGAAATATTTGAATGAAATTCATACATTTATTTCTTAATGCATATTTTTAGTCTCAGTCGACTAATGCATTTAATTATCTGTTTCATCAATGCTGCTGCGTAAATCAAGGCATTAAATTGAACATATTCCAAATTCTAACCTAATTTTGAAGTTATAAAAGCAATAAAAATTATAAAGGAAATGTAAATCTGCAGAAAGTTCCAGGTGTTTCCTCCGTAATTTATATATTATTGTCATCTAATGCATGCTTTCTTATTTTTATTTACTTTGCAGACTTCAGGTTTTTGTTTACCCCTCTTTCAGGTTTCATTTATTTCCTCATCTTCTGACTTTCTTGATAAATTAGCTATAATACTATAGGTAATATCATTATCGTCGTCACTACTCATTTTACTTAACATCAGTATTTTTATAATATGTTTACAATCAAAACAATAAACAGACTTTGCACTAATGAATGTTCACAAACGAATGTTCACAACACTTCAGGTGGCAAGCTAGGTTGAAATAAATGGCAGATGACAGGATCTGAACTCTGGTGTTCATTTTTGAAACAACATAAGTCAATGACTTATGCGCTTTCATAAATAAACATAACATTTCACTTTTTACTCTTAACACTAGGAATCTGCTGACTTATATTTTTTTACAACAGAATCATAGCCCTACACCTCTACAATATGAATATGATAAAAAAATCATTTTTGAAAATAACATGCCTTATGTTGTTTCATAAATAAACAGTTCAAATGGTTCACAGGAACTTTATTATTTCATGAAAATCCCTGGAGTCAGGTTTGCTTATACTTTATGAATAGAGTTAGTTTTTTCCCAGATATTTGTTCTGTAAATGTACACCGAGTAATTTTTACTCACAGACTTGTATGGTCAAAAGTTTTAATACCAACCCTTCACAATCTCTGTGCATATTTTTGCATATTTACACTCTGCATACTGAACACATGGTATGCAGACCTCTGCGCTCGCTTCGCTTGCCTTATGTAGGCATCAATGTGGCAACCTTCGGTCACCTAACAATTTGCAGGTTCCTAAAAACATCGTTGCATGTTTATAATCATTTGAGCACAAGATATTGCATAATATTTATGGCCCAGTAAGAGAAGAAGGCAGTTTGAGAATACACAATAACAATGAACTACAGGCTTTCATGCATGGAAAAGACATAGTGAAATTCATCAAATCACAGAGATTGCATTGGGTGGGACATGTGGAAAAAATGTCTGAGGAAAAAATGCCTAAAAGAATGCTGAAAGGAAGATTATATACTACTAGACCTAGAGGCAGACCAAGGATGAGATGGTTGGATGGCATAACAGAAGACCTTGCTAGCATGGGAATCAGAGGGTGGAGAGGAAGGGCGGAGAACAGGGAAGCAAGGAGGAGGCTGAAGCCCACCAAAGGCTGTAATGCCAGATAAAAAGTTTTAATACCAACACTTCATAATCTCTGTGCATATTTACTCTCTGCATACTGAACACACAGTATGCAGAGCTCTGAGATTGTTTCGCTTGCCTTATATAGGCATCAAAATGACAACCTTTGGGTACCTATCAATTTGCAGGTTACTAAAAACATCATTCCGTGTGTCACAGACACTGAAGCAGTAGACTGCAATGCTTGACCCTTTAACAAGCCATTTCTGCTTGCTAAGAGGATATCACAGGGGATCCACCACATAACAAAACTTGCAATAACCTATACCAACATTAACACATCTCATTGCAGCATTACTACCTACATAACTCAATAATTCCTGCGACATCTCATTCACACCATTTCTACAATTCACTGTAACATGTATATTGCAACTACTTTCCCACTGTACACAAACATCATAAGCCTTTGTCTGACTTGTAGGAGGAAGCAAATTAAAATGACACCAACCTAACCTAAGAAAAATATTGAAGGAAGATTACATGCAGAGGACTCAAACCTCATCAAAGTTTGGATTAGGAACATTTCTGGTAGTTGCCTGTACTCGGTCAGCTGTGACCAAGTAAAAGTACAGCATGCAACTGACCAAATAAGAACAGATAAAAATGTCATTTCGATGCAACTGACTGAAACTGTTTTGTCTAGCCATGTAGACCTTTACGCATATCTATATGAACAGTGAATAATTAATTCTTATGTGAAGAATAACCATTGGAAAAGAAATACATACTTTATTGAAAAACAATTTACTGAATATCATTTGCGTTAGTTTTAATTTAAACTGTATTTTATTTTTATTTTTTAACTAAATATAATTAATTAACTACCGACTCGGAACACAAAGTTTTTTTATAGATAAAAAACGTAAAAGTTTTACCTTATAGCCTGAACCGGTTTTCGCTTTTAAAAAGCTTCTTCAGAGGCTGCCGCTGGGAGCACTGTCCGTCTTGTTGTTGGCGACGGTATCGACTTTTGAAAGATCGATATTGTGTGTGTGGGGTGTGATATGTTCGAATAATGTGTGTGATTTGAATTGTGTTTGTTCGTTTCGGATGTCGTTTTTATGTGTTTGTATATTTCCAATTGTTCTAGAGTGTCTAGTTTTTGGCCTTTTTGTGTGTACGTGTAGAACATATGAAAATACATAAAAACGACATCCTAAACGAACAAACATAATTCAAATCACACGCATTATTCAAACATATCACACCCCATATACACAACATCGATCTTTCAAATGATGGCGCCGTCATGAAGAAGATGGACAGTGCTCCCGGCGGCACCCTCTGAAGAAGCTTTTTAAAAGTGAAAACCAGTTCAGGCTATAAGGTAAAACTTTTACATTTTTACCCATAAAAACTTTGTGTTCCGAGTCAGTAGTGAATTAATTTTATTTAGTTAAGTAACGGACACGTCATGGACAATGAAATCCAAGAATTTATTTTTTTACTTTTGATGGCTTTAGATTATAAGACACTATTACTTGTGAATCTTGTTTTATTTGTCATAACTACTGTACTTACAGGAAATGTCATTTACGTTAAGTGTGACTATTACAACAAGGTAATCTGCTTTGTTTTGAAGTAAGTGTAACAAAATGGAAATTATAGCATCAGGGATTATAGTCATGGAATCTTATGATGGTATATCATTGTTTTTTCAAATACTAGTTAAATGCCAGTTCTGGCACTATTTTGCTAACAGTCTACTAAAAAAAGTCTTCTGCTAATTATAGACCTATAGTTGATTAATTAAGTGGTGACAGTCAGCGATGTCAAATTATCTTCTTCTCTGGGAATTGGTGGCAGGGTTGGTGACATTATTGATTCCTGATTATCGTGCTCTGTGTGAAGTCTCCACGTTCGTTTAATCCATTTGACTCAAAAAACCTATTTCTTTCCCTTCCGCTGGTACTCTGCTTATAAACCTCTCTCTCTAATATCATAGTCATACAGTTAGTTTAGATAAATATAGTAACTGTTCTAGTCATTGAGTATTTCATTCCAAGGGTATCACTGTCTTCCCAAAAAATACTCTTCATTCTTCTATAGAACTATGACTAAAAAGCCATTAATAATTTGCAGTATGAGAACAATACAGATCCGTGTTCCTCACAAAAGACTATAAGTCTTTCTTAAGATTTTGAGTCCAACTTATTTCTTAAGATTTTGCAAGCCCGTTATTTTTCACAAGAGCTGTTTTACATTCTAATCTAGAATTAACGCCTTCTATAAATCTTCTGTCTCTGCTATTCACTTACCTAGTTATTTTAAAACATTTACCTGCTTTTCAGCTTCACAACCCTAAAGTTGTCAGATTTAACTGACACAGAAACATGGCACTGCATTGCAGTGCCGTAACTAGAAAGTGGCCTTGGAGGAGGTCTGGTTATACAAAAGAAAAAACGATTTAAGATTAATCAACGTTACTATCTTTAAAGTGGTTTAAATCAGTCCCATTAAAGTAAACAGTAATAACATAATAAAAATACACGTTACTGAAACATTGTTTACAAAATACTTACTGAACTGATTTTCCTATATTTCATATTTCAAACATATGCTGCGTAACAAACCTGTGTGTGTATTTAAAAATAGCAGTTGAGTTCCTGCTATATTAGTGCACACATATAAAAAAATAATAAAACAGCTTAAAAATTAAGAGAGTAACATAATTCGTCAACTTTTTGACCCTCGGGGGAGGGGGGCTCATTCCGTTCGCCCCCCCCCCTTACTGCACTGTGGGAAACAACAATATATGATGTTATAATAACATATTATTATAAATAGGTGTAATCATAGTTACTATCTATATAACTATTACATATACTTAATTGAACTTACAACTTACATATTAGTGTGGAAACTTTTATAAGAAAACAACAAAATGTATTTGTTAAAAAAATGTATATTTACTTGCATATCATAAATAAGAACACCAGGGCTCTGATGCAGAATTATTTTCAACCTAGAAAACACAGTAAAATGCTTGTGATATTGTTTGTTATTGTTAAATTAAGTTCTATAACAGTGTAATACACAATTATACATCTTACAATTTATAAGGAATGAAACCCCAGGCTCAGCACAGGAATTGATTCCCTTCAGTACAATGTTCTGTTTAATTTCTAAACACGTTAAATAACAAAAATCTTGATCTTGTTATCATAACTTCTTATTGTAAATGTGCACTTTATTTTCAATTGCTTTTTATACACATGCATAGTAATTTTAGTTCAAACTGCTTACCAATATGTATATTACAAAAACACTATTGCCATACAGTACTGTAAGGAAATAATTAATAAATTTAATTAATAATAATAATATCAATTATAATATTTAACAAAAATAATAAGTTATTTTTGCAAATTTATATGGGTAGAACACGCCACTTATTATTTTTGTTGTAAGTACTGGAATTTATTTCCTCAGTATAACTATAATGGTTGTATTGTATGTATTAAGCAGATTCGAATCCTCAGAGTAAGCAGCGCAAGCAGTGCCTGCCAGAAGAAAGTCAGGCAAAAGTAAATAAATGATTATGTAACCAACATTGCTTCATCACCAAGAACCGTTTCACATACCTTTTTATCTCTCATCTTTTGAAAATCAGTGGCACATTTGTCACCTAAAATACTATTCATGGCTTGATTTGATCAAACTCATTAATATTACTTCGCTTCCAGTTCCGTGCGCTGTTTTAACGCCCCCCCCCCCCCAGGCAATCATTTAAAAAAATGCTTCAGTGCACTTACCATGAGTTGGCCATAATTTTTTAAATCATAGCACTTATTTAGAATTTCATAACTACGCTTTCATTATCTAGCCATCTTTTTTATATTAGGCCAGTTAGAAATAATCAAACATATAACAATCTATCCTAGAAGTATAATGATTTGCTGGTACCTAAGTAAATGCTAAATCACACAGCACATGGCTCTCAGAGATACAAAAACAAGAACTCTTTAGTGTACTTTAAGCCGCTAGGAGCAGTAGCAGTGTCTCGGCTTGGTGAAAATGGGCACAGTCACATGTTTCTTGTCATGTGAAAAAGACTTATTGGAGACTGTGAGAAATTTCATGAGAAGGGTTTCAGTTGCTAAACGCCACTTTTTTTATCCTCATACTAATTACACTTGAATATTTTTCTCACAGAGACACAAACAAGTGCATACCTGAATATTTTTTAATGATTTTCTAGCGTTGTAATTTTATATACATGTGCTTATATTGTGCTTAGAGTCGATGCTTGTCCTACCCATCGGGTCAGGAACTGCCACCGATATTAAGGTTCTTTTATCGTGGACAAAACTATAAGAAAGTATTAAAACATCAACAAATACAAAGTACAACACATAAGTTACAGTGCACCTTGTAATGAAACCTATTAGATCTTATGCTGGAAGAGAGCTACAGTAGACATAAGCAGGTCATGTGGTTGTGAATATCCTACAATCACTTGAATTTACAAGTAGTACAATACAAAATAGGCTAGACATCAATATCATGATACTGAACAGACAAAATTCAACAAACCAGTTCAAGAATTTTCACAAATACCTACAACACTTTCCCATTTGACTGTGACTGATATAGCAAAAATTGACCATAATACAGTTTATACATATACTTAATATATATACATATGTTACATAAGGCAAGAAAATCTTTTACATATTTAGGCTACACATTCCTTCCTAACCTGAAATGTTCTTTAAAACAATCTACTTATTAATCGGGTGCACTATAATATTTACTTGTATTATTTAACTATATTATAACAAAACTGTTACCCTTTGTGTAATTTAAATTTGCTATGCAATTACTGTACTTAAATCTGTACATTTAAATTGCTAGTTATAACATATAGGTATCAAAATATGCATCCAACAGGGCACTGGTGCTATAATATCAAACTATGCAGGCCTTCAAGTTCCATTAAGTATAACAACAAACTATGCAGGCCTTCAAGTTGCATTAAGTATAACAAACATTTGTTGGCAACTATAGGCCCTTGATAATCAGTAGGCCTACTACATTTATTTATATAATTAATTATATTTTACTTCTACTTAATCATATTTATTTACAAGTAGGACAAGTGTCTTTTCAACTTAAATTGTCTTTCCCACATAATATGTTTAACACACACACACACACACACACACACACACACACACACACACACACACACACACACACACACACACACACACATGATATATGTATTATCCCAAGCCAAAGTCAGTTATAAACATAACAATGTCTTTAACTTGTTCAGTGTATTTATCCATTGTTCTCGCACAATTCCATTTTTACTTGTTGTTACACCTGGTTACAAAACTGTACTACAAAGTTAAAAAGTGTAAATTTTAAATTGTATCTTTATGACTCTAAAGGATTTAAATGCCTTTGTGTAGTGAGCCACATAACTGACAAGTATCATGTCTCCATTACTAATTTCATCCAGTAAAACTTGCCTATCATGGCAGCTATTTTGCTGATCATTGGGCTTGGTTTATTTTGTCAGATTACAGAAACATATTATTCTAAAGATTACAAACAATTCAAATACTGTAGTTAGAATATCATTATAAATAATTACAGTCCATAAACAAAAAAGTCTTAATACATATTTATAAAAACAAATTTAATGAAAACCTACTATTGTAATAAAATTTAATAAAAATTGTGTCCATTGAAAAATATGATTCAAGAAGAAGAAATCTTGCATACATCAATTAAATAAAATATTAAATCAAATAAAATGTGATTGATGTATACCGTGCCATGACATTTTTCTTACATGCAAATTATGGATCTCTAATGGTCAAACTTGAGCAAGATCGTGCAAGCTTTCAAAAACGTAATCTTGGTTTATACTGTACATTTACATATGTAACCATACACAGATATGTGTTTACCATTCGGTAATAACAACTCAATATATGAAGGCAGAAGAAAAAAATGTATAATCAAAACATCGTAAACCAAACGTAATCAAATGTCACCAAATTCAAACTCATTTATAGAATATTGAAACTTTCAACTTGTGAAACTTACTTGCCTTTTCTTCTCGTACACGTTTCGGTGTGGTGTTTGCCTTCGTCAGCTTTGAGACAGACGCCATTAACTTATAACGGTTTTTATTTTGAAAGGTATAGTGGGGGTGGTGTGTGGAGGAAGGGGATTGGCGCGTCCCCTTCCTCCACACACCACCCCCACTATACCTTTCAAAATAAAAACCGTTACAAGTCAAGTTAATGGCAGTCTGTCTCAAAGCTGACGAAGGCGAACACCATGCCGAAACGCGTACGAGAAGAAAAGACAAGTAAGTTTCACAAGTTGAAAGTTTCAATATTCTATAAAGTTTAGTGCTGTGAAAAAAGATTATGAACAATCAAAACAACTACCAAACTCATTGTCTCGTTCATTCATGGCATTAAATAATTTTGTTTGTACTTATTTGTGTTCATATTTTCAAACAAACTGTTACAAATTAAATTTCTTAAATATATTTTCAGATCATTCCAGTGCAGCTGAAGCTGCAAAGCTAATTTTGATTAACATTGTAAACAAGAATAACTGAACTTAATTTCTTGTACACGAAACATCTATGAGTATGAGTACATGAACATAACTATATGTTACTTGATAATAATTCCTGAAACAAACAAAAAACCACCTTTGTGTAAAATGTATGATGAAACAGTTTAGAATTCCTGGATATTGATGCCCATGACGTCTCCAATTTTATCACTAACTATATAAAATATGAACTATAATAATAATATGTAAAATATAACATATAAACTACATTCTATATACAGTTAGTTCAAAATTCCACTTACATTTCTCAACAAGAGTCCAAAACTTGTTAAATCACTTAAAAAAATCATTTCCACTGGTTTCTAGAAAGTATGTTAAACTTAGCCTATATTGATTAAATATAAAAAAGTAAAAATATGTGAATAATTTGATATGCTGACATACATCTGTTGCAAAATACTGTTCATTTCAGAATGATACAGGAAACTAATTTATGGCTGGTCACTTTCAACTAACATCTGTTAACTTTATCACAATTTTCCGGCCTGTTAGGCCATGGTCTAGGTTTATCTCCAGACGTTTCATCCATACCAAATGTCAGACATCTTCAGTGGTGCAGGAACACAGATCACAGTGCCCGTGAACATATATGAACAGTCATGCAGAAACACAAATTACAACCACTCTTGAATGAATACAAAGATTGTTTTGTCCTGTTGACCCACTTACATTTACACACTTTTTTCATCGTATGATGAAATTGACACTGAAGATGTCCATCATCAGTACGAACAAAACATCTGGTGTAAAACACGGACAACCTAAACCACAGCCATTGTGATAATGTAAACACTGGTCATGAAAGCTTACATTCATTTATCTGTTAACTTTGCTTCTTCATTTATACTCACAGAATGCATCTGCAGGAAATATACATAAATTTGGATAGAACCTTGGACTAATAAAATGTAGTTAGGCTAATAAAACATGTATTTCATAAAAGGTATATAATATTTCCTCTATGAAAGATAATTTCAGTATTCCTATTATAAGTTGGCCTATTTATAGGCAAGGCAGCCAATTGGAAGTAGTGACTAAATTTAAAATCTGTCATCATGATATTTTTCCCTCAAGTGTCAGACCCATGGTACAGTTCACGACTGCCAGAAAGAAAGCAGCCTACATTTAATCACATGCAGTAACAAACTGCACAGTAAAAAACTGTTTAAATATATTATCATATAGAGTACTGAATATAAAACTAAAAAACGTGACGTGAAAACATAACGCTCGATTTTCTGGTTGGGGGTGCCTATTGCTGGTCTGAAAGGTAAGACGTATTCTACTTCAAAAGTTTTGTTCTTTGCTCATAAGACATTTTACATTTTGTCTGTAAAGTTGGGCAATATGGCCAGACCTTGGGCCAGACTATGAATCAAAACAGTATAAGAATGGTACATAGAGAGAGAGTAAATGTGTGCTGACTCACACACTGTTCTGTGCTGACTCACACACTGTTCACGTTTTGGTTCTTCTCCTTCTTCATACCCCCTTCTTCTTCTTTTTATTTTTATTCAGTCTTTATCTATAGATTTACTTCACAGTCTACAGTTATTTATGTTTGATTTTCATGGGGAACAGGATTTCCTGGTGCTCTTGGGTTTGTTGTAGAATGAAGTCGTTCATTGTCAAAGCCATAGTTGTAACTCAGGTCTGTGACTGGTCCTGGTACACCGATAGTAATGGGTATATCAAGTCGTGGTGATTTGTGTAAACCCTTCACATTTACCACTACCTGCAATTAAATAATTGTTAAACAGTATTTCTTATAAATATTCCAACAAATTGCCAGAAATTTGAAACAAATTAACTTTTTTTTACATTTTTGAATATACAGTAAAACCTGCCTAAAACGGAACGCGATCATTCCAGTATTTTTTTCCGTTTTCACAGGTTTCCGTCTTACAAAGGGTTGTGTTTTAATAAAACAAAGTACAAAAAATATGATCGCATAGGATTACAATGAAGGAATAATTTTAAACTAGTGGTCGCCCAGTGGTTGAAATTCGACCGTAATTCATTAAATTTTTAAGTTTGAACGTTATTGAGGTTCTTTTGTCAAAGAGTATACCTCTATAATCATTGCATATAATTTTTTTGAATTTTGTTCTATTACGTCAGCTGCGAGCGTGTACAAATACGTCATTAGCGTGTGTTGTTTGCCTTAATTCCCTGCAATACCTATGAAGTTTAAAATTTAATGTTAGTAACAGTTGAAAAAAAAACAATTACAGCTTGTATTCGTATTTATTTTTCGATATAATTCATTGTCAGTTTTAATTTTTTCATGTTATTATTGAATCAAATAAACGCTAATAAAAATGAGACTTGACATTCATAGAAGTATAAGATACATTGTTTTCAATTCCAGTGGATTACATTTCATTTTTGGTAAGGTACAAAATTCGAAAACAGTTTGAAGATTATCTGCTATAAAGCTTATATAATTTTTTAATTTTTTTTTCTATGCATTAATTTCGAGTTATTTGAAAAATATGAAAGATAGGAAAAATGAGGTTTAGCTTGGCTAAGCCATATTTAAAAAGCAATAACGCGTTTTTTGACATTTCCTTGGGTTTTTTTATTGCCATACTGACCAGGTTTCGCCAAGGCTACACAGTTATTTTGCCTATCTTTTTCGAATTATATTAAATTTAAATAAAAAATTAATACAAAATAAAAAATGAAATAAAAAATACGTGCCTCGTATTTTTTCATATATTTTTCATTAAATCAAAAAAACCGGGCGGTTAAAAAAATAAATGTTTTCCATTGAACTTAAAATAGTTTGAAAGTGAATTTAATGATTCAGAACTTCTGTGTAAACGATGTTTTTTGTAAAAACTCTTTCATTTGCTAAATGCCCTTGGCCATTATATTCGGAAATATAAAATCTCAAACCATCGGATGATCGAACTCTACTTGCTGCAACGTACAATTGACCATGTGTAAAAACTGGCTGCCTCAATAAAATTCCAATTTTTTCGAATGTTTGTCCTTGAGACTTATTTATTGTCACCGCAAATGCAGGTATAATTGGAAATTGAGTTCTTTGAAAGTTAAATGGTAAAACAGTACCCGAATATGTTAAATTTATACGTGGAATCAAAATTCTCTTATTGCGTGCGGTTCCAGTTAAAACTTCGCAATCAGTAGCATTACGATGCATACACTTGATGCGCATTCTTGTTCCATTGACTAATGCTTCCTTTGTATTTAAGTTTCTGATCAGTAAAACGATGCAATTAACTTTCAATACTAACTTATGTGGTGGCAAACCACTAATAGTCAAAGAATTCAAAAACTCTACTGGATAGTTATTGATTTCATTGTCATCATCACAAATTATTTTATTGTAGCTATGATATGTTTTCTGTTCACCTGGTATTCGATTAAGTATATCAGTATTAATAAAAGTACAATCATCATTTTTAGGTGCTAAAATAACTGACTTCAATATGTTATCTGAGAGTATGTTTTCGGAAATATTTCCATACACCTCATTAATAATATTATTTTCATCTCCTATTAATTGCTGAGGTATTTCAATAATATTTTCACCAAACTGAGGGATTTGTGGGGCTTCATCATTACCAATTTTTTTCAAGAATTCGACAAATTCTATTTCACTTGGTAAGGCTCTCATATTTTGAGTAAACGTTACTTTATGAAAATAAACAAATTTATGCCAACTTGTGACACAATTTTCAATTAAAGTTGCACATGATCCATGTGGGACAACTGGTAAGATTTCCGAAAATCACCGCACAGAAGTATCGTTTTCACTCCAAATGGTTTATGTTTATCATTTTCATCGCATAGATCCTGCAATAACCTATCTATGATTTTCAACACTTGCAGTGGGTACATAGAAATTTCATCAATGATGATGAATTTATGTAACGTCCAAAGCTACTATTTGCAGTAATATTCGCTACAGAATTTTCCAAAATGGGTATAGACAATTTAAACATATTGTGTAAAGTTCTACCTCCAAGTCATAGAGTTGAGCTATGCCACTGAACGCTGTTGCAATGCAACTAAGATTAAGCGAATTTAATTTGTGAATGATTGCTGTTTGTGTGAATGTTTTTCCACAACCTGCATGAGCGGTTAAACAAAAAACATTAGATCCAGTATCATGGTGCAAACCTCACGAATCACATGATCAATTAGATTACGCTGTTCAATATTTGCAGTTTCATAATGCTCACAAAACAGAAACTCTTGTTCTATTGGATCAATAGCATTTGCTTCGTCTGTTCTCTGCGAATACGTGGGAACTGGTAAACCAAGTTCTTGACATGACAAATTATGAACATTCAAAATATCTTCAATTTCTAATAGAGCTGTGTTAAAGGATACTTCTTCGTTGTAATCTCTCAAAAAATCTTTACTAAGATATACTTTAAATTCATTCCATAATGCCAATGCATTGGCTGGCACATTTAATGCACAAATGTAACCAAATAAATTTCGCATTTATTTTGGTGAATGTAATTCTTTTGCTTCATTTAAACATTCGCGCCATTCATTATCATTTGAAGCAATGCCGCGAGCATGGCACGCTTCAACAAAAGAAGTGTATAATTCCATTGTATGTTGTAACATCCTCAAATGATTTTGGACCACAGACATGTAATAAAAGCAATCATAAATGGAAAAGTTCGATGTCTTTTGGTGATACTATATATATTGTAACGCAACAGAAATGCTAGCATCCGTGTTACATAAAAACAAGGTTAACAGAATAATAAACAAGTCAATATCTAACCCCATGATAGAACAAAGATCTAATAATTACATTTATAATTATAGATAAAGGTAAATAAGGATGCAAGGTAGTATTAACAAGAATAAACGAACCTGTAAGTTAGATAATAGTTGATGATATATGTTTAGTGAAAAGCAAACAAAAAATGAAACAATAATTTACTTTATAGTAATAGCAAATAAGAATTTTGAGTTAAGAGATATTATTTTGTGACAACAAATATTATGAGAAAGTTTATGTTATGTTATACCAAATATGTGTTGAGTTAATGAAAGATAATGAAACAAGATGTATTATTCAATGACTGTTGTAGAATGAAGTGTGAAGCAGCTAATTAACGTTAATAGATTTGAATTTTCTTATATGTGATCCATAGGTCAAGATAAAATTGTTATTAGATATGGAAAAAATAATTGTTTATGTAAATGTTAATAGTTAAGATTTGATTATATGTATGAATTTATGTAAAAGGGGCTATAGATGTTTACCAGTTATAAACACAGGTAGATCCGTTTACAATAAAAGGCCTAACAGCCAAAACCACTATATAACCACTCATAACGTAAAGGTTAGGTACATCAATTAATAATAATTAATGAATACGATTTGAAGAGCTAGAAAAAAACATTAAATTAATAATGATATATAATAAAATTTATACAAATTATGATAATGCCATAATGCCATGATATCGATTAATAACGTTTAATATCGAAAGGGTATTAAATATAAAAAAGAAAAAAACAGGCTTATATCAAAAAACCAGCAGAATATGTGTAGAAAATAATAAACCAACCAGTGGCGGCGATAAGGCCCCCGCAGACCCCGTGGCGCGGGGGGGCCCCAGTTGGCCCAGTCATGGGACATAACTTGTAACATGAAAAATAAGCGTAAACGAGTTGTAAAACACTTCTTTGTTGAATTATCAGTTGACCATAGAGTTGACGACCCAGTGAAATCATTTGAAGTAAAAGTTTTCAATGCAACACTAGATATTGTAATAGCTCAGCTACAAATGAGATTCGAAGGATTGCGTTGCATTGATGATAGGTTTTCATTCCTGACGCCTCAGAATTTAGTAAACTTCTCACAAGAGACAATAGTGGAGAAAAATAAGGCTCTGGTAAATGTGTATCCTGGTCACCTTTCCACATCACTGCCTGACCAAGTAATATCCTTCAAAGCTCTGATGGCCAAAGAAATTGTACACAAGAAAAGAATTCGAGAAATGATGAATTTACTGGTTGAAGAAAACAGCTGCCTTATGAGTTGCCTCCCAGACTTAACTACAGCTTTGCAGCTTTATTTAACCATACCTGTCACAACAGCTACAGCGGAAAGAAGCTTTTCAAAACTTAAATTAATTAAATTAAGTCATACTTAAGAAGTACCATGGCCCAAACTCGGTTGAGTGACTTGGCACTGTTAAGCATTGAGCAAGAAGAGACACAGAAAACTAATATCAACGAAGTGGTTGAAAAGTTCTTAGCTATTAAAAAAAGAAGACTAGGCTTAGGAAAACAGTGAACTTTGGTTGATCCTCATCTGTAAATATTGTACATTACTTGAGTTCGAATGTTATTGAATTGGATTCGACTTAAGGAGAACTTGTATAGAGTATATTCAAGAATTTTACAAATTCAGTTACAAACTAATTTAAATGTTTGAAAAAAGCTAGAATGTTACTTTGATATTCGTTTTTATATAATACATTTTTAACACTCTGTGTGCGGTACTGTTTCATAGTCTGAATTTAGATCTTTGACGTAAAAATAAATCATTCTTTTTGTTTTGGTTTTTTTATAGTTTGTATAGAACTTTGTCTATTTAGCAACAATGAATTTTAAGAGTTTGTACACGTGTAAAACATCCTTTGCAAATTGCAAACGCTTTGTGATAGACGAGAAAGTATTCACAAACCATTGTTGTGAAACACACGTAAATAGAAACTCATTTGAGTGTTTTCCCCTATTACGTATACAAAATTTAACCATTTTTATAGGGCCCCTAATTAGTTTCGCGGGGGGGCCCCCGTTTTGTTAGCGCCGCGACTGAAACTAACTATCGGTAAAGTTACATTCCGATAGGATAGCAAATTGATAAGGAATAGACAAAAAATATATGAAATAAACACTATATTCAAAACATGTGGAAGGAAGAAAAATCATGTGTTGCTAGGGACGACAAAAAAAGAGGAAGTTGTTGATTTGACAATAATTGCTTTTGATGATCTGAATGTGATGAGATTAATAAAAAAACCAAGAAATATCTATTTAATTGGAATATACTAAATTAGTAAATACTATTATAAAATACAAAATACTAATGATAATATTTATGACTCTTGCCAGTATAAATTAACCAAACAAGACAATAGTATGAAATCGCAATAGAAAATAAATAACTGGATTCTATAAGGAAGGACGTGAACTGTCCCATATCCGAAAGGAATTGACGATACATTAAAACAAATAGAAAGAGTCAAAAGTATCACAAATAATAATATACACTACACCAGAATTTATAACCTTTCAAATAAACGGAACATCACTAATTGCTTCAACCGAGAGAAGAACGTATCTGGATCCAGGAGTTGCAGAAGAAGCATCAATCGGGCTGTAAATCAATTCAGAGAGCTGTATTTTCGAAGTGGACAGGACAAGAATTCCATTTTATTAAACCGAAGAAAGAATATCGTACGACATAATTGTCCAGAACAGTAAATTTATCAATCAACCGCCTACACGATTTGCTTCGTTCTAGTCTGGTAAATTATTATTATATTAATCATACTAACTACACAACACTTCAAATTTGTAAATCTTGCATTCTTATCTATGTATTTTTAATCTTCCCCACAGTTACAAGAACCTTCACACCCTGAATTAAATTAATTACAAATTAAAACACACTATGTAACTGAATTCAGAATAAAGGATCAGAATAATCAACAATCGATTCACGCAATCTATAGCCCAAGCATATGTTAATTAGAACATATCTTATTCAATGTTAAAAAAGTAAACAAATAAAGAACTTTATATATTTGCAAAAACTTGTCATTTGGAGTATGATTTAATGAGTTGGGAATAAAAAGTAACTGAATAAGTAGAGAATAATTGGTTAACATAAACAGTGAAATAACCTATGAGTTTCGTTGAGCCGATACTACAGCGCTTATAGCGGAATTATCTGACACCAAAGAGAGAGCGCAAAAATACAAAATTATACATAATTCTCTTCAAGGTATAATAGGGTTGAACGAAATTACAGAATAACGCATTCATTATTTAAGTTTCAAGTACACTAACACTGATATTTTTTAGAGAACTAAGTTAATATTAATTAATTACATCAATATATCCCATAACTCCAAATATCTCAGATATTTAAATAATTAAGTAAATTAAACGACCTGAGAGAGTAAAGACAGGGGACATACCCGTTCATAGCAACGAATAGGCTTACATTGCGTGACACATTAGTAGACGCAAGACGACGTTTACCTACAAATTGGCGCTCAACTTGTGTAGGGCATAAGTTAAGTAACTATAACTATACTAATATTACTTAACCAGAGCAGGCAACTGTGGGAGAATAAACGTGCATACCAGAGGTAGATCAAGGATTAGGGCAGGAGAAACGGAGAAGGAAATAGATGAACAAGAACAGGAAATAGAACTAATAACAGACAGTGAAATGGAACAACAGACAGACGAAATAGCGGAAACTGAAATTATTGTGGACAAGGAAAGGGAACCAGTGGAAGAAGATGCCCAAGGGGACCAAATAGATAAAGCGGGAGCCAGAGAAATACCAAGTTGGCAGGAGATGATGAAATTTATGGCAGAACAATTTAATAAACAGAAAGAGGAAATTAATGAAAACTCAAAGAGACTGGAGGAAAAATACGATAAAACAAATGAAGAAAACAAGGAGAATTTTAGGAAACAGGAGGAAAACTCCAGGAAAACAAATGAGGAAATTAAAGAAACCTCAAAACAAATTCACGAAAAGTTAGATAGGAATGATGAGGGTTTAAAACAAATGAAGAAAGACATCTTACAAATACATGAAGAAAATTTAAGGCAAATTAATGAAAAAATTGAAAATCTTCATGTGACAATTAACCAGAAGGTGGACCAAAATAATGAGGAAATAAAATTAGAAATAGCCAAAACAAATGAAGGGTTAGAAAAAACTAACGAAACAATAGTACAGGTTCGTGAAGAACTACAAAATAAAATTAATGACATAAAAATTGAGAGTAAAACATTGGTCGAAGAAATCCAACAGGAAACTGTCGGAAAATATGAGCAAATTGAAAACGAAGTACATCAGGTACGGGAAGAGAATAAGGAAGGTATTACGCAAATACAGACAGACATGGGCGAACGACTCGAAAGAGTCTATGGCAATTTAAACAGTATGGAAGGTCAAATTAATACCAGTAAAAATAAAATAGAGGAAATTAGTAAACGTGAATTACAATTACAAGAAGAAGTAGATTCATGGCGGGATAGGACATGCCAACATAGTCATACAAATAACCACGAGAACCGGAAATCGATTAATTTTCATAATTACAAGCGCAATCCGATGGAATTTTTAAAGAGATTGGAAGAGGTGATCGCAAGAAATAGAGAAAATCGCTGGAGTATTATACGCAGTATGATTGACGAAACGTTTAAAGATACTTATGATAATTGGTGGACAGCGGTGCGCCCGGATATACTGGACATGACTGAGTTCAAAAAACAATTTAAAGAGAAGTATTGGTCTGAATCGACCCAGAACATGATTAGGAACAATTTGAGTAACGGTCGATACGAAACAAACATAGGCCAGTCTCCTACTTCATACTTTCTAGGAAAAGTATGTATGGCGCGGAACTTAGAGCCCAGAATTCCCGAAGAATGTTTGGTGATACAACTATCCTACCATTACGAGGAAGGGATAAAAAATGCACGTATGTGTAGTCAAATCAAAACGATTCCAGCCATGGCCAAATTCTTGGAGAATTATGAGCACGAGAACCAATACCAGAGAAATAGAATGTTAAATTATAAATATCAGAAGTATAATAATAACGCGCCACCAACCAATCCTCATAATAATGATCACAATCGACCTGCGCAGAACGTTAATGCCAATAGAACACAAAATGAGCATGCGAGTAATAATTCCAGGAACTATAATTATCGTGGCAATAATAATTATAATTACCGCGATAGTCGCAATAATAGAGGAGATGGGGACAGACGACCTAATAATTATAGGCATAATGTCAATTATATCTACTCCAGGCCTCAAGGTAATCAGCGACGGTATTACCCAAGGAGTCACCGATATGACAACCATTATGACCAGTCCCGGCGTGAAGACAACTATCCACCTGAAGGAAATTATAGGATAGCGGAACCTAATACGGAGGATCGCATTGAAACCGTACAAAATCAACACAGTAATCAAAATGAAAATAGAGAAGAGGGGGTAAGCCCTCATTTAAACTAATAGAGGCAGTGAAAATTAATGAATACCCTTCACTGAACCGTAATCTTGGGGAACAACGACTTATAAATAAAATTAAGAATAATCGTGCAATAACCATAATTAATAACCACTATTTAAAGAATATCAGGGAAGATTTATTGGAAGAGGATAAGAAACATGTAAACAGTAATAGTAATAATGAAATCATATATGTAACGGCAAAATTAAATGGGGTAAAATCTACCATAATGATAGATACTGGATCTAACATATCGTTGATAGACAGTACTGAACTTGAAAAAATCCAGCGAGAAGTCCAGTTACCCATACCGACCTTACCTGTCAATAATGTGATAATTATCGGAGCCACTGGGAGACAAAATAAAACAGTTAAAAAACAAGTATCGCTCGATCTTACCAATAATAATATGACCCTACCAATAGGATTCTTGGTCGCAATGGGATTACCGTTCAATGTATTGATTGGATGCGATGTATTGCGCCAGCATTCCGCAGTAATTAACTGAAACAGGGAGCTACCAAGCACTCTAGAGGGAATAACTAAAAAATTATTATTATTATATACTGGGCCATATGTGATAACAAAAAATAATAATAACAATACGTATGAAATAATGAACCCTATCACGAAAAGGATTAAGGGAACGTACAACCAAGAGTCCATAAAGAAATATAATGAATAAATTCTAAAATATAATAAGAACAACTTATTACCAGTCTTGAAGAGAAAATACTTGGAATTTAAAAAGAATTTGAGTTGAATACTACCACTAAATTCTAAAATACAATAAGAACCACTTATTATCGATTTTGAAGAAAAAACACTTGTAATAAAAGAGAATTTTTTGAACAATAAAATAAATAGAAAAAAAAAATGTGTCATTCAAAATGAAGTAAGTCTGAATTAAAATATAGTTATGAAGAAGGTATTAAGAACAATGAATAATGAAATCCCAAGATTACAGAAGAAAGCGAGAATTATTATTAAATGTTTATAAAGAAATAGTGTGAATAATGAAACCCCAAGATTACAGAAGAAAGCGAGAATTATTATTAAATGTTTATAAAGAAATAGTGTGACTAATGAAATCCCAAGATTACAGAAGAAAGCGAGAATTATTATTAAATGTTTATAAAGAAATAGTGTGAATAATGAAATCCCAAGATTACAGAAGAAAGCGAGAATTATTATTAAATGTTTATAAAGAAATAGTGTGAATAATGAATAACAAACCCCAAGATTACAGAAGAAAGCGAGAACTGTTACTAAACGTCTACAAATAAATAATGTGAATGATAAATAATGAAACCCCAAGATAAAAGTTTTTACCTCAAATCTACCTATGCAAAATAAAGAAAGAGAAAAATCATATGACCTAAAATACATACCACATTGCCAAATGAAGGAAACAACTTCAGTAAACGATTGAATGTAACCAATGTAATGTTAAAGAAGACAAGAAAGAAAGAGTATTTATAAACATAATTCATTGAAAAATAAACAGCCAAAATAATGAAATACGATAAGAAGAAGAATAGTTGGGCTAAGGAATGTATTTAGTCAGAAATACAGTTATAATGATCATCACACAACAACTATTTAGAAAATATTGAGATCAGAGAAAAAACAAATGAAGAAGATACTTAGCATTACAATCACAACAAAAATGAAAACAAAAATGATTACAAATGATAACTGTCAAATTTAATATCAAAGAATGTTTAAGGAACTAAAATGGAATCACAAAATATGAAGGATAGTAATGAAGAAATATAAAAGCAACAAAGAAAAAAAATTTTTCCCAAATATGTATTATTAAATAATTAAAGAGATTATTAGGAGATTATTATATTTTATAGCTGACTGAAGATGAATTCCAGCAGTACTATATTAAGATGTGGTGTGGGCAGCAGAGTATGAAGCCAAACAGTGCCTCTCTGAACTGTACCAACGCATGTATTAGGGATTGTTAGGGAAATTAAATATTTAAGGAATATTAGAATAGTTGCAAGAATGACTTCAGTTTCCAAAAGAGTAGGTCGAAGAAAACAGAAAGAAATGAGTTGACAGAAGAATAATTGAGAAATACAGTGATTATAGTAATTATAAGTAGAAGAGATGTGAAACTAATGTATCATTGAATATTGTAGCCAACTATCAACAAATAATGTTTACAGAAATTAAAAATGATCAAGAATGTGAAATAAAATGATGAAATGTTATTAAATAAAAAAAGTATTAATACTAGTCTAATGAAGTTACATTGAGAATCCCATCGTCAACCATTAACAATGAAATGAAGAAAAGGCATGTGAAAAAGACAAGTTTATTTGACCTAAACTTCATTCAGGTAAACTAAACTTTTTTTAGGAGGGGGAGCATATGTAACGCAACAGAAATGCTAGCATCCGTGTTACATAAAAACAAGGTTAACAGAATAATAAACAAGTCAATATCTAACCCCATGATAGAACAAAGATGTAATAATTACATTTATAATTATAGATAAAGGTAAATAAGGATGCAAGGTAGTATTAACAAGAATAAACGAACCTGTAAGTTAGATAATAGTTAATAATATATGTTTAGTGAAAAGCAAACAAAAAATGAAACAATAATTTACTTTATAGTAATAGCAAATAAGAATTTTGAGTTAAGAGATATTATTTTGTGACAACAAATATTATGAGAAAGTTTATGTTATGTTATACCAAATATGTGTTGAGTTAATGAAAGATAATGAAACAAGATGTATTATTCAATGACTGTTGTAGAATGAAGTGTGAAGCAGCTAATTAACGTTAATAGATTTGAATTTTCTTATATGTGATCCATAGGTCAAGATAAAATTGTTATTAGATATGGAAAAAATAATTGTTTATGTAAATGTTAATAGTTAAGATTTGATTATATGTATGAATTTATGTAAAAGGGGCTATAGATGTTTACCAGTTATAAACACAGGTAGATCCGTTTACAATAAAAGGCCTAACAGCCAAAACCACTATATAACCACTCATAACGTAAAGGTTAGGTACATCAATTAATAATAATTAATGAATACGATTTGAAGAGCTAGAAAAAAACATTAAATTAATAATGATATATAATAAAATTTAAACAAATTATGATAATGCCATGATATCGATTAATAACGTTTAATATCGAAAGGGTATTAAATATAAAAAAGAAAAAAAACAGGCTTATATCAAAAAACCAGCAGAATATGTGTAGAAAATAATAAACCAACTATCGGTAAAGTTACATTCCGATAGGATAGCAAATTGATAAGGAATAGACAAAAAATATATGAAATAAACACTATATTCAAAACATGTGGAAGGAAGAAAAATCATGTGTTGCTAGGGACGACAAAAAAAGAGGAAGTTGTTGATTTGACAATAATTGCTTTTGATGATCTGAATGTGATGAGATTAATAAAAAAACCAAGAAATATCTATTTAATTGGAATATACTAAATTAGTAAATACTATTATAAAATACAAAATACTAATGATAATATTTATGACTCTTGCCAGTATAAATTAACCAAACAAGACAATAGTATGAAATCGCAATAGAAAATAAATAACTGGATTCTATAAGGAAGGACGTGAACTGTCCCATATCCGAAAGGAATTGACGATACATTAAAACAAATAGAAAGAGTCAAAAGTATCACAAATAATAATATACACTACACCAGAATTTATAACCTTTCAAATAAACGGAACATCACTAATTGCTTCAACCGAGAGAAGAACGTATCTGGATCCAGGAGTTGCAGAAGAAGCATCAATCGGGCTGTAAATCAATTCAGAGAGCTGTATTTCCGAAGTGGACAGGACAAGAATTCCATTTTATTAAACTGAAGAAAGAATATCGTACGACATAATTGTCCAGAACAGTAAATTTATCAATCAACCGCCTACACGATTTGCTTCGTTCTAGTCTGGTAAATTATTATTATATTAATCATACTAACTACACAACACTTCAAATTTGTAAATCTTGCATTCTTATCTATGTATTTTTAATCTTCCCCACAGTTACAAGAACCTTCACACCCTGAATTAAATTAATTACAAATTAAAACACACTATATAACTGAATTTAAATAAAGGATCAGAATAATCAACAATCGATTCACGCAATCTATAGCCCAAGCATATGTTAATTAGAACATATCTTATTCAATGTTAAAGAAGTAAACAAATAAAGAACCTTTATATATTTGCAAAATCTTGTCATTTGGAGTATGATTTAATGAGTTGGGAATAAAAAGTAACTGAATAAGTAGAGAATAATTGGTTAACATAAACAGTGAAATAACCTATGAGTTTCGTTGAGCCGATACTACAGCGCTTATAGCGGAATTATCTGACACCAAAGAGAGAGCATAAAAATACAAAATTATATATAATTCTCTTCAAGGTATAATAGGGTTGAACGAAATTACAGAATAACGCATTCATTATTTAAGTTTCAAGTACACTAACACTGATATTTTTTAGAGAACTAAGTTAATATTAATTAATTACATCAATATATCCCATAACTCCAAATATCTCAGATATTTAAATAATTAAGTAAATTAAACGACCTGAGAGAGTAAAGACAGGGGACATACCCGTTCATAGCAACGAATAGGCTTACATTGCGTGACACATTAGTAGACGCAAGACGACGTTTACCTACAATATGCGTGTAATGATTTTATCACCTCCACGCCTTCTCTTCTTCCATTTTTTCGGGAATCTTCCCACACATAATGCAAAGGAATTTCAATATACTTATATTCATGCGCTGATGGATCTGATCGATTCAATTAAAAAAATGCTAATAATTTTGTTTGTCTTGCATTTTCAATTGCTTGATGTTCTTGCCCTTCTCGAAAGTAAACATTCTGTCTACGCGGTAAATGAATGTCAAGTCTAACAATGACATGTGATTGAAAATCCATTGGTAATTCATCGATGCGCCATACAGCTTCAGTTGATCCGACATAACGGCCATTTAAAAAATTTTTAACTTCATCAATTTGTATTTCTTGACCTGGTTCATTTCTCTCTGAACCTAATTCAACAGATGCACTGTCATAGCCTTTATACACGTATTTATAAATGTATTTAACACTTTTAACTGTAGTGCATACTTCAACATTTATATGGCAATTAAATTTGGCAAGTAAATACGGATTGTATGGTACAACATAACGATTGTCGAGGCAACTACCGCGAACTTCAGCATTAATACCATTATCACGCCTTCTGTATAATGGATATCCATTTAATGATTCACATGTAAATTCATTAAATCGTTTTGGATAATCTTTTGTGCATTTTCCATCTCTCATACATACAGAATTTGGATTAAGTATACCGCATGGACCATGCATCATGTGTTTTACAACATATTCATGTAATGTAGGATGTGTTTGAATGTTAGGAATCTCCGCAGATACAACTTTATCAATATCGGTAGCGTTAACAATTTTATCTTGCTCATTTAAAGAGAGTAAAATGTGAGCATGAGGCAATCCTCTCTTTTGAAACTCAATTGTATAAATGAGTGCTTCAACATTACCGAAGATTTTTTTTAGTGTAAGGCCCTCAATTAATGCTTTCAGTTTGGACTTGAATACACGCACAACAATATCAGGTCGAAAATTAGCTGACTCACCTACACCAATATTACTAACTATTTCAGGCCAACTTGGATTGCAAGTCATTGTAATAAACAAAGAAGGCTTTCCGAAATGTTGTACAATTGACATTGCATCTAAATAATTCTGATACATATTTCTTGGAGATCCATTGAATGAAGATGGTAAAATTACTCTACGGCCAACATTATTGGCATTGGGGTTCAATTCTAAATAATCTGTTAAATTGTTGTAAACTTCAGACCTAAGACTTGTTTGATTTTGTCGAATGAAATGTAACCTTGTGCCCTCTATTCTCACATATATATCAACTATCCACTGCAGAAATAATTTTTGTGAATGGTGCAACATGCTAAAATCTTCTCTAATTGCAAGTCGATAGGCTGCATACTGAAGCATGGTTAATTTATTTCTGGGCACTCTTGAATTAGATGTAGTTGTTACATTATGAGAAATATTGATATGCCACCCAGTATCACCATTTGGAAAAAGTAATGGATACGCTAAAGGGTCCAATGATGAATCCAAAACAGAGATATTTTTAATGGTACCATTAACTTTTGAAAACGAAACCATATTTCGTTCAAAGGGTGGCTCACCATCAACTGTACTAAATATTACTGCTACATCAGTTTGAACTGCATCATTATAACGGCGTAGATCTAAATCACGATTTACTTTAATGAGCATACAAATTTCTTTATTTTGATTTTCAACTCTCTGACAATGATCTTTCATTGCAATGAATGACCGAACGAAAGGATTAATGCGTTCCAATTCAAGAGAGATTTCGTGCATTATATTGTTATTGCATGTTTGATTATAGTGTTCACGTAATCTATAATTGACAGCAGTGTCAACATCATAAAAATATAATTGCGCATAACATGGTGAGCGACCATATCCAGCAGTCATTGGACCTGATCTGTGATAAAAAACATTATGTATTTTAAAATGATACACTCCATGCGTAACTGTATCCGAAATTTTAGCTTCTGAGCTAACCATAGCAAATGATGAATTGTATTTACGAATGTTTTCAAAATAATTTTTTGACTTTCTTTTTATTGAAGGTTCATTTGAAGTAAGTCCATCATACAATGATTTAAAGTATTCATTTTGACTTAAGGCTGGTAATGTTGCTTTACCCTTATGACAACATGAAGTGAATGCAGTCCTTTCACCTAAAGTGACCTCAGATTCGAAATGTTTTGCATTGCAAAACCTGCATTGTAAATGCATTAATCCACAATCAAAAGTATTAAAATTTCTTGGAATGACATTCAGTGCGCATTTAAATGTATCTGGTTAGTAAGAAGAATGATCCGTCACGTGAGGACCAAAAAATGTTAATGAAGCGGTCCGAGTGGACGCAAAAATGTTAAGTATGAAGTGTTCGTGATTTACTGTTGTAATTAATTAGCCAGGATGCAGAAATGATGAAGAGAGAGTGGACTGTAGTTAATACATTTATTGAAATTGTTCACATATACACCATTTAAATAGTTAGGTTTCACATTTGAATAAGAGATTGGCTAATGAGTGCATCGTAAATACAAGTTGTATGTTACATTGAAATTAATTTAATGAAAGGGCCTAAAAGGCCATATATGAAGTCTTGGGCCTAAGGCCTACATTAATTGTCGTATGATGAATTATGAATAGAGGCGCGAGTATGCGACACTCGAATTACTTGAGTACAAGTATTAGCAATGTATTGCTAGCATATTGCATGTATGCAATATATATAATACGGCCTAAGCCTAAATAATTGTCGCGACAAAGAAAATGTGACAGTATAGCAGCGGGCGCAAGCCGACCGCCGTTAGCGAGCGTATGTAATGAACTGTGTAGATGCACGGACATGAATTGAGCAGATTAAAGTGCAGATTAAAAGCGCAGATTAGCCAACCTATAAATGTAAAAATTACCGCGCTACTGTACATAACTGCCCATCAAAAATCAGTAGATTTTTTACTACATTTTAGTAACTTATTACATACATTTTGGTAACTTATTATATAACATACAGAGTTCATCTCAATAGGCTGCATTGAACCTTGAGTTGTAATCTTAGATAACAGCTGTACATTAATTGTTTAGCGATAAGCTTGAGTAAAGATAAGCGTTTAGTAGGCCAAGGTTGGCGTGCAAATGATTGTATTGCATATTGTATTGCCCAAATATGTTGTATGTATAAAATATTGAACGATATAAAACATGAAAAATACATAATTTGACAATGTTTAATAATGCATGATCAGAAACTCATCACATGATGGCCCGATAAATTGTAACCCTATGCAAGTCATAGATGGTTACCGTGAAATAGTTGAGGCCAGTAGACCTGTACAGAGTATTGTTTACAATGAACAAATAAATTGTCACAAATTATACATATTTAGACGTAAATCTAGCATGGCGTCATAAAGTTGAACGAGTCATGCTATACCTGAAGTTTCAGGAATTTACAATATATTGTTGTGTGAGAACAAGCTATAGATAGCTGACTGATTGCGAGCACATATGTAATGACATGTATGTCATAATTAAGTAGGAATGATAATTGTGCCATGCATAATCACAAAATACAAAATACAAAATACAATATAAAAATAAAATCTAGGCGTGGCGTGGTTACATACAGTAGACGCAAAAACCAGTATGTTTTACATAGACGCAAGTTATATAATAAATACAATAAACACCAATTCAGTTAATTACAAATGTAATACATGTGTTGAACAATTGTGAAAAATAAATTCAGAGAGTAACAAAATTTTTACATAATAGTAAGCAAAGACATGAGGCATAAATCAAATGTTGCATATACAAAAATACAAAATAATAATTAAAACCTTGCATATTAAATAAACTGACACTTGCTTGAGTAAAACAAACAGTTTCTGAATCAAAAATATACAAATTAAAGCTTATGCTAAAAACAAAGGTGCTTATAACTAACAAAGTCTTCTTTGAACATCTGATTTATGTGTTTTTGACAAATATATACAAAGGAAAATAAACCCCTTTTTTTACTGTTCGTCCCTAGTAGGGACCAAACATAATTTATGGATTTGTCTGCGCAAAACACCAGTAGGCGTGCGAATGTCTACGACTCTAATTAAGTTATCTGGGCCGGGAAATGTGGCGGTAATTACATCAAATTTCCAGGCTAATGGAGGTAGGTTATCCTCAATAAGTAAAACTAGGTCCCCAATGGAAACATTATCCTTAGCGAATTTCCATTTGTGACGCTGTTGTAACTGGTGTAAATAGTCGCGAGACCAAGCGTTCTAAATGACTTGGACAAACCTCTGGAGAAGTTGCCAACGTCCAAGACGAGAGATAGGAATATGAGATAAGTCTGGGTCCGGTATCGCCGTTAATGGTGCGCAAATCAAAAAATGGCCAGGTGTAAGTGGCACCGGATCATTTACATCCGAAGAGATGGCAAATAAAGGGCGAGAGTTTAGACATGCCTCTATCTGAGACAAAACTGTCGTAAATTCCTCGAAGGTGAGTATAGACTTGCCTACCATGCGGCGCAAATGAAACTTTAAACTCTTTATGCCGCTCTCCCAAAGACCACCAAAATGAGGTGACGAGGGTGGAATAAATGACCATGAAATACCCTGAGAGGCCGTGAATGATTTGATTGATGAGGTGGCATCCTTATTATGCCAAAGATTGTAGAGGTCATGGTAAAACATTGCGGGCCTTCCTAAAGTTTGTGCCATTGTCAGAGTATAACTGACTGGGTATGCCCCTGCGGGACATAAAACGACGTAAGGCAGCTATAAACGCACTGGCTGTAAGGTCGGAAACCAATTCCAAATGAATGGCCCTGGTTGCTAAGCAAATGAACAAAGACACGTATGCCTTAGAGAGAGTTCTGGATTTCTGCCCGCCATGACGAATCATGAAGGGACCACCATAATCAACCGCGCAGAATAGAAACGGCCGTGATGGAGTGACTCTAGGAGATGGTAAAATACCAAGCCTCCAGTGGCGGCTCGTCAGGTGACGCAGGTGAAGCGCTGCTTCACCTAAAATAACTGGTTCAGTGTGTTTCTTTTTACACAAAATTATTTTAAATTTTGTGTTTAAAAATATTTTTTAAAATTAAATTTCGTCTGTATAATAATTAAAATAACATTTACACGCGATGGAAATAGGTTACAGAAGCTGGACATTGCTGCGATCGTAAGCCTACTGGTGGCGGAAAGCGCTGAGACCGTAGAAGCAGCTTTCTGCAACTTGTATACTGCATCAGTTAATACGTCACTAACAATGCTTGGTTTATGACGGTTGCCATGACAACGTATAGCCGTAATCAGCGTTCCCCCACCCACGTGAAGCAGTGTCGTTGTGTTGTTTCTCAGTTGTGTACGTATACAGTGCTTTACCTATCCAGCGCGTTTGTTTTGTTCATTGTATTTGATCGTGTGTGAAGTTTTTACAGAATGATTCCTTCATATGACCAAGTATGTGTTTTATTAGAAACACCATTTTCAAGATGGAATAATGATGATAAGAAGAACTTTTAAGCTGTTAAAAACCTATGCCTATATTGAAAGTAAATAAAGTTGCAAAAATAAAGGGCAAGGTGTACAATCGCAACTTTAAACAAAATTGGTATTCAACGTTCGAGTGGTTGTGTGGCAGTTATTATTTAAATAAACTTTTTTGTATGCCCTGCTTAATTATTAGTGTTAAATCAAGTGCGTGGAATAAGAACGGCTTTGATGATTTCGGTAACGTTACTCGTGCTCTTTCCAAACATGAAGGTTCTTCTGAGCACATGCTTTGTGCATTGAGTTTTTCAAAACTAAAGAAAAATTTAAGTACTATCGAGGATGCTTTGAAGGAAAATTCTAGGTTGTATATTAAACACTTCAATGACAACGTTCGGCTTAACAGACATTTTATGCATCTTCCTATTCGTGCAGTTCTTTACTTGGGTAAACAAGAATTAGCATTTCGCGGTCACCACGAAGAGTTATCATCTATTAATCGCGGAAATTTTAAAGAACTGCTAGAAACCTTTGTATCGATAAGCTCTGTAAATATTCAAGAACACTATAAAAAAATCTTACCCGTCTTTGCCGGCAATTCTAAGACTATTCGGAATGAAATAATTGACTGCATTTCACAATATATTGATGAGCACTTCGCAAAGGAAATAGAAGATAGTATATTTTATTCAATTCAACGTTCGGCTTAACAGACAATGTCCACAAATCTCAATGTAGCATCATAATTAGATACGTTATTCCCGGAGGAAAGCTGGTGGAAAGATTTTTGGGATTTTATGATGTTAGTTCCAGTCGGACTGCCGACACACTGTTTCACGTTGTGTTATAGTCCCTCGAAAAATTTGACTATAAATCAAAACTTATTCCCTAGTGTTTTGATGGTCAGGGGAATTAAATTGTCTTCAGGCAAAAATCAAAGAAGTAGTGCCACAAGCGGTTTTTGTTCACTGCATGGCGCATTGGTTGAATCTAGTGCTACAACAAAGCTGCAACATCATTTCGCAATGTCGGATATTTTTTGCAACTGTTAACGGTTTACCGTCTTTTTCCACAGTTCTGCTAGGCTAACTTACGCAGTAGACACAGTCGTTGGAAGACGAATCCCTACTTCCGTTATTACGCGATGGAAGTCTAATTCCAAAATTGTGAATAGCCTACTATATATAACGAATGGGATTCATTAAAAGAAGTATTCACTAAAATTGTGAACGATTCAAATTATGATCAAACATCAATTAGGCAGAGTGATGGCTTCTTAAATAAATTTAATGATTTTGAATTTACGCTTTGGTTGTCGTTTTTAACGATATTTTTGGAGCCACGGATGCTCTCTTCGATGTGCTACAAAAGAATCATTTGACATTAATTTCTGTATCTTGCAAGTTAAAAATACGCAAACACTCATAAATAGCAAAAGAACTGATGATGCATTTATGAAAATTTTCGATTTAGCTGCTTCAAAAACAACAGTTCCAACTGAATACCATGAATGGCAGAAAAGAATTACACTCACACGAGATCAACTTTTTGAAAAATACAAAATTCTGTATTATGAAATTTTAGATAACCTTTCAGTACAAATAGCCACACGTTTTAATGATATGGAAAAGCTTCAGTTTGTTACATTAATGGATACTTCAAAGTTCGTAACGTATTTTGAAAACTTTCCCACGGATGCATTAAGTAACTTAAAGGTGTGCTACCCTAATCTGTTTACCGATTTCCAAAGACTGAAAAACGAATTACAGCTTATTTATGAGGATAAGCAATACAGACAAATGGAAACACTAAATTTTATGGAACTTTTAGCTGTCAACAGGAACATCTTTAAAGAAGCTTACAAACTGTTTTGTTTAATAGTAACTATTCCATCCAAAAGCGTTTCCGTAGAATGAAGTTTTTCTTGTTTAAAAAGAATAAAATCATACCTGCGCAATACAATGACAGAGGACAGACTTACTAACTTATCAAAAATTTCCATAGAAAAGGAACTGTTAAATGAATTAATTAATGTACAACCATTTTATGACGACATTATCGACAAGTTTGCATATTTGAAAGAGAGGAGAATTGACCTTGTGTTCAAGAAATAAAATGCAAGCCTGTAAGTACTTACTATTTTTAACTACTTTATTTGTAAATTTTATTAACATACTTTTCTTTTGTCTCCATATGTTATTCATGATTCCAAAACAGGAAGAAACATATTCACATAAATGATTGGGGGGGGGGGACTGCCACCGGTTCTGCTTCACCAATCCTCGAATCCACGAGCCGCCACTGCAAGCCTCTGAACCTGCTGTTTGGCACTAAACCTGAGACACTTGACACATTTATGAATGATGGAGCGAATGACTAACCTGGCATTAATAATCCACCAACGTTGACGAAGTGAGTGATGCACGAGTTGAGCACCAGCATGAAGTAGACAAATGTGTTTGCGTTCAATAATAAGGCGAGTAATATGAGCCGATGGATGCAAGACAATAGGATGTTTAGTGTCGTAAGGTAATTGCGACTGCTGTAATCGCCCGCCTACGCGTATTACTCCAGAATCATCAAGAAACGGGTCGAGAGAAGACAACTTACTCCTGATAGAGGCAGAAGACCCATTACGAAGACAATTAATCTCGGCTGCAAAGTGGATCGACTGAGATTGTTTTATGAAGAAATTAAGAGCATGATGAATTTCGACGGGGGTAAGAGCGCCCGTTATTTTGTCAGCACTAGAGAGTCTAATATTTTTGATGAACCGAAAACAGTAAGCGTATACACGTGTCAGACGGTGCAACGAAGAAAAGTCCTTAGAAAGGTTGATAGCCAGGGTAGACATTAGACATTAGAGAAAGGTTGGGGATTTGTTTCTCTTCCGCAGTGACTTCAGAAGACGACGGATTAGAAGGTAAAAAGAGTGGAAAAGGATTGGACTCGGAAGATTGAGACAAACAATCGGGACCGTGCCACCAAAGCGAACAATCGCGCAAAACGTCAGGGTGACACCCCCTAGAGATAATATCAGCAGGATTGTGTCTAGAATTGATGTGGTGCCATGTATAGGCTTGCGTAAGACGCTGAATCTCGGCAACACGATTAGCGACGTAGGTTTTCCACTTCGTGGACTGGGCGTGAATCCAATAAAGAGACACCATGGAGTCAGAATATAAATGAACACTTATTAATAAACGAATAAAGCGCAGGAACGACCTTAGATACGAGTTGCGATAACAACAAGCAAGCACAGAGTTCGATGCGAGGTAATGACACCTGTCGCAGGGGAGCCACGTGAGATTTAGAACACAGGAGATGACAGGAGGCCGATGAATCTTGATAAATGACTCTAATATAAATACAGCACCCAAATCCCTTTCCAGAAGCATCCGAAAAACCATGTATTTCAACTGTACTTGCCTCAAACTTGCAACGAATAGAACGTGGGACAACAATTTTGCTAATCAGACACAATTTGTCGCACAATGAATGCCAAGCCAAACGTAATTGCCCGGAGATTGGTTCATCCCAACCAAGATTGCAAAGCCAGAGTTGTTGCATAAACTGTTTGTACAAGAAAACAATGGGACCGATCAGTCCAAGTGGATCGTATATGCCTGCGATAATCGATAGAATTCTCCTCTTGGAGATGCTTGATTCAATGGGGAATGATTTAATTTCAAACAGGAATGAATCGGCAGTGTTATTCCAGAGAATGCCCAGGGTACGCACATTGCCCTGTTTGTTTAAGGGGAGTGATAAATTGTCATGACTTGAGACCACCCTGGGTTCATTAGATGGCCATTTATGCAGCGTGAAACCGTATTGACTCAATAACGTACCTAAGTCAGATTTCAACTTGGTCAGATCAGAGATGGTGTCTGCACCGGTTAGCAAATCGTCGACATAGAAATCATTTGTTATAGCTAACGCCGCAACAGGAAAAGAAGCTTCATGGTCCTTACCAATTTGAATAAGACAGTGAATGGCCAAAAACGAAGCACTAGCCGTGCCGTAGGTTACAGTTCGCAATGCAAAGTGTTTAAATTGTTCGAGGGGAGAGTCACGCCACAGAATACGTTGATAGTGACAATTCTTTTCAGCTACGAGAATTTGTCGATACATCTTCTCAATGTCGGCGATGAGAACATAGTTATGCATGCGGAAACGTAAAATAATAGAAAAAAGGTCTTGTTGAACATTCGGGCCTACCAACAATATGTCATTGAGAGAAAGGCCATTGGTAGTTTTGGGCGAACCGTCAAAAACGACGCGCAGTTTTGTGGTCGAGCTAGACTGCTTAAAAACGGCATGGTGAGGCAGATAGTAAGTATTTGACACCCCTGAATTGATAGAGCAATTATTGATAAGCGTCATGTGGCCAAGATCCTTATATTCATTAATAAAGTCTGCGTAATCGCGCGCAAGCTTAGAATCACGCCTGAATCGGCGTTCTAAATTCAAAAATCTTGCTTCAGCATTGGTATAAGATTCCCCCAACTGGAGATGATTGGACTTAAATGGCAGTGAAACAATGAACCTACCCTCCCGATTGCGATGAGTAGAACGCACGAAATGCTCCTCACAAGCTGACTCATTATCAGGTGTATTATCAGGGATAGTTTCTGCCTCCCAAAATTTTTCGAGAGACTGCAAAATTTGACCGTCGTTGTTCCTAGCTAGGAACGAAACAGCAGGACCCTTGTAGCGGCAGTGCTTGGGCAGATTGCCTGCCAAAATATAGCCTAACTTTGTTTCCTGAATAACGGGAAAATGAGGACCGCATACGATTTGTTGGCTAAAATTAAATCCAGGTAAAATTGCGCCCCTAAGAGTATGTCGATTTCGGATGATATGTTGAAATTTGGGTCAGCAAGAAAAATGTTGTCTGGAATGTTGAATTGATTTATGTCAAACGATTGTGCTGGCAGATTGTGGGTTAATGCAGATAAGATAGCACATTTTGCCTCGAAGCTAAATCTCTGATAACGAGAAATAATGCGTATAGACGCGAGATTAGTGGCATGACACGCGGTATTATTTATACCTGTAATCGGTATGTTGGATTTAGTCAAATTAAGCTGTAATTTCTTGGCAAATGATTTGGTACAAAAATTTATTTGTGAACCCGCATCCAGAAGAACTCTTGCCTTTTGTCTGTGGCCAGCCTGGTGACCATAATTGCTGTTGATAAAAGAATATTATTCGTGGATAGTAATTTGAGTGAACAGTAATTACTGCTGCTGGCAGAGATTGACTTCGGCACATTGCTTATGTGCAACAATGTATGGTGTCGTTTTGAACAGATCTTACATGCCTGCTTAATCTTACAATTAGATACAAAATGATCTGATCTAAGACAATTGGTACAACATTTGTGACTTGATACAAATTATCCCCGTTCAGCGGTGCTTAATGCACGAAATTTATCACATATGTAAAGCGGGTGATTAGATTTACAACACAAACATGAATAATTGCTTGACGCTGAGTGATAACTCTTAAATGTAGTACTGCCAGCAGTGTTTCTTGATTTATATTTATCATATTTATTGTTAAGTCTTAAAATCGGCTTGTTGAGTTGCTGTCCGGCATCAATAGGCAGTGTATTTTCTAACAGCTGTCTACGTGAGTTTAAAAAATGACTGAAATCTTGAAAGTTAGGAAGATAATCAGGTTCTATAGACTCCTTCCATAATTTAAAAGTAATATGGTCGAGTTTTGCTGATAATAATTGTATAGTGATAAGTTCAAATGAATTCACTGACAGTTGCATTGCTGCCAGTGAATTAACGGAAGACGTTATTGTATTTGTGGATTCTGCCAGACTTTGGACAGAGTCTTTAATTGTTGACTTGACTTGAAGTAAATTTTGAATGTAGTACTTTGCTAGTATGCACTTGTTGTCATACCTTGCGGACAGCAAACTCAACGCTATCGAGTAGTTTTCATTACAAATAGGTAGTGATTTAATTAAGTCTAATGGCTCATTTTTTAGAGAAGAATGCAAATAATGTAGTTTCTGCACTGGCGTTAGATCGGATCTTGCATGCACCAAGTCCGAAAAAATTGAATAAAAATGCTGCCATTCCAAGATATTGCCTGTGAAGCAGGGCAAACTTATCGGTTTTAATTGCATATGGCCCGTTAATATGGGAGGTACAGTCTGAACATTAAAGGTATCAATTAATTGTAAAATATTCGCTTCTGTGGAATATAACATTTCTTCGACCTCAACTCGGTCTTCTTGAGCAGCGTTTATGTCCTTGCAAATAAGTTTGATTTCGGACTGTACCTCATCGTATTTCGTTGCCAAGCTTTTCAAACTTTCAAGTCTTACTGTTAAAAAGTGTTTTGTATTAGAATTTGTATCAAAGTTACTGACAGCTGATTGTATACGCACTATTGCGGACTTTAAGCCGCCTCTCTTTCTGACTAACACTTTGAGGCCTTCTTCAGCCATTGTACGCACCTTGAAATGATGTTAGTGAGGTGATACCTTGTGGGCGATGTTCTGAAGCGTCGACGCCGTGGAGAAGATGGCAAACACACAGCTCGGAGAGATGACTGCTTTGACTGACGTACTGAAGCTAGCAGGTGTAAGCTCTTGCGATGATGTCGTCAGGAGGCTCAAAGGCGACGAGCGAAATGCTGGTTTAATCACGCCACGGTCGTATCAGCAGATATGCTGAGTCGCCCGTGATGGCCAGAAATTGGGGCAGAAATAATAAATGGGTGAATGATGTATCCGGGAATCCAGGTCCGGATGACCAAAAAATGTTTAGATCCGGTCCGAAGGACCAAAAAATGGTTAGTAAGAAGAATGATCCATCACGTGAGGACCAAAAAATGTTAATGAAGCGGTCCGAGTGGACGCAAAAATGTTAAGTATGAAGTGTTCGTGATTTACTGTTGTAATTAATTCGCCAGGATGCAGAAATGATGAAAAGAGAGTGGACTGTAGTTAATACATTTATTGAAATTGTTTACATATACACCATTTAAATAGTTAGGTTTCACATTTGAATAAGAGATTGGCTAATGAGCGCATCCTAAATACAAGTCGTATGTTACATTGAAATTAATTTAATGAAAGGGCCTAAAAGGCCATATATGAAGTCTTGGGCCTAAGGCCTACATTAATTGTCGTATGATGAATTATGAATAGAGGCGCGAGTACGCGACACTCGAATTACTTGAGTACAAGTATTAGCAATGTATTGCTAGCATATTGCATGTATGCAATATATATAATACGGCCTAAGCCTAAATAATTGTCACGACAAAGAAAATGTGACAGTATAGCCGCGGGCGCAAGCTGACCGCCGTTAGCGAGCGTATGTAACGAACTGTGTAGATGCACGGACATGAATTGAGCAGATTAAAGTGCAGATTAAAAGCGCAGATTAGCCAACCTATAAATGTAAAAATTGCCGCGCTACTGTACAGTATCCCTCAAAATAATTTCATCATTTTGTATACTATTTACACTATTTAAATTTGCATTTGGTCTATTATCATTTTGACTTTCACGCGAATATATATTCCTTCTTCTTTGTCTCTCACTCCGACCCGTCAATGTTCTATGTCGAGGCATAATGGAAGTAGGTGCGAATATCTGAATGTAAAAAAAAACATGTAATGAAATTACTGAAACTAAGATTAGACAGGGTTTAATTTAAAAATAATAAAATATACTCACTTTTTTGAAACCACCAATAATAATTAGGCGAGAGTAAGTCAATTCAAATTGCTGCTACAAAATTTTCCTTTTGCAACAGGTGTATATTAAGCAAGCTGTATTTCACTTTCAACTGCACATTAATATATAAAACACAGATATCTAATATAAAAAATATAAAATAAACGCTTTTTTGCCTTGACATACACTCCACAGACTATTGAAAAAGGAACATTTGAAATAACACAAAATTCACAGCTCATTCAGTCAATCTGTCAATAATTATTTGTTGGCAACATTTTAAAATTCTTTGGCGACACTCTCTACTCTGTGTGACTGTTTGACCACAGACTATTATGTGTTTGACATTGGCAGTATGAACGTAAATAAACGACAGAATATTATGTGTTTGACATTGGCAGTAAGAACGTACACTAAAATGAAAAAAATATAATTTTATTGCCTGGCAACTAAATTATTTTATTTTTAACAATTACCATTGTTTGTAAAAGTTTAAACGAATTTTCAAGTGCAAATGAATGTTTTATTTTATTTTATTTAATGTATTTGTAACACATATTATATATAAATTTTAGCTTTCTGCACTCCTTCTTCATATAAACTTTAACTATGCCAAATCTCACACTCCTCCATGCGCGCAATATGCTTAAAAAGGGGTACAAAGTTTTCTCTTCACGTATTAATATATAGATAAAAGTCTGTAAATAAAAAATAGGTTCATATGTATTGTATTACTGTATTTTCAACTTACGTACAATAATTGCAGTTTCTCTCCTAGTTTCTGTCCCCACATGTCTTTCAAAGTGCATTGTCGTGACTTCTTCACAAGAGAACGTTGTATGATCTCCTTTGCATCCTGCATCAACTCCAGGAGTTCTGGAACATTCTTGGAAGCTGCAAATTCCTGAAGGTCACTCACAACAGATAGTGCTTCTCCAAAAGTGCGTATTTTTAGCTCCCTTTCATTGCCTTCGTCGTCGTCGTCCATTTCTTCCATGACTTCACACCTGCTGTTTTCGGCAGCAATATCAGCTGCACTTTGAATGTCTTCAGTCATGGCAAGTTCATTATCAAAATTTACTACATCTTTAGCTTCATCTGGCAGATTTCCTTGCTTACAGAGAACGGAAATTTCCTGTAAATTTTCCACTGTAACATCTTGTGTATCCGCTGATGCTTATGCAGGAAAACCAGCTTTAAGGAAACACTTCTTTACTGTTTCAGAGAGAATTTTCTTCTTGGCCTGATGGATCCAGTTAACAGCATCAAGGACATTTAATCTGTTTAACAAGCTGAGAAACATTGGTACTGGTGTTGATTTTAGCAACAAGTGACTGCAGTACAAACTTCCTATAAAAGGATTTAAGTGTATAAATTACACCCTGATCCATAGGTTGTGTAATTGAAGTTGTGTTGGGGGAAATAGGCTAGCTTCACATTAGACAAATCAATCCTTGGATGACAGGTCCAAGAACAAAATGACCTTACGACCTTAACTTTTCATTCTTCCATTAAAAGAAAGAAGCCACTCTTCCATTATAGCACTGGTCATCCAGGCTTTTTTATTAGATCGCCAATTGACTGGGAGGGAATTACGATCCAGGTGTCGGAAGGGCCTGGGACATGCTGATTTTCCAATCACTATAGGTTTTTCAATTTCACCAGTCATGTTAGCACAAATAAATAATCTAAGTCTTTCTTTAGACAGCTTGCCACCTGTGCATTTATCACCACGTACAGTCAGTGTCTTTGAAGGCAACACTCTAAAAAACAAACGTGTTTCATCACCATTATACACATTTCTAGGTTCATATCCCACAACTAGATCTCCAATTTTCCCTTTCCAGTCCGCTAGTGTCTGCATATCAACATCATTTGCTTCACCACACACAGCATTAAAAACAATGTTATGGCGATGTTTGAAACTCTCGAGCCACCCATCGCTTTGAAATTGTGCTTGCAAATTTTGTTGCTGTCTCTAAAGCTTCAGTCTGTATCAATGGTCCAGAAATAGGAATTCCTTTAGCGCGCGCACTAACGAACCACTCGAACATAGCACGATTTATTTCATCATAGTCCGTAGATTTTGTGATGCGTTTCACATGTCCTGCTGTTCCCTTTACCCATTCGTCTTTAATTTTTATTTTGTTTTTCAAAATGTCATAAATTTGAGTTTTTCCCACTTTAAACAACACGGTTAATTCTTTAGCTGGACTTTTTTTTTTTTTCGTGTTCTTCAATAACTTTAATTTTCTCCTCCAGTGTAAGTATCTTATGTTTAGAAGTCATTGTTACTGAATTACGTACACAAATACAGTAAAAAGTAAATTTAAAAATCACTCAAGTTCGCAGTTTCCTTCCATTCATACTTAATCACTTGTCAGAACGAAACTGAGAATGAATACACTATACAGTACCAAACACTTGTACCCTACCGTGTGTATTGCAAGAGGGTTGGAAGAAGTAACGGTACATTGCTTTCACTTACAGATGTTACCCCATGTAGCGTACCTGCTGCGTCCTTGAAGAAAGATTAGAGTTAATGGTTCCTAGAACTTCGGTGCAAGTATAGTCGCGCTCAAAATTAATGCCTATTACTTTTTCAAAATTTAAAATGATCAACAAAATTTAGTACGTAGCTATGTATTACGCATAAAATAATCCGTCTTAGTCAGGTTATTTGCACAAACAGTTCCCAAAAATTATTCCGTTTCCGCGTTAGGCAGTTTTCCGGTTTAGAGTATTATTTTACATAGGAAATAACTCCGTTCCGAAATTTATTTTCCATTTGTCCAGGTTTCCAGTATATAGGGCGTCCGGCTTAGGCAGGTTTCACTGTACATACATTTGATTGTCACCTGAGTTTTATATTGTAACGCTATGTTATCCCATTACATAAAGTAGGTCCCAAATTAAACCATTTCATGACCATGATAAAGGAAGAACAGAATATAAAGTCATTAAATAAATTGTATACCATCATTATGATATGAGATAAGATAGGTAGATGAGAACAATGTAATAATATTAGTAAGAAATATAATAATATACTTGTGTACATTACCAAGAATAAGATTTACTCCAGTAAACTGCATTAAAAAAGGGTAAAAAGGATAGAACTTATATGCCATAATGCCGCCATAAACTGGATATTCAATAAAATAACATTATGAATAGAATAATTAATTAAAACAATAGAATAGAATAATTAAGACAAAAAGAATGAAATCAAATAATGTTTATTTATGATTATAAATGAAATAATGTAAAGCAAGAAAAAGTATTAAACTAATAAATTAAAATGTACTATAAAACAACAATGAAACAAATGTAAGCCAATATGTAAGGTTATGTACCATTGTATTGTTTTAAGTAACAATAGTTATAATATAAATTATAACATAAATTAGAAGAAATATGAGACACTGAACATTGTCAGTAATTGTAATTAAAGAAAACAAGTTTTGAATGTAAATTATTGAAACAAACTATATTATATAAATAATGCTAGAAACAGTAATATTCGAAGAATATTCTAGGAATAAAGATGCTAGTAAACAATAAGTATAAACCAAAGAAAATAGTGAAACCAAATGCATGTACTGAACCTTCAGAATACAGATTCTGAAGCTAATAACGTCTAGAATAAATAATAAAGACAATGTTAATTGACAAACTAGGTTGTCAAGTTTCAGTAAGTTATGAAGCACATGTGAGCATAATCAAATAATAAAAAGAAACTTGTATTAGGCCTATCAAAATAAGAGTGAAGTTAAGAGTCACTATCCTGAACCAAGGAATCACGATTAATTGTTTATATTGTTTATAATATATAAGTGTAATGTTAGGTCGCTATTATTTAATAGAAGTTGCACAAGTGTATCAAGAACAATGTAGAGTAATTGTCTTATAGTAAAGTACCGGTACTTATTTTAAACAAAAAAAGGAAAATAAAGTGTGTAGGACCATGGACCAGTAGACATGGATAACCGATTTATAGTATTTGTAAACAATTAATGATTGTTATTAATATTGTGTTAAAAGTGAAAGCCAATGAACAAGAACAATTGAGAATAACTGTCTTGCATTAAGAAGAAAAAATTGTTAAAATATGAAAGTAATAATGTTCAAACTAGGGTAGGCCATTATGCCTAGACCACTTATTTATGTTAATTATAAGAAATAAGTATTAATTCATGTCATTTGTATTATTGTAAAAGAGGTAGGAAGTTGTAAGTAGCAATTGTGATCAGTAATATCACAATAAAATTAAGTGATATTAATATAAGAAGTGGGATGTACATGTGGCTAACATTGTAAAAAAAACCAAATACTTAGTCTACGTTTTTTACAGACTTAAACAAATTTTATCAAAAAAGCAACTACTACAAATATACTATGGACTATTCCATAGTGTGGCAGGGTATGCTATCATAGGCTTGGGGGGGGTCTATATAAATCATCTCTAGACGCATTGGATCGGCTGCAAAAGTGTATTCTTAAAATTATAGGAGTCAATGAACAGGATTCGGATAAACCATTAAATATTAAACAGGTGTTTGTAGTGAATTCTATAGTTTATCAGTACGATGATCTAAAAAGTGAGTTTTTACAAAATCAAATCAACACACGGTATAAAAGTATTATATTGCCACGACACCTATTAAGTATTGGGCAAAGAAGCTATGTGTATTATGCCATAAAATATTTTAGTGAATTACCTAATGAACTGAAAAATCTAAGTGTAAATATAAAAGTGCTTAAAAAAAAAATCAAAGAAAAAATTAGGAACATTGTTATTGAATAATAAAAAAAAAAGTCTATTATGATATGGACCTTTTCTCTCTCTTTTTTTTCATTTATTTATTGAATTGTATTATAGTACAAACTAAAATTTTGTTGAAATTGAAAAATACTTTATTTTTAATATATTACTATGATCGGTGAGGTAAAACTCACAATTAGTATTAAGTATATAAATATTAATTCTAAGGACCAACCTATGTACGGGCATTTATGCCCCCTATAGGTTCTTTATTGTATAATTTTTATTATATGTAAAGGAAAATTGGCAATAAATATTATTGTTATTATTATTTATTATAAATAAGTTTTGAGTAACCCAGGTTGGGTTAGGCATAGTTAGCCAAATATGGTTTTTTATAAACTACTACTCTATTAATTATTGTAAATAAGGTATACTCAATTATTAGTAAGTATCATTGTTTATTTATAAACAAATAGATAAGTAAGTAAAATTAGCATTTTTATGTGAAAATAGTAAATAAGGCAAATGTTAATATTTTTACTTTGTTATTAATGATCAAAACACTATTGTGTGGGGCACCAAAATGTTCGTCTCAGAAAATGCTGAGTAATGGCACTAATGAATTGTTTACTAAAACTCATATAAGGGAATAATATTAATTATAAAAATTTAATCAATTCCGAGCCCTTGGACATACTTGTGTAAAACAATTTATTATAGTCTTGAACCCCGGAAAACAATGCTGGAAAGTGTCTATTTTAACGAGGGTTACCGAATAATTACAAAAATTAAAATAAATCAACCAATCAGCAAGCATTACCTGCCAGTCAAAGCGAGATTCTGACAAAGGTGAGAAGGCAGTCTACGAAAGTTTTCCAACGAGGATGCTACGCTTCTCCTGTGACCGATTTTCAGAATTAACCTCGTACAGCTGACCAGATGTGATAAGTGTGTCAAAGTGTAATTTAGGTTAGGTAGTATGTCAACAAAGGACATCCTAACCTATTATCAGTTAACCTTTATGGAGTACAGTGTTCGTATAGGGCAGTGGATATTAAATATCAATAAATAAATAAAGGGAATTAAAATAAAAGTGCAATAAGAAAGGAGGGTACAAACAAGCAAGTATAGTGATAATTAAACAATAATATACGATATCAGACTTAAGAAATGTATTCCCTTTCACTTATTATAGACATTCAGAAATTATTTAACCACTGTAACACTATTTAATCACTTTCACTAATTATTTTTTAATGATTACCGGTATTAAATTTAAATTAATTACTTTTGTCAATATTATAAGCATTCAATGAGCAAGCTAACCAAACTTGGTTATGTTAACACTTGGATATAATCCGAGATTTATTTTGTTTTCTCAACCGTAGATATAAGTATTTATGTGAATAATTCTATAGTTAGTAATCTTTTGTGAGGTTTTGTTCTTCAAAGAAGACATTTTTTATTCTATATCATGGTCAAAAGAACCTAATAATTTAATAATTGTAAAATAATGAATGCCACTTTTTACATTCATTAGCAAAGCTAATGGTACCATACCAACGTTGAATCCGGGGATTGTCTCTAGCCGGGTCAATCAGGTTAGATTATGAATTTATTTTGTTATTGAAGTCAGAAGAAAGTTAATATGGATATCAAACGAAAATAAAAGCAATTTTAAGGGAAAAGACTTGTGTATGAACTATCATTATTAATATTAGTGATCGTCTTGCCACACTGGAAAACTCGTACTAGTAGACATTCACAGGTTATGTTGGGAGCAGTTCTTACGGTAAACTATTTGCACGAAAATTCAAATATATCAATGAGTAAGTAAAGGTAACTGGGTGAAGCCAGCTGATCATTCCAGGGTGTTAGTTAATTTTTATGGGAACGATAATTATTTTTCACAAAAGGTTGAAATCATTTTTTTTATTAACCCGCAATGTACTTTCAGAATGGCACTACCTTACACCAACAAGGAAACGATCACCTAAACAACTCTTCACACTTCAAGAACCTTAATTTTAATTCCTATGATTAAATAAGTGTTTACTAATATTGAACATTTTTAACAATTTAAGGGTCAACATAAATACCTCAAGGAAGTTAGATTCACACTGTATTATACATACTATCTGAGTAGTTCGAATTACAATTAACTTCTGCTATTCACTGTATTTCATTAACAGAGATACGAAACCAGGTAGGTCAACGGCGTCTAATTCCAACAGCAAGACTACAAGATTGAGGTTCATCACCATTATTAAATATCCTGTTAATCAGTGTTACACATCATCATTGTTTACTTTACAGAGGTTATACAACCAACAGGTGAAGTGGACACATCAAGTGACTTTAGTAAGTCAAATTTTAAACTTAACTAAACTAATTACAAATTATTCTGTAACCATACAGAATTGGCGCTCAACACCTTAAACTTTATAAACATTAATAATATTGTGAAAGAAAAAAAAAGTCGTTTAGCAGAATTGGCACCAACAACTTGGGGCTTTAACAACAATTAGAATCACATAACATATAAAATAATACAAGAAATCGTAGGAGATGTTTCAATATATATCAAGAAATTTAATATGATTTACCATGCAATTAGGACACAGTGAAATAATAGTATTAGTACCAGCAAAATTAATTAAAAATTGTAAAACTAATTGAACTCTTATTTTTACAACAACAACAACAACAACAACAACAACAACAACAACAACAATAATAACAACTACAACAATGTAATAATAATTTCATGTATCATTTACTTGTCATTAACCAAGTACATTTACAACAAACTTAGTAGTGAAAGAAAATTTAATGGATTGTGAGTTAAATCAGGATTCCCCAAAATTTGTCTTTCTGGTGTCTTTTCTGAAATTACTATTATTACTATTGTTATGACATCACAGAACAATCTACATATTTATCAAATGTTCCAGACGAATCCAGCTGAATGTGTGTGTGGCGTACATGATTCTCGATGCATTAGCTAGACTGTGCCAGAAGCCTCGATGCATTAGCTAGACTGTGCCAGAAGCCGTGCGAACTGTGTCAAGGCCGCAATTAATTACGTCATAGTGAAGAGGAAATGCGAAGCTGTGGAATATTCTGGTCTGTGAGCGTTGTATAAATACAAGGTGGCAGCGGCCTTAGTTTCAGATATAGTTGCGATATATTACGTGCGGTTCGAGTTTATTGTCGGGAGATTACAAGTGATTACCGTGTGCATTCAAGTGGTTATTAATGAAGTGTTGTGTTTTATAATCGGGCGGTATAATTGTAATATGATTGTGTTTTATATTAGTTGACATTTTATTGCGTGTGAACAATTTTTATTTAATTTGTTGTAAGAGACAGTGTTGTTCATTATGAACTGTTTAACTGTGAAAATTAAAGCTGGTGATTAGTGACTTAATTGGTGTCTTGTATTTTGTTTTCCACTGTGCCATATGAGATCAAGTAGACCATCATAACACTATTATAATTATATTATTACTATTACTATCCAATTACTATTACTATTGCTATTATTCTAATGTTTCATTTAGTTTGAGATCTGCATTTTACATGTTGGAAAAATGTATTATTATCTGTAAGAAGATCATAAGAAGGGGTGACCAAGAAACCAATCAAATTGCAAGAAATTCAATCTCAAAATTAAGACTGTGGCATACAGTCAGTCTCTCTTCAGAATCGATAACAAGTAAACACTGTGCTGGTACATGATGTTTGGTCTGCCAGCGGTGACAAATGTAAGTTAGAAAATTCCTGAAGAGTTACTATTATAAATGTGTGCTATCCGTGAAAGTGCAACAGAGCCTATTTAAGAGTAGATAGACACCTCAAGCTAAGTGAAAGTGTGTACACCTAACACCAGTTAAGCAGTAACAGTATCGGTTTGCAGTGTGAAATTATATGTAACCATATCTACATGCCTGGAAGCAACCCTGAGTCTGGTCAGAGTAAATTGACCCACATAGTATCAACCCATTGTCTGAAGGATCTACAGTTGACATTACAGGGAAGTAAACTTTTGTTATTTTATATAACACTTATAAAACTTATTTAAAAGAAAGACTAATACATCTTGCATCAATAAAGATTTTATAAAATATTATTATATATATAAACTTTCACAATATGAACTTACTTTCTTTACACTTTCCCAAACATTTCGAGGTGATGTTCCTCGTAGTATATAGTATTTACATAATAGTATTTACTCCCACTGAGGAAGAGGAACATCACCTCGAAACGTTTGGGAAAGTGTAAAGAAAGTAAGTTCATATTGTGAAAGTTTATATATATAATAATATTTTATAAAATGAACGAAGAGGATGGATCAACAAGATAATTATAAAGACTTTATAGTTTAGATTAGACAAAAAGAACTTTTATATATATTTATTTCACTGTACAAATATTATATTTTTTTCTTTATCTTACGAAAGTCAACAGAGATAAATTAAGTATTTTTGTAAGCTGTATTAAAGGGACAGTAGACTGTCAGAAAAATCAGTATCATCATTAATAAATCTGTATCTCAACTACTTATTCTATGTGACCGCAATACACACCTCAATGTCATAAACAAGGTCTATAATGCCAGCATTAGCAATATTTGTCTGGACCATAGGAGGAATGACCAACTGATACTGCCAATCGCCTGTATGAGGGTTGTCTGGCAACTCATGTTCCATTGATGCTACTACCACTTCTGTTCTGCGTCTTCTGCGTCGCGGTCGTGACGTGTGCCAAATTATTACCTGCAACAGTCGTATTAAAAAACAATAATTAGAACAAAATAAATTTGGGAGTGCTATAAATGTTAGGGAGATTGTTGAACCTAGGCACTTTTCTTGGACTTCTCTGTGTACAGCACTTTCTAATGTGTGAAACTGTACTGATGAAAAGGAAATCTATTAGATTAATGCTAGAAAAACTTGGATAAATTCTGTATTGGCGTATGATTTCTTATCAGTCAACTGATGTGTATACGGATTGTCAACTAAAATAAGAGTGTTAGTGAGAAGTTGTTTTAAAACTCATTTTGTCAATACAGACTATGCTGTGTAAAAGTATATAGTACAATCCACAGTAATTAATAACATTTACATGCTAACAAACTTAATTGCTGCATCAGAAAAGTTATTTGTATTGATAATTTGATTTTAATAATTAAAAACAATTATTTTTGCTTGAAGTATACAAACTGTGTTGTATATATATTGTATATGTTTTACAGAACACATTTTTGCATCTGTAGGTAGTGATTGAAATGTAGGTATTCTTATCATGTCTTGATTCAAATTATAATATAGCTATTACAATTTTTGTAGTAACAAAAACTATAACTATTACAATAAAATTGTTATTATCACAAAATAACTATACACAAGCATTTCTACTTGTTATGTTATTATACGAGTGAAAAAAATATACAAATTGCATTAACTTTAATTGAATGGAACATTAACTTTAAAGAATAGATGTGAGGGGTTATGGTGAGATGGCAATGGATAGGAGACAAATCTGTACTTCATAGGAGACAAATATTTTTAGTTTTCCAGCTGTTTGAAATTTTCATGTGTTGCAAGTTTCAAAAAATGGAGAAAATCAAACATAAAGCTGTGATTGAAATTGCTGCCAAAACCATTGAAAGGTCTTGAAAATGCACAACAAACTATTAAATGTGCTAGGAGATTCTGCACCATAAAAAATAATGGTTTGTAAGTAGGTATGCAAGTTTAAAATGGTCATACAAGCACTGAAGATGCAACAACTTCAGACATCATTATAAAAACATTTCATACATGGTGTTTGAAGACCTGTGATAGAGAGTGGATGATTTATGATTACATTTAAGACCAAGTGTCCATTTACAAAACATTGTTTTTGAAGTTTGTGAATTGTGAAACCATTAGATTTGTGAATTTCTGTTACAAAGGTAGCAGACCTTTGTTAACAAATAGTTTGGTCATACCATAATGTTTGAATTTATCCATTTTTCAAAACATGCATGATGCACAAACTTTGAACAGGTGGTAAACAATGAATAAATTGATAGATTTAGAAATTAGCAGGCGTTTTTACATGAATATGAGTTTTACAACACAGGAAAAAATTTTAGTTCTACCACTAAGCTATACATGTTGCTCTGCAAACTTTTCAATTGGCTCTTGTAATGTGGAAGTTTAATAAATAACTATGTATACGTGTATTTGTTGTGTATGTATGTGTTTATGTGAGTACATTATGTTTGTACATATATATGTTGTTGTATGCACATATACATGTGTGTGTGTGTGTGTGTGTGTGTATATATATGTAACAGTTCTTTTATTATTACAGATTTCTGCGTGAATCATCTGTCTTCTGAGAGCCGCCATCATGGTATGTCCTCCTGTTCCTCTTTCAATGAAATTCATTGACAAATTTTTTGGTCTATTCAGATTCACTGTGTGATGAAACTTTCTTCTCAGTTGTGTCCCTTACTTCCAAGCTTCCATTTGTCTTTTATTTCAGCACGTGTTTTGTGTTGAACTCTTCACTCCCCACAGTTGCATCTACAGAAATTATTATTTTCAACTTGACCTTACAGTTATTTCTCACACAACTCTGAGCTATAAGCAACAACTCATAAAAAATGTACTAAATTTTTAAAGCTGTTGTGTGATGTTTTGGAAACTGGAAAAGACAAACTTTTGAAGACTAGTACGAATAGTTCACTCATCATCAGATGCTCTGAATTAAAAATGTCGAATCATCTTCTTTAAAATCCTCTTCGTTGTCTTCATCATCTGAATCATAAACTATTTAATGCCAGTTCAGCCAAACTGTACCTTTTTCCAGTTTGTCACAGCTTTAAAAAGCTCAGTACATGTTCACTTACAAATAAATAACAGCCACAGTATAGAAACATGTTACCATAACGTTCTGTTATATTACAATAATTAGAAAATCAAACATGCATGTATGCAGTCATTATATGGTATGGTAAAACAAACGGTAGTGAACTTTACAAGCAAGTGACATGTATCTGCACTACGTGATCAGTGTATTGCTTGCTGTCATCAAGTATCAATATATTAGTTATGTGATATCTGCTCCCTGTGCCAGCCTGGAGCCATCTGATACATTTGCCACAAACACCTGGCGGGAACTGGAGAGCTCACAGCAAGCCAATCAGGAATCGGCAGACCTCTGATAGTCCTGCAGTGATACCAACCTGTGAGGGATAAAAGGAGTGCAGCTAGAGAAAAAAATTCTTTTCGCTGGACGACATAAAGAAAGCCAGAATACCGGTACATCAAGTGTCACTGCAGCATAAATGTGATTTCTCAGGTAAGGTAGATCAGTAGGTAAAGGTGGAACGAATACTCAATCTTAGATTAAACCCCAAAAGGAAAAGTCAAAGGGGCCAAATCTGGGGAGCAAGGGGACCATGCAGTCGGCCCTGCATAACCAATCCAACAACCTGGGAATCCAGTGACTACCATCTGTTCCTACACCTCAAGAACTGGCTTGCATCTCAACGATTCAATGAAACTGAAGAGTTTAAAATATCAGAAGTTTAATTGAGACAGTTGTGTTAGTGGTTATAATCACAAACAGAATTATCACTGTTGCACACCACTATAGAAAAATTATTCCAATTAGTGCTTTCAAAGCTTCTCAGCTCATCGCCAGATCGGAAATAACAACAACAACAGAATAAAACAAACTCTTCACACCCTCACCTGCCCCACTTAATGTTAATGTTTAGATAACATTAAGAATTAAATTGCATATATGGATGTTTTTGAAATAAGAGTAAGTGACCGCACCCAAAAGTATGAATGAGAAAGGCTTTACAATGTTAGGTTTTGAAAACACACACACACACACACACACACACACACACACACACAGTTACACACACAATACATAACTGTACAGACGGGGGTGACAGGGCTCGGAGGTTGGGAAGGACATTTGACTTATAGCTTGTTTTTTTGGGGGGGGGACAGTGGGGCGGGTGAGGGTGTGAAGAGTTTGTTTTATTCTGTTGTTGTTGCTGTTATTTCCAATCTGACGATGAGCTGAGAAGCATGAAAGCACTAATCGGAATAATTTTTCTATAGTGGTGTGCAACAGTGATAATTCTGTTTAAAATGTCAGTGCAAAACTGGCTGAAATCCCAGGTGGTAGAATTTTATGCAGAGGGTTTGAAAAAGCTTGCTTCATGATGTCAAAAGTGTTTGGATCAAAATGGTGACTGTGTAGAAAAATAATGTAAGTTTGTATGTATTTGGATCCACTAATAAATTTTGTAATTATCTCATTTCTTCTTGTTTTATAACTGCTTGGCCCTTACTTCTGAAATATGCCTCATAATTTAAAGCTTATTTGTAGCTTCCAAAGATTATCGATGTCTACTTTTTTTACATAGCTGACTACAGGTAAGTATGAGTCTTCCTTATTATAGTATAAATGAAGAGAACATACAGTTGTTAAAATCATTTTGTAAATTGTGTGAATAATCAAATACAGTATTTACTAAAAACACAATAATCATATAAAACAATATTGTAGATCATTAATTAACCAGAACAGTGTTTAGAAAGAATGAAACGGTGACTATGTAGAAAGATAATGTAAGTTTGTATGTATTTGGATCCACTAATAAATTTTGCAATTTTCTCATCTGTTCTTATTTTATAATTGCTTGGGCCTTACTTCTGAAACATGCCTCATAATTTAATGCTTATTTGTAGCTTCCAAAGATTATGGATGTGTACTTCTTTTCTTTTATATAGCTAACTACAGGTAAGTATGATGCTTCCTTATTATAGTACGAATGAAGAGAACATACAATATTGTTAAAATCATTTTATGAATTGTGTGAATAATCAAATATTTACTAAAAACACAATAATTATATAAAACAATATTGTAGATCATTGATTAACCAGAACAGTGGTTAGAAAGAATCATTTAAAATAAGTATCAATTTGAAATATTCCAGACTGGTCAACTTACAGCCAATACCATAAATTTCAAAGTAGCAACAGTTCATGTGAGCCTTGTGCTACTACTCTTTTATCACAAACAGTCTCTTGTGCACATCATAAAAACAGTCAGATCTTAAACATTTAAGACCAGACAGCTGTTTTGATAACACCGATACCATAGCTTGACATATTTTTGAAACACTGTTGTCAAGCTGAATTTTTATTTCAAACTTAGAATGTCAATTGTATTAGTAACTTAGAACTTGAAGAAAATGATCATTAGTGTGATGTTTCTAGGCTGGGCTAGTACACAAATAGTGGGCAAAATGAATAGTAGCATACCTTCCTTTCTGAACTGTGGTTTACTTTAAATGACAAATTTGAAGAAGGGATCAGTGAGCTTGAAGATCATCTGTGAATGTCTATAAAAAACTAAACTCTTTCAAAATGAAAACGTTTCAGAGAGCATTCCATTCCACTAACCATTATGACTAATGAATTAATCTTCTGGGAACTTAATTATGAATATAATTCATATGATTCTTAAAATTCATTGAATATGATTATGATATTCATATGATTCTTAGATCTCTCAAACAAACTTTCAGTTTATTCCTGCTATAAAAAAAAGCTGGATAAACGACTCCAGTTAATCAATATTCTACTGATATTATGGTTTAAATAGAACCACCAATTACAAAATTCATCTAACAATTTATGTTTACGTGACTAACCTGTTTCAGTGTTGGGAATATCGTAACCATTTTCACATTGCTGTCATTCCTGATATGGACGTTCAACACAATCGTCTCACCTGGAATGAAACAGGTCTTTTGTAACTGTGCCTTCAGCAACAGAGGCTTGGATTTGAATGGACCAAAACCAAATCGTTTCGATTTCTCTGCAGTGAATGGTACCTAGACATATAACATAACATTTAATGTATCTTTTCCCTAACTGAAGACATGCTAGTCCGTATCTGCATGTGTGTGTGTGTGTGTGTGTGTGTGTGTGTGTGTGTGTGTGTGCTCTCTCCTTGAGGTTTCATGAACTATCTGGGAGCTAAAATCATATCAGTTTTCCATAGCAAGGCAGGAAAAGTCCCTGCTGTCGTTTAGTGACATCACCAAGCAGGACGAGACCCTTCCTTTTTATGAAACTAACACACTTTGTTATTATAGCATGTAAAAGTATTTTCATATTGATACAAAGCGTGACATTATCCAGCAGGAACCTCAGGGAGATGGCATTTTTACCAGGACAGGCAGTGTGGAGGAACCCCTGTGCTCTACAAGACTGTTGTGTAGCAACACCAGCTTCACAGTTCATAGACCTCAGGCATTTTAGACCCTTGGGTCTCTTTCTGCCAGGACCACCAAATGCTGGTTGCATGCTTTGTGCCAATCACCAATTGTGATTTAGCCAATTAGAGGTTTATGTGTAAGGATGGTTTCAGAGAAGGAAAGATGTGACATGCACCTTTGTTTTTCCTACCAAAGTCCTGGACCAAATTCAGAATTTTCATTTCTCATTTTATTTGACCATTTAATTAATACTTATGTAGTAATCATAACACCAATGTTCTAATCTAGTTCTCACTTCCATAAATCATAAATGCTCAAAAATATAGTTTAAAATGTTTTCTGAGTTGAATTCAGTGTTCTCTCACAAAGATAATTCAATTCTCTTTTGTGAAAATTGAACATTTTCTATTAGAACTGTGCATATTCTTTTTACACAGTTCATCATTTGAATTAACTTTTCATGTAAGGATACTTTATTATTTTATCAAAATGTCTGCAACTTTATCATTGTTATTCTAATTTTCATTGTTATTGGTTGTTAAATTTATATATTGCTTTTATTCAATGTTTTCTTATATTTGTTGTTCTTCAGCTCAATTTGATTTTAATATTAAAATGAAGCATTTCATACTGACTGTTTGCAGAAGAGATTTGAAAGTGCACTTTGAAGATTGAAACCAATTATCTCAGTTTGAATGTCAGTACCAGATTATGAAAGACACACACAACTTTTTAACATGATAATGTTTTTAGGCTGGGGGTCATTCCACAAAAATGTAATGTCATCGAAAAATGTAACGCTTCCACACTTTCGATTCCCCACAGTCTACAAATCTTCGGTCTCTGTCGTTTTAGCATGATAATGTTTGTTATATAGTAACTATATTTGTTATATAGTAAATATTTGTTATATGCACATTATACGTTTCAAAAGCCTAAAAACATTATCATGCTTCGATGTTTCGGTTTCGTCAAAATTGCTTTAATTTTTTTTTTATAAAATTGTTTTTTTGGCTAGTTCTGTAAACAGTGAAGGTTCTGGATCTAGTAATATGGTATGGCCATCATATTGTGTGGGAATAACAATAATAGTTCAACATAAAAAAGTATTTGCAATTATAGATAATAACAAACAGCACATACTGGAAAATGTTGTATGACGGTCAATCAAATATAAATGAGACTTTTTGAAAAATGCTTTATTGAATTAATATACATGAAAATAAATACAAAACTATATTTTACATGTCTTCCCCTATTATCTACACATTTTTACCATTGCACTGGCAGTTTTTTAATTCCTTCATCATAAAAATCTGTTGGACGTTGTAACGGGACGAACTATGGGGATTTATTTTAATTCCACACTAACTGTAATAATGTGGAGTCACCCACACTGAGCCTCGGTTTTGATAACCAAAGCTTAACTTTTGTAAACACCCAGTGGTCAGTCTGTGAATAAGCCAGGCGAGGTGCGACGGAATCTGGAGCATTGGAATGTGTACGAGTGCGCGTGTGCCGACTTTGACAGAGTGAAAGTCTTGCCGCCGTCTACGATAGTACGAGAAATAACAAGACGTAGCGAGATGCTCGTCAGCCAATCAAAAACCAAGTAGCCGAGCCCAGAGGGATGCTCGCCATTGTGGAGACGAGACAGTCGGTGTCTAAACTTGGAACCGCGCAGTTGTGTTAGAGCGTGGTTCGCCAAACGTACTTAAAAAATAAGGTAAACCGACCGGCCAAAATCCAGTAATGTGTTAATAAAAGTGCAACACCAACATCCGAGGTGCAGTTTAGTTTTTAAAGTACACAAACAGTGCAAGTTATCTTTCGGACATTCAAGCGTAAAACAGTGTTGGCGTAACAACGAGCAGGATGAGTAAAATTTAAAATCTTCAACAATAAATTAATACTGCAGTATACACAGTCCCACTAAAATGAATCAATATTAAAGAGATCTCTTATTCGGGGGTGGGGGGGGGTGAAAAGTATGAGAGAGAGTGAGCGAAGTGCTGGATCGTCTTATATAATAAAGATATAGCTATTTTAATAATTAAATTCATTAATATTTGTTTTGTTTTGAAAGTTGAATAAGAGTCCGTAATAACTTTGTAAAGAATATAAAGAGAATGAAAGCAGATAGATATGTTAAAGTAAGTAAATAAACGAGTTGGTTTAAAGTTGATAAATGAGAGTAGAGATTTATTACGTAATGCAACCCAATAACCACTCTTACAGGTCACGAGTTCGCATATAGGACCCTGGATCCCTGTGAAGGTAAGAATTTTGGAAGTTGACAGTTTTTAAGTATTTTATGTATCCAAATTTTATTAATTAAAAGTGTAGAGTCACAATGGCGCCCGAACTTAGGACGGTTGGTACAAATTTATTTGGTACAAACTATGCCTTCTCGTGAATGTAAGAGAAGTTATTGGAGGTTAAGGCAGATTACGTATAAATTACGTACAAATAAATGATGTTATGTTATGTTATAGTTAAGTGAGTGGTAAAATAATCCTAAGTGTGAGTTTTTTAGTATATGAAAATTTCAGAATTTAAAATATGGAAAACACAGAGAGTAAAATAAATGAAACTGACGTAATCGTCAGCGATGAATCTGAAAATAGGTTAATGTTTATAAACAAAGAAAATACGTCAACTGAGTCAGCTGACACGAGTGACTCGGGAACCAAACAGCTTTAACGCTAACAAATGAAAGCAATGTAAACGAATCAAAAATAATGGATGAAGTTGAAATTCATTCAACGCCAATCTCAATTAAAAAATTTGATGATAATGTAATGAGTTTTTTACTAAAACAATTTAATGAGTTGAAAGAACAAAATAATGAAGTAAAGAGTGAAGTAAAAAATAATTTCACTGAACAGAATGTAAAACTTAACGATATTAATAAACGTTTTGATAGTAGTGATGAAAAGTTCGATAAAATAAATAGTCGTTTCGATGGCAATGATACTAAAATGGATGAACACAATAGTAAGTTCGATAAAATAAATAGTCGTTTTGATGAAATGAATACACAAAATGTTAAATTTGAAATTAATATGAATAAACGTCTAAATGAAATTAACGAACGTTTAATGACATTTAAAGAACAAGTGATAGAATCAATAGAGGAACAGACTAACGAAAGGAATAAAAATTTAGAAAGTAAATTAAATCAGATAGTGAATAAGAAGGTAAGTGACAGTGTTAGCGATATGACGAATAATAATGAAGAAATATGTAACGAGGTAAGTGGTAATCTTAGTAACGAGTTTAATAGCGAAATAAAAAGCGATAACAGTGATGTAGTTGAAAATGAGGTATCCATGTGTGATACATTAAGTAAAGTGGTGAATAATGATAGTGGCGATGAAGTTTTAGTAGAAAGAGAAAGTAGTAATGAGATAGTGGTTGATGAGATTGAGAGAGAGTGTGAAGAGAGGTTAGGTTGGTGAAAAGGGCAAATTTTCCCTGTTGTTTAAGTGGAATAAAGACTCCACTAGTGAGTTACGAGGACAGAGTTTCCTCCAGTAGTTGTGTGAGAGACGAAGTGTCTCTAAGTAGGTCCCCTGTGTATCATGAGTTCCCTGGAAAAGCCAGGATGTGTTATGATAACGTTGTGTTGCCCTTTGTGTGGAATGATAGAGAGCAAGTAAGATGGAGTTGTGTAAGCGATTTAGAGAGTGAGAGAGATAGAATTATTCACGTTGAGAGAGAGAGAGAGATGGTGTTATTTGATGTTATTAGAAGTTATGAAGAATTATTAGAGAGAATAAATAGTGAGAGAGTGAATAAAATAAAAAACTTACCTTGTTGTGAGAATAGTGCTGCAATGGATGATGATAACGTTGATAATTATATTGAATACTTACCTGTACATAGGAGGGGGATATTAATAGCAGCTGATTCAGATAGTAAGGAGATGGTAAAATGCTTAATTGAGACAGATAATAATACTGACGATGACAAGACCAGAATTACTGATGGAGACAGGTTATATGACAGAATAATAATGTGGGATAATCCAGTAGATTATTATGTGGGTATAACGGAACAATTTAAAGTATTGAATAGTTATTATAATAATAATAACAAAATAAAAGTAATTAAAAATGAATTGTGTTATATTAAGAAAAGATTATTGTTTGATGATGGAGGGTAAAGAGTATTGTTCATGAACATTTAATTATGTGAGTGAAGTGGTTTTTGAAATGGACTGAATTATGAAATGATTTGAGGTAAATAATAACAGATAATAATGTGGATTGTATATACTTTTGTGGTGATGTCAAATGTATTTGTGTAATAGGTTATGTTGTACTCTGTATGTTAAGTAAACAATGTATGTATGCACTAGGTAGTACTATTATGTAACGGGACAAACTATTGGGATTTATTTTAATAATTTAATCATTGTAATAAGTGTAGTCACCCACACTGGGCCCCGGATTTAATAATCAAAGCTTACTTTTTGAAACACCCAGTTGTCAGTTTGTGCAATCAGCCAGGCGAGGTGCGACGAAATCTGTAGCATCGGAATGTGTACAAGCTAGCGTGTGCCGATTTTGACATCATGAAGATCACGTACAGTTTTCCTGGTCGCCGGCTACGAGATTACGATAAATAACAAGAAACTACGAGACATGCGGTCAGCCAATGAGGAGGCAAGTTGCCACGCCGAGTGACGCTGGCCATCTTGAAAACGACTCACTTAGCGTCATCTGATTGAACCGTGTGGTTCAATGTAAAAGTGCTCGAGAGCCGGAGTCTGGTAAATTTTGTAAAATGTGTTACTAAACAGTAAATAACATGGAGTAGAGTTCAACAACAACCTCAAAAGGACAGTTATCAAAATTTAAACAGTGCAAATTATTTTTCGGACAAAAAAGTGAACGACGAACAAACCCTGGTAGTGTGTCAACCACGTGCCGGAGGCCATAACAGGGAAGTAAATATATCAATTTAAATAAAGATGCAAAAATAAAAGAGCTCTGAATCAGGGGGGTGAAAAGTGTGAAAGGGAGAGAGTGTATGCAAAGTGCTGGATTGCCTTAGAATGTATATTATATAGTATTTGAACAAGTAAATTGGTTATTTGTTATTTCTTTTTGTGGAAAATAATTAAGCATCAGTAATGATTTCATAAATAGTAAGGTAAAGAAAGCAGAGAGATGTTAAAAATGATATTAATAAACAAAGCTGATTAAACGTAGTAAATGTGAGTAATTATTATGCCGTAAAACCCAGCAACCACTTTTACAGGTCGTAAGTTCGTACATAGAACCCTGGGACCCAAGCTAAGGTAAGAACAAAAATGTATAAGAGGAAAATTGAATTTATGTGCGTTTTTTTTTGGGTGTTTTAATCGCTTGAACTAATTATTAACAAGTATTGATTGTTTCAAGGGCGTCCGAACTAGGGACAAATTTATTTGATAAAGCAATTACTGTTTCAATTATTATATAATATAATATAATAATAATAACATTTTACCAGACTAAATAAATAACGAGAGTAATTGTGAAGTTTATAATGAAATTAACTAAATTGTTTTGAATAATGTAATTAAAGTAACTTAAGTGTTTTAAAAACTGATTGAATTAAATAATTGGAGATTAATTAATTAATTTAAAATGGGGTACAGATGAATTTTGGTGATACATTTAAATGATTTTTCTGAGATTGAGACTATAACAAATAGTAAATGATTAAACATACAATGTGTTTAGGTATTGAGTTATATTATTATTATAAGGTATCAGAAGGTACATAATGGTTATGTACGTTCTGTTTGTTGTGATAAATGTTTATATTTTTGAGTCTATGACAATGATCATGTTTTATTTGATTGAATGATTGACCATATTGTAAGTAGGAATTTTATAATGAAATTGAATGAGTTTGAAAGAATCTAAATTTGGTGATTAAATTAATTTGAGGTAGTTATGAAGTTTCTAATGTAATTTTCAATGATTAACTTAAGGTAAGATGTTGTAAAAGATGGAGTTTGGGTGATGGTTATTTAAATACGGGAGTAAGTCAGTCAGAGTCAATTTAAATGGGTATTAGACAAAATAAGAATTTGTGGGATAAAAGTAATACAGAAACGGGTCAGTAGTAGGGACACAGTAGCGAGAGTGAATAGGTGTAGAGAGAAAGGGAGTGATGTAAGTGGAGAGTAAATAGGTGAGAGCAGGGTACATAAATTTTGTAGTGAGGGTAGAGGTGTAAGGAGTCGTCAACGCAAGGCGTTGTGGCGGGAGGTGAAAAGTTTTGAATGGGGTTTGGCGGAGTTACCTGGAAAGGGCCAGGAACTAATAAAGGCGTGAGTAAAGGGAAGGGAACACACATCCTATGTACAAAAAGGGTATCAGATCAGGTAATAATGAGGAGAATGATTTAAGTAGAGTTAGATAAAGGGTTGGAGGGGGATAGTATTGAGAGATTGGTGTCACCCTAAGCAAATCCGTTAGTGGTTGTTAGAAGGAGGAAGGTGAGTAAGGTTATATCAAAATGCCCGTTCAATAAATCAGATCATTATTAATGACTGGGAGTCACCCAAACCAATTGATGACGAAAAGGCTTAATAGAAATTAAACTCATAGTTGAAATTAAATGTAACAAGTGAAAGATATAATAGAATTTGAAATTAAAGTAAAACTGTAAAGTGTGTAATTTTTGGTCAAACTTAAATTTGAAATGTTTGTCTTGATGTAATAATAGCAATGTTCATTATGAGTGTTTATTATATTGTATTATGTTGATTATGTGAAACATATAGGGTATAATTGAGTAGTATGTAACTATGTAATTATCAAAATGTTTTCAGAAGGGACTCTCCCCCATTTTCGGGCGGTCACGGCTTCACCATCTCTGACCGTGGATTTTGGCTGTTTGGGGGCGGACCATGGTTGGCGGTAACCTCCACCGTGGGGTGAATACAACGATGGTCCTACTCCAGAAATTGGTGCAAGTAGAAATTTAATTTTGTTTTAGAATGGGGAGGGGGACCCCTAAGGTTCGTGGGTGAAGATTACTGTAAGAGGTGCATAAATTGGCACGGCCCCACGAACCAACGATTGCCTGATTTTTTTTTCTTTCTTTTCAAAACAAAAGTATTGGAAGGCAACCTTCAAGTAAAAACAGGTGTTATTTGTGGTTTGGTATCCCATTCTAACATGATGGTGGTGTAATGTAAAAGTTGTTGTTGAGGAACAAATCGCAAATCACAAGTTTTCTGTGTAGCCTAGCAGAACCGTGGCTTATAGAGATGGGTTCGGCGATGGGCAGACCCTATACGTGAATGAATACGAACTAAAAGCACGTTTGGCAGCATTGAAGGAATTGTATAAAGAGGCTCCAAAAATGGCCTTTGTTATTAAATTAGAGAAGTGAATTTTGTGTCTAAATTAATTTTATGATGTTAAATTTGTAATGAGGTTACGTGTATTTTGTTAAGGTTATGTACATTGTATTTTATGTAGTTAATTTACGGGGTTAAGTTCATGACAGTAGTAATTTGTTTGAATTGGATGATTGACGGTGTAGTCATGAATTTTTACAACGAGAATTAAATTGATGTAAAATATTTGAAGGATAGAAATCTTAGTAGGCTGTTTGAAAGTTTTGATTTGAAGGTTACAAAAATGATAAATGAATTATATTATAAAGTAAATAAATGCAAGAAGAAATTAAATGAAGTGAAGTTATTTTGAATAATACCATTAAAGTAATTAATTGAAAGGGATGATCTAATTAAATTAAAATGTGAATTTTGGTAATGAACTTAGATTTATTTTGATTTGAGTTGTAAAATAAATGGTAACTGATGAAAATGAGTTTGGTGATGCTGTGGCGGGTTCCTGTCTGACTTTATGGTGTTGGGATCTCGACCAGGGAAGTCCAGTAATGTCGGTCAGGTGCATCCATAGTCACCGGACTAGGAGGGTAGGTTACCCATGATTGTACTAAGGATTTAAGGGGGGGTTGTTGGCACCATATCCTAGCTGGTCCTCTTAGGTTTTTTTTAGGCAATGAGAGTTTTTTTGTTTCGACAGAAAACCTCTCATTGGGGGGTTATTGTAACGGGACGAACTATGGGGATTTATTTTAATTCCACACTAACTGTAATAATGTTGTAATGGGACAAAAAGGGGGGCTTTTTATTTTATTAAATTTGGGTTAAATAAAATTAAATATTTTAAATTCATTTTCCATCTGTGTATACGGCCACGTGTTTGAATAAAAGCATTGTGCGAACAAAGAAACAGTACGCAATAGCTGTGGTGAAATAATTACAAAGGAATGTCGTGTTGTCAACTGTAGCACGCTTCTTAGAACTTTGCGGCTGTGTGAGACCCGCGCCCAAACGCACTACACCAGCATGTGGCAAACGATGCCAAGAAGTACAAAAACAAACATGGCTTGAAGACTCTATTTGTTCGCCGCATGGTCCTAGCTGACGGAAATAAAACGAAGTACAGCCCATAACTGTGACGTCGGCCAGTGCACACCAAATATCATCCATGGCTACCACACGAAAAAACAATGTGTTGAATGAACAGTGACGGACGATCCGATCATGAGGCATTGAAACTTCCGCTCTGTCCGAGTGTTTGGAGGGAGGCATGTTGATAATTTTCTTCCCAGTCCACCACAACACGAGACCACGCGTGGTGCTATAAAAATTTGTTTTTAGCTAAATACGGTCGGCCGGCCAAAACACCAGTATTAATGTGAACCAAAGTACAGTGATAATGTAACAGTCAACGCAGTAAGTCATCAAGAGTGCGGGCATAATTTCGAACATCGAAAAAGAGGAATAAGTGTTTGATACGCCACGCGGTCGGTGTGGGACTCCACAGCAACAAGTAATAGTATCTCTTTAATAAAGGCCTAAATTTAAGTAAAAGGGGGGTTTTTAAATTAAACAGTATGAGAGGGAGAGAGCGAGCAATCTGGGTCGTCTTAGTAGTTTAATTAGTAGTTTGTCAGTTTTTTAAGTTGCAACTAGTTATTAGCGTATTGGTCATGTAAAAAATAATCCAAGATTTTGTAATTCTTTAAGAAAAATAATCGAGATGCAGAGTAGTAGTTTGGGTCGAAAATGAATATTTGGTAAAGTAAAAGGGGGTAAACAAAAAAAATTGTCATGCTAGAAAAATAAAGTACCATTTATTTGTGTTTGTAAAATATGTGTATTAATTTGCATTCACCTGTTTTTTCTCTGCCTAAGTACATCAGACGACACCTTGGTTGGTAATGATAGAGGTAAGTGAGACAAATTTAAAATTTTGATTTAAAAAGCAAGTAGAGTTTCAGTTATATACGCAGATTTATAAACTTTAATATTTATTTTAAACTCGTAAAGCTTCAATGTGGAGTCACCCACACTGAGCCCCGGTTTTGATAACCAAAGCTTAACTTTTGTAAACACCCAGTGGTCAGTCTGTGAATAAGCCAGGTGAGGTGCGACGGAATCTGGAGCATCGGAATGTGTACGAGCGCGCGTGCGCCGACTTTGACAGAGTGAAAGTCACGCACGGTTTTCCTTGCTGCCGTCTACGATAGTACGAGAAATAACGAAGACGTAGCGAGATGCTCGTCAGCCAATCAAAAACCAAGTAGCCGATCCCAGAGGGGCGCTCGCCATTGTGGAGATGAGGCAGTCGGCGTCTAAACTCGGAACCGCGCGGTTGCGTTAGAGCGCGGTTCGCCAAACGTACTCAAAAAATACGGTAAACCGACCGGCCGAAATCCAGTAATGTGTTAATAAAAGTGCAACAGCAACATCCGAGGTGCAGTTTTTAAAGTACACAAACAGTGCAAATTATCTTTCGGACATTCAAGCGTAAAACAGTGTTAGCATAACAACGACCAGGATGAGTAAAATTTAAAATCTTCAACAATAAATTAATACTGCAGTATACACAGACCCACTAAAATGAATCAATATTAAAGAGATCTCTAATTCGGGGGGGGGGGTGAAAAGTATGAGAGAGAGTGTGCGAAGTGCTGGATCGTCTTATATAATAAAGATATAGCTATTTTAATAATTAAGTTCATTAATATTTGTTTTGTTTTGAAAGTTGAATAAGAGTCCGTAATAACTTTATAAAGAATATAAAGAGAAAGAAAGCAGATAGAGATGTTAAAGTATGTTAAAGTTAGTAAATAAACGAGTTGGTTTAAAGTTGATAAATGAGAGTAGAGATTTATTACGTAATGCAACCCAATAACCATTCTTACAGGTCACGAGTTCACATATAGGACCCTGGATCCCTGTGAAGGTAAGAATTTTGGAAGTTGACAGTTTTTAAGTATTTTATGTATCCAAATTTTATTAATTAAAAGTGTAGAGTCACAACGTGTTCTTAGCCAATCTTGCACAAAGTCTTGTACCCTTTGGTCACTGGAAGATTTTTCCTCCCAAAGTGTTTTTTGAGGGGTCCAAACAAATAAAATGATCGTCATCATCATCTTCCATCACCATCTGCTATAACTTTGTAAAACTTCAGTTATGTATTTCGATGTACTTTATTTAAAAAACTACGGTTGATTGTTCCACAGATTGTCTGGAACTTACCTAACTTAACATCAATATCACAATTTCTATCATAGCCAATATCATATCCCTAATAATTAAAGTGGATCACCTGTTCTAGAATTCAATCACTAATCATTATTTTTGTTCTTATTGGCTCTTTACCTCAGAATGCCATTACTTTTGTTTTCACAGTGGAGATTTCCATATTGTGTAGCTTACAAATCTGATGAAGCTTACAGATTTTTGTAAAGTAGATCCAAGAATAGATTCTGTATTTTGAAGTACAGTAGACTCTCGGCTATCCGACTCCGACTATTCGACCTCCGGCCTATCCGACCCGCTCTACTAAAAAAAAAAAGTATTTTTTGAGTACAGCACGTATGCAGTATTTCCGATCCGATTACTAGCGCCTTCAAACGTCATGTGAGCAATCCCGCCACGCGGGTGAAGGCGCTTACGCGTGAATCACCAGTTACCAATACAGTACGGTACGCCAATTGATTCATGTTGTGACAGGAAAGTTTTGTGTTCCTTGTTATAAAGTGTGTATACAGTATTGTTGGTGGCTTTTATTTTTAAGTGAAATATGGGTGACAAACGAAAGAAAGTGGTAGTAACTTTGGAAGAAAAACTGCAAGCAATAAAAAGAATGGATTCTGGTGAGTCGGTAATCAAAACTGCACTGGAGTTAGGAGTTGGAAAAACTACTGAGTGATTGGCGAAGAAATCGCGCAGAGACTGAAAAATGGTGTTCTAAGCAAGCAAGTGGCAGTGGCGTGAAAGTTAGAAAAACTATGCAAAAAGGAAAACATGTGGAAGTTGAAGAGGCTTTATATCTGTGGTATGAAAATGTGAGGGGGAAAGGATTGACGGTTTCAGGCCCCTTGCTCCAAGAAAAAGCGATTCAGTTTAAAAAACAGATCGAAGGAGACGACGGTGAGTTTACTGCCAGTGACGGGTGGCTTGATCACTGGAAGAAACGTTTTGGTGTTCGTCAGATGACGATTAGTGGTGAAGCATTGTCTGCTAATAAGGACGCTGTCCCTGACTTTAAAAACACTTTTTTGACCTGTTTGATAAGGAAGGTATTTCTGGAAAACAAGTGTACAACTGTGGTGAGACAGGATTGAATTACCGTATGTTGCCGTCTAAAACGCTAGCGTCTAAACAGGAAAAGGCCACACCAGGGTTCAAGAAGAGCAAGGACCGAGTTACAGTTTTAGCTTGTAGTAACGCAACCGGAAACCACAAGTTAAGACTGACCGTGATTGGAAAATCTCGCAAGCCTAAGGCTTTTAAAAATCTTAAAGATTTAAGTTCTTTGCCCCTGCATTACCCATCAAAAAAAGGCGTGGATGAATGGAGAAATTTTCAAAAATTGGTTTGAACAGGAATTTGTGCCACAAGTTGAAAAACATTTAGCTGAAAACAATTTAACAAGGAAAGCAATCCTAATTTTGGATAACGCTCCTTCACATCCAGCAAATGACCAATTAAAAGATGGAGACATAAAAGCTTTGTTCTTGCCTGCAAATGTTACATCTATATGTCAGCCAATGGATCAGGGAGTGCTCCAAGCTTTGAAAAAGAAATATCGACGTAGGCTACTAAGCTATATCATCGCGACAATTTATAATACAGAAGTTGCGACGGCACTACAGTCAGTAGACATGCTTGATGTCATCAGATGGGTGTCAGAGGCATGGGATGAAATTCCATCTTTAACACTTGTGCGATCGTGGAAAATTTTGCTGGATCACAGAGCCAGTGATAAGTGGGAAGAGGTAGAACAGCAATGTGATGTGGAAAATGCAACTGATAACACTGCGCTTGTATCGCTGTTAGAAGAAGTTCCCGGATGGGAGGAAGCTTCATTGGAAGACATCACAGAATGGTTGGCAAAGGACAAAATCGAAGAAATTGCAGGCGAAGATATTGTAGCGATGGTATTAAATGAACAGCCGATTGAAGAGGAACAAGGTGATGAACCCTCCGATCGTATAACCCACTCTGAAGGCCTGAAGGCGATCGAGACGGCAGTGGAATACATTGACCAGCAAGAAGAAGCAACACCAGCAGACATCATATGTTTACGTAAGTGGAAGGATATAGCGGCGAGGAAATTAATGCGAGGAAAGAAGCAGGTCTCAATTACAGACTTTTTCAAACCTTAGACAATGTAAGTTTCACTTGTTCTTTCATTATACAGTACGTAGTTTTAGGTTATTATAATTTGATTTATATTAACAACTAATTTGGTTGAAAGCTTTCGTATAAATTAAAACTCATTCAACTTATTGTTGACTACACATTTTGTTTCATCCTTCAAATAAAGGTTTTGTGAAAGATACTGTAGTTGCGAATTCTTATTTCATTTCTTTCTAATTCATTTATTACTGTACGTCATTTATAAGGACAAACTGATATGACGTACGCATCCAAATAGCAACAAGTACATTCAACGCAATAGGGTGGCGGTAATTGACCTTACAGAGGCTGGTATGCCTACGGCTCCGGTGTATCCGACTTTTTTGCTATCCGACCCGGCCGACCGCCACATTAGGTCGGATAGTTGAGAGTCTACTGTACAAGTAAGTCGTCAGCAAACAACAGCACATCAAATACCTGTCTCGTGATAACTTAACACCAGAGTTCCCTAGATGTTTCCATTTCCTTACCAGATTGTCAATATAAATGTTAAAAAGAGTAGGTGATATGCTGCACCCTTGTCTAACACCTTGATTGACAGATATTTGTAGTGATATCCTACAATTATTTTTGACATAATATTTTGACAGCTATTCTTGTTCTATTATATAGGCCTTGTATAGGTCTTACAAGTTGTTGGGGGTATCTCCATTCTTATAATATTTGCCACAACAAATTTCTATCTACTCTATCAAAGGCCTTCTCAAAATTAACAAAAGCTATATCGTTTCTTTATTGAACTCATGATGCTTCTCAGTGATCTGTGTAATAATAAAAGCATTGTCTGTACAAAATCTGCTCTTTCTGAAGCCGTTTTGTTGTTCCAAAATAAGATGCTTGGAAATAGTCTCCAGACAGTGGTTTATCATCCTATAGCAATAAAAATGACATAATGATAAATCTGAATTGTAGGGGGGGGGGTCCAAATGAAGATTTAATCCAAGACTTGATCCAAAGCTGTCCAGTGAAGTTTTTTCAATTTTGCTTGTGTAGCAACAGCAGCATGGGGCCAGCCATTATCACGAAGGAGCAAGACGCTGCAGATTTGAACCTTGTGCCTTTTGGACCAATAGGCCTCTCTCACCTTGCCCAAGCGTTCAGAGTAGTATGCAGCATTCATTGTTCTTTGTTCCAGTAAAAAAATCAATGATGTACACAATACCTTTAGCATTCCAAAAGACAGTTGTGAGAACCTTGCCAGGAAAAAAAGTGTTGTTGCCTTCACTGGAATTGTTTCAATTTTGTACACCACTCCTGCTCAACTTACTGGTTTCAACAGTATAAGTGTTAATTGCGCGTGTGAATGCACATCAAAAATGTATAATTGCATCCCTCTGTTGCAAAGAGATCCAAAAGCCTTTAAGAAAATTCACCTCATACAGCATTGTAATGCTGTGTAACTTCAACTGCTTTTTAATTATCGTCTGCACACTACCATAACTCACTGAAGTTACTACACTAATGTTATGAACATTCAAAGTTCATCATTGTTGAACTTGCAAATGTTGTGTGGTATAATGCTGCTTCTGGGACAATGTGCATCAGTGAGGTTACAAATTTCTATCTAACATTCGCAGAAAAATTGTACCATTTGTACACTTGAACTTTCAGAAGTGTATCATTGCCAAATTGTGCATGCAAGCTGTGCAAAGTTTCAGCTGGTTTTAACACTTTCACATACTGAAACCTTAATAACTACATGCTGTGCAGTGGACACAGACACCTCCTGTTCACTCAGTGTGGCAACAGTTTAAGCAAATGACTTTAGAAACAAGCATGTAATGCTGTGCACGTCTAGACACTATTACTCACTGATCACTGATCGAAAGGATCGTTTATATTTGATAGACTGTTGCAATAAAACGTTTAGAATTCCTTGGGGGGGGGGGGGATCTGAGCCACTCTAGCCCCAGGCTGGAACTTCCATTGTCTGTCCAGATATTTTACTTTGATTAAGAAAATAACATGACAAGATGATGTTCCACATTCAAGGCAGCCATCAACTAGTACAGTGTAATGCACCATGTTCAAAATACAGTGAAACCTTGATATGACACTCTTCTGTGGACCGGCCAAAAAAACCTTTATATCGAGGGTCACTTTATATAAAGACTCCAAGTTTAACTAATTAATTTGCCGGGACCATGAAAAATGAGCTTTACATCAAGGGTCGCGTTATATCACAGGGGTGTTATATCGAGGTTCCACTGTATATAGGTAGGAAGTAATTAACTAAAATTGTTTGAGTCTATAGTACAATTGTATCAACCACATTACAAATTGAAGAAATGAAGTACAGTATATATTATACATACGTGATAATCAGTAAGCAAATTAACATCTGGTGGTGAAAATATGTTGAAAGGCTTTTCAACTTTTTTGCTGAATTTCAGTGGCATTTCTAATTTAGCCTTTACTACGTATGATATTTCTCCAAACAGCCCTTTGAATGACGAAGGCAAATTGAAAGGCAAAACAAACACGAATGGATAAACGTGTTCACCAGCAGGTATGTCGATTTCATCTGCAACAAAGTACAAAAAAGTGATACATGAATGTACAGTAGGGTGGAACGAAAAAATCAAGTTTGGATTTTTAATTTGTAATAGCGCGGAAAAGTTGCCTTTTGGTGTAAATAAGATAAAAAAAAGATATGAAAAATATTGGAGCACGTCTTGAGGTGCCGCAAGGACGATAAATTTTCATAAAATTGCAATTTTCGCTACATTTTTAAGTTTTTTTAAGAAGTTGTCAAACATTTTTTATTTATTTCAAATACTGTCAAAAAAGCAGTTTTTATATAAAAAAAGACATACAATTTTGTTTTTAACTTTTTGGATTATGTCTTGAGGTGCCGCAAGAGCGGTAAAGTTTTATAAAAACACACTTTTTGTAACTTTTTCAAAGAATTTTATGTGTCTCGATTATGCAATAAAAGTTTCAAATAGGCGTTTTAATATGAATAGAAAGATAAAAACAGTTTAACTATTGCATTGTTTTTTGATGGAAGAAGAGACAAAACAATTCTTCAAGAAAAGAAAGGAATTAAGTTGTGCAAAAAAGTTATTTCAGAAGAGCACGTTTCACTAATAGAGGAACCAAACTCGAAGTTTTTAGGCCACGTAACACCTAAATCTGGCACTGGAAAGGCATAGCAGACAGTATACAGGAGTTTCTTGAAGATAGAGAACACAACGAACAACTTTTGAACTTTACTGCTATTGGGTGTGATGGAACCGTTGTAAACACTGGACATAATAATGGTGTGATTTCTTTGATGGAAAATGAAATAGGAAGACCTTTACAATGGTTAGTTTGTTTGTTCCATGGAAATGAGCTACCTTTGCGACATCTTTTTTGTCATTTAGATGGTAAAACGAAGGGACCCAATGAGTTTAAAGGCGAAATAGGTCAGCAGCTGGAAAACTGTGCTAATCTTCCTGTGGTTACTTTCTTGCCAATTGAAAATAACCTTCCTCTTTTGGAGAACATAAATGATTTAAGTACAGATCAGAAGTATTTATTGGATATGTGTATCGCTGTATCAAGTGGAAATTGCTCACTAGATTTATCTTTAAGAAACCATGGAAAACTTGCTCACTCCAGGTGGCTTACATTAGCAAACCGTATACTTAGATTGTATGTGGCAACTGAAAATCCAACTGAAAACCTTAAGACTCTGGCTGAGTACATTGTGAAAGTGTATGCACCTGTGTGGTTTAACATTAAGTTAAAACCTTCATGTACTTATGGTTCCAAACATCTGTTTAAGCTTATCTCATATTCACGCTATCTCTCTGATGATTTCAAGAACGTTCTAGACCCGGTTATTCAAAGAAATGGGTACTTTGCTGCTGCAGAAAATCTCCTTTTGTCCATGCTATGTGATCAGCGCAAAAATGTAAGAGAACTTGGTTTACGACGTGTTTTAAAAGCAAGAACAGAAAGTAGAGGCGGAGTCAGGAACTTTAAAGATCCAAAGATAAACTTTGACGCAAAGGATTACATCGACATGATCTCATGGGCTGAAAATGACGTAACTGAACCCCCCTTGGTAAAACATGTTTCCATTGACTCTCTCAAAGACTTTATACGGAAGACATCTGAAGCTCAACCAAATAGTAAAGTGGACCCGCTTATCGACTTTCCCCGGCTTTCTTGTCACACGCAAGCAGTGGAAAGAGCTGTGAAACTGGTGACCGAATCGGCTCAAAATGTCTGTGGTTCAATCGCAAGAGAAGGATATATAAGAGCAAAAATTGACTCACGTGAGAACATGCCAAAATTTGATACAAAAAAACAGTTTAATGTGTCAATGAAGTAGAAACAAACATTTTGCAGCTGTAACATTTGTAATTATTAAGGGTTTTTTAAATCATAAAAAATGAACTTTCAATGTCTTTAAAAGTGTATTATGATATTTTTTTCGTGTGCTCTAATAAAAAAAATATATAATTGATTTGACGAGCTTTTATTTCAACCTTATTTACTACTATTTGTAACAACCAAAATGTTCGCAAAAGTTTCAAAATTAGCAAAAATACAAACTTTTTGACATTAAAAAATATTTTTTTAATATTATTATATTTTGTAATTAATAATTTTTTCCAATTCTAATGCTTATATATGTGTTTACAACTATCTTTTGTAACATTATATGTACGAGAAAACCATAAAAAATTATTTATCAAACTTTATAATTTTTCAATTTTTTTAATTTTCTTACAAATTTTAAGCTCTTTGCGGCACCTCAAGATGTTGTAGTATAGCAACCAAATTTTTTTTTCTTCTTTTTGAACCTAAAAGGCAACTTTTCCCCACTATTACAAAACTAAACAAAAAAAAATTAAAAAAAGGCCATTTTCGTTCCACCCTAATGTACAGTCTTGTCTTGTTATGATAAAAACTAGCACACTAAAACATGATAGTAGAATGTGGCTTTACTGTTCAGAAAGTGTTAATATAATGAAAAGCACTAGCAATGAGAACACACATTTGAAACAGGCTTATATTGTTAAAATAAAATAATTAACGGTTAAATTTTTGTTAAACCCTAGGTAAAACATTATTTATATATTTTGAAAACAAAGTAAATAATTCTTGGTAATGAGTGTATATCACTGAAACCCATGGTAAACAGAGAGGAGGCACAAGGCTTGGGCATTTTAAGTAGGCCAAATATTATTTATTCTAAGCAATAATAATACATTATGGGTTATACATAAATGTTGTTATTTAGAAGGCTGGTGACCAGAATATTTGTGCCCTTTACTTGTTGGTGAAACCCCATTTGAATTGAAATTCTGTATATGCTCATACGACAAGTATCAGTAATTGGCTTTCCAGATATCGTATGAAGCAGAATGCAGAGGAATAAGAGTCTGGAGAAGCACTTAAAAGGTTACATGAAAAGATAAGACTGTGGAAAAGGCTCACTGGAAAGAACTGCCATTGGCTGGTATACCTGAATAGGTACAGTAGACGGTGGAATATGTGATTTAGAGCAGTCTGATGGAAAACATGGGTGAGGTAGCTTGCCGAAGAAAGAGGTGTCAGTCAGGTCAAATGGTTTCAGGAATTTGTTTGAAAAATGTAGGAATTTTAAACATAGGTTAGAAGTTGATAACATGATAACCTGAAAACTTAGAATATAAAGACTCTTAATAAAAATATTTTTTTAGAGGGGGGAAATGCTTTATGCACAGTCAGAGGAGGCCGTGCTTCCTCTGGCGTGTAGGACTCTTACCCCCTAAAAAACCACCTGTAATTCAGGCATTCACATCCATCCTGGAACCACTTAGCATAATAATAATAATAATCTTTTTCTTCTTCCCTTTCAAGAAATGTAGTTCTAGTGATCTGTCCAGGCTTCCTTAGATCTCCTTCCCTCTAGGTTAGTTCAGTTACAGTGCTAGATCAGTTAAGATATTTGCTACGAAGAGTAAGCGATGAGAAGATTTCATCTGTAATAAAATCAGGAACAGCAGCTGAATGGAATTTTGACACGTTTCCATGTCATACGCAAGCAGTGGGGCGGTGTGTGAAGCTGGTGATAGAAGGGTCACAAAAAGTCGTTTCCAAGTCCAGGGATGGGTTTATCAGAATGATACTTCTTTTATGGTCCATCATACCACATTTTTTGCACAAATCAGAGTTTAAAATAGTAATTACCAAAAAGAATGAGTAAAAGACTATTGACATAATACCATAGCTTGTAACATTTATCATTAACTATTATATGTCAAAATGTAAAATTTGCAATTGTAATGTTAAAAATGTGTTTTTCAGGTGCAATGCGGGACCAATAAATGTTGAAATATCTACTTTTTTTAAATTTATTCACCTTCCCCGTGCTATTATTTACTTATCTAAAGCTGTAGCATTTGACTTAGATGGAAAAACTTCTTTTTTAATTATGAAAAATTATTAAAATTGATCAGTTTTTATGACTATTGGATGTGATGTGCAACCAGAAGATATTAACCTATTTTTTACTTTTTTTTTTTTAATTTTACTTATCTGTCCTAGTGGCAAGTTATCCATGGTATAGCAAGTTAAAAAATAATAAAACAATTTTTTGGCCCACCTTAATAACAATAATAACCTATTGTTATAGCTCAAGTCTGATTTGTCTCAAGTAGGGGTTTTGTTCTGTTGTGATTACATGTTTGGTTTTGTTGCTAAGTTGTTTTATTGTGTTTGACATTTTTCAGTGGGATTGTGTTTCAGATCTGTAATGTTGTTTAGTGTAAATAAGTCTTACAATTTGTTGTAGAGTTCATTAGTGGAAACGAAAACCATGACATTACCTTTGTCTGTCTGCACAGAAGTGATGTTTGTGTTTTTTTTTTCCTTTAGGGTAATGTTTCTATATAGTTTAGGTACACTGTGCTACTTGGTGTTTTGTTATGTTGTATATCTCTTAATGTTTAGATGCATTTTTCTATATGCTTAGTTCAGGTGTCAACTCTGTTAGAGTGCTGTTAGTGTCTTGTTCTTTTTTTTAATGTATGTTATGTTCTTGGCCTTTATCAAGGAGTGTTATTTGTGTTCTGTGATTGAAATGTTTGTAAAATTTATTGTGTATGGGTGAAATTTGTGTGAGGAGGAAGGTATCTGTGTGTGTTGGTTGGTGTGAGGTTTTCATTTTTTAATAAAATAATTAATTGTCACCAATTCTACATCGGCCAGACGGGAAGATCTTTTTCTTCCAGATTTTCTGAACATTTAAAAGCCCTCACCACAAACTACATACATTCCACATTTGCCACACATTTACATAACGAAAACCACAGTTACACAAACATAGAACACAACATGGAAATATTACACTACTTACCTAAAAGTAGAAAACTAAACACAGCTGAACAATTTGAAATATACAGACATCACACACTACAACCAAACAACATATTAAATGAACAATTACATTATAAATCACATACACTATTTGATACACTGATCCATACACACAATTCGAACCTCAGCGCCAATCCCTTCCCACCATCAACCACCACCACACACACCTAATTCCGTAACGGTTATTCTGTAATCGACATTCAGTATACTCCCACTGAAGAAGAGGTACATCACCTTGAAATGTTTGGGAAAGTGACAACGAATAGTAAGTTCATATGTGAAAGTTTTATATATATTATAAAATAATTAAATACTGAATGCCACCAACACTGACAGTTTCTGTCAGATACATTAACCAAACTGTTGTCTATAACACATTCCATACAAACAGATACAAATAATATGTGAAAAGAACACAAAATAAAAATCAGTGTCCACAAAAACATAAACAAAGTCAATAAACAGGGCATATACGTAACATAGACATAAAACAGCTGTTGGAATGACAGTGACAGGTTCATGTGCAGGCAAGAGAAGTTGAGATAAACCAATTGACAAGAATGGTATGATGGTATCTAAAGAGACTCGCAGAGATACAATAGAAAAATCGGTATGAACCATATATGACTTCCATGTTCTAAGATTTATATTTAAAATCATTTTCTAAATGAAATATTTCCATAAAAACTATTTCTTTCTTCAGCCTTAACCATGGTACTGTGGTCACTAACATATACCACCTCACATTAGCGCACTCGATTTTCACTGATGATGGCAGTCGATGGCACTGCAGAAACGTCTGGTTTTGCAGAAAACATTGAACCCAGCCAAACAGCCCTGGAAGGAATTTTAACAACAAACGACTTTTTTGTTGCTGATAACATAGTACACATACAAAAAATTATCCCCTCCCCCTTCAACTACCCTTTTCATTTATAGACATTTCATCTACCTTTCTACAGTGGATTATTATGGCCTTCTTTTCAGGATACTTTAATTATCAAAACTAAGTACCGGTACTTTACTCTTGTTAAAACATAAAACGTTGGAGGTAAACTACCCATTTCCCTTAACCGATCTTCACCAAAATCAATTGGCCTTGAGGCTTCTACAACTCAGGCATATATACAAAAAAAATTTTGATTCTGTTTGAATTTGCGGCAGTTATCGTTTGCCATAGAAAAACTTCTACACACAGATACACGGACACAGACACTTTTTGGAAAATGACTTTTTTCATGTTTTGAGGGTAGTACAACCAGAATCAGCCCTTATCTCGAACATAATTTCGCTACCACCATACTTTCATTTCCTTATGGAACATGAAAGTAAAAAAGGACTTCACAGGTGAGATGTGTACAACAGTATCCTGAAGAAAAACATTAAGTATTATTATATTTTACCCACTAATATTATAGGAAACGATCACCACAGTTCAGTTTACTAACTACATATCAAGTAAATATAAGTCTGTATCTTTGATTAATGATATTGTAAAGTGTATTACCTTACCCCAGATTCCGTCTTTAAGCAAAGATATTACGCTTTCTAGATGAACTATTGTCCCGCCGTACCGCACCCTCTGCACTTTACTCGGCAAGTTTGAAGTGCTTTTGGTCTCCATCTCATTGAATTGAACCTTAGCCTTACCTCTAATTTTAATAAGAAGTTCTGAAAAAAAGGTAAAACAAATGTTATTAAATACACATGATTATGAAACGGCATATTAAGACATTGGTCTCCAGTGGAAGTCTTCTTCATCAGACGCATCTGCTTGAAACCCAGTGTTTAACAGTCTGTGTTTTCAGAAATGGAAAGGAGAAGAAGGAAGAATTGAGGAGAATAACAACATGACTGTAATGTGTTTGTAGACATATATGACTATAAACAAACACACACACACACACAATAAAAAATCCAGTAGCTAAAAATAAAGATAATTCTATATAATTTTGAAAGTTTATAAATAAAAGAAGATAGAACTTTAATAAGTTTCACTATCTGGCATGTCATTACTAAAATTAAATTTGATGTTTTCTAAATGAAAACAAGAAAATTTGTTGTGAAACAGTCGAGTAACTATGTGAATACAAATTGTCGTGGCCAGAGGTGACATAGCTGTAGCAATATGCAATCCAGGTTATTAGGGTGTGGTCTAATATTTGGATTTTCTGAAACACCAATGGCAGCCATCGTCAGTGAAGCATGAACAAGGTAGTAGTGCCTGCTGAAGAAAAAACTGAGATTGACATTGAACTGAGATTTCAATCTGGTGTTTCAGAAAATTTGATTACTGGACCACGGCCTAATATCCTGGATAACAAGTCATACAGATAAGCCAGGTGTCTATTATTACTGTTAATATCACACATAGGTCTAATACTTTTTAGCATTTGAATAAAAGTTTGACATACGAAGTTTTAAAAAGCTCACTGTACATTAACATGATTACTATACATAAAATAGATTGTCAATTATTTCGCTGTCATCCAGAGGCTTGTTTTGTGCGGATTTCCACCAAGTCGCTATTCTTGCCACAAATGTGTAATACGTGTACAAGTACACATAGCTCCCACATTCATAAATGACAGCTGCTGCAATCAGTGGTGAGTTTTGCAACTAACAAAAGAATGCACAAATACGAACGCAAAAATGCGAACGAGCTCTGTTCAGGCAGCATCAACAGTGGCAAACTACTCCGCCCAAGTACAATGTGGGCAAAAATCTCAATATGTTAAGGATCTGGCCTATAAGTATTATGAAGAGTAATAAACTGAGCACTGTCCTCCTCTTGATATTGGAAATTTTCCATTCCTGACAAACTGCCCAGTTTACTGTGTTGTTATACTTGCTCGTTATTCTCCTCGCCAGGGTTTGAGATGCTCCTTCTGTGAGTATTCTGTGAGTTGATGTCTTCGTTTCTGATGTGTTATTAATTCTTTTCTTCTTTGAAATTTATTAATTTTGAAATAAATTAATATTTATTGAATTATTTTTATTTATTTGATTTTGAGTATATAGTTATTTTAATTCAATAGAATGATCAGGTAATGACAGGTTGTCATCGAGTATATGGTTATAAGAGCGGTGTTCACGTGCGTACTGTTTTGAAAATGTCGGCAAAATAATTGTTCTTAAAAAGTAGAATAGATTGTGTGGGTTTTCCACAATCAGTTGATGATTTGACTCCGTCTTATAGGTTATCTGGTTTTTGTCCCCTAATTTCTCAATGTTTTTCACTCTCGCCGTATTTCTCTTCTTACTTATCACATGTAATTGTTCTTAAAAAGTAGAATAGATTGTGTGGGTTTTCCACAATCGGTTGATGATTCAACTCCGTCTTATAGGTTATCTGGTTTTTGTCCCCTAATTTCTCAATGTTTTTCACTCTCGCCGTATTTCTCTTCTTACTTATCACATGAAAATCCTTTATCTTAATTCACTTTATAAAAAATAAAATTCATTTTATGTATAGTCTCCAGACCGCTGTTAGAACCAAATTTAAATAATTTACCTTATATTTAATCTGCTAAGCGATCTTCTGTTATATGTTTTTACAACATGTTTCGGGGATAAATCCCCATCCTCAGGTAAAATGTTTATTCACCCTAATGCATAGGGGTCATTGAAAATGTTAACGCACATAAAATGTAACACATAAAACTAGATAAAAACACATACAACACACAAGCGCGTGATACATGACCCAGTGCACTGGTCGGTTTCTGATCGTCAACTAGCTTTTATGCGTGTTTCGCTTCTTATTTTCAATGCGGTCTCATACAGCGCGTTAGACTTAAATATAAGCTGGTCATTAAGTAATTGTTCTTTATGTATTTTTGAGGCCCTGTAAATTTCAAACTCCTCCAGGGCATTCAAAATATGACCTTTATTACAGATGTGTATAGGTTCCATGTTTTCTTTAAACCCGGTGTAATTATGGTTTTTATTTATAAGGTGAAGTGCGTAATTTGATGTGGTTTTGTTAGGGTTCTTCTTTGGTAGATGTTCTCTAAATCTATCGATGAATCTTCTGCCCGTCTGTCCGATGTAGAAACTATCACATTCACTACATCTAATTTTGTATACACCTGAACAATCTTCTGATAAGGTTGGAACTCGTGGTTTAAGTTGTAACGTTACATAACCCAGTCCCAAAAATGATAACTTAATCACCCCACCATAAAGGTCAGAAATGGGTATAATATACCTAGCTCTAAATTACTTTATATCACAAAACGTTGTAAACTATACTTAATTGATGTAAAGTGTACCAAGTGAGTTATAGTGTACCCAGTGAGTAAATAAGTGACTTTGAAGGGAGCATCTCACAGACTTATGCTGTAGATGTAGAAACAATTGATTATAATAGTAGACTGTATTGCTACTAACCAATTATGTGTTTTGTTTAAATATTGTATGATTTGTATTGTATAGGCAACTAAAATTTAGTACCTAGGTTTAATTTTATATTTAATAGAATAATTATGTTTGAATATAAGATAACCCAGTGTTAAATATAAAAGAGTTAAATATAAAATAATAAATAAAAATAAAATAATACTGTATGAATAAAATGGCAGAAGAAAATAGTGCAGTGTAAGGATACTATAAGAAATTAATAAATAATATATAAATTCAATTAAAGGAAATAATAATATTAAAGACCTATATCTAAGGTTATGAGAAAATAAACGGAAAAACCTTATATAAATCAAATTGGATAATAAACCAAAGTTAAAAAGAATTATTTTTCTATAAATAAGAAATAAATTTATAATAATTAAAAACAGCCTATATACTCAAAAGTATATAGATGCACCAATAAAAAATGATATAAAAATTATTGGTTACTAAGAGTAACCGTATAACAACATATTGAATTAATTGTTAAAACGATTGGAAACCGTTCGTTTGAGAAAAAGTAATGTCATAAAAATTTTATTAAAACCATTCAAAACTTTCGGAAACAGTGCAAAACTGGAATAAAAATTAACTCATAGTATCCACCTTACGTTCAAACTCCTTCAGATATCAACTATAACGTGCTTTACCCGATAAAAAAGTGAAATAACCAACTACCAGATCTGGCCTAGCGGAACCATACTTCGAGATTTTGGCGAGATTGTATCTTATGGACATTCAACGAAATTACAAAACCACTAGAACTACAACACTAGAAACAGCTCCATTTAAGTAAACACTTCGAGAAAAGAGGTAAAATAAACTTTATTAATAATTATTAACCAAGAAATCCTCATGTCAAACCGTTGTGCAGTTCCAATATTTCGTAAATGATTCCATGTGTATAATAAAGAAATAATCTGCACTCTTGCGGACAAATCCGGAACTACACACTACGAAAAAAAAACAAAAATTCGAAATTTATTATTTTTACTTGTAAAGCGTAGTATATAATTATTCATTTCTGACCGTCTCATAACACAAAGAACTTACCCTTAACCCTGGGGAAATTAATAAAAATGAATTATATGTTGTTTAATGTCTAATCAAGGATAAAATCATAAAAAATATATTTTATGATAATTCAAATGTTTACCTAATTAAATCGATCCAATGTATTGTTGACCGAAAAGATCGATTATAATACTTGTATACTGGAAGAAGAGGAAATCAGTGTATTACTTAAATAAATACTCTGAATATTTTATGTTAAATAATCAAACGTGTATTCTTTACTGTAGAGGGTAGTTGTTGTAGATTTTCAGGAAGCCAAGAAGAGGACGATCCACCGGGGAGTATCACCGAACAGTGGTGTTTGTTTAACCTAACATTTTGAGGTTGATGTCAAAATCAGCTGATCTTATGAACAGCGAATATTTGAAAATAAGTAATTGTATACTCCGGGTGTAACAACTTTGTTCTTACTCTCTCTTCTAACTAAGATTAAACAACTTCCTTAATCTCTCCCAAATCACACACACTCGATTTCTGTTTCGTTTGGTAAACATCAAATCCAATTGCTTTGAACATTAATAAATATAATTCATAAGTGACGATCGCAAAAAGGTATTCTGACCGCTCCGAGACTTTCAAAAGACCGACGTACCACCATAGAAGATTACGTTACAGAATGACGAAATCAACTTTGGGGCTGAATTAACTATAAACCCGCAGTGGGTCAGAAGCGATTACGTTACAAATTGAAGTACTAATGTGGACGTTACAAAGTATATTTTTTAATTTATTAGTGGTCCTCAATGAAACATTGATATTTAACTTTTTTAACTCATTTTTTATATATTAGGGAGTATATTTGTATATATTGCTGAAACATTGAGTTTTACTTTTTGCAACATTTTTACTATTTAATTTTTTCAGGTGTTTATATATTATTTTATCAACCATTTGACTTTTATAACCATTTTTTATGGCTATGTGTTTTATTGTGTTGACTTCGTCATTATAATCCTCAGTGTTCATAGGTATATTCACTAATCTGTGTGCAAATGCATTAAACGCTGCCATTTTTTGTGTATACGGATGATTTGAATTAGCATGTATAACCAAATCTGTTGTGGTGGGTTTTCTGTATATTTTGAAAGTGAGAAGACTATTTTGTTTTTGTACAGATATGTCAAGGAAATTCAAGCAGTTATTGTTTTCCATTTCCATGGTGAATTTAATGTTGTGATTAATGCCGTTCATAAATTTGAAAAACATATCTCTTTGTCTGTGAGTGCCGTTAAATACTAAGAATGTGTCGTCCACGTAACGGGTATACGAAATTATTTTATCATAAAAACGGTTATGATCAGATAATAAATATTTATTTTCATAATAGTTAAGATAAATTTCAGCTAAAAGTCCACTGAGAGGTGAGCCCATTGCTAATCTGTCTTCTTGGTTGAAAAACTTATTATCATAATTGAACTAATTCTGTTGTAATATGATCTGTAATAGAAATAGGAGTTCATCTATTTGTATCTGATTTAGAATGCCTGTCTTAATTAAATTGTTCTTAAGAATGTGTAATGTTTCTAAAATAGGAATATTTGTATATAAATTAACTATGTCCATGGAAACCAATTTATAGTTAGGTAAAATATCTATAGTTTTAATTTTTTCTATGAACTCTAAGGTATTTTTTACACTATGAGCATTTTCCATTTTTATACTGTTTTTGATAATATGTTGTAATTTTTTAGCTATTTTATAAGTTGGGTCAGACGTGTAGTTGATCAAGGGACGTATGGGTAAATTTGCTTTATGTAATTTAGGCAATCCTGTAAACTCGGGCGCTTTAGGTTTGATGTGTTTTGACATTACGTCTGGCTTGTGTGTCAAGCAAATTGACGGATTTATTGATTGCTGAATTTATGTTTTTTGTATATTTATCCGTGGGGTCATTATTTAACATCGTTATATTGTTATCATTAATGAAATCGTAACATTTTTGTATGTAATCTGTTTTGTTTATAATGACTACTGTGTTCCCTTTATCTGCTTTTGTTATCATGGTGTTATGCTTTTCTATCTTCTGTTTAATGTTTCTTGCTATTTTTAACTCTTTCCTATGTTTTGTGTTGTTTGTGCTATCTAATTTTAAAATACGATTCAATTTATTGTTAATTAACGACCGCATTTCACATTGAATGTCTTGGTCTTTAATGCACTTAATAACCGCCTCAGCATTTGTAATTTCACGTATTAAAACGTTTTTTCTAAAGTCGGGTAGATTGTATTGTAACCCCTTGGATAATAACTCTTGTTCCTCTATAGATAACATGACATTAGTATAATTAGCTACGCGTTTATAGAATTTATGTTTACATTCAACGTTATCTTGTTTGCACTGTTTATAGTATAATTTATCAAACTTCTTATTGTGTTTGGAGATAGTGACTTTGGCGATGTTTCTAATTTGTGTTTGTATTAAGTCTAATACTTCGTGGGTTATAGCTAGATGTAACGTGTTTAAAACCATCAAATGTGCTTTGTATAATAATTTGTATAATATTGCGAAGTTCACAATTGTGAACATTAGAAATAATTCAGTGGCATCATTTAACACTAAACTAATAGCACAGAAAATTTGGATCAAAGAAGAAATTAAAACATTATATATAAAGAAAAATCGATTAAATAAATTATTAGACAAAGCACATTTGATGGTTTTAAACACGTTACATCCAGCTATAACCCATGAAGTATTAGACTTAATACAAACACAAATTAGAAACATCGCCAAAGTCATTATCTCCAAACACAATAAGAAGTTTGATAAATTATACTATAAACAGTGCAAACAAGATAACGTTGAATGTAAACATAAATTCTATAAACGCGTAGCTAATTATACTGTCATGATATCTACAGAGGAACAAGAGTTATTATCCAAGGGGTTACAACACAATCTACCTGACTTTAGAAAAAACTTTTTAATACATGAAATTACAAATGCTGAGGCGGTTATTAAGTGCATTAAAGACCAAGACATTCAATGTGAAACGCAGTCGTTAATTAACAATAAAATGAATCGTATTTTAAAATTAGATTGCACAAACAACACAAAACATAGGAAAGAGTTAAAAATAGCAAGAAATATTAAACAGAAGATAGAAAAGAATAACACCATGATAACAAAAGCAGATAAAGGGAACACAGTAGTCATTATAAACAAAACAGATTACATACAAAAATGTTACGATTTCATTAATGATAACAATATAACGATGTTAAATAATGACCCCACGGATAAATATACAAAAAACATAAATTCAGCAATCAATAAATGCGTCAATTTGCTTGACACACAAGCCAGACGTAACGTCAAACACATCAAACCTAAAGTGCCCAAGTTTACAGGATTGCCTAAATTACATAAAGAAAATTTACCCATACGTCCCTTGATCAACTACACGTCCGCCCCAACTTATAAAATAGCTAAAAAATTACAACATATTATCAAAAACAGTATAAAAGTGGAAAATGTTCATAGTGTAAAAAATACCTTAGAGTTCATAGAAAAAATTAAAACTATAGAGATTTTACCTAACTATAAATTGGTTTCCATGGACATAGTTAATTTATATACAAATATTCCTGTTTTAGAAACATTACACATTCTTAAGAACAATTTAATTAAGACAGGCATTCTAAATCAGATACAAATAGATGAACTCCTATTTCTATTACAGATCATATTACAACAGAATTAGTTTAATTATGATAATAAGTTTTTCAACCAAGAAGACAGATTAGCAATGGGCTCACCTCTCAGTGGACTTTTAGCTGAAATTTATCTTAACTATTATGAAAATAAATATTTATTATCTGATCATAACCGTTTTTATGATAAAATAATTTCGTATACACGTTATGTGGACGACACATTCTTAGTATTTAATGGCACTCACAGACAAATAGCTATGTTTTTCAAATTTATGAACGGCATTAATCACAACATTAAATTCACCATGGAAATGGAAAACAATAACTGCTTGAATTTCCTTGACGTATCTGTACAAAAACGAAATACTCTTCTCACTTTCAAAATATACAGAAAACCCACCACAACAGATTTGGTTATGCATGCTAATTCAAATCATCCGTATACACAAAAAATGGCAGCGTTTAATGCACTTGCACACAGATTAGTGAATATACCTATGAACACTGAGGATTATAATGACGAAGTCAACACAATAAAACACATAGCCATAAAAAATGGTTATAAAAGTCAAATGGTTGATAAAATAATATATAAACACCTGAAAAAATTAAATAGTAAAAATGTTGCAAAAAGTAAAACTCAATATGTTTCAGCAGTATACACAAATATACTCCCTAATATAATAAAAAATGAGTTAAAAAAGTTAAATATCAATGTTTCATTGAGGACCACTAATAAATTAAAAAATATACTTAAACCAAGAGTTCCAACCTTAACAGAAGATTGTTCAGGTGTGTACAAAATTAGATGTAGTGAATGTGATAGTTTCTACATCGGACAGACGGGCAGAAGATTCATCGATAGATTTAGAGAACATCTACCAAAGAAGAACCCTAACAAAACCACATCAAATTACCCACTTCACCTTATAAATAAAAACCATAATTACACCGGGTTTAAAGAAAACATGGAACCTATACACATCTGTAATAAAGGTCATCTTTTGAATGCCCTGGAGGAGTTTGAAATTTACAGGGCCTCAAAAATACATAAAGAACAATTACTTAATGACCAGCTGATATTTAAATCTAACGCGCTCTATGAGACCGCATTGAAAATAAGAAGTGAAACACGCGTAAAAGCTAGTTGACGATCGGAAACCGACCAGTGCACTGGGTCACGTATCACGCGCTTGTGTGTTGTATGTGTTTTTATCTAGTTTTATGTGTTACATTTTATGTGCGTTAACATTTTCGACGACCCCTATGCATTAGGGTGAATAAACATTTTACCTGAGGATGGGGATTTATCCCCGAAACATGTTGTAAAAACATATAACAGAAGATCACTTAGCGGATTAAATATAAGCTAAATTATTTAAAAATAAAATGCTTTTTAAATTAACAAATTAGTTTATTTGATGATGTTATAATCTGGGTCAGTTCAACGGTTTGTGAATCAAACAGGATAGTGACCGTATCGACTCGCTCACCAAACTCAACTCGAACAATAAATTGTTTAAAATAAATTACAATATTATTTTTAATATCAGGTCGTGGATTCTTTGAGCTGTTAGGAAAGATCAGAAAATGCTTCAGGATAAAATACAATACATTACAGTTGGTTAATCAACATTCTTAATAACTAATAAAATTAAAATAATGTTAAGTTAAAGGTATTACTGTTCTTGGCTCTATTCCGAATGTCAATCGAAATGGCGGAGTTTTGTCATTCAAAATGGCCGTCGACCTGTATCTAAGTGGCCCTTAAATCTGCTTCGACTAATTTCTTTAAATTAAATAGTGTTTTAATAACTTTATGTCCACTATGTTGTTGAATAAAGTTTGTTGAAGTTCACAAGTGTGTGGTTTAACAGTGTTTTTGGTGAATCTCGTGTTGTGTATGGTATGGTTATGTCGTTATTAGTTTATTCAATCTCGCCAACTTGCAGTTACATTTTTTTTCATACTTTGAATGTGTTAGTTTAAGTTGACCATTATCTTTTCATTCGGTTTTATTAGTACGGTAATTTGCTTGTGTAATTTTTTTGTTTTTTCTTATTTTGGTTTTGGCATCTCGTTATATTTTGTTATTGGTTATTCATCGAAATGTGACTCTCTGCTACACAGAGTTGATCTGTTCAGTCTGAGATTTAACAATAGAGTAAACAAATTTTTCCGTTTAGTTAACGGCTATGACCAAGCTTTTGTGAGCTCCGATTGGTCCTTATTTCCTGACCCCTGGTCACATGACATTAATTATTCGAAATCTTTGAAATTTATATCTGTCACCTCAAATTACTCCCTGTTTATTTTTAGATTAAGTTAAATTTGATTTATACGGTGTTATTGTTTAGTAAAATTGAATTGTGGCCCATTTCGGCCCAGTATCACTTATTTTAGCACATTTATAAATTTAAGTTTTTAGGCTTTTACATATTTTTTCTTAACATTTCTTATTGCCTTCTTTACTATTTTAATATGTTCTAATAGGGTTGTCCTTATTACTAACAATAATGTCTGATACTTCTACATTATATATAACATTACAGTTTTAAATACCGATGCATAAGTTTCTTATAATAATAATAATAATAATAATATTGGCAACATGTCAGCTCAATGGCTTGCCTGATGTGCTACTAATACTTTCTCTATCCATCTGGTTATTGCTATTGTGGGGTTCGACATATAATTTTACCCATACCTTCCCTGTTTCATTAAGGTCAGGCTTCTGTTTAATTTTATTTGGTTTGGTTAGGACTATTCTGGATATTTTAGTGTTGTAACGGTATTACCTATTTACCTTTATAAAATAATACTCTAATAATACTAAACTCACTGCTGCCAGAATATTACTTACCTTCATAATACTTTGAACTTACCTTTTAAACTGCCCAGGTCGCCAACATATTTTATAGATGAATATGTAAACTTAAACACTCTTGCCCTTATAAAAAATTAAATAATCCCGCTATCTGACTTCCCCTTACTTCAGAAAATTCCCCGGAACGTTAGACGATGTTTTCAGCACAGAATAGGAAATGGTAACCGGCGAAATGACTAAGCCCACATGTTTCTTTTTTAAAACATTCTAAACATACAATTATGTGGTGAAACCAGTACTTTTCACACAAATTTTATCACACTCACACTCTCTTAGTATTTATTTCTGATAATCCCCCATTTATTTACTGAGCTCATTAATCTAAATATTTTCTCTTCCCTTCAATCCAGGGTAGTTATATTTACTATTGTACCTGTATGTTTTATCCACAGAATGCCGACCTTACTCACGACTCACTTACACTTTCGCATGCACTAACACTGTTTTAATCCTTCACGTTCGTTTGATTGACATTGTTTTAACACCTCATTACCACTGTTTTACTACCTTTCTGTTAAAGTTGGGATAGGCCGTGCATACTCACACGCACCGGCCTCCTGACGTTTTTTCTGAGACGGTTACTCACTACCAACTGTACTGTTTAACTAGTGGTGACGAACTACTCTCCAACTGATGATATTAGCTTGTGTCAATTACTCATTCTTTCTGTAATTCACAGTTCACAGAGAGACTGAGTTGCCAGTGGTTACGTAATACGTCTAGCCGGGCAGGCTCCAGGCATAAACACAGACGTGTGTTGTAATAACATTGTATTAACACGAGGTTATTAACAGTTGGTTAACACGAGGTACCCCACAGGTGAACACTAACTACTTTGAATTAAGTCTGATTTGAATTATTATTTTATAACACACAATTCTGTACTGTTACATTGTTTAAGTTCAGCTCATCTCTTTTGGCCTATAGGCTTAGCATTTTGCCATTCCTTTACAATGATTTTTTACATAATATGATGTTTCACCATGTACCTGATATTGACATTTCTGAACAGCTTTTACAACTACTGTTCTTGAAAAATTAACAAGTAATTCTAGCATAATAAAATCCTGGGTATATAGAGCCCTTTTAACAACTAATTATAACATAATATCCTATGCGTATACAAAACCCTTTAAACAACTAATTATAACATAATAAATCCTATGGGTATACAACCCTTTAAACACATACTACTTCTATTTACTGGTTCTTAATATTTATTAGTTTATACATAAGACCATTACTTCACTTTCTCCCTTCCCCACTGGTTTATAACATGATCTTTGATCATCACTATTTCCTTCTTTGTACACTTATCACTTCACTCCCTTATAATATAAGTTTTTACAGTTTTTTCCTTAGACTAATGCACATATTTTTTACTCTTATTTATACAATTACATTGCATTTTCTATACCTTTACCTACTGTCTAATCCTTTCTCTTTAATTATTATTATTTTTATTAATTTATGGAGTATTTTTTATTTATTTTTTACCTGGTTATTAACATGTTTTTTAGTTTAGTTTCTTTTGTTATTTTTATTTTCAGTTTTTCATGCATTTATGTTATTTTGTAATTAAGGTGGTCTTCACTGTCTTGTTGTTTATTGCATGTCTTTATTTTAATTAGTTCTTTCGTCGTTAGACTTGTTTATACCTCTCACTTACCATATCTATTGGGTTTATCACGTTATTAAGTTTTCTTCTTCTAATTTTCATCATAATTACGATATTACATTTCTTTAACATTTATTTTTCTTCATCCATTGTTTTGTTTTAGCATGGAACCAGAATACTCTGCTTAATACACACTTATTTGTAAGTTTCCTTTCAATTATCATTTACACTAGTACAGTACTAGTTAACTATGGTTTCTTATCTTAACAGTTCTTATATGCATGGTGATCATATGTATCGTCACAGAAGGAAGAAGGGAACAGCAGAAAATGAAGGAGGAAGAAGAAGGGAAGACCATCGACTTGGACAGCAGCAGACTCTACATGCCACTGCTGAGTGAAGAGGATTGCGGCACAGAAGCAACAGTGAGAGCAGCTACTGAACATTACCTTGCGGCTTGCGCAAAACCCCTTGCTGCCACCACAGCAACTAGTGTCCTTGCAAACTGGCCCATTTCAGGGCCACAAACATGATATGTTGTACAAATGGTGCCATTTGTCTTGTGACAATGTACTGTTGGCTGGAGTATGTCACTGGCTAGACAATTATGGTTTATGGAGACAATAGACAATTGTGGATTAGAGTGAAAAGCTGATGGGGTGATGCTAAGAGAGGCCAGGATATAGGTCATGTGTTTGAGAGAATGCAGAGAGCCATCAGCAAGACCTCCAAAATACACTGTTACACTTCACTGATTGAGAATCACTCATTGAGATTAAGAAAAAAAAATCACACATGGTACCTACCGTATATGAAAAAGCTGGTTTTTGGTAAGCTTGAAGGTATAGTTTGTGGTTCTATGTTTTGTGTCACCAATACATTGGGAGAAAAGAAAGTAAAGAAAGTTTGTGTCATGGCTGAATCTAAAAAATTTTAAGACAGAATATTAGAGGTATCAAGGTATAAACTGTATTTTCAGACAGGAAGAATTAATAAAGTCTAGAATTCCTTTTATTCAGAATAGGCACACTGATTCAACAAAAAAATCTCCCTGATTCATTTTGAAGTGAAGCATACTGAGATATTAGCTTATCTATACCATTCATTCTCTCCCACTTCAGTCATAATGACTGGAAATGGCTCAAACTAATCACACTGCGTTGGTAATTATGACTGAAGAATCAACAGTATATTGTGTGCAAAAAAACAGTTTGACATAGGAGGATGGGATCACAAAAAAACGCCAGAAAACAATGTTAATTTACTGTATATACAGAATTTGTGTGGTAGATTAAAAAAACTGTGTTAAGTGTATAAACAGATAACCATTGCTGTGTCATTCCAAAGTGATTGAACGTTGTCTAAGATAAAATATCAGTCTAGCCTCTACTTAGACTTTGATAAAAATTAAACCTACCAAGAATAAAAATTTAACTTATACTGGCAAGTAACTCAATGAGAGAAAGGTTTAATCAGCAGATTTCTGTTATAAACTTACAGTTGTATACACAATTCAATTTTATTTGTAAAGTTTGTAATAACTTACTTGTGTGTGTGTGTGTGTGTGTGTGTGTGTGTGTGTGTGCGTGTGCGTGTGTGTGTGTGTGTGTGTGTGCGCGTGTGTGTGTGTGTGTGTGTGTGTGTGTGTGCATTTTTTGCTTTGTCTTATATGTTATATTGTGCTGTATATTATCTACTTATGTTATACCAATTATTGTAATCAAACATTACACCATTAAATAATATCAACAGAAGTATTACTAAGCCAGCTGAAAACGGAACATAGTGTACAATCTCGGTAACCCGACTTGTATGGTAATTCACTAATCCGATATGTCCAGTAATCCAGTGCCAGGTATATAGTAATTCTGACGTTTCATCATAAGACTGCGAGAGAAAGCTTTGTCTGGTCCAAGAACGTATGACATAAATAACCTCCGGGGTTAGCTGGAGGTGAAGAGCTAAATTTTCAAATAACGACTGGTGAAAAGACAATCACAATTTAAAGAGATGTAAAATTGCAAAAGTTAGCAAGAAACAAGAGTGCCACTGTGATCTTCTTCTTCCCCAATAAGGATTAGGCCTTTTAATTTATACTTTGAACCTTCTGCTCTTTTCCTCTCTGTAGAAATATCTGCATGTCCCAATAGAGACTCTTTATTGCTGAAATAAGGTGCTTAGGGTACCACTGATTATCCACACAATATGACATGACAATGCCTCAAATACCTACAAACGTGTTGATGACAGAAGCAACATACGAGTCACAGATATTTGCATATTGAACATGTTTCACAAAAATTTTGTAAGGATGTGTTTAGAATAACAAATAGACTCTTCTTGCATCACTAATTCCCCTAAACATCTTCTCAACAGTAAACACTTACACCTACTGTACACAGATTTATGCGTGTACTATACAGTATTTATATATTTATACATTTATGGACAATATAGTAATTATCAGAAGTGACAATAAAGTTTTACAAGAGTTAGGTGATATTAATTTTTGTTAAATGACAATCAGTCCTGAATGATAATGACAACCAGTGGTGCCAGTGGCGGCTGGTGGTTAAAAAATTTGGGGGTTGCAGATGGGTTGGATAGAATAAAACTGTTTTATTCTCTGCATAGAAAATGTCCAAGTCTCCTTCCCTCCAAACAATACACAAGGAAAGCAAAATACTGCAATTTTAGTGTCACACCCACGTAACCATGAATATTTAATAATAATAATAATATTTATTGCCAGTTTTCCTTTACATATAATAAAAATTATACAATAAAGGACCTATAGGGGGCATAAATGCCCGTACATAGGTTGGTCCTTAGAATTAATATTTATATACTTAATACTAATTGTGAGTTTTACCTCACCGATCATAGTAATATATTAAAAATACAGTATTTTTCAATTTCAACAAAATTTTAGTTTGTATTATAATACAAAATTTAATAAATAAATGAAAAAAGGGAAAAAAAGGTCATATCATAATAGACTGTTTTTTTGATTATTCAATAACAATGTTCCTAATTTTTTCTTTGATTTTTTTTTAAGCACTTTTATATTTACACTTAGATTTTTTAGTTCATTAGGTAATTCATTAAAATATTTTATGGCATAATACACATAGCTTCTTTGCCCAATACTTAATAGGTGTCGCGGCAATATAATACTTTTATACCGTGTGTTGATTTGATTTTGTAAAAACTCACTTTTTAGATCATTGTATTGATAAACTATAGAATTCACTACACACACTTGTTTAATATTTAATGGTTTATCCGAATCTTGTTCATTGACTCCTATAATTTTAAGAATACATTTTTGCAGCCGATCCAATGCATCTAGAGATGATTTATATAGACCCCCCCAGCCTACGATAGCATACCCTGCCGCACTATGGAATAGTCCATAGTATATTTGTAGTAGTTGCTTTTTTGATAAAATTTGTTTAAGTCTGTAAAAAACGTAGACTAAGTATTTGGTTTTTTTTACAATGTTAGCCACATGTACATCCCACTTCATGTTAAAGTCATATGTTATTCCTAGATATTTACTAGTTTTAACTCTTTTCAATTTTTGACCATTTATCTTAATTTCAAAGTCATGCGGAACAGTCTCTATAATTTCCAAAGGTGATAAAAACAGACTTGCTTATGTTGAGTACTAGATTATTGTGATAGAGCCAAGAGTATATAATATCTAATTTAGTTGACATATCTGTTGCAAGTTCAGGCCATGTCTTTGCTTTCATTTGTACTGCTGTATCATCAGCATATGCTATTAATACATCTTGTAACACTAGTAAGTCATTGATATTCAAAATAAACAATAAAGGTCCCTGGGGCACTCCAACATTTGTTTTAATAGGCTGACTTCTAGTCCCATTCACCTTTACAACTTGTGTCCTGTCATGTAAATAACTGGCTATCAGGGATAAGCTTACACCTCTTATTCCCATATTCTGTAATTTGGATATAAGTACGCCATGATCGACAGTGTCAAAAGCTTTGGAGTAGTCCAAAAAAGTTACAACAGTTGGTATGCTAATACTTAGATTTTCATAAATAAATTTGCTAAGTAGGGCTATAGCATCATCTGTACCTTTCTTCTGGAGAAAGCCAAATTGTTTAGCACTTAACAGGTTATGTTTCTTTACAAATTTAAATAATCTGGTAAAAATAATTTTTTCAAAAATCTTAGCTAAATTTGATGTCAGTGCGATCGGTCGATAATTGTTAACCAAACTTTTTACACCTTCCTTATATATAGGACAAATTACAGCTTTCTTAAATTGATATGGACATGTACCTTGTATCATAGCAGTATTAATAATGTGAGTCAAACCAGGAGTTATGAACGGAGCAGCTAGCTTAACTGTATAGGCATGAATGTCATCACACCCACCAGATTTATTTTTGAGTTCACGAATAGTTTGGTAAACTTCTGACTCATTTGTTGGTGTTAGAAACATATTATGCTGATTAATTGATATATCTGGTATTTCATGCTGCAGAATAGGAGGAGTCGCACTTTCATTCAGCCTAGATACCATTTTGCTGAAAAATTCATTAAAATAATTAGCCTTTGTCCAATCATTGCTGTTTAGTTTATTATTAATCAAAATATCATTTATTTGTCTATTTTTTGAATTACGATCCAATTTTAGATGGACATATCTCCACATTTTTTTAGAATCAGCGTTTTGTAGTTGTTTTTCTTCATGACTATTTTTAGCAGTCCTAAGTAATGATTTAAGTCGTTTTTCGTAATTTAAGTACAGCTCTTTTTTTAGCAAGTCATCTTGACTATTCTTCCAGGCTTTATATAATTTGTTTTTGTTATTAACTGAATTAATGAGAGCAGGGTTAATCCAGGTCTTTCTTGGTTTTTGAATTTTTTGCTTAGTTTTGTGTGAAAGTTGATTGATAGTTTGAATCTTGTTTATTAGCAATTCTAATGCTTCATGGTTATTTGGTGTATTACAGACTTGTTGCCATTGTTCTGTAGCACACAGCTCCAAAAAGCTTTTTTTGTTTATTTCAAAAGATACTGTAAGTTTGCATTTTATGTTGTTTCCATGTAGTGATATTAAAACGGGGTAGTGGTCTGTGATTGAGTCAATTAATTTGCCAGATTTTGCTGTGTATATTCCTTTCATGAAAATATGGTCAATGCAAGTTCCATCTTTATAATTCTTTATAGGATGAGTACAAGTATTTATCATCGATTCATAACCATTTTGCAGTAATTGGTAGAAATAATCCTCAGTTTTTTCATTAAACTCAATGAGATCTAAGTTAACATCACCCAAAATCGTGTGGTTTGCAACAGTTTTGTTACTTAAGATAAATTTTTCATGATCTTTAATGAATTTGTCAATCTCATAATCATGACAACGATATAGTCCAGAAATTTTGAAAATACTTTTATTTGTTAATTCTATGAGCAGACTAGTGATTTTTAAATCATTAAATTGTTCATTAATGGTTTGATACTGTAGGTTACTTTTTACATAAATAATCACTCCATCTGCTTTATTTATTCTGCTGTTATTTTTAAAATGTGTATAACCTGTTATATTTATAAGCTTGGTATTATCCATGAGCCAAGCTTCAGTGCATATTATCACATCTGGTTTATGTTTAAAAGAACTTAACATAGTTTCAAGTTTTAATATATTTTTCTGTATACTTCTGATGTTGACATGTAGGGTCAGAAGCTCAGAGTCACAAAAAATGGGGTTGAGATTTATCTCTTCTGTACTATTAAAAATTAATTCATCGTTAAGGTTATATTCTTGTATTTCAATAAAAAATTTATTTATAGGTTAGTTTTGATTTTTTCTTTTTTTTTCTTCCTTCTAAATACAAAATTTTATCTAATCAACTAGTCGTAACGTAATTAAATGGAGGTGAAAAGATTTATTGTATGAATCTTTTTTAAATTTATGATTAAATATTCTGTTACCTGATTTTACACTTTGATTAAAATTTTAAAAGGTCTGGTGTAGGCCTACCTACTCTCTTAATTTCAATTTTTTCCTCAATAGGACCTAAACTGAACGCCGTTTTCGTCAAGTTTTTTGACAGAATTCATTGTGTCCTACCAGTTGAATATAATAAATATCTTACACTATGACACCTTAATCCTTTATATGTACAATTATTTTCATTTGACGATGAACTGGATTGACACTAACAATGAACTTACAACTTACAACCTGGTGCACCACGTGTTATTTACCAACAAACAGAGTGGTGGCCCCGTGAGGTTCAAGCTGGGTTTGCACACCAAAAGAGCCTATACCGCTGTAATAGGAACAACTGTGTTTAGCCAGCCCGAGCACTACAACATTGTATTTCCCCACATACAAAGCGTGTCACAGCTGGTGCATACACCCAAGATACACCGCTGCAAGAGTGTGCACGGTTTTTAGTATTCCTCTGCGCTTTTCAATCAGCAAATGATTAATTACAATGATTTAGCTTCAAAACACTATTATTAGCTGTTGTTTTATTCTTAATTCTATAATTTAAAATACAATTCAGGAATTATTGGTGGTTCCACAACCGTGCAACCTAAGCACGGGCTGCCACTGAGTGGTGCACCACAGCTTAAAATAGTTACTCTGCCTTTTTCCAGTAATCTCATGTTTTCAATAATCCAATGGCACCTTGGTCATGTGTGTGTGTGTGTGTGTGTGTCAGACTACTGTCATTGTACTGTACTAATTGCCGTGTTGAGTAAATAACATAATGAATTAATAGATTTGCATCAACAAAAGGGATGTAGGAAAGTCAGGTTAGACGCCAGCTTGAGTCACATAGCAAAGGCCAGCACAACACTTCAATTACCTACCATTATACTGAATACACATTTTCACAGGCTAAACTGAATGAGGAGTTGGAAAATGAACCTTAATTTTATTCTTGGATTTCGTTGTCCATGACGTGTCCGTTACTTAACTAAATATAATTAATTCACTACCGACTCGGAACACAGTTTTTTATGGGTAAAAACATAAAAGTTTTATCTTAGAGCCTAAACCAGTTTTCGCTTTTAAAAAGCTTCTTCAGAGGCTGCCGCTGGGAGCATTGTCCGTCTTGTTCTTGGCGACGGTACCGACTTTTGAAAGATCGATGTTGTGTATATGGGGTGTGATATGTTCGAATAATGCGTGTGATTTGAATTGTGTCTGTTCATTTAGTATGTGTTTTCGTGTGTTTGTATATTTCCAATTGTTCAAGAGTGTCTAGTTTTCGGCCTTTTGTGAGTACATGTAGAAAAACATCGACAATAACATGGACATTCTACACGTACACTCAGGCTCTAAGGCAAAACTTTTACGTTTTTACCCATAAAAAACTGTGTTCTGAGTCGGTAGTGAATTAATTATATTTTCTTAATTTTATGCCGCCCCAAAAAAAAAAAAAAAAAAAAAAAATTTAGAGCTCAGATTATTAACTAACATGTGGCAAAATTAATTATTTATATAGTTCAAGTTTATAGTTTACAGTTCAAGGTGAAAGATACACTTACAAATGACAAAAAAAGCAAGTAAGAAAGAGGCATTTTTGTTTTTATTGTAAAATTAAAATAAAGCATTACAAAGAAGGAAGTTGGTTGTGTGATAAGTAATATAACTTGAATGGGGCATGGCTAATTGAGGTTGTAGCCATACTCACATACTGTATAGAATAATACAGTAATACAATAATGGTTTAAGCAATGCAGAAAATTGTGAAATACTTTATATTATTATCAACTTTTAAATTGCCCAGAACCGGTTCAGAGATTAGAACTGTCAGACATTTATGAAAATTTAGAAGATACACTTCCGACTATCGAAGAAATTGAAGACGTAATTAAAACTTTGAAAAATAATAAAGCTAGTGGAGAAGACTACACTACATATCAGCTGAACTTTTGAAATGGTCTCTACCAAATATCAAAAATGATCTACAATTAATTTTTGAAGAAATTTGGGAAACAGAAAAAATCCCAGAAGAATGGAAGGTGGCCTTAATATATCCGCTGCAAAGAAGGGCGATAAGCAAGAGGTTAATAACTACAGAGGAATACTTTACTAGCCAGTTGCATATAAAATATTTTCAAAGATTCTATTGAAGAGAGTAGAAAAAACATTGGATAGCCATTTGGGTGAATATCAGGGTGGCTTTAGGAAGGGCAGGTCCTGTCCAGAACAAATATTCATTCTGAAGTCAATAATCTGTCACAGGCTACTGAATTCAAAGGAGATTGTAGTAAAGTTTGTTGATTTCAAAAAGGCCTTTGATTCTGTTGATAGAGAAACTATACATAAAATAATCCGAGAATTTGGTGTTAAATCTAAATTGGCAAATTTAATCCATGAAACCCTTACGGACATAGTCTCAAAAATAAAATTCATGGGAGAAATATCTCAACCATTCAAAATAAATACAGTTGTAAGACAGATGGGTTTATCCCCAATTCCTTTTAACTGTGTCCTGGAGAAAGTAGTGAGAATTTGGAATGAAAAATTAAAGGAATGCAAAATACTGTATCACCAATCATGTTGGGAATAAGGAATAAACGTATTGAAATAAACTGTTTGGCATTCGCAGATGACTTTGCTATACTTTCTGAACATCTTACATCTGCAGTAACACAAGTTAATTTTTTACAGGACATAGCCATTAGAACAGGCTTAAGAATTTCTGCAGAAAAAAACCAAATTTCTCACAAACATTAAAAACGTGCCAACATTCCTGGTAACAGATATTGGTTGAATAGAGAGGGTTCGAAAATGTAAGTAGCTAGGAGAGATAATTCAAGAGAATGGCTTGGAAAAATCTGCTAAGAAGAAAAGATTCATAAGATGGAAAGGGCATATGGTATAACTGAAGATATTTACAATAAAAAGTGCATACCTAAAAATGCGAAAATAAGGCATTACAGTAAAGTAGTGAAGCCAGAATGCCTATATGCAAGTGAATGTCTAGCATTGAATAATAATTTAGAGAAACTATAAATATTGGAAAGACGAATTATTAGGAAAATATTAGGCCCACGAAAAACTTCAGAAGGTTGGAAATTAAGAAGTAATGATGAAATATATCAAAGTATAGAAAATATAACAGAAACAATGAGAAAAAGAAGACTATTATATTTTTGACATTTATATAGAATAGACGACAATAGGTTGACAAAGCAAATCTTCAAATATCTATGGGGGAAGAAGTCAACATCAAGTTGGATTAAAGAACTCCAAAAGGATTTAGAAAAAATAATATACAGTACACACAGAAGAAGCAATTGAAGGAGAAGTTTTTCGGGCAAAAGTGTTAAAAATGGAGGGAGCCCAGGGTAGGAAAGAGAAAAATGCAGGTTCAAAGTGGACTGAAGACAGGAAGAAGAGACACAGTGAGAAGATGAAAGAATATTGGAAAAAAAGGAAAGAACAAAGAGTAAAGAAATGAAATTGGCATGTGGCCCTTAGATGGCCAATAAAAAAAAATACAGTAATGAGAAGGACGATGTAATTTAATGAGAAATACATAGAGGAATACTTTACAAAAATACAGATGAAATTTTAAAAGTCTGTAGCAAATCCAACACTTTGAAAATGGTTGTAAGTTAGATACTAAGAGTGGCAGTCAGGGATATCTTCTGAAAAATTGAAAAACTTCTTCAGACTATTGAGAGAAAATTATTGTTTTCAGAAATTACCATTTAAGGTGTGCTTTTAGACATTTTTTCTAACATTAATAGCCTGAATCAAGTCCATTTTTTTGTGCAATTTTGAATCACCCTGTATAAAAATTATATTTTATATTTTTGAAAGAAGAATTTATTGTGTTTTCATAACATGTGATTATCTGTTCAGAAATTTCCCTTTCAGAATTCCTCTTTGGCTTCACTGTAGCAGGTAATTGAACCTAAGTACATTTCCAGCCCCTCAAAAAAGATTTCTGAAGTTTGTTGAAGGTGTCATTTTGTAGCATAGAAAGTGACATGTATAGTCAAAATTCAATTTCCTACGATAAAAAAAAAAATAATAACAATAAATACAGATAAAATTTATGGCTCCCCAAAGCAGATGTGTTGAGAAAAAACTGCTAAAACAAATTATATGGTATGTCCTGTCCTGACAGGGGTAAACAGATTGGTGGAAGGTCATGGAAAGATTACACAATTTGGAACATGTGTTAGAAAGTGACTACTGGCCTATTCAGCCTCTGTCAATTGTTGACAGACAGTGCTAAACATGTCTATAGCTATGTCTGTCAACAGTCAGTCACCATTGAATAACTGTGGTAGTTTGTATTTTTATGAATAATTCTGAAACGCGTATGAAAGCCTTTGTTAATTATAAAGTGACACAATTTTAAGCAATGCTCTTGTTATTACGTGAAGTTTAATACTTTTAGTTATTTATAATTATAATTAATAGAGTGATAAATTCATTTCTTACCCTGTATTGTAATTGTAGATATAGGATTCAATATAACTTTTCCATTTATAGTTTCTCCAGGAACGTAGATTGGAGGCGACTTATCTAAGATTATTTTTAACAGTTCGTGATAAGACATTGTCTGTAAAACATAACAAACAGGTTACACTGTGAGTGACATAACCAGACATCAGTCATAAGAGTGAGTGACATAACACAAGTCATCTGTCATTTATTGCTAATAGTATGAACTATGGTGACAAGTTAGAAAAGCACTGGATTCAATTCTAATTTTTAAAAAAATTAACAAATAACTCCCTGCCCTGTATTTGTTTATTTATTTCCTGTAATTGCTGAGTTTCTTTGAAGCTGGAATGTGCTGAAAATAAGCATTTTATTTACATTGGTTTATTCAGATAAAATAGTCCCATTCTTGGTTATTTCACCAGCGACCTTGAAAATCATTTTTGTAAGCACATACCAAAAAACAACTCTAGAGAATTTTTTTTAGTTACTCTTTCTTGTATAATAATATAGTCCACTTAAATTATATTAATAATTACACTAACTTTAGCTACTACGTTTACTATGAACTCTATTATTAAGTACCTACCGGTAACTTATAAATTTTGTATTTGAATAAATAAATGTGTGTGTGCATGTAGCCCTACAGTTTATGCAATGAGAATTAAAATTGTTTTTTATAATAAAAATAAATTATGTTATTAATTACTTTAATGTAAATGTATACTTCACTCAAGTTGTACACTTAACCATAAAAGTTTACATATATTGTGGCAAATCAAACAGCACACGCATATAAATGTAAAACAATTACCATATGCAAATTTTTATCCCAGATTCATAGCATATGAAATATAACTACTGATAACATATGATTATCGCCACATTGCATATTGAAGGCAAAGTGTTAAGATTGTTTTTTGTATGTTTAACAAAAAAGTAGTTTTCTTGGTATAGTTTTAAGTAATGAAAAATGCAGAGGATGTGACGATTTCATTAATTAAAAATTAAAATAATTAATAAATAGGTAATGTAAAAGCTGAAAAATTTTAAATTTTAATAAATCGCACATTTAAACTAATTTTTATCGCTATCATAAATCATAATAATATTGAATAAAGAGTTTAATAATAAAATAAAAGGAACGCGAGTGTACAGATAGGGAAACCCTTGTTAATTAACCCTGCATAGACATGCGCTAACCAGAATTAACTTGAATACCGACCCCTAAACAAACTAATAATCCTTGTAAATTAATATTAAATAAATAAATAAACAAGACCACAGTAGTGTACTATAATGAAGTCTGTAATTAAGAATATCTTTAGATAATTAAAAGGTCAAACTTTAACCCCTTAAATAGAGGATAAATGTGGAACTATTTTGTTGCGACGCGTAAACTCCGCGCGATTAACTGACCCTTCCTACATAGTAGAGAGTTGAGATGAAGCGCTCGCGTAGAAAACACGCGCTTGAACCATGTCTCAGAAAAAGACAAAATATTTGTATTTAGAAGACAGTTACAACAATGTGTAGCAAAAGTATTGTCAAATTAATGTGGTAGTAGTCTAAATGTTAAAAACCGAAATGCATAAATAACTGTGTAAGGGATGACATCTCATTTGTTTAATTTTGTAAGATGTCTATGTTGTTTTAAATAATATGGTACGAGCTACCAAAAGTGAGAACTTTTATAAACAATAATGTGACGTGCGATTCTGCAACAAACAAGAACATTTACGGCACTTATACTACTAACGATGTTTAACTACGAGACTTCTGAGAATCTCCACGCTACTTCATTATGAACTAACTACTTCAGGAACTTCAACAGGAAAGTTAACTCCACTTAAGATCAACCGCTGATGAACACCATAAGGATCAAGGACCCTGACTACGAGTAAACTGATGGATATGGCAGGTGACACGGAGACTTGTTCTCCGTGATTAATTAAAATTGTAACCAATGAATTATTAAAGACAGTTGAAATAAAAAAAAAATAGAAAGACTTTAATGATAACCACTTTATAAGATGTAGTACGTTTTAGAATTCAAAATATTTGTAGTACCGAATAATGCTGATGAATATGTATAGCTTCACTGATACAAATTTTTAGATTAAGTCCATTCTTCAAATGGCCCCCAAATAGTATTATAGAATATAAATAAGCGAGCTTAACTCATAAACAAGTTTAAGGTCCCGGATCCATGGCTAATGCTAGCACTGATAAATCCATGTGTTTTGCCCCAATTCTTTACCAAAATCTGTTATAAATTGTAATCTTTTATTCAGAAAACCTTATATGGGAATATTTATGTAGAGCTGTTTTAGTAATGATTTAATAAAGAGATGTCGTTAATTTACACTAAAACAGTGAGTGAATAAATCATCAGACCCCCATGTAAAAGTTCCTTTAGTTATAACTACTGCTGGTTTATCTAGTAATTAAAAGTTGATTACGAGTAAGGCAGCCCGTGCAATTGATCAGAGGTAAGTATGCACTGGCTCCCGATGTTATAACGTAGGTGACATGTTATAAGATGCGCCACTCTGCTTTGTAAAAAAAAAATATATATAATTGTGTGCATCGTGACGTGACGCATATAAAATGCGCCACTTTGTTTTGTTTAATAAATAATTGTGTAATATTGTGACACCCTGTTGATCTATTCACTCATGTACTTTAATATATGTCTAAAATTTTAAATAAAATAAAAATGATAATTATTATTATAGTGGTATAGTAAATAGGCAACTGTAATTGTGATTTAGATATAGGAATTTACACAATGTTTACTTAACGCCACCTGTATACGAAACAACATCAGGTACGTACTTGTCAAAAATTTCATTCATCAACGTGTCGGTTTGTAAACAAAATCAGACCGGTTAAATTCTTGTCCACGCCTGTGTAAAACTGTCATAGTTACTTCGCGCAAAGTTGAGTTAGACAATACCCAACCCTCTTCGATTGTTCTATTGTTATAAGAAGCGTGTATCATCCTGTGCGTAGTGACCGAGAATTCCCCCCTTCGTTGAATGTATATTGACGTCTGTGTGAGATTTCTCTTTCTCTGAAATTTATTTCTCTCACTACCCATGTAAATTTTAAATGTGAACTTTAATCGTTTATGTGTGAAAACAAGAAAGAGTAGTATAGAATGTAATGCTAATAGTAGAATAAGTATTTATAGTCACTCACATTTCAAAAATGGCTGTATTTAACCCCGATCTATTATTAAAAGATGAACTGTGCTACGAAGCTATTTTACGCGGTTTACCTCACGCGAACGTAACAGTCTCTGAATTGCGCAAATCATTATGTGAAAGCAGATCAGATATACCCTCGCAGTTAGATAGATTACGTGAACTCGATTATGACAGCGAACGAGAAACCTGTTATGCGAAGTATAGGGAACTGACGTTGTTATCTCAAAACATTCATGACGAAAAATCACCTAGTGTAATATTGCGCATCACGCAACGAATAGAACAATTAACCCGCCGGTTGAACAATTTATTGAACTGGCCCGACGTCACCGTAACCCCTCCCAATGTGCAAAAATTTGCGGATGAGGTATTACGTCAATTACCCACAATTATCAACGAATTGCGAAGAAAGTCAGACTCGTCTAGAATGGAAGAAATTGAGCACTCCTTACAAAAATTATATATTTCCCCGGTTCAATCCCCTACTTTAGAACACCCTCCCTCCACCGCGAACCACGAATCACCCATCGTATCGAAGATACAACCGACTCATGAACAGCTACCTAGTAGAGAATTAAATACCCTCACGATATCAGAACCCCCACAGCCTAGTGGTCACCATACTCGCACCAGTAGATATGCGATTACGACGCCTAACGCAGCAATGAATCCTTTGAAATGTATACCAAATGTAAATTTTAATGTAGACCTCTACGGAAAGATCACACACCCAGTAGACAAAATCATTACAGAAATTCCCTACACCGATGGCTTAAGTATTACGAAACTGTTAAATTTCATCAGATACCTCCTGTAAATAAAAGATTTACAGCAATTGAACGATTGGCAAATCCTGCAAGTAATCCTACCCAAATGTAAACCACCATTACGAGATCGTGTACTGGAATCATTAAACTCGACTCTTCCAGTAGAAGAACTTCATACTACCATAATCAAACATTTTATTCCCACGGGAATTTACGAGGAGATTAAAAGAAATACCGTACTTCGAGTACAAGGAGCCCATGAAAGACTGGCCCACTATATTGCAGACATCAGAGAATCTTCATGACTACTGCAAGTCGACTGGAGTGAGAAACAATTGGTTGATACTATTCTAGTAGGCTTATCTCCAGAAGAACGCTCTCGATTAGCACTAATAAATAGGCCCCACACTTTCGCAGATCTAGAACAATGTAGTATTCACTCTTCAAATGTATGGTACGCAGATCAGAACAGACATGCATCGCTATCCACTACACAACATAGAAAGGAAACGGAAGCCCTAGTCTCAAATGCAAGAACTCATTGAGAAAGACGACCATTTCGTCGACCAACCAATCTTCATGACCATGGTAAGTCCAAGGAGCCTCAACCTCGACAGGAAACCAGTGAGACCCCACGTAAAGAAAATGTATGCTATAAATGCGGGAAACCTGGACACATCAGTAGAAACTGTAAACGGAAACAGTACTATCAGAAAACCCATTATCCAAAAAACATGTAAGGCAGGGAGATCCGAAATCCTGTGTCTTCCGCAGCATAGTGAAAACAGGTAAACCCCTGAGAGACAACAAATTAAAACAAAATAATAATAACAAAAGAAAATTAGACCCCTATGTTCGAAAATTTATTGATAAATGTAACGCTATTAATAAATGTGATTTCAGTAAGTGTCAATTACCGTATATACAAGTTGACCTCGGTGTTACATCCACCCTCAGATTAATTGATTCCGGATCAATGCGAAGTTTAATTAGTCAACAGCTAGCTGATAAATTATTTAAACACAACTTAGTTAAACGCAGTCAATCAGTGAATATTAGATGCACTACAGCTAATAAACAAAATTTAATGATAAAACTTATCATCACGTTTAAAGTAAAAATAAAAAATCTAACGTGGTATTTTCCAATGTTGGTATGCGACGAGTTAGGACCCGAGTTGATATTGGGAGGTGATTTTATCAGTGAAACCGGAATAATTCTAGATATTCACGATAAGAAATTTTATTTTGGATTCGATCGTTCACAAAAATATAATTTGGATGATAATGCAAATAACAGAGAAAGTACTGGAACAACTTCTACACATCTAGAACATCACGAGTCTGAATTAGGTCATCTGGAAAGTAAAGATAGACAGAAAATGCAGACATTACTAGAACAATTCTCCAACGTCCTCACCCCAAAGTTAGGACTGACGGACCTGATAGAGTACAAAATCAATTTGAGCGACAATAAAGTAATGCATTTAGCCCCCCGTACAAGTTATCACCTCCAAAAATGGAAGTAATGAGGAACCAAATTAACAAATTATTAGAACAAGGAGTCATCGAACCCTCTACTTCATCTTATTCATCACCAGCGTTTTTAGTACCAAAAAGTAACGACAAACATAGACTAGTTGTGGACTACAGGCAACTAAATAAACGGATAGAATTCGAGTCTATACCACTTCCCGACATCCACAGTGCTTTTCATTATTTTACGAAAGTGCAAATTTTTACCATCATGGATCTAAACCAGGAATTTCACCAGATACCCCTATCGGAAGAATCAAAACGTCTAACCGCATTTGCCGTCCCTTTCAACCTGTACCAATTTACGAGGGTACCCTTTGGTATATCTCAAGGTAGTTCTGTATGTAGCAGATTATTAGAAAAATTATTTCATGATATAAAATTTAAATATGTGTATCCTTACTTAGATGACATCGTTATCTACAGCGAATCAATTGACCAACATCTTAAACATCTACGTGAAGTACTATCCCGGTTGGAGAAAGCTGGATTAACCGTAAACCCCAGTAAAGTAAATTTTGCTGTCACACAATTTTCATTTTTAGGTCACATCGTAAAAGCCAAGAGAAAGGTAAGCATAGACCCCGAGCGAACCCTTGCTATCAGAGAATTTTTACCACCGCGGGATGCGAAAGGAATAGCCCGATTTTTGGGAATGATAAATTATTTCCACAAGTATATCCCACATCTAGCTGAAATTGCAGCACCTCTGAATGCTTTAAGAAAGAAGGGAGTTAAATTTGAGTGGAATGTGCAACACCAAACTGCATTCGAGAAACTGAAAGAAAGCATCATATCACCCCCAGTACTACAATTAGCCGATTTTACAAAACCGTTTGTAGTGCAGACAGACAGTTCAAGTGTAGCCCTGGGTGCAGTAATATATCAGGAAGTAGATAACTCTAGACTACCTATTAGTTACGCATCATGTACCCTGACAGATCAAGAAAAGAAATACTCCGCATACGAATTAGAATGTTTAGCTATCGTTTTCGCTTTTGAGAAGTTCAAACCCTTTTTAGAACATAAAGAGTTTCTGTTAGAAACGGATAATCAAGCATTATCTTGGCTACTAAATCACCCAAAACAGTTAGGTCGTATCGGAAGATGGGTATTAAGATTAAATTGTTTCAAATTTAAAGTACAACATATTAGAGGCACCCAAAACGTAGTTGCCGATACACTGTCACGTATGTTCCAGCCGACTAGTAAAACATACGAAAACAAGGAGAGTAGAGAAACGCCGATTATCAATACTTTAATTGCCAAATTTCCTCTTGCATTTACGGACTTAGCCCAGTATCAACAACAAGACCCCCGTTTAAGACCAATTATAGAACAACTTGACCAAGGAAATAAGTGAGGAAAATATATATTGAGTAAGAGAGTATTATGTTATAGAATAGCGAACGGAAAATATTTACGAATAATCGCCCCTGATATTATTAAACCTATGCTGATGGAATACTATCACTCTTCCACTATTGGAGCACATATGGGAATGAATAAAACAATACATCGAATTCGTAAAGAATATCACTGGGAAAATATGAACAGTGAGATAGCTAATTTCGTGAAAAGGTGTAAGTTGTGTGCACTCAGCAAACCAGCGAGAAACAGCCAAATAAGTCAATTGACCTTAGAAATTCCTGCTACCCTGTTCTCCAAAATCTATTTAGACTTTTGGACCCTACCCACGTTCTAAATCAGGAAATACCATGCTACTAATTTGCATAGATTCTTTCAGCAAATTTGTCTGGATGTATCCCATGCGGCGAGCGTTAGCTTCGACCACAGTAAGTATATTACAGAATAGATTATTTAAAGAGTTCGGTACTCCCTTACATCTAGTGTCGGATAACGGCCCCCAGTTTAAGTCAAAGGAATTCAGGAACATGTGTTTCAAATTAGGAATAGACCACATTACCACTACAGAGTATCGTCCGCAAGGTAATATAGCTGAAAGGTATTTGCGAAACCTAAAATCTGCTTTAATAGCCTACCATGCAAACGACCACGCGTCTTGGGACCAGAACCTATCCTGGATACAATTCGCCTTTAATTCAGCCTATCATGAAGGACATAAGTCTACCCCATTCGAATTATTGTTTAAATACAAACCTAACCACCCATTATCCACTAAGTGGAAAATACATGAGTTACTACCCCTTGAAATTAGGGATAAAAATATAAAGAAAATCTGGAATGAAGCTCGCGCTAATTTACGAGCAAACTTAGCGAAATCACGGAAATATCACAAGCGAAATAATAATAACAATGAAGTAAAGTACCAAATCGGTGACTTAGTAATGTATAAAACACACCCTACGAGTAGTGCAATCGATAAGACAACCTCCAAGCTATCATACCGATGGTGCGGTCCTTATCAAATTCACAGATACTTAACTCCAGTAACTGTAGCCCTGTACAAACCATCTACTCAAAAATATGTACGAAGAACATATATTTCGCAGATAAAGCGTTGTCACAAAGAAGGAAATGGTAGAGTGCAAGCAAAATAAATGTAGTAAAAAGGTATATGTTTTGTACTCAATTGCTAAAGAGTACTTGAGTAACAATTGGCTACCTAATCGTATAAATAGGTACGAGGCCTGATCAACCTTGAATCCTATTCATCGAAAGTAGAGCAAAGTGAGAAGTCAGCTGACATCGAATATAAGTAATAATTAAGTAATAAATTACTTAAAGAGTAATTCTATAACAAGAGTAACTCAAACTAAAGAAAAACCCAGTAGTAGTCGTAAGTAGTAGATTTAAGAAGAATTTAGTATGTTTACGATATATTTTATAATGTGTGAATTTTATGTAGTATAAGAATTAGTCTGTAAGGTATTGTATATATATATTGATAATAAGAATAAGCAAGTCGAGAGTGACTTATGCAGCTCATAATTTTATACAGAGAAACGAGTGAGAGAAAATTCACATGGTAATCCCCAAGCATACTCCCAGTACGTTGCTGACCAAATAACATATATTTCCCCCCAGCCGGAGTCTGTTTTAAGCGGCGGAGTATGTGACGATTTCATTAATTAAAAATTAAAATAATTAATAAATAGGTAATGTAAAAGCTGAAAATTTTTAAATTTTAATAAATCGCACATTTAAACTAATTTTTATCGCTATCATAAATCATAATAATATTGAATAAAGAGTTTAATAATAAAATAAAAGGAACGCGAGTGTACAGATAGGGAAACCCTTGTTAATTAACCCTGCATAGACATGCGCTAACTGGAATTAACTTGAATACCGACCCCTAAACAAACTAATAATCCTTGTAAATTAATATTAAATAAATAAATAAACAAGACCACAGTAGTGTACTATAATGAAGTCTGTAATTAAGAATATCTTTAGATAATTAAAAGGTCAAACTTTAACCCCTTAAATAGAGGATAAATGTGGAACTATTTTGTTGCGACGCGTAAACTCCGCGCGATTAACTGACCCTTCCTACATAGTAGAGAGTTGAGATGAAGCGCTCGCGTAGAAAACACGCGCTTGAACCATGTCTCAGAAAAAGACAAAATATTTGTATTTAGAAGACAGTTACAACAATGTGTAGCAAAAGCACTGTCAAATTAATGTGGTAGTAGTCTAAATGTTAAAAACCGAAATGCATAAATAACTGTGTAAGGGATGACATCTCATTTGTTTAATTTTGTAAGATGTCTATGTTGTTTTAAATAATATGGTACGAGCTACCAAAAGTGAGAACTTTTATAAACAATAATGTGACGTGCGATTCTGCAACAAACAAGAACATTTACGGCACTTATACTACTAACGATGTTTAACTATGAGACTTCTGAGAATCTCCACGCTACTTCATTATGAGCTAACTACTTCAGGAACTTCAACAGGAAAGTTAACTCCACTTAAGATCAACCGCTGACGAACACCATAAGGATCAAGGACCCTGACTACGAGTAAACTGATGGATATGGCAGGTGACACGGAGACTTGTTCTCCGTGATTAATTAAAATTGTAACCAATGAATTATTAAAGACAGTTGAAATAAAAAAAAAATAGAAAGACTTTAATGATAACCACTTTATAAGATGTAGTATGTTTTAGAATTCAAAATATTTGTAGTACCGAATAATGCTGATGTATATGTATAGCTTCACTGATACAAATTTTTAGATTAAGTCCATTCTTCAAATGGCCCCCAAATAGTATTATAGAATATAAATAAGCGAGCTTAACTCATAAACAAGTTTAAGGTCCCGGATCCGTGGATAATGCTAGCACTGATAAATCCATGTGTTTTGCCCCAATTCTTTACCAAAATCTGTTATAAATTGTAATCTTTTATTCAGAAAACCTTATATGGGAATATTTATGTAGAGCTGTTGTAGTAATGATTTAATAAAAAGATGTCGTTACTTTACACTAAAACAGTGAGTGAATAAATCATCAGACCCCCATGTAAAAGTTCCTTTAGTTATAACTACTGCTGGTTTATCTAGTAATTAAAAGTTGATTACGAGTAAGGCAGCCTGTGCAATTGATCAGAGGTAAGTATGCACTGGTTCCCGATGTTATAACGTAGGTGACACATTATAAGGAGGATAATTTTAGTTTCTTATGACTCCAAGAAATGGATTAACTTAAAACATAAAGATGTTATTATTAATATTTTTGTTTTGTAATTGTTATATTTTTCTATAGTACCAAAACAAGACAAAAGCAAACAGGACAGGATTTGGCATAATTATAAAAGCTGTTTAATATACATGAAAGCTATAAACTATGTACAAACCAGTTTTTGCAGTAAAATTTTGTAGCTGATAAAATTATAGACAAGATTGACTTTGGCAAGATTAAATATTATATTCAAGAATCATGCAGAGTCTGAGATGTAGTGCATCGTATGTTATCATGGACCAATCATAGTCAGCCTTTCTTAAGCTTATACAGCAGAAATAAATTAAGGTGTAGTTAGTTCTGCTGTGGCCGTAAACTATATAATGTTTACAATTCAGTAACTCGGACAGAGCAGTACTAAAGTGTAGGCTTTAGTGAGTCATAGAGGCAATTCGGTGAAACAAACTATAAACAATTTGTTAATAATTAATTATTATTAATTATCTAAACAGACATAGGACAATAATTAGCTTGGTTCAAGCTACGATGAGAAATAAAACTGTCAATAAGAAAAATTTGTTGTTTACTACAACAATATCAGAGCTGATAACAATATCTGGGAAATAACAATACATCTAAATAATGTTGATGGAGAATAAGCAATAACATAAGATGAAGTACAGAAAAGAAAGAGATCTCAAGAAACCAATAAGGTATGACAGTAGACCTAAGGGGCAAGAGAGATCAACAAGAAATCAAATGAGGTTCAGTGATTTACCATTAATATAACACAAAGTGATTTCTATAAAATGTATCGCTCATAAAACAAGCTTAAACTCATAACAACTATTGGCCAACAATATGAAAAAAATAAAAAGAATTGGGTATCTGGGCTATTATTAACGAAATAAGTGAATTTATTAATTTGAAATACTAAATAATAAGAGAAACTTTGTCTTCTTGGATTTCGTTGTCCATGACATGTCCGTCGATTAACTAAATATAATTAAATCACTACCAATTCGGAACACAAAGTTTTTATGGGTAAAAAAGTAAAAGTTTTACCTTATAGCCTGAACCAGTTTTCACTTATTATAAACTTTATCAGAGGCTGCCACTGGGAGTGCTGTATGTCTTGTTCTTGGGACGGCATTGACTTTTGAAGGATTGATGTTGTGTGTGTGGGGTGTGATTGTTAGAATAATACATGTGATTTGAATTGTCTCTGTTCGTTTAGGATGTTGCTTTTATGTGTTTGTATATTTCCAATTGTTCAAGAGTGTTTACTTTTCGGCCTTTTGTGTGTACGTGTAGAATAACCATGTTGTTGTCAATGTTTCTGTAGGCTATTGTGTGGTTTGCTTCAATGAGGTAGTTTGCAAAGTTGCATTCGGTAGTGGAGTGTAGTGCCTTTGTGTGTTAAATGTATTTTTGTTTGAAGCACCGTCCTGTCTGGCCTATGTAGAATTTGTTGTAATCTGAGCAATTTAGTTTGTAAACACCAGGTAGATCAAACTTGTTTTGTGCTTTGTGTGTAGGTTTTGACAGTGTGTATTCTGTTTTGTTTGTAGTTTTGTATGCGATTTTGTATCCTGCTTTTTTGAATTTGTGGGTTATTTTTTCAGTGTGGTTGTTGATGTATGTGTTACGAATTTGTTGTTTTCTGTCTTTGTCTGTTGTTTGTTTTGTGTAGAGTTTATTGATTATTGTTCTGTTGTATCCGTTGGATTCTGCTAGGTATTTTGTCGTGTTTAGGTCATCTTTGTAGTCTTTTTCATCTAGTGGGATGTTGTTAAGTCTATGTATCATAGTTCTGAATGCAGCTAGTTTGTGTTGTAATGGGTGGTTGGAGGCAGGGGCGGATTAAGCGGCTGGCGGCCGCCAAGGGCCCCCGAATCTCCAAGGGGCCCCGAGATCAATAGATTCCTGGTTAAAAACTGCCACAAAATAAAAGCGAAAGATGAAATATTTAATATTATTCACGTATTCTACATGTAGACGCAAAAGTCAAAAGCGAAAGACTCGTAACTAAAACTGTTAATTTATTATCTACATCAAGTATACTATAATGTCAAATATACATATTAGTAATAAGAAGTGATTGATTTTTACAAATCTCTTAGCAGTATGAAAAGTTGCATTTGAATCATTTTAAATAAATACGTGAAATCCTGCCTGAAATTGCGACTGCGCTTTGCGATCGGTAGCCACTGTTGGCATCACTGCACTCTTGTAACTCTTGCAGTGCTCACATAATCCATTGTGTTCAAGTTCGAGTTTGAGTCCATGTAATCCTTTGTGTTTTAAGAGTTTGAGTCTGTCTCTTTGAGTTTTTTGTACCATTAGTGGTAAGTAAATAGTAGTACGCTTAGTATAAGACAAATATGAAACCGCCCTGATGACAGTGATTTGGAATACCATTCTACAGAGAATAAATGCTACTAGCAAATCACTGCAATCAGTGGAGTGTGAACTATTAAAAGGCTCTATTCTACTAAGGTCACTAGAGAATTTTATTGAACATTTCAGAGAAGAATTTGGAAAAGTTGAAAAAGAAGCAACTGAGTTATCAGGTCTATCATTTGATGAAGAAGATGGACAAGCTCGTAGGCCAGAGAAGAGAAAAAAATTTTCGATGAAAGCAAAGAAGTCGGTCATGAATTTGCAAGAAGGGAAAATTTCATTGTCAATTCATTTTATGTCATATGCGATAGCACCAAGGCAGAACTATCTCGAAGAACTCAGACGTATGAAGCTGTTATAGAACATTTTAGGGTATTTTTTGATCAAAGATTACCAACTGAAGCAAAAAAGAACGCTATAAAAAAACTGAAGGCTATTTACAAAAATGACATTGATATTTCTAATTTTGACGAACTGGACCAGTTCTTACTATTTCTACAAGAAAACAAAGATACCATCAAAACCGCATCAGAAATTTATCGAGCTGCAAGAGAAATGTCTTCAACTTTTCCTAACGTAGAGATTATTTTCAAAATATTTTTAACAATATGGTACCGATATCAAATGCATCAGGTGAAAGATCTTTTTCAGTTTTGAAACGCGTTAAAAACTATTTAAGGAGTGCAATGGGAGAAGACAGATTGAACAACATGGCCATATTATACATAGAACAAGAAATTTTGGACGAAATAGATACTGCAAAAATAACTGATGAATTTGCCAAAGAGAAAACAAGACGCAAATTCATATAGAAAACCTTTTTTAAGCACTCAGGTAACTTAGTTACTGTTAAATTTTTTGAATAAATTTCTGATTTTTCTTGAAACATTGAGTTTTATTATTAGCTACATATGGCTGGTTTTAAGCAAGTCATTAAAAGTCTAATACTGAAATCTTTCCAAAAAAGCCATCACTTCCTTACACTAATTTTTTGTTTTGGGGCTTGTGTCTAAGGGCCTCGAAATTTTTACTGCCAGGGGCCTCCAATCGGCTTAATCCGCCTCTGATTGGAGGAGTTGTGTATATATGTGTCAGTTGTAGTGGGGTTTCTGTATATACTGAATTTGTGCCTGTGTTCAAATTTTGTGATGGAGAGGTCTAGGAAGTTTATGATATTTTTGTACTCGTATTCAGCAGTGAAGGTTATGTTTTTGTGTGTTTTGTTTATGTGGGTTAGTAACTGTTCGCATTGTCTTTTGTTTCCCCTGTATAGAATTATGATTTTGTCAACGTATCTGTGCCAATATAGTATTTTATGTGAGTGCCTGTCATTGTTTGTGAGGATTCTTGTTTTTTCTAAGTGTTGGAGAAAGACCACTGCTAATATGCTGGATATGGGTGAGCCCATGGGTAGACTGTTATAACACTGCATTTAATATTATACCAGTTTGCATTTCCTTCAATTATTTCTCTTTATAGTGTTTGCCATGGGCGGCTCTAGTAGAAGCCTGGAACATTAAACGTAGCAACATTGGAACCAGCTGATATTTTGAGGCCAACTAGATAATCTCTTAATTTATGTACTTCAGTAATCAAAACGCATCATTTTTAATTGCCAGTTAACAGCAGTATTGTTTCTTCACTTTTTGCAAATTAAAAGTTTATTATTTTAAATACTGTTATATTTGTTAAGAAATATAAAATTAACTCAGTCATATGATATGAATTCAATAATTCAAACAAAATTAATTCATTAGGCCTAACACTAATTCAGTAATTTCTTCAACTTAAACGTATAGTACTAAGTGTGCACAGACCTATAATTTAGATTTAGCTATAAATAGGCCTACTCATGATTTTAGTAATGATATGAAATTAAATCAAAATATAACATGTTAACTTTATCTATTTTATTATACTATGCTTACAGCCCTCAGATGCAACGTTGCCACGTTTAATGTTCCGGACTTCTACTAGAGCCGGCCATGTGTTTGTATATATTCCTTCCACAGTTCACTCATATACATGTTGGAACTCATTCTAACCTTATACTACCAATTGAAAAGTGATTCCTACTAGCTTTGTGATCACTTCTTATATACTACCAGAACAATAAAAATCACTGAAATCTTATGATTGCAGAAAAAAATTGCACTGCAATAATTACAATAATAACTATCACTGTAAAATAATTTGGAACTGACTGGCTCTGCTTGTGTTTATATAGGTAACAGCAAAGACAATCAGATGCCACAAGACTTCAGAAATATTTTGTAACATGCTATTTATAACTAATTACATGTCACATTGTTATCTTATGAATCACAACTGCAGGTATGCAATCAACAACAAATTCAAAGTTAATGGTATGGTTTTGTTTTCTGTTTCACCACAACAATACCAGTTTTCTTTTAATAGTCTTTTACTACATTAAATGAAAACAAATTGAATCTTTATAATATATTTAAAGATTCAGATATTTTAATTTTGACTAGGAAATTATTAGTTTCTAACTTTCGTTCATACTACAAAATGTATTTCAACAATAAAAATAGTATTCTGTTATAGATTAGACTTGTAATACAATAAAATTATTTTAAAGATTTTTTAAAAATTATGATTCCAGTATTTATAATTATTTGTTATTCAAATTTTCTGTTAATAAAATTTTTGTTGGTCGATTTAATTTTATTGAATTGATAGTTACAGTGTTTTTAACTTTAATTTACATTGACAAATAAGAAAAGACTATTTTTAATAGAAAGAATACAGTTTATTTAATATATATTTCTTCAATTTTTTTTTTAATTTAATAAAGACAGTAAAAGTACTTGAAAGTAAATTAAAATATCATCAGTATAACCTATAAAATTTATAGTTAACAAAACTAAATACAGTGGAGTCGCAATTAACCGAGTCTCGATTTACCGAGCATCCGTGTTACCCGAGCCTAAACCAAGAAATAATGAAATCTCTATTATTGTAACTGTCGTTCTTACATCGGCTCCAGACGCTACGTGACATATTTTAATTGACATCAGACTGTACACAGCGGCCTTGACTGTGACACACTTCCTACCATCCCCTGCTCAAGCTCCCTGACCTGAGTTAGTTTGCTGTCAATCGTCGCGCTGTTTAAACATAATCGACTGTGAAGTATGAGTAGCTGTGCTTTGTATTAAGGTTTCTCGTGATTTGGTTTTACGGGTTTGTTTGGCAATGAGTAAAAAAGAAAACGTGTGGTTTTTATCACTACAAGATAAGCTCAATCCTATCAAACGATTAGATCGCGGTGAAATCATTAAAAAAGTGGCAAGTGATTTAGGCATTGGTGAAGTGACTGTCAGAGACTAGAGAAGAAAAAGGATGCAAATTGAAGAGTAGGTGTTTCAACATGCACAAATGACTGGGAAGAAAGAAATACAAACTGTCTCAAAGAAGAGAAAAACAATGAAAAATAACAAATATGAACAGACATCGAAGGCGTTACTTTTGTGGTTTCAACAAATGAGAGAGAAGGGAAATCCCTTGCCTGGTCCAATGTTACAATCCAAGGCATTGCAATTCTTCAATCACTTCAAAGATGAAGAAGAGGAATTTACAGCAAGTATCGGTTGGCTTGATCGATGGGATGGAGAGGGGGGAGGGAGAGAGAGAGAGAGAGAGAGAGTATTAATTAGGCTTAAGTACAAATATATTGCGACAGTACAATCATATGCTGTACTGTGTATTTAATAGATAAAATAAATATTTAAATTAAATTTATAAATATTTAATAAATACGCAGGTATGAGATTGAAAGCTTGGTTTATGTTAAAAATACGGAATGTCGACAGGCACGCGCTGACCTGAGAACACGCACAACTGTCACTGGGAGTGTGTACAGTAGTAAGTGATGTGTGTGAGTGAGGCCAGCTCGAGCATGAAAGTTTGCAATCTCACCCTGAATAATTGCCAAATTACAGTTTTTATTTAATTATAAGAAAACCATAGATGGTAGGAAAAATTCAAAGACTCCAAAATGTGTATAAAATTAAAACGCACGTGTAGTGAGGAAACGGCATGAAAAGGACGCGCAGTGTGAATACAGTGCAATTTTAAGTGGGTAGTAATTACACGGATTATTCTATTATGATGGAAATTACGTTGGACATGTGTAATTAAATCATCCATCATTAGAGCACCCTGTAGTTCACATCAGACTTTGCCATTGGCAGAAATGTGCAAAAAATATGAAATTGGACGAGAGTGGGAGAACTGATGCCACCGAGCAATTTCAAACCAGCAGAATTCTGTCTCAACAGGTGCTGTACGATGCTCGATTATAAATATGGCACGAGAGAAGCCAGCCCTCCTTCTCAATCAGTCTTCAGTCGCAGCGGGACGCTCTGTCCGTTGGCGACGCGAGTTTCTAATTTTTGTTAATCAAACAGTAGACGTGGACGGAAGCTATGTTCATCATAAGTGCAAAATAGTAACTCTTGATCTGTTACCGAATACGAATGTACGTTAGGTCCGTCAGTCAAGACAAGTTATTATCTTACATCATGCAGAGGAACGCTATGCTGAACAGTAGAGGCGTCTGCTAGAACGACAGCAGCTGGTGCAGAGCAACCTCTCACACTATCCTACATCAACCAGATGGGTCCATGATAGACGAGTAACTGGAGGACGATGAGTGGAACCTGGAGACGTGCAGGGAACTCCGATCAGAAGAGGGCATACGGATCAACGGAGGACATGAGTATAAGCTACAAAATCGAGGTGACAGATAATCCATTTATAAATTTTAAATAAGAGACCAAAGACATTTAAAAGACATTTTGAAATTTAAACATGAATAAGAGTTTTATGTAAAATGTAGATACAGAGGTTCAGAGAATTTGATTTAAATTTACTAAAATATTTTTTTTGATGTTTAATGATTAATTTAGTCAATATCAATTTTATTTTAAAGTTTGTAAAGCAATCAATGATTACCAAGTATGCAATACATAAATTAACGTAGTTGGAAGTTATAAAAAAAACCAATAAAAAAAATGAAACTGCAGTAAAGCACACTGTCAGACTGAGGAGTCGAGTTTTAATATTGACAAATAAGTATTTAGAATATAACTTTGTTACTGTAGAATATAAGATTTATTTAATGTTAAATGTACTGCAACATTTGAACGTTTCAAGCGAACAATAATGAATATTTATGGCGAAGTAGTTGAGATTTTTAAACATGCTTGTGTTTTATAAATAAAATTATGAAAACTCGTTACAATTAAATCAATGACTACTCTTATTACCATTACACCCAAACTCCATTAATTGGTACACTTTACCAGTAATGTTATATCAATTTTGGCGCTCCAAAATCGTGGGGCTACCCAAATCAATTTATATTATACAATGTGTTGTTATAATATTTTACTGTTTACATGGTTCAATAAAACAACTCTGTTATAGAACACTGAACTTCACACACAATGATAGAAAGTAACAATGATAATCTACAGTGATGGCCTACCTGTAATAAGTATTTCCACCAGACAATGAATGGTGTTGTCTCTTTCAGAATGTTTATTGCCAAAAATATTTGAATTATCTTCTTCTACTAGATTCCAATTTACTTCACTGAAATGTAATTGCAACGTGTGGAAACCATGGGACTGAGACTTTTTAACATTCAGTGAAATAGCCACAACTGAGTTAAATAAAAAATTACAATCACTAACAATAACTGTTCACTTTTATCTTATCAGTGTTAAGCAATACTTGACGTTTTTTGCTTAATCAATCTTTTTCTGGACTGATTGCATAACCGTTACATCACTGTTGTGTCATTAAACTAAATAAGTGACAAAATATTACAAATAACTAATAAAAAGTTATTGAAGAATAACTGGAATGAGTGTTTTAGAAAACATTTGTAAAGTAAAACAAATTGTGTAAAGTTTCTAATTATGTTTTGCAAACGCATGGTTTTTGAAAGTTCATTTTTTTATTAAGTGAAAAGGTAAAAATAAAATTTAAGATAATACCTAAATTTAATTTTATAGGTTTTTAACATTTTAATCTTCGTATTTCAAATTAGTTTTTTTTCTGACAGAAAACCAGCACTTACCTTTTTAATTTGTTAAACAGAAAATGACAATTCTACTTCTTTTGTAATGAAACCAGTCTCATTTTTTGTTTATAAATTAAAAATTGCATTCAAAAACAAGATCTCAATAACATGATCCTGAAATATTCTTTTTAAGGATTCATCTTCACTGTAACAAATACATGTAAAACATGGTTTACTATCATTTTGTAACTGAATTACTCTCATGTAGGCTTAAGTTTATATTTAATGTACTAGTTTTACTTACAGTTGAAGATGACCACAGACTGTTTAGTGGTCGAAACGTTGTGATAAATTTTACGATGGTTTTTTTTGTCCGACCTAGCCCTTCTGAGAACATGTAAATTAGTTTAGAAATAAACATTTTATAAACTTAGTTGTGCTTCATTTTGCTAGCACCTTGAACTTTCCTTCTCAACTTTGTAAATACATTTTTATATTGTTGCTACTTCTTGTCAATTCTGCCACATACACATTCCTGACGCTTTGAGATGGGCTTGTGTGGAATTTCTAGCATCATAATAAGAAATCTTTGGCTGGCGAAATTTCACAATCTCATTCCCAAACCTGAGCTGTATTTACAGTAATTACAGATGTAGTTACTGCATTCTAATTATGAATAAATACAATTTACATTGCATTTAAAGTAATCACAGTTATGATAAATAAATACTGTAATCTGAGGGGATTCAAATGAATACACAAATTGGTCTTACAAAGTATATATATATATTTGCTTTGTATAATACATACATATGCATTGTAACTAGTGTTTTTCTACAAGGCACAGCATTGTTACAGTTTTTAGAGTGGTTTACACAAGAATAATGCAAATAAAGATCCGTTATAAACAAAAGTGATAAGAACAAACTACAGTAACAATAGAAAAAAATTATTTTAAAAAAGAAACACATTTCAATAACAACACTATAAATATTTTAATAAATTCAATAAAAATGCACACAACCTTTAATAAAAAATATATACATATCAATTAATAAAACTAACAACAGATAACTGTTCATTATAAACAAAATTTTGATTACAAAAATCAGTACAGAACAGTGTTAAGTTGTAAATATGCAAAAACGGCACATGCTAAAATATCACAGCATTGTATAAAATATGTGAGCCATATACATAAATACAAAACCCATGATCGCAATAATACATGTATGTATCATCAGTTCGTCTATACTCTTCCACAGAAGGCAGACATAAGATTGTGTATACTTTGTTTAATATAACTTCTGAATTGACAATTCAAGTAGTGAGAATATGGAGCTGCCACACTGGCTGTACAACCACGTGGTACACAGCTGGCAGCAATCTAATGACAGACCATTGTTTACAACATAAGCTTTAATAGAGTCGAACTATTTGTTCTCTTGACAACACCTCTAATCTGGAGTTTGATTAATTTCATTATCTAATAGGCTAACTGAGCAGTGCCCTATAGCGGCTGCTGCAAGACTATGAGTTTTTCATCTTCTTTACATCATTCACAGCTCAGTATATAATCTGATTAAAAATAATAACATTGATAAATACACTGATTTTTAAACAAATAACATTAAAATAAAATGTACAAATTATTTTTCTTATAGCATATTCAAGTTTACATTCAATCAATGGGTTTTCAAATGGTTAGCCATTTCACTAACGTCACTGTCAAATCGCAATCAATCTTTGTTTCTTTGAACTGCTTGCTCCAGCATGGAAATTTAAAATAGTCTACACAAATATTAACACTTAACAAATTTTCACTGAACTTGATTGTAAAGTTTAATTATTAGTCTTACAGCATGATAACTTGCAAATAATCACTTGTTTGTTATTAACGAGTAACAACAAAAAATTGATTAAAAATAAAACAAACAGCTGTTCACAAAAACCAACCCACTCCGACGTACTATACAGAATTCCTGTACGCAGTGAAAACAAAGATGTATTTGTGTCAGTGCTGATAAGAAAAGGGAACATTCTTCATATGCTACACGAGGGGCATCTTAAACATCAACTTAACGGCTACCAAATCCAACTGCAATTGTCCTTGTACGTTGCCAATTGTCAGTTCAGAAGTTGTATCAAATATATCTTACAACCATTATTCCATTTTTAATAACAGTATAGTATAAGTACAGTGAATTTTCAAGAGGAAACCTCCAGCTGTCCATGGAGCTGCCTATTAATTCAATATAACTGTGCATCAAACTCTAAAAAAGATAGTTTTTTATTGTAGTATTTCTGCATCTGTATTTATATTATTTTTGCTCTGAAACTGGAAAAATCTCATTAGCGTTTGTGCAGAGTGTTGCTCTGAGTCATGGCACTGAAAGGGATTGCTTGGATTTTGTCAATATAAGTATATCACTACCGACTCGGAACACAAAATTTTTTATTGGTAAAAATGTAAAAGTTTTACCTTATAGCCTGACCCAGTTTTCGCTTATTATAAGCTTTGTCAGAGGCTTATTATAGCTCTGACAAAGATTATAATAAACGAAAACTGGTTCAGGCTATAAGGTAAAACTTGTACATTTTTACTAATAAAAAGCTTTGTACAAAGGTTTTGTAAAATACATAAAAACACTTGGTAAGTTTCACAGATTTCATTTAACTCTGACAGCTGTTTCGACTACCTAAGCCATTGTCAAAGAGACGAATGAATGAAAACCTAAATACAGGATGTGAATAAAGGTGGTGGTGACCATCTGTCTAGGGCGTATCTGGAACATCTGTGAGGGTTTGAGATGGAGAGGGGTGTGTGCAAGAGACAAGAGAAGGCCAGGTGTCTTTACAAACTAAATACAATCAGAATGCAAAATATAAAATAAACTAAAATAAATAACAGCTTTTAATAAAGGGGATACACAGAATTCAGTTTGTTCATTTGTTAAATTTTTGTTATTTTTTATTGCTTTTTTAATTTCTAACAAATACATTTTTTTACCTTTTTGTATGTTGTGGAGTAGTGTTATGTTTTTTGTATCTATGAAGTGATTGTGTTGTAAGCAATGACCTGCAAAACCTGTATTGGTTAAAATCGCCTTCTTATGTTCAGAAATGCGATGTTTCAGAGCACGGCCACATTGTCCGATATAAATAGCATCGCATTCTGCACAGTGTATTTCATAAACTCCATTTTTCTCCAGTGATTTTTCTTTATTATTGAACAGTAGTGAAAAAAGATTACGTTTGTTTACTGATACCATGTTAATACCATGGTTTTTTAACCTATTATTAATCCTATCTATTATAAACGGAATGTAATTTGTTAAACGAAATTTTTTGTTACCCTGATCTGGGTAACATTGTATATGAACAATGTTTATTTTAAACTTTTCATATTTTCTGTTTCAAGTGTAAATTACATGCTACTATAAAAAGAATTAATATAATCTAAGAACATATGGAGCTGTCTATCTGTTCCCATCCAGATACAAAATATATCAACCAACATACCTTGCCCAATGAAAAACATATTTTATGTTGGGGTTATTGGATGTACAAATGTTTTCTTCCAAAAATGTCATAAAGATTTCACTTAATAAAGGTGATAAAGGGGAGCCCATAGGTAAGCCATTTAATTGTTTATAGATTTTATTATTAAACTGGAAATAATTTTGTCCTATGTAAATATCTAAGGCCGAGAATAATTCATTTTTCTGATCACTATTTAAGGTTAAAGTATTTTGTATATGTGAGGAACAGATACACCAATGCACAAATTTTTTGGATCTTACCATTACTAGGTCACAAAATAATCTTAGTTTTCAGATATATAGAAAACTAAGACGAAACAATCTATTAACACAAAATATATACATACAGGCTAATTTATATTATGACGACTTAAAACCTTCTTGTCAACAACACGTATTCAGTCAATGAACAATAAAAAAAGTAAATTATTACACCACACTGGCATAATTAAAAAGTAAAATAATTACCATAACTAAAATCATAACATTACATAAAATATAACAAACTACAAAATAATGTTAATCAATTTTCATATTATAAATTTGGTAACTACATTCACAGATTCTACAAACAACTTGAAGCCACTGTTAAGAGTTAATATGATGTTTTATGTATTAACATTACATGTATTACGATGTATGCTACTGAATCAGTCTACCCTTAGAAATGCAGAGGTTCCTGACCATCAAATGGTTGCCTATATGGGCTTTATATTTTTTGTGTATGGATCACTGACAAATGGAATCACAATGCTTTAACTGTATGTGGCTGTACTGCTGTGTATGTGCCCGTAAAGATTTAAAAACAATGAAACCATTGTTACCTGGTAACTGCAAATAGCAGATTCCATAAAATCTTTCATTCACTCCACCACGTACATTAACCAGTTTTATGTAGATGATTAGAAGGGGTAGTGGTAGGGTTGTAAAGACGTTTTACAATGTCTTTAAATGTTATGCAAACAGCACTAACTGTTTGTTTTGTTGAGTGCATATAATGAGTACTTGCTTTTTATTATAAAAAGTAGTGCTGGAAGGAGAACGAGTAGAAACAACCATCTTAGTTGTTGCTACATGTACGAGGGTCATTCAAATATAAACCGGATTTTTTACGTGTGGACTCAGGAAGTGGAGTGAGTGAAGTAGGGCGCTTGAGGTAGTTAGGTAGGGATGTGTGGAGGTGAGGGAACGCCCAGCCACGCCAGCAGGACATGTTCCCGCGTCAGTAGCACAATGTCTGAGCATGAGGTACCTTCGTCTGTTGTGCAACGGGTAATTATCCGATTTCTCGCCAATGAAGGCGTCAAATCAGCGGAGATTTTGATCAGACTCCAGGCACAGTTTGGAGACGCTACTCTATCTAGAACACAAGTGTTTGATTGGGCCAAGAAATTTCGAAGCGGTCGTGATGCAGTGGAGAATGTAAGTGGTGGAAAAGTGGACAGGGGGTGCCAGTCAAGGCCAAAACTCGCATGTCAGCAGGGAAATTTCTGGCAACTTGGTTTTAGGACTCAAGAGGTATATTGCTGATTGATTTCCTTCACAATCGAAAGAGGGTGAATGCGGCATACTACTGCCAGCTGCTGGATGACGTCAGGGCCGCTTATCGCAACAAACGACGCCAGCAACCAATTCGTGACGTTCTGCTTCTCCATGACAACGCACGGCCGCATACTGCAGCTCAAACTCGCAATTAACTCATTGAAATTCACTGGACACCTCTTCACATGTTTGGTGTGCTGAAGGACGCGTTAGGAGGGGGAAAATCAACAACGATGCAGAGGTTGAGCAGTATGTGTGCAATTGGCTGTTGGAACGCCCGTCTTCTTTTTTTAATGAAGGGACCAAGAAGCTACCTATCTGGTGGAGAAAATGTATTTCTGTTAAAGAAAACTATGTAGAAAAATAAGATATTTTTTTGTAATTTTATCTGTCACCAATAAATCTGTGTAAAAAAAATCCGGTTTTGTATTTGAATGACCCTCGTAGAAACAATTTATAATTACAAAGAAGTGACAGAATACCAATATTCACTTTATGACTACTAAATACATGCCACAGATTCAGTACTTTTGGAACCAGTTACTACTGTTTCATAGAACTACAGTATATTAAAATCTTGGGAAATTCAAAGGCACAATTTTACTATAGTGTACATGCCCTTGTAATTATGTTTCAAAGGTGAGAATTAAAAGCAGAGAACTGTAATAGACGTGGCGATGTATAATAAGACTACAAATATTCTCTTTCTATCATAAAATCAATGAGTGCCAATGAACCAGCAGTTGCATGTTGGAAATATCTTGTGTACAACATTTTAACGATAAATATTGGAGTCAATAACTTGGAAAGTTAACTAAATGCATACTACTACATTACAAGTGAAAGCAATTTACATGATTAAGAATCATGTCATTTTGAATTTAAAATTGAAGTAGTAGTATTTGAATTTTCCTGCAAGAGCTTACAAATTCAGTTAAAAACAATATTGCGTAGTTAAATAAATTTCATTAATATTCTGATATTCATATGGACAAAAAACACTTGATCCTAGGATAGAAGAGTTTCACCCAACAATGGGATATTTCTGGCCATGAGGAAACCTAATATTTACTTATCATATAAACATCTTTTAACCTATGGATTCGAAATTTGGTAAAATATGTATATAAAAATCAAACTTACTTATTTACTTACAAATTTATTTAGATTTACTTACAAACCTCTGATGATACTGATATTTTTCAGTAAAACGTACACCAGATGTTGAAAAGAAAAAACGCAATACACTACTTGCAGAAGAAACAGTATCGAATAACACCACACACACACGTATATAATTATGTGTACATAATTATAATGTGCGAAAACATATACTGAACTATATTAATTTTGATTTCCTTTGTACGCAATTAATACCTTTTAAAGTTACAAAATTATTAAGATTAAGTTACCATAAAAGTGCTGATGTATATGCTTCAAAACCATGCCACATAAGAGAGCTATTACATTATCAGTCTTGAATGTCACAATTCCCAGCAGACAAACATTACGAGTTAACCTGCAAAATGAACTGTGTAACGGAAGCACTACTGTGGAAACTAAAGGCTTCTGATGATGAGACAACCCTGTGGATTACAGTATGTAATTACCAGATCCAGATATTACCTACTAGCATTTTTATGGCAATTACACGATTTTGCAACGTGTTACAAACAACCAACCGTAGACTTGAGGCAAATATTGAAAATACATATCAATTAAAGGAATTCAACTAAATAACAGTTACTTACAAAATATTTGTTTTGATAAACAAGTATTTGAAGTAGGGAATCAAATAACTTTCATTTGTTGAATGAAAGTGCGACTCCTCCTATTCTGCAGCATGAAATACCAGATATATCAATTAATCAGCATACTATGTTTCTAACACCAACAAATGAGTCAGACGTTTACCAAACTATTCGTGAACTCAAAAATAAACCTGGTGGGTGTGATGAAATTCATGCCTATACAGTTAAGCTAGCTGCTCCGTTCATAACTCCTGCTTTGACTCACATTATTAATACTGCTATGATACAAGGTACATATCAATTTAAGAAAGCTGTAATTTGTCCTATATATAAGGAAGGTGTAAAAAGTTTGGTTAACAATTATCAACCAATCGCACTGATATCAAATTTAGCTAAGATTTTTGAAAAAATTATTTTTACCAGATTATTTAAATTTGTAAAGAAACATAACCTGTTAAGTGCTAAACAATTTGGCTTTCTTAAGAAGAAAGGCACAGATGATGCTATAGCCCTACTTAGCAAATTTATTTATGAAAATCTAAGTATTAGCATACCAACTGTTGTAACTTTTTTGGACTACTCCAAAGCTTTTGACACAGTCGATCATGGCATACTTGTATCCAAATTACAGAATATGGGAATAAGAGGTGTAAGCTTATCCCTGATAGCCAGTTATTTACATGACAGGACACAAGTTGTAAAGGTGAATGGGACTAGAAGTCAGCCTATTAAAACAAATGTTGGAGTGCCCCAGGGCTCTATATTAGGACCTTTATTGTTTATTTTATATATCAATGACTTACTAGTGTTACAAGATGTATTAACAGCATATGCTGATGATACAGCAGTACCAACGAAAGCAAAGACATGGCCTGAACTTGCAACAGATATGTCAACTAAATTAGATATTATATACTCTTGGCTCTATCACAATAATCTAGTACTCAACATAAGCAAGTCTGTTTTTATCACCTTTGGAAATTATAGAGACTCTGTTCCGCATGACTTTGAAATTAAGATAAATGGTCAAAAATTGAAAAGAGTTAAAACTAGTAAATATCTAGGAATAACATATGACTTTAACATGAAGTGGGATGTACATGTGGCTAACATTGTAAAAAAAACCAAATACTTAGTCTACGTTTTTTACAGACTTAAACAAATTTTATCAAAAAAGCAACTACTACAAATATACTATGGACTATTCCATAGTGTGGCAGGGTATGCTATCAGGCTGGGGGGGGTCTATATAAATCATCTCTAGACGCATTGGATCGGCTGCAAAAGTGTATTTTTAAAATTGTAGGAGTCAATGAACAAGATTCGAATAAACCATTAAATATTAAACAGGTGTTTGTAGTGAATTCTATAGTTTATCAATACAATGATCTAAAAAGTGAGTTTTTACAAAATCGAATCAACACACGGTATAAAAGTATAATATTGCCGCAACACCTATTAAGTATTGGGCAAAGAAGCTATGTGTATTATGCCATAAAATATTTTAATGAATTACCTAATGAACTGAAAAATCTAAGTGTAAATATAAAAGTGCTTAACAAAATATCAAAGAAAAAATTAGGAACATTGTTATTGAATAATCAAAAAAACAGTCTATTATGATATGGACCTTTTTTTCTCTTTTTTTTTCATTTATTTATTGAATTGTATTATAGTACAAACTAAAATTTTGTTAAAATTGAAAAATAATTTATTTTTAATATATTACTATGATCGGTGAGGTAAAACTCGCAATTAGTATTAAGTATATAAATATTAATTCTAAGGACCAACCTATGTACGGGCATTTATGCCCCCTACAGGCCCTTTATTGTATAATTTTTATTATATGTAAAGGAAAATTGGTAATAAATATTATTATTATAAACACAAAAGATATCAAAAATAAAGATGTTAAATCATAAACTGATTATGACACAATGAAAATATGCATTAGTGTTCCGAGGCAGCTACTGGGCTATAGATCTTTAGGCTAGGTGACCACCAGATGCGGAGTGAAGCGTAGTTGAGTGGAGTGGAGTTGAGCTGAGTCACTTAGGGGGCGGCAATAGAAAGCAGTTGAGTTGCTTTATAACCTCGGCGATGTCATACGCACTAAATTTCAAACTGGGGTGAATTTCACACTCTTTTTGATGATTTGACCGCTGATCAATTTAGAAATTATATCAGAATGTCACGCGACCAGTTTAACGAACTTCTCGATATTATTCATAGTGATATAACAGCATGTGATACTAATTGTCGGTAGGCGATAGGACCAAAAGAGAATAAATTATATAGTGGTAATTACCTTTATCTAATTTCTTACTTGCAACTTAATTATTTGCGTAACGACGCGTTTCAGGAACACAGTCCCATCATCAGGTTATAAAATTAAATCATGCACTAGTCACTCGTCGTTAAGTTTTAAAAATAAAACCACTGCACAACATTTGTATTCGCGCAAACACATATCTATGTGTATTCACTCACGTGTGCGTCGTCGTAAAGTTAAAAGTTGACTGATTTGTTATCACAAACTTACGCAGGCAGTCGTCTGCTTTCTTCTTGTTGTGCGCGTATTACTGTGTCAAAGAAGACGTTGGATTTAAATGACAACATATCATTCAATAACTCATCACGCTGGAATTTACTTGCTTTGTAAATTATAAATTCTTCCATTGCATCCATGAAACGTCCTTTCTTACAGTAATGTAGAGGTTTCAAATTTTTTACAAAACTGGTATAATTATGGTTGTATTCCATTAAATGCTGCGCGTAACTGGACTTTATATTATTGACATTCTTCCTGGGCAGATGTTCTATATATCTATCTTTAAAACCTCTTCCTGTTTGTCCAATATAGAATTAATCGCAGTCATCACATACAATTTTATATATGCCAGAACATGTTTCAGGATTTTTGTACTTTTTGCTCGTAATACGTTTTGAATATTATTGTTTGTTTTAAAAATTACTGTAACGTTATATTTTTTTAATTGATTTTTAATGATTTGTGGTATCAAGTTAGTGTACTCAACGGATATAAATTTATTGTCATGTCTCGGTTTGTTTATTCCTAGATTCTTTTTGCATCTGTGTTTATCGTTTAACTTGTTGACAATCCTGCTGCTATATCCGTTGGCGACTGCTTTGCTTTTTATGGTGTCAATTTCTTTGATGAAATCCTCCTTCTCTAGGGGTACATTAAGGAGTCTGTGGACAAACGCGTTATAAGCAGCCATTTTTTGTGACCATGGATGGTATGAGCCTGCATGTATGGTAATATTGGTTGTTGTAGGCTTTCTATAGATCTTAAACTTAAAGCAACCTTTCTGTTTAATTAAAGTTAAATCTAAGAAATTCAAACAATTATTATCTTCGGTTTCTAGAGTAAATTTGATTTGGGTGTTTATATTGTTCATGTATTTTCTCATGTTTTCAAGTTGTCTTAATGAACCGTTAAAAACACAAAATGTGTCATCAACATATCGATGATAGGCTATAATATTCTTATGATGCGTATTGCTGTTCGATAGATATTTTCAAAATGGTTGAGATACACTTCTGCTAATATATTTTTAAAACAACGATGAGTGACTAGTACATGATTTAATTTTATAACCTGATGATGGGACTGTGTTCCTGAAACGCGTCGTTACGCAAATAATTAAGTTGCAAGGAAGGAATTAGATAAAGGTAATTACCAATCTATATAATTTATTAAATTACACAACTTGGAGACCAAACCTAAAGAGAAGTTAGCAATTTGTTTAAGGTAATTTTTATTTATATGTTAATTACAACAATTGAAATTTACAGAAATCAATTACTAAGTTACAAAAATTGTTGAACAAGAGTCATGTCCTATGACTGTCAGTGGGAAGGTGGTGTGGTGGGGGAACTAGAGTCAGCTTCCAAATGGACCTCGGCCGAGGCAAGCTGAGCAGAGTTGACCCGAGCAACGTCGCTTCAATCCGCTCCGTTTTCGGTGGCCGCCCTTTCATTGAACAACATTATTTCGATTTTACAAGCTCAGTCTACTCCGCTCCGCTTCTGGTCCGCCCGGCCTTAGTCAAACTGTTTGTGCTCATTCATGAATTACAGCCATAGAACAACTGTGATGTTTGGTGTTGACGGTGGGAGCGAAAGGCATGGGAAGTTCTCCTGTGTTACAGGAATTCATTTACTTTGCTATGTGCCCCACACCCAAACGAAACACTTGGGCAGTAACCAATTGGTTGTGCATAAATGTAAACGCTGTCATGCAACTGTGTGGTGAAGTTGGCTATGTCGCTGACAAGTGTCACAGTTGTTATGTTACTGGCCCATTAGCAGATAATTAATATTTGGCAAACGTTATTCGTAATTTGTCTGTTTGGCTATGTAAGGTAAAACAATTTTCTATAAAATGTTGTTGTTCCTATGGTCTTATGGAAAGTTATTCCCTCTTGCTGCCAATAAAGTTCAGCCTTTTGTTGACAGACAGGGTTAAGTGCAATGAAGTGCAGAAGGCAGTCAGCATCCATGGGAGAATGAGGAGCGTGTCAAATTGTGCCAGTCATTTGTGCTAGACAGTCACGTCTGAAAGTTTACACAGCCTCCTTCCTGGGTTCTCCCTTTTGCCTGTTCTACAGATTGTGATATAATGATGAAAGCTTTCATGAGGCTCCCCAACATTAGACACAATTTCAAACATTTCTGTAGACATTTCAATAAAATTTCTTGTCACCATCAGAACCTGTATAAGTGAAGACAGAACACTAAATTAATAAAGATACACACAATGAGTGCGTGTGTTTAAATAAAGAATAATAATTATTATTATTATTACTTGTATATATATTATTATTATTCCCACATTAATAAAATATAATTATAATATATAATATTACACACACACACACACACACTTATTATGTCCGTGTTAATTATTTCTCACTATGATGACAATAAACTTTGTCGCAACATCAACACGAACGTTTTACAATTATTTCAATACTCCTGTCACAATGTTTTGACTGTGACACATCATTAGGATCATTAAATGTTTTTTTGTTTTTTTTTTATATAAATAAACAGTAGATTTTATAATAAATAGATAGAAATGCTCCTACAATTATAAAATTTTAAAATGATTATTAGTTACAGCAACTAAGTTTATTTTTTAAATTTAAATTATACAACTTAATTAAAACATAGCTTTCACTGTGACATCACATTAAAATTTTTTTTTAGTCATCTGCATACAAAACCTCGATAATTTCAGAATACATACAAGTAGTTAAAACCCATAATGAACCTAACAATCCTTACTGCCAAAAATATGGGATTTACTAAAAAATAATACTCCCACAATTATATGTGCTGCAATACAATTTGTATTAATTTGGTTGAATGGCGATCATTGCTCAGTTACACTCTCCTTCATCTTTACTTTCTATCTTTATTTACTTGATACTGACATGCGATTGAATATAAGATCTTCCCATATTTTAGAGCAAAAAATCCAGTAAAAAAAGATGTCTTTCTTCCAAGTAAATAGTGTACAATGTACTGAATACAAAATTTCACTTTTACCAACAAATTAATACATTCTTGTTTTATCAGCCTTTTTTTTTGTTCACATGTATTGCAAAACTTACATCAGTCCTAGCCACATGTATTTATTAAACTAAACATGCTATTGCACAGACAATATAAATAAAATTTCGTTTTTATATAATTTTAGAATTATCAATTTCTTCCTGCAGATCTCAGGCTGCAAGACTTAGGTCTGTTCTGATTACACATATAAAACTATACTATTCTTACTTCACAATTTCCAGTTAGTGTGAACATGGATCAGGCTTAAAACGTTCTACTGCCCTTTTCACAATAAACTTTAATCTAAATAACACACAAAGATTATAATACATGTACAAATGAAACATTAATTATTAAAAAAAGTACATGCAATATCAAATAAACAATTGTTTTTTACATCTTGCAGAATGGATTTGTTAAAAATTGTATGTTTTACCAATAATATCTTAGTTACTTCAGTCAATTACTAAAACACGAAATTTTCACCAACAATACACTGTAATATAATGTGCGTACACACAATATAATTATAAAGCAATACAGCATATTTTAGCAGAATGTTATTTTAACAGAAGTTGAAAGCATATTGCAGCTATGTCCAAAAGAACTTTCAACACGTTGTAAACACATGATATACATAACAATATATATAATAAATATATGAAGTCTTTTAAAGATATTATCAGAGCATTTTACTAAAGCCCAGCAATGCTCATAAGTTAGTTCAAAGCTCGGTTTTGTGTTTTTATTTTTTGTATACAATACGTTGTTGTTTTCTAATGGCAGGACATTGAATCATTCCATTTGTCTTCTGGCATCCCAATAGAGTTTATACAATACTTTCCTGAGCAAAATTACAATAATAAGTTTGGTTTTATTTACATCTGTTTTGCATGAAATAAACATTATTTTGGAAGACTTAGGAAGACTGTTTTGTTTAAGTAGCATCTACTTTAGACGCTATTGAAAACAAATAGAGATATGCTGCGTTGCTGGTCTTCAGCAAAAACATCTGTTATTTCCTCACTTCTACAGCTGCACATTAAGGCACTGTAGGGAAAAAGACTTTCTGGAAGAAAAAACGCTTATTGAGATTCTTAGAAGTGACACAAAGTAACAAGAGATGTTAAAAATTATATAACACAGTAGAAAGAACTTGTAAAAAATTTAAAGCTTCTTTCTGACAGAAAGTGTGAATTAAAACAGTTATAATATTAAATTAATATGGACAAACAAACAACAAACAGTGAAGAAACAAAAATTGAGAAAAACTATATTGTATACCAAACACATTATGATGTAGAAACACACATAAAAAAATAGTAACAGCTATGTATATTTTATGAAGAATTTACTATAACTATTAACAGTTTCAAAAAAGTAGAGAGCACATTTTGTGTCATGTTTTTTGTGTGTAACAAACATAGACAAAAAAGAACACATAAGAACAAGGCAAAACTAGTTGCAGCAACAGAGATTCAGTACAAAGAATGAACACAGCCTGAAGCGATTCTTCCCAGAATTAAAATGTCTGAGCACAAGACTAGTTGATTTACACGACTGTCACTTTAAGCTTTGCTTTGTAAGTGGCACTCATAAAGAAAAGTTTAAGTAAAGCTTTTAGTCACCAGTGTATTAAGAAGCAGGAAGAAAAGTTGGACCAATCAGACAATGGGACCTGATTTCACCCACTTTGTTAATAGTCTGCTGTTACCGACCTTAAAAGTACACAAATACTTAATAATAAATAAACATGAAATAATCATTATTTATGATCAAAGAGCGTTCAGTTTTAAGTAACAGAGGTTCACTTTTCATTACAGTTACTAGATTATACAATACTATACAAAAAAGTGTTTATAAAAACAGAAACAATTAATTATAAACTATCATATTTCTGGTATTGATTCCTGCTGTATCACTGCCATTTTACTGGTAACTACTAATATAATTTTTATAAATACGGAAATTACAATACATGTATTCATAACTTTCATTTGTAAAAACTAAACTGGATTTGATCTGTACATAAATTATTAGTTTAACAGAGCTTATTGAAAAGGTAACTTGCATAGTTATAAAAGCTATTGGCACATTCATTTCAATCAGAATAAAATACCATTTCCAACATGTCAGCAAATTATACTTTCCAATATTTCGAGACAAATGGCATTTACCATGGTTTTCACATAAATGTACACTACATAAAATTAAACATGCATGGCTAATGTTTATTACATTAATACAATTACAAATAAAACTCTGCCAAACCAGTTGTTTGAGTCTATACATAAAACGGTTGATCTGTAAGGAAAACATGAAACAGCTAGCTGGCGATGCCTGTATGACAGAGAATGGCTGAAAAAAAAAACACAATAAAAATAACAATGTGAGCTGTACATCGATACAAAAACTAATTTGGCAGTGTTTTATTAATAGTTAATAATTCAACCTGTTGGAAAAAAGACCCCCCCCCCACACACACACACACATGCACACACACACCATGCAATCAAACAATGTGCATCAATGAAGATCTGTTGAGCACTTGAAGAAAATCTATAAACAGGTGCCACACGAAGGACGGAAACACCACATGTTCAGTGTGCGCATTAAGCCTTGGGGGGTTCTGCAGGTTCAATGTCTTGTACCAAGGTCGGAGCTGAAACAAAATGAAAAATGCAATAATTTCTATAAAATTATTTTCTTCAGAAAAACTCAATCTTACAATCGTAGCAAAATCCCTTTGGTGTTAACTGACACTACAAATAGTACACTTTCTGCTACACCCAAATTTCAGCTAATACTTGGACTGTAGTACTCTATTTTTAAGTCAGAAGAGGGTAACTTAAAACTAAAAGTCTTTAATAGCAACGATAATACAGGCACAGTCTTTGACTAATACTTAGCTGAATTCAATCAAACTGTCTAATGCATAAATATTTGACACCTACAGATTTCTGTCCAGGGGCGTAATTATATCACCCCCCCAAAGTATTAAAAATTTCAGCGAAATTCCATACTTACTTAACGTACACCTATTTCTAAGCCACCTGCATGTGTTAAAACGTGGCTTTTATAAATACATGTAGAAATAGAATTACAATATTTGTAAATTAATAACATAAATTCACAGAATGTCCTCATTAATGACAATCATTCAACACTTGGTATATAACATACATAACTGTAGTATTAAAAAACAATTACACCCTCACTAGAAAACAAAACCAGAGCCTATTAATCTACCTTTACGTTTTTCGCCCCGACAGGCTTCCCTATGCCACGATTCCTCTAGTCTAATATCTCTGTGGTTTGGGAACTGTCATCTTTGCAGAGGTAAACTAGCAGTTTCTTGACTTTAATTCAGAAAAATGAGATTTTATTGCTAGATTTTACATTAAAAAAAAATGCACTTTAACACAAACTATAAATTGCTTACAACATTCTTGGGACAACAAGCTTAAATTAAAGTGCAAACGGGTAATAAAACTGGGTCCTGCAAAATATCTTCAGAAACAGTAGTTTTCACAAGATCTATTAAGAATACTAATTTAGAATTAAAGTGATTCCTAAGGACATTAGATGTATTATCTTTAACTTGAACTAACACTTAATGAAGATAGAATATGTTGAAATCAGCACTTTTCTATACATTTTCAACAATTATACTTCACATTGGTTTACTCAGAAACTTGGAGACATCAACAATTTATAAAATTATAAGGGAAGAATCCTGAATTTCTCATTTGCCCTATTGAAAACTGGGAGTCCAACCTTCAGACTAATCTCAACCCCATCCCCACAGGGGCAGCCCCTAGGTACGCCACTGGTCTGGATTATCCCAAGAGGGTTACTGACCAAGATTTTCTATAGGGAGGGGAATTTTTCCACAGTGGTGGGTTATTGACATAGCACCCAGTGGTAATAGTGTTGGTGTAATAAGGACTTCACCAGTTACAGCGTACAGTTAACGTCATACTGAGGTCGCTAGTGAGTTGGTACTGCCTGCCTGCAGACTTTTACCGCTACAACTCCACTAGTGACCTTTCCACTGGGGGGGGGGGGGTTGTACCCTCCTATAACTCCCTTAGCTATGCCACTGCTTCTGTTTTATTTTGTTCCATATTTATACTACACCAGTGGATTAGTCTCTGCAAACTTTGTTGCTCCTCTCCTTCTTCTCACCTCCTGGAATAGACACTTTGCCTGTTCCATCTTCATAGAGTATCTTTCCATCTCACTCTCGGTCTTCCTACACCTCTTGTACCAAAGGGTCTATATCGAAATGCAACCTTACGTAGTCGTCCATCCTCCATTCTGTCCCGATCCTGTAACCACTCCCTGCGATATTGTGAAGAATTCGAGTATTTAATTACTCTGGAAGACTTACCAGCACTTCGTAGAGGGTGACATGACAGGACTGCTGTCTTATGGCTTAAGTCTAGCCATCATGCGTACTATTCCCACATGAGGGGTTGCTCCATCCGCTCATCTCTGACCGTTAAGAGTCTTCACCCTTGTTACCCCGGGCAAGAGCCTCCATACCATCCATGGAAGTTGGGGATGAGATATCCACATGGATCTTTAATGCGAAGGTTTCTCCTTCCCTCCTGCATCCTATGCTGTTGGCCAAATGATGGGCCATCCGCCTTTAGGGCCAATTTCTTACCCCAAGGGCACGAGAGCAGAGCGCCCTAACTTCTACCTGCAATAACAAGCAGAGAAGAACAGTTTATACTGGCTGTCACTCAGTCTCCAGAGCCGCCCGTAGGCATTACCCATCCCCACCAAGAGAAGGTTCAGTTGGATATTTCCCTTCATCAAGGAATAAGACCATACAGTGATACTCATCCTCTCGAGTACTTTGAGGGGCTCCTCTCCTCCAAATTCAATTATTAGATTTTTATTGTTATTGAAAATTGCAGCCCTAGTCTTACTCTCTTTCTATTTGCTAAAAAACAATAATTTATGTTAAGTGTTTTTCAGAAATAATATTTCATAATAAATATAATAAATAAATATCAGTTCCAGGATGATAGGTCCACAAACTAAATGTCCATATTTACAAATGTCCCAATAAAAATATGTCCATGAAGAATTTATGTCCACAAACGTTTTGCCCACTGTGTATAAAGTCCACAAACTGTTTGCCCAGTGTATATAATGTCCACAAATGTTTTGCCCACTGTGTATAACGTCCACAAACGTTTTGTCCATTGATAACGTCCACAAACGTTTTGCTCATTGTGTACATGTCCACAGACAACTGGATCACAAACAAACACGTCTAATAATTATAATCTCCATTTCTAGAATTTCCATAGTAACAAGCCCAGAAATGTAAATTTTTAAATTTTAAATTCATCAGTTTCGCTACCAAAATTTTGAAATGGCGGACACTCATGTTATTACTTCAAAGAAAGGTTAGGAAATTCTTGTACACGAAGGGAGACTGTACCACTATCATTCCAAAAGCAAGAACGGAACTAGATGTTATTGGAGATGTGTGAAAAGAGACATTTGCAATGCCAGGTGTGTCACAAAAGCAAATATTCAAGGAGAAATACATGTTTATAAGGCTGGGCGTTATGAACATGAAACTTTACCCCCTGAAATCGAAGTTAGAGAGATTGTTGCAGGAATAAAACGAAGGGCACAGAATCATCCAAATGAACCACCATTAGCAATAATTTGTGAAGAACTTCAAAATGTTGAAAACGAGGCTGCCCAAGCACTTCTTCCCGAAAGATAAGCAGTACTACGCATGGTGAATAGACAACAGAACAGAAATCGTCCTGTTATACCTCGCGCACTGCAAGAGTGTTCAATCCTGGAGCCCTATGATAAGACTGTACTCGGCGAGCAGTTTCTGAGATATGATTCCGGAGTCGGAGATAACAATAGAATTTTAATTTTTACAACCAATGATTTACTGCGTCATCTTAGTAGAAGCAATATAATTCTTGGAGATGGAACATTTAAAAGTGTTCCATCTATGTCCTATCAGATGTACACTTTACACGGGCTTGTCTTTGGTCATGTATTCCCCCTTGTATATTGCTTGCTTGTACGCAAAGATGAAGAAACCTACAACAGAATGTACCAAAAGTCATAAATCTATGTACAGCAGCAGAAATTAATTTGAATCCTACAACGGTATTAAGACTTTGAATTGAGTGCAATGAATGCAGGCAGGCAAAATTTCCCTAATGCTGAAATAAAAGGTTGCCTTTTTCATTTCTGTCAGGCCATCTGGTGTCATGTTGTTCAGCTGGGATTGAAGGCTGCTTACAATGACAGGGAAAATGACAGAGTACGAAATGACATAAGAAATGCTACACACACCACTAGTCACAGTGACACCGATTAGCGATTTCGAACGTACCCATTCATCATCAGATCGTAACTACCACACCCGTCCCTAACTCCACCCCCTTATATACCTGCCTCTACCGAGAGCGTCCACGTCACTGCAGGTAAACCCATTGTCAACACTACTTCCAACACGCGGGCGAAACCATCAACCCATGTCTATGTTTTCTTCCCTTACCGAACTTACCTTTTCACGTTTTATTATATTATAAAATATTTCTTCATTTTCAAAATTTATCTTAATATTAATTTTATTAAGGTGTAAAACAGTATTCGATAAAATAAAAAATAATAATATAGAAACAATACCTATTTTGCAGAAGAATGGGGTATATAAATTAAGTTGTGAAGAATGTAAAAAAGTGTACGTAGGCGAAACGGGCCGCCGATTTGAATGTAGATTGGGAGAACACAAGAGAGGAGAGGGAAATAGGACAACGAATTCTCTTTATGCTAGGCATTTTATAGAGGAAAATCATAAATTTAATAATCCGTTGGAAAATTTTGATATTGTAAAGGTACGGTGGAAAGAAAGCTCATAGAATAATTAGAAATTATAAAAGAAAGGGAAAAAGGTATGAATAATTTAATGAATATTAAGGTAAATTTTGAAAATGAAGAAATACAGTGGAACTTGGTTATAACGTCATTGAAGGGACCAAAAAAATAATGACGTTATGTCCGAGTGACGTTATAAAAGAGTCGTTATAAAAGACCCTTTTTACTTCCATATTCCTAGAGGAATGGAAGTATGGTGATGGCAAAAAAAATCGTGTTCGAGATTATTGCAGATTCTGATTGTACTACACTCAAAACATGAAAAAAAGTCGTTTTCCAAAAAGTGTCTGTGTGTGTGTCTGTCTGTCTATGTGTAGATTTTTTTTCTATGGCAAACGATAACTGCCGCAAATTCAAACAGAATCAAATAATTTTTTGCATACAGCCCTGATTTGTTGAGTACTCACGACCTATTGTTTTTGGTGAAGATCGGTTGAGGGAAAGGGGTAGTTTACCTGCAACGGTTTTTTTTTATCAAGGGAAATTTTTTTTTTTTTGGCAAACGATAACAGCCGCAAATTCAAACAGAATTAAATAATGTTTTGTATACAGCCCTGAATTGTAGAGTTCTCAAGACCTATTGTTTTTGGTGAAGATCGGTTAAGGGAAAGGGGTAGTTTACCTGTAACGTTTTATGTTTTAACAAGGGTATTTCCTATGGCAAACGATAACTGCCGCAAATTCAAACAGAATCAAAAGATTATTTCCATACAGCCCTAAATTGTAGAGTTCTCAAGACCTATTGTTTTTGGTGAAGATCGGTTGAGGGAAAGGGGTAGTTTACCTGCAACGTTTTTTTAACAAGGGTATTTTCTATGGCAAACGATAACAGCCGCAAATTCAAAGAGAATCAAATAATGATTTGCATACAGCCCTGATTTGTAGAGTACTCAAGGCCTATTGTTTTTGGTGAAGATCGGTTAAGGGGAAGGGGTAGTTTACCTGCAACGTTTTTTTATCAAGCGTATTTTCTATGGCAAACGATAACAGCTGCAAATTCAAACAGAATCAAATAAGTTTTTGCATACGTCCCTGAATTGTAGAGGTCTCAAGGACTTTCGATTTTGGTGAAGATCGGTTAAGGGGAAGGGGTAGTTTACCCGCAACCTTTTATGTTTTAACAAGAGTAAAGTACTTGAAAATTTATTTAAACTTTTTGAAACAATGGTAATTGTTAAAAATAAAATAATTTTGTTGCCAGGCAATAAAATTATAATTTTTTCATTTTAATGTAATATAATATTTTTCATTTAATACAGCAATAAAAAGGCAGGTAAGACACACACACACACACACACACACACACAATTCACGTTATTTCTGGCCTCACTCATGTTTATTTTCTTACATTTGCACGCTTTTTAAATGGAAAGTGCCGAAACCCACGCCAACATAACGCGTGCAAGCCGAAAAACTGGACATCAATTTGCTTACTGGCGACGCTAGTAGTTAATGAATGGGTAGGCAAAAATCTTATCTTAAATTTTTTTTAAGGAATCACTAAAAGGACGGTGGTTCAAATCGGACGCTGAGGTAGAGTTTGCTGTAACCGAATGGTTCCACAAACAGCCGTAAGAATTTTACTAGCAGGGAATCTACAGGTTAGCGCAACAGTGGAACTCATGTCTTAATGTTATTGGAGACTTCTTTTAAAATCGTTTAATAAAAAATGCTTTACAGCTCTATACGTGTTTCTATTGAACAATCCTTGTATTAGTCGTACACAATAATACAACTGATTGAACTTCAAATTTTTAAACTTGATTAGTTTCTATATATATGTTTAATGTTACAAATAATTCAAATAACAATTTTGATCATCTGTTAGTTCAGCGGAATAACAGTGACACTTTTAATAACCGCATAAAATAAACACTTAGAAACAACACAGGCGCTTTAACTTAACTGTTTGCACCACAGAAGTGAGGCATGCCTCAACGCTCTATGTGTACAGCGCGGGACAATCCCCCCTCCCTACACTTTCCTATCGCACCACTACATTGCTTACATACGATGTATACAAAAAACGCTGACGCAAGTTCAGGTTGCCTCATTCGCTTTAAACGAACTATGCCGAATCTCACCTGTCACCATCTAGCGGTCGCTCAATAAAGCATGTTTCGGTTTAATAAATTTGACAGTCGCAGTAACAATGTATAATCTTTACGTTATGTAGTTCATACGTATTTATAATTTTTATTCTACAGAATTTTTTAGGGTAGGCATTGCCTCAATTGCCTCCATGTAACTTCGCCACTGATATATATGTGTACAACGTTATCGGCAACAAAGAAGTAGGTTTTGTTAAAATTCCTTCCCAGGATATTTGGCCGTAGTCCAATGTTTTCTACAAAACCAGACATTTCGGCAATGCCATCGACTTCCATCATCAGTGAAAATCGAGTGTGATAACGTGAGGTGGTATACGTTAGTGACCACAGTACTGTGGTTAAGGCTGAAGCAGTAAGTAGAAAGAAGTAGTTTCTATGGTAATATTTCATTTCGAAAATGATTTTAAATATAAATCTTAGAATATGGAAGTCATGTATGGTTCTCCATACCGATATTTAATCACTAGTAAGGAAGGAGAAATTAAAAAAAGATCTTTGTATTATTAACATTGTTCGTGATATTTATTCTAAAGTTTACAAACTGCATTTCATTTATACAAACAGCATGAAGAATATTTTAAAAGATCAAAAAGAAAGTACATGTAACTTACATTTAGGCTTACTGTCGAAAGTAATCTGTAATTTTCTTTTGAACGCTCCTTTCTGAAAAATAAATTCTTTCTGTTCTGCTGTGGAGATGCTGCGCTGCATTGAACGTGTCGTCAGACGTCTCTCTAAAGCAGTAAAATCATGAAAGAGTTTCGGCGGCTCTCATTGCTTCCTGTACTGTTGGACAAAAGATGTTGGCATCCTCCTCTTGCTCAGCATCTTCTTCAACACTATCTTCTGCTTCTATGTTTTTTACTTCAGCGATAATTTCTGTGTCACTCAACACTGGAATGTTTCTACTAGGTCATCCACTGATGCATAGGAATCAAGTTCATTTCCAAATTCATTTACGTCGAATTTCTTAATCCACTCTGAGAGCAGCAAGTCGTCGTCTTCATCATCATCGGGTAAATTTTCATGTACGAGTCATGCTTTACTAAAGCATTTTGCTATCGTCTTCTTTGTTACACTCTTCCAAGAGTCGTCTAGGAATTGTATTGCATCTAAGAGTGAAATTGTGGCAGGTTGCGCCGTGTCCATACAGAAAATAATTTTTTTTTTAAAGTTGCTTGCGGTAGTGACACTTTAGGCTTCTAATGACGCCTTGGTCCATAGGTTGCAGGACACTCGTACAGTTGGCCGGTAAGAAGACCAGATTAATGTTTGTCAAATTTAACTTTGGATGGGCTGCACAGTTGTCAACTAGAAGTAGAATTTTTCTGTTTTTCGATGACAGTTCTTTATCCCACTTTCTTAGTTCATCTTCAAAATTATTAGAAGTCGTCCACGCTTTTTTGTTGGCAGTGTAACTTACAGGAAGTTTTTTGATGTTTTTAAAACATCTAGGATGCAAACTTTTCCCAATAACTAAAAGTTTCCTTTTTTCGGTTCCCGTCATGTTCGCACAAACAAAAACTGTAACTCTTTGTTTAGAGAGCTTCCCACCAACGCACTTTTCATTTTTAAATTTGAAAGTCTTATCTGGAGTTAATTTATAAAAAATTCCGGCTTCATGTCCATTAAAGATGTCTTCATCTTTATATGATCGTGTAATTTCTGGCCAAGTGTTACGCACCCAATCGCCTGTAACATTCAGATCTATGCATTTTGCCTCACCACAAATTTTTGCAAAGGAAATCGAGTGTCGGGCCTTAAATCGATCTAGCCATCCGTTGGAGCACGTAAAATGGCTGGCGCCGGCAGTCCTGTTACAGTGCTTATCGCTTGCATACAATGTATGTCTGTAGCCATGGGCTAGTGCGCGCGCGCACATATACACGTTTATATGAAATTTAGAGTAAAATATCTGAGAAATATTTGACGCTATAACAGAGTAGTACAATATTTAGTGACGTTAAAACCGGGAATTTTTATAATGTTAAAGATATCAGTTTGACCGGACTTATGACAAAATAACACTACACCCGAGTTGGCGTAACAGCCGAGGCCGTAATAACCAAGTTCCACTGTATTTTATAATATAATACAACGTGAAAAGGTAGGTTCGGTAAGGAAAGAAAACATAGACATGGGTTGATGGTTTCACCTGCGTGTAGGAAGTAGTGTTGACAATGGGTTTACCTGCAGTTGTTATATTAATAATTAATTGTCTTTTTATTTAAATTTATTATTACACTTTGTAAAACTTTTTATACTTTAGGCTGGAGTAGCAGCCATATTGTTGAGTACCAACTTAAACTCATCATGTCCAGGATCTCGTTAGACGTGTTGGAAACCACATGGTTGTCTGAAATAACTATTACTTCACATTAAATGTTATAATCACTATTACTTTATTAATTTCAAAAAAGAAAAGAAAACATCATCACGTTATATTGTTGATACAAAATACCAAATTTCCTCTCTCTCTCATACATTTTGACTTTCGCAATTTTAATATGTTTAAGTATTCGTAAAAATGATCATTTTGCTTAAGCAGTTTCAAACTAGACTATAACATAAATATAGACCATTCTCTACAACTACGACATAACGAAAACCAGCGCTTTCACACACACACACACTCACGCTATTTCATACAGTACATTTTTATTTTATTGAGCTCAATTTTAAAAGTGTCAGTATTTAAATAATTTTGAATGTCTACTTCCCTGCTGTTGTGTAAAACTGGGGCGTCAAATCGTGGTTCATTGTTTGCTGTTTCTCGTATTTCTCACTTTTACACTTCATGGCTGAACGGTTAATTTATCGCAATTTTTCTCACTGTCTCTACTTGTTTTGTAATAATACTGTTAGATCAAAATATATGTATTAAAATTTTCACATTTTACTTGCTTTGCGGGCCCGCACTTATATGTTCCGAAACTTTTATACAGATGTTGCTCGCGCGAGCATTGAATTTAGACTGGGGAGATTTACAGGCGCTATTTTGTGAAGCGGCTGTTGTTCGCACAACTCTTATTGGTTTACAGTTTGTATTCGTTCGCCAGTGGACTGTTTTTGGCTTGTTGACAAAACTGGTGACACACATCGTTATATAAGTTGCTGACGCATCACATCGCCTGATGTCTGGTTGCATAATTGGTTTACAGATTTTGTTACATAACGTGTTTACGTTTTTCGTGTTCGTCATTGTCCTTGAACTGACTTTGGTACATTTGCAGTTATTAAAACGGTCCACACAATTATTAAACAATTCATACAGTCAACAGCAGTGCAGCCACGTTGCGATCGCTTCCACATAACAAATTTACCTCTCGGTCATAAAATTTTTCTATCCCTCAATTAGTTAATTTTTTATTTATGAAAAAAAAATACAAATTCTGTTATCACCCCAGGTATGCCCAAAAATGCCCCGCTACAATACCCCCTCAATGAGATATTTTATGCCGAAGCATAAAAAATCTCATTGACACATTCATACTTGCTAGAGGGATCAGCCAGGATATGTCGCCACAACCCCCTGTATGGTTTACAAAAAAGAATAATCAACTCACCCTTGGTCCGGTGACTGTGACCGCATCTGCATGACAATACTGGACTTCTCTCTCGAGATCCCAACACCGTAGAGTCAGACAGATACTCAACGCCCCTGCCCTGACGCGCAGGCCAGCTCAGGTCCGCCGCCACAGCATCACCAAACACTGAAACAACAAATCAAAATATCAAATAGTGGCCTTATACAACACCATATCCCCAACTGATCTGTTCCCCCCTAGCGGTGCTGGTTTGCGCTAAGAAGCACTGGTTTTGTTTTTACTCACTTATTACTAACATATATATCATAACATATTTACCAACAATATGACACCCCTCTTAAAATTCCATCTACTTTCCCTTCTTAACTTTATCCTAAAATTCAAATTATTGCCCTGATTCCCATCAGAATTTAAATAAACAGACGACTGACTCACAAACATTTCCCATTACCATATTAAATTTCTCTCATCCCCAATTTAAAAATGCATTTAAAATATTGAAATTCATAAAATTCTCTTAAATACTAACAAACACAATACAACTTCAGAAAACATAATACATTAATAATTCACACTGTTATTATCATCTTAAAATAAACAATTTATATCTAAAATTTACACACTTCACATCATTAAGTTGGCAAAATCAGAAAGATACTTTTAAACTTGATTTACTCTTATTAATTCGTTTCTCAAAATTACAATTTTTTTTTTTTTTTTTTTTTTTTTTTTTTTTTTTTTAATTATGGCCATCATTATTCTATTTCATTACTTTGGGTGATTCTACGTTATTCCTTATAATTTACTTTATCCACTTGGCATTTACTCATAATCTTACCCCTTTTATTACTCTAACGTTCCCTTACAAAATCTCTAACTAGTATGACACCCCACTATCAAAAATCGACTAACCCTTCTCTACCTCTAACTACTTACTACTTTAACTCCAATCGCCACCTTCTACTCTTATAAAAAAAAAAATACTCTCTAACCCTTTGTACATAGGATACGTGTTCCCCCCCCCCCAAAAAAAGCTCAATTCCCGTTCTCTGGCCCCTGGATTTTTACCTAAGGCGGCCCCTTCCCACTAAAACTATACCAAATCCCGTCCCAACCCTTATGTTGCGGACTCCCACATTACACTACCACTACTACAAAATTGCCATCCCCAAAAAATCTCAATCTCATAACCTCACTACAATTACAACAAATTAACATCAACAAATAAACAACAATATATTACTCAAAACTCTACAATTATTCTCCAATTCTACTGTGTCTCCACTTATACTTCTCAAAATTCTATAGCATACGTTAACTCAAAACAACATTGCATTATTTTCATTTCCACTATTACTTTAACTCTTACTTCGATTTGGACAGATCTATGTCCCACAAAATTCAACTTGAACTGATTCAAACATTTTATTCAAACAATTACTATCACCCACTTCTATCTTTTACAACCCATTGAAAATTTTACCTATTACAACTATTTTTCATTTTATTTTAAAATCTATAAACACATTGAAAACATATTATTATATTTTTATATTACTTATTCCTAACATACTAATGCAATTAACACAATAAGACATAATAAACACAATATAGGAAGTATTTAGTGCATCTATTTTTTCTTTTAAATTCAAACAAAATTATTGAGTAGCAAATCATCATTATTAATTAAAATATAGCAAAATTTTAATACGTTATCCCCTTGGATAACCTCCCAGCCACACACTTGTATAATACATTACATAACATAATACACAAATATACATTGAACAAACAATTCTCTTTTAACTAATTTATCTAAAAATTTATAAACATTATTTAAAATTTTTCATTAACTCTTTTTATTTATCCTCATTATTTATTTATCCTGTGTTGCAATCAGATTTTCAAAATTTCTAAATTTATTATTAACATATATTTTTAATCATTATGATCCACAAAATTCCACCAAATAAATCATTTAACATTTATTTATTTATTCATGATTATTAAATTAAAATCTCATCACACAATTTAAATTCCTTATAAAATTCAAACACATAACATTCAATCACAATATCTAAACATCTCAAATTATTTACTTCAATTGATTATTAAAATTAAATATTCATTTGATTATTAAAACATATTTCAATTATTATCAAACTTCTACAAATCATTAACTATTGTCTTCATAATTATTTTATTATTTAACTAGAATGCAAAATATTAATAATATTATTATTATTAACACAACATTTTCCAAAACATATACACATTACTTATCTAACATTTCACAATACACACAAATGAATTCAATATTATTTACAAAATATGCGTCAAAACTGTTCAAGTGTATCTCACTTCAGATGTCCAAATCAGCAAGGTCATTACCAAAAATTTACAATATTTAAAAATGTCCCAACACTGATCTTTTAGCTCATCCTCCATCGTCATATATATATCTAGTGTATTTGTAACATTCATCATTTTTATCAACATACAAATTATTATAATTGTTACTATCATAATAACTCATCAATTCTGTTTCATCCATTATACCATTATACCTCATGTCAACATCAGTTAGGATTGTCCCGTCTATCTTAGTATTATCGTTTAACGCCAGGTAATTTGCTTTCTCATCAGGTAAGTCATTATCATTTATAAAAACATTATCAAAATAATTCACCCCTACTACTCTTTCTCTCAATTCATCATAATCTCTTTTTAGCTTATACCATTCTATTTCTTTCTCAACACACAAATCTCTCTCTTCATAATACCACATCACATTCTCACCATTATTACGGACCGAGGGTACAACATTATACAACATTAATTCATTTAACAATAAGGGTCTCTTGCCCTGAAAAAACAATATTAAATCATCATCATCATTATAAACAATAAGGGGAAAATTTGCCCTCTGTCCCCATTCAATTACTACATTATTCTTCCACTCTCTCTCTATTTCATAAACACTCATAAACATTTCATTATCGCATTCTAAAACTTCACCAGTACTATTTGTTATTATATTTTCATCATTTGCTTCTACATTATTCTTCACCCCCACTATACCCTCAGAATTTTCTACTATTTCGTCATTTTTACATTTTGTCATATTTAAAACATTGTTACCTAATTTCTCAACATTCCGTTCTAATTTATTTAAACTGTTTCTTATTATTTCGTTAGTGCTTTCTAAATGTTTATTCATTTCTCTAATTTGGTATGTTAACTCCTCGAATTTACTGTCAAAACTATTCTTTTGAATATCGAACTTCTCATTGATACTACTTTTGAACTCTTGCATATCGTTTTTCTGTTCATTAAAAAGCAATTTCATCATCTTAATCATATCATTATCTTCAGCCTTTTTATTCGCGACTGGTGTTGAGTGAACACCTTCATGCATGATTTGGGATTCAGTTACGCTTATCTGGCTTTCATCTACACTGTCAGTGACGCTGACAGTTTCATGACTGTCTGCCATTTTTCTTAAAAAAATTTTTTATATATATTTCTTTATATAATCTTATTATCTGTAACATATAATTATTGAAAAATATTCTACTCACCCATATTAAACATAACCTCTTACGTCTAATTTACGTACATACGTAAATACACATTCCAAACAACCATATCATTTCTTCAACAGGTCCACCTTTGCATAATTAAATTTATGCAAACGGTCCCTGTTCGGGCGCCACTGTTATATTAATAATTAATTGTCTTTTTATTTAAATTTATTATTACACTTTGTAAAACTTTTTATACTTTAGGCTGGAGTAGCAGCCATATTGTTGAGTACCAACTTAAACTCATCATGTCCAGGATCTCGTTAGACGTGTTGGAAACCACATGGTTGTCTGAAATAACTATTACTTCACATTAAATGTTATAATCACTATTACTTTATTAATTTCAAAAAAGAAAAGAAAACATCATCACGTTATATTGTTGATACAAAATACCAAATTTCCTCTCTCCCTCATACATTTTGACTTTCGCAATTTTAGTATGTTTAAGTATTCGTAAAAATGATCATTTTGCTTAAGCAGTTTCAAACTAGAATATAACATAAATATAGACCATTCTCTACAACTACGACATAACGAAAACCAGCGCTTTCACACACACACACACTCACGCTATTTCATACAGTACATTTTTATTTTATTGAGCTCAATTTTAAAAGTGTCAGTATTTAAATAATTTTGAATGTCTACTTCCCTGCTGTTGTGTAAAACTGGGGCGTCAAATCGTGGTTCATTGTTTGCTGTTTCTCGTATTTCTCACTTTTACACTTCATGGCTGAACGGTTAATTTATCGCAATTTTTCTCACTGTCTCTACTTGTTTTGTAATAATACTGTTAGATCAAAATATATGTATTAAAATTTTCACATTTTACTTGCTTTGCGGGCCCGCACTTATATGTTCCGAAACTTTTATACAGATGTTGCTCGCGCGAGCATTGAATTTAGACTGGGGAGATTTACAGGCGCTATTTTGTGAAGCGGCTGTTGTTCGCACAACTCTTATTGGTTTACAGTTTGTATTCGTTCGCCAGTGGACTGTTTTTGGCTTGTTGACAAAACTGGTGACACACATCGTTATATAAGTTGCTGACGCAACACATCGCCTGATGTCTGGTTGCATAATTGGTTTACAGATTTTGTTACATAACGTGTTTACGTTTTTCGTGTTCGTCATTGTCCTTGAACTGACTTTGGTACATTTGCAGTTATTAAAACGGTCCACACAATTATTAAACAACTCATACAGTCAACAGCAGTGCAGCCACGTTGCGATCGCTTCCACATAACAAATTTACCTCTCGGTCATAAAATTTTTCTATCCCTCAATTAGTTAATTTTTTATTTATGAAAAAAAAATACAAATTCTGTTATCACCCCAGGTATGCCCAAAAATGCCCCGCTACACAGTGACGTGGATGCCCTCGGTAGAGGCAGGTATATAAGGGGGTGGAGTTAGGGACGGATGTGGCAGTTACGATCTGATGATGAACGGGTACGTTCGAAAGCGCTAATCAGTGTCACATTGACTAGTGGTGTGTGCAACAAGTGTGTGTAGCATAAATTATTTAACCACTAATAAAATTTGTAGTTTTCACAAAAGAAAGTTAATGTCCGTACCTTTCGTACCCCTGGACGATGTGGTAGATATATTTGACGAAATTTCAGATAGTGTAGAAGAATCTGTAGAAGATTTATCACTACACATAGAAAGAACCTATATTAGAGGAGTTCCTGCCAGAGGTAGAAGAAGAGAAGTGCCGCCCCATTTTCCTCCACACGTCTGGAACGTTTATAACCTGGTACTCAACGGAACCCAGAGAACAAGAAATGCAACAGAAGGAGGGCACTCGAAATTCCAAAAATGCATAGTAACCCACCATGCAAACATATGGAAATTCATAGAAAACGTGAAAAAGGACCAGAACGACAATAGTATATTACTAAATCAGCTTATGACTGGTCACATGGCCATACGCCATCCTATAAAAAAGTCCTATGTTATAAATTCACGACAAATCGAGGAAATGGTGCGAAATTACAACGCATACAGGGAAAATGGTGACATTGATAGATACCTAAGAGGTGTAAGTTATCGACTGAAGCTATATACCGAAGAAGTACCTGGGCAAGGAGATAATAATGAAATAAATAATTGAAGTTTCTGTTTTCAAATAACCGAAAACTACAGTAAATGTATTATTTAAACTAACGAACTTATAATAAATCTTTCTTCTTGGTAAATTAACTTCTTTTTTGCCAATAATTCCATTTTGTGGACCTATACATTTCTGGACATACCATCACATGATAAAATAAGAAAAGACTTTAAATTAGTGGACCTATAAGTAAATGGACTTCAAGTTAGTGGACATAACGAACTGGACATTAAACTGTGGACCCATAAAAAGTGGACAAAACAACAAAAGGACCTACAAAGTAATGGACTTTAAATTAGTGGACCTATAACTAAATGGACTTCAAGTTAGTGGACATAAAGAACTGGACATTAGAACTGATTGCTCTGGCAGTAAAAGTCCAAAGAGAGAGTGACAGCGATGGTAGGGATGCTGATGGGTCAGAAAAACTTCCGTTACTTGTTATAGGTAAAAGTTTAAAGCCTCGCTGTTTTAAAAATGTTAAAAAGTTACCAGTAGAATATACAGCGTGGATGATGTCTACAATATTTACCGAATGGATAGTTTCGTTAGATAAACACTTCGCTTCTCAAAAGAGAAAAGTTGCATTAATTGTTGATAACTGTCCTCCCTACTCGAGTGACGTAGAACTGATGGCAGTTAAACTTATTTTCTACCACCAAACATGACTAGTGTCCTACAACCTTGCGATCAAGGTATTATTCAGAACTTAAAATTTCAGTATAGAAAATTACTTCTGCGGGAAATACTTGGCCGCTATAGAGGCGAAAAACAATTTTTGTATAAGTTTACTGGACGCTTGTAATTTGTTGCGAACAGCATGGAACCTCGTGACACCTAAAAGTATTGAAAATTGTTTCACTCATGCTCGATTCATTTTGAATTTAGAGATTAAACAAACCGAATGCGAAGAAAATGAAATTGGGCCTACCTTGTCTGAAATGTTTAATCGCGTATCATCAGCATTAAAAGTTTCAGTTTCTCTAAATGAGTACATGTCTGTCGATGAGAACGTAACTACGGCTCCCGTATTAACAGACAGTGATATCGTAGAAATAGTGCAAGCTGAAAACTGTGAAAATGATGAGAGTACCGACGAACTTGACACGGAAAATGATATGACAGGAGTTCCTACCGCTACCGATATGCTTTCGTTGCTGAGACGTGTTCGTCGATTTTTAGAAGCCAACTCAGAAGGTGAAATGTTTGAGCATGTCGATAAACTAGAACAATTTATTGAAAATCAAGTAGTGCAGAATTCTGTACAAAAGAAAATAACAGACTATTTTAAAAATAACTGAACATTGTCACTACAATAACTTTATATTTTAAGAAAAATTAATTACTGTATAATAGTCCAGGAGGATAAATAAAACATTCATATGTAAGTACCTTTTGAATATTCCTTATTGATTTATTTTACTACACAATTCAGTAAGTAATCTCTTCAGTATTTGACCAATTACAGTACAGTACTACTGTATCTCATTTTGTTTCACTTTTTGTCTGTTAACACGAAAAAACAGCTGGTCCCCGTCATTTCGTGTTAAACGTGTTCCACTGTAATTTGTATGTATTGTGTAAAAGTTAGATTCTGAAGAAGGGTAGAATGTGTATACTTAATTCTAAATTCACACCCAAAATGTTCAGAACGCAATTCAGTCGAAGCATGTGAACTGAGAACTACTGTGTGTGTATGCACAATATGCATACAGTATTACATAATAGGTCTACAGTGTTATGTATTTCTCTTCTTATTTTATTGGCTTCACTTTATCGTGTTATTTTCTGCACTTCTCAAACAACATTTCTCCTTTCCACCTACTTGCATCTCACGGACACAATGGCGTTCTTTCCATGTGTGCTTTGTATCTTTGCCAAATGTAATTGGTTGTAATTATTATACATAATAATAATAATAATAATAATAATAACGACCTACTAATGCAGTGTACCCAATAAACAATAATGACAGTTTCATGCTGTTACCACCATCTTATGTCTTTTAATTCTGTAAGATTCAAAATTTTATCTGTTTCCCCATCAGGGATATTAAATATTGAAAACTGCAAAAAATTAAAAATACAATTTTTGTCAATTCATAACAAAAAAAAGGGATCAAGTGGGAATGCTCAAATTTTTATATAAACTCTCCTTTTTAAATATCTATTTTCAAAAAATAAAAACTCTGATTAACTCTGATTTTCATGATATAAAAATTGCTTCAAAATCTGTTTCGAGGACAAAGTTTATAGTAAATTTTAGTCCTCTTAGTACACGCTGATGGCAACATTAATATATCTAAAATGAAATATGAACACATAGCTTAACGATCTAGTTTTCATTTGAACTCTCTATTGCAAACCTTAAGAGAGTTATTCCATTTGGCGTGAATGCTGAAAAATGCAAGTGTAGCTGCAAAAGAAAGACAGCCACCATCGGTAAAAACAAAAATAAAACATTGGTATCTGTACACTCCTCCCTCACAGGGGTCTTTATACTATAAAAATTAATTTTAAAAATATGGTCAAGCAAAACCATTTATTTTTATTTTGGACTATTTGAAATGGACTGACTCATAAATAATTATTTTACTATAATAAATAATTGTTTTACTACCAATTTCTACTTTTACATTACACAGGTTTTGATCCTGAAAATGCTATTGTTTTTGTTTTATTTGTCTCTACTGTCATAATACAATGAACAGATAAAATTACTGGCTTGTATAAGAGTAACAGTAAATTATCTTCTTCATCATGAAATTGGTCATCAGCAAACAGAAGACCAATTGGACATGAACTGACACTGCTATGAAACCTCATCATGTTTAAGTTACACACAATCGTACAGTGTAGTGTTCATTACATCTTATGAAAAAGTCATCAGTATGAATGTTCAATAAAGCTACACCCTCCTTCCTCAATCCTCCCCCGCCTACATTCATGTCCATATCTTCAGACGCCAACTGACCTAATATGATCATTATCCTTGTACCTTTACAGAAGCACTTTATCAGAACATTATAACGCAATTGAACTTAAACTAAGGCCTTCACCACAGTACTGTGGGCCTGATGTATGACGGCCCGCGTTAGATTTGACTCGAATACCGAGTTAGATTCCACTGAAGATGGCAGCCAGTGGTACTGCTGAAACGTTTGGTTTCAATGAAAACCTTGGACCACGGGCAAACAGCCCGGTAGATAGTTTAAGTTCAACTGACACCGGCTGTGAAAGCCTTCGAACAAATAAAAAAAAATTATAACGCAATCTTTAGTGCCTCATTTTACATAAGATTTACATGCAACATATACATGTATAAATTCAAAACAACAAGCGTCTGTTCTGTTCACAGTGTATTCAGTTTCTTGCACAATGTAAAATATACTTCTACTGAATATTTTAAATTATTGTCATTACCATAAACATGACCTGTATATGTAATTTGATAATCTATTAAAACAAAACTTACAGGACATGTTGAAGCAAAAATAACAGAAGCAGGGGTTTTCAAGTGTCAGTGTGTTTTTTCATGTTACGTATTAACCCCAAAAATTTTGATGCAAACCACATTACTATGCACTACACAGCCCATAGCAATGTAAATTCTGAGAGTTGTATAAGTGTACTAAAAGTTCTTGACAGGCAGTGAGTTTCACTTCGAAACAAACGATACTCTGGAGTTGAAACAATCTTGGTTTCCCAAAACTCTGCTTATACCGGGTTACTCGCACCACAATAACAATACCATTACTGTTAATAAAGAATAATATGCTTCAAACAACAAATATATGTTTATTTGTTATCAAGAATAACAAACGATTCTGTACAGAAATTTAACAACAATCAAAACACAACATTATAATATACCATACAACTGATATAAATAAATAAATACACACTAGGCAAATTAAACTAATCTTTTTGAGTATAACAAATATAAAACTAGAGGTAGGTACCCTAATATATGTTTGTACATGTTTACTGAATGAGATTATAGTATACAGTGCATGTGTACCTTATATTTGAACATACATTACATTATTTGAATTAATTATAATATTCTGAGGTATATTGTATAAATTTGTTTGAAGGTCCTGACAATCTATTGCTACGAACCCCAAAAATTGGCAAATATATGAGAAAGCAGTACAAAAATCCTTGTCACAGTGTGTTAAAAGTCACTTTTTAGTCTGTAGCGGTAAATGAAAAAAAGTTCTATAAATCTAAATTAATGCTGCAATTAACATCAAATTAATATGATGCTATGAAATTATTATTGATTATACAATCATATTATACAATAACACTGGCTTTATTGTGTTTGGTGCTGTCCTGTACATGGCCTGACACAGGAACCTCTATAATCAGAGTGTATCTACAGAATTTGCACACCACCCTACTCTTTCTTATACAATTCACTGTCATTGGCTAGTTTCTGGCATCCACAAAACTTCCAAAAACAGCATTTTGGAGACTACACATGCAGAACTTTTCTCTAATGATGGGCAGTAATATGTTTTAAGCTTTTAACTGTAAATAGTTTAATGAAAAGTAGTTATTCATTTTTTCTATAAATAAAACAGTATTGGGCCATGCTTGTATTTTACAAATCCCAACTATACACAACTCAAAAAACAAGGTGGGTTACTATACTGGCCTCCCAATGTGTAACAGTATTCCATTTTTTTCTAACACACTCACAATCAGTCGTAAACCAAACAGTTCTGCTTGATTTGTGACAGGTATACATGTAATTTACAATATAAAAAAAAGTTGTTTAAACTAAAAAGTAATGCAAAAAATGTGTTTTTATACAAGTGTTGAACTGCAATACTGATTTTTGCTAATTTCTTGCAAAAGAAAAATTTTATATGGATTTTAAGCATCTGCATCTGCTTAAGACTCTAGCATATATAGAAATGAAAAAAATTCAGTTTATGCATGTTCACCAGCTTCATAAAATTCATTTTGTTAATTTCTTTTTCTTTTCTGATTCTATGCGAATGCATCTAACTTAGGCTTGTAGTGTACACAAAAACACAAATGCATGTTTGGTTTTATAAAATTCATTTTTGCAAATTTCGTTTTTACACATATTAGGTGTCTCCACGTAATATAGGGCTGTAATATTCTGTGAAACTAAAAAAATGCAGATTTTGCACGTCTCATGACAGTACACAGCATTTTGTAACCATACAGATTCAAAAACTGTGTAAGGATCTTCATTCACTCTCAAAACAGAACTTTATAATGAACGTTAGCATGCTAATCACAAATAATACACATACTGATATACTCATAATGAAATGGAAACTCTGATTTAATAATATGAATGGATGACATAGTGGTTCCTAATTCATGGCTGCAAGTCATGGCAAAAAATCTACAATAATTCTTGGATTTCGTTGTCTATGACATGTCTGTTACTTAACTAAATATAATTAATTCACTACCAACTCAGAACACAAAATTTTTTATGGGTAAAAACGTAAAAGTTTTACCTTATAGCCTGAACCAGTTTTCGCTTTTAAAAAGCTTCTTCAGAGCCTCTTTTACTTATACGTTTTTACCCATAAAAAATTTTGTGTTCCGAGTCGGTAGTGAATTAATTATATTCACTACAATAATTATATTTTGTACAAAATATCAGGCTAAAAAAGTGAAATATTGTGCAAAAGCAAATATTCAAGATGGTGTCTTTCGTGGATGTAAAAAAAATTAAGATATTGTTTACAATCCTTTCTTAACTAAAACAACCAATATTCAGTCTCTACAAAAACTCATGGAAAATGAGATCACAAAATTCCAGGGCTCCTACCTACTGCATTTAACATTAGTTACAGAAATTCAAAATCAATACTACAAACATGTTTTTATGAATACAAAATATACCAATGTACATGATACTGTATGTATAACTAAACGATAGTTTGTGAATAGAATTACGTGTGCAAAAAATGAAATAACACTAGTGTCATTTTTTTTTAATATTTAACGTTTAATATGTCTTCACACCTAATCAAACAAGAAACCTGAATAAATCTTGCAGTGGAATATTGCAGTGAAAAACTTTGAATCCAATGGTTTCTAAAGCATATATGGAATATTTTATGAATACACGCCATACAAACATCTGATAGTCTGATTTTTTACCAACAGCGACCAAAGTGTAATAGGCATTATGTGGACTCACTAACACAATGCAATTTGGGTTTGACACCTACTATGAGTAGAAACTCAGTCTATCTTTTTGACGTTAGTTTCCACTCAAAAGGCAATACAAAAAGCATTATCTTTGCCTGGCAATGCAAAACACTTGGTCACTCTGAGCCAGTGTTAAAATCTGTTACATCCTGCTGTGGAACACACTACCTTGCATATACTGTATAAAAGAGGTAGAACAGAAATTTTCTGTATTTCTTAATGATTGACACTGTCTGTGACGGTAAAGCAAAATACTACTTCACGATAGTGTTGTTTTTTCTTATTCATGAACATATTTTGAAAGACAGTGAATTTGTTTGTTTTACTGGTTTTCCTTACAATAAATACTATATTTTTCAAAATTATTGTTACATATAATGAGGCCCAGAACCCTCTAGCCTAACAATGTCAACTCCACACACACACACACACACACACACACACACACACACACACACACACACACACACACACACACACACACACACACACACACACACACACACACACACACACACACACACACACACACACACACACACACACACACACACACACACACACACACACACACAGTGATGAGCTCACATCTCCCCTTATAGTCATACAAGAGTGTAAATACCTTGGTGTAAGCACTCTACCTATACTTTGTTCACCAAGTGTTTGCAGAAAATATTTCAAGCGAATGACATTGACAAGGGTCGGATTCTATTGTTATCGGTAACATTCCAACGCCCGTTTCACAGCAGTCCGCCAACTCATATTTCCTGTTCGTCACGTTCTGTAGGTACTGTGCGTAATCTCCTGAAGATCAGTTCCTTCCTTGTTTTCACCGTTGAATAACGTGTCATTTGGGTCTGTTTTTACTGTTTAGTTATTATTAATAGCTTGGACTAAAACTGTACAATATGGAGACTCTTTCCCCAATAGCAAGGAACAAACGTGGCAAAGTTATACATAGTGCTAAGAGATTGTGTATAGTGAATAATTTTAAACATTTAAATACAGAGAATCCTACCATAAAAAAGGACAAGGCCATGGAAAAAGTTGCTGAAATGACCGGTGTTAGCAAGCGGAGTGTTTATAGTGTTATTAATGTATATTTGAAAAACAAAACGTTAGGCTTGAGTTCACCAAAAAATAAAAAATCTAGAGTAGCGGCAGTAGATAAATTGGACGAATTTACAAAATGTGCTATTAGGAGAAAAGTTCACGAATATTTTTCAAAAATGAACAACCGACAATAAATAAAATTTTGAGTGCAGTTAACAACGATAAAGACTTACCGGATTTCAAATGGTCTACGCTATATAAACTGTTAAAATCATTGAATTTTAAATTTCATGAAAGAAGACGTAACATGTTTATCTGCGACAGGGATGATATAGTTGTATGGCGACGGAATTACCTATGCAAAATTAAACAGTTTCGTGAAGAAGGCCGTAAAATTTACTATCAAGACGAAACTTGGGTAAATGCAGGCCATGTCAAAAATAAGGTTTGGCAAGATAAAACTATTAAGTCGCCGAAAGATGCGTTTTTGAAAGGTCTGTCGACAGGACTACGAAGTCCGAAGGGGAAAGGGAGCCGCCTGATAGTTGTGCATATGGGCTGTGAAGAGGGCTTTTTGAAAGATGGATTAATGGTGTTCCAATCAAAGTCTACTGCTGACTATCACGAAGAAATGACCGGGAATGTATTTGAAGATTACTTTCGAGAACTCCTACCTTCCCTGGAAGATAACTCTGTTGTGGTGTTAGATAACGCACGATGTCATTCAGTAAAGTGTGAGAAAATTCCGAACATGTCGTGGAAAAAAAATGAAATAGCAAATTGGTTAAAACAAAAAGGTTTTAATGCTGATAGTAGTTATCTAAAGAAAGAACTTCTTTATATAGTAGAACAAGAAAAAGGAAATTACGACAAATATGTTATTGATGAGATGGCCAAGAAGGAAAACAAGACAGTATTGAGATTACCCCCCTATCACTGTGAGTTAAATCCCATCGAGTTGATCTGGGCTCAAGTGAAAAATCATGTTGCGGCTAACAACACAACATTTAAGCTTGCAGATGTAAAACGGCTGTTGGAAGAAGGGGTGGAAAAAGTAACTGAAGAAGACTGGAAGAAGTGTATAGAGCACGTAAAGAAAGAAGAGGCGAAACTGTGGGAATTGGACAACTTAATAGAAGAAATGGAGGAGAGTGGCCCTTTGATTATAAATGTTGGTAATGATGACAGTAGCAGTGACTCCGACTTAGCTATGGAATTGGAATGAACGTAGTTTCCATTGTTGTAAATAGCCCAATGTACGTACATACTGTAGTAGATAGGCTGATGTAAATATTGTAGTAAATGGCATGTTAGTATTATCATAGCAAATAGGCTTATTTTATAATTAATTTCATTGTAGATTTTAGTAATGTGATAGCAAATGGGCCTGCCTATGTTATAATTTTAGTCCGGGGTTCTCCGTACCACAGGTTTATGTGATCTAGGCCTGTGGAAGCCTCTTTCCCCTAGCATAAAAAGAGTGACCTCCGACAAGGTGGAGGGGTTGACGTTTCCCTCGGAGGCTTATTAATACTAACGTCCACTGATCACAAAACATCAATTTATTAGATGCTCGGTAGCCCGTGCGCCCCCCGCACGTCCGCCTGTGAACCGGCCTCTACCATTCGCCAGTGTCGTAATAGGCCAACATTTTCTGCAAACACTCGTTGAACAAAGTATAAATGAGACATCTTTCAACAGAAACATCGATATAACACAGAAGAAATGGAGACATGCAAATACATACAAACACGTAGTGCAAATTTACACACACACATTTTTTTAAAATGGATAGATAGCCTAGTCTAAGTCTCACTCCAGTATCTTCATAAAATTTTTCCCAAAAGCATTATACATATACTCTGTTTGAAACAGTCAATGTATAACAATAAATACAAGTATCAGAATTAATTAATTTTGTTTAATGAAAACTTTCTGCTTTCAAGTCAAGTTGATAAAATGGTGTGTCAAGAACTGAACAGTGTCTTAATACTGAATATCGTAAAAGGCTGAAAGCAAGAAAATGGTATGTAATAAATAAAGGCAGACATTCCTTTGAACATAATACGAAACAAACACACAATAAAAGAATTACATAATTCTCTCTTAAAGTAGAGCGTGAAAGGTTTAAGTTACACAAATCAAAGTATTATTTGACTTTGTCATATTGACTTGTGACAAACAGAAGAAGATAGTTTACAATAGCAACGCATAACTGTTCCCCGGTACAATAAAATAGGCAAATATTTGTTTTCTTCCATTGTCATTCTAAACAAAAGTACGTTATATGTGACATCTTGTCTTATCTGCTTCGATGTGAAATAAAACAAGTAAATGTACGCCTAACACCCAATTGTCTTATATCTGCCGTTGGAAATATGAATCACTACTTCTACTGTATAAATTAGCATACAATTTTATACATGATGTTAAATGTATTCAGTTTGCTGATGAAGCAAAAGTTAATTCTCCGTACCATATGTCAGGATATATTACAATTTAACATTTCCATAAGGAGGTAATTATTTTTATAACACCTACATAAAAACTGAAAGCATTACAATTTTATAACCGATAGAAATATTCAACATCATTTTTAAAATATACTCAAAATATTTTTAAAAATATATACTAATTATACACCAGTTTATGAGACTGCATTTGGCTGAAATGCCACATTAATTATAGAGACAATTACAACTGGTCTGGCTGATGGAGTCAAGTTAATCTGTCTCCTGTAGTTTTAATACGTATCATCTCCAGGACCAGCATTTCCTCTTCTCCCTTAAAGTTGAAAAACAAAGAAAATGAAATTGTAACAATCCGCAACACTGGCAATTACAACAATTAAATGAATGCCACAGACAATAATGAAACAGCTAACTTTTGTCTGCACCACACGATGTTTAGTGATTCAAAACCACCACTTTTTTTATTACACCAACAAGAAAAGAATTTCACACTTTGTATCTTCAACTCAACAAATTTTTGTTTCTATATTAACCATACACACAAATATTACTAGGATATTGTAACACCACAAAATGTTACATAACCTAGACACTCACCAGAAGGGTAAACTAAAGTGATAAAAGTGAATCATTTATAATGAATGTAGCAAAGAAGAGAAGGACCAGCAAAGAAGAAAGAAGAGGAAGGATCCCAAGAAGCAGTGATGAATACACTGCATGACACTACAACAAACACTATGACTGACTTTAACTAATGGACATGCAAAGTTCACAATAAGCTGTCAAACGAGCCAGTCCATGACATTAATGTAGAGTCATGTAAAAGTAAAACTAACTAAATAATGACTGAAATAATGTAATAACAATAACAGCATTTTGGCTGAAAGTAAAAGAACCATGACCAATAAATAACAAAGCCTATGACTAGAATAGCTATGGCCACAATGTATATTAAAACTAGCATTACAAGCCCAGATGTAACATTAGTGGGTAAAAATAGTTATAAAAGGAAATCTTATATGGATGAGCAACTTCCATATTAGACAAAATGTAATTAGTAACAATTATTAAGGAATAAACATGGTGCTAAGAATGTGTCTAGACCATGCCTAAACAAATTTATGTCAGTAAATTAATAGGGAAACAGGACTCCTAGTGAACATTAAATTTAATGAACGATAAATATAATTAAACGAGATGTGAACTACCACCACTCAATTATTAGTGTATAACTTTAAATTGAGTAGGCCAGACAAAATGTATTTAGAGAATAAGGATTTTTTATAATTGCGTATTACCATAATTATGTTAAGAATTAATATTGTACAGTTATAAATAGCTTTTAATTATAATCATAGATGTATTAGTGTTCAAATAATGACGTTCTAAAGAAAACGCAGTGTAAATAACTAAGTGTAAAAAGATAGGAAAGGATCGCATTATGCATTGCTAGCAGACGACAGTGAGAAACCATGTTTCAAAACATTATTTGTAAGCATTGTCAAAGAAAACGAGGTTAAAACCAGTGTTAAGCCATATCAAATTAAAGCACAGAAACTAAACTTTAATTTGATGGTAATAACCTCGAGATTGGAATTATAATAAGTGCATAGTGCGTGTTAGCATCATTTGTTATTAAAATTAAGAAATTGTCAAAGTAATACGGACAACATCGACAGTTGAGTACAACGCTCGCTCCGGTGGCCATTAGAAAAACAATACGTCATTGTAACGTTTATCAGAGCCAATCAAAAAAGAGTTTACTAAACGATTTTTCTCTCTAACCGCGATGCAGCGAAGGGGTATATAACCAGCAACGCGGAGAAATTTGTTAGATTCGCCACCTCACCTCGAGCTATACAGTCGCCGCTCGCCAGCGTAATACTTTTTTTATAACTTAATATAGTATAATAACAGTAAATATTTCAAAATTCTTCAAAACAGTCAACAGTACAGCGATTAACCACACGGAAAGTGCTTCGACAGTAATAAGTGAATATTTTTAATTAGTGCGTGTGTTCGGAACGAGTGAAAGTATATTAACCAGTAAGTTAAATAGCCCAGTTTTATTAAGAAGAGGGCAGATTCCTCGTTCCAAGTGCGTATAAAGTGTAATTAACCAGTGATCATTATAATCCGATCACTGAAGTGTTTTTAAAATTTTAATCTATACGATTAAAAAGAAATCAGGTAACACAGTGACCATTTATATTGTTTATCTGTTTGCACTGAACATAATCATCAACAATATTGTACTGACGCAAATACAACAAAACTTTTAATAACATACACCGAATCAATTTATTTAGAGGATTAGATAATCCAACGTAAGATATGTGTGTTAGAATTAAGCATCATAATATTTGTTAGTATATAAGTATGCGCAACGATCGCTAACCGTAAAAATAATTACGAGTTTTTTTTAAAGAGGCCAAATACGAATTATCATTATATTAAGGTCTGTCAAGGCAATTAGTAGTATTCTATTTGTATTTCAAAGAACCTACCCGTGAGGTAAATTATATATTAAAAGTAAAATTTGTTAATAGTTATAAGAGTTTTATTTGTTCTAAACTGAGCTAGGCCGTATTGTAGATGGGCAACTTAACACAAAAGATTGTGTTAACGTAATAATTGTATTTTTATTTTTGGAGTTGTTTTAAAGGGTAGAATAAACCCACAATTTTATACAATCAAATATATTGGAACTTACCGTCTGCGGCTTTTCAGAAACAGCGTCTTCATAAAATTTACCCTTGTCCCATCATCAGAATTTAAAAATAATTGTGTATCATTTAAATTTGATACACTTGTCAAACACTTAAAATATTAAAATCCAATATAAAAATATAAAATAACTTAATATAACATGATAATACAATATTTACAGCGAGTGCGAAGGTTACCGATGTACATCGTATGAAAACCGAGTGCGCACTAATTTACGTCTCGCTCCCACCACGGCAATAGCGCAAGGCAGTGTTGTACAATACATTTGACTTGAAGACCAATTTATCATTTAAAACATGCGGCTTGGTATCAGTATTATTATGTGCTTTATAAATTTCGTACTCTTCAAGAGCGTTCAAATATCGCCCTTTCTTACATATTTGATTGAACAACACGTGGCTTGGTACTAAACATCGAGATTTATTCCTTTTAAACAATTTTATACAGTATAAACTTTGGTTACATTTATTTCATTTAGCTAAGTAATACTCAGTATAGAGTACAGTGAGATAACTTTGAGCAGAGACAGTACCATACTATATTTGAATTGTTGTAAATGCCTCAGGCATTTAAACGAAGTAAAAAGAGAACCTATACAATTTTAAAATTTATCAAATTGTTTTTTTACGGGAACTTTTCCTAAAGTAAACCCATGTGGCGCCCATATTGCATACAAGGAGTAGTATAACCTTGTTTATAAAGTATAAGCTGGTCATAAGAAAATCTTGACAGTTTATTCTGGGTAAGTGAACGTCAGAACTTCCAGTACTACTACCAGGTACGTGAAAGTATTTTTATTTTAAATTATTTGTCCAGACGATACTTGACGGTACGTACACTGACGACATTTAACCAAGAAGAGGAGTTCCACTGCAAGATCGACGCTACAGTTACATTCATTCACCGACCAGCGATTATTATATTATCCATTAAAATTATCACACTTTAATTATATAAACAATTTATCACCAAAGAGAATTACTGCATATAAAGTAGAGAGTTCATATTAACATTTTAAATTATAACACGAGAATCCACTACACTACAATCGATATTTAAATTAAATTATATACATTATTAAGAGAGGGGCAAAGCGTTCGCTTACAATATTCATATACGCCATTCAATATACCATGTTCTTGTCTATATTTTATTAGTCTATATTTGTCACGATTACATAATTACACATATTTTTTATGATAATTACTATTAATTATAACTATTAAGTAGGCTATATAAAGAAATTTAATAAACACAACGTATGTACAAAATGTTTATCTAAACCTCTATGCTTACGGAATCTAATTTTCATCATCATCATCATCATCATCATCATCTTCACATTACAGTATAGGCAATGTGCTACCTGTTCTGCCTTGAAAGATCCTCCAGCCATCTCTTCTTGGTTCTACCCAATACCTGTGTCATATAGGTTTATATTTCCAGACTTCTTTGGCCAGTCTTGAATCTGACATTGTTTGTAAGTGTTCTTTCAACTGTTGTTTATGGACTTTTAGTCTTTCATTCAAGTTAAAAACTAGTAATTCTTCTCTTATAGCCTCATTCATTATACGATCCAGTTTAGAAAACCTTTTAACTCCTCTTAAGAACACTCTTTCTGAGGTCTGAATTTTTCATTCTTGTCTCTTGATTGTTCTCCATAATTCACACCCATAGGACAGTACAGGGACTGCCATAACTTTACAAAATTTTAATTTTGTGTCTTGATATACCTTACAGTTACAGCCAGTGTCCACATAGTCTGAAACATTATTGGCAAGCTGTTAGGCCATGCTCTAGAGTTTCTGTTGACAGACGTTTCGGCCTCACCATCAGAGGCTATCTTCAGTGTCAGCAACAATTAACACGGTGTCCGCCAATTCACCCCAGTGATGAAGTAGAGACTATGTAGTTTGTCTAAGAAGGCCCACTTATATGGACTTTCATATCAGCACGATCTAAGCTGGAAAATAGCATCAAGTGGTATCTGACTGGCTTGGGATCACAGCATGCCAGATCCTATTTATTAGGATGCTTTCTCTTCTTCTATTCATTATGACAGAACCATGTTTAAAGATCTCCACGGACTCCATGTGCAGCCGAGGGTAGTCGGCACTCTTCGAAGTTAAGATCTTAGTCTCTTCAAAAAGAACATGATGAATAGTGTTGGAATTCTCTGGCTGCCTCAAGCACAGCGGTTGAGTTCACCAATGTGGGTGCGGATGCTGCACTTCGTGCTGCCAATGTCACATGAGCAAGGTACACTGTATACACCTCATGACGAGAGTAAATGCACGGATTTCTGTTTTGACTGCACAGTGACATAAGAAATGTAAGTACATGTAAAGAAATGAATAATACTCCTATAAACTAGTGACAGAGAGCCAATAAAATACTAATAACAAAACTTCACAAATATATCACGGTATACACTTCGAGCTGATTGACTGCTTAATTTACGGTTTTATACAGTTTGTCAACTTTCTATAGTTCGCAAACTTTGCAGGAGGTCCCGGCCGGGGGAAGTTCTTTCGTTGACTGATTATAAATTTCACATTTTTATAAAGTTTTACCCGACCGGGAACACGCACCAATACTCGCGTCCACTGCCGTTGTACACACGTTATGATAATCTTGTGTTTCGGTATACTGTCCTCTGAAAATTCTACAGCGAGAGCACTACTGGTTGTCACAAAGCTATGGTTTCCTGTATTTTTGTTTTATTGTTTTCCAATAAGCTAAAGTTACCATCTTAATACTAACACCCATACACTTGTGTTTTTGAAGGAGGGGGGGATCTGCAAGACAGGCAACCTAGTGTGACATTAGGATGACCACTTATAAATAAGTGGGGGATAATGGAATGGCTCTTCATTAGCGATTGATTAAAGAAAGATTATCCCAAATCAAAACTGGCATATCAGTTCACCACTTTCTTGTAAGGTACCTCAAATGTACAATGACTCTTGCAACCATTACGACTTCTCATACTGAGAAATCAAATCATAACCAGACTTAATAAACAGCACAACATTTTATTGTCAGCATTATCACTGCTGACCGTCAAAGGCAAGCAAACAAAAGCAGACTACTGTCAAAATGGCTGAAGCTTCCTCATATAAGTGGATGATCTGATTCACTGTTGCCAGTCACTGTTTACCAGCAATGGACACTTACTTTTTACATAAATAGGAGTAAAAAAAAAAAAGAAAATTAAACACAGAAATTATAGCTATAGCACCAGCATGTAACGCATCTATGCTTGCACCATTGAGAACATTATACAGTGGTGGTTTATACACAGAATTAATGAGTCTAGTCAATGGTCACACTATAAACAGATTAAACAATAACAGTCTTGAATCAGCAAAATTTACTTACGTATCTGTGGGTACATGCTGTTGGCGGTCGGGCCTGGCATAATATTGAAGCCGACTGCCGCTGCGTCTGGTCCTCCAGCTGGTGCAGAGGGTGGAGGTACTGCAATTCCAGGTGGAGACGGAGCTTCACCACCACCGGCTACAGGTGTAGGTGCTGCCCCACCAGCAGGTGGTTGCTGGTAGACTGGGACGGTGCCGATGAATATAGGTATCTGTGTATACAGGTTCGAGTGTAACCCACTCACTACAGCTTCCGTCTAAACAAACATAGCACATGTTGAGTCAGTACACAATTACAAGCACTGGCACTGTGCTTATGCATGCAATACACTTGTGCTTTTCCATCTTGGTCAATTCATTGAAATTCACTTACAGGTGACTGATGGGGGGGGTACTTTTTAAATTTCCCCCTCTCTCTTTCTCTTTTTAACTTTATAAAAGTTGCAATGCTATTATACTGTCAATGTGTCTACTGGATCCTCGAAGCATCACAGATTTGAATAATTTATAAGAAAGCATAATTTACAATTTAACACTCTTCTTTGATTTGTCACCTCATGGAAGTACCATTACAATGTGTCATTGCACTGTATAAGAAAAGAGCAGTATGGTGGCATAGAAATACCTGGGAACGACTTCCTTGTGAAATTGGCACACCTTGTGACATAGTGTATATTTAACAGAGACACATTAACCACATTAAAAATACATGCCTTACTTTAAACTGTCAGACTAAACAAAGAATTTGAACATGAATGACAATGAAAAATTTAATCTAAAAAACATCAGTTCTTTGTAAATGAGATTTAAATACAGTTATTTTGCCAAGTCCTAATGATTAATATTTAAAACTTTAATGATTAGTAAAACTTTTGTACTTCTACAGTGCTATATTCATATTCCTATGAAATTACATAACACTCTCAAAGCCGGCCACTCACACAGCACTCCAGACTGTTCGGGTACTTGTTAACCACACAAATTATGCTTATGCCACCAAAAGATTAGAAAGTCATTCTGAAACTTCTGCGAGCTATATATAAGCAACAGCGGCCAGGTCAGTAATTAGTTACACCTGGTGAGATTGTACAGTGCGGATCAAGTGATTACCGTGTTATAATTATGAGGGCCATTCAAATATAAACAGATTTTTTTTTACACAGATTTATTGGTGACAGATAAAATTACAAAAAAAAAATCTTATTTTTCTACATAGTTTTCTTCAACAGAAATACATTTTCTCCACCAGATAGGTAGCTTCTTGATCATCTCATCAAAAAAAGAAGATGGGTGGTCCAACAGCCAACTGTGCACATACTGCACAACCTCTGCATCGTTGTTGAATTTTTCCCCACCTAACGCTTCCTTCAGCACACCAAACATGTGGAAGTCACACGGAGATAAGTCTGGACTGTAAGGAGGGTGTTCAAGAGGTGTCCAGTGAATTTCAATGAGTTTATTGCGAGTTTGAGCTGCAGTATGCGGCCGTGCGTTGTCATGGAGAAGCAGAACGTCGCGAACTGGTTGCTGGCGTCATTTGTTGCGGTAAGCGGCCCTGATGTCATCCAGCAGCTGGCAGTAGTATGCCGCATTCACCGTCTTTCGATCGTGAAGGAAATCAATCAGCAACATACCTCTTGAGTCCCAAAACACAGTCGCCAGAACTTTCCCTGCTGACAGGCGAGTTTTGGCCTTGACCGGTGCCACCTCTCCACTTTTCCACCACTTGCGTTCTCCACTGCATCACGAAATTTTTTGGCCCAATCAAACACTTGTGTTCTTGACAGAGTAGTGTCTCCAAACTGTGCCTGGAGTCTTGTCAAAATCTCAGCTGATTTGCCGCCTTCATTGGCGAGAAATCAGACAATTACCCATTGCACAACAGACGAAGGTACCTTGTGCTCAGACACTGTGCTACTGATGCGGGAACGTGTTCTGCTTGTGTGGCTGAGCATTCCCTCACCTCCACACATCCCCACCTAACTACCTCAAGCGCCCCACCTCACTCACTTCCTAAGTCCACACGTAAAAAATCCGGTTTATATTTGAATGACCCTTGTAGTATGCAACACAATAGTTGACATTATTGTGTGTGGACAAATTTAACTTGAATTATTGTATAAAAGTACCTTGTTGATTCACACTGTTCTTTGTGACTAGTTAAAGCTGGTAATTAGTGACTTCATTGGTGTCTGTGTTGTGTTTCCACTGTACCGTACAACATGACACTGTAGCAATGTGTTACGTGAGACCGTCGTAACAATATATTACTATCTACATTTTATAAAATTTGTTTCTCAAGCTACTATACTTAGAAAATAGTTTACAAACTTATATAGCTTTATATTTGTCTGAAAAATAAATACTGTATATACCATACTTTGTAAAGAGTAGTTTTGAACTGTTAATATAATCAGTAACCTGGCCACCATCCTCTACAAAACACCACATTACTCACCTCTAAGAAATATTCACAGTTAATGATGCTACACTGATCCAGATTACATGGAGGCATGTTAGGGACAATCAGCTGCTGTGTCCACGACTTTGAACCGTTTGGATCAACGCCTTCCATACTTAGCGCTCCAATCTCAACCTTATCTTCTCTCTCCTTCTTCTTCGGATCCCTAGCCTTCCACGTGAGAACCTGAAATTTAAATATTCAGACAGATTACTCTAATATTAAATGCAAAATTTACAAAACACTTACCAGACCAGTAGTGATATTTGCTTCAGAAACCTGGACAAAGACAAAAAATAGGAGGAGACTTCTAGGTAGATTTGTAAGACAGATTCTAAGAACAATATTTAGAGGAGTACAAGAAAATGGAATGTGGTGCAGGCCACTACACTATCTTTACAAAGAGCCGGACATTGTCAGGATAATCAAAATATACAGGCTAAGGTGGGTTGGACACATACACAGAATGGAGGAAGGAGAGCCTACGAAACATTTCTTCTACCAGAAACCAATGGGTAGTAGAAAAAGGGGAAGACCCCGAAGTAGATTCAAAGACCAGATAGAGGAAGACTTCGGAAAGCTGAACATAAGAAACTGGAAAGCCATGGCATGCAATAGGGAGGAATGGAATCGACTCTTGGAGCAGGCCAAGACCCACCAAGGGTTGTAGAGCCATGGCTGATTATGATGATGATTACTCTTATTATTAATCCTGTTTTGTTTATGTTCATGTCTTATATGAATGTAGAAAGGAAAACTGTAAACAGTAGATTTGTCAACAAGTCTTTTAATACATTACTTTCCAGTGTTCACCATTCTGATAAAAAAACATCATTTAAAATTAAATCTAAGTGTACGCGGCAAATCACACATCACAGTCCATGTACGTAAAGCTACTCACAAATAATACCATAGAGCACAATGATAGTACAAATCTAACACTTCAAAGTCTGAATGGTCAGTGGGTTTGTTTACAAAACAGTGCTGTGAGTTTGAATCTATATAACAGCAGATTATAACCTCATCAACTAGGAAAGACAAAGGCAGTAAACAACTAGTGCTAGCTAAATCCCTAACTTCTCTATCACATGATTAATATAATTTCTATAGAGTCCAATTAAGTTGAACACAAATATTGTTGAAGGCAAACATTTCACTGCTTTATAGATGACATATTACAAGTACTTGCTATACTGCTGCCTGAAACAGATACTGATTCAAACTACACAGTCGACGATGATCATAAACACCTCAAACCCATCACTCTGCTCTCTCCCATCTCTAAAGCTGTACAACATATTCAGTTTATGAATTCAAAAAAAAAAAAAAAAAAAAAAAAAAAAAAAAAAAAAAAAAAAAAAAAAAGACTGATTAGACCTCAAACATAATATGCCAGCTACAATACAATTTACACTCTGTACAGCTGTGTTGGCCTAGCATCTGAATTGTTAAGAAAAAAATAAATAAATGGTCACACACATGGCTGCAAATTAAAAATCCATCAAAACAAACACACACTCTTCAGTAAAAAACAATTTGGATTTGGATTTCTGTTTTACTGAAAGTTATAAGAAAACATCCAGATACAAGCAATACTCAACTTACTAGACTAGAAGATAGCAACTGATGTCGATGTCGCACTGTCTAACTAAATTATGACACAGCCTAGTCCAAACATAATATTCTGCCTTTAATGAACAAATTGTTCAGGTAACATAATCTAAACCCTCCCATACCCCACTACAGTCAGCAAAACAAAAATGATAAACATTTTTTCTTTTAATTTTTAATTTGGTGTAACTATTCTTTTAACAGTGATTGTTTGAAATCACTCTTCATATTCTGTATATATGACTGAATGAAGCTGTCTGTGACAATAAATTATCTCACACCAATAATATGTTTTTGTTAAACGTGTGCTATACCCATCGGAGAGCAATGAATTTGACAACTGTGTTATACTATGTCCCTAGACGGAAAGCGCCAATTGTTATACTACGAATTACTGCCAATATAACTTACTTAATAATTACTGAATAATTTTCGGGCACCATCTTGTGATATACTTTTGAACTTACCTTAGGCCAGAATTCGGTTAAGCGAACAATATGATAGCGGAAAGTGTTATCTGAAATAATTACTATTACTTGAAATGGTTACCAATGTTTACCTTTTATTTACATCTTTAAATCCAAAACAAGTGATTCTATAGTGCGAAATGCGCACGCTACTATATTGCGCCATGAAACGCCGTTCCTCTATACAAGTTAAAAATTATTATTGTATTTTAGAAATACATAATATGAAAATGTTTACATACATAACAATGTTATACATATCTATATATATGCATAAATTTTATTTAAAAATTGTTCACAACCCAGCACTTGTTAATATTATTATGTTCACGCTCTCTCTCTCTCTCTCTCTCTCTCTCTCTCACACACACATTCTCTGGTACAATTTTTTAGTTCTTTTTTATGAGCTCATTTTGTTTATTTAATGAATAATTTTGGTTATTTATGAATTTACTGAATGATATAAATATTGGACAGCTGATACTTAGCTTCCGTTTTTTATTGAACGTCGCACACCGCGAGTTTGTCGATTCTGGACGCTCACATCGTCGATCACTTTTGCCGATTTGTACGGTACCGGACCACTGTTATTTAAACCACTTTTGGTGGTGTAAATTTTAAATATTCACACTCAGTGAATATGCCGGCCGCGTGATGTGCCGACCGGCCCTATTCACGGTCCAGGCGAAAATGACGAAGAGTCTTTGTTAAACATTGCGTAGGTGGGGCAAAACTACGTCACCAGTCTTTTGTTTGTACGGCCAAGCCTCGTTTGTTTACAAAAGTATGCATTCCTTTGGCTGACGTCATCATGGGCTAGGCTTGTTTACCGCTATCTGTGACACATAGTTTTTTGCGACATTTGTAGCTTTTCAACGAATTCGATCAAAATCCTGTTAATGCCAATATGCGTTGTATAAAATATTCTATAGTTTATTCACCAAAACTTTATAGGGATTATGAAATATTACAAAATTTATTACAAAATTAATAGTTAGGGAATATAATACAATAATCATGGTTTTAGGTCCATATTTTTATAAAAGTATGATTGTACCAGAATTGTACCATCACAAAACCCCCTCAATGAAAGATTTTGTGCAGAAGCATAAAAACTTTCATTGACACATTCGTACTTCCTAAAGGGATCAGCCAGGATATGTCTCCACAATCCCCTTACAATTTATATAAAAAGAAATACAATAACTCCCCCGTGGTCCGATGATGGTGACAGAACCTGCATGACCTTACTGGACTTTTCCTTCGAGATCCCAACACCATAAGGCCAATCAGGCGCATAACATTCCTGCTCTGACGCGCTGGCCAGCTCAGGACCGCTGTCATAACATCACCAAACACTGAAACAATTAATTAAAAATATCAAAATAGTGGCTTGGTATATTACTCTATCCTTAACTGATCTGTTTCCCCTTAGCTATGTGCTGGTTTGCGTTAAGAAGCACTGGGTTTGCTTGAAATACAAGAAATACAAATACAAAAAATATAATCAACAAGAATTATATAGAAGTGCCATTCTCTTCATGGACTATCCTTTAATTTTAAAAATCGTTTCGATTCCCATCGATAATAATTAACTCTTTCTGTTTCATAATTAATGTAATTATAAAAGAAACAAATATCTAAATGAAATACATGGATATAATAATTATATATAAACCCCAAATTTATGGATATAATCTCCCTTTAAATTAATTACTCAAACAGGGAGAAAAACATTTTATAAAAAAAAATAAAATCTTATTATTATTATTAACAGTTAATAACTGGCGCTGTTAATAATATTTACCCCTCTTCTCCTCTACACACTCTATTTCCTATACATCATGTTCAAATTCCTGTGTTAATACATAAAACATAATACATCCTAATCAACATTAATACAGTTAATACATTAACATAACCAATTCATATTTAATCTTTATCAGAATTTACACATTCTACCTATTTAAACTTGCATTTAAATTATAAAAATTTACAATTTCAATTAATTAATTCATCAATTCTAAACTTTCATTAATTAGCCATCAATTATTTATCATGATTATAATTTATTTCAAATTTATTATTAATATTCATATTACGTTATTATTATTTCATCTCTATTACCTCTCTACTCTGAATTCTCTACCTAACCTTTCACATTTTTATCATTGTTTAGTCTGGGTGCCTCCTGTATTCACTATGATTTGACTTATTTTTATACTGTTACTCACCTTTCTTCTAATTAACAACCAAATTTACCTATCATGACACCAATTTCTCAATTATAAACACCTTTCACTAATTTCATTCCGACGATAAATCCTATGGCACCGCGCGTCTTTGTACAGAAATGGGTGTTTCCTACCTGGCTATATACATTCATAATATTTTGCCCTTCCAAAAAATTCGGCAAACACTCCCTTAAACTACGCTATTACCTGCCACAACGCTATACGTTGGCCACTCCTTATCACCTCACCTCCACTACAAAATATCATCAGCAACAAATAAATGTATAACCTGTACTTTACTCACCTCTACAAATAATCACTAACTACTGTGTCCCTAAAATATCTAATACTCTCTTTGTGTATTATTTTCTTTAAAATTCTTATCTATCTAACTCCCATTTACTTTAATTGAATAACTCACCTGCCTTTATCTATACCCAGGCTCTATCCCCTTTTTCAACATTCTACCTTACTGTAATCATTGACAATTGCATTATAAAATTCATCTCTCATCTACTCATATAACAGTACATCTCAGTTTTCAAATATATATATTCTTACTTAATCGTTTATTATTATTCATTAGGAATTACCTTCATTACAAATTAAATAATAATTTAACTTCATTAGAGACTTTCTATTACAATTAATAATTTACAACTTCAGTTACAAAGTTGGTACAACTTTCTTTTGTACCATATTAATTCAGTAATTACTCTTTAATTATTATTCAATTATTTAAAATGTTCACTATTACTTTCACTTTAGTCAAACAAAAACATGTTAATTGTTAATTATTAAAATAATACATAATACATGGTGTACATGATACTAAATGTATTAAATATATACATACATTATTAAAGGTGTACATAAAATATACCTGTAATACACAACATCAAAATACATAAATACATTGATATTAACACATATAAAACAATGAAAAATATACCATCCAACTTCATTATTTTGTCATTTATCAAAATCAGTCCATAGCAGTCCATTTCAAAACCACTTTTCACATATACTAAATGTTCATTACACAATAAAACAATCTATCCTCCATCATTGAATAACAATCTAATCTTAGGTCTATTTATCTTATTGTTTAGTAAATAAATTTTATAATTATATTCATTATAATATTCATCAAACATTTTATATTCATTCACAATTTCGTTTACATTAATAGATGTACTTCCTATTAATTTATCATATGCCATGTCACGATCGGGTATAGTTCTGTCTACATCAGTATCATATGTTATAATCTTGTTAGTCATATAGTCATCATAATTTTCTACTACTACACCTGTTACTTCCCAAGGTAAGTGCTTGATACCATTATTATCATCATCTATTATTATTTTAATTTCACTTTTACTACAAGGTAAGTATTCGTTATAATCATACACCATCTCTACTCCTAACCTTTCTACAAATTCTCTGTACTTTCTATTTACTTTAAAAATTTTTATTATTCTCCTTTTCTCTCTCTCAATATATTTCTCACTATAACACCAAGTTACACTCTCTCTCTCCAAATATGCAGGGGTCACTAACTCATAATTACTGCACCACCTATGAGGTACACAAAAACACCAAGGAACTTTATTTGTAGACCTTTCGTCTCCCAAATATAAATTTAAGGAACTCTCGTCCTTATTAAAAATACGTGAAGACTTGACTTCACCCCCTAACACAACATCAAAGGAAAATTCTAACCCCTGCATCCCTTTAACAAATGTACTTTCTCTCAGCTCTCTCTCTGACTCAACACACTTAAACACCTCATTATCGTTTTCTAATATCATATCATTCGTACTACCTGTAAACTCATTATTCAAATTATCACTGTTACTCACCTTCTGATTCTCTATTTGGATTAACTTCTCATCCAACTTTTTAATTACTTTGTCACATTGTTTAACTAGATTATCGTTACGTATTTTAATTTCGGTCTTTAATTCGTCGAACTTTACATTGAAATCACTTTTAATTTGAACGTTTTGTGTTGTAATTTCATTTTCTATTTCAGTAATTTCATTTTTTATTTATGTTTTGAAATTATTAAAATTTTCATTCTGTTTGTCACATTTACTGTCGATCTTTAATAGCAACTGCATCATTGCCGTTATGTTATCACCTTTATTGGTATTCATTTTACTTATTTTAATATTACCCTCATGCACACAACCTTATAACATAACCTCGTGGAAGTTGGGTTATGTTTACGTATTTAAAATTATGTTTATTACCTCAGATAACTTTTCCGCTCTCTTCGTAGGCTTACCCACATAAAACAAAAGTTTATGTTGAGTCCCTGTTATTACGGGCGACAATTGTTATACTATGTCCCTGGACGGAAAGCGCCAATTGTTATACTACGAATTACTGCCAATATAACTTACTTAATAATTACTGAATAATTTTCGGGCACCATCTTGTGATATACTTTTGAACTTACCTTAGGCCAGAATTCGGTTAAGCAAACAATATGATAGCGGAAAGTGTTATCTGAAATAATTACTATTACTTGAAATGGTTACCAATGTTTACCTTTTATTTACATCTTTAAATACACAACAAGTGATTCTATAGTGCGAAATGCGCACGCTACTATATTGCGCCATGAAACGCCGTTCCTCTATACAAGTTAAAAATTATTATTGTATTTTAGAAATACATAATATGAAAATGTTTACATACATAACAATGTTATACATATCTATATATATGCATAAATTTTATTTAAAAATTGTTCACAACCCAGCACTTGTTAATATTATTATGTTCACGCTCTCTCTCTCTCTCTCTCTCATTGTCTGGTACAATTTTTTAGTTGTTTTTTATGAGCTCATTTTGTTTATTTAATGAATAATTTTGGTTATTTATGAATTTACTGAATGATATAAATATTGGACAGCTGATACTTAGCTTCCATTTTTTATTGAACGTCGCACACCGCGAGTTTGTCGATTCTGGATGCTCACATCGTCGATCACTTTTGCCGATTTGTACGGTACTGGACCACTGTTATTTAAACCACTTTTGGTGGTGTAAAATTTAAATATTCACACTCAGTGAATATGCCGGCCGCGTGATGTGCCGACCGGCCCCTATTCACGGTCCAGGCGAAAATGACGAAGAGTCTTTGTTAAACATTGCATAGGTGGGGCAAAACTATGTCACTAGTCTTTTGTTTGTACGGCCAAGCCTCGTTTGTTTACAAAAGTATGCATTCCTTTGGCTGACGTCATCATGGGCTAGGCTTGTTTACCGCTATCTGTGACACATAGTTTTTTGCGACATTTGTAGCTTTTCAACGAATTCGATCGAAATCCTGTTAATGCCAATATGCGTTGTATAAAATATTCTATAGTTTATTCACCAAAACTTTATAGGGATTATGAAATATTACAAAATTTATTACAAAATAAATAGTTAGGGAATAAAATACAATAATTATGGTTTTTAGGACCATATTTTTATAAAAGTATGATTGTACCATCACAACTGCTAGTTATCATTATAATCTTTTTAAAATACAAATTTAAACATGAAAGTGTTCTTCATTGACACAGTACACTGCTTAGGTCTTTCCACTTCTGCCACTCCTTTGTTGCAATCCTGTGCGTGGTGCAAGCTGCTGAAGTCACCTCAAAATCACTACCACTCCAGCAATACACTGTTACTTTTGTGATTGGAATATAACCTTCAGATTTCTTTTAACTTTCATACAGAAGGCCATGATCAATGGTTTAAAATCACTCTTCAGCAGAACATTTTCACTACACCTGCAGTAACCATTTTCAGTGTTACTGAGGACTGTTACTGGACAGGGGGAGATAAACAATGACAGCAGACAGTAACCAAAAGACAATACTGCCAAAATGTGTGATAATCTAGAACACTGGACCACAACCTTTAAACAACAGCCAAGCTTTCACACGGTACTACTCACCTTCATGAGTCTGCACCTGATGGCCATCACTTGGACACTGCTACAGTTGTCCACTTCAACGGTAAGTGGGATGCTCTGGCTTGGTACATAGCCAGAGTACAGCACTGCTATGTCTAACGTCAGAGGTCCAGACTTAAACCAGCAACAACAGCCAAGCTTTCACATGGTACTACCCACCTTCATAAGTCTGCACTTGACGCCCGTCACTTGGACATTGCTACAGTTGTCCACTTCAACGGTAAGTGGGATGCTCTGGCCTGGTAAATAGCCAGAGTACAGCATTGCTACGACTAATGTCAGAGGTCCAGACTTACACCAGCAACAACAGCCAAGCTTTCACACGGTACTACTCACCTTCATAAGTCTGCACTTGACGCCCGTCACTTGGACATTGCTACAGTTGTCCACTTCAACAGTAAGTGGGATGCTCTGGCCTGGTACATAACCAGAGTATGGCATTGCTACAACTAACGTCAGAGGACCGGACTTACACCAGCAACAACAGAATGTCTTCTCCAGTTCCTGCTTTACTGGTTCCTACATCAAAATAAGAACACATAAACACTTGAAGATATGTGGTATTGATAATTAATGAACATGGATACAAAACAAAAAAAGTATGAAATAGAATATACAACACAAAAAGAGTAAGATAATGACATAATCATAAGAAAAAAAAAACTGTGAAAGCAAAAGGCTATTATATCACACTATCCAGACACTATACATATTGTAACGTAATCACTTTTTATGTGTGACGTCCGTCTTTTGAAAATCTCGGAGCGGTCAGAGTACCTTTTTGCGATCGTCACTTATGAATTATAATCATTAATGTTCAAATCAATCGGATTTGACGTTTACCAAACGAAACAGAAATCGAGTGTATGTGATTTGGTAGAGATTAAGGAAGTTGTTTAATCTAAGTTAGAAGAGAGAGTAAGAACAATTTTGTTACACCCAGATTATACAATTTCTTATTTTTAAAAATTCGCTGTTGATAAGATCAGCTGATTTTGACATCAACCTCAAAATGTTAGGTTAACCAAACACCACTGTTCGGTAATACTCGCCGGTGGATAGTCCTCTTCTTGGCTTACTGAAAATCTACAACAACTACCCTCTACAATAAAGAATACACGTTTGATTATTTAACACAAAATATTCAGAGTATTTATTTGTATACTACACAGATTTCCTCTTCTTCCAGTATACAAATATTATAATCGATCTTTTCCAGTCAATTACATTGGATCGATTTAGTTAGGTAAACATTTGAATTATCATAAAATATATTTTTTACGATTTTATAATTTTATCCTTGATTAGACATTAAACAACATATAATTCATTTTTTATTAATTTCCCCAGGGTTAAGGGTAAGTTCTTTGTGTTATGAGACGGTCAGAAATGAATAATTATATACTACGCTTTACAAGATAAAAAAAATAATAAATTTCGAATTTTTTGGTTTATTTCGTAGTATGTAGTTCCGGATTTGTCCGCAAGAGTGCAGATTATTTCTTTATTATACACATGGAATCATTTACGAAATATTGTAACTGCACAACGATTTGATATGAGGTTTTCTTGGTTAATAATGATTAATAACGTTTATATTACCTCTTTCCTCGAAGTTTTTACTTGAATGGAGCTGTTTCTCGTGTTGTAGTTCTAGTTGTTTTGTAATTTCGTGGAATGTCCATACGATACAATCTTGCCATATCTCGAAGTGCGGTTTAGCTAGGCCAGATCTTGGAATTGGTTATTTCACTTTTTTATCAGGTAAAGCACGTTATATTTGATATCTGAAGGAGTTTGAACATAAGGTGGATACTGTGAGTTAATTTTTATTCCATTTTTGCACCGTTTCCGAAAGTTTTAAAATGGTTTTAATACAATTTTTTGTGACATCACTTTTCTCAACCGAACGGTTTTCAATCGTTTTTAACAATTAATTCATATGTTGTTATATCGTTACTCATAGTAACCAACAATTTTTATATCATTTTTTATTGGTGCCTCTATTTACTTTTGAGTATATAGACTGTTTTTAATTATTATAAATTTATTTCTTATTTATAGAAAAATAATTCTTTTTAACTTTGGTTTATTATCCAATTTGATTTATTTAAGGTTTTTCCGTTTATTTTCTTATAACCTTAGATACAGGTCTTTAATATTATTATTTCCTTTAATTGAATTTATACATTATTTATTAATTTCTTATAGTATCCTTACACTGCACTATTTTCTTCTGCCATTTTCCTCATACAGTGTTATATTATTTTTTATTATCATCTTATATTTAACTCTTTTATTTTTAACCCTCGGTTATCTTATATTCAAACATAATTATTCTATTAAATATAAAATTAAACCTAGGTACTAAATTTTAGTTGCCTACACAATACAAATCACACAATAATTAACCAAAATACATAACTGGTTAGTAGCAACACAGTCTACTATTATAAACAATTGTTTCTACATTTACAGCACAAGTCTGTAAGATGCTCCCTTCAAAGTCACTTATTTTCTCACTGGGTACACTATAACTCACTTGTTGCTAGGGATTGCAATCCGGCATCATTTGCAATCCGGCCGGATCCGACCGGATTCCCAGCGATCCAGCCGGACCCGGCCGGATTGATCAAATCGGGATGATTTTCACTTTTCGGTTCAAAATGAACTGTTAATGAGTTAATCGAGTGTAATTGTACTTATTATAGGTAGTTTATTAAAAAAACATATATATATATATATATATATAATCAACTTTATTTCCAATGTTAAGATTAGACAACGAGCAAACAATTAAAATCTAGTAGTGTAGGGTAAGTAATTAGTAAAATTTTAACAACGTAACGAGTGGTTCAATCTTCCACTTCCTAAATTTCATAGTAAGTAACTTTATAAAATCTAATTTAATTAACCTTACGTAATTTACTTAGATGAGAATTGAGATCACAATAATTATTAAAGTATTTATTTGAAAATGCTAACTAACAAGTCTTATAGTTATGACAGACACCATCATGATTTGATGATTTGTCTGATGAATAGCACAATTATCACAATCTTTATTGTATTATAATTATAGCTCTTTAATTTAGTCAACTTACGATAAATAATTATTTTAAGTAATGATTATTTCAGTATATATATTATCAAAAAATCAATTTTGATTTTGAAAGAAGGATCTTAGAAAACAAATAGTGTTAATTGTGTCATCTCCCAGTCGACTTCTAATGGAGCTACAAATATAGCCTGCGGCCGAAAAAGCCCTTTCAGCTTCTACACTTGTTGGCTTTATTGTCAGCAAATAATCATGAGTAGTAGTTAAGTATTCTCCTCGAACTCCTTCACTTTCAAACGCAGTCATTTCCTTTTTTAGTACTTTATCAAAATCTTTTTCTTTTTTAGTATTTATGCTATAACATGTGGATTCTTGCTGGATTTGTAATTGTAGTTCTTCCTGTAATGTCAAATCTTTCTTTAGTAATGGTGAATCTACGTTCTCCTCTACTATTCTTCCACGTTTTCTTTAGACTTATCATCTTGAATAACTCTCTCTAAGATTTTTTTCATTTCTAATCGTATGACTTTTTTCTTTGGCATAGTAAATGTATCATCGGATCCGTTTAGATTTTCCTGCTATTTCTTTGGATTCTGTAAATATATTAATATTCCTGATACTACAGTGCGGCGTTCTTTAATCCTTGTACATAGTGCTTCATATAATTCATTACTTAACACCGTGTCATGAGTGAGCAACTTCTCTAAAACAAATTTTAGTGTTGTTTCAGCAGTTAACAGGGTCGAATCTCTTCTGCATAGGGCCTCTACAGCCAATTTAAATGGCTGCAAACTGTCAATCAAATCTTTTATTTTCGACCATTCAAGGTCACTAAATTTAATATCAGATCCTATATCTATTAAAGCTTTATAGACTCACACTTCAGCTTATAAAATCTTTCGATCATAGAGAGAAGACTATTCCAACGTGTGCGGCAATCCAACATCAGGCTTAATTCTTTACCTATATCTTCTTTCACATACTTTTGCAGTACATATCGTATTTAGTAGGCGACCTTTTGAACAGCTTTACTACTTTTCGCACTTTTTGAAGAATATCATTGAATCTAGGAATTACTTCAGCCTTAGAAAGATAAGGATCCCCAGGATCCGTTATTGTAACTATAATCCCTTGTTCAAGTTGTTCTTCATCATTCATTGTCTTCGTCATCTGTATCTGTATCTGGTTCATTAGATGTTGTTGACGTTGTTGCTAGGCGGTTTTCTGCCTTCTCTTCATTTTTTTTATATAAAACATCGACCACAGCTAATTGTAACCCATGTGCGAAGCAGAGTTGTTGATAGCAGTTCATGAGCTTACCTACTTTGACCATAACACTTGCGCCATCAGTACTCATGCCAATAATATCAGTATCAGTATCAAGACCGAAGCTTTTTAAGTGATTTTTTATTAGACTGATAGTATGTTCTGCAGTACACGAACCATGGATTCTAATCAAGCCCAGATTAAAGTGTTTTTCTTTGTGGTGTAAATTTAGGTTCAAATATCGGTGATTTTTTTTGGGAAGTCCATTCGTCAAAACTCAAAGAGAATCGTTTTCCTTGTTTCCTAAGATATTCGAACTCAATTATCAAGTCTGCTTTAACGGTATTTGCAAAATTTGTTACTATAGATCTTATAGTATTTGGTGAATTAGGAAGTTGAAATCCGCTTTTTATAAACAAATATCTCAAATCTGGCGATGTACAAAATAAATTGAAGGGCATACCATTTTTACAGACCATTCTCGAGATCATCTTTTCCATCGAGTCTTCCTTTTGAAAATAATTGTCTATTGTTTTAGACTTTTTCTTGGGTATTTCTTCCTCACAAATAATATTATCTGAATCAGTTCTTGATGTGGATGGTTTAGAGAATGAATCAGAATTCGGACGTTTTAACTGGCTATTTTCAGAACTTTGATCAATGCAAATGCAATGCTTTGTTCTCAAATGTGTTCTTAATCCTTTATAAGAACCTTTACTTATTTTTATTAACTTTGAGCACAATATGCATTCGGCGTCGGCGTTGACAGACTTGTCTTTTTGCATTTTTTTAAAATAATGCCGTATAGTTTTCTCACTGTCCCCACCATAATCCTCCTCATTTTGACTTGTTTTTGAAAGTGACATGTTTTATAATTTTTTTCAACTAGGATAAACTAATAATAAATTAGTATACTATGAGTAATACCTGTAACAAACAAAAGACAAAACATATTTAATTACAATATTAATTTAAATTTTTGTTCGTACGTAACGTAACTCAATTTAATTCATTTCGAAGTCTAATAATTCAGACAATTTGTGTAAACTATCCAGCATTATTTATTTATTTAATGATCTTTTATATCATTCACACACTCATAAGTCAACAAAATTTATTTGTCGATTGAGCAAAAACAATGTCTATTTCCATTTGAATAAAACACTTTTCAACGGATACTATCGCTAGCGTAAATACAAAAAAATAATATATATTTACTTACATTTTGACGAAGCACCGACATAACCAAACACATATTTACTGTCTCGAGCGAGGCGAATAATACTGAACTGATCAGCTGGCGTGTTGCGGAGAGAGGGGGGGCTGCGCGGCATAGTGGCGCGGAGCGTCTCAGCGTCGAACGACTCGCACGCATGCACACACACCACGCGTATCGCATTTAAAGCACCTAATCTTGCAACAGCGCTATTATTTTGTCATAAATTGCTAACACCGGACCCGGTCACCGGATCCGGTATATTGGTGCCGGATCCGATAAAGGTTTAATGATGCCGGATCCGCCGGATTCCCGGTCCATTTTTCCGGATTGCAATCCCTACTTGTTGCACTTTATATCAATTAAATATAGTTTATAATGTTTGGTGATATAAAGTAATTTAGAGCTACGTATATTATACCCATTTCTGACCTTTATTGTAGTATAATTAAGTTATCATTTTTGGGACTGGGTTATGTAACGTTACATAAAGCCCCCCCCCCACTAGAACAAATTTATTTTCATTTTACTTGTTTACAAAATAAATTGTTGATTGCTTCAATTTTCATATCTGGTTTTATTCTTCGTGATATCGTTTCATTTCAGACAGGTTGTATACTCCTTTTATTCGGTTATTGTTAATTGCTTTGATTTCATATGTATTATTCCCCTTCACCTGGGTTATGATGTAAGGTCCAGTATAAAGTAGAAGTAACTTTCTCGCAATACCCTCTATAGAACTGGGTAGTTGTCTATTTTTTATTAATACCTTATCTCCCATTTGGTATGTATCTAACCTTTTCCTTTTCTCTTGATCCCTTTTTTGTTGAAGTTCCCCTTTATGCAACAATCTGTTGTGCATTTCGACTTTATTGAACTCCACTCTCCCTCCTGGAGGAAAATTTATTAACGATGTGATTTCTCTTGGTGGTGGTTTATCAAACATTATCTGATAAGGGCTGGTTCCGATAGTGTCATGGTATGACCAATTAAGGAAAGTCTCTGCTGGTTCAATGTACTGGCTCCATTTTTTATGTTCTTGGTGACAGTATGTACGTAGAATTCTACCAACTTCCCTTAATACGCGTTCGGCAGGATTACTACTAGGGTGGTATACTGATGTTTTGTATGTCCTTATTTGCCATTTCCTCAATTCTTCTTTCCACCTTTTACCTCGAAATTGCGTTCCATGATCGGTTATTATGGTTTCCGGTTTTCCAACCTCAGGTAAGTATTTTTGAATGATTACGTCTAAAATTTTCTTCGTAGTGGCTCTACTGATAGCGTAGAGTTTTGTATATTTGGTATAATGATCAAATATAATATATTTAAATTTATGTCTACCTCCACTTCTGGGAAAAGGTCCACATATATCTAACAATGTCTTTTCAAGTTTACTGTTAGATTTTATTGTAATCATGGCTCCCGTTCTCTTCTCGTTATTTACTTTTACTAGCTGGCATATGTTGCAGTTTTTTACTATTAATCTTACTCTTTTATTTATGGCTTTTACATAACAGTGTTCAGATAAAGCTTTAATAACTTTGAGTGGTCCCATGTGACCATATCTTTCATGATAGTCCTTTATCACTTCTGTTGCTTCTGGCACATACATTTTCCACACATGATCCTTAATGGTTGGGCGGATAAAAAGGTTTCTTCATAAACACAGAAAAATTTCGTTATTATAGGATCACTTTGTAATATCCAGTCCTCAATTTTTGTTAATTTAGTGTCCATTTGCTGATCTGTTTTTATTTTATTAATTATATCTTGTAACTCTTTTTTCATTTTGATAATGTAATATATCTTTCCAATACTCTCTGGTTCTATTTCACAAGTTCCTTTTTCTAGGTTAATCCGTGACAATCGGTCTGCTATTACATTCTTCTTACCTGGGATATATTCCCAGTCTAAATTATACTCTTGAAGTATTAATACCCATCTGGTGAGTCTGCCGTGGTTAAGTTTACAATTTTTTAAAAATGAAATTGATCTATGATCGGTTCTTATGGTTACTGGGTATCCCAATATAAATGTTCGAAATTTTATACATGAGAACACAACGCTCAGCAGTTCCTTTTCAGTTACTGTATAATTCCTCTCACAACTACTCAGTACTCTGCTTGCAAAACTGATGACCCCATGATTTCCTTCCTCATCTTCCTGATATAGCTCACTTCCAAGGCTAATGTTGCTAGCATCACAATTTATGAAAAAACGTTTATTAAAATTTGGGTGGTGTAACATGATGCTGTCCAGAAATTTATTTTTTATTATCTTAAAATTATTATCTTCACTTTCTTCCCATTTCCACTTGTTTTTCTTCGAAAGTAAATATTGGAATTTGGCTGTTACTTCTGAATAATTCTGTTGAAATTTCCTATAATAGTTGCAGATCCCCAGAAAGGATTGTAGATGTTTTAAGTTTTTTGGTTTAGGAAAATCTTGGATAGCCTTTACCTTCTCAGGAGATGGTTTAATTCCAGTAGCGGACAGAATGAATCCTAAAAATGGTAATTCATGTGTGATAAATTTAGATTTATCCAGTTTCAAAGTTATATTATATTGTAACAGTTTATTTAACACTGTTTCCACTCTATTACAATGTTCCTCCCATGTACAGGACGTAATTAATATGTCATCAACATATATTGTAGTAAAATCTAAAACTTCCTTACCCAAAATTTGATCCATGCATTGGATGAACACGGCCACAGAATTTACCAATCCGAAAGGCAAACGTTTAAAATGATAATTTCGTCCTTCGAATATGAAAGCAACATATTGTCTGCTGTTAGGGTGCAACTCTATTTGCCAATATCCACAAACTGCATCCCAAGTACTCATGTACTTACATCCATAGAATTTTTACTTCCATATTCCTTAAGGAATGGAAGTATGGTGATGGCAAAAAAAATCGTGTTCGAGATTATTGCAGATTCTGATTCTACTACGCTCAAAACATGAAAAAAAGTCGTTTTCCGAAAAGTGTCTGTGTGTGTGTGTGTGTGTCTGTAGATTTTTTTTCTATGGCAAACGATAACTGCCGCAAATTCAAACAGAATCAAATAATTTTTTGCATACAGCCCTAATTTGTAGAGTACTCGCGACCTATTGTTTTTGGTGAAGATCGGTTGAGGGAAAGGGGTAGTTTACCTGCAACGGTTTTTTTTATCAAGGGAATTTTTTTTTTTTTGGCAAACGATAACAGCCGCAAATTCAAACAGAATTAAATAATGTTTCGTATACAGCCCTGAATTGTAGAGTTCTCAAGACCTATTGTTTTTGGTGAAGATCGGTTAAGGGAAAGGGGTAGTTTACCTGTAACGTTTTATGTTTTAACAAGGGTATTTCCTATGGCAAACGATAACAGCCGCAAATTCAAACAGAATCAAAAGATTATTTGCATACAGCCCTAAATTGTAGAGTTCTCAAGACCTATTGTTTTTGGTGAAGATCGGTTGAGGGAAAGGGGTAGTTTACCTGCAACGTTTTTTTAACAAGGGTATTTTCTATGGCAAACGATAACAGCCGCAAATTCAAACAGAATCAAATAATGTTTTGCATACAGCCCTGATTTGTAGAGTACTCAAGACCTATTGTTTTTGGTGAAGATCGGTTAAGGGGAAGGGGTAGTTTACCTGCAACATTTTTTTATCAAGCGTATTTTCTATGGCAAACGATAACTGCCGCAAATTCAAACAGAATCAAATAATTTTTTGCATACGTCCCTGAATTGTAGAGGTCTCAAGGACTTTCGATTTTGGTGAAGATCGGTTAAGGGGAAGGGGTAGTTTACCTGCAACCTTTTACGTTTTAACAAGAGTAAAGTACTTGAAAATTTATTTAAACTTTTTCAAACAATGGTAATTGTTAAAAATAAAATAATTTTGTTGCCAGGCAATAAAATTAAAATTTTGTCATTTTAATGTAAATCATGTATAAGAGAAAATATGTCGCGCTTGGCAGGCGATATTAAGATTTAAATATAAATCTTAGAATATGGAAGTCATGTATGGTTCTCCATACATTTTCATTATTTCTTCAATCTCACCTGGAGACATGCGATCGTTAATGAGCATTTTATTCAACTCCCGAGCATCAAGGCATAGTCTTACTTGACCATCTTTCTTCGGTATAGCTACCAATGGGCTAGTATACGGAGAACTACTTCTTTCAATTATATCTTCCAATATCATTCTTTGAATTTCTTTTCTTGCTGCCTCTTTCAAAGCTTTACCAATGAGGTATGACCGTTTATTAAAATTTACATTTTCTTTGAACTTTAGTTCACACAGGAAGTTTTTTGCTTTTCCTGGTGACTCTGAGAATACCGATTTATATTTATTATAAATTTTTATAAGCTGTTGTTTTTGTTCTACATTAATTATTTCCTGGGCCTGCCTATTTTGAAACTCGATTATCTCTTCTATCTTCTCTTGCCAAATCTTTGATTCTGTTACTTCTGTATTTTTTCCTAGGGTTAATCTATTATCCTCCCTAATAAAAAATGAGCTCGGACACTGAGGGGCACTTTGGCTACCAATTATCTCAGCCGCTAACTCACCTTCTTCTGTGCTCAAGGTTACTATACCCCTGGCCAGATTTATAATTGCAGTGTGTTGCCGTAGCATATCACACCCTATTAACACCCTAAAAGGTAGCCCTTTAGCTACTAAAAATCCCATAGGTATTCCTATTCCACTAGTAGTAACATTCAAAGACACTTGTTTTCTGATTGTTTTATTTTGCTTCCCGGTGGCGCCAACAATAATTAAATTATTAATTGGTAAAGTAGGTATTTTCTCAGTAGTTAGTTCAGTAATCCGGTCCAGTTCTAATTGATCAATAATTGAAATATTTGCTCCTGTATCAATCATGGCCTCTGCTAACACTCCATTTAATTTTATTTGTATATAGACTATATCATTGTTTGGTGATGACTCTGTATAAATACAAACTATTTATACATTTAATTCAATTTATTTCACTTGTTCGTACTTACCCATATTTCGATCTTTCTCGGGTCCCAAGGTTCTTTATAAGCGAGATCAGAAACAGTGTGAGGTTACGAAATAATTATTCTGACACATTTTGAATGAAGAGAATTTACCTTTTAATTTTATTTTTTAAATTATTTAAATTTCAACAGATTTTTACCATGCTTTTGTATATAAAATAACTTCGTAATAATTTCTTCTTTGTCTGGTGATTCGTTACATATTCCATCTTATTCTACTAGCTTACCTTAATCTATTTCATTCAGACTGCCCAGCCTGCAATATTTTACCCATACAAACACACACAAAATTTATTTAACCCATTAACCTTTTAGAATAAAATTCCCAGCCCTTAACTTGAACCCTGGCCACGTGTTCGCGTGCGCACTCATCGTTTTTAGTAAATGTTTGTCTTCTCAATGTCCGAAAAATACTTTACTTATTGCTTCATTCTGGATTGATGTCGGTCACCAACTTTTTCCACTGTTCTTACACTCTTTACGGGGAAAACTAAAAAAAAAACTTTGGAGAGAGCTTACTCAGCTCATTGCCGGCCGGCAACAATAGTGGAACTGGGCAGTGTGTCTCTTTGAGCGGCAGGATATGCGTACTCACGGCCACCGGGTTTTAGTCGCCGTTCATGCTCATTTGTTGAGGCATATTCAGTTTATGCAGGGACTATAGCTGGTATATGTGTGGTACCAGAGGACAATATCTGCATCTGCTCTGCTGATGTCATTAGTAGTAGGCGGGGTTTAACGACGTTTCCGGTAGCCAGTTGTTTAGAGCTACTAATTTTTCGTCCCAGCGCCATGTTTGCCTCGACTTTGGTGTTTTTCACGGCATCACTCCAGCGCCCCGCCCGGCCACACTAAGTGCGAGCGTGAACACACATATACAAAGTTCTTAGAATTTCGTGGAGGTGCGAATTCTTTTGCCGCCTTACTCAACTGCAAACTGCGTTTCGCTTTGTTACACCACTGTTTCTCAACACGTGTTCTGTTATAATGAAATGAATCTTTGTCGTAATATAAAATTTCACAATGTTTTCTAAAACTCCCGCACAAAACGAAATAAATAAAAATACCAATGCCCCATACCGTAAAAAAATAAAAGGACCCATAATTGACACGTTACAACTCTTTAATTGCTCTTTCTTCCATTAACTCCGCCTGTATATTTTTTAAAAAATGATTTCTGATAATTGTTATTGATCTGTTTAATTTATTATTATGATTAGGTCTGTGGTAAATTCTGTGCCCGGTTGTTTCTAGCAGTGACGGGCAGTCACATCTTCTCACTGCTGGTACCCGTTTCCCCGATTTCCATCATTATTATTATTTGGTTCAACATTTTCATTATGTTGAATATTGTTTACTGGTCTTCTTTCTTCATCACTATCTCTGAATCTAGGTTGTTCTTCACTCCTACTTCTTTGTGGACCTTCTTCTCTCTGATAAGAATCATTTCTGTAATTTCGATTGTTATAATTTTGCCATCTTCCTCGATACCTGTTATTAAAATAATTGTTATTGGCACGTACATAATTTACTCTAGGTCGATTATCTCTAGGTGGTTCATTTTTCCGCTCCTCGGTATTCCCTGACCTCCATCTACTACTCCTGTAATAAGATTCTTGTTCATAATTCTCTAGTAGCGTTTCCATGCCTCCAATAGTTTTTATTTGTCCACTTAATCGTGCGCTTATAATCTTTTCCTCGAAGTGATACGCAATCTTGGTCACCAAACACTCTTCAGGGACCTTTGGGTCTAAATATTTTGCCACACACACCTTCCCCAAAAAATAAGCAGTAGGTGTTTGTCCTATATTGCGGTCATACCTACCATGACAGATATCGTCTCTAATAATGTTTTGCACCGACTCCGACCAGTACTTAAGTTTGAACATTGCTTTGAAACTCCCATAATCACACACCTCGTTCCTGATTACAGTCCACCAATTATCGTTAATGTTTTTGAAAGATTCGTCTAATATACCTTTGATCATGTTCCATCGGTTCTCCTTTGACCTATTCAAAATTTCGTCTACTCTCTCTAAAAATTCGAGTGGGTTTCTGCGATAATCCCGAAAGTTTACACTTTCCCTACTATCTTGGATAACATGATGATTGTTGCATGTAGATCTAGAACTTATTCTATCTACATCCCCTTGTAAGTTTGTTTGTATTTGTTGCAAATTATCTAATTTCTCTGCTTGGCTATGGAACTGATTCTTTACATTCTCTACCGTTTTGTGAAAATCTGTGAATTTACAGTTTAGACTGCTTTTTATACTATCTAACTGGTCATTGTTTTCTTGGCGTATGGCCATTATACGAACTTGATTACTTTGTTCCTCCCGTTCCATTCGTGCATCTATTCCTGTTTTAATTTGTTCCATCTTTTCTTCTGTTTTATCCAATCTTTGATTGGTTTCTATTAATTTCTTCTCTGCCTCTTCCTTATATTCATCTACTCTTTGGCTGAGTGTATTACTGACCATTTCAATTTTCTCATGAATTTGTTGTATATTTTTATTATTTTCTTCAAATTTGGTGTTCGTCTCTTCCCTTTGACCGTTAATTATTTCTCTCAACTCATGGTTTTGTTTATTCATGGTTTCTCTGATATTTCCATGCATGGTCTCAATTTTTTCGTTTAGTTGTTTGACTAAACTTTCTTGAATACTATCTATTTTCTCATTGGTTTGTCTGTTTTGTTCCTCCTGTTTCCTAAAGTTCTCTTTATTTTCCTCCTTGGTTTGCTTTGAGTTTTCCTCCTGTTTTCTAAATTGTTCAGCCATAAATTTCATCATGTCTTGCCAATTGGGTTCTTCTCTGGCTACCACTTGTCTGGTTGGTCCCCTTGGGCATCCTCTTCAACTATTTCCTTTTCCGTGTCTGTGATTACTTCGGTTTCTTCCTTATCACCCATTGGTTGTTCCATTTCATTGTCTGTAACTATTTCTATCTCTCGTTCCTGTTCACCTTCTTCCTTCTCCTTTTCTTCTGCCCTCTTCTTCGATCTGCCTCTGGTATTATGCATTTCTTGTTTTCTCATAACTGCCGACGATAATTAGGTTTTTTGTTATATTACTTTGTTAAATATTTCAAAATTCTTTTCTAATTACAGCCCTTTTACGTTGAGCGCCATTCTGAAACGTAATCGCTTTTTATGTGTGACGTCCGTCTTTTGAAAATCTCGGAGCGGTCTGAGTACCTTTTTGCGATCGTCACTTATGAATTATAATCATTAATGTTCAAATCAATCGGATTTGACGTTTACCAAACGAAACAGAAATCGAGTGTGTGTGATTTGGTAGAGATTAAGGAAGTTGTTTAATCTTAGTTAGAAGAGAGAGTAAGAACAATTTTGTTACACCCAGACTATACAATTTCTTATTTTTAAAAATTCGCTGTTGATAAGATCAGCTGATTTTGACATCAACCTCAAAATGTTAGGTTAACCAAACACCACTGTTCGGTAATACTCCCCGGTGGATAGTCCTCTTCTTGGCTTACTGAAAATCTACAACAACTACCCTCTACAATAAAGAATACACGTTTGATTATTTAACATAAAATATTCAGAGTATTTATTTGTATACTACACAGATTTCCTCTTCTTCCAGTATACAAATATTATAATCGATCTTTTCCAGTCAATTACATTGGATCGATTTAGTTAGGTAAACATTTGAATTATCATAAAATATATTTTTTACGATTTTATAATTTTATCCTTGATTAGACATTAAACAACATATAATTCATTTTTTATTAATTTCCCCAGGGTTAAGGGTAAGTTCTTTGTGTTATGAGACGGTCAGAAATGAATAATTATATACTACGCTTTACAAGATAAAAAAAATAATAAATTTCGAATTTTTTGGTTTATTTCGTAGTATGTACTATCGGATTTTTTATTATGGATACTCGAGTTTAAGCGTTAATTACAAGTGAACCTGTAGGTCTACTTATAAACTAGTTACATCAAATTTTTGCGCATTTAATTTTGCGTTGATCTGTGTAAGAAACATATTTTTTGAAGGTTGATTTAAATTTTTTTTCGCGGTTAGAGTAAAAAAAGTCCATGTTTTTTGTGTTTTTCAAGAAACCGCTCTATTTGAAATTATATAAATTAAAAACCCTTGGTCCAAACATAACTAAATTTTTATACAGTATGGGCACAAGTGTTTTCAATACATTACTTAAGTTACAAAATTGTTTTGTGATCCAAAAAAAAGTTGTTATCAGTTTTGTGAAACAACTTTTTCTCGGTACAGGATAGTCGTACAAAGGCAGACTTGGTCTTGTTTTGAAGCTCTTGATCGTGGTTATCAAAATCCACAACTGCTGCAAACATACATTGAGATACCGATTTTATACAGAGTGATATTCATGGAAGGGTGTGTGTGTGCGCTGGACCGTGTGTAAGCGGGCCTTCCGGCGTTGAAAGCGGGTGCCGTGTTGCCACGTTCAATCACCCCGGCCGCTTCACTGCAGTTGAACAGTTGCTGTTTGGATAATGTTAACACCTTATTAATGTTATAACATTGTTTTCTATTATCCATTTGACCAAGCACCGTATCATACAATGGTTGATCCTGCAACTAAAAACCCAAATATGTCATGGCTGAAAGCAGAAATAATATCTTGGATTACATCAAGAAATATTTTACCACCACCAGGCGTTGACAGGTATGACAAGATAACTAAAGCAGAGCTTATTGTCCATTCTAAGCCACATTTTAAAACACCAGTGAAGAAACTCGAACAACTCATCGAACGACTTCGACCTGATGTAAAACTTGTTTGGTTACCAGTTGCCCACTGTGAACTAAACCCAATCGAGCTTATTTGGGCTTATGTCAAAGGGAAGGTAGCCAAAATAAATATGGCGAACACATCAGAGAATGGCAGAAGTATGGAAGTGATGAATGCCTTGTGTCAAGAAGCCCTACGTTCTGTGACTCCCGAACTCTGGAAAAAATGTATTAAACATGTAAAGAAGATAGAAGATCATTATTGGGATAGAGATCAACTGACTGAAAACATTCCTAATGTTGAGCCAGTTATAATCACTATGAATGACAGTTCTGATTCATCAGATTTCAGCGATTATTCTGACGAAGAAGATTAACATCACATAAGAGAAGAAAGAAAAATAAATAAGAAGTAGACATTGTATATAGAACTTTGTAAATTTGTCAAATAATGTAAATAACCCTTGTAAATATTGTATAGTAAAAAATTGACAACTCCTTTCAAATTTAGGAGGCAAACCATTTTTAAACCTGCCATTGGAGGTCCAAAGCCCTCATGAGAAAAGGTGATGGGAAATGGATAATAGAAAACAATGTTATAACATTAATAAGGTGTTAAAATTATCCAAACAGCAACTGTTCAACTGCAGTGAAGCGGCCGGGGTGATTGAACGTGGCAATACGTCACCCACTTTCGACGCCGGAAGGCCCGCTTACACACGGTCCAGCGCACACACACACACTTCCATGAATATCACTCTGTATAAAATCGGTATCTCAATGTATGTTTGCAGCAGTTGTGGATTTTGATAACCACGATCAAGAGCTTCAAAACAAGACCAAGTCTGCCTTTGTACGACTATCCTGTACCGAGAAAAAGTTGTTTCACAAAACTGATAACAACTTTTTTTTGGATCACAAAACAATTTTGTAACTTAAGTAATGTATTGAAAACACTTGTGCCCATACTGTATAAAAATTTAGTTATGTTTGGACCAAGGGTTTTTAATTTATATAATTTCAAATAGAGCGGTTTCTTGAAAAACACAAAAAACATGGACTTTTTTTACTCTAACCGCGAAAAAAAATTTAAATCAACCTTCAAAAAATATGTTTCTTACACAGATCAACGCAAAATTAAATGCGCAAAAATTTGATGTAACTAGTTTATAAGTAGACCTACAGGTTCACTTGTAATTAACGCTTAAACTCGAGTATCCATAATAAAAAATCCGACAGTAGTTCCGGATTTGTCCGCAAGAGTGCAGATTATTTCTTTATTATACACATGGAATCATTTACGAAATATTGTAACTGCACAACGATTGATATGAGGTTTTCTTGGTTAATAATGATTAATAACGTTTATATTACCTCTTTCCTCGAAGTTTTTACTTGAATGGAGCTGTTTCTCGTGTTGTAGTTCTAGTTGTTTTGTAATTTCGTGGAATGTCCATACGATACAATCTTGCCAATATCTCGAAGTGCGGTTTAGCTAGGCCAGATCTTGGAATTGGTTATTTCACTTTTTTATCGGGTAAAGCACGTTGTATTTGATATCTGAAGGAGTTTGAACATAAGGTGGATACTGTGAGTTAATTTTTATTCCATTTTTGCACCGTTTCCGAAAGTTTTAAAATGGTTTTAATACAATTTTTTGTGACATCACTTTTCTCAACCGAACGGTTTTCAATCGTTTTTAACAATTAATTCATATGTTATTATATCGTTACTCATAGTAACCAACAATTTTTATATCATTTTTTATTGGTGCCTCTATTTACTTTTGAGTATATAGGCTGTTTTTAATTATTATAAATTTATTTCTTATTTATAGAAAAATAATTCTTTTTAACTTTGGTTTATTATCCAACTTGATTTATTTAAGGTTTTTCCATTTATTTTCTTATAACCTTAGATATAGGTCTTTAATATTATTATTTCCTTTAATTGAATTTATATATTATTTATTAATTTCTTATAGTATCCTTACACTGCACTATTTTCTTCTGCCATTTTCCTCATACAGTATTATTTTATTTTTTATTATCATCTTATATTTAACTCTTTTATTTTTAACCCTCGGTTATCTTATATTCAAACATAATTATTCTATTAAATATAAAATTAAACCTAGGTACTAAATTTTAGTTGCCTACACAATACAAATCATACAATAATTAACCAAAATACATAACTGGTTAGTAGCAACACAGTCTACTATTATAATCAATTGTTTCTACATCTACAGCACAAGTCTGTAAGATGCTCCCTTCAAAGTCACTTATTTTCTCACTGGGTACACTATAACTCACTTGTTACACTTTATATCAATTAAATATAGTTTATAATGTTTGGTGATATAAAGTAATTTAGAGCTAGGTATATTATACCCATTTCTGACCTTTATGGTAGTATAATTAAATTATCATTTTTGGGACTGGGTTATGTAACGTTACAATATGATGGCTTCTCAAATAAAAAACTTGTCAGGTAAGGTTGACTCAACTGAAAGACAATCAGTAAGAAGTTCTGGAAGTCTAGAGCTAATTCCATTAGTAAAAGCAATCAAAACACGACACTTCAAATGATGTTAGTGTATGATTAGGTTGAACTGGTATAGGTATCTACGAAGATATCTGAAATTAAATGCAATAATAAAGACAGCCAGCTTAAGAAAGGAGATAATTATTAGAACAAATTAAGACAATGGTGACAGAAAAATATAACAAAGATGGTTTGGCATCCTGTCTACATGGAACAGTGGGCAAGGTGAAATAACTAAGTGAAAGTGTGCATACAATAAATTCTGAAATTTCTTAAATTTTGAATTATAAAATACTTCAGTAATTTAATAAAAATTTGCCTAATTAGATACCGACTCCAAATACTTTACAATATTCTACATCAAGAGAAAATTTTAACTTGTTTGTCTTGTCTATAGCACCAAACTGGTTATTATAGTTTTACCAGAGGTTTGAGTACATGGCCTTGAAGCACCTGTATACTATATTCAAAATTGTAACATGTTCTTTAAGTGTATAGATAATTATTTGCCTGGGGTATTTATATACAAGATCTGATTTAAAAAAAAAAATCATTCCGTTTTTTTAATTTCCCAATGTCCAATCACAACTTTTGTTTATGGTCATGGTACACTTATAAACATGCAAGCTTTTAACTATACTGGATGCATGGTTTAGATTTGACTGCTAACTGAATAAGTTGTGTTTGTTGTATTAGGAGATTTTGTTTAACACTGTATAATGCAATGCTGAAGGACTTGTATTAAATTTGTATACAAAACGAGCTAAACTACTAAGCTGGTAAAAGAATTCCATGAGGCTTTTGGTGAATCTAATATGTACAAATGAGCCATATACAAGTGGTACAAAGACAGTTGTGAAGAAGTTGATGCTCATGATAGTAAGATGAAGATTTTGTTCCACAATTTTTTTCACTATTTGGTATGATCAGTAAAGAGTACTATTCGGGCATTTTGCCATTTATATGAAACTGACATATGGAGGGATAGTATATAAAAATTGCACACCGATAAGCCACCAACGTACACACATGTCCAAGAATTTTAGGGGCATCAAAATGACACCACAATTGCCATTTTGCCAGATATAGCTCTTAGTGATCTGTTTTTGTTTCCAAGTATAACAAAAATCCATCAAAGTATGTTTCATAACTGTTGTGGATTTATAAAATAAAAATCACTGAGCGAGTTCAACATATGCCAAAAAGTTCGTTTCAGAAATACTGATGACTGAAAAAAATATTGGTGTAACTGTGACAGACTTTAAAGGTTACTAACTAAATATACAAATGAATTAAGGCATAGTTTTTCATATAAACCAAAACTGGGCGAAGTTTCGGATCAAACCTCGTATATCTCAAATGGTAATATTTCAAATTCAAAATAACGTAGAAACTTGTCAGCCTTTCTAGAGTGGTGAACTGCACCAAACCCTCCAATGAATTACTACGATTTACCAATATAATGTAATGTGTTTAAAGAGGACAGCAGTCTCACTCTTGCACTAGTCTTACTCTTACTAACAGAGTCTCTCTCTCTCTCTCTGTCACACTGTTCTCGTCAACCTTGTTGCACACAATCTTTACACTGTACAAGACTGTCGTGGGTATATGCGTAATGACCGAATAATTTTGTTAGCCTCCCAACAAGGTGTCTGTCCACTGTACATCTGTAAGCATCTATTCAAAATCTATCATCAGGTCTAATTATAAGGTGCTAAGTGTGTTAAGCGTTAGTTATAAGTTAAACACAGTTTATGATGATGTTCACTTGATAGTTGTTCATCAACTATATTCACAAAGCATTTAAAAGTAGGAAAATTTAAAATTAATAATGTTACGGCTCTGACACATATTTTTAACAGTTGAATAACTAACTGAACATCCGAGAATTTTGTGACGATTTCATTAAAAAAAATATGTTAATTAATTAAATTGTTAATGTATAAGCTGAGAAATTTTAAAATTTTAATAAAATCTCACATTTTAAACTAAATCTTATTGCTGTCATTAAATAATAATAATATTTAATAAAAAGCATAATAATAAAATAAAAGGGAATACAATTGTACAGAAAGGGTAAAGCTTGTTAATTAATCCTGCATATACAGGCACTGACCAGAATTAACTTGTTTTCTGACCCCTAAACAAACTAAATATAATTGTAAATTTTGTTATTATTTAAATAATTAAATAAGACCACTGTAATGTACTTTGATAACGTCTGTAACTAAGAATATCTCTATTTAATTATTTAATCAAACTTTAGTCCTTTAATTAAATTAGAAACATGGAACTACTTTTATGTTGACTAGTAATTGTCGCGAGATTACTACTCTCCCCCTTACTATTTTTGCCCACTTGCAATGGAGCGCTCACGCCGTAAGCTGCGTACAGCGTTGTTTCGCGACGCGTGTATAATTATGTGAATGGTTGGTTCAATGAATATTTAAATAACTAAATTTGTGCGGCGATGACATCTCTCTCTCAATGAATAAATAACAAACTATGTAATTCATACATTACTACAAACATGAAGGTGATATTCAACTAACAAATAATCATGTGAAGTGTATTACTGTGAAACAAAGTTTCTATTTATTTATTATAACTACAAGAATTACAACAGTCTTCTAAGATGAGAGTATCCTACAAGAATTACTACAGTCGCCTAAGATGAGAGTACTTCACCCCGAATGATATAACAGACTTCAGGAACTTCACCATCACCGGATACTAAGGCAACGACAGACCTTCAGGAAACCCACCAAGGACCGAAGAACCAATTCTGCAGCAAATACTGAAAACCAGGTGACATGGAGGCTTGTCTTCCATGGTTATGAGTTACTAAAATTATTACCCACAAAAGACAATTTAACTCACCACCTTTAAGACTTTAAAAGACAGACATTATATGTAACATGTAGTCTGTAATCTAATAACACTGGTTATAGCAAAAGAGTAAATGTTTAAACTAAAAGTTTTCTTGTTTTGAAAGATTAATAAAGTCCATTCTTCAAATGGCTCAATTTTCAATATTGTATATGGCAAGGTGACCATTATTAACTTAATATATATTCAATCCCGGATCCGTGGAATAAATTAAATAGATGTACATCATATTTTGAGGGCCCTTATGAAAGAGTAATATATATAATTATACTGTAAACTATATATGTTGAGAACTTTAAATAGAGAACTTTATCTCATAATGTAATAAAGAGATGTCATCTGAGTACCGAGTAAACTGAGTACATAAATCAACAGTCTCCCCTTCCCAATATCCTGATATAAGAATTGTTTTATTTGTTGTGATTAATTTTCAGCTCGTCACAACGAAAGGCAGCCTGTATAATTGGCATAACCAATTAACGCGGGTTCCCTACGTTATAACACAAGTTAAGATGTTATAAATTGCGCCACTCTGCTAATTAATTTGCTAATTTGCTTAAGAGAAAAGAAAGAAGTAATTGTGTCCCGATATCCCACACACACAAGCTGTTGATCTATTCACTCATGTATTTTAATATGTGTCAGAATTTTAAATAAGATAAAAATAATAATTATTATTATAGTAATATAGTATAGGTAACTTTATTTGTAAATATAATATGTGTAAAGTAATATTAACATATTGTCCCATGTAAACAAAACCATGTAGGTGCTTGTCTAAAAGTTTCATTCTTCAACGTGTCAATTTGACGACAAACTCGGACATGTAAATTTCCTGTTGCCGATTGTTTAAAACTGTCATAGTTGCTCTCCCCCAAGTTAAGTTAGACAATACGCCACCCTATTTGTTTGGTCTATTGTTAATAGAAGCGTGTCTGTTCCTGTGTTTAGTAACCGAGGACTCCCCCTTTGTAAGCAAAACAATGCCATTGTTTAAAACTAGTCTGACCTACATTCCAGCGTAACAGCTGATCGCTTAAATAGAAACTAATGCAAATGTTTAATAATCACTGTTAATAAATGTTTACCATGTACTAAAGTGTAGGAAATAATTGTGTGTAGTATAGTAGAGCAAGTATTTTCACCGTGACAACTATTAAGTTATATTATGACTTAAATTTCAAATGAATAAATGACTTAGTTAACCCTCCCTTAGTAGAGAAAGTATTAAACCCCATGCCCCGAAACAGTAAACGTGTAAACTGAGCCAAATAAAAAAAAACAAAGTAAATAAAGTGTTCTAAATAAATATGGTAAGTCGATAGGAAATAATTCTAGGTAAGTTTTTTTGAACCCCCCAAAGTAATAATAAGTGAATAATAATTGCTTGAATAATAAGGCTGAATAATTCTTAAGTTAAACAAATTTGTGTAACGTGTAGCAGTAAATAAGAGAAAAGTAAATAATAATAAAAGTATAGTTGAATAGTGAACAACAAGTTGTGGTCTGTAAGAGAACAAAAAAAAAAGCGTGTTAAGAATCGTAGTAAGCAGCCATCCTCCCCCTTATCGTACGAAACGGTAGCCTCCCTAAACAATGAAAACCACCCCTGTGTATTACAATGAATTGTGTAAAGTGTCTCCCCTTCCGCATAGTTTGTTTGGTTATTGTTAAAGAGATAATAAGAATTACCCTCGTGAGATTCCGCTTCTCTCAAGTAATATAAGATATTAGGATTAACTATAATCTAGAGTGGAGTATGGGATTCTCTTTAGATTATATTAGAGGTAAATCTATGGTATATAATCAAGAGAGAATTATATATCGGTAAAGTAACAAGTCACAACGGCGCTGACTGAAAGTTGTAATGATGAGGCAGAAAGGTGCCAAGAGATCATTAAAAGAGTGCGTGCTGAAAGCTAACTTGTGGAGTTAGAGTAAGCTTATGTCAGTCGGGCCACAATATTGTGAGTTACGAGTAATTAGGGAAATTAGTACTAAGAATTAAAATATAAGTTAGTATTGTAAGAAATGAGAAAAAGGGAATTTCACGAAGGAGAACATTTAAATGAGAACAAGATCATTTAAAGAGAATTAGAAAAAAACAAACCGTGTACTAATAATAAATAATAGTAATAATAAATAATTTCACCCTTTGACACCAAGCATACTCCAAGTCCCCAATTTTAATTAGTCCCCAATACTCACTAAAATTCTTAATGTGGATCTTAAGCGGCGGAGTATGTGACGATTTCATTAATAAAAATATGTTAATTAATTAAATTGTTAATGTATAAACTGAGAAATTTTAAAATTTTAATAAAATCTCACATTTTAAACTAAATCTTATTGCTATCATTAAATAATAATAATATTTAATAAAAAGTATAATAATAAAATAAAAGGGAATACAATTGTACAGAAAGGGTAAAGCTTGTTAATTAATCCTGCATATACAGGCACTGACCAGAATTAACTTGTTTTCTGACCCCTAAACAAACTAAATATAATTGTAAATTTTGTTATTATTTAAATAATTAAATAAGACCACTGTAATGTACTTTGATAACGTCTGTAACTAAGAATATCTCTATTTAATTATTTAATCAAACTTTAGTCCTTTAATTAAATTAGAAACATGGAACTACTTTTATGTTGACTAGTAATTGTCGCGAGATTACTACTCTCCCCCTTACTATTTTTGCCCACTTGCAATGGAGCGCTCACGCCGTAAGCTGCGTACAGCGTTGTTTCGCGACGCGTGTATAATTATGTGAATGGTTGGTTCAATGAATATTTAAATAACTAAATTTGTGCGGCGATGACATCTCTCTCTCAATGAATAAATAACAAACTATGTAATTCATACATTACTACAAACATGAAGGTGATATTCAACTAACAAATAATCATGTGAAGTGTATTACTGTGAAACAAAGTTTCTATTTATTTATTATAACTACAAGAATTACAACAGTCTTCTAAGATGAGAGTATCCTACAAGAATTACTACAGTCGCCTAAGATGAGAGTACTTCACCCCGAATGATATAACAGACTTCAGGAACTTCACCATCACCGGATACTAAGGCAACGACAGACCTTCAGGAAACCCACCAAGGACCGAAGAACCAATTCTGCAGCAAATACTGAAAACCAGGTGACATGGAGGCTTGTCTTCCATGGTTATGAGTTACTAAAATTATTACCCACAAAAGACAATTTAACTCACCACCTTTAAGACTTTAAAAGAGACATTATATGTAACATGTAGTCTGTAATCTAATAACACTGGTTATAGCAAAAGAGTAAATGTTTAAACTAAAAGTTTTCTTGTTTTGAAAGATTAATAAAGTCCATTCTTCAAATGGCTCAATTTTCAATATTGTATATGGCAAGGTGACCATTATTAACTTGATATATATTCAATCCCGGATCCGTGGAATAAATTAAATAGATGTACATCATATTTTGAGGGCCCTTATGAAAGAGTAATATATATAATTATACTGTAAACTATATATGTTGAGAACTTTCTCTCATAATGTAATAAAGAGATGTCATCTGAGTACCGAGTAAACTGAGTGCATACATCAACAGTCTCCCCTTCCCAATATCCTGATATAAGAATTGTTTTATTTGTTGTGATTAATTTTCAGCTCGTCACAACGAAAGGCAGCCTGTATAATTGGCATAACCAATTAACGCGGGTTCCCTACGTTATAACACAAGTTAAGATGTTATAAATATTATAAGTATTATAAATATAAATAAAGTTACAACTTTAATACCAGTTACAACAAACAGTTGTTTTTATATTTATTTTATTGAGACTGGGCTAAACCCATCTATCACTTTATATCTCATAACAAATTTACAACATGTAGGATGTACATCCTATGGCGCACTCCTTTAAAAACTAATCACTTTGTTCTTGTGATGCCTGTCACTTGACACACTACACTAAATCAAATGGCTTCATTCTATTTAGCCTTCCCACAAGTTCAGTATTGTCGAGAAGTTGCAGCATCTCGACATTCTGGTGTTATGCAGACATTTCTCATGCTTCTTGGTGAATCGCTTGTTAGTTACTGACACTGATATGGGTATCGATGTTTATGTAATGTATCGATACCGTACGTCGGAAGTTGTCTTGTTCGGTACTGTTGAATAGAGTCGGTAACACATAATGTAATCTTATGTTTGTTTGTTCATTAATAAATGTACAAATTGTCCCTGTAGATGTCCTCATTTCATATGTACCATTGGTCTTAACAGTTCACCTCAGTACTTTGTTTTGAAATATCTGGATAAGATTTCTTTTACTTTTCTTCGTGCATCCCCAGAGTTGTACGCCATATGTCCAGACAGGTTTAAGGACTTGTTTATATACCAATAGTTTATTATGTACAGACAACTCAGAATGTCGCCCGAGGAGCCAGTACATTTTTCTGAATTTTTGGTCAAGTTAGCTATTTTCTTTTTCACATGTTCCTTCCACCCTAACTTGGCATCTAATGTCATGCCTGAGTACTTTGCACTGTTTTCATGTGGTATCACTTGTTGGCTGATAACCACAGGGAGGTCATTAATTTTCCTATTGGTGAAATTAACGTGCACTGACTTGGCTCATTTGGTTTTATCCGTCATCTTTTAGTTCAAGAATTTACTTTGTCAGTGGCAGATTGTAGTTTCTCAGTTGCTTCTTCACTGCTGTTACCTTCTGCAATAATGGCAGTGTCATCAGCAAAGGTAGGAATTACGGTCTCGTCACAGGTTGGTATATCATTAGTATACAGCAGGTATAGAACTGGTCCTAATATGCTGCCTTATGGAACACCAGCTGAGTGTACAATAAACAGTGGCACACTTGTATACAACAGCAATTTTCAAGGTTACAAATGTCCATCAAACACACTAATGTAACAAACAATTAATACTGTCTAATTAACACTGAACAATAAATAATACAAATCACCAACTACAGAAATCTGCATGTGCAATAATTTACAATAATAAATAAGTAGTGAGCCAGTTGACCTACAGCTATATTTTTGAAATATTCTGAACCATGTTTGTTTATTATATTGTGTCCTGCTATAAAATGAGATCATCCAACCATGCAATAAGATTACTACACTGCTTGTCCCAGTAATGAGGAATACAGGCTGGATTATAAGTACCAAAAAAATGAAGTCAGTTTTCAATACACAGGTTTTAAACAAATCTTATCATTCATGAAAGGCCAATTTCCTATTTTAATAGGTAGACACCGTAAACCGTACAGTGAATAACATTAATTATAAAATAAACGATATATGTTTAAGAATTTAACTTTTAATGCCTTAATATATATTCAACATTTGGATGCTTATTATTCCTAGGAATGCCGGTCACTGACCCCCCCCCTTCCATATTGCATGCAACAAACCAAATATAAATAACTGCAGCAATGGATTAGTTATAAACGAACTAAATCAGGTGGTGAAAGTTTATGTGTACACAACTTTATATGATGTCACAGTTTCAACACATACAAATGAGAAAGAAATTATTGCTTAACCAAAAACAACAGAAATTTACATAAGCATACATATATAACACTTTCATATAACAACAATCCAATACATATTTTTGTTATGTTTTTTACTTTAAGAGGGGCACAACATTTGAACGGATACAATAATTTTAAACAGATTACAGTTTTTTAAACTATAAAAATCTTGGAACATTTTCAAACAACATTATTGTAAAAAAAAAATACAAAAACACTAAGACAAGGTAATGTAGCGATCAGACAAAACTTATTATACTGTTCAATTTGAAGGTTTAAAATAATACCAGCTCAAAGGTTTTAACAATATATAAACACTTGGTACGTTTCACAGTTTTTATTTAACTCTGACAGCCAAGTACGAGTGTACCAAGTGTAACGTACCAAGTGTTTATATATTTTAAAAACCTTTGTATTAATATGTTTCACCAAGTGCCCAATGAGTCATCAATTAATATCGTAATACCAGCTCTAATTACTCACACAAAATAAGTGCAGAGTTTTAGTTGTAACAATTCTGATTCAAGGCAGGAAAATTTGGTATGTCAGAAGAGTATTGGTTGACTTGCCACCCACCAGTGATTTAAAGAATCAAGAAGTTTAAAAGATAAAACTGCAGGTACAGAGATAATATACAAACCAAAATCATGTATGAATTTCATGTATATCCTGCATCCTAATTAGATCAATGTAAGAGATATAGTATAGTAATGCAGTGTAGTAATGTATGATGTGGTGATGTAGTAGGCCGGCCTTGTCAAGTGTCACACACACACGCACACGTGCGCGCACACACACACACACACACACACAATTAATCAAAGCTACTCTTCATTCAGAACTATGCAGGAGTCACATGACACAATGGGGAAGATAGGGAAATACACTGCATAAATGTTATAACAAAAAATTCTCTAACAGGCCAACCTTATCAAGTCATAAAACATCATATCGAAACATTATTGTTAATAAGTAATTATTTTATTATACTTGAGTGTGTCGCCATCTATGTCTGTCGCATTGAGTTATGTATCCTAGATAGCTACGTTGTTATTTACGAAATATGTGCGGTTGTCATGAGTGATTCAATGTATTGTTTAATGTACTAATAAATGTCAATTCATTTAATTAGATCATTGTGTTTTATCACTAATTGCTTCCTGGTAAATATAACAACAGGTTATGGGCCCAGGTAAGTAACAAAACACATTGTTGAATCGAATTGTGGACAGTAAAAATACGCAAGAACCCTTTTTTTTGTTGCACGTGTCAGTAAGAATTGAGTGCACAAAGTCAGTTGTAGAGAAGAAACTACATTAAACAATAGAAATGGATTAGTCAGATCACATTTAGAAATGTTGAAAGATGATTTGCAAGGAGGTTCCAACTATGATTCATGAATATTCAAACTTAATCTAACCTTAAAATCAAAATGTATTTATCAAATCGCAACGGCAGTTAAAATTAAGCCTGAAGGAGATGAATCAAGCGCAGCTGTAAAAGAATGGATTGAAAAGGATTTAGAAGCACAAGTATTAATTGGATTGAATGTTGACAGTAATATAGCCAAGAAAATTCCAAGGTGCCAGTCCGCAAATGCTATGTTAGAAAAGTTGGAAACCTTATATGGAAAAAATCAAACGTTTCAGTTGAAGGCCTGCAAAGATTATTTTTTAATTATAAGTATGATGAGCACAAATCAGTAATAGAAAATTGCATGACAATTCAACAATATGCTGATGAATTGTCTGCACTAGGTGAAAGCGTTAAAGAAACCTGGATTATGCAAAGGATATTAGGTATACTTCCAACAAAACTACATCATTTTAGAACGTCTTGGGATAATGTTATTTCCACAGACAAAACGTTGAACAACATGTTTGAGCGTTTGAAACTTGAAGAAGACAGGCAAAAAGAAAGTGAACAGGCCAATAATGAGTGTCAGAATGCTTTCATATCAAAGGGACAGAACAATAATAAAACAAAACAAGTGAACATAAAGGAATGCTTTAAATGTGGACAAAAAGGGCACATAAAGAATAAACCTAGTAAAAGTTACATTGAATATTGTAAGAAAAATTATCCGTGTAATAAGTGTAACGAAAAAGGTCACTTTGCCAAAAATTGTACAAAAAATGTAGATAATAAGTCAGAAAAATCAGACAAATCTACATCAAAAAGTAAATTGATGATTAATGTTGGATTGTCTGTTACTAATATAGAATATATATCAATGAAGAATGACTATCAAGATCTATGGTACCAAGATTGTGGTGCCAGTCAGCACATGACTTTAAGGAATGTCTGGTTGAAAAATTATACTGTTTTACAAGAATCGGAAAAAGTCATGATTGGAGATTCAACACTTATAGAAGGTGTTGGTGTCGGAGACATAGATTTTTTAGCTTATAATGGTCAAGATTGGTGTAACATAACACTGAAAAATGTTTTGTATACACCAAAGATACCCTTTAACTTATTTTCCGTCACTAGTGCCTTGGACAAGGGTTATCGTCAGGAAGCAGACACAAATTGCTCGTATTTTTTTGATTCAGATACTGGTGAATTAACAGCCATGGCAAACAGAGATGGAAGATTGTTTAGAATGATGTTTCGCTATGAAAACTTAGAAAAGTGTATTGTTGCTATGTCAATTAAAAAGTGGCATGAAAAATTGGCACATCAGAATATTAGTTATGTAAGAGACATTTTGAAGAAAAATAATATAAAGTATGTAGACGATTGGGATGACTATGTGTGTGAAGGATGCGTTTATGGCAAACATCATCGTCTCCCACATTGTAACAGTACATAATGACCCAGTACCATAATTATGGGTTATATAGGTATTTTCAATGTTTTGTATTATGTAATTATTTAAACACGGAATGGTTAGGTCCATTGTCCCTCTGGGAAAAGGAACAACGCAAATTCAGCCAGAGTAAGACACCAAGGTCGCCGATGGACGTGCTGAAATCAAAAAAGGCCATGGCGGTGTTTGTGACGAAGGACTACAATATGAATTATGATTGGGCTATAGCACGGTTCCGTCATCGCTGAGAACAATGACGCACTGAATACAATATGTGCAACGAGGCGTTGTCCAGCAAGACAAAGCTGGATGACGTAAGAACCACACACACAAGCGCAAATTTATATTTGCCTCGGTCTCATTTCAACGCCATTCTTCAGAGGAGCTACAGCGATGTATCGTTGTGTGTATAACTTTTTAACAATAGTTTAAATTAACTAGCAAAAATGTTATCAGCAGTAGTGGAGCAATGAAGGCTCATCTTATTTAACAGTATAAATATATAAAAAATGTAAATTTAGTGCACACATCTATCTAATTAAACTCAGCGGAATTAAAGGCGAACACCGGTCATCACCATGGGCGTCACACACCAACATCGGATGGACACCACCACCTAATAAGCAGAGAAGTTCCTTTTGTCATTTTTATAGTTAATGAGCTCATTAATACCAAATCGATAATAAAAAGAATGTACAGGTCTGAAATTGAATGTGTAAGAATGAACGAGTGAATGTATGGCCATAACCAAATATGCCGAGGGCATTGGTTTGTGTAGTAACTAATTAACTATTAATAACTGATTTTAAGCTACAGCAATAAAGTTTACATTGATATTAATTCAACAGATAAAGCAATAGAGAGAGTAAAAAGAGATAGAAAAAGTAACCGCCATTTTGTTTTGGGTCATATCATATGACGTCACTATTTTGACCGCATGGTTGTATATGTACTACCTTAGATTGAATTAAATTTGATGGTTAATTTCAAGAATATCTTGTTATCATTTGTGTCGTCAACTGTGTTTCAAAATCTTCCTGTACATGAACCCTGGCACCCCTTAGGTAGAAAACAAGTTATAAAAGAAGAAAATGAGCCCGGCAACTAATGAATTTGGTAAGTACTCAGACGTACCAAATTATGGTATTGGTTATACATATTTTAGTAGAGTATATGTAATAATAAAAAGTAAAAGAGGAGTTATAGTACAAATGCCGCCCAGAACAAGGGACATAATTAAAATAATTATTAGTTATATTACAAATGACGCCCTCACGGTGGACTTTATATAAAAATTAATTTATATAAAACAGCCTGATTGAGAAACACAGAAGATGATATAAGACGATATATAATGAATGAGAGGTTATGTTGACGAAGTTGCATAGTTAATTACAAATTGAGTTAATTGCGTAGGCAAATATAAATAAAAGATAAATAACCATTTAAATATTGAAGTAATGATGGCAGAAAATAATAATAGTGTAGAAATGGACAGTACAGACACAGAATCGATTTTGTTAGACAAAATAAGCGCGAATTCTACACCTAGAGCAGTTGAAAATAAGATATCGTTGGAAGATCTGTTCACATTAATTAAAACGCAAAATAGAGTATTAAAAGAAATTGACGAAAAATTTGATAGCCTTGAGAATGAATTAAAGAAACAAAACAATGTACAAGACGTAAAATTAGATCAATTAAATGAGAAATTAGAAAAATTTAAAAATGAAATACAGAAACAAAATTGTAACATTGACAAGGTAGACAAATTAGATAGAAACAAAAACAAGGTAAGTGGGGTAGAAAATTATGATAATATAAATAAAAGTATGATGTTAGAGAATGATTGTGTAAACAGGAGTAGTAATAATGAGGTTTTATGGGGAATAGAATATAATAATGATGGAATGATAGTGTGTGTTAAAGGGTTAAAGACAGTGTGTAGAGAGAGAATAATTGTAAAAGATTTGCAGGGGGTAGATTTTTCCCTTAGTGGTGTATTTGGGGGTGATATAAATGTTTTTAGGAAGGACGAGAGTGCCTTTGATGTAGGTTTTGGAGACAAAAGGTCTGCAAATAGTTGTCCCTGGATTTTTTGTGCACCTGACAGGTGGTGCGAAAATAAAGTTGTAGTGTACCCTGCATATGTTGGGAGAGAGAATGTGATTTGGGGTTATGATAGGAGTTATTGTGAAAGAGAATTGTGTGATAATTGGGAGATAGAGGTATATAGAGTATGTAGAGATTATGAAGAGTTGATTGAAAAGTTAGGTGGAGATAGGAGTGATAAATATAATGAAAACTTACCTTGTATTGAGAATAAAGTAGTAGGAGAGGATGTTGATAAAGATGACTTTATAACTTACCTGATTATAACAGACAATACCAAAGGTGACATGACCACACTCTATCGTGACAAATTATATGAGATAGTAATGTGCCGGTGTGAATCCGGCTATCGAAGATTTTAGTTAAAGTTTTTTTTATTGTAATATAACGCGAATGCGAGTATGCTAAGCCGACCCTTGTACGACGAGATAAAGGGACGGTTGCGCGCGCAGCTTATGGTTGGGGTCGACTTGCCAGGTCTGGTGCAGCGACAGACTACACTCCGCCTGGCTCAGAGAATTAACCGTCTCTCTCTTCGAATATTACGACGCAGTTTTCTGTCTCCTTATGACTGGCTAAGGCTTAAACGACTCCCGGTAAGAATTTCATTATTTTGTGTCTATAAGTAATTATATATATATGGGGATAATTAATAACAATATGCAACCGTATAAAATACGTAATTATGTGTGTGCGGCCCGACAAGTTTTATATTAAGAGAAACGCATTATTCACTGATTTACTTAATGCTCAGTATATAGCCCATTCTCCTTTTATTATCACTGTAATAGTGTGAGAAGTTTTTCAAGTGTCATTGTCATGGTAAAAGTGTACAACATTAAAAATTAATGACTAAAAGTTAATGCGTAGTCAGGTCGTGAACTGTGTCAATTCATGCAGTAGACTGTCGGGGGAGCTCTTTAATTAGCTTAACAGTAGAGAATTATTTGTGAGAACTTCCCTAGATGAAATTTTATTAATGTTAAAACATTCTTAATGCTGTGAGTGCCTTGCAGTTAAATTTTTTTGGTCAAATAATGATTATCGCTCACCACGTGGCCGTTTAACCTGCAAATTTCTGTCGAAGCATGTAGATCTGCTGCTGATGATTTTATATTACGCCACGTTTAATAAAGTCTGTTCTTTATTCAAAGTTACTTATTCCATGGCTGATTTTCTACCCTTTAAGCTGGTTGCAAAAACTTTATTAATGAAAATTGTGCTTTTATTGAGAGTTAGTTGGAGGCCCGTTATGAGGTTAATTACCTGAACTCGGGTGTACATTTCTAGTGAACAGTTCTCTAATTTATTTGAATGAACAGGGTTCTCGAACTAAGCCGGATACCTGGCTTGCTGATGGCCGTACACCTGCCTAAGCTGCGGACCATGAACAAGATCCTGTCTGAAGTCTGAAGAGGGAGATGGTAACTCGTTCACAATGTAACACGTGTCAGCTGTGATAAGGTGATATGTACTCTATTATTTTTCTTTGGGGGCCGGGCCGGCAGTGCGCCTGTTCATATTAAATATCTCTGCATCCATGTGCCCACGTGTGCAGACTCTCTGCTAGAATGGGAAGCCGCTGTTCACGACTCAGAACTTTACTAGTTAAATTCAAGTACACTTTTTATTAACTGATTTACATAACGCTAAGTGCACTGCCTGTAAGTGTGTGCTGCACTGGGGGAGCGTGCCAGAGATATTTTCACACTTGCACATTGCACAGTTTGCTCATCATTTTCCTTTTAGTTTTACAAAATGTATTGAACAGGTTAGTATCTCTGTTCCGGCTGGAACAGAGATGAATATATTTTAACTTCACTATGGGTTTCACATTTAAGGGCTGGGGGTTTTCCTGGGTTTTTTTTTGGACGTTTTCTGGGGTTTAAAAAAGGGGACTTAGTTTTCTCTGGCTCATGCTGGTGCAACCTCAGACAGGTTGGAGGCCGGTCAAATTTTGTCAACTACATGCTGGCGCGCTGCCACAGATGCTAGAGCACCACCACCTTATTGTCTTTTTATTTTAATTATATGTATATAGCCATTCGGGGTTAATAGAAATAATTTGCTATTTTTCTGGAAATATATTAGTTGATTTCGCTCCTTGCACAAGGGCTATACTGATTGTTTTTCTTAACTGGCAAAACACATGTTGATTGACTTTCACTGGTAGTATCTGCTGTTTAATTTTCTTTAACTATAAAACATGTACTCATTATTTTTGGTAAAACATTTTGTCTAAATTTATCTGAGATTGTAAAGCCTCGAGTGATTAATTTCTGATGGTTAAAGTACATATTGATATTTCAATCCTTCTGAATTTGTGAATTAAAGTAAACGTTTAGAATTCTATAATCACTGTTTGAAATCCGGTGATGTAGTTCTGTCAATTTTTATTTAATACTGTGAAAGGAACTTAAAGTTCATACGCTCATGAGGGGTCATTGATCAGTGGAATGCTAGACAAATGGGCGGTCCGGTTTTATTTATGAGTTATAATTTTCCCATCCTTTTCTGGGGGTTTTGGACCTTATGTAATTCTGCAAAAACGGTTTGTGGATGGGCGAATATTTTATCACTGCTGGGTTCCGAGTATTGTAGTTGCACTGCCTGGTAGTCTGGTGCATTCCAGGGGCATCCGTGTGAAAAATAATGTAATTGTGAGTCTATGTGCTTTATGTTTCTGTGTGTTGTTGTGTTTGTTCGTGTCTAGCTAGCCACGAGATGGGGGAGAATTTTATAATTATAAATACATGTGTTCATGGAGTTTCTATACACTTGTTGTGCTTAATATTTATACACATTTGTTATGCTTAAGATTTATACACACTTGTTATGTTTTATATTTATACACACTTGTTATGCTTTACATTTATTCATACTTGTGATTAGGCACATATGTGTTCTAATTTAATACTGTTAAAGCAGGGCATGAAATAAAATAAAGTGTTATCGTTCTATTATGGCTGAGTTTCATTGCAAGTCCCATCATACTGGACCCGGCATAATTTTTGCTTCTCTAGGCTCCGGCCTAGTCCTAATTAACTTGTGGCTTCTCTTTCAAAAAAAAAATATTAAAATAAAATAAGTTGTTTTTATACTCATAAAAAAGACATAAAAGGAAAGAGGGGTTGCAAATGGTAGCAGAGCGTGGTTCATTCTAGGCTTGAACCCGTGGGTCCTGGTGTGTGACGGGGCTTGCAGACTCGGAAACATTAATGCGATTGTGTGACATAGTTGATATAGGCCCGTGTAGGCTAGTTATAAGTTGTTTAATTTGTGAGTCGGGTCGCACCACTGAGGCGGTTAATTGTGTTTAAAAAAAAAATTTGATAGCTTGTACGGCCGGGGAGTCTCAAGCGTGGTCTGGAAGATGGAATGTTGATTCGGGGTCGGAGTTTGGCGTGTTATATTGATGGGATGCGGTATGGCCCGATCGGAAATCGGTACCGGAACCGACTTGTGTCCGGTTGATGTCGAAGTATTTTTTATTCCCGAATTAGGACTTTCAGTGGACTGTTAGTTGGTTGTTGTGATTTATGTGTTGGTACGGCGTGTGTGTCGAATTGCTGTTTGCTGTTATGTGTGTGTAGTATTGTTGCTTGTCTCTTGTCTCCTTCCGTCGTGGATTGCATGGTTCAGGATAGGCCAGGTTTCCGCAGCGCTAGAGAACCCGGGGGTCTACTCAAAGGAAGGACAGTACTTGAGTTTTTCCGATTCTTGTTAATATGTTTTGTAGGTTATGTTTGTGTTAGGTGTTTAGTGGGGATTTGTTTTATGATTGTTTGTTTTGAATTGTGCAATTCTGGCGGCGGTATGCTATCAGGAATTGCCCCACCCTCTTACAGGCGTTCTCCAGAAATTTCCGGTGGTGAATGGATTTGATGAGGACCAGCTGTTGGTTTTCTTGGACCTGGTCCTGCAGGTAGCGGATTTCCCGGGGGTGTCCGATGGGGAGGTCTTGTATCTTATATACCCGTATTGCCGGAGTACGTTGGCTGATCTGGTCACCAAGGCTATGCGTCGGGGTGACAGTGTTGATGCTTTCCATGGGGAGGTGTTGAACTTCTTCCTACCCATTCGACGACGCGCCAAGCTTGAGTTGGAAAGATTCTATCGCCCACAGGCCTACGGAGAGGCGTTAGGAGACTTCGTGCGCGATATACGGAAAGCTTCCCGGGTGTTAAGATTGGGGTTGCCCGAGACAGAAGTGATACAAGCGATTCTGGAAGGACTGACTCCCCAGGAGAGATCTCGTTTGGCATTCGCGGACCGTCCACGTTGTTTTGCGGACCTTGAGCGACTGTGTGTGCTTTCAGGAAAGGTCAAGGAGGTTGACGAGTCCCGGGGAAAAGAGGCTACCGATGTCCAATACTCCAGCGGTTCATCAGGAAGAGCCAAAAGGGACAAACATGGTGGTTGGAGGAGAACCCAAGAGACGTTTAGAAAGCCAGAATATTCCGGAAGTGATGGAGGCTACAAGGGGGTGGCAAGTGTGAAGACGGTAACAACAGCTACAGCACAGAAAACAAAGAAACATGAAATTAACAGGGGAAGAAGAAATTATATTAGGGAACAAACATCGGCAAGTAGGGAGCCTGTAGTTAGGCGTCATTCTTATTTGCAGAAGAGTGAGAGTTTAAAGGTTCCAGAGGAAGTACAAGTGCCTAAGAGAGTGGTAGATGAAGAAGAGGAAGCAGAAGTAGAAGAGCGGAATTACTTCGTGGGAACAATACAAGAGGATAAGAACGCGTCAGTTAATACTGAATTACCGGACTCAAAGAGGACGTCATGGTTGAATCCAGAGGCTGCAGAATTTGTTCCGGTATTTACATCTCGGTTCGTGAGGGATCCAGATCCTGTAACATCACCATTGCCAGTCGAAATTAATTTAGTCATTGCACATGAACCTGGACAGCTGGATTCCAGGGTGGAAGATGTTGAGGACGTTGTGGTTGCTGAAAGTGGTCAAGGAATGGAATCGACAGAAGAGTCAGAAGAGCGGTCTGCAGATGCTGCGCAGGTGAGTATAGTTGTAGGTGTTAGGGAGACTGTAGAGTCTGAAGTTGCAGATGGACACAGGGATGTCCGGGCTGCAAGTGTTTCTGAGGTTGTGGATGGACAAGGGGATGTCCATGCCGCAAGTGTAGTAGAAGTAGATGAGGTAGAAGTTGAGGAGAAATTTGGTGGCAGCGTTGTAGAGTTTGTGAGTGAGAGTGATGTAGTGTGTGAAGATGTGCAGACGCCTTCTGTAAGTAGTGTTGAGGATTCCGAGGAACGGGAGGAAGTTTCAGGTGGACCAGGTGAGCAACTAGAGGAGGACGAGGATGTGCAGTGTTCAGATGGTGGTAGTGGAAGTGATGGCGATGACGTTGGTGATGAACGTGTTGATGAAAATGAGATCAGAGAGGAGGTTGAAGATGGATCAGAGGAGCAACGGGAAGATGCTGAGGAGGCGCAGTGTAAGGAGGTTGATTTGGATTATGTGGACGAAGAAGGGGAAATTGTAGAAAAGGAAGAAATTGTAGCAGGGGAGTTAGATGACGAGCATAATCCAAAGCGGAGTGAAAGTAGTGAGGTAAGTTGCCTTGATTCTGATTCTGAAGAAACCAGTCAGTACAGCTCAACACAAGATAATTTCTTAGAGAGTGGTGTCCGAAAGCATCGGATACCCAAGGTCCATCATAGAAAGGCAAGAAGAAGAGGTTAACGGGTAGCGGGTAGATGTTCCCCACACTCCCAGTGGTGTTCATCTATTTCAGGGTTGCGCCCCTGCCCACGCGAGCCTTGGTTTCCTCTATTCATCCTTATTTTTGGAGGAAACCAGGTCCTTACCCTCAGTCCTAGCAATTGACCTTTAATGATCCTTGCCCCGTTTCATCTTCCCGATTTTCCTACCCCTTTCCCTTAGTGAAAAAAAAAACCTATCTATAAGGAAGAGAGAGACTTGCCGGAAGTGACTAGATTGTGGTACTCGAGATGGTCGTGGTCTTTGAGATCGTCAGTTTCCCCTGTTTAAAGGTTAGATGGAGTGATGGTGTGCTGTTGTTGGTTGTTAATAGTCGTTGATGTTGATGTTGTTCATTATAGGGTCCGAGCCATGCCGCATTCTCCGGTTTTCCTCGTGTTCTTTTTGTTGAGAGATAAAGGTGTAGTAGGTGCTGTAGAAAAGTAAACCCCCTCTAGTTATGGTGTATTCGAATGAGTAAATGATGGGATTGATGTTCGTGTGCCCTTGGTGCGGTCCTCTCTGTCTGGCTGAGCGGGGCCGTTCGCCCTTGTGTAAGGAAGTGGGCCAACCATATAGCGAGGATGGAGATGCCTTGTGGGTCCATGTGGCTGGTCGGTCCAAGTGAGGGACGAGGAGTAGCACGGTCGCTCACATATCAAGGTGTGAGATGCCTTGTTGGGCCTTAGGACGAATATGTGAGTGGGACCGGTGGGAGTAGGTGATGGTCACCGGAGAGGGTGACGTGTTGGGGCGGTCCCGTGGGGTTGGCGTGGCGGAGAGGGTCGCATGGGGATGGTGGTTCTCCTGGGAGCAAGTGCCGCCAGGCCAACTTACCCACGATGTCCACCAGAGTATTTTAAGAAAGGGGGTACACTGCAGGGTACTTTCCCGAGTTTGAGAGTGGGGCAACCGGGTTGCCCTTTCGGGGTGGGGGTGTGCCGGTGTGAATCCGGCTATCGAAGATTTTAGTTAAAGTTTTTTTTTATTGTAATATAACGCGAACGCGAGTATGCTAAGCCGACCCTTGTACGACGAGATAAAGGGACGGTTGCGCGCGCAGCTTATGGTTGGGGTCGACTTGCCAGGTCTGGTGCAGCGACAGACTACACTCCGCCTGGCTCAGAGAATTAACCGTCTCTCTCTTCGAATATTACGACACAGTTTTCTGTCTCCTTATGACTGGCTAAGGCTTAAACGACTCCCGGTAAGAATTTCATTATTTTGTGTCTATAAGTAATTATATATATATGGGGATAATTAATAACAATATGCAACCGTATAAAATACATAATTATGTGTGTGCGGCCCGACAAGTTTTATATTAAGAGAAACGCATTATTCACTGATTTACTTAATGCTCAGTATATAGCCCATTCTCCTTTTATTATCACTGTAATAGTGTGAGAAGTTTTTCAAGTGTCATTGTCATGGTAAAAGTGTACAACATTAAAAATTAATGACTAAAAGTTAATGCGTAGTCAGGTCGTGAACTATGTCAATTCATGCAGTAGACTGTCGGGGGAGCTCTTTAATTAGCTTAACAGTAGAGAATTATTTGTGAGAACTTCCCTAGATGAAATTTTATTAATGTTAAAACATTCTTAATGCTGTGAGTGCCTTGCAGTTAAATTTTTTTGGTCAAATAATGATTATCGCTCACCACGTGGCCGTTTAACCTGCAAATTTCTGTCGAAGCATGTAGATCTGCTGCTGATGATTTTATATTACGCCACGTTTAATAAAGTCTGTTCTTTATTCAAAGTTACTTATTCCATGGCTGATTTTCTACCCTTTAAGCTGGTTGCAAAAACTTTATTAATGAAAATTGTGCTTTTATTGAGAGTTAGTTGGAGGCCCGTTATGAGGTTAATTACCTGAACTCGGGTGTACATTTCTAGTGAACAGTTCTCTAACTTATTTGAATGAACAGGGTTCTCGAACTAAGCCGGATACCTGGCTTGCTGATGGCCGTACACCTGCCTAAGCTGCGGACCATGAACAAGATCCTGTCTGAAGTCTGAAGAGGGAGATGGTAACTCGTTCACAATGTAACACGTGTCAGCTGTGATAAGGTGATATGTACTCTATTATTTTTCTTTGGGGGCCGGGCCGGCAGTGCGCCTGTTCATATTAAATATCTCTGCATCCATGTGCCCACGTGTGCAGACTCTCTGCTAGAATGGGAAGCCGCTGTTCACGACTCAGAACTTTACTAGTTAAATTCAAGTACACTTTTTATTAACTGATTTACATAACGCTAAGTGCACTGCCTGTAAGTGTGTGCTGCACTGGGGGAGCGTGCCAGAGATATTTTCACACTTGCACATTGCACAGTTTGCTCATCATTTTCCTTTTAGTTTTACAAAATGTATTGAACAGGTTAGTATCTCTGTTCCGGCTGGAACAGAGATGAATATATTTTAACTTCACTATGGGTTTCACATTTAAGGGCTGGGGGTTTTCCTGGGTTTTTTTTTGGACGTTTTCTGGGGTTTAAAAAAGGGGACTTAGTTTTCTCTGGCTCATGCTGGTGCAACCTCAGACAGGTTGGAGGCCGGTCAAATTTTGTCAACTACATGCTGGCGCGCTGCCACAGATGCTAGAGCACCACCACCTTATTGTCTTTTTATTTTAATTATATGTATATAGCCATTCGGGGTTAATAGAAATAATTTGCTATTTTTCTGGAAATATATTAGTTGATTTCGCTCCTTGCACAAGGGCTATACTGATTGTTTTTCTTAACTGGCAAAACACATGTTGATTGACTTTCACTGGTAGTATCTGCTGTTTAATTTTCTTTAACTATAAAACATGTACTCATTATTTTTGGTAAAACATTTTGTCTAAATTTATCTGAGATTGTAAAGCCTCGAGTGATTAATTTCTGATGGTTAAAGTACATATTGATATTTCAATCCTTCTGAATTTGTGAATTAAAGTAAACGTTTAGAATTCTATAATCACTGTTTGAAATCCGGTGATGTAGTTCTGTCAATTTTTATTTAATACTGTGAAAGGAACTTAAAGTTCATACGCTCATGAGGGGTCATTGATCAGTGGAATGCTAGACAAATGGGCGGTCCGGTTTTATTTATGAGTTATAATTTTCCCATCCTTTTCTGGGGGTTTTGGACCTTATGTAATTCTGCAAAAACGGTTTGTGGATGGGCGAATATTTTATCACTGCTGGGTTCCGAGTATTGTAGTTGCACTGCCTGGTAGTCTGGTGCATTCCAGGGGCATCCGTGTGAAAAATAATGTAATTGTGAGTCTATGTGCTTTATGTTTCTGTGTGTTGTTGTGTTTGTTCGTGTCTAGCTAGCCACGAGATGGGGGAGAATTTTATAATTATAAATACATGTGTTCATGGAGTTTCTATACACTTGTTGTGCTTAATATTTATACACATTTGTTATGCTTAAGATTTATACACACTTGTTATGTTTTATATTTATACACACTTGTTATGCTTTACATTTATTCATACTTGTGATTAGGCACATATGTGTTCTAATTTAATACTGTTAAAGCAGGGCATGAAATAAAATAAAGTGTTATCGTTCTATTATGGCTGAGTTTCATTGCAAGTCCCATCATACTGGACCCGGCATAATCTTTGCTTCTCTAGGCTCCGGCCTAGTCCTAATTAACTTGTGGCTTCTCTTTCAAAAAAAAAATATTAAAATAAAATAAGTTGTTTTTATACTCATAAAAAAGACATAAAAGGAAAGAGGGGTTGCAAATGGTAGCAGAGCGTGGTTCATTCTAGGCTTGAACCCGTGGGTCCTGGTGTGTGACGGGGCTTGCAGACTCGGAAACATTAATGCGATTGTGTGACATAGTTGATATAGGCCCGTGTAGGCTAGTTATAAGTTGTTTAATTTGTGAGTCGGGTCGCACCACTGAGGCGGTTAATTGTGTTTAAAAAAAAAATTTGATAGCTTGTACGGCCGGGGAGTCTCAAGCGTGGTCTGGAAGATGGAATGTTGATTCGGGGTCGGAGTTTGGCGTGTTATATTGATGGGATGCGGTATGGCCCGATCGGAAATCGGTACCGGAACCGACTTGTGTCCGGTTGATGTCGAAGTATTTTTTATTCCCGAATTAGGACTTTCAGTGGACTGTTAGTTGGTTGTTGTGATTTATGTGTTGGTACGGCGTGTGTGTCGAATTGCTGTTTGCTGTTATGTGTGTGTAGTATTGTTGCTTGTCTCTTGTCTCCTTCCGTCGTGGATTGCATGGTTCAGGATAGGCCAGGTTTCCGCAGCGCTAGAGAACCCGGGGGTCTACTCAAAGGAAGGACAGTACTTGAGTTTTTCCGATTCTTGTTAATATGTTTTGTAGGTTATGTTTGTGTTAGGTGTTTAGTGGGGATTTGTTTTATGATTGTTTGTTTTGAATTGTGCAATTCTGGCGGCGGTATGCTATCAGGAATTGCCCCACCCTCTTACAGGCGTTCTCCAGAAATTTCCGGTGGTGAATGGATTTGATGAGGACCAGCTGTTGGTTTTCTTGGACCTGGTCCTGCAGGTAGCGGATTTCCCGGGGGTGTCCGATGGGGAGGTCTTGTATCTTATATACCCGTATTGCCGGAGTACGTTGGCTGATCTGGTCACCAAGGCTATGCGTCGGGGTGACAGTGTTGATGCTTTCCATGGGGAGGTGTTGAACTTCTTCCTACCCATTCGACGACGCGCCAAGCTTGAGTTGGAAAGATTCTATCGCCCACAGGCCTACGGAGAGGCGTTAGGAGACTTCGTGCGCGATATACGGAAAGCTTCCCGGGTGTTAAGATTGGGGTTGCCCGAGACAGAAGTGATACAAGCGATTCTGGAAGGACTGACTCCCCAGGAGAGATCTCGTTTGGCATTCGCGGACCGTCCACGTTGTTTTGCGGACCTTGAGCGACTGTGTGTGCTTTCAGGAAAGGTCAAGGAGGTTGACGAGTCCCGGGGAAAAGAGGCTACCGATGTCCAATACTCCAGCGGTTCATCAGGAAGAGCCAAAAGGGACAAACATGGTGGTTGGAGGAGAACCCAAGAGACGCTTAGAAAGCCAGAATATTCCGGAAGTGATGGAGGCTACAAGGGGGTGGCAAGTGCGAAGACGGTAACAACAGCTACAGCACAGAAAACAAAGAAACATGAAATTAACAGGGGAAGAAGAAATTATATTAGGGAACAAACATCGGCAAGTAGGGAGCCTGTAGTTAGGCGTCATTCTTATTTGCAGAAGAGTGAGAGTTTAAAGGTTCCAGAGGAAGTACAAGTGCCTAAGAGAGTGGTAGATGAAGAAGAGGAAGCAGAAGTAGAAGAGCGGAATTACTTCGTGGGAACAATACAAGAGGATAAGAACGCGTCAGTTAATACTGAATTACCGGACTCAAAGAGGACGTCATGGTTGAATCCAGAGGCTGCAGAATTTGTTCCGGTATTTACATCTCGGTTCGTGAGGGATCCAGATCCTGTAACATCACCATTGCCAGTCGAAATTAATTTAGTCATTGCACATGAACCTGGACAGCTGGATTCCAGGGTGGAAGATGTTGAGGACGTTGTGGTTGCTGAAAGTGGTCAAGGAATGGAATCGACAGAAGAGTCAGAAGAGCGGTCTGCAGATGCTGCGCAGGTGAGTATAGTTGTAGGTGTTAGGGAGACTGTAGAGTCTGAAGTTGCAGATGGACACAGGGATGTCCGGGCTGCAAGTGTTTCTGAGGTTGTGGATGGACAAGGGGATGTCCATGCCGCAAGTGTAGTAGAAGTAGATGAGGTAGAAGTTGAGGAGAAATTTGGTGGCAGCGTTGTAGAGTTTGTGAGTGAGAGTGATGTAGTGTGTGAAGATGTGCAGACGCCTTCTGTAAGTAGTGTTGAGGATTCCGAGGAACGGGAGGAAGTTTCAGGTGGACCAGGTGAGCAACTAGAGGAGGACGAGGATGTGCAGTGTTCAGATGGTGGTAGTGGAAGTGATGGCGATGACGTTGGTGATGAACGTGTTGATGAAAATGAGATCAGAGAGGAGGTTGAAGATGGATCAGAGGAGCAACGGGAAGATGCTGAGGAGGCGCAGTGTCAGGAGGTTGATTTGGATTATGTGGACGAAGAAGGGGAAATTGTAGAAAAGGAAGAAATTGTAGCAGGGGAGTTAGATGACGAGCATAATCCAAAGCGGAGTGAAAGTAGTGAGGTAAGTTGCCTTGATTCTGATTCTGAAGAAACCAGTCAGTACAGCTCAACACAAGATAATTTCTTAGAGAGTGGTGTCCGAAAGCATCGGATACCCAAGGTCCATCATAGAAAGGCAAGAAGAAGAGGTTAACGGGTAGCGGGTAGATGTTCCCCACACTCCCAGTGGTGTTCATCTATTTCAGGGTTGCGCCCCTGCCCACGCGAGCCTTGGTTTCCTCTATTCATCCTTATTTTTGGAGGAAACCAGGTCCTTACCCTCAGTCCTAGCAATTGACCTTTAATGATCCTTGCCCCGTTTCATCTTCCCGATTTTCCTACCCCTTTCCCTTAGTGAAAAAAAAAACCTATCTATAAGGAAGAGAGAGACTTGCCGGAAGTGACTAGATTGTGGTACTCGAGATGGTCGTGGTCTTTGAGATCGTCAGTTTCCCCTGTTTAAAGGTTAGATGGAGTGATGGTGTGCTGTTGTTGGTTGTTAATAGTCGTTGATGTTGATGTTGTTCATTATAGGGTCCGAGCCATGCCGCATTCTCCGGTTTTCCTCGTGTTCTTTTTGTTGAGAGATAAAGGTGTAGTAGGTGCTGTAGAAAAGTAAACCCCCTCTAGTTATGGTGTATTCGAATGAGTAAATGATGGGATTGATGTTCGTGTGCCCTTGGTGCGGTCCTCTCTGTCTGGCTGAGCGGGGCCGTTCGCCCTTGTGTAAGGAAGTGGGCCAACCATATAGCGAGGATGGAGATGCCTTGTGGGTCCATGTGGCTGGTCGGTCCAAGTGAGGGACGAGGAGTAGCACGGTCGCTCACATATCAAGGTGTGAGATGCCTTGTTGGGCCTTAGGACGAATATGTGAGTGGGACCGGTGGGAGTAGGTGATGGTCACCGGAGAGGGTGACGTGTTGGGGCGGTCCCGTGGGGTTGGCGTGGCGGAGAGGGTCGCATGGGGATGGTGGTTCTCCTGGGAGCAAGTGCCGCCAGGCCAACTTACCCACGATGTCCACCAGAGTATTTTAAGAAAGGGGGTACACTGCAGGGTACTTTCCCGAGTTTGAGAGTGGGGCAACCGGGTTGCCCTTTCGGGGTGGGGGTGTGCCGGTGTGAATCCGGCTATCGAAGATTTTAGTTAAAGTTTTTTTTATTGTAATATAACGCGAACGCGAGTATGCTAAGCCGACCCTTGTACGACGAGATAAAGGGACGGTTGCGCGCGCAGCTTATGGTTGGGGTCGACTTGCCAGGTCTGGTGCAGCGACAGACTACACTCCGCCTGGCTCAGAGAATTAACCGTCTCTCTCTTCGAATATTACGACAGTTTTCTGTCTCCTTATGACTGGCTAAGGCTTAAACGACTCCCGGTAAGAATTTCATTATTTTGTGTCTATAAGTAATTATATATATATGGGGATAATTAATAACAATATGCAACCGTATAAAATACATAATTATGTGTGTGCGGCCCGACAAGTTTTATATTAAGAGAAACGCATTATTCACTGATTTACTTAATGCTCAGTATATAGCCCATTCTCCTTTTATTATCACTGTAATAGTGTGAGAAGTTTTTCAAGTGTCATTGTCATGGTAAAAGTGTACAACATTAAAAATTAATGACTAAAAGTTAATGCGTAGTCAGGTCGTGAACTATGTCAATTCATGCAGTAGACTGTCGGGGGAGCTCTTTAATTAGCTTAACAGTAGAGAATTATTTGTGAGAACTTCCCTAGATGAAATTTTATTAATGTTAAAACATTCTTAATGCTGTGAGTGCCTTGCAGTTAAATTTTTTTGGTCAAATAATGATTATCGCTCACCACGTGGCCGTTTAACCTGCAAATTTCTGTCGAAGCATGTAGATCTGCTGCTGATGATTTTATATTACGCCACGTTTAATAAAGTCTGTTCTTTATTCAAAGTTACTTATTCCATGGCTGATTTTCTACCCTTTAAGCTGGTTGCAAAAACTTTATTAATGAAAATTGTGCTTTTATTGAGAGTTAGTTGGAGGCCCGTTATGAGGTTAATTACCTGAACTCGGGTGTACATTTCTAGTGAACAGTTCTCTAATTTATTTGAATGAACAGGGTTCTCGAACTAAGCCGGATACCTGGCTTGCTGATGGCCGTACACCTGCCTAAGCTGCGGACCATGAACAAGATCCTGTCTGAAGTCTGAAGAGGGAGATGGTAACTCGTTCACAATGTAACACGTGTCAGCTGTGATAAGGTGATATGTACTCTATTATTTTTCTTTGGGGGCCGGGCCGGCAGTGCGCCTGTTCATATTAAATATCTCTGCATCCATGTGCCCACGTGTGCAGACTCTCTACTAGAATGGGAAGCCGCTGTTCACGACTCAGAACTTTACTAGTTAAATTCAAGTACACTTTTTATTAACTGATTTACATAACGCTAAGTGCACTGCCTGTAAGTGTGTGCTGCACTGGGGGAGCGTGCCAGAGATATTTTCACACTTGCACATTGCACAGTTTGCTCATCATTTTCCTTTTAGTTTTACAAAATGTATTGAACAGGTTAGTATCTCTGTTCCGGCTGGAACAGAGATGAATATATTTTAACTTCACTATGGGTTTCACATTTAAGGGCTGGGGGTTTTCCTGGGTTTTTTTTTGGACGTTTTCTGGGGTTTAAAAAAGGGGACTTAGTTTTCTCTGGCTCATGCTGGTGCAACCTCAGACAGGTTGGAGGCCGGTCAAATTTTGTCAACTACATGCTGGCGCGCTGCCACAGATGCTAGAGCACCACCACCTTATTGTCTTTTTATTTTAATTATATGTATATAGCCATTCGGGGTTAATAGAAATAATTTGCTATTTTTCTGGAAATATATTAGTTGATTTCGCTCCTTGCACAAGGGCTATACTGATTGTTTTTCTTAACTGGCAAAACACATGTTGATTGACTTTCACTGGTAGTATCTGCTGTTTAATTTTCTTTAACTATAAAACATGTACTCATTATTTTTGGTAAAACATTTTGTCTAAATTTATCTGAGATTGTAAAGCCTCGAGTGATTAATTTCTGATGGTTAAAGTACATATTGATATTTCAATCCTTCTGAATTTGTGAATTAAAGTAAACGTTTAGAATTCTATAATCACTGTTTGAAATCCGGTGATGTAGTTCTGTCAATTTTTATTTAATACTGTGAAAGGAACTTAAATTTCATACGCTCATGAGGGGTCATTGATCAGTGGAATGCTAGACAAATGGGCGGTCCGGTTTTATTTATGAGTTATAATTTTCCCATCCTTTTCTGGGGGTTTTGGACCTTATGTAATTCTGCAAAAACGGTTTGTGGATGGGCGAATATTTTATCACTGCTGGGTTCCGAGTATTGTAGTTGCACTGCCTGGTAGTCTGGTGCATTCCAGGGGCATCCGTGTGAAAAATAATGTAATTGTGAGTCTATGTGCTTTATGTTTCTGTGTGTTGTTGTGTTTGTTCGTGTCTAGCTAGCCACGAGATGGGGGAGAATTTTATAATTATAAATACATGTGTTCATGGAGTTTCTATACACTTGTTGTGCTTAATATTTATACACATTTGTTATGCTTAAGATTTATACACACTTGTTATGTTTTATATTTATACACACTTGTTATGCTTTACATTTATTCATACTTGTGATTAGGCACATATGTGTTCTAATTTAATACTGTTAAAGCAGGGCATGAAATAAAATAAAGTGTTATCGTTCTATTATGGCTGAGTTTCATTGCAAGTCCCATCATACTGGACCCGGCATAATTTTTGCTTCTCTAGGCTCCGGCCTAGTCCTAATTAACTTGTGGCTTCTCTTTCAAAAAAAAAATATTAAAATAAAATAAGTTGTTTTTATACTCATAAAAAAGACATAAAAGGAAAGAGGGGTTGCAAATGGTAGCAGAGCGTGGTTCATTCTAGGCTTGAACCCGTGGGTCCTGGTGTGTGACGGGGCTTGCAGACTCGGAAACATTAATGCGATTGTGTGACATAGTTGATATAGGCCCGTGTAGGCTAGTTATAAGTTGTTTAATTTGTGAGTCGGGTCGCACCACTGAGGCGGTTAATTGTGTTTAAAAAAAAAATTTGATAGCTTGTACGGCCGGGGAGTCTCAAGCGTGGTCTGGAAGATGGAATGTTGATTCGGGGTCGGAGTTTGGCGTGTTATATTGATGGGATGCGGTATGGCCCGATCGGAAATCGGTACCGGAACCGACTTGTGTCCGGTTGATGTCGAAGTATTTTTTATTCCCGAATTAGGACTTTCAGTGGACTGTTAGTTGGTTGTTGTGATTTATGTGTTGGTACGGCGTGTGTGTCGAATTGCTGTTTGCTGTTATGTGTGTGTAGTATTGTTGCTTGTCTCTTGTCTCCTTCCGTCGTGGATTGCATGGTTCAGGATAGGCCAGGTTTCCGCAGCGCTAGAGAACCCGGGGGTCTACTCAAAGGAAGGACAGTACTTGAGTTTTTCCGATTCTTGTTAATATGTTTTGTAGGTTATGTTTGTGTTAGGTGTTTAGTGGGGATTTGTTTTATGATTGTTTGTTTTGAATTGTGCAATTCTGGCGGCGGTATGCTATCAGGAATTGCCCCACCCTCTTACAGGCGTTCTCCAGAAATTTCCGGTGGTGAATGGATTTGATGAGGACCAGCTGTTGGTTTTCTTGGACCTGGTCCTGCAGGTAGCGGATTTCCCGGGGGTGTCCGATGGGGAGGTCTTGTATCTTATATACCCGTATTGCCGGAGTACGTTGGCTGATCTGGTCACCAAGGCTATGCGTCGGGGTGACAGTGTTGATGCTTTCCATGGGGAGGTGTTGAACTTCTTCCTACCCATTCGACGACGCGCCAAGCTTGAGTTGGAAAGATTCTATCGCCCACAGGCCTACGGAGAGGCGTTAGGAGACTTCGTGCGCGATATACGGAAAGCTTCCCGGGTGTTAAGATTGGGGTTGCCCGAGACAGAAGTGATACAAGCGATTCTGGAAGGACTGACTCCCCAGGAGAGATCTCGTTTGGCATTCGCGGACCGTCCACGTTGTTTTGCGGACCTTGAGCGACTGTGTGTGCTTTCAGGAAAGGTCAAGGAGGTTGACGAGTCCCGGGGAAAAGAGGCTACCGATGTCCAATACTCCAGCGGTTCATCAGGAAGAGCCAAAAGGGACAAACATGGTGGTTGGAGGAGAACCCAAGAGACGCTTAGAAAGCCAGAATATTCCGGAAGTGATGGAGGCTACAAGGGGGTGGCAAGTGTGAAGACGGTAACAACAGCTACAGCACAGAAAACAAAGAAACATGAAATTAACAGGGGAAGAAGAAATTATATTAGGGAACAAACATCGGCAAGTAGGGAGCCTGTAGTTAGGCGTCATTCTTATTTGCAGAAGAGTGAGAGTTTAAAGGTTCCAGAGGAAGTACAAGTGCCTAAGAGAGTGGTAGATGAAGAAGAGGAAGCAGAAGTAGAAGAGCGGAATTACTTCGTGGGAACAATACAAGAGGATAAGAACGCGTCAGTTAATACTGAATTACCGGACTCAAAGAGGACGTCATGGTTGAATCCAGAGGCTGCAGAATTTGTTCCGGTATTTACATCTCGGTTCGTGAGGGATCCAGATCCTGTAACATCACCATTGCCAGTCGAAATTAATTTAGTCATTGCACATGAACCTGGACAGCTGGATTCCAGGGTGGAAGATGTTGAGGACGTTGTGGTTGCTGAAAGTGGTCAAGGAATGGAATCGACAGAAGAGTCAGAAGAGCGGTCTGCAGATGCTGCGCAGGTGAGTATAGTTGTAGGTGTTAGGGAGACTGTAGAGTCTGAAGTTGCAGATGGACACAGGGATGTCCGGGCTGCAAGTGTTTCTGAGGTTGTGGATGGACAAGGGGATGTCCATGCCGCAAGTGTAGTAGAAGTAGATGAGGTAGAAGTTGAGGAGAAATTTGGTGGCAGCGTTGTAGAGTTTGTGAGTGAGAGTGATGTAGTGTGTGAAGATGTGCAGACGCCTTCTGTAAGTAGTGTTGAGGATTCCGAGGAACGGGAGGAAGTTTCAGGTGGACCAGGTGAGCAACTAGAGGAGGACGAGGATGTGCAGTGTTCAGATGGTGGTAGTGGAAGTGATGGCGATGACGTTGGTGATGAACGTGTTGATGAAAATGAGATCAGAGAGGAGGTTGAAGATGGATCAGAGGAGCAACGGGAAGATGCTGAGGAGGCGCAGTGTCAGGAGGTTGATTTGGATTATGTGGACGAAGAAGGGGAAATTGTAGAAAAGGAAGAAATTGTAGCAGGGGAGTTAGATGACGAGCATAATCCAAAGCGGAGTGAAAGTAGTGAGGTAAGTTGCCTTGATTCTGATTCTGAAGAAACCAGTCAGTACAGCTCAACACAAGATAATTTCTTAGAGAGTGGTGTCCGAAAGCATCGGATACCCAAGGTCCATCATAGAAAGGCAAGAAGAAGAGGTTAACGGGTAGCGGGTAGATGTTCCCCACACTCCCAGTGGTGTTCATCTATTTCAGGGTTGCGCCCCTGCCCACGCGAGCCTTGGTTTCCTCTATTCATCCTTATTTTTGGAGGAAACCAGGTCCTTACCCTCAGTCCTAGCAATTGACCTTTAATGATCCTTGCCCCGTTTCATCTTCCCGATGTTCCTACCCCTTTCCCTTAGTGAAAAAAAAAACCTATCTATAAGGAAGAGAGAGACTTGCCGGAAGTGACTAGATTGTGGTACTCGAGATGATCGTGGTCTTTGAGATCGTCAGTTTCCCCTGTTTAAAGGTTAGATGGAGTGATGGTGTGCTGTTGTTGGTTGTTAATAGTCGTTGATGTTGATGTTGTTCATTATAGGGTCCGAGCCATGCCGCATTCTCCGGTTTTCCTCGTGTTCTTTTTGTTGAGAGATAAAGGTGTAGTAGGTGCTGTAGAAAAGTAAACCCCCTCTAGTTATGGTGTATTCGAATGAGTAAATGATGGGATTGATGTTCGTGTGCCCTTGGTGCGGTCCTCTCTGTCTGGCTGAGCAGGGCCGTTCGCCCTTGTGTAAGGAAGTGGGCCAGCCATATAGCGAGGATGGAGATGCCTTGTGGGTCCATGTGGCTGGTCGGTCCAAGTGAGGGACGAGGAGTAGCACGGTCGCTCACATATCAAGGTGTGAGATGCCTTGTTGGGCCTTAGGACGAATATGTGAGTGGGACCGGTGGGAGTAGGTGATGGTCACCGGAGAGGGTGACGTGTTGGGGCGGTCCCGTGGGGTTGGCGTGGCGGAGAGGGTCGCATGGGGATGGTGGTTCTCCTGGGAGCAAGTGCCGCCAGGCCAACTTACCCACGATGTCCACCAGAGTATTTTAAGAAAGGGGGTACACTGCAGGGTACTTTCCCGAGTTTGAGAGTGGGGCAACCGGGTTGCCCTTTCGGGGTGGGGGTGTGCCGGTGTGAATCCGGCTATCGAAGATTTTAGTTAAAGTTTTTTTTTATTGTAATATAACGCGAACGCGAGTATGCTAAGCCGACCCTTGTACGACGAGATAAAGGGACGGTTGCGCGCGCAGCTTATGGTTGGGGTCGACTTGCCAGGTCTGGTGCAGCGACAGACTACACTCCGCCTGGCTCAGAGAATTAACCGTCTCTCTCTTCGAATATTACGACACAGTTTTCTGTCTCCTTATGACTGGCTAAGGCTTAAACGACTCCCGGTAAGAATTTCATTATTTTGTGTCTATAAGTAATTATATATATATGGGGATAATTAATAACAATATGCAACCGTATAAAATACATAATTATGTGTGTGCGGCCCGACAAGTTTTATATTAAGAGAAACGCATTATTCACTGATTTACTTAATGCTCAGTATATAGCCCATTCTCCTTTTATTATCACTGTAATAGTGTGAGAAGTTTTTCAAGTGTCATTGTCATGGTAAAAGTGTACAACATTAAAAATTAATGACTAAAAGTTAATGCGTAGTCAGGTCGTGAACTATGTCAATTCATGCAGTAGACTGTCGGGGGAGCTCTTTAATTAGCTTAACAGTAGAGAATTATTTGTGAGAACTTCCCTAGATGAAATTTTATTAATGTTAAAACATTCTTAATGCTGTGAGTGCCTTGCAGTTAAATTTTTTTGGTCAAATAATGATTATCGCTCACCACGTGGCCGTTTAACCTGCAAATTTCTGTCGAAGCATGTAGATCTGCTGCTGATGATTTTATATTACGCCACGTTTAATAAAGTCTGTTCTTTATTCAAAGTTACTTATTCCATGGCTGATTTTCTACCCTTTAAGCTGGTTGCAAAAACTTTATTAATGAAAATTGTGCTTTTATTGAGAGTTAGTTGGAGGCCCGTTATGAGGTTAATTACCTGAACTCGGGTGTACATTTCTAGTGAACAGTTCTCTAATTTATTTGAATGAACAGGGTTCTCGAACTAAGCCGGATACCTGGCTTGCTGATGGCCGTACACCTGCCTAAGCTGCGGACCATGAACAAGATCCTGTCTGAAGTCTGAAGAGGGAGATGGTAACTCGTTCACAATGTAACACGTGTCAGCTGTGATAAGGTGATATGTACTCTATTATTTTTCTTTGGGGGCCGGGCCGGCAGTGCGCCTGTTCATATTAAATATCTCTGCATCCATGTGCCCACGTGTGCAGACTCTCTGCTAGAATGGGAAGCCGCTGTTCACGACTCAGAACTTTACTAGTTAAATTCAAGTACACTTTTTATTAACTGATTTACATAACGCTAAGTGCACTGCCTGTAAGTGTGTGCTGCACTGGGGGAGCGTGCCAGAGATATTTTCACACTTGCACATTGCACAGTTTGCTCATCATTTTCCTTTTAGTTTTACAAAATGTATTGAACAGGTTAGTATCTCTGTTCCGGCTGGAACAGAGATGAATATATTTTAACTTCACTATGGGTTTCACATTTAAGGGCTGGGGGTTTTCCTGGGTTTTTTTTTGGACGTTTTCTGGGGTTTAAAAAAGGGGACTTAGTTTTCTCTGGCTCATGCTGGTGCAACCTCAGACAGGTTGGAGGCCGGTCAAATTTTGTCAACTACATGCTGGCGCGCTGCCACAGATGCTAGAGCACCACCACCTTATTGTCTTTTTATTTTAATTATATGTATATAGCCATTCGGGGTTAATAGAAATAATTTGCTATTTTTCTGGAAATATATTAGTTGATTTCGCTCCTTGCACAAGGGCTATACTGATTGTTTTTCTTAACTGGCAAAACACATGTTGATTGACTTTCACTGGTAGTATCTGCTGTTTAATTTTCTTTAACTATAAAACATGTACTCATTTATTTTTGGTAAAACATTTTGTCTAAATTTATCTGAGATTGTAAAGCCTCGAGTGATTAATTTCTGATGGTTAAAGTACATATTGATATTTCAATCCTTCTGAATTTGTGAATTAAAGTAAACGTTTAGAATTCTATAATCACTGTTTGAAATCCGGTGATGTAGTTCTGTCAATTTTTATTTAATACTGTGAAAGGAACTTAAAGTTCATACGCTCATGAGGGGTCATTGATCAGTGGAATGCTAGACAAATGGGCGGTCCGGTTTTATTTATGAGTTATAATTTTCCCATCCTTTTCTGGGGGTTTTGGACCTTATGTAATTCTGCAAAAACGGTTTGTGGATGGGCGAATATTTTATCACTGCTGGGTTCCGAGTATTGTAGTTGCACTGCCTGGTAGTCTGGTGCATTCCAGGGGCATCCGTGTGAAAAATAATGTAATTGTGAGTCTATGTGCTTTATGTTTCTGTGTGTTGTTGTGTTTGTTCGTGTCTAGCTAGCCACGAGATGGGGGAGAATTTTATAATTATAAATACATGTGTTCATGGAGTTTCTATACACTTGTTGTGCTTAATATTTATACACATTTGTTATGCTTAAGATTTATACACACTTGTTATGTTTTATATTTATACACACTTGTTATGCTTTACATTTATTCATACTTGTGATTAGGCACACATGTGTTCTAATTTAATACTGTTAAAGCAGGGCATGAAATAAAATAAAGTGTTATCGTTCTATTATGGCTGAGTTTCATTGCAAGTCCCGTCATACTGGACCCGGCATAATTTTTGCTTCGCTAGGCTCCGGCCTAGTCCTAATTAACTTGTGGCTTCTCTTTCAAAAAAAAAATATTAAAATAAAATAAGTTGTTTTTATACTCATAAAAAAGACATAAAAGGAAAGAGGGGTTGCAGTAATATGGAATAAGCATATTAATTTAAATAGTATTGTGGAAATATATGAAGAATTAGATAAGTATTATATTGATAGTAATAATATAAAATATCTAATATTAAACCATGTATATAGTTTTAAGGTTCGATTGCTATTTGACGATGGAGGTTGATTATTTTATTGTGTTATGAACATTTAATTATGTGGACAGTGTTTTTTAAAATGGACTGATTATGACTGATTATGGTAAATGATTAATGATTATGTGAATTGTATATTTTTGTGTATTAATGGCAGTGTATTTGTGTATTTTTGCTGTTGTGTATTTTATGTATTTTTTTGCGTAAACATGTATTGTAGGATTTTAAATAACTGAAGAAAGTTTAAATGATATTACGAGATTCAGGTTCTAAGGGTTAATAAATGAAGCAGGTAATAGATTTGGGTATTGAGAGGTATTGTTGTTAGTAGATAAGTGATGAATTTTCTAGTGATATATTAAGTTGAAATGTTGTAAAGAGTTTGGGTAATAGTGATAAATAAGGGCATTGGAGTTTGTTAAATAAGAGTTAACGGGAGTTAGGGAAAATAAAGTGTTGAAATACAGATAATATATAAAGAGGTGTTAGATATTTTAGGGACACAGTGGTTAGTGATTATATATGTAGAGGTGAGTAATGTGCATGGTAATTATATCTGTTGTTGATGGTGATATTTTGTAATAAGGGTATTGGTGTAGGAGTCTGCAATGAGAGATGTTGAGACAGGAAGGGACCGTTGTGTGCCGGAAAGGGTTATCTGAAAGGGTCAGGAACCAATGATGGAATGAGCATAGTGAGGGAATACACACATACTAGTACAAAAAATGAGCGGTGCCAGAGGTTTTAAATGGGATTTGTGAAGGGGGTTATTATAGATATATTGGTGTCATGATATATTAATGGTTAGAAGCAGTTAGTAGTTAAAAAGAGGTGAGTAAGGTTAGATTGACAATGCCAAAATAAGATAGAAAATAGTGAATAATAGAGAGTTACCCAAACTAGTAAGGATAAAAAGGTTAGAAAAGGAAAATTCATGGTAGGAAGGTAATTGTAACTGAAAGGTAAAGATAAATTTGAAATTGTTGTATAGAATCTGCTGAATGTCAAATAATTAAAAGTTAATAGAGAATTGTTGATAGTAATGATGTGATAAAGTTTTGCTACATGTAATGTAAATGTAACAATGTTAATGTGTAATGTCTAATGTTTTATGATGTTTTTATTATGTTGATGGCAATAGAGTGTGTGGTTAGGAGGTCGTTACAAGGGTAATGACGATAACAAGTGTTAAAATATAGTAGATTTTACAGTTGAGAGTCTAAAGTTACAAATGAAGTTGAATAAAATATTATAGTAAGCTGCCATTTAGAAAATAGAAGAAGTGAACCTAAGTTGAGTAACAAAATTTAAATAATAAAAGTGTCTGCCATGATAGTTGTAAGCTGAATTTGTAGAAATAATTAGGTGAAAGTATTTTGGGGGTATATTAAAGAATTGTTGATGTATTGTGTTATGTGTAGTTATATATATGTTGTTTATTTTCTTACAAGGAAGAAATTGAGTTTGGTGGTGGTAAAAAATCAATGTATTTTAAGTCTTGTAGTTGTGAGGTTGAAACTTTTGAATTAAAAACAAACCAATGCCCCAAACACAAACCAATGCGTCTAAAAGGGAACATATCAGTTGTAGATATGTAAGTGTACTAGACCACTATTTTAAAATTTTGTATGCAATGTTTCAGAGTTTTGTGGTGTTGTGACCGCAGTCCTGGGCTGGCTGGAGCGTCAGAGCAGGAGTGTAGAGTGCCTCATGGCCTTATGGTGTAGGGATCTCTCCGGAGAAGTCCAGTAAGGTCAGAGGGTGCGACCAACATCATGGGACCAAGGGTGAGTAATGATAAATTTTTTTTTAGTAACGTTACAGGGGGTTGTGGTGACATATCTAGACTGATCCTTTTAGGAAAGTGTGAATGAGTCAATGAAATTTGTTGTGTTTCGACACAAAAATTTTCATTGAGGGGGTTTGTAACAGTACATAATGACCCAGTACCATAATTATGGGTTATATAGGTATTTTCAATGTTTTGTATTATGTAATTATTTAAACACGGAATGGTTAGGTCCATTGTCCCTCTGGGAAAAGGAACAACGCAAATTCAGCCAGAGTAAGACACCAAGGTCGCCGATGGACGTGCTGAAATCAAAAAAGGCCATGGCGGTGTTTGTGACGAAGGACTACAATATGAATTATGATTGGGCTATAGCACGGTTCCGTCATCGCTAAGAACAATGACGCACTGAATACAATATGTGCAACGAGGCGTTGTCCAGCAAGACAAAGCTGGATGACATAAGAACCACACACACAAGCGCAAATTTACATTTGCCTCGGTCTCATTTCAACGCCATTCTTCAGAGGAGCTACAGCGATGTATCGTTGTGTGTATAACTTTTTAACAATAGTTTAAATTAACTAGCAAAAATGTTATCAGCAGTAGTGGAGCAATGAAGGCTCATCTTATTTAACAGTATAAATATATAAAAAATGTAAATTCAGTGCACACATCTATCTAATTAAACTCAGCGGAATTAAAGGCGAACACCGGTCATCACCATGGGCGTCACACACCAACATCGGATGGACACCACCACCTAATAAGCAGAGAAGTTCCTTTTGTCATTTTTATAGTTAATGAGCTCATTAATACCAAATCGATAATAAAAAGAATGTACAGGTCTGAAATTGAATGTGTAAGAATGAACGAGTGAATGTATGGCCATAACCAAATATGCCGAGGGCATTGGTTTGTGTAGTAACTAATTAACTATTAATAACTGATTTTAAGCTACAGCAATAAAGTTTACATTGATATTAATTCAACAGATAAAGCAATAGAGAGAGTAAAAAGAGATAGAAAAAGTAACCGCCATTTTGTTTTGGGTCATATCATATGACGTCACTATTTTGACCGCATGGTTGTATATGTACTACCTTAGATTGAATTAAATTTGATGGTTAATTTCAAGAATATCTTGTTATCATTTGTGTCGTCAACTGTGTTTCAAAATCTTCCTGTACATGAACCCTGGCACCCCTTAGGTAGAAAACAAGTTATAAAAGAAGAAAATGAGCCCGGCAACTAATGAATTTGGTAAGTACTCAGACGTACCAAATTATGGTATTGGTTATACATATTTTAGTAGAGTATATGTAATAATAAAAAGTAAAAGAGGAGTTATAGTACAAATGCCGCCCAGAACAAGGGACATAATCATAAAGATGAGTTATATTACAACATCCAAGAAATTTTGAAGTGGCAAAAGAGGTACTTGATGTAATTCATGTAGACTTGTGCGAAATGAATATAAATTCTTTTGGAGGAGGAAAATATTTTTTTATGCTCAAAGATGATTTCTCTCATTTTTGCTCTGTCTATTTCTTAAAAACTAAAAATGAAACTTTTGAGAAAGTGAAAATCTTCATGACTTTAGTTGAGAATCAGTTTAGAAAGAAAATAAAAGTTTTAAAGTCTGATAATGGGAAAGAAATTAAAAATGGAGATACTAAGAAGTTTTGTGAAGAACTTGGAGTTTTCCACATTAAGTCGAACCCATGCACTGCACCACAAAATGGTCGAATTGAGAGAGAGATGAGAACCATTGTAGAATCTGCTAGATCAGCTATACATGCAAGAAATCTAAATGAAAAATGAAAACTTATGGGCAGAAGCAATTAGTTATGCTACATTTACACTGAATCAGATTGGAACAAGTTCTGTGAAAGGTAAAAGTCCTGTGGATTTATGGTTTGGACGCAGAATTGATGTAAATAAGCTTAGAATCTTTGGATGTGATTGTTATGTTTTCATTCAGGATTTTAAGAGAGCCAAAACACAGAAGAAATCAGAAAAAGGAATTTTCTTAGGATACAGTTTAGATTCAAGTAGTTACCGAGTTTACTTAAGAGACAAAAATGAAGTTGTAACATCAGGAGATGTGATATTTGATGAAAAAGTAAACAGTAAGTCTAGTTGTACAGAAATTGAAGCTACCTTGTCAAATGAAGAAAAGGAATACATAGTGTCAAGTGAAGAAGAAAAATCTGATAGTGACAGTGTTTATGAAGGCTCTGTGTCTGACAATAATATGCAAAATGAATGTCAAGAAAATCATTGTGTAAAGTGTTTGGAACGAGATCAAACTGTTTGTATTCAACCAGAGAAAAGAAGTCTTCGAAACAGGGCTACTTTAAGGATGCCAGCAAGGATGGTAGATTATGTAGTTGAAGACAACAGAAACCAAAATGTAAATATGGCCATGATAGGTGAGGTAGAAGATATTTCCATTTTACAAGCACTACAGGATGAAAACTGGAAGAAAGCAATGTTGGAAGAGTATGAATCTTTGATGAAGATGAGAACTTGGAAACTAGTAAGTCTACCAAAAGAAGAAAAAGCCTTGACTTGTCGGTGGGTTTTATGCCAAAAACAAGATGGGCGATACAAAGCCAGGCTAGTTGCAAGAGGGTTTGAGCAAGAACAAGGAATCCATTATACTGAGACCTTCAGTCCTGTTGCCAAACATGCATCCTTTCGACTGATACTCAGCATTTTAGCCTCCAATGGAATGCATCTGATGACTTTTGATGTGAAGACAGCGTTTATACATGGATCTTTGGATGAGAAGATTTACATGTATCAACCGGTAGGCTGTGATGATGGCTCAGGTAGAGTTTGTGAGTTGCTCAAGAGTATATATGGACTTAAACAGTCATCGAAAAATTGGAATGCGAAGTTCACAAACTACCTAAGGAAATTAAATTTTGTTTGTTGTGACGATGATCCTTGTATTTATTATAATGGTGACAGAAGCATTATAATTGCACTATTTGTAGATGATGGTGCTATTATAGGAAAAGAAAAACATAAAATGATAGATATACTAGATAAACTTAACAAAGAATTTGAAATTACATATAATTCTGGGTCAGACAACAAATTAACTTACCTTGGCATGGAAATTGAAATTAGACATAAGGAAATTTTTGTAAGCCAACATCATTACACTGAAAAGACATTGAAAAGATTTAGAATGGAAGATTCAAATCAAAAGTCAACTCCAATGGAAATAGGTATGTTAACCGAAGAACAACATTTTCATAATGATCAGCCACTCGATAAATCTGTCCCATATCGTGAGGCAATAGGCAGTTTACTTTACTTAGCTACAGTATCTAGGCCAGATATCAGCTTTGCAGTAAACTACCTAAGTAGATATTCAAACAATCCCATGGTACGGCACTGGAATATGGTAAAACATGTATTTCGATACTTGAAAGGCACTGTAAACTTTGGAATAAGTTTCAATGGAGATTCTGAACTCGTTGCTTATTCAGATTCAGATTTTGGAGGAGACATTGTCTCAAGACAGTCAACTACTGGAGTAATTATTGAGAGGCGGTCCTATTGTATGGTTCACCCAAAAGCAGGGACTTGTTGCTACATCAACTGCACAGGCAGAATTTCGAGCTGCTGTTTCATCGCTTGATGAAAGTTGCTGGATAAAGAGACTTGGTATCGAACTTAGATATTTCAATGATATCCCTACAAGGCTCTGTATAGATAATCAATCTGCAATTTTAATGTTACAAAATACTACAGAAGGCAAAATAACAAAAGGAAAGAAGCACATCGACATTCCTAGAAAATTTATACAGCAACACATTGGAAATACTGTTTTTTTTTTGGACAAAGTAAGCAGCGTTGACCAGTTGGCAGATATATTCACAAAACCATTGTCGAAGAAAGTATTTGAACTCCTCAGAAATAAAATTATTATGGATGAGTGTTAATAAGTAATTATTTTATTATACTTGAGTGTGTCGCCATCTATGTCTGTCGCATTGAGTTATGTATCCTAGATACCTACGTTGTTATTTACGAAATATGTGCGGTTGTCATGAGTGATTCAATGTATTGTTTAATGTACTAATAAATGTCAATTCATTTAATTAGATCATTGTGTTTTATCACTAATTGCTTCCTGGTAAATATAACAATTGTAATTAATTGTTTGTTAAATATGTAAAAGGTTCAGAAAAACATCAACTACTCCTTTGCCTTAAGGATACATTAAGCTACAAATTAAAGTAAAAATGAGCCGATTATGTCACCAACAGAAACACTGAGTTAAGTTATAAATGTTCACTAAAACACTGATATATACTATTTATTGGTTTTATATTTTTTACGGCTTTGTTTAAGGTAAAAAAAATTAAAAATTTGTGGAACGATACAGAATAACAGTTTTGACAATACAGAAGTTTAAAAATCATAATTCTCTAACTTTAGTTTTTGGACAAGTAAATTTTCACATGTTGGGCAGTACATACTGTAACGGGGCGAATAAAGAGGAGGGTCTATTTTTTAATTTTATAATAATTTGGGGCCAATTTGTGTGGGCACCATTTGTCACGAAAACTTAATTTATGTAACACCCTGTGTTTAACTCTGTACCAGGCAGAGTCAGGTACGAGATGATGATAACATTGGAATGTGGGTGCGAGCGCGCGTGTGTGCCGCTGTTTGTACTCTCGAGCCCAAAGTTATTAACGGAAGTAAACTGAAATGTAACTAATTAACCTGTCACGTGATTTTATTAATGAATCGCAGAGCAAGTTGCTGAACCTGTAGAGGAAGTGGCCATTAGAGACGCTTTGGTTAGCGTCAGTTGTCGTCTACCAAACCTACCGCCGGCCAGCTGTACAATAGGCTCGCGAGCCGAAAGAAAAAATCTTTTAACAGTAGAAGTGTGAAAGTAAAACATTAAAACAGTGAAAATGAAAACCTTTTGATACAGTGAATAAATGTAAGCAACAGCCACTTTTCGGAATTAAAACAGTAATATTTTCGGCCAAATAGTGATACAAATATGGAGTGCAGCACGTGTCAACAGGGATGCCGTGAATACGTAACTGTATATCAATCAATCTTCAATTAACTATGAAACTATAAAATAACTAGAGCTCGAAATAAAGTATAATGGGGTAAAATGAATGAATGTGTGTACGAGCAATTACTGGGCTGCCTTTATTTAATATAAGTAAATTTTAACCGATAGTCAATAATAATTTGAATAATAAAAAATGCTGAAGTCTATGTGTATGTATTAATTGGGGTCTCGACCTCAAAGTTGAAATAGTTTGAATTGGAATTCTAAAGAGCATAATGAACCGAAGTTATATTATTGTTTAAAAATGCCTGATAAAAAATGTTTAATAAAAGCTGAGTTAGTTAACAAAAATGAGAGTCAAATACATTACTGAGGTAAACCTTAAGTCACGCTTATAATTCACAGGTTCGTGTGAAGAACTCCTGGCCTGTAAGGTAAGTTTATTATGGTTTATTAATAATTTAAAAGTAATAAGTGGTGGTACTATATCAATGGCGCTCGAACTTGGACAGTTTTTATAAATTAAATTTTGTATAAAAACCGCACCTATGGGTGAATGTAAGCGTGATTTAGGAGTGCGTAAAAAATTATGAAAAACGAGGTTATACGTAAGTAATACTTAATGAATGTAAAATAAGGATTGTTAAAATAGATAATAAATTCATAATTTAAAAAAAAAATGGCAAGAAATAATGAAAATGAGATAGAGGAAATAATTAATTTTAATGAATCAGCTGTCATGAGTAACCTGGGAGTTCATTCAACTCCGAATGTGGGTCAAGACAAAATAGTCGAATTAAATGTAACAGATCAAACGAATGTGACAGAGAATTCGGGGGTTCAGTTAACTCCAACCTCAACAAAATGTAATAGTAAATTTGATGATGACATGATGAGTATGTTAGTAAATCAATTTAATGAAATAAAGAGTCGTTTTGACAGTACTGATGAAAAATTCGATAAAATAGATCATCGTTTTGACGATCAAAATAGTAATTTTAATGATAAATTTAATGAGATCAGAGATGAATAAAACAACAAAATATTGATTTTAGTAAACAAGTGAATGAAATTAATACACGTTGTACTAATATTAAAGAGCAGATATTAGACTCGATAAGTAGTAAGTGCAAGGAGAAAATTAACGAGATGAATAAAAGATTAGACAGTAAAATAAATCAGATAATGAATAAAAAGGTAAGTGACAGTAGTAATATGACAACAAATAGTGAAGAAATTAATAACAAGGTAAGTGATAATTACGGTAGTGAATCTAATAGTGAAGAAAAAACTGAGAATTATAATAATTAAAAACGTGGTATTAGAGAATAAAGTGGTTAATATTGAGAGTAATAATGAAGATTTTGGTGAAGTAGAATTTAGTAACAAAGTGTTAGTGAGTGTTGATGAGGTTGTGAGAGAGTGTGAAGAGAGGTTAGATGGGCAAAGGGCAAATTTTCCCCAAGTATATTGTGAAATGGAATGTTCACAAGTGTTTTATGAGGACAGAGTTTCCTCCAGTAGTTGTGTGGAAGACGAGGTGTCTTCAAATAGTCCCTTAATTTTGTGTGGTGTTCTTGGAAGTGCCAAGAAATATAGTAAGTTTGTGGTGCCCTTTGCATGGTATGAAATAGGTCAGTGGGGTGGTGACAGGTGTTATGATGAGAGATATTTAGAGAGAGAGAGAGTATAGATAGTGATATAGAGATATTCACATTAAGTAGAAACTATAAGGAGTTAAAAGAGAAGTTAAAATTTGAAAAAATAGATGATATGAAAGACTTAAATTGTTGTGAAGATAGTACAGAAATAAATGATGATAACGTTGATAATTATGTGGGAAGCTTACCTGTGCTTAGACGTGGAGTATTAGTAGTAAATGATTTTGAAATTGAGAGGTTAAAATACTTAAGGGTGATAGATAATAATACAGACGGTGACCAGACCAAAACTAATGATGTAGACAGGTTATATGATTTAATAATAATGAGGGATAATCCAGTAGATTATTATGTGGGTTTTACGGAACAAGGTGCAGTATTAACGGGTTATTATATAAATAATAATAATGAAATGAATGTAATTAAAGTTTATTAAAATTTGTAACAATTCATTTCATATGCGTGGTCAGTCACAGGTTGAATCTAACTCGCAGCGAACAAAGGAGTTGGCAGAGGTAGCAGTGCAATGGAATGTGCGTGTTGAAGATAACCGTACCGTTCTTGGAACTTTGCGGTTGTGTGACACACACCCACAAGCGTGCAAATACCAGCAGGTGCGCAACCGACGCCGCATTGCTAAAATAAAAATGGCTATGTTCAAATTTTGTCCAGCACATGCTCATGGACATGACGGAAATGAAACCAAGTCACACCTACTACGGTGACGTAAACCACTGGACAACAAATATCGCCAACGTCCAGCACACGGGAGTTTGCACTTGTTAAATGTGCCACAGCTATGACTTTAACGAATAAGGCATTGCTTTCCGCCTTGTCTGACCGAAATATAGTTGGAGGGGATTTGGTGAACGCTCTGCCCAGTATCTCACTGACGCTCGCCTGCGCAGGCAGCCGGCCAAACAGGGCTCTTTAATAAATTCTCAATATCAAGTAAATGTGAGTACAGTTTCCGAAAAATGCAGTAGTGAGAGCAGTGTCACAGAAAAAATGAATTAACAAATTGTTTCGGACCAATATAGTGAACTTTGTAAATGCGGAGCCACGAGGTCGGAAAACACCACGTTGCCGGCGAGGGTGTTACGTAAAGTATTCAAACATGTTAAATAAATAAAAAGGGGGTTTGTTTTGTTTTGGAATGGTTTGTGTGTGTGTGTGTGTGTGTGTGTGTGTGTGTGTGTGAGCAGGCTGGGCTGTTTTCTTTAAGATAAGATGTAATAGAATTTTAGTAATATACAACCATGTCATAAATATCGTCAGAATGTTTTGTTTATTTTAAATTTTGGCAAGAAGTAATTAAATGGTTAAAGAGGTGAATAACCAACATGTTAAAAAATCTGAAGAATTTAATAAAATTTAATTTGTTTTTCTCTTTCTAAATGCGAGTTGCATATGTTATTAGTGTAACCTTGCAATCATGTTTCCATTCACAGTTCGTGTTGGGATCCTGGACAGAAGTTAAGGTAAGTGAAAATAAATACAATTTTATAATCTGTAATAAAAAACGAAATATCACATGATGATGGGGGTTAAATAAAAAATCAGTGAATGGACATTTTAAATATTTTAGTTTATGGTTATGATCTTGCTAACTTATGAAATGAGGTGTGGAAAACAGAAAAATAATGTCAAAGAATTGTAAATAAATTTATAGTGAAATTAATTGTGTTTGTGTTGCTATGTATTTTATGTAAACAATGTGTGTATGTAGGAGAAACTGATTTAATAATAATAATAATATTTTATTAGACTAAATAAATAATGAGAGGTTGTATTAAATGAATTGTAATTGTTTTGGAATAAGGTAAATTAAATAATTTGTGTTTTAAATAATTGACTGAATTAAAGAATTTGAGATTAATTAATTAATTAATGTATAGATAAATTTTGATAATGAATTTAAATGATGTTTCTGAGATTTGAACTGTATAATAAATAGTAAATGAATAAATGTAAAATGTGTTTAGTTGTGGAGTCATATGACTGTTATGTTTCAGAAGATACATGGAGTTATGTACATTGTTTGGTGGTGATAAATGTTTATATTTTTTGTGTCTATCACAGTATATGAGTGATGTAATGTAAGTAGGAAGTTTATAATGCAATTTAAAGAGAGTAAAATGTTTGAACAGTAAATTTTAAATGAGTTTCAAAGGTTTGGATTAAATGATGAAATTAATTTGAGGTAGTTATGAGTTTTCTACGGTAGTTTTCAATGGTCAAGTTAATGTAAAGTGTTGTAAAAGATAGAGTTTGGGTGATAATTATTTAAATAAGGCATTTGAATCAGTCGGCGTCAATTTTAAATGGGTGTTAGACAAAATAAGAATTTTGGGAATACAAGTAGAATAGAAACTTGAGTATTAGTAGGGACACAGTCGTGATAGTGCATATATGTAGAGTAATGAGAGTGATGTAATTGGAGAGTAATTAGATGATGGTGAAATTTTGTAAAGAGGGTGGTGTAATAAGAGTCCTCAACGAAAGGCGTTGTGGCGGGAGGTGAACCGTATGTACGTTGGCGGAGTTACCTGGGGGAGACCAGGAACTAATAAGGGAATGAGTATAGGGAGGGAACACACATCCTAAGTACAAAGAGGGTAGCGGGTATTTTGTAATAAGAGGAGAATGATTTAAGTGAAGTTAGAGAAGTTAATTGAGGTAAATATTTTTTGAGAGATTGGTGTCACCCTATGTAAATCTGTTAGTGATTGTTAGAAGGGATGACGGGAGGGGGGGTAAGGTTATATTTTAATGCTTTTTTATAAATTGAATTATTATGAATAACTGAGAATCACCTAAACCAATTGATAAGGAAAATAATTAATAGAAATTCATAATTGAAATGTAATACTAGAATGTAACAAGGTCACGAGTTAATAGAATTTGAAACTAAACCTAAATTTGAAATGTTGGTAATTTTATTCAGATACAAAGTAAATGTTTGTTTTAATGGAATGAAGGAGAGTAAATTCTTTTTATTAAATGGTCAATTAAATTGTAATTAAAGATTCAATCATTAGTTGGTGATAGCCTAGGTAAGTAGGAATAGATTAGTTTAGGTGAATTAGTAAATATTTTGTTGTACTCACTATTTTATGTTAATGAAGGTCACAAGTAGGGAAAGTTAAGAAAGAAAATGTTAGAACACACAACCAAGACTAAGGACTTCATGTAATGAAAATTGTAAATTTTGAATGTAACTATATCACACATATATATTTTACTTGTGATTCCCCAACTTTCGGGCGGTCATGGCGTCACCGAACCCTGACCGTGGATTTGGATTATTGGTAGCAAGTGTGGTTGGGCAGATTGTATCCTGGCCATACTTGTTATTTCCAAAATTGGTGAATTTAGAATTTAACCGGGGGTCAATTCAGGGGAATCACCAAACTATGGAACAGCGGCTATCATCGTAGGGGGTGATAGTGCCATGTTAAGGGTGTGTAAATCACATTTAGTAGGATTACTGGTGTCCTCGGACACCAGTAATGCCGGATTTTTTCATAACGCTGAACCAAGAACGGTATAGGCAGCATCTATACCCTATATATATATATATATAAACTTCAGTTCTTGGGGATGCAAATGGGTGCGACAGTCCACCCTCAGGAAACAACAGTGTAAGTGGAAAAGGAGCTGGCTGTTACAAGCCAGGGGCACAGATAACGCATCTGTGCATAAGGCAAACGCTCGATCCGGTTTATCCGGCGGGTGGTTACCTAATTGTAACTGGGTATAAGGGGGGAATTAAGAAAAATGATGTAGTAGGAGGAGTAACTGAGCAATCAGTGAGAGGGTGACGACCTCTGTAAACAGCGGGACATTCAATTTCACTTACTCTAAAGAGAGAGTTGGTGGTTGGTGACCCAGTTCCTGTTCAGTAACAGTTGCTATAACTATGATTCGATGATTAGTGATGTATTTCACTTATGAGAACAAACGATTTTAAGTGCTAGGCTCAATAGTTAGGATGTTAATCCACAAGAATATTTTATGATTGTAACTATATAATTTTGTGTATTTGTGTTAGTTATATACAGTGTGTCTAGAGAAAGGTCATGTTAGTAAGACATCAGCTGATGACTGGTAGGAACTATAGAACAGTCAATGTAATCAATTTAAATGCACGTGAGGAATTTGAAATATATAGAGCACATAATGACAAATACTACTGCAATTTTATATTAAACGACCACTTGCATTTCAAGTCGAATCCATTATATGACACAGCACTAAAATTTATCTCTAACTGATATCAATCAGTGTCCGGCCGGGTTTCGTCGAGTGCACACTCGCTTCGTATAAATACTTATTTGGTTTCGATATTGTGATTTTAATGTTTTAAATTTTAACGACCTCTTTGAGTGATTATATTTTAATATATATTCTGATGACGATACATAGTATTGAAACGCGTAAATAATATCATTGCGTTAATACATGTGGTCACGAGACAGGAAAAAGGTAAATATATTTATTTATTATTTGTCAATTTATATGTTCTCTTAATTATCAATGTAATTTTATTTTATAATTTTTCTTTCTATTAATTGTCAGAATATATGTTTAATAAAGCATTATTACATTTTATTACATTATTATAAAAAAAAAAAATTATTTTCTTTGAAGTACAGATTGTGTTGTTTTTACGTTCAGGATATATTGCTGATTATGTGTATTGCTAATGTATTAACTGATTTATATTGTTCATATTATATGTATTGTAAACAAATGTAGTGATAAGGGAATTTATGACAAAATAAGGTGTTCATTTTATTTTGTTTATTATGATTGTTAGCATCTAGTTAAGAGGAGTTGTAAATTCATTTAAAGGATTTTGGAATTTTGAGAGTTAATGGAAAGAGATGATCAAATTAATGGTAATATGAATCTTTGATAATGGACTGAGATTAATTTCTCTAGGTGAAGAAAATTTAAATGATTTAATTTGATTTGTTTGATTTACTTTTGATTTGAAACCGTAACGTCAAGCTGATAAAAGTTGAGAAAAGGAATTGAATTTAAAATATAGAATATTTGTATGAATTTTAGATCAAGAAGTAGAATGTAGATGTTGTGTTCAATATAATAATGAGTATGTGTACGCACCCAGTATTTGCTAAAGGCAACCCAGTATGTATGTAAGGGGAGATATATCGGTTGAGGATCTGGTATGGTATAAGGCCAGTTTTGGAATTTTATTCAGAATGTTGCAAGGTAAGGTGGTACGGTGGTGAGTACCTGTCCGATTTTACGTGTATTGGGATCTCGCCTAGAGAAGTCCAGTGATGTCGTTCATGTGCTGCCATAGTCGCCGAGCTAGGGGGGTAGTGTACCCTTGATGTGTAAAGTATTAAAGGGGGGTTGTTGGCGCCATATCCTCACTGATCCTCTTAGGGTTTAGCAATGAGAGTTTTTATGTATGGCAGAAAACCTCTCATTGGGGGGGGGGTTATTGTAACGGGGCGAATAAAGAGGAGGGTCTATTTTTTAATTTTATAATAATTTGGGGCCAATTTGTGTGGGCACCATTTATTGTCACGAAAACTTAATTTATGTAACAACCTGTGTTTAACTCTGTACCAGGCAGAGTCAGGTACGAGATGATGATAACATTGGAATGCGGGTGCGAGCGCATGTGTGTGCCACTGTTTGTACTCTCAAGTCCAAAGTTATTAACGAAAGTAAACTGAAATGCAACTAATTAACCTGTCACGTGATTTTATTAATGAATCGCAGAGCAAGTTGCTGAACCTGTAGAGGAAGTGGCCATTAGAGACGCTTTGGTTAGTGTCAGTTGTCGTCTACCAAACCTACCGCCGGCCGGCTGTACAATAGGCTCGCGAGCCAAAAGAAAAAATCTTTTAACAGTAGAAGTGTGAAAGTAAAACATTAAAACAGTGAAAATGGTAACCTTTTGATACAGTGAATAAATGTAAGCAACAGCCACTTTTCGGAATTAAAACAGTAATATTTTCGGCCAAATAGTGATACAAATATGGAGTGCAGCACGTGTCAACAGGGATGCCGTGAATACGTAACTGTATATCAATCAATCTTCAATTAACTATGAAACTATAAAATAACTAGAGCTCGAAATAAAGTATAATGGGGTAAAATGAATGAATGTGTGTACGAGCAATTACTGGGCTGCCTTTATTTAATATAAGTAAATTTTAACCGATAGTCAATAATAATTTGAATAATAAAAAATGCTGAAGTCTATGTGTATGTATTAATTGGGGTCTCGATCTCAAAGTTGAAATAGTTTGAATTTGAATTCTAAAGAGCATAATGAACCGAAGTTATATTATTGTTTAAAAATGCCTGATAAAAAATGTTTAATAAAAGCTGAGTTAGTTAACAAAAATGAGAGTCGAATACATTACTGAGGTAAAACTTAAGTCACGCTTATAATTCACAGGTTCGTGTGAAGAACTCCTGGCCTGTAAGGTAAGTTTATTATGGTTTATTAATAATTTAAAAGTAATAAGTGGTGGTAATTTATCAATAGAAGTGGAAAACCCATATACGCAATGTACATCCCTATCTTGCACATTGTGTCATATGACTTCTGAATGAAGTACAGTTACCCACTTCCATTATACACTTGTGAGTTTTATAAAATTATCCAATAAGTTTTCCTTAGAAACAAGAGTTTTCTTATTCTGATAAATTAATTATTGTAACGGGACAGTTTGTGTATACCCGGGGTAGAATGGAAAAGGGGAAACATAAAATATAAATAATAATTTGGGGTAACAACATAAATAATAATTGTAAAGTTTTGTAACGACACAGACAAGTGTATGAAATTGTATCAAGGTCAACATCCAAGACGCATACAGAACAGTTATTTTTAGCCACAGAACTTGCAAATTATGTAACTCAGAGTCGTACGATCTGACGTCAGCCAAATACGTCACTTGGAATGTGAGGCGCAGCCAGCCTAGCCTCAGAAATTGGCATAGTGATATTAATAAAACGATGCAAAGTGGTCACGTGACCCCCCCTTCTCTCAGATCTTGTAGCAGTTCATCTCGCCCAGTTTGAAATTATTCCTTGTGCCGGCCGGTCACTAACAAAATATACAAACGAAATCACGGGTGTCCGCAGTTCTAAAATGTATTTAAAAAATCAAAATTTAATGTAAATAATATCAGCTAACGAGATTTCAAGTGGGCCCAGCACCAAACAGGTGTAAAATGTGTTTTAAAGCAATCTAAACATTAGTTATGTCAGAATAACAGTTTTGGTTGAACAGAGAGTAAAATACAAAAATGTGCGGAGTGAGCAAAATTACGAAAGGAATTGGAGAGTGGCGGATCACCAGAAATTTGAGCAGCTAAGTAACCTTCGATCATCATCTAACATCAAAAAATCAGATATAAATTTTATGATGAAACCAATTTTTTTAAGCACTAAACAAATGAGATCTCATATGGGTATGGGGGAATGTAAGACGTAGTGAATGAGAGTACGTATTAAATAAGGAGCGCTGGTTTGCTCAATATAGGTAGTAAATGAATTGAATAAATACCATGGTTTTGTTTTAATTTTTCTTCTTTTAAATGTTAAACTTAGATATATATGGGAAAAGTATAGCATTGAATAATTATAAATATGGCTAACAACCAATGTTCTAAAGATAATGAAGTAAATGGAAAGAAATAACGTGCTATAAAATTAATAAATAATTCATGGGAAACAAATAAGTTGTTGAGTAAATCATTTCAAAGCAACCATCTTGTTTTCAGCTCGTCTAATTCGAACCACTGGACCCGGTAAGTAAAATTTTAAGTTGGCAACAGACAACATGGCGGCTACCAGAGTCAAAAGTTGTAAACAAAGTTAACTAACAAATTTATGCAAAAATTTATGTAAATATAAACATAACATTATATAATTAACAGTACTTTCATTAATACAGGTCTAAAGCTAATCAATGTCTGAAAGTTACCTTAGCTTTGGCATTGAAGTTGAGGTCTACGGGTGTCACTACATTAAAAGTCAATTTTGTGTCCTGATCAAATTTCCATGGCCGATCCAGTGTTGCCTTGACAGTGTAATGGATGTGGCCATGTTCTCCATCAAATGATGACGGTAGCATTGGGGGCAGCATTGTTGAAAATGGATAAACATGTTCACCAGCGGGTATCTCAAGTTCACCTGGAAACAAATAATATATGTTTAATGTTTCTTCTTAAGGAGAGGGCTGTCTTGAGATACGATTGCATAACTTAAATTGCACTCATTTTGAAGCACCTAGAATGTACGATTTTTTTTGCAAAGTTATACAAAAATTAATAATATTAAATTACAGTGGAAAACGTTTAACACCAAAACGGTTAAAACAAAATATCAGTTAACACGAAATATGGTTCAGGTCCTGATCACTGCTCATATTTTACAATTACAGGTTGTACGGTTAACACGAAAGATTTACCTACAAAATATCGGTTAACACAAAAAAAGTCATAATAATTTACTTGCTGGCTTTCAATAGCTGCACAATAAATAAATCCATACATGCATGTCCTAAAACACTGCAAATTGAAAACTGTAAAAGTTACGAGTTCTTACCACTACCAATATGCTTTCATTGCTAAGCCGTGTTCATCAAAGTTTAGAAGCCAACTTCGGAAGGTGAAATGTTTGACCACATTGATAAATTAGAACAATCTGCTGAAAATAAAGTACTGCAGAATTGTGTCCAAAAGAAATTAACAGACTATTTTAAAAATAATTGAACACTCTTCACCATAGGTGTAACTTGGAAGGCCCCCCCCCCCAAGTTCCGAGCATTATACAATTTTGTTTCCAGTTGTTTATAAATAAAAACTAACAAATAGTCAAACAGGAGACAGTTTCTATGCTTGCGAGCACAATAAGCACTATTTCTCAACATCTGTACTGTTGTCAGATGACTAGTTGCCATAAATTTATTATTCTTATTTCTTTCGAAGAAATTTGTAAGGGGAATGTTTGACAGATTTGAATGATATAGGTCAAAATAATATTTCTGTTCGAAAAAACAAAAAAAAAACACTAGAGACCTAATTAACTGGAATAAAATGTGTGCCTTTTACACAAACAAAGACTTGTTTTGGAACACCGCAAGACGTCGATGGCTTTGTTCACGAATCTTAAAAGACGGTCTATTTGTTAATGATTACTGATACAAATGCAGTCGGTTACTCGGTCGTGTACGTAGTCCGTTAAAGTACACATCGCTTTGTAATGGGGCAAAATGGGGTATTTTATTTTATTAAATTTATTTCATTGTCAATTGTAAATCCCATGTATAATTACGGTAGCAAGTCCCCTACATAAAACGGTGTCAGTCAGACAAAGAACGCAGTCACACAGTTTTACAAGGTGTGACCGTGGAACGTAATTCCATTCCTGGAAATCAAGTGTTGTGTGTTACGCATTCAAGTGCGCAACTGGAGCACGCGCGCAGATAGGACGCTAAGACGCCTCAACCGAAGTCAACCAACATGGCTAAATTGTGAAATTTGTTTGCCACGTGCTAGGTTGCGGGCAGAAGTACAGCCAAACCATGCCTACTACAGTGACGTAATGAATACTAGTGCAATATCGTCACCGTCTAATACACCTGGACAGTCCATACTATGTGAAAATTGACGAACATTTTGACAGAAGGAGGCATTGGTTTCCCGTCTTGACCAACGGTGGAAGGGAGGCACGTTGGTAACGCTCAGCCAGTCAGTCGGAAAAACAGCATCTATAAGTGCCGGACTTGAGCCGTTTGTGCATCCGCCGACTGGACACAGTTTAATTTCGCCGGCATGTAAAAAGTGTAGAAAAAACGGCGATTCGACGAAAAAGAACTAAAAATTTTATCCTAACATATTCCGAAGTGTAAAAAATGTGAATAAGAACAGCTCAGGACGAAGTTAGTGGAATGAACAACAAATTCGAGAAGTGTGAGAAATAGAAGAAAGATATGTACACATATGCAATGCAGCGCGTGGTCATCAGAAAAACACGGGGTTAAGTAGTCGACTCTAAATTACATTAATTAATTAATTTCAATTTTATCAAAGGGCCTAAAATAAATAAAAAGGGGGTTAGTATGAATGTTGTGCGTGAGCAGGCTGGGCTGCTTTCTTTAATATAAGATGTTTATTTTAAATTTTATTTATATGAGATTGTTTCATTAACATAATATTTAAAGAATGTTTTTGTCTTAATTATTTGGAAAGAAGTGATAACATGATTTGAGAGAGAAAGAAATGAATAATTCATAACTTGAAAACAGTTTAAAGAATAAAATAAAATTTTAGTTGTCTACAACAATGCGAGTCGAGTGTGTTATTTTCACAACCTCAAAATCACGTTTGCATTCATAGATCATGCGAGTACCCGGGACCCAAATTTAAGGTAAGTGGGAGAATTATATTGTTTTTGTAAATGTGTATTAAGTAAATAAATTCACAATGGCACCCGAACAGGGACGAGTTTTAATTTTTTTTTGAAATTAAAATTCCGCACCTACAGTGAATAACGTGATTTGGAGGTTGGGTAACATGCGCACTAACGACGTATAAAAGTTAGTAATTAGAGCCATACTATGTTACTTATGTGATGTTATAGGAATAATACTGTGTATATTTAAGACTGAATTTTATATCGAGGAAAATATAATAAGTTATATAAAAAATGAATACTAACAAAAATAACAAGGAAGACGTCAGCTTAACTGACGTTGAAACAGAGAGCTCAGTAAATGTTGATGCTAACGATTCAGGCATGGAGACAACTCCAAACCTGACAGATGAATCCGTAATAATTAGTGAGGCGGGAGCAAATTCAACTCCTGTAGCAACTAAAATAAGAGAAAAAGAGTTGTCATTAAATGACTTATTTAATCTTATTAATAATAGATTTGATATTAATAATAGTAATTTCAATGCCAAATTTGATGAACAAAATAGTAAATTTGACAAATTAAGCAATGACTTTGATAGAAAATTTGATGAACAAAAGAGTAGTTTTGACACCAAACTTGATGTACAAAATAATAAATTTGATGAGTTGAAAAACCATATGAATGAAATTAATAAGCATTTAGAAAAAACCAATGAAATATTAGAAACTAACTTTAACAAATTAGAACAGAGTGTTGAGAAAGTGGTAGAGTCAGTAGGGGAACAGATTAAAAGTAAAGTAATTCAAATAATTAATAACAAGGTGAGTAATAACGATAATTATAATAAAGAGGTAACAAGTGATAACAATGATATTGAAAATGGTAATGTAATTGAAAATGTGGTATCAGAGAGTGATACATTGAAAATAGTTAGTGATGATATAGAGATAGATAGTGAGATAGTGAGGAAAGTGAGAGAGTAATGGGTTGTAAAGGGGTAGGAATAAGTGTTGATGAGGTTGTGAGAGACTGTGATAAAAGTTTAGATAGGCAAAGGGCAAATTTTCCCCAAGTTTATGGTGAAACAGAGGTTTCACAAATGTCGTATGAGGACAGAGTTTCCTCCAGTAGTTGTGTGGAAGACAAGGTGTCTTCAAATGGTCCCTTTATTTTTTGTGATGGTCTTGGAAGTGCCAAGACGTATAGTAAGTTTGTTGTGCCCTTTGCATGGAATGAGTTGGTTCAGGGGGGTAGTGACAGGTGTTATGACGATGAAAGATGTTTTAAGAGAGAGTTGTGTGCAGATAGAGAGATAATATTATATCAGTTAAAGAGAAATTATAAAGAGTTGAGAGAGAGGTTAGAAGTGGTGAAGATAAACAATATAAAATACTTACCTTGTGAAATAGAGATGGATGGTTATTTTAATAATACTGTTGTAGACGATAAACGCTTATTTGATGTAATTGATATAGTAAATGAATATGATGATAAAATAACTTACCTTATGTTGGACAAAAATACTGACGGTGACAAGACCAGAATTCCAAATGTAGACAGGTTGTATGATAGAATAATAATGTGGGGTAAGCCTATAAAACATTGTTACTGGATGATGGAAACATTTGAGAACACAGATAGTTATTATAATAAGAAAAATAACGAATCGAAGATCGATAAAAATGATTTATGTTTTAAATATGTTAGATATTTATACGATGATGGAGGCTAAATATAAACTCAATGAATGGACATTCTAAATATTTTAATTTGTGGTTATGACTTGCTGAATTAGGAAATGAGGTGTGGAAAACTGAAAAATAATGACAAAGATTTGTAAATAAATTGATAGTGAAATTAATTACATTTGTGTTGTAAAATGTATGGTATGTAAACAATATGTGTGTGTAGTAGAGATTGATGTAATAATAATAATATTAATATTATTTTGGTAGACTAAATAAATAACAAGAATAATTATGAAGGTAATAAATGAAGTGTAATTGTTTTGGAGTAAAGTAATTAAAATATGTTGTGTTAATAATTGATGGAATTAAAATGATTTGAGATGTTTAAATATTTTTGATTGAGTTAGAATGTTATATAAAGAAATTTTGATGATGAATTGAAATTATTTTAGGAGATTTAAATTTGATAATAATTAATAAATAAATAAATGTTAAATTGTGTTTAGTTTGTGGAATAACATGGTTGTTAAAATGTTTCAGAAGGTACATGGAGTTATTGGTGTTTGGTGTTTATATTTTGTGTTTATGACAGTGTATGAGTGATGTACTGTAAGTATGAATTTTATAATGCAATTTAAATAAAGTAAAATGTTCAATGTCTAAATAGCAAATTTTAAATGAAATGTTATGTAAAAGGAAGGTTGATAACTAAGAAAAAATTTTGGAAAAGTTAATGGTATAGTAAATGATAAATAATTGATAATTAATTAATAGAAGTTCAATTGAAATTAAAATATAATGTTTATAATTTTATATGCAAATGTACGGATGTAAGGTGTGTAATTTCTGATCAACCTTAAATGTGAATTGTTTGTTTTAATGGAATAATCGCAATGTTAATTATGAGTGTATTGTATGTATTATGTTAGTGTAGAAATTTTAAATATAACCAAACATATAAGAGTTGACCTTCCGTGAATTGTAGTAACGGTGTCAGTGTGAGCCTTATATGTCTTTTGGTAGTTTCCCCACATTTCGGGCGGTCACGGTTTCACCAGACCCAGGCCGTGGATTTATGTAAGTAGATACAAAATTGGTGAACTTTGAAATTGAAAAGGGGGTAACAGGGGAAACTACATAACTATGGAACAGCGGCTATCGTTGAAGGTGACGATAGTGCCGTACTAAGGGTGTGTGAATCATTTTAGTAGGATTACTGGTGTCCTCGTTATCAGTAATACTGAATTTTTATATAACGCTGAACCGAGAATGGTAGAGACAGCGTCTATACCATATATATGTAAACTTCAGTTCTTGGGGATGCAAATGGACGCCACAGTCCACTAGCAGGAAACAATAGTGTGTGTGGAACAGGAGCTGGCAGTTATAAGCCAGGGGTATAAGGGGGGACTTTAAGTAAATGATGAAGTAGGGGGGTAGCTGTAAATTCAGTGAGAGGGTGACGATCTCTGTAAACAGCGGGCGGTCAGCTTATAACACGACTCTATGGAGAGTTGGGGGTTGACAATCCAAAGAGCTGTTCAGTAACTGTTGCTATGACTATGACTCAATGAGTAGCGATGTATGTCCCTATGAGAGCAAAATGATTTTAAGTACCAGATTTGATTGTAATGAATTCAAATAACATTGTAGGATGATAACTATATAATTTTGTGTAAATTTGTGTTAAGTGTACGTAGTATGTTAATGGTAAGAACTATAAACATGTGTACTTTATATAATTTTGAAATGTAGCAAGAGAAAGGTCATTCACATGATGATGAGACATCAGCTGACTGCTAGGGTTATAAAGGTAGTATGTCACTTATAAGTGATTTGCAAAATTTTTCAATGTAATTAAATGTTTCAATAATAAACTTGTGATGTTTTGAGGGTTAGGTTAGAATTTGGGTGATAATAATGTTTTAAGTAGGGCGTTTAAGCCAATCAAATCAATTGTGAAGGGGTTAGAGAAAACAATATTATTGTGAATAAACGTACGGTAGAATTTGAGTATTGATAGTGACACAGTAGCTATGAGGAAAAAATGTAGAGTAATGAGTGATATATTGAGGTAATAAATGAAGGGAGATATTTTGTAGATGAAAGTGATGCGATTAAAGAGTAATTAGATGTTGGGGTGATTCTGTAAGGGGGTGGTGTGATAAGGAGTCCTCAACGAAAAGCGTTGTGGCGGGAGGGGAACCGATATGTGCCAGAAAGGGTTACCTATGGAGGGTCCAGGAACCAAATAAGGGAATGAGCATTGGGAAGGGAACACACATCCTGAGTACAAAGGGGTAGAGAGTATTTTGTTATAAGGGTGGAATGATGCGAAATGAGTTAGAGTAGTAAGTTAGAGGTAGTGAATGGGTGGTAAATGTTTTGATAGATGGGTGTCATACTAGTTAAAGCTGTTAAGTGAATATTAGAGTCAGAAAGGGGGTAAGAGTATATATAAATGCCAAGTTGTAAATTGAAATGTTATGAATAACTGAGAGTCACCCAAACTAATTGAGAATGAAAATATTAAAGAAAGAAAGTCATAGTTAAAATGTAATAATAATTGAAACAAGGGACAGATTGTAATAGAATGTGAAAATAATTAAAGCTGTAAAGTGTGTAATTTTGATCAATTTAAATGTAAATTTTATTGTTTATGGTAAGATAATAATAACCATGTTAATTTCGAATGTTCTATTTTATTATGTTGTATTATGTTCGAAGATAAAAAATTGTAAAGATGTTTCATGTATTTTACAGTGTAGCTTTGTGTAGTGTATATATGTCAAGGTCGTTCACTTGACCCAGAGAGATCAGCTGATGACTGATGTTAGAGACAGAACCATTTTCTGATGATTAATTCACACAATGGTGTTGCTTAATTGAATTAAATGATTTAAAATTTTTCTGAGATCGATAAAAGAGATATTTTGAAATTTTTTTTGAAATATTAAAATTTTTTTGAAAAAAAAATTTTATTTTTTATGCCTGCCATATAAATGAGGTTTTGAGATTTGGAATATATCGTAGTTTATATGTATTACTAGTGTACTAGTGTGTTTAGAGAATTATATTGTTTAGTATGTATGTATAAACAAATATTAGAATAAGCGAGTTTATGATTTAATAAGATGTTCAATTTGTGTTTTTTATGATTGTTATTAGTAGTGAAGAAAATTGATAGAGAAGGGTAGATTCATGTAACAGATTTTTTATTTTTTTGGTTTTGATGAAAGTAATGGTAATATAACAGTTTGATTTGGAACTTAAATGAAATTTTTAACCAAATTTAATGATTTGAATTTAATTTGTTTGCTATATTTGATTTGGAAAAATGATTTTAAAATATTTTAGGGAGTTTGTCTAGAACGTAATAATGAGTATGTGTGTACGCACCCAGTACTTGCTAAAGGCAGCCCAGTGTGCATGTAAGGGGGAACATATCAGTTGAGGATTTGGTATGGTATAAGGCCAGGGGTTTTGATTTTGGGGGTGGAATGTTAGAAGGTGAGGTGCATTATGGTGCGTATCTGTTCGATTTTATGGTGTTGGGATCTCGAGTAGAGAAGTCCAGTAATCTCGGTCAGGTGCAGCCATAGTCGCCGAACTAGGGGGGTAGTTTACCCATGATGCGTTAAGAATTAATGGGGGTTTGTTGGCACCACATCCTCACCGATCCTCTTAGGGGTTTAGCAATTTGAGTTCTTCTGTCTCGACAAAAGACCTCTCATTGGGGGGTATTGTAATGGGGCAAAATGGGGTATTTTATTTTATTAAATTTATTTCATTGTCAATTGTAAATCCCATGTATAATTACGGTAGCAAGTCCCCTACATAAAACGGTGTCAGTCAGACAAAGAACGCAGTCACATAGTTTTACAAGGTGTGACCGTGGAACGTAATTCCATTCCTGGAAATCAAGTGTTGTGTGTTACGCATTCAAGCGAGCAACTGGAGCACGCGCGTGGACAGGACGCTAAGACGCCTCAACCGAAGTCAACCAACATGGCTAAATTGTGAAATTTGTTTGCCACGTGCTAGGTTGCGGGCGGAAGTACAGCCAAACCATGCCTACTAGAGTGACGTAACGAATACTAGTGCAATATCGTCACCGTCTAACACACCTGGACAGTCCATACTATGTGAAAATTGACGAACATTTTGACAGAAGGAGGCATTGGTTTCCCGTCTTGACCAACGGTGGAAGGGAGGCACGTTGGTAACGCTCAGCCAGTCAGTCGGAAAAACAGCATCTATAAGTGCCGGACATGAGCCATTTGTGCGTCCACCGACTGGACACAGTTTAATTTCGCCGGCATGTAAAAAGTGTAGAAAAAAACGGGGATTCGACAAAAAAGAACTAAAAATTTTATCCTAACATATTCCGAAGTGTAAAAAATGTGAATCAGAACAGCTCAGGACGAAGTTAGGGGAATGAACAACAAATTCGAGAAGTGTGAGAAATAGACGAAACATATGTACACATATGCAATGCAGCGCGTGGTCATCAGAAAAACACGGGGTTTAAGTAGTCGACTCTAAATTACATTAATTAATTAATTTCAATTTTATCAAAGGGCCTAAAATAAATAAAAAGGGGGTTAGTATGAATGTTGTGCGTGAGCAGGCTGGGCTGCTTTCTTTAATATAAGATGTTTATTTTAAATTTTATTTATATGAGACTGTTTCATTAACATAATATTTAAAGAATGTTTTTGTCTTAATTATTTGGAAAGAATTGATAACATGATTTGAGAGAGAAAGAAATGAATAATTCATAACTTGAAAACAGTTTAAAGAATAAAATAAAATTTTAGTTGTGTTACACCAATGCGAGTCGAGTGTGTTATTTTCACAACCTCAAAATCACGTTTGCATTCATAGATCGTGCGAGTACCCGGGACCCAAATTTAAGGTAAGTGGGAGAATTATATTGTTTTTGTAAATGTGTATTAAGTAAATAAATTCACAGCTTGTGTCTTTCTTAATTCTTTACTGTTGTGACTGTTTTGGTTTTTTGTGTTGATAAGTGCTGGGAAATGGGAGATAAGAAACGCAAAAGAGTAACACTGCTTACTTTCTTTGAAAATTGCTTGACTGGCAATTTGAAAATTTCTTTGTGTTGTGACTGATTTGGCTTACTGCTACTACTGCCGAGCATTTTGTGACAATGTGCCTAAAGGAGTGGATGTGTTTACGAAAATTGGGTATACGAATTGGAAGAACTGAAATTGTTTATGTTTATAGGCCTACAGTATATTTGTTCTAGGTAAACATAACTGGAAGTAAAACTTATGAAGAAAGGTTTGTTGATGGTTAAAAAATGAAATTGTCCCTCGTTTACTAACTAAGAATTATTACTAAACTTTCTAATTTTGTATATAATATATTTTATTTATTTTATTATACAGATGGTCTCACTACACACTTGAATTTATGAAGCTTTACCCTGCCCCCCAAAGTTAGGCCCCAAGTTACGTCCATGCTCTTCACTATAGGAACTTTAAGAGACACACTACATAATTGTACAAGAAAATCTAAATCGCACTCTAGATTATGAACAGCTACAGTCCATGTGTACTACACTTTAAGAAAAATTATCCACATTTTTTTGGAAAAATTAACCAGAAATTATTCATGAGGATAAATAAAATGTTTACATGTAAGTACCTTCTGAATATTCGTTATTGCTTTATTTTACTACACAATACAGTATGCTAGATTATATCTAGTACACTATTTGTTCATTTGACTCATTTGGTTTGACTTTTTATCCATTTAACATGAAATTCAGTTAACAGAAAAAGCAACTGATCCCGACAATTCATGTTAAAAATTTCCACTGTATCAGGTTTAATGAATACTGCAATACAAGGGTTGTGAAATAAAGTAAAGAAATTGAAGAAGATGTTAAACACTGCATAATGTACGTGCTCAGTTACTAATAACAGTTGATTAGTATTGTAAGTCATGTCGTGTAAGCTACTATACATGTTACCTGTTTCTTAATGTAACATCATAACGGAAATGGCCACTGTCAACTGTCAGTAACAGACCAGACTGTTATTCAGAGACTGACAGTACATGCAACAACTTGTCCAAGCAAAACTGGAATAAAGGCGTTGGATTCTGCCCTTCAAATTAGTCATTTCTGTGTGTTAGTTCAACTTGGGGACTGACGCACGACACTGAAGTGACGTAACTTGGGAACTGACATAATAAATCTCATTAATTTTAGTTTGTTTATAATTTAACACATTTGCTGCTAATGTCACAGATCCGTGACGTGATACATGTTCTCTGTAGTGCTCATGTGACGAGTCCGTGACATTCACTCAACTCACAGAGTAAGCATGCACTGTGAGAGGTTTCCTCTTTGTTAGCATGTAGTGAAACCATTATAAAATTTCTGTGTATTTTTAAGTTTTGTGTTTCCTCGTATTGCCAAAAAAAGGAGGGAATTTATGAAAAAACAAAAATGCAGGAGCACCTAGGGTTCGTAACATAAAAATAAAAACCTAAGCAGTGAATATGCTAAACAATGTTTTTGTTTTCTGTACATAATTATCATTATTGATATGTAGTATAACTGTTCAGTTAGTGAAGACTTTATTAGTTCTGTGTGTGTGTGTGTGTGTGTGTGTGTGTGTGTGTGTCAACTGACGGAGGGGAAGTTTCATGAAAAGGATTTTGTACTTATTTTACAACTTTCTGGTCACCTTATCAACATGTTTGTTTTAAAAGGCAATCTATGTACACACTTTGAGTACATCATAATCATAGTTAAGGCAAAAAAATGTGTAACATAAGTCAATGCATTTTCAAACAAACAATTATGATTAAATCACATTTGAACTCTGCAACAATAACTATTACACAATGTGATTAATACTGTGAGATTCTCAAGAGCACTGGATACTACAACAATATGGCTAATTAACTTAATATACGTAGGTAATATACATGATATGTTAGATACAGTGCGTATATCAAGCAACTATTCATATTTCAGGATGTAACGTGATTAACTACACTTCGCCACAAATATATATTCTAAGTTTGTTCAATGTGATAAGATTATTTAGATAACTAAGACATTAAATTTCATAGTGCATTAAAACAATTTGTGTAAACATATTACTCACACAGGACCCTCCACAATCATTATACATGTTTATTTCAGATCCACCATTGTTTTATCATTTCTTAAAAATTTATACTTTATTTACTATACCGGTATTACTTCACAATATTTTTCTGTAAAGTCTTAGTTCTTCAATTTAATACTTCACCAACATGATATTTCTCAAGTTATGTATATTAAAATTGATAAAATACTAACATGCTAAATGTGTGTGTGTGTGTCTGTTAATGTTCTACATAATTCACAAAATGTAACTACTGCCAATCAGTTTTACCTATTTTAGAAAGGTGAAAACAAAGAATGTACAATTTTCCTGTGCAGAAATATATAAACAGTTTTTATATGGCTTGATACTTTTTTTAACTCGTTAGTAAAAGAGTTAACCTGTATTGCTTAGTTACGTATTTTGCTAATACATGTTTAAAAAACAGCATTTATGGTTCTCGTTTACTACAATTGAGTAATGTACCACAAGAGATAGTGGACTTCTGTTCAGTGTACTCAGAGCATCATGAGACTAAGTTGGTAGTTATAATATTGAGTGTCTCATGGCAGAGGTTAGACTGGCTGGGAAGCAAACACAAATGGTGACATTATTTCTTTACATATAAGGAAAAGTCATTTCCCTTACTAAAGGTACTAAAAAACATGAAGATCATTGGAATGCCAATGTACATGGAGATTATACCAAGAAAATATAAACAATTTCATCAGAAGGGTTTGATCGGACTATTACGATCTTTAAAATTTAATTTTAATACAAGCAGAATGATCACTGTTGCACACCACTATATAAAATTATCCCGATTAGCGCTTTCAAGCTTCACAGCTCATCGTCAGATCGGAATTAAACCAAAAAGCTGAAAAACCCCTTCACTCACATCTCACCCCACCCTACTCACACACAACAAGCTATAATTGAATGTCCCTCCCCACCCTCAGCCCTGTCCCACCATCTGGACAGATACTTATTTTTCTACCAAATTTTAACCACTAACACAACTTTCTTGATTAAACTTCTGTTAATTTTAATAGTCTGGTCAAATCCTTCTGATTACATTCAATACCATAATAAGTTAGGTTTAAAAAGAATTTCGACTTGAAAAGAATCAAAGTATCAAAGAACTTCATTAGCTAGACATATAAGTTGCAGAGGTTATCCACTCAGTACAATATGAGAATATCGATACACAAAATGAAAGTAATAACCATTAAATGGTCCTAACCGGTGTGATGTAAGATAGTCATTGACAATAATAAATTAACACACTCACTAATGACATACAGTCCACTTACCACCAGGAGCTGAGCTGAGTTAAACACAAACATTTTGTAAACCACAGAAACTTAAAAGCAAGTAGCGCACTCCCATTGGGAGACCCTAGCTAATTGACCACTTTAATTATCTTGGGAATGATATCAGTTACAATTATGATAGAGATGACAATAGCAAAACCGACAAATTCAGAAAAATACATAGAACTACATAGCACACAACACTAAAGCACATGGTTACGATGGTCACAAAGCTGCAATTTTATACGACCACGGTCAAATCTATTTGTTGTATGGATATGAAAGTTGGATCTTGACAAGAAATCAAGCAAGCATCACAGATGTCTTTTTCATGGAAAGTTAAAGGCTGTAATCTATTGGATGGACTGAGTAATGAGGTGACTTGAGAGTATTATGGATGGTATAACGACAGATTGGAAACATGGAGACAACATACAGAAACAAATGGAAAGATACCATCTGAAGAAAGAACACATGAATTCCCTAATCTGATGATGACGAGACAGCTATTAACCTTTGCTTTGATTTACTTTTATCGATAATTCACTTTTAACTACTTAACCAAAAGCTTTGGTATATTCGATAATGTACACTAGCAAATCTACTGGTAGTTATAAAACAGCAGTAAATTTATTATAACGACTTACACAAGTAATATAACAACTTACTGTTTCCACCTCCAGCCAGGTTGTATTTGTTGGAGAAATACTCTTCTTCGGCAGTGAAAGTGACTGTTTCCTGGTGTGTATCACCATCGTTTTTCCTCACCGTTTCACTCTCACTCCATGACACTTTGGCCATACCCTCAAATTTTATAATTATTGCTACAATAAAACAGAAAGGAGAATATATGCTAAAATATTGTTTAAACATTTCATTAACACTTCCCCATCCACACAGGCACACACATAATTCAATCGTTTAAGATCATAATCTGAACTCGTAATAGAAAAATATCAAATCATCTTGGTACAACTGTGTGTGTGTGTGTGTGTGTGTGTGTGTGTGTGTGAGAGAGAGAGAGAGAGAGAGAGAGTTTCACGGAAGCTGCGATAAAAACAATACCAAGCCAGGCACTACAAAACGAAACCCGTGCCATAATTAACAATAAATTAAATAAACTCTTGGTAAACAAAGTAACAAATAATAATAGTGTCCTTAAAATAAATCAGAAATAGTGAAAGAAAATAAAATTCTGAAGCAATTAAAAACTAAATTGAATGATAACAATGCCCTAGTTACGAAAGCAGATAAAGGTAATACCATTGTCATAATAGACAAAGACGAGTACGCATTAAAAGTTAATGAAGTCATAAAAAACAATAATATCACAATGGTACAAATTGACCCAACCGCAGACTTTGTCAAAGTTTTAAATAGCAAAATCAACCAGTGTACACACCTGTTTGACGTCTCTACACGCCGTTCGTTGAAACCCGTTAACGCGGAGGCGCCTCGATTTATTGGCCTACCGAAAATACACAAACCCAGTGTACCGATCAGGCCTCTCGTAAACTTTACCACTGCACCGACTTACGGTGTATGCAAAAAAACTTGCAGCGAAAATAAAAAGCAGTATGAGAATAGAGAATTATCACGGTATAAAGAATAACATTGAATTTGTTAATAAAATGAAAAGCATTACAATACAACCCAACTACAAAATAGCCTCTTTTCACATTGTTGACTTATACACAAATGTCCCTGTACAGGAAACACTTGCTGTCCTTAAAGCAAATCTTATTAATACCAGAATATGTAACCAGGAAGAAATTAACGAAATAATCGGGCTATTAGAAATTATATTAAGCCAGAATTACTTTACATTCAATAATAATTATTATATCCAAAAAACAGGTCTAGCCATAGGGTCACCCTTATCTAGCCTGCTGGCTGATATATACCTAAATCACTATGAGAACACATATCTGCTCAGTAACAAAAATAAGTTCTCCAACAGATTAGTGTCGTATACGCGCTACGTTGATGACACTTTTATAATTTTTAACGGTACATTGCGGCAGATAGAAAACATGAAAAAATACATGAATAGCGTTAATAAGAACATACAGTTCACCCTTGAAACGGAGGAAAACAACAAACTTAACTTTCTCAACTTGACAGTCACAAGACTAAATAGCAACTTCCGATACCAGATATACCGGAAGCCAACTACCACAGATATCACAATAAACGCTGAGTCGCATCACCCTTTCTCCCAAAAAATGGCGGCATATAACAGTTTCGTGCATAGACTACTGTCCATACCAATGGAAAAGGAAGACTTTCACGAAGAACTTAACACAATTAAATATATAGCTAGGGCCAACGGTTACAGTAGCTCAACTGTACACAATCTAATTAGAAAACATCGAAAAAAGGAAAGTAAAAAAGAAATACGTGAAGGTAGTGAAAATGAGACTAGGTACATAACATCATACTATGGTAACACCCTACCAAAAATTCTATACAGCGCGTTTAGAGACGTAAATATTAGGATGGGGTTCCGGACCAGTAACAACGTTGGTAAGATACTTCGACAAAACCCCCCAAAAGCAGTTGAAGACAGGACAGGTGTTTATAAGGTTGTGTGCAGCGACTGTTGTTGTTTCTACATTGGACAAACGGGTAGAGCGTTTAAAAAACGATTTAAAGAACACCTGCCCAAAAAAGATCCTAGCAGAATAACATCAAATTATGCACATCATCTGGTTGACAATATCATAGTTATACGGACTTTGCAAGTAATTTTCAACCCCTACACATATGCAAGAAAGGGAGATACACGAGTGCTGTCGAGGAGTTTGAAATATATAAGGCATTTAAGGACACAAACACAAAAGAAATCCTCCTAAATGAACAGTTACAGTTTCAGTCAAATTCGCTATACGATACGGCTATATGAATACAGACAAAGTCCACAGTGCGCGGCGAGCAATAACATAGGCTCAGCAGTCGACTGTTGTAGTCCGGGATGCGCATTTCGGCTTTGTACGTGCTCCAAAGTTTAAACATTTTAGTGTTGAATATGTGTAAATTATGTTATAAGTTTTTATGTTTTGATATTTTAATTAAATGATGACTTCTGCTGAGTGACAATACCTGAGGATGGGACATATGTCCCGAAACACGTCGTAGTAACGAAGATAGAAATAAAGCCACCAGACGGACAAACAAAATAAGGTAAATACTTTATTCAGTCAATATAATATATATTTTACATTCAGATTATATTTAGTTTTTACAGACACTTGACCTTCCCTCAGCTCCTACAACCCCCCCTCCATTTTCACACACCACAGATGTTCCAATACATGCACTAAACAGATGTTCACCAACCTTACATCCTCTGTTTAGTTGTTCACTGATCTCTTTGACAATGGCTTAAGAAGTTGAAACAGCTGTCAGAGTTAAATAAAAACTGTGAAACGTGGCTTAAGAAGTTGAAACAGCTGTCAGAGTTAAATAAAAACTGTGAAACGTACCAAGTGTTTATATATTTTTAAAAACCTTTGTATTTTTATATTGTTGCTCAGAGTTTGAGAAGTCATCTTGCAACTTCTGTTTAATGTCAGTCTGAATTATTGTTTTAGCACAAACTTTTCTTTAACATTCTAGGTCATAGGGTCTTCTACTACAAATACTTGAGATTTACAGATATTTGCAGAATTATCAGTTGGGTTAGAAAAAACTGGACCTAAACTGATTGAGGTCAAAAGTTGAGAAACATCAATTTTACTTAAATTTTTAACTTGCCTTTCTGAAGGCCATGTATCATTAGTGTTAATTGAAGAAGTCTCTAAATCTTCATTCTCTAACGAGCCAAATTCAGTCGATTTGACATTAATTTCTGTCATCAATGATGAACCTACATCTTTTGTTTTCTTCAAATTCAAGAACAGAGGACCCATATCCGTCACTTTCAGAGCAAGTAGACTTACTAGACGAGGCAATTCAGATACAAGATTAAAACAATGCCTTTCTGTTTAGTATTTTCATTAACACACGTCCATCTTTGAGTAGTTATTTAGCTACTTGTTTATTAAATTCAGCTCCACTGTTTCTCATTCATGACAAAAAACCTGGTAGTATTACCTCTCTTTAATTCTTGAAAAACTATTAACAGTGCACAGATCACTGGTAATAACGAGTACGTTTTAAAAAACATAGCCAAATATTAGGTAATAACACAAAATATAACCTCATTAGCACTCACAAAACAACACAATAGTTTAGCTGATAGGAGCAGGTGGGTACATGAACATGGCAGGGGAGGGGAGGAGAGTGTGTGTACCATCATGCTGTGCCATGTTACTGCCAGCTGGGCAAAGTCATACACAAACCGGCCACCTGAACCCACATGCGGTGTTCAGTCAGAAGATTAGACGAACAAAACCTGTAACAACCAGTTAAGCATGGGTATGCACAATGGCTACAAAAAGTTAGTATTGTTTTATCTTATCTTCAGATTTGTAAGTGAGATGGTACAATATTTTTCTTTGATTGGCTTATTTTTCAAAATATAAAACATTTTGATAGCCAACCAAACACCAGGAGCAGCATTGGTCAGCCAAGGATGAGGTGGAGTGACAGCATGTAGGACCATTGTTATAAAACAGGACAGAGTCCTAACAAGAAAGTTAAAGAAGAAGAATAAACAATTTTGCTGCAGTGCATTTACCGTCTCCTTTAGCGCCCCTCAACCTCATGTGCTCCTGGGCATCTGCCCAGTTATAAACAGTGGCCTGGGTTTGTTCAGAAGTTTATATATTTTTGCTTGTTATTCCTCCCTAATAATTTAGACATTATTTAGGTTATTATTCTTGTAATAATAATTATGCATGTTACAATTTAGTAATATGAAATGCTATAGTTCAGTCACGGTTTAGATATGGATGATGAGATCCTATGAGCTCAAACGGGAAAATACAAAAATATACTGGGAAGTCTGGCAGATCTGAGTCTCTTAAAACAACACACGCACACGCACATAATGGAAAACATGTAGGCTGCTGTTAACAATCTATTAAAATACTTAGAGAGCTGTAAAAGTTGTGATAACAACAGATAAGAAAAATATACATGAAATTGGTTATTAATAACCATCCGCGTAAGTGCAGTAATTCATACAGAGACGAGTCTACCACTTTTTAAACTGTCTGATTAACACTCATTTACAGTTACACGCACTTAGTAGCTGTTTGGACAATCAGGTGATTCACACTGTATTACAAATTTGATAATAAAGATCTTGGATGAAATACCTGATGGCTGTTGAACTCATTATTTTTTCTTAATTAAGCACTTTTCTTTTCTGGCACAGAGGAAGACTGCACTGATATGTAGGACACAGCAAAAGATTTCATATAGAGTTTTGTGTTTAGCGTCCACATATTTATTTCTTCAAACTCTCTTAGCACATCAGTAGCTTAGCACAACCCTGACTTTAAATAAACACAGAAGTATTGTGGCAATATTAAAAAAATTAGGTTCTTAATCATTCAAATGACATTTATATTTAAAATATTTGAAATTATATGACCAAGCCATTCTAACCTTCTACTCTTGACAAACTGTAAACACAGGCGACTCGTTTTGCTCGTTCAAACGTGGTTGCCAATGCTACTACCCAGCCATTGTACGGATGAATTACAAGTGCAGAAATACTTAAAAGCCTTTTTATTAAATATGATATCAGCATGCAAAAGATAAAAATATGACAGAAAAAGTCAGTGGTAGTTATTTACAAAAAAAAGGGGATAAGAATGTTTAAAAAAATAATTATTATTATATTGATGTTTCTTGTGTATAAAGGTTTTAGTAATATTCCCACTCTTAAATTTAATAAGGAAATTGACAAGCAACATTTGCCTGATCAAACATGATTCAGAAGCAACTACAATACAACAGATCACCTACAAACAATAAACATATTTCACGAATATATATAAAAAACCTACAATTATTACACAAGACTACTTTGTACAGAATTTGTTGGTCAAGAGGAAGGTTTGCTCCAACCTACAATCAAGCTATAGTGAAGATGTTAGAAGGCGAAGTGACAGTTATGGAATATGTGCAGATTGATAGCCATAATAACATGGCGCATAGTCTCAAAAGCTATTACGTTGGTATCAAGAAGTGTAGAGAATATGATGACAGCCCTCTGCGACAAGGGCAAACTACTGAGGTGAATTGACCTGGGTAAGATTCACTTTTGAAAGATATCACTAGCAAGGGACAGTCAAACCCATAGGATAATAATCAGAACTTATCTCAAATACTATTTAAAAAATAATAACATTAAACGCATAGAAATTCTGTTTAGTGCAGTAGTAAATATAGTTATACGATGATAATAACATCAACATAATGACTTTAGCAAAACAAATTCTATATAGGCCTAAGGTCAACGTTATGAACGTTATATAATGCGAAGTTATGCATTAAATTTAATTAATATGATAATTAAGATGATTAACTATTTAACTGACAAAGTTATTAATTAAAGACTGTGTAAAAAATGTAAATTTGTTATGCTGTTATATGCCTAATCTTTGATTAATAATCTATATATTAATACGTGAAGAGAAAACTTTGTACCCCTTTTTAAGCATATTGCGCGCACGGAGGAGTGTGAGATTTGGCATAGTTAAAGTTTATATGGAGAAGGAGTGCAGAAAGCTAAAATTTATATATAATATGTGTTGCAAATACATTAAATTAAATAAAATATAACATTCATTTGCACTTGAAAATTCATTTAAACTTTTTCAAACACTGGTAATTGTTAAAAATAAAATAATTTTGTTGCCAAGCAATAAAATTATAATTTTTCATTTTAGTGTACGTTCATACTGCCAATGTCAAACACATAATAGTCTGTCGTTTGTTTACGTTCATACTGGCAATGTCAAACACATAATAGTCTGTGGTCAAACAGTCGCACAGAGTAGAGATTGTCGCCAAAGAATTTTAAAATGTTGCCAACAAATAATTACTGACAGATTGACTGAATGAGCTGTGAATTTTGTGTGATTTCAAATGTTCCTTTTTCAATAGTCTGTGGAGTGTATGTCACGGCAAAAAAGCGTTTATTTTATATTCTGTATATTAGATATCTGTGTTTTATATATTAATGTGCAGTTGAAAGTGAAATACAGCTTGCTTAATATACACCTGTTGCAAAAGGAAAATTTTGTAGCAGCAATTTGAATTGACTTACTCTCGCCTAATTATTATTGGTGGTTTCAAAAAAGTGAGTACATTTTATTATTTTTAAATTAAACCCTGTCTAATCTTAGTTTCAGTAATTTCATTACATGTTTTTTTTTACATTCAGATATTCGCACCTACTTCCATTATGCCTCGACATAGAACATTGACGGGTCGGAGTGAGAGACAAAGAAGAAGGAATATATATTCGCGTGAAAGTCAAAATGATAATAGACCAAATGCAAATTTAAATAGTGTAAATAGTATAACATTGACGGGTCGGAGTGAGAGACAAAGAAGAAGGAATATATACTCGCGTGAAAGTCAAAATGATAATAGACCAAATGCAAATTTAAATAGTGTAAATAGTATACAAAATGATGAAATTATTTTGAGGGATACATTTAAATGCGCACTGAATGTCATTCCAAGAAATTTTAATACTTTTGATTGTGGATTAATGCATTTACAATGCAGGTTTTGCAATGCAAAACATTTCGAATCTGAGGTCACTTTAGGTGAAAGGACTGCATTCACTTCATGTTGTCATAAGGGTAAAGCAATATTACCGGCCTTAAGTAAAAATGAATACTTTAAATCATTGTATGATGGACTTACTTCAAATGAACCTTCAATAAAAAGAAAGTCAAAAAATTATTTTGAAAACATTCGTAAATACAATTCATCATTTGCTATGGTTAGCTCAGAAGCTAAAATTTCGGATACAGTTACACGTGGAGTGTATCATTTTAAAATACATGATGTTTTTTATCATAGATCAGGTCCAATGACTGCTGGATATCAGGTCCAAAGGGTAGCTCACCATGTTATGCGCAATTATATTTTTATGATGTTGACACTGCTGTCAATTATAGATTACGTGAACACTATAATCAAACATGCAATAACAATATAATGCGCGAAATCTCTCTTGAATTGGAACGCATTAATCCTTTCGTTCGGTCATTCATTGCAATGAAAGATCATTGTCAGAGAGTTGAAAATCAAAATAAAGAAATTTGTATGCTCATTAAAGTAAATCGTGATTTAGATCTACACCGTTATAATGATGCAGTTCAAACTGATGTAGCAGTAATATTTAGTACAGTTGATGGTGAGCCACCCTTTGAACGAAATATGGTTTCGTTTTCAAAAGTTAATGGTACCATTAAAAATATCTCTGTTTTGGATTCATCATTGGACCCTTTAGCGTATCCATTACTTTTTCCAAATGGTGATACTGGGTGGCATATCAATATTTCTCATAATGTACCAACTACATCTAATTCAAGAGCGCCCAGAAATAAATTAACCATGCTTCAGTATGCAGCCTATCGACTTGCAATTAGAGAAGATTTTAGCATGTTGCACCATTCACAAAAATTATTTCTGCAGTGGATAGTTGATATGTATGTGAGAATAGAGGGCACAAGGTTACATTTCATTCGACAAAATCAAACAAGTCTTAGGTCTGAAGTTTACAACAATTTAACAGATTATTTAGAATTGAACCCCAATGCCAATAATGTTGGCCGTAGAGTAATTTTACCATCTTCATTCAATGGATCTCCAAGAAATATGTATCAGAATTATTTAGATGCAATGTCAATTGTACAACATTTCAGAAAGCCTTCTTTGTTTATTACAATGACTTGCAATCCAAGTTGGCCTGAAATAGTTAGGAATATTGGTGTAGGTGAGTCAGCTAATTTTCGACCTGATATTGTTGTGCGTGTATTCAAGTCCAAACTGAAAGCATTAATTGAGGGCCTTACACTAAAAAAAATCTTCGGTAAAGTTGAAGCACTCATTTGTACAATTGAGTTTCAAAAGAGAGGACTGCCTCATGCTCACATTTTACTCTCTTTAAATGACCAAGATAAAATTGTTAACGCTACCGATATTGATAAAGTTGTATCTGCGGAGATTCCTAACATTCAAACACATCCTACATTACATGAATATGTTGTAAAACACATGATGCATGGTCCATGCGGTGTACTTAATCCAAATTCTGTATGTATGAGAGATGGAAAATGCACAAAAGATTATCCAAAACGATTTAATGAATTTACATGTGAATCATTAAATGGATATCCATTATACAGAAGGCGTGATAATGGTATTAATGCTGAAGTTCGCGGTAGTTGCCTCGACAATCGTTATGTTGTACCATACAATCCGTATTTACTTGCCAAATTTAATTGCCATATAAATGTTGAAGTATGCACTACAGTTAAAAGTGTTAAATACATTTATAAATACGTGTATAAAGGCTATGACAGTGCATCTGTTGAATTAGGTTCAGAGAGAAATGAACCAGGTCAAGAAATACAAATTGATGAAGTTAAAAATTTTTTAAATGGCCGTTATGTTGGATCAACTGAAGCTGTATGGCGCATCTATGAATTACCAATGCATTTTCAATTGCATGTCATCGTTAGACTTGACATTCATTTACCGCGTAGACAGAATGTTTACTTTCGAGAAGGTCAAGAACGTCAAGCAATTGAAAATGCAAGGCAAACAAAATTATTAGCATTTTTTGAATTGAATCGATCAGATCCATCAGCGCATGAATATAAATATATTGAAATTCCTTTGCATTATGTGTGGGAAGATTCCCGAAAAAAATGGAAGAAGAGAAAGTGTGGAGGTGATAAAATCATTACACGCATATATGTAGTATCACCAAAAGACATCAAACTTTTCCATTTACGATTGCTTTTATTACATGTCTGTGGTCCAAAATAATTTGAAGATGTTAGAACATACAATGGAATTATACACACTTCTTTTGTTGAAGCGTGCCATGCTCGCGGCATTGCTTCAAATGATAATGAATGGCGCGAATGTTTAAATGAAGCAAAAGAATTACATTCACCAAAACAAATGCGAAATTTATTTGGTTACATTTGTGCATTAAATGTGCCAGCCAATGCACTGGCGTTATGGAATGAATTTAAAGTATATCTTAGTGAAGATTTTTTGAGAGATTACAACGAAGAAGTATCCTTTAACACAGCTCTATTAGAAATTGAAGATATTTTGAATGTTGTTAAATAACGACTTATGACCTGCTATTGCCTCACGTTGTTGGCATCAATTTGTTAAAAGCCGAGATCATCGTCCCGTAAAAATTTATTCTCAGGGTTATTTATTTAATATGGGGTCTTGTAATTTGTTTATTATTATTATTCAAAAGCTCGTTCTTTATTATTAAGTTGTGGATTAGTGATTTATTCCACCCAATTCAACCTATTGTTGAATCCGGTAGTGAATAAATCGGTTACTTACACTTTTTATCGTCGTTTTAATTATCAGTTTATTTGGTTTAAAAATGTTTTTTATTTCACTTCTTCGAGTTGATTCGCTTGAAGTTCCGTTGGCTCTTCGAATATCAGCTGTGGCGAGATGATCAGTAATGTCCTGCCTATACACTAACATAAACATACACAAACATGATATTTACTCTAATCTGTAATGTGTAATAATATATATAGGATGGTGCGGTTGGAAAAAATCATTCTATTTGAACGTTCGCTCTGGAAGTCTGGTGCCAACCGTCTCGGTTTTCTCACTAAGCTGTATCTACTGTTTACAATAAAAGCCAACTCTTTTAAAAGGTTCATATGACAATAACGGTTTATTCAACTCTAGAACAATAAAATTTGGTACAATAATATAATTTACTTTCCTTTTGGTTAACAGTTAAATTAAAACATGGACTCTAAAACATTTAAAAATCTCAGGTTGGTATGACTGCATTTGGCTAGTCAAATAATTTTTGTTAGTAAACAAATAGGTTATAATGTGTTATTAAACTTGTAATGTTAATAACAGTAGTGGTAGTAGTAGTTGTAGGTTCTTTGAGTCTGCAAAATACACATATCTAATAAAATGCTACTGTTATAATAAGTAGATAAAACATAAACTCATTGATTATTAATTTGAAAGAATATAAAATATGAACAACTGTTCATGGTTAAACATTGAAATTATTGTAGGTTCTTGTAACCTTGTTTGTTTAAAATGTATTAATTATTTTCCATTGATGCATTAATTGGTTAACAAGTGATAACAATTATTAGAATTCAGTGTCATGGATTATAATCATCTCCTAGATTGGACGTACATAACACAGGTATTGGTAACTCATTTGATCTATTTACGTTACCCTCTGGTGTAACTCTTATTTGGTTATTGAAACAAAATATATAACATTCTTATCTTCCTAATGGTTAGGGCACATTTTCCCTTCATTGATTGTACAATGTCTTTGCTTATACTAATACATTAGAATCATATAAATGGTTAAAATTGTCGTTAATGAAAGCATTCAATTTTGTCATTAGGAGAATGATCACTGTTGCACACCACTATATAAATATCGGTATGGAGAACCATCCATGACTTCCATATTCTAAGATTTAAATTTAAAATCATTTTCGAAATGAAATATTCCCATAGAAACTACTTCTTTCTACTTACTGCTTCAGCCTTAACCACAGTACTGTGGTCACTAACATATACCACCTCACGTTATCGCACTCGATTTTCACTGATGATGGAAGTCGATGGCACTGCCGAAACGTCTGGTTTTGTAGAAAACATTGGACTACGGCCAAATATCCCGGGAAGGAATTTTAACAAAAACTACTTCTTTGTTGCCGATAACGTTGTACACATATATATAAAAAATATGCATAAAATTAATGGCTTGTATAAGTTAATGATTGATCTCCATTAAGTAGTGCTCAAGTTTCCAAAGTTTTAATGTTATGATGTCCGTAATTAAAACATCAGAGCAGGTTTAGTGTGAATGAGGGTACACCGTGGACTAAAATTTTCAATATTTCCTATTGAGCGTTGCTTAGAGTAAAGCTGCGAATCTACAGTGTATGTTTCACAGAACAAACACGCGAAAAAGAAGGAGCACTCCGAAGTCACTCATGGACCCTCAGCATCTTGCAGAGGGTTCATTCCCTAAAGATGAAAAGTCTATCTATGAATCGTTCCTCTGTAAACACGTGCAGTTATACTGCCCAGCGTTCCACAGGAAGCAAATTGATGTCCATTTTTTCGGCTTGCACGCGTTATGTTGGTGTGGGTTTCGGCACTTTCCATTTAAAAAGCGTGCAAATGTAAGAAAATAAACATGAGTGAGGCCAGAAATAACGCGAATTTTGTGTGTGTGTGTGTCTTCCCTGCCTTTTTATTGCTGTAGTCATAATAATAAAATGGAAACGTAAACATTACATAACTGAGATATGCTTACCTGCCACGAACGATATATTATTTTATACATGTACGAGGTGTGTTCAAAAAAAGACCGAACTATTTGTGTAGCACGTCAACTAGCGCATAGAGCGAGCTGCAGAATTAAGTGCTGCTAGCGACAGGTTTTGACGCCTGAATGCCGTTTTCTCTGTTCCGTCACGATCTTCAGTCTTCGAGCTACACGCGCTGTAGTAGGCACGGGCACACACCGTCCGGCGGATTTATAACGAAGTCAGAATAAAGATCTTAACACAACGTGTGTGTATAAAATGTTGCTGCTGACTTCGTAAAATCTTTACAGAGCTATTTCCATTGTCTTCCAAAGTTTTCATTACCATTTGCATTGGTGCACAGTTGTTGACCGATTTCAAAACGGGTCTCTTTCTGATCGTCATCAACAAACACAGTAAGAATTTTTCAGTGATACGATACATTTAAATTTTTCTATCAAAATTTAATTTTACGATCTTAAATGGATTCTGTCAGAAAGTATCGGCATTTAAACGATGATTTACAATTACCACATCACGAGCTCTCTTCCCATGATCTTCGATATCGCTTTGATCTGCACTGACCATTGTTTTTCCCTCTTTAAAAATTCTTAAACTAATCGTTCGCCTCAAGCAGGCTTCCGCGTATGCTTAATTGAAAACCAGAATGTCTCTGAAAAGTTTTAACCTAGTTTTGCTGCAAAATTTCATACGCACACGTTGTTCTCGCGGTCTTTCTTAATCGGTTTGTCACTAATCCACCGGCCAACATGTGCACGTCCCCACTCAATGTGATATACCTCAAAGACTACTGCTAATAGCGGAACACAATAATTGGGTTTGTTGTCAAAAACTATCGCTAGGTGCGCGCAAAGTCGCGGCGCGTCGTTTGTGCGGATTGATGTTACTCAAAAAGTTTGGTCTTTTTATGAACACACCTCATATATTAACTCATACATAATTTACATTAAAATGAAAAAATTATAATTTTATTGCCTGGCAACAAAATTATTTTTTTTTTAACAATTACCATTGTTTGAAAAAGTTTAAATGCATTTTCAAGTACTTTACTGTTGTTAAAACGTAAAAGGTTGCAGGTAAACTACCCCTTCCCCTTAACCGATCTTCACCAAAATCGAAAATCCTTGAGATCTCTACAATTCAGGGACGTATGCAACAAATTATTTGATTCTGTTTGAATTTGCGGCTGTTATCGTTTGCCATAGAAAATACGCTTGATAAAAAAACGTTGCAGGTAAACTACCCCTTCCCCTTAACCGATCTTCACCAAAAACAATAGGTCTTGAGTACTCTACAAATCAGGGCTGTGTGCAAAAAAATATTTGATTCTGTTTGAATTTGCGGCTGTTATCGTTTGCCATAGAAAATACCCTTGTTAAAAAAACGTTGCAGGTAAACTACCCCTTTCCCTTAACCGATCTTCACCAAAAACAATAGGTCTTGAGAACTCTACAATTTAGGGCTGTATGCAAATAATCTTTTGATTCTGTTTGAATTTGCGGCTGTTATCGTTTGCCATAGAAAATACCCTTCTTAAAACATAAAACGTTGCAGGTAAACTACCCCTTTCCCTTAACCGATCTTCACCAAAAACAATAGATCTTGAGAACTCTACAATTCAGGGCTGTATGCGAAACATTATTTGATTCTGTTTGAATTTGCGGCTGTTATCGTTTGCCAAAAAAATTTCCCTTGATAAAAAAAAACCGTTGCAGGTAAACTACCCCTTTCCCTCAACCGATCTTCACCAAAAACAATAGGTCGTGAGTACTCTACAAATCAGGGCTGTATGCAAAAAATTATTTGATTCTGTTTGAATTTGCGGCTGTTATCGTTTGCCATAGAAAAAAAATCTACACACAGACACTTTTCGAAAAACGACTTTTTTCATGTTTTGAGTGTAGTACAATCAGAATCTGCAATAATCTCAAACACGATTTTTTTGCCATCACCATACTTCCATTTCCTTAAGGAATATGGAAGTAATAAAAATTATCCCGATTAGCGCTTACAAGCTTCACAGCTCATCGTCAGATCGGAACAGCCGATGAATTTTGTCATTGTTTATGTATATATCTGAGTTCCCTTCCTTTTGGCATTGGGCATTTAATCAATTAACTGATGTTAATTCAATTCGCTATTAGCGTTCTGTTACTTATATATTACTAGACAAGCATAATATAATAGTTGTGGGTATTTGATACTTGCGTAACTGGTCGTTCGTAGGGTTTACACTTTTTCGTAATTTTTACAATTAATCAAAATTCTTTAATTAATTAATTAAACTTTTACAACCGCACTACACTCACTCCTATGCTGATATACTCCGAATTATTTCACTTGAAAATATACTGCACTATTTGTTTCAGTAGTCATAACCTCCACTCATGGTTTGAGGTTAGCGTATGTTTACAGCTGACCATTGTCAAACACACATTTTTCTGGATGAACGGCGTGCATGTAGCTCGTCTCGTTGTTGGTGATAGACTGTTGTCGCTTCCTCTGTCGGAATGATGCATTTCGTATTTTTTATGGGATCTGATTGGTCAATATTTTTTAATTCGTTTAATCTCGGCGAACTTCGTTAAAATAGACGCTTAGAACCGCGTCACTCGCTGCCGTCGAGATTATGAATTTGTGGTCGACATACCCACGCGCAAGGGCCAAGCATCACACAATTATTTTTATAAGTCAAATATCTTACTTATAACTACACTGATGTCATTTTAACTACCCTTATCGTTTCTAAATTTTCATGACAATTATTTTGAATCCCCTCATCATATATTTCGGATTCGGGGTTGCTGAAATCGCACTTGGTATACACACTTAGCGTCCATTAAGCTATTAATTATTTTTAATACATTGTTTTTATTCCATATTTGATGGTAATAACGTATTCTTATCCTACTATACACTTTTCACTTAAAACTATGCCTTAATATTAACACTATGTCTGTTTTCATAGGTTCAATACTAGGTCTATGACTATACATATTTGTTTTTACTTATATTTTAATAATACTAACATTAACTAATTTCTAATAGGGCCTATTTACATATTATTGGGTTTAGTCACCATTGGTAGCGTTCTTTTTCCCTATTTTATTGGTTTATTGCCTTAATTATAGTCTGTCAGGTAGGTTTGCCATACTTCATGGAGTTACCTTATTGTATGCTTGGTACTCTTTACACATTATTCTTATTGTTATTTAAATGACAATTATAATGGTTTCAATGACATTGTGCTGCAGTTCATTCTGCATTGGTACTGGTTATCACCTTGGTTTAGTTGTTATCAAAATTGCTTGCAGCTAGTTGTTACTATAGGTTTGTTGTCATTATTGTTATTTTTATTATTTAGATAGTTATCTAGGCTGAATTTATTCATTTGAACAGTATTCTGTCCCACTTAAAGTTGTTAGTTGAGTTACTACCTTTGTATAATAAGTTTACAACATAATTTGGTTGCATCATGCATCTTTGTTATTACAAGCATATAGTTATATTGGATTACATTAATATAGCTTTTATATTTAGTTATTATATCATCTATTGTGTATAAAACGTTCCTTATATCATCTAGTTACTTCCCAGCTTAATACATTTTGGTTTGATATTATTTTGGCTTTGTTTTTCTTAAGTTTTAGTGAAAACTGGTTGCCCAGATTAGGTTATGTTGCATATTGGGTAAACAGTAATGTGTTGTTGCTGGTTGTGTATTTCTGCATTAATCTGGTTAATTGGCTTTTATTCAAGGATGGTACATGGGTTATTAGTTATTATTATTGTACTTTTGGTTTACTCTTTTATTGTCTTAATTATTGTTAATTAGTGGGTTTTTACTAACATCAATCCCACTGTACAACTGGTCATTTGTATTTTGGAACCTAGTCTTCTCTTTATGTCTACACATCATTTAGCTAATATAAACTTATCCTATTCTTATTCAGTTTGTTGGTGATTCTTTATTTACAATACTTAGTCCTTATTGATTACAGTTTATTTAACTTGGACAAGGAATGTATTCATCAAACGAGTTGTGGTCAGTGTTGACTTTACCATACAGCTTAGGGATTTATATCATGTAATTAATTAACATTTCTTCTTTCTTCTTAGTACAATTATTCCTTCATAGGTTTATGTTAGTCTGTTATATTCCAATTTCTTTCCTTTTTTTTCTTGTGTCTGGTCTGGATATTTTCCTTCTTCTTTTCTTCACTGATCTCTTTCTCACTCTTATTTATTTTATACATGATGTTGTTTTCACTTGTCTCCTTCGCATTGTTTCTTCTTTCTTCTTTCTTGAGGGTCGTTATTGTTATGTTCTTCTCCCTGATTCTTCATTCTTCTTTCGTTGGGTTTTCATTGTGTTCTTCTCACTGATCTATTGGGTAAGGTATGTCAGTCGTCTCGTCTTTAGTCTTCTTTATGGGTACATTTACTAGTAATTTCTTTTTCATGATATTTCACTTACTTCAACATATGATACTTTCTCCTTCTGTATCCATTGTGGTATTCTTGACCTTTAATGTATTCTTAACAGTAGTGGCTTTCAAATTAATTTTCGGTACGTTGGTGGATGTAGTGTTACATGTACAGTTACAATGTTCATAATTTGTCATGTCAAGAACTTGGTTTACCAGTTCCCACGTATTCGCAGAGAACAGATGAAGCAAATGCTATTGATCCAATAGAACAAGAGTTTCTGTTTTGTGAGCATTATGAAACTGCAAATATTGAACAGCGTAATCTAATTGATCGTGTGATTCGTGAAGTTTTTCACCATGATACTGGATCTAATGTTTTTTGTTTAACCGCTCATGCAGGTTGTGGAAAAACATTCACACAAACAGCAATCATTCAAAAATTAAATTCGCTTAATCTTAGTTGCATTGCAATAGCGTTTAGTGGCATAGCTTCAACTCTATTACTTGGAAGTAGAACTTTACACAATGTGTTTAAATTGCCTATACCCATTTTGGAAAATTCTGTAGCGAATATTACCACAAATAGTAGCTATGGACGTTACATAAATTCATCATCATTGATAATTATTGATGAAATTTCTATGTGCCCATTGCAAGTGTTGAAAATCATAGATAGATTACTGCAGGATCTATGCGATGAAAATGATAAACATAAACCATTTGGAGGGAAAACGATACTTCTGTGCGGTGATTTTCGGCAAATCTTACCAGTTGTCCCACATGGATCACGTGCAACTTAAATTGAAAATTGTGTCACGAGTTGGCATAAATTTGTTTATTTTCATAAAGTAACGTTTACTCAAAATATGAGAGCCTTACCAAGTGAAATAGAATTTGTCGAATTCTTGAAAAAAAATTGGTAATGATGAAGCCCCACAATTCCCTCAGTTTGGTGAAAATATTATTGAAATACCTCAGCAATTAATAGGAGATGAAAATAATATTATTAATGAGGTGTATAGAAATATTTCTGAAAACATACTCTCAGATAACATATTGAAGTGTTATTTTAGCACCTAAAAATGATGATTGTACTTTTATTAATACTGATATACTTAATCGAATACCAGGTGAACAGAAAACTTATCATAGCTACGATAAAATAGTTGTGATGATGACAATGAAATCAATAACTATCCAGTAGAGTTTTTGAATTCTTTAACTATTAGTGGTTTGCCACCACATAAGTTAGTATTGAAAGTTAATTGCATCGTTTTACTGATCAGAAACTTAAATACAAAGGAAGCATTAGTCAATGGAACAAGAATGCGCATCAAGTGTATGCATCGTAATGCTATTGATTGCGAAGTTTTAACTGGAACCGCACGCAATAAGAGAATTTTGATTCCACATATAAATTTAACATATTCCGGTACTGTTTTACCATTTAACTTTCAAAGAACTCAATTTCCAATTATACCTGCATTTGCGATGACAATAAATAAGTCTCAAGGACAAACATTCGAAAAAATTGGAATTTTATTGAGGCAGCCAGTTTTTACACATGGTCAATTGTACGTCGCAGCAAGTAGAGTTCGATCATTCGATGGTTTGAGATTTTATATTTCCGAATATAATGGCCAAGGGCATTTAGCGAATGATGAAAGAGTTTTTACAAAAAACATCGTTTACACAGAAGTTCTGAATCATTAAATTCACTTTCAAACTATTTTAAGTTCAATGGACAACATTTATTTTTTTAACCGCCCGGTTTTTTGATTTAATGAAAAATATATGAAAAAATACGAGGCACGTATTTTTTATTTCATTTTTATTTTTTATTAATTTTTTATTTAAATTTTATATAATTCGAAAAAGATAGGCAAAATAACTGTGTAGCCTTGGCAAAACCTGGTCAGTATGACAATAAAAAAAATCCACGGAAATGTCAAAAAATGCGTTATTGCTTTTTAAATATGGCTTAGCCAAGCTAAACCTCATTTTTCCTATCTTTCATATTTTTCAAATCACTCGAAAATTAATGCATGAAAAAAAAAATTAATGAAAAAAAAATTAAAAAATTATATAAGCTTTGTAACAGATAATCTTCAAACTGTTTTCGAATTTTGTACCTTACCAAAAATGAAATGTAATCCACTGGAATTGAAAACAATGTATCTTATACTTCTATGAATGTCAAGTTTCATTTTTATTAGCGTTTATTTGATTCAATAATAACACGAAAAAATTAAAACAGACAATGAATTATATCAAAAAATAAATACGAATACAAGCTGTAATTGTTTTTTTTCAACTGTTACTAACATTAAATTTTAAATTTCATAGGTATTGCAGGGAATTAAGGCAAACAACACACGCTAATGACGTATACGTACACGCTCGCATCTGACGTAATAGAACAAAATTACAAAAATTATATGCAATGATTATAGAGGTATACTATTTGACAAAAGAACCTCAATAACGTTCAAACTTAAAAATTTAATGAATTACGGTCGAATTTCGATCACTGGGCGACCACTAGTGAGTAATTATTTGACTGTTTATAAATTATCAAAAGGTGTATCAAATAATACAAAGTTATGCGGATCTGGGTTCTCAAAACATGTTTATTATAATCATGCACTTATCATTTAACGTTACACATATAAAATACATATACTCCTGCAAATGATACATAAAACAAACAAATTCCTCCTTAGTTGGGAATATATCCTGAAATAGAACATATACATAAAATACACATAATAAAATTCACCTTATTGCTACTTCTAATTCTATACATTTTTTACGTTTAATGTATTCATACCCCAGATTTATGATCTGCTTTGATTAATATGTTTACTAGATTGAATTTTCTATTAAGATTTATGTTTATCTCAAGCTGGTTTCTTTGTAAGTTACAGGTCAGTGGTTTTTCTACGTTAACATAATATATGAAATTTTACTTGATATTGAGTATCCATAGTGCGCTGGCTAAACTCTGCATTTCTCATCCTCGTTCCAGCGCTGCCGTTGTCACTTGGTGTTTAAATTGTTGTTGATCATAATACGATCGTTTCCACTTTCCGCGTCTGTCCCGAACTCCTGTGTCATTACGTCATCAAATTCTCACGCAAAGATCAGATTGTGTAGCGGGTCGATTTTTGGGTGTTTTATTTTAACCGTTTGGGACATTATTTATATTTTTATTTATTTCATTCTGGGCGGATTATCATTGTGCAACGTATTTGTGCGTATATAAGTCAATGTAACAGAACAGTGAAACAACGTAAGACGCAGTTGTTGTCGAGGAATGCGGCAGAATATCTGCACCTCCACAAAATTCTGAGAACTTTGTACCTGTGTGTGGCAGCGCACATACGCAACTGCTCAATCCCGCTCCAAGTGACGCTCTGGCAAAAAACTAAGATGGCCAGAGAGAGAAATTTTCATCCTTCATTTGGTTTCACTACGGAAATGCTGTGTTAAGTCCCACCCACTTTTATGACATTAGCCAGTGCCTATTTGAAATCGTCTGCTATCGTCACTCCAACAACTACGTGACTAGTATGATTCGAAACTGGGACGACTAACTGGAAGGCATTGATGTCCGTCGTCTTGACTAAAATGCTCCCGGAGTGGGGAACGGAAAGACGCCGGCAGTTCGTTATCGACTCCAGCCTGCGCAGGCCGCCCGTCAACCGGGCTCGTCACAAATTTATATATTTGAACAGTAAAAAGTTTAATAGGAGGAAAGTTTATGTGACCGCGGTCGAGTAGAAAAGGGTAAAGAAATTAACTGTATAATTTTCGGACAGTAAACAACAAGAAATTAACAGAAGATGAGTGCGCGCGCGAACCACGTTGCCGGCGGTTTAAGTGTAAGGGCTGGGGGTTTTATTAGAAAATGTTAAGGGGTTCATAATTTAGTGTGTTTGAGTGAGTGTGAAAAATTTGCAGGCTGGGCTCTGTCTGTATGTCTGTTTTATATAGTGATCAGTAAGGTAAGAGATTAGCGTAAGTTAGTATGTAGAAGACGCCAAGAGAAAAAAGAAACATGTAACGTAATCTGTAAAATGCTGAGAAAAATTTTGAACAAGATTTTCAAATGAGTCTGATTAAAGAAAAATATTAATTCTCTTCCAAAATGAGTTGTGTCAGTACTTTGCATAACCTATAGACCATGCTTGTATCTAGGTACATGTGATCGAACCCTGTGACCCCGTAAGAATTATCGTAACGGTAAGTAACAATTTAATTGGACATTTAATTATAGTAATATATGTGATTGATTAGCAAAGTCACAATTGGCGCCACGGAACAGGCACGAATTTAATTAATTATAATTAATTAATTGAATTCCGCATCGACAGAGATACAAGCGTGTTCTGGGTTAGCATAGCGACCTAGCATTATATTACAAAATTTAAGTAATGACACCATTTATTTAATTAATCCATTTAAGCAATTTATTTAATTTAAGCATATCAATAATACAAAATGTCAAATAACGAAAATAACGTAAATAAAATGAGTGTCGAAGTGTTCGACGACTCGAACATTAGTAACTTTGAAGCACGCTCGACTCCAAGTGTGAGTCAGAATGAAATAGAAATAAGTGAAACAGAATCAAGAATTATGGATGAAGGAATTCATTCAACCCCAATTCAAAATAAAAACTCAGATAACAATAATATGATGAAATATTTATGTAGCATGGTATGTAGTATGAAAGAGAGTTCAGACAAGCAGCAGGCGATGTTAGAGTTAAAATTCAGTGAACAGAAGAGTGATTCTGACGCTAAATTCAATGTATTAAAGAATGATTCTGACGCTAAATTTAATGAACTAAAAAATCTGAATAATGAGTTAAAAAATGAAATACAAGAAATGAGTAAATGTGTAGAAAGTACTAATGAAACGATAAGATCCAGTTTGAATAAATTAGAACAGAGTGTAGAGCGAATGGGAGTACAGGTGATGAATGCAATGCCAAATAATGAGTTGACAAGTAATAACAATGATAATACAAATAAAAAGGTGGTGTTAGAAAATGATGGTGTAGATGTTGAGAGTGATAACGTAATTGTAGAAAGAGTAGAAGTTGATAATGAAATGTTAATGTGTGTCAGTGAGTTGGAGAGAGAGAGGAGAAATAATGTTGTAGTAGAGTGGGGACAGAGGGCAAATTTTCCTTTTATTATTTATAATGTTTATGATGATTTATTGAGTCCACAAGTGTTGTGGTTGAAGGGCAAGAGTCCCGTATTTGTAGATGAATTGAGGTGTTTATTTTTGTGGAGTAATTGTGTACCCTCTGTCCGGAATAATTGTGAGAGTGTGATGTGGTGTTATGAAGAGAGAGAGGTAAATAGAGAATGGTATGTAACAGAATTGTATAATTTGAATAGAAAGTATGATGAATGGAAAGAAGGCTTAGAAATATATTTGAATAATAATGATTACAATGATTTGATAAAAATAATTAGACCGATAGTGAATGAATGTAATGACGGAGACTTAACAAAACTACCTAACGTAGACTGGTTTAATGAGTATTCTGGTAAAATGAGTGAATTTGGTTGTTCTGGTTATGACACACAAAGTAACCAATTGTTTGTAAATAAAAAGCAACAGTGTTATATAAAACCAAGGTTGATTTGGGACGATGGAGGGTAGACTGTAAGACAATAAAAGACAATTAAACATTTTGTTTTATGTTTGTTTGACATGGCAGATTTGGACATGAAGTGAGATACACTTGAACAGTTTTGACGTATATTTTGTAAATAATAGTGAATTCATTTGTGTGTATTGTGAAATGTAATGTGTATATGTTTTAGAAAATGTTGTATTAATAATAATAATATTATTAATATTTTTGCACTCTAATTAAATAACAAAATAATTGTGAAGACAATAGTTAATGATTTATAGAATGTTGATAATAATTGAAATATGTTATTTTAATAATCAAATGAATTAAATAAGTTGAGATGTTTAGATAGTGTGATTGAATATTATGTGTTTGAATTTTATAAGGTAATTAAATTGTGTGGTGAGATGTTGATTTAATAATAATTAATAAGTAAATAAATGTTAAATGGTTTATTTTGTGGAACATAATGATTAAAAATATGTTCATAATAAATTTAGAATTGTTGAAAATCTGATTACAACATAGGATAAATTCATCATGATGATAAATAAAAAGAGTTAATGAAAAATTTTAAATCATAATGTTTATAAATTTTTATATAAATTATTTAAAAGAGAATTGTTTGTTTGATGTATGCTAATAATCCAGGTTTATTGCTATTCGTAAAATAAGGTCCATACTATAATTTGAAAGGTATCATTTTATTGTTGTGTGTTAGATATAGTTGTTGATAAAATGTATTTTCATTATGTGTGTAATTTTTTTCTAAACCAATCATTAGACGCCTGGCAGGCAATCAACATAATAGAAGTAAGTGTTGATAATGTATTCCGTGTAATTTGTTCAATTTTAAGATGTAGTTTCATTGTGTTTTAATTATGTTAGGATATCAGCTGATCAACAATACCATGTCACTGGTATATTGGTTTGTAAAGGTTACAAATAATTAATGTTTAGTGTACTACAGATATTTTGAAGTAAAGATAAAAAGAATATGCAAATTAATAAAAGATAATTCATGGGTGATAAATGTTTTATGGGACATGCAGACCTGTCCAATTTGAATTAAAAGCTGAATGTGCGTTTGAAATAATGAATATGATGTAATGTTGTTTTTGAGTTGATGTGATATAACAGAGTTGGTGAAGTATTAATGTTGACACAGTGGTAATGGAGACTTTATGTAGATTTTGAATGATATATTGTTGTTTTTATAGTTAATGAGGTTATTTTGTGTATTTGTGGTAATGAAATGAGATTGAGATTTTTGGGGAAGGCAATTTTGTATTAGGGGGTAGTGTATTTGGGGAGTCCGCAACAAGGGTTGGGACGGGATAGGGACCGATTGGCGCCGGAAAGGGTTACCTAGGGAGGGTCCAGGAACCAACATAAGGGAATGAGTTTTGGGAAGGAAACACGTATCCTATGTACAAAGGGTTAGAGAGTATTTTTTTTATATATGGGGAGAAGGCGGCGTTTTGAGTTACATGGTAAGTTGGGGTTTAGAGTGTCCTGATTAGTAGATATTTTGATAGAGATGGGTGTCATGATAATTGAGTTGATTAATATTGGAGTCGAAGGGGTAAAGATTATATAGGTAGACAGAATAAATGAGAGTAAATAATTTACATCACCCACAGTAAGGTAGAATTAACTGTTAACTAAGGAGAGGAATTTATAATAAAGAATGTACAATTGTTTTTTCAACCAGTGACAGAATTTTGATAGAAGTGAAAATAATGTAAATTCAAGAATTGTTTGTTTTAAATAATGTAAATGTCAATCTGTTTATTATTTGTATTAATATTTTGTTTATTTTAAATATTTTATGTTATTATGTTTTGTATTTCAAGTTAGGATATTACAGATATTTAAAGTGTTTTCAGAAATTATACATAACATATGTAGGTCAAGGGTTTTGTACTTGACCTAGTTAGGATCAGCTGATGAGTTCATACACCTACTAAGCTTGTAGAGTAGGAATTTAATTTTAATTTGTTTGTTTGATTAATTCAAACTAATCTTTGAATAATTTTAATAAATGTTATTTAATAAATAAATTTAATAAATATTTAATGAATAATTTTTTTGAATTTTAAAATTTTGAAAATTTTAAATTTTTTTGAAAAAAAAAAAAAAAAAAAACTTGATTTGTCGCCTGCCAGCGAGTGAATATGTTGAGTAATAATTATTTTATTGTGTATGTATTGATGATGTTTCTTTTATTGTATTGCTTTATATTGGTAGGCTATAAATTGTTCTCATGCTAGAATAAGGATGTATTTGTATTAATAGGAATGTTGAGGTTAAATCATTGAAACAAAAATTAGAAAAAAGAGGAAGAAAATTTTTTGGTAAAAGATTTTTTTGAATATTGACTTTTTTGAATTTATAATAAATTTTAAAAAGGAAGTTTTTAGTTTAATGTGTTAGGGTATCATGTAACGTGAGTGTGTGTGAGCCCAGTATCTGCTAAAGGCAGCCCAGCTTGCAAAAAGGGGAAACATATCGGCGGAGGAGCTGGAGTAATTTTAGCCAGGGATTGAGGATTTTGGGGGTAGCATGTTAGAAGGCGAGGTGGGCTGTGGTGCGAGTCTGATCAATTTCTCGGTGTTGGGATCTCTTACGGAGAAGTCCAGTGATCTCGTTCAGATGAGTCCATGGTCGCTGAGCCAAGGGGGTCGTGTACCCATGAGGTTGAGAACCAGGGGGTTGTTGGCACCAGTTCCTCACCGGTCCTCTTCGGGGTTTATCGATGAGATTTCTTCTGTCATGGACAGCAGAATTCTCATCGAGGGGGTATTGTAGCGGGTCGATTTTTGGGTGTTTTATTTTAACCGTTTGGGACATTATTTATATTTTTATTTATTTCATTCTGGGCGGATTATCATTGTGCAACGTATTTGTGCGTATATAAGTCAATGTAACAGAACAGTGAAACAACGTAAGACGCAGTTGTTGTCGAGGAATGCGGCAGAATATCTGCACCTCCACAAAATTCTGAGAACTTTGTACCTGTGTGTGGCAGCGCACATACGCAACTGCTCAATCCCGCTCCAAGTGACGCTCTGGCAAAAAACTAAGATGGCCAGAGAGAGAAATTTTCATCCTTCATTTGGTTTCACTACGGAAATGCTGTGTTAAGTCCCACCCACTTTTATGACATTAGCCAGTGCCTATTTGAAATCGTCTGCTATCGTCACTCCAACAACTACGTGACTAGTATGATTCGAAACTGGGACGACTAACTGGAAGGCATTGATGTCCGTCGTCTTGACTAAAATGCTCCCGGAGTGGGGAACGGAAAGACGCCGGCAGTTCGTTATCGACTCCAGCCTGCGCAGGCCGCCCGTCAACCGGGCTCGTCACAAATTTATATATTTGAACAGTAAAAAGTTTAATAGGAGGAAAGTTTATGTGACCGCGGTCGAGTAGAAAAGGGTAAAGAAATTAACTGTATAATTTTCGGACAGTAAACAACAAGAAATTAACAGAAGATGAGTGCGCGCGCGAACCACGTTGCCGGCGGTTTAAGTGTAAGGGCTGGGGGTTTTATTAGAAAATGTTAAGGGGTTCATAATTTAGTGTGTTTGAGTGAGTGTGAAAAATTTGCAGGCTGGGCTCTGTCTGTATGTCTGTTTTATATAGTGATCAGTAAGGTAAGAGATTAGCGTAAGTTAGTATGTAGAAGACGCCAAGAGAAAAAAGAAACATGTAACGTAATCTGTAAAATGCTGAGAAAAATTTTGAACAAGATTTTCAAATGAGTCTGATTAAAGAAAAATATTAATTCTCTTCCAAAATGAGTTGTGTCAGTACTTTGCATAACCTATAGACCATGCTTGTATCTAGGTACATGTGATCGAACCCTGTGACCCCGTAAGAATTATCGTAACGGTAAGTAACAATTTAATTGGACATTTAATTATAGTAATATATGTGATTGATTAGCAAAGTTACAATTGTACATACTACGAGTCACTTATAGTTTCACTTATTTATTCAAAGTTCCCGCATTCAAGATAATTATATCGACTGACCTTGATACAGTTTGTATATAGTTCATAGAAGCATCGCATACATTGTCCTTGTTTATGTATACATATCACTTCGACTCCGTTTACAAATCGTTTATGGCACTGAGTTTACAATTCATCGGTTAATGTTATGCCAAATAATACACTTATAAACTGTTTATGTTTAAAACTAAACGTCCGTATAAGACATTGTTAGCCAATGTTCTAAGTCTCTTTGTATTCGAAACACGAATGGTAACACTGAATTTACAACTTTTAGAAGATTCTCATTTAAAAAGACTCTATTTAAACGACTGTCACTTTTAGAAAATGAGTTCACAACTTTCTTAAGAAGGCTTCACAACTCTACGAAAAAGAAAAAAAAACTTCTCTGCTCCTCTTGGCGAACACTATCTTTTATAATCTTCGTTCCCACCAAGCTACAGTACTTCATACTTTTATGTCCAACCCCTATAGCTGTGTCTTATTGGCTTCTGGTCCTAAGTTCTAAATAATTCTTCTCCCAACATCTCGAATTCCGGAAAAAACTCCACCCAACGTCTTGAGTCGTTTCCACCACCTTCAGATGATTCGTTCTCTGGTTTCATCACCATGGAGACGTAGTATAGATGTCCACCCCTTGTCAATCCTCGGCTTCCTATAGGTCGACACTAGTTCACGTAGTCACCCCCAAACTCTGGTTAAACTCTCCTCCTACGCGATTCCATGAAAAAGCAATATTCTCACCTGTCGATCAATCCTTTCAGTAGTCTTACTGTTCGAGCCATAAATTTTCATCTCCTTGACACCTCTCTACTTCCAGCGTGTCGAATCGTGGTATTGTACCAGTGTTTTCTCGCTACATCTTCTCTGCTAACAAGCGTTATTTCTTTTCAAGTGTTACTTGGATCCCAGCTGTGTGTGACCTCGTTATTTCTTTGTTTCGTATTCTTCTCAATTGCTTCATTCCTCGAGTTCTCGTCTACCCTTTTAAGCGGTGTCGTCGTATTGTCTCGTATACATATTACCAACAATACTATCGACTATGTACAAAGTATTTCTAAGTAGGCTATGTGCTGGTCATTTCACTGTTACATTTCCGTTCGAAACAATGTAGCACGCTTCACCCAATTCGCTTCGGCTATACTTATTGTCCTTTGTTCATGTCGAGCAAGGCGTAGATCAGTTGTCTGTCAACCCATTTCTTTGAACGACTGTTGCTGCTAGCGTACACATTCATCAATGCTGTGACAGCCAACGCCTGCCCTTGTGTGTTCACATCAATCCCAAATTTTCAAAAAAAAATCTAGCGTTACAGTGTCCCCAGTTTCGATTCGGCGTGATGATCTCAGAATCCGACGAACGAAACTAGCCCTGTGTCTCCCTTACTTCCCCATGTTCATCCTTCACAACAAAAGGTTTAGTACTTGCACTGTTGTACACACTGACCCACTTTCGCTTATCACCCCCTTTACTGTCACTATTCAGCCTATTTCTGACCATTCTGGGTATATGAATTCATTTTACATTAATATTCGTACTTACATACTATGAATACAATGCAAAACATATCTTCTCATTAACATATTAATAAACATCTTAACATTCATATTAGTCCAATCGATATTATGGGCTAAAATTACAAATATCCACTACCTATTCTCCCTTCAAACAATCAAAACAAAATTTACACGCTAGTTATTTTTTTTATATTATTAACATAATTGTACATTATTTTAATACATCCTCATACTTTCATATTGTAATCAATATTGGAAAATTTTATCACGTTACTTTCTATCTATTCAAACAAGTTTAATTCAATACAATTTTTACCTTTAACTCCTTACATCATCATACGATACATGAAATAATTCTACAAAAAAAAATTCATCTTATTACTTATAATTTATTAGTAATGTTTACGTATCATTATTTATGTATTCCTTACTTTTACAACTTTACATCTTATTTTGTTTGTCACATTTATTACATTCTGTACATAAATTTACCAACTTTCTTTCTAAAACATCTCTTCTACTGATACATCTTAATAATGTATTAATCGTTTATTTTGGCAATACATTTTTTCTTTCTAGCTAAGTTAAGCTAGCCTGAATGATATGGCCGCGTCAACATCCTATTCCGTGACGAGATTCCATCCATTCGACTTCCTTAACTAATTCATACGTTATGCTACACTTCTTGTTTACCACATGGCGTAGTCACCATCTCCGCTGTCTTCATTATATCAGTCCTTTCATTTCTTCCTCAGTCCCTTTTAGTAATATACTTCTTCAATTGGCGTATATTAAATTTTCCTCGAATCCTGCTTTCGTCTCTGCAGTCTACCACTACGTATGTTGATTCGCCCAATATTTGGCTTATCTTGAACGGTCCACTGAATAATTCGCAAAACTTCTCTACACGTTTTTGAGTTGTGTCTGATTGTGTATACGTCCTGATTAACACTACGTCGCCAATCTCAAACTTTGTTGTTTTATTCGATTCGTTCATCCGCTTGGCATGTTTTTCCCTTTTGGTATGTATTTTTACAAATATTTCCGTCTTATTTTCTTGATTACAATGTGGTTCATTATATACTCGCAGCTATCCTCAAATGTTTCTCCTTCCGTCACATAACAAGTCATGTCGTAAATCAGGTAGTAGTACGTTCATTCTGTCATTTTGTGTTTGCGTTGCCGTAGCGGCTTTCTCTCCTCGTACACATTTTAATTTTTTTTTCACCCTCCATCCTTCCTGCGGACGAGGTCGATGCCTTGTTATTTGTAAACTCAACCGTATTTACTGTATGTCGGTCGACAGGTTTGACAAATGGGTTTTTACCGTCTCTTTCTACCCACCCTGGTCTCGGCGAAAATCCTTTGTTCTGCGTAACTGTGTTACTCGGTGTTGTGTCAACCCCTCTTGGAATCACTTTCTCCTGATTCGGTGCGTAACCAAACTCTCTGTTCCGGTGATTTTGAATGTTTGAATATTCTACTATTAAAGATACAAAATTTTGTATCGCATTGATGCCCCACGTCACTACGGCTACTTCGAATTCACGTCCAAAATGACGGGCTAATTTTTTGATCAGTTGACGGTCAGTTATGGCTGGTGTTAACTGTCTACTTTCAAGTAAGAGCCTCTCCATATATTGTACTGGATTAAGTCCACTGCGCCAGTTGTATCGGCCGAATTCCAGATTATCACGTATCGTGTCTTGTTTTTCTTGCCCCCAATACTTCTGGATGAATGCTTCCTTGAATTCTTCAAGTTACTGACCTGGTTGCGGATTACCCTCCACCAGACCTCTGCATCAGCTTCTAAATGTCTTCCGATCCATTTGATGTTGTCACTCGGATAGTGCTGCTCTTCAGTTCTGATAATTCTTTTAGAAACTCCATGGGGTATCTGTCGCCTCCATTGTATTTTAATTCATTACGTGGCGTTCCATTTATACGATTTCCTGGTATACCTTCGACATCTGCTAATTGCCGTTGCAATCTCTCCTGATTTTCTTTCATTTTAGCTAAGTGACCTTTCAATTCTTCCAGTCGCGTGACTCTCTCTCTCTGTCAGTTTCTTCTGTACATCGCTGTCTCCCGTCTACTTCCACAATTTTCTGTTTGAGCGTGTTGATCGTCTCTCCATGTTCCTTATGTTGTAGTTGCAAACTCTTTTGTATTTCTTTCTTCAATTCTTCATTCTTCTTACCAGCGTTTTTGATGTGTGAGTCGACTTTACTGTCCATCTTCTCCATTCTCGTCAAGGTGTTAGTGATTGCCTCTGGTCATTCTTGACGATCTACTTCACGTAATCTTTTATTCTCCGCAGTCTGTACTTTGAGTTAATTACTCAGCTCCTTCACTGCACTCTCCGTTTTCTCTTGTAATTCGTTAAATTTTTTCTCCCATTTCTCGTTGTGTTCCCGCAGTTCGTTCTTTAGCTGTCCGAGTTGTTCTGCTTGTTTATCTAATTTCTCATCTTGTTTATCTAATTTCTTGTTAATTTCTTCCCTCTGTTTATCTGATTTCTCGTTAATTTCGTCTCTGTGTTTATCGAATTTCTCATCTTGTTTCTCGAATTGCTGTTTGATGAAATCCATCAGCATCTGAAATTCATTCTCTCGGGGTTGTGACATTTGTCCCCACGCCCTGGTCATTTCGACCTCAGTACTACTGTCCTGGGTAATTGGTGTGTCTTCCTCTGATCCTACTATGCCTAATTGATTGTTAATATCAAATTCGATACTGTCAGAATTGTCCGCCATTCTCGCTATACTTCGTGTTATCATTCAAGCTAACTACTTTCACTAGTTTACACTACTCTTAACTTACTTATATACTACACCACTGCCTGCACTTAGCCTTTAGTGAATTTAATTTGAATTAACTATTGAATCAAATTACTCACGCTTCGCGTTGGGCGCCATGTTATATAATGCGAAGTTATGCATTATATTTAATTAATATGATAATTAAGATGATTAACTATTTAATTGACAAAGTTATTAATTAAACACTGTGTAAAAAATGTAAATTTGTTATGCTGTTATATGCCTAATCTTTGATTAATAATGAGTAATTATTTGACTGTTTATTAATTATCAAAAGGTGTATCAAATAATACAAAGTTATGGGGATCTGGGTTCTCATAACATGTTTATTATAATCATGCACTTATCATCTAACATTACACATATAAAATACATATACTCCTGCAAATGATACATAAAACAAACAAATTCCTCCTTAGTTGGGAATATATCCTGAAATAGAACACATACATAAAATACACGTAATAAAATTCACCTTATTGCTACTTCTAATTCTATACATTTTTTACGTTTAATGTATTCATACCCCAGATTTATGACCCGCTTTGATTAATATGTTTACTAGATTGAATTTTCTATTAAGATTTATGTTTATCTCAAGCTGGTTTCTTTGTAAGTTACAGGTCAGTGGTTTTTCTACGTTAATATAATATATGAAATTGTACTTGATATTGAGTATCCATAGTGCGTTGGCTAAACTCTGCATTTCTCAACCTTGTTCCAGCGCTGCCGTTGTCACTTGGTGTTTAAATTGTTGTTGATCATAATACGATCGTTTCCACTTTCCGAGTCTGTCCCGCACTCCTGCGTCATTACGTCATCAAATTCTCACGCAAAGATCAGATTGTACATACTACGAGTCACTTATAGTTTCACTTATTTATTCAAAGTTCCCGCATTCAAGATAATTATATCGATTGACCTTGATACAGTTTGTATATAGTTCATACAAGCATCGCATACATTGTCCTTGTTTATGTATACATATCACTTCGACTCCGTTTACAAATCGTTTATGGCACTGAGTTTACAATTCATCGGTTAATGTTATGCCGAATAATACACTTATAAATTGTTTATGTTTAAAACTAAACGTCTGTATAATACATTGTTAGCCAATGTTCTAAGTCTCTTTGTATTCGAAACACGAATGGTAACAATGAATTTACAACTTTTAGAAGATTCTCATTTAAAAAGACTCTATTTAAACGACTGTCACTTTTAGAAAATGAGTTCACAACTTTCTTAAGAAGACTTCACGACTCTACGAAAAAGAAAAAAAACTTCTCTGCTCCTCTTGGCGAACGCTATCTTTTATAATCTTCGTTCCCACCAAGCTACTTCATACTTTTATGTCCAACCCCTACAGCTGTGTCTTATTGGCTTCTGGTCCTAAGTTCCAAATAATTCTTCTCCCAACATCTCGAATTCCGGAGAAAACTCCACCCAACGTCTTGAGTCGTTTCCACCACCTTCAGATGATTCGTTCTCTGGTTTCATCACCATGAAGACGTAGTCTAGATGTCCAACCCTTGTCAATCCTCGGCTTCCTATAGGTCGACACTAGTTCACGTAGTCACCCCCAAACTCTGGTTAAACTCTCCTCATACGCGATTCCATGAAAAAGCAATATTCTCACCTGTCGATCAATCCTTTCAGTAGTCTTACTGTTCGAGCCATAAATTTTCATCTCCTTGACACCTCTCTACTTCCAGCGTGTCGAATCGTGGTATTGTACCAGTGTTTTCTCGCTACATCTTCTCTGCTAACAAGCGTTATTTCTTTTCAAGTGTTACTTGGATCCCAGCTGTGTGTGACCTCGTTATTTCTTTTTGTTTCGTATTCTTCTCAATTGCTTCATTCCTTGAGCTCTCGTCTACCCTTTTAAGCGGTGTCATCGTATTGTCTCGTATACGTATTACCAACAATACTATCGACTATGTACAAAGTATTTCTAAGTAGGCTATGTGCTAGTCATTGTACACATTCATCAATGCTGTGACAGCCAACGCCTGCCCTTGTGTGTTCACATCAATCCCAAATTTTCAAAAAAAAATCTAGCGTTACAAACATGTAGTCACTTGTGCAATGCATGGAAGATGTCTCATCAAATAATGGGCGAAACATCTGGTCCTGAGAAAGAGACATATATTAAACCAAAAACAGAGTTGTTAGTAGCAATAAAAATGTATAAGTGAGATTACAAACACATTGACAACATACAAATTTATTCACATATACTAAAAACTAATACATACACAAATTCAAAAAAGATCAAAATTTCCACCAAACTCATAACACAACATTAAAGCTGACAAATGGAAAGAATCGACATGGTTGTGACAAAACACAGCTACTGTTGTTTAATCCTACTACCTCATAAATACAAAATTACCACTTTCTAAATATCTTACATGTAGATAATTTTATAAAATGAAAATTGCAATATATTATGTAATGAACTAACAACAAATACCAATAAAAATGGTTCCAAAATAAAAATGTCTTCAAAACTGTAAAGTAGTAAGGTACAATTTACTAAAACAAACGTTTTTTATACACTGTTTTTACAAAGAAATAGGCCTACATTCATAGAAGGTTGGCATCCAATGAAACACAATCAATGTACTATAACAGGAATGGTTTTATAACTGTCTTATCAGTGTAACTGCATCCCAACATTGATGGAATCCATCCACAGACTCGACGCAATTCCATCAGCATATGTTGTTAATAAAGTGTCATTGCAGCAATGTTTGAGGTTAAATAGAGCGTTCCTCTAACAATAATTATAATTCATGGTATGTACAGTACTAACTATAAACAGTTAAAATTTAGCCTAGAAAAAGAAGGCGCTCTTATAAATAAGGTAACTGCGGGTGAATCGGATCAACATTTTTTTTTAATTCTGTGTAAAAGTCCGTAAAACGCTGTTTTTTTTTTAATGTAATGGTTTTAAGAATAGCTTATTTATTGTAGTTTGTTATGCAGTTACTTATATTACAAGAAACTATGCCCATAATTGTAATTTGAACTTAAGTACAAGTAGTACAATTATCCTATTTGCCCGCAGGTGGCGGGTGAATAGGATCGACACGAAAATTCATTAAATACACTTATGCATGCTTATTACATTAGTTGTATAATATTTCAGTAAACGGAGTGTATGTTTAAAATAAAAATACACATTTTTAGCAACAATAAACATCAGTATATTTGGAAAAATATTATAAAAGTTAACGTACAAATGACTATACTCTCAATATAAACCTAAAATATTAAAATATTTTCAGAACTAAAAGTATTGGTTGTGATTATTTAGCTAAAATGATGTATTATTTGAAAATTATTAATTGTTTCCGGGTTAGTTATTCAGAGGAATAACCCAACAATAAATATATGTTGTCTTCTTGGTGCAGACAGAAACAGTCACGTTCTCACCTTGTTCCACGCCAGTACGTGAAATAACGTGTTTATCACCCTTTTCCGCAATAACTTTATAGGCTACTGTGTTATTCCGTGGGAACCCAGTTTCGTCCTGATTATAAATAGAACCAGGCTTATCTATAAGTCCAGTAGTTTCTAAAATTTCTTTCAAGATTTTAAAATACTCGTCAACTTCTTCCTGGTTAAGGCCTTCAGATGGAGCATGGGACAAACCTTGTGGTTTTCTTAATGATAACTCATGATGGCGACTGAGAAAACCCTGAAGGAAATCTTTTCCTGCCATTTTATGTAAGTTAATCCAAAACCACATTTCGATAATTTAATAATTCGAGATTTAACTCGTTTTCTTGTGCCGGAGAAAAAACGGTCTGGCCTCCCTTTCTTTGACATCTGTAACTGCGTTCATCCTTCGATTAATGCAAGTGTAAGGGACTCCATACATTCTTGCCGCTCTGTGCATGCTCATTCCCACTTGAACTGCTTCTACCGCCTTTTCCAAGTCTATCTCTGTCCACAAAGACACTGTTTTTCTTCTGTATTTCCCCATCTGTTACAAACAAATCGAAGAAATAAATCAAAATTGTAAGTTTATTAACTGTTAGAACCGATCCGATTCACCCGACTTTTAGTGATCCGATTCACCCGCCTATGGTGGGAAAATTTGTTTGTGGGTTGCCAGCAATGCTAAGAGCAAAACATAACTAAAAGTGTAGGTTATAGTACAGTCACTGAAGCCGAACAAAAATAGAAATTTCAAATTAAGTGGCTTCTACGAGATTTTTTTCATAGGACTAGATAAAAGGGTATGAAAGAATTTAAAAAAAGTTTACAAAAATTCAGTCGCAGGTTTTTCAAAAAAGGGAGGGGGAAGGTACAACAAATTCATTTTTCAGGATTATCTTAAAAAATATTAAATTTATGAGAAAAATACAAAAGACCAAAAAGAAAGAGCATGAAATTCTGCATAAAAAAGATTATTAACATTTTTTTGTCAGGGCGATAATTTTAGTAGAAAAATTAATTCAAAGTTGGCCAAATTTTTCACAAGGTGGATTTTCACATAAAAGACATGTTTATTTAATAGACATGCAATTTTTTCAGGAATATAAGTTTAAAAACTCATTATTATTCATTTATGTATATATTATTACGTTTAATTTTTTACTTATTTATTATGCATTATAATAAAAATGTTATTAAAAAATGCACATTATAAATATATTCAAAAATAGCTTTTCTTCCAATCATTGAAGATTTTGACAATAAAATAACTTTTAAAACACATTTCTTATTTATACAAATTATAAATTATTTACTTATAACTTATTATGATTTAAAAAATTATTAAAATATAGTTTTTTTCTTCGATTTTTTGGAATTTTTCACAATTATCAAGGTGGAAAAAATTGTTATAATTAAATTTATTATTTATTTATAAAATTTAATTATAACAATTATTTTTATAATGATAAATATATTTAAAAATCGATTTCTTCTCCAATTTCTTGAAAAGATTCAGAAGTCAAGTCTTCTATTTCTATTTGTCCCTCATCATACACAATATTTGAAAAATTTGTGCACAAATTAAATTCACGGTTTCCACAAGCCGATGAACAGTACAATCCACTTTTTCTGCAACTGCATAATTTTCCACAATCTTTTTTGCAATTAAAGAAGATCATTTGCAAAGTGACTTCGGTGCGGGTAACTGTGACATTTGTATTGGAGTTACCATTTCATTTTTAACGCTCCAACCCAATTTTTCAGGTAAAAGATAGTTGCCAAGCCATTTTTGTGTCTGTAGGCCCTAAATATACTCTGAAAAATGATATTTTGCAGCATCTGCAGTTGGTGGTAATGTTGCCAAATTCACTGCCCTTTTCTTAACTACTGCCTTTGCAAAAGAAATATATCTAGATTTATTAATATCTTTAATTTTTTGTGAAGCATTATAAATATTCAATAAACATATATGTCCACTTTTGAGGATAATTTCATGTGATGATTTGGCTGTGAAAAAACTTCTACAGCTACCGCTAAGTTCTGGGTTTTTCTTGCTTTTTATTTCAAAGGACTTGAAAATACTGTTTTTTCCTTAATTATGAAAACACGAAGTTGTGTCACACCCTGTCATTGCATGCATAAATAAGATGTTTTCTTTACAGAACGGATATTTGTTGAAACTGTTAGAAGAAAAAACTTTTCTTTCATTTTTGCCTTTTCCCAGTTTAAGGTTATAGATAGTCTTCTTTTTGGGAGTTAATGCTGTCAACAAAACTAGAATATCTTCAACTTGTAGTTTTACTCACATATATCACTTGTATCGTAGAACCTTTGTATTTCCAAAAATGAATTAAGAAGTTGCAATAATTTCAAAAAATAAACACTACACGTGCTCCGAAATAAAATAATAGTCGATCCGGCAATGGTTTTTACACATTAACACTTACAACATACAAGCTTGTGTGTCGGCTCACCGCGCATTTGTATGGCGCACGTACCAGCTTCTAAAATGAACTGAAAGTAATTAGAAGTCTTTACTAGAAATATACAGAAAGTAAACTCGGATCCGAGGTATAAAAATATAGAATCAATTTGATCCCAAAGTTTTATGAGAAGCTTTTAAATATTTTAGTTTAATTAATGATCTCATGGGATCTGTCAGTAACTGTTGTTAAATAAAGAGAAGTCGTCTTGTTACACATGAAAATGAGTGCATAAATCAGTAAAATACCTTCCCTTGTTTCCTTACACAGATAGTAAGTAATTTGTTCAGTTAATTTGATTTGAATACAGTTCGTTACAACGTAGGCAGCCCATGTAATTGGCAGAAGTCAGTTAAGATGGGTTCCCTGGATTTGTAACGCGGCAATACGTTACAAAATTGTGCCACTCTGCTTTAAAAAAAAAAGGAGAGAGATTTATTCGTGTACAGAGTGTCACAAACAAAATTTCGCCACTCTGCTGATTTTTATAAAGGTTTTGTAAGCATCGTGACGCATACAAAATTGCGCCACTCTGCTTACTTAATTTATTAGTAAATTTAATAACTCATGGCATTCAGTTATTGATCTATGCACTCGGAGAATGTAATTGATGTAACTTTAATTTTCAAAACATATCTCATATCTTACGTATCTCAAAACATACGTAAATGATAGTCAGTATAAATTGAGATATCATTGTATGAAGTTATATGCAGGTACCTACTTGCATACATGAATTGTAATGTTTGGTCAACTGATCAGTCTTTAACAGGTTTGTATTATGACAATCCAAGACCTGTTGTTTCTTGAACAATCCTGCATTATACTTATTCAATCTGCATAGTATATGTAGTGTATGTCTGTTGTCCCGGTAAAAAAAAAAAAAAATACTTTGTTAATAATAATGCTCCTGTGTACAGTAGACCCAGTTAATTACGTGGAAAGAATTTCGTAACTTGAAATTGTGACCAAAATAAATAATTAATTTAATTGGGGAAAGTAAATGAATGAATAAAGTCAAAGTGTTATAAAGCGTAATACTCGTGCAAGTTGAAGGCGTGCATTGTTGAATAAGATTCACCCTAACGTCTGTGCTGCCTTCTCCAGTTTAAACCGGTCGATTTAGTTAATCGGTGGCATTGTGTAGAGAACAATACGTGAGTGTCAAAATCTCCCCCCCCCCGCATTCTCACGGACACACTGACCCTACCCTTGTTTACTAAATAAAGAGGGTGAACTACATTCCAGAAAACAGCTGATTGGCTATTTAACTTTGAAAAATATGTGTGTGGAATTTCTGTCTCTCCCTTAGAAGAGAAATTGTTCTTTTCTGAATTGTGCAAATTATTTACTCAAGAATTTATCTTATATATGTGTAGTGTTGTAGAATTAATTTTAAGTATGTTTTAATGTGTTAGAACTAAGATAAAAAAAAATGGCCCAATTCAATCCGGATTTGTTATTAAAAGACGAGCTGTCTTACGAAGCTCTTTTGCGTGGACTACCCCATGCGAATGTAACAGTCGCGGAATTACGTAGGTCAATTCGCGAATGTGGATTTGATACACCCGTGCAATTAAACTACCTAAGCGAACTCGATTATGAGAGCGAGAAAGAAATTTGTAATGCCAAGTATAGTGAGCTTACCTTATTGTCTCAAACCCTCCAAGACGAAAAATCTCCGGCGATAATTTTGCGGACTACCCAGAGAATAGAGCATTTAACCCGGCGAATGAAAAATTTGTTGATCTGGCCTAACCTCACGGAAATACCTGTTGAAGTACAAAACCTAGCTGTCGAAGCCCTACGCCGCTTACCCACAATTATTAATGACTTAAGAAGAAGATCCGACTCATTCAGGATGGACGAAATAGAGAAGTGCTTAAAGAAATTACACATCTCCCCAGTACAATCACCTACTACTGATCTACCTCCGCCTAACACTGATCGGAACTCACCCGCCGTATCGCAAGTGCCAGCGAACCAAGAGCAAAATACTGATAGAGATTTAAATGCCCCTCCTCCCGAGCATTTTCAGTTTCGTCCCGGAAATCATGTATTGACCACCCCGAATGAATCAAATCGTTCTCCTAAAGGAATGACAACCATGAACTATAACGCGGACCTATACGGTAAAATGACTCATCCTGTGGAGAAAATCTTAACTGAAATCCCTTACACAGATGGATTAAATGTCTCCAAACTACTAACTTTCATTAGCTATCTCCTGCAGATAAAAGATCTACAGCAGCTGAATGACTGGCAAATTTTGCAAGTTCTGTTACCGAAATGCAAACCCCCGTTAAAGAATCGTGTCCTAGAAGCTCTAACCTCTACATTTCTAGTAGAAGAGCTACATAGCTCTATAATAAAATACTTTATCCCCACCGGTATTTACGAAGAAATTAAAAGAAAGACTGTACTCCGAGTACAAGGAAATCAGGAGAGATTAGCTAATTACATCTCCGACATCAGGGAGTCATCTCGACTACTACGTGTAGACTGGAATGAGACACAAATGGTCGACACCATTTTAATAGGACTGTCACCTGAAGAAAGATCCCGTTTATCGTTGATAAATAGACCCAATACAATTGCTGATCTAGAACAGTGCAGTATCCATTCTTCAAATGTATGGTACTCCGATCAAAACAGACAAGCAATGAAAACCGCTGGAACTAATAGAAATGAATTGCGAGCACTAGTGCCTGATAACAACCTCGCACGAAAGGCAAGTTTTCAGTAGACCTCACAATGTGCGCAAATCTGGTAAGTTAAGTGTAACACCATATAAAGCGGAAACAAAGTACCCACCTCGCAATAAAACCATCTGTTATAATTGCGGCAAATATGGACACATAAGAAAAGACTGCAAGAGTAAGCCAGTGGAACGGAATCACCCAACTCCAAAAAACATGTAAGGCAGGGAGACCCGAAATCCTGTGTCTTCTGCAGCTACTCGAAATCTGGTGAACGCAAAGAAACTAATAATAAAAAAAAAAAAAATAATAATAATAATAATAAAATATTTTATAACCAACGTGGAAGGAAAAGAAGTTCGAAAGAAATAGATCCCTATGTGAGAGAATTTCGTGAAAAATATAACGTGATTAATAAATGTAACTGGACTAAAAATCTATTACCATTAATACGAGTAGACTTAGGCGTTACCTCCACCATCGCCTTAATTGATTCGGGATCTAGTAAAACTTTAATCAGCCAAGAATTAGCGGACAAATTAGCGAAACACCATCTAGTAAAACGAAATCAACCGGTGAATATAAAGTGTGCTACCGCCGATAAACGTAATATCATCATAAACCTGAACATTACCGTTAAGGTTAAAATCAAGAACCTGACCTGGATGTTTACAATGTTAGTATGTAAGGAATTAGGACCCGATTTAATATTAGGTGCAGACTTTATTAGTAAAACTGGAATGATTCTTGATATCTATGAGCAAAAATATTATTTCCGATTCGACCATACACGGAAATATAGATTTGATAGTAATAAAGAAAAAAATTGCTCATCTACTGCACATGTAATACACCAAGAGTCAGATTTATCTCATCTAGAAAGTAGAGATAGAGTGAGAATACTGAAATTAATAAAAGAATTTTCCTCAGTTCTTACACCTAAACTAGGACTCACTAAACTAATAGAGTATAAAATTAATCTGAGCGATCAGAAAGTAATACGCCTACCTCCGTACAAGTTGTCGCCTCCCAAGATGGAAGTGATGCGAAACCATATCAACAAGTTGTTGGACCAAGGAGTCATTGAACCCTCTACGTCCCCATATTCTTCACCCTCCTTTTTAGTACCAAAAGGTCAAGATAAACACAGACTAGTTGTGGACTACAGGCAATTAAACAAAAGAATAGAATTTGAATCAATCCCTCTTCCAGACATCCATAGTGCCTTTCATTATTTCACTAAGCTATGGTCTTTACGGTAATGGATCTGAATCAAGCTTTTCACCAAATACCCCTTTCTGAAGAATCAAAATGTCTAACCGCGTTTGCAGTTCCTTTTAACTTGTACCAATTTACTAGAGTACCCTTTGGGATATCTCAAGGAAGTTCCGTATGTAGTAGACTATTAGAAAGGATATTTCACGATATTAAATTTAAATATGTGTATCATTATTTGGACGACATCGTTATATACAGCGAATCTATGGAACTTCATCTTAAACACCTACGCGAAGTGTTATCTCGGTTACTAAGAGCAGGATTAACTGTTAACCCAAAGAAGGTAAGTTTTGCCGTCCCACAGTTTTCATTCTTAGGTCACATCGTGAAAGCGAATGGAAAGGTAAGCATTGACCCCGAACGAACCCGCGCTATTAGAGAATTTTCACCCCCACGAGATGCAAAAGGTATAGCCCGATTTTTGGGAATGGTAAATTATTTCCACAAATATATTCCCCATCTTGCCGAAATAGCAGCACCCCTAAACTCCTTACGAAAGAAGGGAACGAAGTTTGAATGGAGCTCACTACATCAAAACGCGTTTGAACAACTTAAAGAAAGTATTATATCTCCCCCAGTTTTGCAACTAGCGGATTTCACGAAACCTTTCGTAGTGCAGACCGACAGTTCCAGTGTAGCGTTAGGTGCAGTGATATATCAAGAGATAGATAACTGTAGACTACCTATTAGTTATGCATCGCGAACACTGAGCGACCAAGAAAGAAAGTATTCCGCATATGAATTGGAATGTTTAGCAATTGTTTTTGCATTCGAGAAGTTTAAACCCTTCCTAGAACATAAAGAATTCCTTTTGGAAACTGACAATCAAGCGTTATCTTGGTTATTGAATCACCCTAAACAGTTAGGACGTATTGGAAGATGGATATTGAAGTTAAACTGCTACAAATTCAGAGTGCAGCATATAAAAGGTACCCAAAACGTAGTCGCTGATACCCTGTCCCGTATGTTCCAGTCGCCCACTAAAACTCCCGAAAGCAAGGAGAATCCGGAAATAGCACTTGCTAACGCCGTAATTACTGAGTTCCCCCTTGCCTTTACAAACATTGCTCTGTATCAACAACAAGACCCCTTACTGAAGCCTATTATAGAACAACTTACGCAAGGTATTAAATCCGAGAAATACGTATTGAGTAAAAATGTACTATGTCACAAGATAAGAAGCGGAAAGGAACTAAGAATAATAGCCCCTGATGTAATTAAGCCCATGCTGATGGAATACTTCCATTCATCTACCATAGGAGCCCATATGGGAATCAATAAGACAATACATCGTGTTCGAAAGGAATATCATTGGAACAATATGAACAGCGAAATAGCCAGTTTCGTAAAGAAATGTACATTATGTGCCCTGAGTAAACCAGCCAGAAATACTCAAGTAAGCCAACTGATTTCAGAAATCCCTAAGACCCCTTTTTCTAAACTTTATCTAGACTTTTCAGGTCCATATCCAAGATCCAAATCAGGTAATACAATGTTACTCATCTGTGTAGATTCGTTCACCAAATTTGTTTGGATGTATCCCATGCGACGAGCATTAGCGTCGACGACTGTAAAAATATTACAGGAAAGATTATTTAAAGACTATGGTACACCTGTACGTATAGTATCAGATAATGGTCCACAGTTTAATGCGAAAGAATTTAGGAATATGTGTTTCAAGTTAGGAATAGACCATATAACCACTACAGAGTATCGACCGCAAGGCAATATTGCTGAAAGGTATCTACGAAACCTCAAATCTGCGTTAATCGCCTATCATGCGAACGATCACACGTCATGGGACCAAAACCTATCCTGGATTCAATACGCTTTTAATTCAGCTTATCACGAAGGTCACAAGTCGACGCCGTTTGAGTTACTGTACAAATACCGACCAAACCACCCTTTGTCCACAAGATGGAATATACACGTTCTGCTGCCTCCGCAAATAACGGATAAGCAGATAAAGCAAATATGGAATAAAGCCCGCTCTAATTTAAGAGCAAACTTAGAGAAATCCAGAAAATACCAGGAGAAAGGTAATCATAACAATTCAATTAGGTACCAAGTAGGTGACTTAGTAATGTATAAGACTCACCCCACTAGTAGTGCGATTGATAAGACCACCTCTAAACTATCATACCGATGGTGTGGCCCTTACCAAATCCAGAAGTACCTGACTCCAGTTACAGTAGCCCTGTACGAACCTGCGACTCGAAAATATGTGCGGAGAACGCATATTTCGCAGCTAAAATTGTATAAGAAGAAGAGACGGAATAGTATAACCCAAAATAGAAAAGGGAATACTAGGTAGTGAAGTATATTATACTTCTAAAACCGCGGAAAATGTTAAACGTAGAGTTTGGAAATGAGGCCTGATCAACCTGAGATCCAGTTCTGCGAAGGATACGTTAATGAACACTCATTAACCATTTACTATACTCGTTTACTAGATGAAAACTAGTACTCAGTGAAAACAAGATAGAATTCTAAATTGCAAAGACTTAGAATATTACTCTACAGAGAAAGAGTAAGACAACCAAAAAGAAAAAACCGGTAGTAGATTTAAGTGATAGAGATAAGAAAGAGTTTTGTGTTTTATTTTGTAAATATTAAGTGTGAATAGTATGTAAAAAAAAAGTAGTTAATAAGAATATATAAAAGTATATTGTGTTGTGGAGAAGAAGCAAGTAGATATAACGCTAACCAATAACTATGTGAAAGAAATTACACACACTGACACCATTCATACTAAAAGTCCCCACCAGTTGGGTATTAAAAAAAAAAAAAAAAAAAAAAAAAAAAAAAAAAAAAAAAAAAAAGTCCAAAGAAATACTAATAAAAAGGGCGAATTGTAAAAAAGTTATTATCATAATTAACCCTTTGCTTGTCATCATGCGGTGACCTGTTAATTCCGGACTCGACGTGTCTACCGAGTCGTCTGTAATGTAGGAAGAAATAAAAATCATAATGTTTATAATTAGAAATCTGAAGACACTAATAGTCGTTAAAATAACTCACTTAAATTATATATGTATAATTAAGGTATAGTTTTTGGTAATAAGAATATTAACTTAAATAAAGATAGGGACTATATTGTTGCAGAGTAGTTGCCCCTCTCCTTTTGTTAAGCACCAGTTGAAGCGAGCAAAAAGTCTCTCTCTCGCTATGTTGACTTCACGGAGTACAGACGTACGAGCGAAAGCTCTGCCAAAATGTTGTTAATTTATTTGTTTTAATTTAAATGTAGTATATTAACTACCACTGTTAAAAGCGTGTCTCATGTACAAATAACTATAAATATGTGGTAACAAGAAGATATAATATGTAACACAAAAACAGAACTAGTGTTAAACAAGATGACGACTCCCTTCAAGAAGTAACTCCATTTACAACATCATTCCTGAAGATGTTATCTGCAGGAACTTCATAAAGACACGTATACCAGGCATAAGATGCGGCTTAGGACATCAGAGAATCTACATATACTTACACCAAAGAAGCTTCAATCTCCTCTGTGAACATCCGACCTATTCTTGACGAAGACGCGACCCAGATGATGACGCCGACTACAAGGATTCCCAAGACGGACGCCCCAGGACGAGGTTTCTACGTTCGATTGTAAAGGTGACTCGATAGCCTTGCTATCGAGAGTTAATAATATTTGTTACACTAATCACTTCTAAAAGAGACTTTTCAAAGACGATTAATTTTATGTAAACATTGTAATCAGAAAATCTAAGAGTTTACTGTAAAATTTCAACTATCATACGTTGTAACGCTTTAAATGTTAATGTAACTTATTATCGTTCCAAGTAATAGTACCATTCTTCAAATGGTTAAAGAAGTCTTGCAAGCTTCTAAAATGAACTGAAAGTAATTAGAAGTCTTTACTAGAAATATACAGAAAGTAAACTCGGATCCGAGGTATAAAAATATAGAATCAATTTGATCCCAAAGTTTTATGAGAAGCTTTTAAATATTGTAACATAACAAAATGTTACCTAACCTAAATGTATGTTATCAGATTTTAGAAGTGCATAACAACAATGTAAATAGGGAATATAGTAATAAGAATAACCAAGAAAGGAGAAATCAAGGAAGAAGAATGAAGCAGAAGTACCACATGAAACAGTAAACCCCAATACTGTTTGACACTACAACCAGACAAAGACTAACACAAACTGATGGACAGAGTAAATTTACATTAAGCTGTCAATCAAATCAGTAGATAATGTAAACAGAATATTATATGTAAATAAGAAGTGAATCAATAAGAATCTGAATACTGTGAAATCAGAATTAGCATTTTGCTGATAATAAATTTAACCATGACTAGTAAATTATGAATGCCAAAAACTAAATTTAGCAATGGCTACAAAGCGAGAACAAAGATGTATTTCAATATCAAATATACTTATGAGAAAGAAAAACCATTTGTGTGAGGGAATATTATACAAGTAAAGTACCTCAACAAATTACCGAATTGAGAACCAATAAATGTTGTTAAGGCAAAATTCCAATATGAGCGATATGTCTTAACAACGCCTAGACCAAGCAATAATCAGCGAGCTGATTATTGGGAGGTAACGTAAGTGTAAATTAAATACACAAAACAATTGTTATGCTCCAATATAGCATAAAACATTATTAAAACAATATATTTAATCATAATTCAATTGTTAAGTAGTAGAATAGAACGAGTTAGCGTAAAATGAAATGTCATAGTAATAAGGATCGTTCATTACAGTGTATAAAGTTTAGGTGTACTCATAATGTTCAGTAAAAAATGTCAGTACAGCGTTAATGGTGTTCCCACATAAACGTTTGAGTAATAAAATGCTATGTGAACACAAACAATATTAACCAAAGTGTAAAATCGTCGATTCAGGTAAACAGACGACAGTGAAAAATAGTGTACCCGAACATTGATTTTATAACAATGTCGGTCAAAGTGAAATTAATTCGATATCGAGTGATATCAAATTAAAGAGGACAAAATGATCTTTAATTTGATGATGATATCGACCCAATCGCAACTGTATTAAGTGCGGGAAAGATGTTAGCATCATTTGCCAAAAAAGCATCAGAAATTTGTTTACTAATACCAACAACAATAAAAGCTATCTGTCACCTCAGCGTTTGACAGTTAAAAAACCGTTGTTAACGGCTAAATAACCAATACGTCATACTCGTCACACCTGCAAGAACCAATCACAAAATTAGTTAGTAATTAACATTTTTACCTAAGACCGATCGACAAGGAGAGTATATAAGGGAACGCAAACGATTCTCAAGGGACACTAGACACTTTACCAACTTCATACAGCACGGGACGTGTGCTCGCCATCTCAACATTTTTAATAATTGTTAGCGTCATCAACATAATACATCGAAGAAAATAGCTCAACACCAAGAAACAACTACTTCAAATTAATCTACAGAAAACAATAGTGATTATGTGCAGTATTATTTCAATTTAGTGCGGGAAATAATGAACAGAAAGTAATTAATTAATATCATTCATGATCCATTAAGTTAGAAGAGGATCGCAATACTCTGTTCTTGTGCGTGTGTAGTGCAAAACCCGGTAATCATTATAATCCGATTACCGAAGTGGTCAATGAGTTTTAATTAAATAATTAAAACCAAAAGGCAACAGTGCAATCATTATTCATTTTTTATCCGAGCGCCATAACCTGTACATTTTTCTACACTGATCTGTACTGACGCAAAACACAAACATTTCAAGATTACACCATGTCTCAATTTATTGTATGAATTTGTTATTATGAATTAAGCTGTATGCTAGTTATAAGTGTTCTCACATGATAAATTTTGTAAATCAAAAAGCAAGCGTTGACGAACGCACGACCTATCAACAGATCATTTTTATTTGTTTACTTAATGAAAGTAACATCAAAACATTATCAATCAATATTTTATCAGCAAATCATTAGCCATTGTGTAGGCATAACTTTCTTTTTCGTGTCTCAAAGAATTCACATCTGAGATTTTAATAATATTACTATTAAAAATAAACAACATCTGGACTTAGCCAGATTTATAACTTGTGCTCTGAGCAAGCCGTATAAGGTATATAATAACTTATTGACAATTGTACAACTTTGTATATTTTAATTATATTTGTTTTTTTTGGAATTCTCTATAAGGGTATAAATAAAACCCATTATTAACAGCATAACTCGACTTGATTTATTTCTATCTGATAATTAAATATTTTATTTAGAAAAACTCAAACAACCTTCAGTTGTATTTTAATATTTTGGAATAGCATTGCCACAAAGGTGATAAACAATTATTTTAAATTTTTAAATCATTCAGTGATCCTATTTGTGGGTTTTACATGGGATTTTCCCCTAAATAAATCCGTGTGGCGCCCACTAACAAACAAGGCAATCTAACCTTGCAACTAAAGTGAGTTGGTGTTTGTAAACTGAGTTGACAGCTTATAATAGAACTTCTAGAAAACACGACCAGGTACGTGAAAGTATATTTTGTTTATTATATTGTCCAGACATTACGAGACGTAACGTACTTAGACTATCAGCAACCTGGAGGAGAAGTTTCACAGTCAGCATCAACAAGACGACCATCATCTTCAAGCGACCAACTTTTGTACTTTATTTTTAAATCTAAGCAAACTTAGTATTTAAACATTATCAACCCAACTATTTTATTTATTTCATATAAGGGAATTCTTTTCAGACAAGTATAATTACACAACTGTAAACACACTGTGAGTAACCTTGAATGTTACACTTTAAATCGCTTTACAAAGTTAGTAACCTTCAACGATTACAATATCTAAATGATATTTCACACATAATTAGATTTTATTTAATCACGACCTTTAATATTTTAAACATAAACATAATTTTAAATAACAACAGCAACACTTTTATTTTATTACAAGCTAACGCATACACCGTGTGGCAGATTTATACACACCGGAATTAGTTACGTTACAGATTGGCTCCAACGCGGGGCTTTAAGAATAAAGGAAATACCCCAATTATTAGACAACGTTACAGATTGGCGCACCAACTAGTATGGCTTAAAAATATTAAATAAAAATATTTTTTATATTTTATATCAGCCCGGTAGACACGAAAGAATAAACATGCCTCGCACACCAATGAGAGAGACAGAATTCCAAGAATGGATGATGAGAGCAATGATGGAATTAAAGGAAGGGTTTAGGATATCCCGGGAAGAGGTCCGGAAACATACGGAAAGAATGTGCCAGATAATAAACGATGGTTATCAGAGAGCGGGAGAGATAATAAGAGGAGGGTTACGAAATGACAGCAACTTAGAGATAGAAGAAGTACCAAATGATGACACCATGGAAGAATTAAGTTTACAATCCGAAGACACTGGTAAACAAACTGAGAATAAAGAAGACTCGAAAGCATTGGTGCCTGAGGATACACACCATAGGAATGAAGAGAATATTCAGCATAAAGAAGCCATCATTAAAAATGTAAAGAACAAGATAATTAAGAAAACAGGAGAGAAAGAGACAAAGATAAAAGGAATAATACGCTCTAAGAAGACAAGGATTACAAAGGAAATACTAGAGATGACTAGGAGTGGATTAATTAGCTTCGTGGACAACCCAACTATTCGTCATAGAGCAAGAATCAACGGTAAGAAGTATAAACAAGACTTCATAAAAATATTAAAAATAAATCACCATAAAACCGTGGGTAAAAACTTAAATAAGGATACAATTAAATTAAATATACCAACAAATGAAATATACCAAACAAGATCAATTGATTCCTTAACGAATAACCGACCATTAAACTATTTAAATAATACTCCAGATGACGGAACGATTAAGACAACGTTACATGCCAGTGACTATGTTATGATGGAGAAGGTTATAAACAATAAGGTATTTAAAGTGAATACTCCTAGAAGAAAGAAGCTTCACAGGAAGAAGGAAAATTATCAAGAACAACTGGACCAGCTCATTGAAGGGTACGCCCAAAGAATAAGGGAAATGCGGAAGAAGAGGGACCAAGCGATGGAAGAATCCAACCAGGAAATGAACGGAGGTCAACCCGGATTAGAAGAAGGGCCAGACATCAATAATAGCAAGGCCCGGAGTACAATGGACACAGGGATACCAAAGATGATGAGAGGAAGAAGGCAAGGAAACGGGGAGCCAATGACTATCTGGTAGCCGCCAAGTGGAAGAACCGCATGATAGGAATAGAGTGGAAAGGCACAAATAACCCCATGTATATCAACTATAAAAGAAATGATTACTATTAAGAACAGATAATATATGGTAGTAGGCGACAATTATCACCCGAATGTTTAGGGTATAAACAAAAAAAAATATATATGTTTAAAAAATAATTACTATAAACAAACTCATTTAATGTTTAACAGAATCACATATTAAGCTCCAACTTATTGAAGGTAACTAATTGACTATAACTAATCAATTTGCCCTATTGAGTTACAAAAGTGTGTAGGATTAAGATATAAGCCAAACTATTTATTACTTGTGAAAAAGAACTAGATCTATCACACCAAAGGACAGAAAATTATGTAATGCCAACTAAATGATTTAATAAGAAAAAAGACATCTATTATGTCATAAAGAGCCAGTAGTGGCATATAGCTAAAATTACTATACTATACTTAGAGAAAAAAAAAATGTGTTTATCCAAATGAATATTATATGTAACTTAATGTTTATAAAATGATTATTGTGTACCTCTCATAAAACTATAATATATAAAATCATCCAGAATAAAGGTTCACCCAACTAACCTTTGAAGGAGTAGAGAGGCAGAATAACAAAGTGTGTAAAATAAAAGAAGGATATTATTATGGAAAGTGTAAGGAAAGAGAAAAAATGTTTATAAAACGAACCATGTAACCCCAAGAATGTCTATAAAATTAGATATTGATATGTTATTATATTGTCACATGAAATTGTAATTATAGAATATTGTATATTATATAAAATCGTCCAGAATAAGTGAAAACCACCATCACTTGAAGGAGTAGAGAAGAAGAATAACAAAGTGAGTTAATTGTAAAGATAGCTATTGTTATAATGGAATGAAAAGAGAAAAATGTTTATTAATTATCAAATATTGTACATCACCAGAAATGTCAGAGAACATCTAACCAAAACACCAGTCAGTATATAAATAGTGTAGATCCTGATAATTCAGGATAAGTATAAATGATTAAGAAAAAAAAAAAAAACTTGTAAACTAAAGTGAGAATAAAATATTGCAGACTATATATGTGAAAACAGCTGCATAAGCATATAAGCAGCAAAATAAGTGTATAATCTTAAGAATACTCAAGTGAGCCAAAACAAATTGTCAACTAGTACAAAAAGTAACTATACAGCTGATAAAAGCATAGCTAAGAATGTCAAGTCTAAAAAGAAATAATTACCTGTAAAAAGAAAGTATGTTAGCAAGTATAAAGATGGAAATGTGATATAAATGAAAACCTCTGATACCTTGAATATTATAGTGAATATATTATATTATTGTAAATGGATGATATGTGATATTTTATGAGTTGTGATAGTGCAACTATTGCCAGGTGCAATGTTTATTTTTTTTCTCAGACAGAGAAGAGTAATGCCTCTGAATCTGAGTATGTGTATTGAGGAGCGGCAGAGAATGTAAGTCACAGTGAGCCACTCTGATTCCGAACCCACTACAAAAGTTAGGGAGTTATATTGTATTAATGTATCAAGGACTATTATGAAAGAATCTGTGAGGTATAAATTATAATAACCATTAAGATAATCACGAATGTAAAGATATGTAATAAGAAAGAAGAATGTGAATAAGACAGGAAATTGTTAACTTAGGAAATAAGATCTATTGTAGTTAAATGACTTAGAAAGTAAGCTACTTGAAAATGCTAGTAAGTTGAGAATTATATCACTAGACAAAAATCAAGCTAGAGTAATACACTAATAGTATGTTAAAAGATCAAAGAGTACAAGAAGAAAAAAAGAGAACCATAGAAATCTACTAAGAAACTGACATGAAATGATAATTTTATAAAAAATAAATTTTTTCTCAAATGATCAATTTTGAGGAGGGTGTATATGTAACATAACAAAATGTTACCTAACCTAAATGTATGTTATCAGATTTTAGAAGTGCATAACAACAATGTAAATAGGGAATATAGTAATAAGAATAACCAAGAAAGGAGAAATCAAGGAAGAAGAATGAAGCAGAAGTACCACATGAAACAATAAACCCCAATACTGTTTGACACTACAACCAGACAAAGACTAACACAAACTGATGGACAGAGTAAATTTACATTAAGCTGTCAATCAAATCAGTAGATAATGTAAACAGAATATTATATGTAAATAAGAAGTGAATCAATAAGAATCTGAATACTGTGAAATCAGAATTAGCATTTTGCTGATAATAAATTTAACCATGACTAGTAAATTATTAATGCCAAAAACTAAATTTAGCAATGGCTACAAAGCGAGAACAAAGATGTATTTCAATATCAAATATACTTATGAGAAAGAAAAACCATTTGTGTGAGGGAATATTATACAAGTAAAGTACCTCAACAAATTACCGAATTGAGAACCAATAAATGTTGTTAAGGCAAAATTCCAATATGAGCGATATGTCTTAACAACGCCTAGACCAAGCAATAATCAGCGAGTTGATTATTGGGAGGTAACGTAAGTATAAATTAAATACACAAAACAATTGTTATGCTCCAATATAGCATAAAACATTATTAAAACAATATATTTAATCATAATTCAATTGTTAAGTAGTAGAATAGAACGAGTTAGCGTAAAATGAAATGTCATAGTAATAAGGATCGTTCATTACAATGTATAAAGTTTAGGTGTACTCATAATGTTCAGTAAAAAATGTCAGTACAGAGTTAATGGTGTTCCCACATAAACGTTTGAGTAATAAAATGCTATGTGAACACAAACAATATTAACCAAAGTGTAAAATCGTCGATTCAGGTAAACAGACGACAGTGAAAAATAGTGTACCCGAACATTGATTTTATAACAATGTCGGTCAAAGTGAAATTAATTCGATATCGAGTGATATCAAATTAAAGAGGACAAAATGATCTTTAATTTGATGACGATATCGACCCAATCGCAACTGTATTAAGTGCGGGAAAGATGTTAGCATCATTTGCCAAAAAAGCATCAGAAATTTGTTTACTAATACCAACAACAATAAAAGCTATCTGTCACCTCAGCGTTTGACAGTTAAAAAACCGTTGTTAACGGCTAAATAACCAATACGTCATACTCGTCACACCTGCAAGAACCAATCACAAAATTAGTTAGTAATTAACATTTTTACCTAAGACCGATCGACAAGGAGAGTATATAAGGGAACGCAAACGATTCTCAAGGGACACTAGACACTTTACCAACTTCATACAGCACGGGACGTGTGCTCGCCATCTCAACATTTTTAATAATTGTTAGCGTCATCAACATAATACATCGAAGAAAATAGCTCAACACCAAGAAACAACTACTTCAAATTAATCTACAGAAAACAATAGTGATTATGTGCAGTATTATTTCAATTTAGTGCGGGAAATAATGAACAGAAAGTAATTAATTAATATCATTCATGATCCATTAAGTTAGAAGAGGATCGCAATACTCTGTTCTTGTGCGTGTGTAGTGCAAAACCCGGTAATCATTATAATCCGATTACCGAAGTGGTCAATGAGTTTTAATTAAATAATTAAAACCAAAAGGTAACAGTGCAATCATTATTCATTTTTTATCCGAGCGCCATAACCTGTACATTTTTCTACACTGATCTGTACTGACGCAAAACACAGAAACATTTCAAGATTACACCATGTCTCAATTTATTGTATGAATTTGTTTTTATGAATTAAGCTGTATGCTAGTTATAAGTGTTCTCACATGATAAATTTTGTAAATCAAAAAGCAAGCGTTGACGAACGCACGACCTATCAACAGGTCATTTTTATTTGTTTACTTAATGAAAGTAACATCAAAACATTATCAATCAATATTTTATCAGCAAATCATTAGCCATTGTGTAGGCATAACTTTCTTTTTCGTGTCTCAAAGAATTCACATCTGAGATTTTAATAATATTACTATTAAAAATAAACAACATCTGGACTTAGCCAGATTTGTAACTTGTGCTCTGAGCAAGCCGTATAAGGTATATAATAACTTATTGACAATTGTACAACTTTGTATATTTTAATTATATTTGTTTTTTTTTGGAATTCTCTATAAGGGTATAAATAAAACCCATTATTAACAGCATAACTCGACTTGATTTATTTCTATCTGATAATTAAATATTTTATTTAGAAAACTCAAACAACCTTCAGTTGTATTTTAATATTTTGGAATAGCATTGCCACAAAGGTGATAAACAATTATTTTAAATTTTTAAATCATTCAGTGATCCTATTTGTGGGTTTTACATGGGATTTTCCCCTAAATAAATCCGTGTGGCGCCCACTAACAAACAAGGCAATCTAACCTTGCAACTAAAGTGAGTTGGTGTTTGTAAACTGAGTTGACAGCTTATAATAGAACTTCTAGAAAACACGACCAGGTACGTGAAAGTATATTTTGTTTATTATATTGTCCAGACATTACGAGATGTAACGTACTTAGACTATCAGCAACCTGGAGGAGAACTTTCACAGTCAGCATCAACAAGACGACCATCATCTTCAAGCGACCAACTATTGTACTTTATTTTTAAATCTAAGCAAACTTAGTATTTAAACATTATCAACCCAACTATTTTATTTATTTCATATAAGGGAATTCTTTTCAGACAAGTATAATTACACAACTGTAAACACACTGTGAGTAACCTTGAATGTTACACTTTAAATCGCTTTACAAAGTTAGTAACCTTCAACGATTACAATATCTAAATGATATTTCACACATAATTAGATTTTATTTAATCACGACCTTTAATATTTTAAACATAAACATAATTTTAAATAACAACAGCAACACTTTTATTTTATTACAAGCTAACGCATACACCGTGTGGCAGATTTATACACACCGGAATTAGTTACGTTACAGATTGGCTCCAACGCGGGGCTTTAAGAATAAAGGAAATACCCCAATTATTAGACAACGTTACAGATTGGCGCACCAACTAGTATGGCTTAAAAATATTAAATAAAAATATTTTTTATATTTTATATCAGCCCGGTAGACACGAAAGAATAAACATGCCTCGCACACCAATGAGAGAGACAGAATTCCAAGAATGGATGATGAGAGCAATGATGGAATTAAAGGAAGGGTTTAGGATATCCCGGGAAGAGGACCGGAAACATACGGAAAGAATGTGCCAGATAATAAACGATGGTTATCAGAGAGCGGGAGAGATAATAAGAGGAGGGTTACGAAATGACAGCAACTTAGAGATAGAAGAAGTACCAAATGATGAAACCATGGAAGAATTAAGTTTACAATCCGAAGACACTGGTAAACAAACTGAGAATACAGAAGACTCGAAAGCATTGGTGCCTGAGGATACACACCATAGGAATGAAGAGAATATTCAGCATAAAGAAGCCATCATTAAAAATGTAAAGAACAAGATAATTAAGAAAACAGGAGAGAAACAGACAAAGATAAAAGGAATAATACGCTCTAAGAAGACAAGGATTACAAAGGAAATACTAGAGATGACTAGGAGTGGATTAATTAGCTTCGTGGACAACCCAACTATTCGTCATAGAGCAAGAATCAATGGTAAGAAGTATAAACAAGACTTCATAAAAATATTAAAAGTAAATCACCATAAAACCGTGGGTAAAAACTTAAATAAGGATACAATTAAATTAAATATACCAACAAATGAAATATACCAAACAAGATCAATTGATTCCTTAATGAATAACCGACCATTAAACTATTTAAATAATACTCCAGATGACGGAACGATTAAGACAACGTTACATGCCAGTGACTATGTTATGACGGAGAAGGTTATAAACAATAAGGTATTTAAAGTGAATACTCCTAGAAGAAAGAAGCTTCACAGGAAGAAGGAAAATTATCAAGAACAACTGGACCAGCTCATTGAAGGGTACGCCCAAAGAATAAGGGAAATGCGGAAGAAGAGGGACCAAGCGATGGAAGAATCCAACCAGGAAATGAACGGAGGTCAACCCGGATTAGAAGAAGGGCCAGACATCAATAATAGCCAAGGCCCAGAGTACAATGGACACAGGGATACCAAAGATGATGAGAGGAAGAAGGCAAGGAAACGGGGAGCCAATGACTATCTGGTAGCCGCCAAGTGGAAGAACCGCATGATAGGAATAGAGTGGAAAGGCACAAATAACCCCATGTATATCAACTATAAAAGAAATGATTACTATTAAGAACAGATAATATATGGTAGTAGGCGACAATTATCACCCGAATGTTTAGGGTATAAACAAAAAAAAATATATATGTTTAAAAAATAATTACTATAAACAAACTCATTTAATGTTTAACAGAATCACATATTAAGCTCCAACTTATTGAAGGTAACTAATTGACTATAACTAATCAATTTGCCCTATTGAGTTACAAAAGTGTGTAGGATTAAGATATAAGCCAAACTATTTATTACTTGTGAAAAAGAACTAGATCTATCACACCAAAGGACAGAAAATTATGTAATGCCAACTAAATGATTTAATAAGAAAAAAGACATCTATTATGTCATAAAGAGCCAGTAGTGGCATATAGCTAAAATTACTATACTATACTTAGAGAAAAAAAATGTGTTTATCCAAATGAATATTATATGTAACTTAATGTTTATAAAATGATTATTGTGTACCTCTCATAAAACTATAATATATAAAATCATCCAGAATAAAGGTTCACCCAACTAACCTTTGAAGGAGTAGAGAGGCAGAATAACAAAGTGTGTAAAATAAAAGAAGGATATTATTATGGAAAGTGTAAGGAAAGAGAAAAAATGTTTATAAAACGAACCATGTAACCCCAAGAATGTCTATAAAATTAGATATTGATATGTTATTATATTGTCACATGAAATTGTAATTATAGAATATTGTATATTATATAAAATCGTCCAGAATAAGTGAAAACCACCATCACTTGAAGGAGTAGAGAAGAAGAATAACAAAGTGAGTTAATTGTAAAGATAGCTATTGTTATAATGGAATGAAAAGAGAAAAATGTTTATTAATTATCAAATATTGTACATCACCAGAAATGTCAGAGAACATCTAACAAAAAAACCAGTCAGTATATAAATAGTGTAGATCCTGATAATTCAGGATAAGTATAAATGATTAAGAAAAAAAAAAAACTTGTAAACTAAAGTGAGAATAAAATATTGCAGACTATATATGTGAAAACAGCTGCATAAGCATATAAGCAGCAAAATAAGTGTATAATCTTAAGAATACTCAAGTGAGCCAAAACAAATTGTCAACTAGTACAAAAAGTAACTATACAGCTGATAAAAGCATAGCTAAGAATGTCAAGTCTAAAAAGAAATAATTACCTGTAAAAAGAAAGTATGTTAGCAAGTATAAAGATGGAAATGTGATATAAATGAAAACCTCTGATACCTTGAATATTATAGTGAATATATTATATTATTGTAAATGGATGATATGTGATATTTTATGAGTTGTGATAGTGCAACTATTGCCAGGTGCAATGTTTATTTTTTTTCTCAGACAGAGAAGAGTAATGCCTCTGAATCTGAGTATGTGTATTGAGGAACGGCAGAGAATGTAAGTCACAGTGAGCCACTCTGATTCCGAACCCACTACAAAAGTTAGGGAGTTATATTGTATTAATGTATCAAGGACTATTATGAAAGAATCTGTGAGGTATAAATTATAATAACCATTAAGATAATCACGAATGTAAAGATATGTAATAAGAAAGAAGAATGTGAACAAGACAGGAAATTGTTAACTTAGGAAATAAGATCTATTGTAGTTAAATGACTTAGAAAGTAAGCTACTTGAAAATGCTAGTAAGTTGAGAATTATATCACTAGACAAAAATCAAGCTAGAGTAATACACTAATAGTATGTTAAAAGATCAAAGAGTACAAGAAGAAAAAAAGAGAACCATAGAAATCTACTAAGAAACTGACATGAAATGATAATTTTATAAAAAATAAATTTTTTCTCAAATGATCAATTTTGAGGAGGGTGTATATGTAACATAACAAAATGTTACCTAACCTAAATGTATGTTATCAGATTTTAGAAGTGCATAACAACAATGTAAATAGGGAATATAGTAATAAGAATAACCAAGAAAGGAGAAATCAAGGAAGACGAATGAAGCAGAAGTACCACATGAAACAGTAAACCCCAATACTGTTTGACACTACAACCAGACAAAGACTAACACAAACTGATGGACAGAGTAAATTTACATTAAGCTGTCAATCAAATCAGTAGATAATGTAAACAGAATATTATATGTAAATAAGAAATGAATCAATAAGAATCTGAATACTGTGAAATCAGAATTAGCATTTTGCTGATAATAAATTTAACCATGACTAGTAAATTATGAATGCCAAAAACTAAATTTAGCAATGGCTACAAAGCGAGAACAAAGATGTATTTCAATATCAAATATACTTATGAGAAAGAAAAACCATTTGTGTGAGGGAATATTATACAAGTAAAGTACCTCAACAAATTACCGAATTGAGAACCAATAAATGTTGTTAAGGCAAAATTCCAATATGAGCGATATGTCTTAACAACGCCTAGACCAAGCAATAATCAGCGAGTTGATTATTGGGAGGTAACGTAAGTGTAAATTAAATACACAAAACAATTGTTATGCTCCAATATAGCATAAAACATTATTAAAACAATATATTTAATCATAATTCAATTGTTAAGTAGTAGAATAGAACGAGTTAGCGTAAAATGAAATGTCATAGTAATAAGGATCGTTCATTACAATGTATAAAGTTTAGGTGTACTCATAATGTTCAGTAAAAAATGTCAGTACAGAGTTAATGGTGTTCCCACATAAACGTTTGAGTAATAAAATGCTATGTGAACACAAACAATATTAACCAAAGTGTAAAATCGTCGATTCAGGTAAACAGACGACAGTGAAAAATAGTGTACCCGAACATTGATTTTATAACAATGTCGGTCAAAGTGAAATTAATTCGATATCGAGTGATATCAAATTAAAGAGGACAAAATGATCTTTAATTTGATGATGATATCGACCCAATCGCAACTGTATTAAGTGCGGGAAAGATGTTAGCATCATTTGCCAAAAAAGCATCAGAAATTTGTTTACTAATACCAACAACAATAAAAGCTATCTGTCACCTCAGCGTTTGACAGTTAAAAAACCGTTGTTAATGGCTAAATAACCAATACGTCATACTCGTCACACCTGCAAGAACCAATCACAAAATTAGTTAGTAATTAACATTTTTACCTAAGACCGATCGACAAGGAGAGTATATAAGGGAACGCAAACGATTCTCAAGGGACACTAGACACTTTACCAACTTCATACAGCACGGGACGTGTGCTCGCCATCTCAACATTTTTAATAATTGTTAGCGTCATCAACATAATACATCGAAGAAAATAGCTCAACACCAAGAAACAACTACTTCAAATTAATCTACAGAAAACAATAGTGATTATGTGCAGTATTATTTCAATTTAGTGCGGGAAATAATGTACAGAAAGTAATTAATTAATATCATTCATGATCCATTAAGTTAGAAGAGGATCGCAATACTCTGTTCTTGTGCGTGTGTAGTGTAAAACCCGGTAATCATTATAATCCGATTACCGAAGTGGTCAGTGAGTTTTAATTAAATAATTAAAACCAAAAGGTAACAGTGCAATCATTATTCATTTTTTATCCGAGCGCCATAACCTGTACATTTTTCTACACTGATCTGTACTGACGCAAAACACAGAAACATTTCAAGATTACACCATGTCTCAATTTATTGTATGAATTTGTTATTATGAATTAAGCTGTATGCTAGTTATAAGTGTTCTCACATGATAAATTTTGTAAATCAAAAAGCAAGCGTTGACGAACGCACGACCTATCAACAGGTCATTTTTATTTGTTTACTTAATGAAAGTAACATCAAAACATTATCAATCAATATTTTATCAGCAAATCATTAGCCATTGTGTAGGCATAACTTTCTTTTTCGTGTCTCAAAGAATTCACATCTGAGATTTTAATAATATTACTATTAAAAATAAACAACATCTGGACTTAGCCAGATTTATAACTTGTGCTCTGAGCAAGCCGTATAAGGTATATAATAACTTATTGACAATTGTACAACTTTGTATATTTTAATTATATTTGTTTTTTTTGGAATTCTCTATAAGGGTATAAATAAAACCCATTATTAACAGCATAACTCGACTTGATTTATTTCTATCTGATAATTAAATATTTTATTTAGAAAACTCAAACAACCTTCAGTTGTATTTTAATATTTTGGAATAGCATTGCCACAAAGGTGATAAACAATTATTTTAAATTTTTAAATCATTCAGTGATCCTATTTGTGGGTTTTACATGGGATTTTCCCCTAAATAAATCCGTGTGGCGCCCACTAACAAACAAGGCAATCTAACCTTGCAACTAAAGTGAGTTGGTGTTTGTAAACTGAGTTGACAGCTTATAATAGAACTTCTAGAAAACACGACCAGGTACGTGAAAGTATATTTTGTTTATTATATTGTCCAGACATTACGAGACGTAACGTACTTAGACTATCAGCAACCTGGAGGAGAACTTTCACAGTCAGCATCAACAAGACGACCATCATCTTCAAGTGACCAACTATTGTACTTTATTTTTAAATCTAAGCAAACTTAGTATTTAAACATTATCAACCCAACTATTTTATTTATTTCATATAAGGGAATTCTTTTCAGACAAGTATAATTACACAACTGTAAACACACTGTGAGTAACCTTGAATGTTACACTTTAAATCGCTTTACAAAGTTAGTAACCTTCAACGATTACAATATCTAAATGATATTTCACACATAATTAGATTTTATTTAATCACGACCTTTAATATTTTAAACATAAACATAATTTTAAATAACAACAGCAACACTTTTATTTTATTACAAGCTAACGCATACACCGTGTGGCAGATTTATACACACCGGAATTAGTTACGTTACAGATTGGCTCCAACGCGGGGCTTTAAGAATAAAGGAAATACCCCAATTATTAGACAACGTTACAATATTTTAGTTTAATTAATGATCTCATGGGATCTGTCAGTAACTGTTGTTAAATAAAGAGAAATCGTCTTGTTACACATGAAAATGAGTGCATAAATCAGTAAAATACCTTCCCTTGTTTCCTTACACAGATAGTAAGTAATTTGTTCAGTTAATTTGATTTGAATACAGTTCGTTACAACGTAGGCAGCCCATGTAATTGGCAGAAGTCAGTTAAGACGGGTTCCCTGGATTTGTAACGCGGCAATACGTTACAAGTGTAGATTTGAAGCAACTTTTATGCCTTGCCGATCTACAACTATATTATCACCTATGAGAAAAGATGAGCCTGAATTAAAAAATTATGCAAATTGTTATAAAGATATTAGGGTTAATCTCGAAAATACTGATTACTCTGATTTTGATTCTTTTTATCAAAATAACAATATTTCCTCAGAGGAAGATTATTGCAATATACTTCGAGCTGGAATTAAGAGGCCAAGAGTTTTTCTCAAACATCAACCATATGAAAAATGGCATAAAAATAATGATAAACAAAAAGAACTTTTGCTACATGTCATCTCCAATCTATTAACTCCAAACCGCAATCCGTTACAAATATTTTTCACGGGTCCAGCTGGATGCGGTATCTATAACCGATAATCGTATTTACCATCTCCCTTCACTCCTCTTATCGTTCTACTCGTATGAATTTTTAGCATGCATGTTAACCCTTAGTTTTTCAATCACGCTAAAGAAGTACAAAGAAGTATAACTTCTAACGCACGTATATAAGTACACGCACCCACAATTTGCTTTTTTTTTTCTTTTCCTAACAAACTATTGAATTCACTATTAGCAGTTAGACTAATTTATAACAAATGTTCCTTGTCGCAGTACTCTTCTTCAAGAAATAGAGAAAACGTTACTGTTCCGTTTTATTAACAACTAGTACCATGAGCAACAGCTCAACCAACAATATACAATAAACAATGACGAAAACTGTTAAAAAATGTTATTGTTAAAATCCATGCGTTTGCAACTTGTGTTTCTGAATTAAACTGACAGAATGTCATGTACAGATTCTTCTGTCGGCAATCATAAAACAGCGAAGAAACTGGTTACCAAAAATTGTCTGGCTACAATTCCTACACAATTAAAACTTTTAACCACCGCAATGTGCAAATCTCTCTCTCTCCCTCTCTCTATTTATGCACCTAAGCATTCAAAGAATTTCGACGAAACCGAAACATCGAAGCATGATAATGTTTTTAGGCTTTTGAAACGTATAATGTGGATTACGTAAATCATTTCCAAACCACAGATGATCACAAACAGAGCATGTAAAACCAAATTGATTCTCACTAAAACGTTTGTTAAACTCAATGTCAGCAGCGATTATTTCTGTCTTGATGCGTTTACTTATCAAATTTCTAGACTGTGGGGAATCGAAAGTGTGGAAGCGTCACGTTTTTCGATGACGTTACATTTTTGTGGAATGACCCCCAGCCTTAAAAACATTATCATGTTAAAAAAAAATATTTAGTGGGCTTATTAGAAGCAAACTCACAATATTGAGCAGAAGTGACATAATGCACAACTGCTTTTTGAGAACACTGTTTCTTTAACTGTATCAACAAAAAAAAATAATGTTTAAAAATGATACAATTTTTAATAATTAAAAATAAGAGAAAATGATTTGTATTTGTAGTTATAACTTAACAGCAATGATGTAGTGACTTAACTTAATGAAAACTGAGAAGTGAAAGTGTAGCTTGATCAGTTTACAACTTAACACTGTACACGCTTGGCCTATAACACAGTCTTATCATTACCTACAATCTGTACAAATCTGTTAAAATTAAATGTTATCAGTAGACTTGGTTGGTCTTTTTTACAGTTCACCTATCATATTTACAGAAAGTATGATTATGTAAATTTAAAAGAATTAACTTTTGTCACATGCAAATCGCCCTTTCAAATCTATGTAGCATCAAATTAACTAATACATTCTAAATAATTATTTCCACTTCAAGCAAAATTTTCACATTTATACAACATCCTGGATACAACAGTTTGACAGTCTATTCACTTTGTTTGAACTGAAGTAAAGGCTAATGTCTGTTTTGTATATTATAAAGAAAAAAAAAATTATAAAATTATGCAAATACTGTGTAACCCTTATTTTATCATACGTGTCGAAAAGATGGAATTTCATATTATAGGTAGTAAGTCACGCGTGCGCGCGAGCACGCAACACATACCATTTACTTTAAATGGTAAAAACGTAAACGTATTTTACCATGACATTCGTGAACGTATTTATATATTTGCTGCTACCAATAAATATTTATATTACTTAATTTCTGATGATTTATTTATTTTGTTTGAACATTTCTTTTGAAACATAGGGTCTACACCTATGAACTTTCACTTTACACAAGTTGGTATTTTAATAACCTCAAATATTGTTCCCTAATAATTATTTCAAATAAGTCAGTCATTGAAAGCTTATCATCTCAGTTGCGTTAACCTCAACAGATTACGATCATACCTCGAATTTTTTTGGGTTTATCCAGACTCAACAACAGTTTTCCAGTAACATTTTGTCCAGCATAATAGGCTCCAGTAGGGCTATCTAACACGATTTGAAAATTTGTAATTCCCATTTTCAGTCGATTCTTAACAAATTACACGAATTCTTCTTCTTAAATTCTTAATTCCTCGTAAAAAAAGTTGAGTATACTAAAAATAAAGTAAAACGTTTCATTCAAATACCAGCAACCACTAACTCGCTCGAGACTGAAACAAACCCACGATCTAAAAATAATTGTGCACTAAGGAGGTGTGGCATGTGTGTATACATGATTCACCGTAACTTGTTACAAAGTACAAAGTGCATCTGCATTGTTTACGTTTTAAAAATTAAATTTATATATGTATTATCATGCTCTTTGAAAAAATTATTAGTACCAAAATGAAAAATGGATTTTATTTATCATTTTCAATCAAGTAAATTTACTTTTTTCGTAGTTATATAAGTATATTTGACATTTAATTTTTACAGACAGAGTTACTCTCCCAATAACCGTACCCGCACTAAATCTTCGATATTTCGATTAAGGGATTGGGTATCGATATTCCACGATATGATGAAGAAGGAGTGTACTAATTATAAATTAATTTTTGTTTCTAAACGTAAAGGAAATTTCCCTCTTTCCCTCTCCTCCCGGGACATTCTGTATATCAAACTAAAATTATACGCGATATTCACTATATATCGATGCCAATAATCGAAATATTGAAAATGACTGGCTACGGTTACTGGAACAGAACATGTTTTTGTTTTGTGCGTTAAAATCTAAATGTACACGTGTTTTCGTTATGTCCGTCGGTTGAGAGCAACCAATTATTTCAATTTTAAAATAAATAAGTATCAGACGAGCGTATTCGTTCTTATGGTGTTTATAATTAGTTATGGAATTGGAAGAGTCGTATCGACGATATGAGAAGATCAAATTTTTAGGAGAAGGTCAAGTAAGTAGTTGAGGTTATACTCAATTTTAATTGTTGGGTTCAAATAGTTTGAAAATCTTGTAACTCGATTTCAAAATCGTGTGAGATAAATGCCGTATTTTTTTTAGTATGATTCAATTTTTATGGATACCGGTATAACATTTTCAAGTAAAAAGTTTTCATGTAAATTTTCGTGAGCAAATATGATAATGGTTTCGTAAATGTAAACGAAGCTTAACATTTAATATTATTGCCCATAGTTAAAAATGCCTACAATCTCCAGTTAAGATGGAAACATGTTTATTTACCTGTTATAAAATTAATTGTATGCAATTTCTTTACCCAAGGAATGGAAAAACAACACTGTGTACACAAGAATGCTGTAGTGTAATGTTTACTTTACCAAAGGAATGGAAAAACAACACTGTACACAAGAATGTTGTAATGTTACAGCAGTGACGTTTTTGCAATGTTCACTCGCTTTATTATGTAAGAATTATAGACTTTTATTAATTATTAAATTTTGTTAAATGACTGAAGATGGCTTGACTGCCGAAAGCGCTGAATACCAAAGACATCATAGTGGTTTGTATAAAATTATTAGTAGAAATAAATTTTGTTAGGTGACTTTACCAGCAGTTGTAAAAAACGTTAGGCAAACGGTAATGCTCAACAGCTGAAGTACATATTTTTATTTTATTTGGTTTCAGCACTATTGATGGTTCCGTATTATGATGAGATATGATTTGTGTCAGTTAGCAGTTTAGTCATGTTACATTTGCCAGCTGTTGTCAAAAATACAGATGTAGCAATTTTCGCAAATTAGTGTAGTTTGTTTATAATTAGCCTGGTTGTTATGATTTCAGTTTTTCACTGTATTTTATTATTGCATTGTTTTCTTTAGAAAACATACGTGTCATTCCATGCCAAATCAACCTGTCACTCAACCTGACCATTTCAGATTTCAATGAAACTTTCAGGAATCATTCTCTCGTATGATAGAAATGAGAATATATTTTTAGATATTTTTTATCTGTTTGGGTTTTGATGTAATTAATTTTTAAAATTTAGAAAAAATACAGTTTTTTGGCTTTCACAAACTTTTTAATTCTTGAATAACTCAAGTTCTATAAGGCCTAGAGAGTTGCTTGAACCCTCATTTTAAAGAGAATCTTACAAGGTTTAATTTGATATGCTACTTGACTGTTAGGTGTTTTTTTTTTTGAAAATCCAAAAAACATTTACATACATTTTTGAAATAGTGTTTTTTAAAAATTTTGAAAAAATATATGTTTCTTGTAATATTATAAGCCATAGATCCTGAAACTTTTAAAGTGGGATCTCAGTGGGATCAGGAGTTTTGTCTGAAGTTAAATGCACTTAAAAAGTTCAGTCCTGTGATGATTTAAAGAAATTTTTGACCGTAGTCTGCTTTCCTGACGAGTGCCGTTTCTTCGTTGCCAAGTCTCGTATGCCAAAAAACGTATGACAGTGTTTTAAGGTAAGGGCTAGATTGCAATCAATCTTACATTTTTTTTAAAGGTAAAAAATATACATAGGCTCTTAAGATAACCAATTTACAATAGGAATTCTAATAGAGGTTTACTAAACTTACAAACAAATAATCAAGCCATAACTTATTTAAGATCATTTTGAATAAAATATCTGCCAATTACAGGTGTTCTGGCACAGCACAGAAAGCCTGTACAGACTTGTCTGATTCATGTTCTTACAGGAATGTTACTCATACCCACTCTAGCTCAATTTTTGCTTAGTTTCTTTAAGATCTCAGTGAGTGAACAGTTAGTTGTTGGCAGTGTCACTTAAAAAGTGTTTTGCATAAAAGTATGATTTTTATACGTTATTACTTTTTTAGTGGATGTGAAAGAAGTGTTCTCCTGTGATAACAATATGGATGAACCCAGTCAAACAAAACATTTTTCAGTATATTGTTGTAATCCATTTAAAAAGGGCAGTCGTTATTACTACAAAAATAAGCTTGAGTCCTGTGAATGAAAATGTTTTAAAACGTAATGCCAATTTATGTGAAGGCAACAAGATAGGTTGTGGTTGTCGTAAAGTTGTTTTAAAGCTACCAGAAATTCCAACTGAGCAAGAAGAATTGCATTCGGATATCTCAGAATCGCAGTATGATTTGAATGTTCCTGAAGTACAAGTTCAAAACACATGTTCAATTCCAGAGAAAGTAGAGGCAGTTGAAGCCTTAAACAAAAGTCTTGCTGCTATAGATGAAACGCCAATAAAAAGAAAACGTTTAAGTGAAAAAAAAAATACCCAGATAAAAAGATCAAAAAAGTGACTGAAGCTTTCCGAACAAAAGTTCTAAATTTAAGTCCAGGTACCTCTGACTCTAACGCTGTAAAAAATAATGACAATGAAGTTATTAATCAATTAAAAGAAAAGTTCAACACTACTACAGACAAAAGTGTGAGAATGCAGATTCTAACTAGGCCTACACTTCCCAAAAGCTGGACTCTAAAAACTATTGAAACTGAATTTTGATTGTCTAACTTTACGGCTAGAAAGGCAAAAAAACTGTTACATGAAAAAGGTGTTATGTCATCCCCAGGCTCAAAGCCTGGAAGAACATTGGATCCTGCAATGGTGGACTTAGTCAAGGACTTCTAGCAAAATGATGAAGTTAGTCGTCAAATGCCAGGTAAAAAAGACTTTGTTTCGATGAAAAAATGTGGCAAACGTGTAGGCCTACATGTGCAAAAGTATTTAATTCTAAGTACATTAAGAGAAGCATATGTACTATTCAAGGAGCATTACCCAGATCAGAAAATTGGATTTACTAAATTTTGTGAGCTTCGTCCCAAGCATTGTGTTCTTCCTGGGTCCAGTGGGGACACACACTGTGTGCGTTTGCACAATACATCAGAATGCCAAATTAATGATGGCTCAGTGTAAAATACCTGAATTAACAAATGGCAGCTCCCTATTAAAACATACAAAGATGTAACAAGCAATGTAATTTGCAAAACTCGAACATGTAAATGTTATTTTGCAAATTGTGTTAGTTGCCCAGGAAGTGACAATTTGAAGGCTAGGTTTGAAGAAGCTTTTGAGCTAAATAGCATTGAAAATGTGAGTTTCAAACAACGGATGCAGATTGATAACAAATGTGTCCTGGAATCTGTTACAAAACCAACAGAAGAGTTTGTGGATTGTTTGTTTCAGAGTTTGCCAAAACTCTTAAGACACTCTTTCATTGCTACTCAACAGTCTTCGTACTTGCGACACTTAAAAGAAAATCTACCTCAAAACCAATGCATTGTGCTTTGTGATTTTGCTGACAATTATGCAATTTGTACTTCAAGATGCTGCACAATGCTTTCACTGGAATAATGCTCAAACAACAATACATCCGTTTGTTATATACTATATGGATGAGGAAAGCAAAAAGCTGGCATACCAGCTTAGTTATCATTTCTGATTGTATGACACACGATACCGTTGCTGTTCATTTATTTCAACGCCTCATGATTGACTTTCTTAAAGAGAACATGCCTCATAAGCCCGAAAAGCTCCATTATTTTTCAGATGGAGCAGCATCACAGTACAAAAACAAATCCAACTTCCTCAATCTCTGCCATCATGAGAATGATTTTGGAATTAAGGCTGAATGGAACTTTTTTGCATCGTCACATGGAAAGAATGCATGTGACGGTGTAGGAGGAACTGTTAGACGTTTAGCAGCATTGGCCAGTCTACGTATGGTTTACAATGAACAAATCATGACTCCTCGCCAACTTTATGATTGGGCTAAAGCCAATATTGACAACATCAGTTTTTTGTATTCCACTAAAGACGAACATGAGGCAGAGGAACAGACCTTGAAGAGACGGTTTGAAGCAGCAACAACAATAAATGGCACTCAGCAATTTCACAGTTACACTGCTATGAGTGAGACTAGAGTTTTAGTGAAAAGCCACTCATTTTCAGAGGTATCAAATGTAGAAATAGTTTCAGCTGACGACACTGGCGCTGATTTGGTGGACACTAATGACATTGTTGGCTTTGTCACATGCCAATACTCAGACAAGTGGTGGTTAGGTTGTGTGTTAGGAGTAGAAGGAGGAAGTAAAAATAAGTTTTTTGGAACCACATGGGCCTTCCCATCTTTCAAATACCCACAATTTACTGACATATTAGTTGTGCACAAAAGTGAACAAAAGTTGATCCTACAACAGCAATGGGGAGAGTTTATCGCCTTACAGACTTAGAAACTAAAAAGACAAACAAGAAATTATCTGTTAAATTAAAGAAGAACTAAGATCTATTTAGATAGTTTGGTGCGATTACAAAATGACCAAGTGCTAACCAAGAAAAAAACTTATTATGTATTTTTATCATGTAAAACCAGGTATGTAACCTTCCTTGTTATGATGATTGACTATGTATTAGTATGATGTAAGTAACAAAAAAATGTAGATTAATTACAATTTGTCTGTTACCGTGTAAACACAAAACAAAAATTATTAGCCTATAGATGCATTGTACATTACTTTTTAAGGATTTTGTCATAACTCCTGATCCCATTGAGATCCCACTCTAAAGGTTTCAGGATTTATAGCTTATAATATTACAAGAAACATATTTTTTCAATTTAAAAAAAAACTCAAAAATGTATGTAAAAATGTTTTTGGATTTAAAAACAAAAAAAAAATTCACCAAACAGTCAAGTAGCATATCAAATTAAACCTTGTTAAGATTCTCTTTAAAATCCTCAAGCAAGTGTCTAGGCCTTATAGAACTTGAGTTATTCAAGAATTAAAAAGTTCGTGAAAGCCGAAAAACAGTATTTTTTCTAAATTTCAAAAATTAATTACATCAAAACCCAAACAGATAAAACAAATCTAAAAAATATATTCTGATTTCTATCATAAGGGAGAATGATTCCTGAAAGTTTCATTGAAATCTGAAATGGTCAGGTTGAATCTTAAAATTTTTTGGTTGGTTTGGCATGGAAAGACCTAGATACAGATAATTTGAAACTGTTTTATGTTATTCTTTCAAGTATTAAAATAATGAGACTGTACAAATTGATTCAAGAGAAACTGAGGAACTGTGTCTTGCTACAGTTTGGTAAGCTGCGGTGTGATAGTACAAATATTTACCACATAATAATTAAATGAAAAACACCTCTTACCTTTTCGGATTCCAGGGTTCTACACAAGAACTCGCAGCCTATAAACGTGATTTAGGGTTGTAACTTAACACTTATATTTATATATTTTGTTCTTCAAAAGTGACTTACCTTTTAATAAATCTGATTCACTTTGTTTACATGCTGGTTCAGGCGCCATGTTGCTGATGTTGCCAACATAATACATATTAAATACGAGTCCGGGTTCGTTAAGCGAGCTAGAGACTGAATGGTTTTTGAAATAACATACTCGGAAATTACTATTGCAAACTGGTGTGTTTAATTATTGTAATTTTAAACATTTAAAAATACAAAAAAAACAAGATGGAGTCTCGTTCCTTTAACAAAACAAAATGGCTGCACGATATTCGCTGCTTCAGCCTTACTCGTGACACAATTACATGATATATTTTATGTTCAAGTTACCCTGGTTTACTATAAAATGAATTAAAAAAACATACTGCAGTTTAATATTTTACTTTGTTACATCTTCTACGTCACGTAACATAAACCAATGCCTCATGGCTTTATATGTGTACTGGTACGCACTCTCACATACACATACTCCCCATAATATAATTCAACGGTACATTCTTACAAATTTTAATATATTTGAGCTCAAAATTTAAAGAAAAAGGTTTATAGCGGAAATCTTGAAAGTAATTACTTTCCTGAGTTTGTTGAGTTGGTGATCGAGTCAGGCGTCCCTCGTTGTTCACCTGCCATTCTGCCGAATTGTAAACTGTCTCTCTATTCAAACTGCTTCCACTGATTCTACGTTACATTTTTATATACTGCTAGTTGTAAATAGTTTAGATTTCACTTATTTAATTACATTTTTGAATACTTTTTATGTACTTGCTGGCAATTGCTGGCCAGCTTCTTAAGTTGCGTGCAGTCGCACTGACGGTGTTGTTTCGACTGAGAGAGACAACATGGCGTATATTATCTAAGTGGAAGGGTTAATGCGTCATCGTTCTATTGTTTTGTGGCGATGACGTCTCTGTTTTACGGTGCAGTTATTACGTTTTGTATTATTTTGATGACGTTTATAGGAGTGGTCTAGTCGTTGTTAGCAGACTTGCTGTCGTGGGTCACGTACACCACTTGACCTTGACGCCGACTTGTCCTGGCAAACTGTGTTGTATCCTATACATGGGAAACCTTACCCTCACATATTTGATTACATTGAATTTACAATAAAATATATTGGTTAGGTACCCAAAATCCCTACACGGACCGATTGTACCGTTGAGGTTTTATGACGAAGCATAAAAACTCTCATTGACTCATTCATACTTCCTAAAGGGATCAGCTCGGATATGTTGCCACAACCCCCTGTAGTGTTTATATAAAAGAATATCTAATTTACCCTTTGGTCCAGTGATCGTGACAGCACCTGCATGACCTTACTGCACTTCTCTTTCGAGATCCCAACACCGCAAGGCCAGTCTGGCACTTGACGTTCCTGCTCTGACGCACTGGCCAGCTCAGGACCGCCGCATCAGCATCACTAAACTCGGAAACATCAAAATAAAAATCAAAGAGTGACCTTGTATAGTGCCATATCCCCAACTGATCTGTTCCCCTTTAGCTGCATTGGTTTACGTTAATAGGCATTGGTTTTTCTTAATTCCTAATTTCTCCAATACAGAGATAAAACAAGATTTACTATAGAGGTCTCTTTCTCTTTGACATTCCTACATTTTATCAAATTTTTTCGACTCCAGTCAATAATATTTTAACTCTTTCCAACACACAAGAAGAAAATAAAATCTTATACTAATGCAATAATATGTCAAATAATTAATCAAATTCACCAAAATCAACAAAACAATTTATCTATACATTTACTATATAGAACCAAAACACAAATTCCATTATTGCCAAACAATCTACCTATTCAAAATTCACTGATCATCTTTCATGATCCTAATTCTGTAAAATAAAATCATAATGATTTTTATGCCCAACACCATTATCAACATCATCTATTTAATACTTAATATGCATTTAACGTTACTACCCCCTGTAGTAACCTCCTTACCACACAAACTATGACCCCCCCCTGGACTGTGGTGTCCAGTTGCTTCCACAAGGACTGAATTTATGGAGGAATTTTGGCATCTCCTGTCCTTGCTTCGGCTTTACATTTTTAAAATTGCCAGATATCAAAATATCTGATTTTACATAGTTATACCCTTAAGACGGGTCTATCACCTGTTTTGTTGTTCCTACTCGAACAAGGTGATATCCGCTGTTCCATAGTTCCATGGATTTCCTCTAACTGGCGCCCCGTTAATTTCAGTCTTCACCAATTTCAAGGACAACCAACCATGGTCAGTTTTACAATTGCTGCCCACAGCTGGTTGTCGTCCAAAACCACGATTAGTGTTGGTAAGACAGTATCGCCTGAAAAGGCGGGGAAATCATCTCTCATTCGCATGTTTTACTTCATCAACAATAACACTGTATGGTTAAAAATCATATACAATATAAAATTATATCAAAGTTGTACAGTGTATGTACGCCTTCTCGAGGCCTCCGATGATGGTAACGTAACTGGACGTTACTCATCAACCCGTTCTGCTATCTACAGTGGCACATGCCGCCACTGCAATAGCCTACTTATCTCTAAACTTATGTCTTTCTACATTTGCTGTCTCTACATTCCACAATTTATTTTCACTTCTAATGACACCAAACAAACCCCCAAAATCACCCATTAATCTTGTATGAGAACAAGTTCCTTTTATTTTCATAAAAATTTGCATATAGACACTTTTTGCAAGTTCTAGCTTTCACTTTTCACTAATACTTTCTTTATGACAAGATAATAAGTACAACAATGGATCATCTTACAAGTTTACATTACATGAATTACATTTCTGTGTTCTTAAGTAGAATGATTCCTTGAAAAGTTAATTATTTAAGTTACAAAATTTTGGTCGTTTTATTTCACAATTTCTAAAACAAAACTACTGTGGTTCGTGGAAAAAACTACCACCATTAAAATTTTCTCTTCTATCTTTTTTTTTTTTTTTTGTGACTACCTTACCTTTCCACAAAACTAGGGTTCCCCTCCTCGTTCTTGTAGGCAAAGAATTTCTACTGAGACCTTTTGGTGGAGTAAGACCATCGTTGCTTTCACCCCGTTGCTGAGGCTACCGCCAACCATGGTCCGCCTCCAAATTGCCAAAATCCATGATCAGAGGTGGTGAGTCTGTGATCACCCGAAAATGGGGGTGAGTCCCTTCTGGAAACATATAACATCAAATTCAATTTCATACATACATTAACATAAAAAAAATTAACATTGTTAAAACTCCTACGATGACCAATACAACTTCAAATTTGTAGCATTGTGTGTCGCTACTATCTCCCTTGTCTCTCTGTTCTGTAATACATATGAATTCTTCATCTTAACTTCTATTACCTCATAAGGTCCTTCGTAGAGTAAGAAGAACTTCTTGATCTCCTTGTCGTGAGCACTCGACAAGTCATGTCTCCTCACCAATACCAACTGTCCTATTTCATACTTCATCCACTTACCTTTTGCATCGTGTCTACGTTTTCGTCGTTCACCTAATACTTAATAAATTCTCATTAGCCAACCTGATTTTAATACTCACATCCTTCTCGCTCTCAGGTGGGTAATCAAATACCTGTTCTAAAATCCTCGGGGGGCGTGTTCCCTTAATCAATTCGTGAGGTGTATATCCTGTGGACTCGTGGGTGGTACTGTTCAACCAATTTTCTACCCTTTTGACGTATAACGGCCACTCGCTGTGTTTGGCGTGACAATAGGCTCTAAAAATCCTACCTATTTCTCTCATGACACGCTCCGCCTGGTTGGACTGAGGATGGTAGACAGCCGTGTGCTTCGGGATGATTCCTTCCCATCCTAAGGTCTGGCACCATCTTCCACTGATGAACTGTGGCCCATGGTCTAATAAAATTACCTTTGGCTTCCCCACGTTTATCATATAGTCTTTTGTCACCTTCTCACTCAGCACATGACTGGTAGCTCTTTTCATACTATATAACTTTACATACTTAGAAAAAGTGTCTAACATCACAAAAATATACATAACTCCGCCTCTACCCTTCGGCAACGGTCCATACAAATCTACCGCAACTAAATCAAATGGCCTTTCTACGTTTATAAAATTCATCTCCCCTTCAACCCTATAGTTCACTACTTTAGACTTCTGACACAAATCACAACCCTTAACAATTTTCTAACCCGTCTTTCCATATTCTTAAAAACACGACTCTTTCAAAATATTAACATACTTTTTCGCCCCAAAATGACCATATCTCAAATGACAATCCCAAATGATCTTATCTGCTAACCCATCTGGCACAACTAACCTCCAATCACGCTCACCCCCTTCTACTTTCTTAAATAGCAACCCTTTATAAATTTGAAAATGCTGATTATACACTGACCCAGCTAATTCCGTCTCTAAACTATCTATGATTTTACTCGACTTACCATCTGCTCTTTGCATGGTTCTAATGTCTTTTAGCTCTTCCCCAAAAATTCTATCCTCCCGGCTAATCTGAAAAATCTCAATCTCCTTCAAATCCCTACCAGTTTTATTGTTTAACATGTCTATCCTGGAAAGAGTGTCAGGTATTTTATTCTCTGTTCCCTTGATATACTCCCATGCAAAATTGTATTTTTGCAAAACAAGTACCCACCTGGTTAGACGGCTGTGAGCAAGCTTACACACGTGCTCAAGAATGATAATGCCTTGTGGTCTGTTCTGATTACCGTTCTGTTTCCCAGGATGTATGTCCGGAACTTCCCCATGGCGAACACAATGCATAAAAGTTCTTTTTCAGTAGTTGTATAATTTTTCTCTGCAGACAGCAACGACCTACTGGCGAAGGCAATCGTCAGATGTCCCTTCTCGCAGTCTTCCTGGTAGAGCTCCGCCCCTAACGCTACATTGCTCGCATCTGTCTGTAAATAAAATGTTTTATTAAAATCAGGGTGATTCATCATTATCATGTGGCTAAACTTCCTCTTAATTTCATTGAAAGCTTCACGTTCCAATTCTCCCCATCTCCACTGCTTATTCTTCTGGAGTACTGCACTTAGTTTCGCTGTTGTGTGCGCATAGTTCTTCTGGAACTTACGATAGAAATTACACAGTCCTAGAAAGCTCAGTAGTTGTTTGATATTCTTCAGCTCAGGGAAGCGCATAATGGAGTCCACCTTGTCTGGATTTGCAGAGATTCCCTCTTGTGTAATAATGAACCCTAAGAAATTAATTTTAGTTTGTAAAAATTTTGATTTCTCCCAATTGACGGTGAGTCCTCCTTCTTCTAACTTAGCTAAAACATATTCCAAATGCTCCAAGTGTTCCTGAAAATTCCTAGAGGCAATTAAAATATCGTCCACATACACTGTTAAAAAGTCTAAGTCCTTTGGTTTTAAAATCTGGTCTAAACATTTGATAAAGCTAGCTACACTAGTATTTAATCCAAATGGTAAGCGTCGAAACTGGTAATTCTTCCCATTAAACAAGAACGCTGTATATTTCCTACTTACTTCTGCCAATGGTACTTGCCAATACCCTGCTGTTAAATCTAGCGATGTCATGTATCGCACCCCACTAAACTTCTGGAAAATCTCATTTATAGATTCTGGTGATTCATGGTCTGGTATTATTATTTCGTTAATCCTCCTAGCATCTAAACATAATCTAACCCTGCCATCCTTCTTTATGACAACTACTAATGGATTTGAGTAATGTGACACTGACCTTTCTGTAATGCCTCCCTCCATCATTCTGTCCAACTCCTCTTGCACCGCTCTCCTTTTGGAATAAGGCACTGGATAACTTCGCTGCATGAAAGGTGTGTGTTCCCGTACCTGCAGTACACATTCATAACCCTTTGCCCTTCCCGGAATATCGGCAAACACTCCTCTAAACTGCTCAATCACCTGCCACAACGACGCACGTTGATCACTCCTTACCACCTCACCTCCACTACAAAATTCATCCGCCCTTATCTCCCACACTGCCTCACTACTTTCACTCAACTCTCTTTCAAAACTCTCAATATACTCTCCCTCTCTACATGAATTTACTCTAGCTTCTGTGTCACTCTCGCCTACCCGCTTCTGTAGTATTTTTACCCCCGTTACTCTAACCTTATCTAACACCTGTTCAAAATTAACCCTGATCGACCGGTCACCCCCATCTAACTCTACTACTTTCTCTTTAAAATTTATGACAGCTTTATTTCTGTGTAGAAAATCATTACCTAAAATTATATCTAGACTTAGCCCTTTTACCACTAAAAATGTGTTTTCAAACTCTGCATTATTTATCAAGAAACTTAAATGTATTTGTTTGGTTACTCTCTTACTATGTACTCCTGTAACTCCCACTACCGTAACCCCTGCTACTGGCAAAATCGGAATATTTTTATTTGTCTCCCTTAACTCTCCCAAAATGTTTTCAGCAATTACAGAAATCTCACTACCTGTATCTATAAGTGTTCTGTAACTCTTACCTGCTATGGTTACCTGTACTTCGGTTAATCCAGTTCTCATCTCTATTGTGGTATGGTTGTTCTCCTCCTCCAATAAATCCGTAACGATGTCTGTTTTAATTACATTACTTTGGAAATCCTCCTTCGGTTGGACCTCATTCGCTTCCCTGGACAGTGGTCTGGTCCGTGCTACCACTGTCTTCTCTAGTTTTCCGTCTGGTTTCTGTTGTTATTGGTGGTTGGTCCATTGTGACCCCTTGGTGGTCCATGGTTATTACCGGCTGTTCCCCTGGTGCTTGGCATTCCTTTCTGCTGCTGGACATACTGTGTTGGTCCTTCTCTCCTCCTTTGATCGTCTCTCGCCTGGCTGCATTTGAAACATTTCTGCCGGCTGGCATAATTTTCACACCTACACCTGGAACATCTCCAATCCCCTGAGTTATTGAAATTATTTATACGTGTATTTCCATGTCCGCTAGGATTACTTCTATAGTTATCATGTTCATAAGTCTTATTATTATTATTCTGTTGTTGGGGTCGCCTACCCACTTCTCTGTCTCGAATACTTTACAAAATGTCTAAAATTCTCTCCAAGTCACTCATATCATTTATTTCCTTGGTCATTAAAGTTATTTGCACTTCACGCGGCAAATGTTTGCTTACGTGTCTTACAAAAGATTTAAAAGGTATTGGTGGCTCTAAATATTTGGCCTCATTGTATAATTTGGTAATGTATATCGTGATATTATTGTTTTGGTGTCCCATAAAGTTACCGGTTCCCATTATACGGCTTCTTAGAATCTCTTGGTCGTCTTCTGCCCAATATTTCCCCCTAAACGCTCTCTCAAATTCCTCATAACAATCCCATTCTAAACGATGTGCTTCCGCCCATATAATGGAACTTCCTTTAAAACATTTAACTATTTTCATTAACTGTACTTCCCAACTACTATTGCTAAAGCGATGGTATTCTCGGGTTTGATTAATAAATCTCATCGGGTGTATCGCCCTGTTCTTATAACTAAATGTCTCTAATTCGATCTCATTGTATAAGTCTCTGGTGATTATTACTCTTTCGGTTACCCCGGTCAGTTTTTTATCAATCTCCCCCCCCCCCCCCGTAATTCATCTTTCACACATCTTAAACTACCTTCAATTGAAGTACACTTATCATATATATCATTATTAGTTTGCACATTGAAATTATCTATTTCTCTGATATTATTTTGTATGATACTTATTTTATGGTTATTATTAATTTCGTGTTCTGAAATGGCTTTATCGATTGTTTCTATATTCTTTGTTATATTTGTTACATCAAACTCACATTTCTCTAACTGATTTTGTAAAATATCTGTTTTAATGTCTATTTGTTTGTTAATCTCCAATTTGGTTTTAATCTCTATTTGCTTATCTACTGCATCTAAATATTTACTCTCTATTTCTTTACTATGTATTACAAATTGATTTTGAACTGTCTCAATTATTGTTTCATTCACTTTACTGATTTTGTTATCTAAATTGTTTATTTGTGTATCAAATTTCTCATTAACTGATTCTATGATCTGTTCTTGAATATTTTCATAACGTGTCTGAATTTCATTCATTTGTTTATTAAATTGACAATTTTGTTGTTTAATCTCCCCTCTCACTTCATCAAATTTGGCATTTATTTTATCGTATTTCATATTGGAATCGCTTTTTTGCTCATCCAACTTTTTATTTTGAACATCGAATTTAAAATTCATGTCCCCTCTTAGTTCATCAGAACTTTCTTTCATGCTACACATCATGCTATATAAACGTGTTAACATCTCCTCTGTTTTGTTTTCAGACCGAGTTGAGATGGGTGTTACTGGTACTCTATCTAACTCTACCGATTCGGTGGTACTAGACTCGCCGATCTGACTTATTGGTGTCGAACAAATTCCCATCTCACTCGTAAACGTTTTGTCATTTACACTGACATCTATATTTTTATCTGCCATTTTGAAAAAAAAATTTGTTTAAATATATTTCTTTCAAACTATTGCTCTATATCTCTAACATATATTACCATCGTAACATAACCTTATTGTTTACGTGTTAGTTACATACTCATTTCCAATAAACATTCTGTCTCTACTGCTGGCTTATTTATATAAAATTTATTTATATATTTATATAAAATTTATTTATATAAAGTCCCTGTTCGGGCGCCATTTGTAACTTAACACTTATATTTATATATTTCGTTCTTCAAAAGTGACTTACCTTTTAATAAATCTGATTCACTTTGTTTATATGCTGGTTCAGGCGCCATGTTGCTGATGTTGCCAACATAATACATATTAAATACGGGTCCGGGTTCGTTAAGCGAGCTAGAGACTGAATGGTTTTTGAAATAACATACTCGGACATTACTATTGCAAACTGGTGTGTTTAATTATCGTAATTTTAAACATTTAAAAAATACAAAAAAAAACAAGATGGAGTCTTGTTCCTTTAACAAAACAAAATGGCTGCGCGATATTTCGCTGCTTCAGCCTTACTCGTGACACAATTACATGATATATTTATGTTCAAGTTACCCTGGTTTACTATAAAATGAATTAAAAAAACATACTGCAGTTTAATATTTTACTTTGTTACGTCTTCTACATCACGTAACATAAACCAATGCCTCGTGGCTTTATATGTGTACCGGTACGCACTCACACACACACATACTCCCCATAATATAATTCAACGGTACATTCTTACAAATTTTAATATATTTGAGCTCAAAATTTAATGTAAAAGGTTTATAGCGGAAATCTTGAAAGTAATTACTTTCCTGATTTTGTTGAGTTGGTGATCGAGTCAGGCGTCCCTCGTTGTTCACCTGCCGTTCTGCCGAATTGTAAACTGTCTATTCAGACTGCTTCCACTGATTCTACATTACATTTTTTATATACTGCTAGTTGTAAATAGTTTAGATTTCACTTATTTAATTACATTTTTGAATACTTTTTATGTACTTGCTGGCAATTGCTGGCCAGCTTTTAAGTTGCGTGCAGTCGCACTGACGGTGTTGTTTCGACTGAGAGAGACAACATGGCGTATATTATCCAAGTGGAAGGGTTAATGCGTTATCGTTCTATTGTTTTGTGGCGATGACGTCTCTGTTTTACGGTGCAGTTATTACGTTTTGTATTATTTTGATGACGTTTCTAGGAGTGGTCTAGTCGTTGTTAGCAGACTTGCTGTCGTGGGTCACGTACACCACTTGACCTTGACGCCGACTCGTCCTGGCAAACTGCGTTGTATCCTATACATGGGAAACCTTACCCTCACATATTTGATTACATTGAATTTACAATAAAATATATTGGTTAGGTACCCAAAATCCCTACACGGACCGATTGTACCGTTACAGGGTTATATGTCGTAATAATTGCTCTCATTTACTGTTAACTATTTCAACCTTATTTATTATTCTTTTTTATTCTCTTTTTTTTTATGAATCAACTATAAACATGCCTTCTCCTTCTCTATTCGCTAACATTTCAATTAAACAAAATTAAATGCTGAGGTAAAGACCCCATCTGACCAAAATAACAAACTTATATCTCTTACTTCTTATACTTAAATTAAATTATTTATTAAATTAATTAATTAGAAGCAACCCAGCATTTCGCTCACACACACACACACACTCACATCTTTTAACCCCTTTTATTTAAATTTAGCGGTTTTGTAAATTTTTTATATAGTGATTGGTTTATGGTATTCGGTTACTTGACTGGCGGCGTCCCGGCGGACCACGTGTCGCACTCTGTATATTTTAGTTCGTCCAAATTGTTCACTGCATTTTAGTTTGATGTTACACTGTCGAATCATTCAAAGTTAATTGCTACCCTTTTAGTTGTAAGTTTATTCACATTTTATACCACTTTAAATCATAGTTAGACCACATTTTTGAAAGTTTTAAATAAATTTTCGGCCCGCGAGCCTGTACACTGAACCGCGCGGTTCCAAAGTTATATGATGACAGACAGTTTCAAGATGGCCAAAATCGTACGGTCCGTGGCAACTTGCGTTTTCATTGGACGAGCACGTCTCGAGGAGTCTACGTCATCTAGTGCCAGGTGAGAAGGAATTTTTGAGGCGTTACATTTCCGTGGGAACGCTGGCCGACATGTGCGTGCGTACGCATGAATGCGCACCCTTGCTGATAACTCTTACATTCCTGTACCATTTTGTACCTCACACGGAGGTATAGTTGGCGACCCATTATTACACTTTGGTTAAATACAATGAAAAAGTTTTATATTGGAAACCCTCATTGGTTTGTACCGTTACAATACCCCCCCCCCAATGAGAGGTTTTCTGCCGAAACAGAAAAACTCTCATTGCTAACCTAAGAGGACCAGCGAGGATATGGTGCCGACAACCCCCTTAATTCTTTAACAAATCATGCGTAATCTACCCCCCTAGTTCAGCGACTATGGCTGTACCTGAATGATTCTACTGGACTTCTCTGTTCGAGATCCCAACACCGTAAAGCCAGACAGGCGCTCACCACAGTATCACCCAACCGTGTAAAATTCTGAAAACAAAATCAACAACTGGCCTTATACCAAACCAAATCCTCAACCGATATATCTCCCCTTATAAATACTGGATTGCCTTTACCAAAGTACTGGGTGCGTACGCATGTTCATTACTATCTTAAACACAATATCTCCCAATATTCATCATTAATGTCAGTTTCATATAAACATTTCATATTCACCTTTAAATAAAATCCATTCCCATTTCTTAACTCTTAATTGTTTGTTTGATATTTTCATTTCAAATCAAAATAAATTATTTAAATTTCCTTTATGTAGTGAAATAACTCTAAGTTCAGTACCAAAATTTCACATCATCTCTTTTGATTAATCCTTTTAATTACAACTTTCAAAATTCAAAAATCTTTTAAATGAATTTACTTTTCCTTATAAATCCTCATAATTATATGCTAACAATCATTTTAAAATAAACAACATATTTCTACCATCAACTCAAATACAATTACACTCGGTTACAAAATATAATATAAACATTATGAATCAGCTGATACATCATCAACATACACAATCGTTACTTTATATAGTGAACGTGAAAATAAAATACCATCTTTACTTCAAAAAAAAAAAAAAAAAAAAAAAAAAAAAATTTTAAATTTAATTTCCAGAAATATATATTCTGACAATTAATAAAAGAAACAAAATTATTCAGTTAAATTAATAAAAGAACCTATGAATTGATTACATGAAACATTATACATTTAACACCAGTCATCAGCTGATGTCTTAATAATAGGTGAATAACCTTACTCTAGGCACACTAAATACAAATAACACAAATATACAAAATTATCCAATTTAAATCATACAATATCGAATCTAGCATTTAAAATCATTTGTTCTCATAAGTGAATGTTCATCACTAATCATTGAATCATAAACTCAGCCAAAATATGATTTATAAAGCGGGGGTCGGCGATGGTCAGACACCATACATACACGAATATGAACTCAAAGCACTTTTGACAGTGCTGAAGGAATTATATATGGAGACTCTAAAACCGAACCCGTTATTCCTAACACTACTTATCATTACTATTCTTATGGGTATCTTATTTACAATTTTTTCATTTGGTGCCTATACTGAAAACTTGTCATTTGCAAATCATAATTTACAAATGATACTGGTAAAATATATATACTTGAGAATTGCCTCGTTCTATTTTTAGAACTGCACTCTCTCGGGCAGTTGTTGGTACGTGGTGTGGTGCTAATTTATGCACCCTGAGTGTAAAAAATTTATTTCCACGTACCTTAGGGGTCCCCCTCCCCGTTCAATAATACAGTTGAATTTCTAATTGTTACCAATTTTGTGAAGCCGGACCATCGTCGTTTTCACCACCCGAAGTAAGTTACCACCAACCATGGTCCGCCTCCAAATAGCCAAAAACCCACGGTCAGGGTTGGTAAGTCTGTGACCGCCCGAAAATGGGGATGAGTCCCTTCTGAAAACAAACAAAATATATTAAAATTCAATTACTTATTATGACCAATATAACTTCAAATTCATAGCGTTCTGTGCACCCACTATCTCCTGCATTGCTTGGTTTCGCAATACATAAGCATTATTCATCTTTACCTCTACTATTTCATAGGGTCCCTTGTATAACAGAAAAAACTTCTTTATTTCTTTATCTTGTGCGCTAGACAAGTCGTGTCTCCTTACCAATACTAATTATCCTACCTCATATTTAGTCCACGTACCCTTTTCATCATGTCTCCGCTTTCTCCTTTCCCCTTTGGTGAGTAAACTCTCATTTGCTAGTTGGATCTTCACATTCCTGTCGATGGTCTGATCTTCCGGTGGATACTCCAAAAGTTGTTCCAGTACTCTAGGTGGCCATGTTCCCTTTATTAACTCACACGGCGTAAACCCGGTGGATTCGTGGGTGGTACTATTCAACCATTCTTGTACTTTCTTCACGTACAATGGCCATTCACTATGCTTGGCGTAACAATACGCCCGAAATATCCTACCAATCTCTCATCACCCGTTCTGCCTGGTTGGACTGTGGATGGTATACTGCCGTGTGTTTGGGTATGATGCCTTCCCATCCTAGTGTCTGTCTCCACCTACCGCTGATGAATTGGGGTCCGTGATCGGATAAAATTATCTTCGGCTTACCTACGTTTATCATGTAATCCTTGGTTATTTTTTCGATCAGCACCCTGCTCGTCGCTGTCTTCACACTATACAACCTAACAAACTTAGAAAAAGTGTCCAAAACAACAAAAACATACACTACTCCACCTCTACCCTTGGGCAATGGCCCATATAAATCTACAGCCACTAAATCAAACGGTTTCTTCACTTTAACATAATTCAACTCCCCTTCTACCCTATAATTCACTACTTTTGATCTCTGACACAAATCGCGTACCCGTAACAATCTTCGCACTCGCCTCTCCATATTCGTGAAAACACATGACTCTTTTAACACATTAGCACACTTTTTTGCCCCAAAATGCCCATACCTTACATGACAATCCCAAATAATTTTATCTATCAACTCTTCTGGTACAACCAACCTCCAATCACGCTCACCCCCCTCTACTTTCTTGAACAGAATTCCCTGATATATTTGAAAATGTGTATTATATTCAGACCCATCTACATCTGCTTCTAGACTAGCAATTATTTTACCCGATTTATTTTCTGGTCTTTGGATGTTCTTAATGTCCCTTAACTCCTTACCAAAAATTCTATCTTCCCTTGTTAAACCAAAAATCTCTATGTCCTTAAAATCCCTTCCTGTTTTATTTTCTATGACATCTACCCTGGAAAGAGTGTCTGGTACTTTATTGTCTGTCCCCTTAATATATTCCCATGAAAAATTATACTCCTGTAATGTTAGTACCCACCTGGTTAGCTGGCTATGGGTTAATCGCCTGCCACGTGTTTAGAAATGACAACACTTTGTGATCGGTTCTGATGACTGTCCTGTTGCCCAAGATGTACGTTCGGAACTTTCCTACGGCGAACACGATACTCAGCAATTCTTTCTCCGTAGTCGTGTAATTCCGTTCGGCCACCAAAAGGGATCTGCTGGCGAAGGCTATCGTCTGATGTTCTTTGTCGCCATCCTCCTGGTATAACTCCGCTCCCAGGGCGACGTTACTGGCGTCAGTCTGCAAATAGAAAGTTTTCAAGAAATCAGGGTGATTCATCATTATCATATTTGAAATTTTTTCTTTATCTCCTCGAATGTATCCCTTTCCTTCTCTCCCAAATTCCATTGTTTATTCTTCTGTAGAACGGCACTTAATCTTGCTGTCGTCTGTGCGTAGTTTTTCTGAAATTTCCTATAAAAGTTACAAAGACCCAAAAAACTTTGTAGCTGTTTGATATTTTTTGGTTCTGGAAAGCGCATAATAGCTTCTACTTTATCAGGGTTAGCTAGAATTCCCTCTGGAGTAATAATGAAACCTAAAAAATGTATTTCAGTTTGTAGAAACTTAGACTTTTCCCAATTTACCGTTAGACACCCATTTTGTAATTTATCTAATACATATTCAGGATGTTCTAAATGTTCTGAAAATGTTCTTGATGCTATTAGTATGTCATCAACTTCAATTACCATTGAAGAGAAATGCAGTATACCTCCGACTCTCTGCTGCTAGCGGAACTTGCCAGTATCCTGCTGTCAAATCTAAAGATGTCATGTATTTGACTCTGCTGAACTTCTGAAAAATTTCATTTATGGGTTCCGGCGACTCCTGGTCGGGTATTATAATTTGATTAATTTTCCTAGCATCTAAACACAATCTTACCTTTCCATCCTTCTTTACTACCACTACCAATGGATTCGAGTATGGTGATGTCGATCTCTCAATAATGTCTCCCTCCAGCATTCTATCCAACTCCTCTTGCACTGCTCTCCTCTTTGAAAATGGCACTGGATAACTCCTCTGCAAGTGTTCCCGAACCTTCAACTTGCACACATAGTCCTGGCTTTTCCAGGCAACTCCGCAAACACCTCTCTAAAACGTTCCACAACTGCCCACAACGCATGTCGTTGGGGTCTCCCTACAACTCCACCCTCATTAAAAAATGTATCCGCCCTCTTTTCCCATACTCTCGCATCACTCACATACATCTCTCTGTCATCATTCTCTACAATCTCACTCTCTCGACATATATTCACTCTTGTTTCTATGTCTCCATCGCCTACTCGCTTCTGTATTATTTTTATTCCCGTAACTTTAATCTCATCTAGCACTCTCTTAAAATTAACCCTGACTGGCTCACTCCCATTTTTAAATTCTACTATTCGTTTATTAAAATGTATCACTGCTTTATTTCTCTCCAAAAAATCATTCCCCAAGATTACATATAAACTCAGTCCCTTAACCACTAGGAAAGTTCTTGGATTTCGTTGTCCATGACGTGTCCGTTACTTAACTAAATATCACTATTACATTAACGACTCGGAACACTAGGTTTTTTTTGTAAGTAAAAGCATAAAATTATAAGAACAGACACATTCAAATCGCACGCATTATTCGAACATATCTCACCCAACACACACAGCATCGATCTTTCGAAATTCGATTCCGTCGCCCATAACAGGACGGACAGCGCTACCAGCGGCAGCCTCTGAAGAAGCCTTTTAAAGGTGAAAACCAGTTCAGGCTGTAAGGAAAAACTGTATGCTTTTACTTATAAAAAACCGAGTGTTCCGAGTCGTTAATGTAATAGTGATATTTACTAGGAAAGTATTTTCAAAGTAGATTCATTAATGAATATATTTAATTGTACTTGTCTAGTAACTCTTTTACTCCGTACTCCGGTTACCCCCCACTACTGTTACACCCGCAACTGGTAATGATGGAATATTTTTATTTATTTCTTGTAATTCTCCCATTACATTTTCTGAAACTACTGATATCTCACTTCCTGTATCTATTAATGTTTTGAAATTCTTACCTTCTATGTTGACGATTACCTCCGTCAGTCTGGTTTTTGTTTCCATAATTCCCGCATCATCTTCCTCTAACAACTCCTTCGTCATATCCATTTGTATTACATTGTTATGATATTCGTCCGTTACCTGGACCCTGTCGTTATCTGTGGACAGTGGTGTGGTCCTGGCTTCCATTGTCGGCCTCAGTTTTCCGTTCTGGCGGCTGTACTGCCCTGCATATTTCCCCTCTCGTTCCGGTTGTTATTTCCCCAACTCATTGATGTTTTCCCGCGGTCATCTCCTGCCCGCTGTGGTATATTGTTCTGGGACGAGGGATGACGTAGTTACGCTCCGCTGTCCCGGCCTTGGTTTCTTGCACCTGTAACAAAAATTTCTGCCGGTGTAGTTCTCTCCCGAGCATCCCATACATTTCCAACCCCCATCTCGACTGTGATTTTCTTGTCTACCGTACGCATTTGCCTGTGGTGACCCTCTTTGTGGTATATAATTATCTCTATTATTTGTACCTGCTTGTTTAGTACCCCTACCTATTTCACGGTCCCTAATGTTTTGAAATACATCTAACATATTTTCCAGTTCGTTTATGTCCGCTACCTCTCTCGTCATTAGTATAATTTGTACCTCCCTGGGCAGGTGTTTACTAACATGTCTAACAAACGACCGAAAAGGCAACGGCGGTTCTAAGTATTTTGCCTCGTTAAAGATCCTCATTACGTACATGGTTATGTTGTTGTTTATTCCCCCAAAATTCCCTGTTTCCATGATTGTACTATGTAAAATTTCCTGGTCCTCTTCAGACCAATATTGTAATGTTTATTAAAAATTGGTGTTTACTTCCTTTATTTAAAATATTATTTGAAATATTAAATATATTAAAGGTCGTAGTTGTTGAAAATCGAAAGTTACTAATTTTATAAAGCAATTTAAAATGTAATATTCGAGGTTACTAAAAGTGTGTTTACAATTGTAGAATTATAATTGTCTGAAAAGAATTCCCTTAGATAAAATAAATAAAATAGTTGTATTAATATTATTTAAACACTAACGTTGCTTAAGTTTTGAAAGTAAAGTATCCTAGTTGGTCGCTTGATGGTGGTGACCGTCTTGCTGATACTAGCTGCGAAACTCTTCCTCCAGGTCGATAATCGTCTAAGTACGTTACGTCTAGTAATGTCTGGACAATAGAATAAATATAATATTCTTTCACGTACCTGTTCGTGTTTTCTGGAAGTTCAATAAGCTGCCAAGACGGTTTACAAAACCAACTCACTTTATCTACAAGGTTAGGTTACCTTGTTTAATAATGGGCGCCACATGGATTTATTTTGGGAAAATCCCGTGGAAAACCCATTGATAAACTCAAATAATAATTTTCAAAAGTTAAAATAACTGTTTATTGCCCTTGTGGCAATGCAAATCACCAATATTTAATCACAACTGAAGGTTGTTTTGATTCTTCTAATTGAATTATTTGGTTACTGTTTAGAAATAAATTAAGTCGAGTTATGCTGTTAATAATAGGGTTTTATTCATACCCTTGATAGAGAATTCAAACAAATATAATTAAAAGAATACAATGATGTACAATTGCAAATATGTTGTTACAAACCCTATAAGGCTGGCTCAGAGCATAAGCAGTAAATCTGGTTAAGTCCAGATATTTCTTTTTACTTTAAACATTAATCTTATTTAAATCTCAGGTGTAAGTTCTTTGAGGCACAAAAAAGAATGCTCATGCCTACACAATAGCTAATGATTTTCTGATATAATATAGACTAGTAATGCCTTTGATGTTACTATTATAAAAATAAAAATAACCTATTTTATAGGTTATGCGTTCGTCACGCTTGGTTCATGATTTACAAAGTTCTATTTTGATAACACTTATAATTAACATTCAGCTTAACTAACATTGACAATCCATTAAATAAATTTAGACATGGTGTAGTACAGAAAAATGTTTCAGTGTTATGCGTTAGTACAGATCTGTTTATCAAAATATACAGTTTATGGCGCTCGGAGTAAATGAATAAATTGTTACACTGTTACCTTGTGTTTTAATCTTTCGATTAAAATTTCAATTAACACTTCAATGATCGGATTATAATGATCATCGCTATTCGCTACACACGCACAGGAACAGAGAAAATCGGTTCGCTTCTGACTAAAAGAACCATATAAGACATTATTTAATTATTTCTTCTGTTCGTTATTTTTCCCGCACTTAAGCACACTGGTCTTTTGCAGAATATCTTGAAGTAATTGTTGGTTGTTGTCAAAATGTTTCCATTGCTGTACTGTTGTGATGACGCTATCAGTTAATAAAATTTTGATGAGGCCAGCGTACCTTTCACGCTGAACGAAATTAAGAAGTGTCTGTTGAAAATCTGCTGCGGCCCTTTATATACCCGATCGTTTGATCGGCTTTAGGCAATTGTATTAATTACTAAACTATTTTATGATTGGCTTAGCCAGGTGTGCTGAAAGTGACGTATTGTTTTTTCAACCGTCAATAACGGTTTTTAACCGCCTCGTCACCGGAATGATTGACAGTTGCCTTTGTTATTGGTGTTGATAACCAGATTTCTATACATTTTTTTGTAAATGATGCTAACGCCTTTCACGCACTTATTATAGTTGCGATTGGGGTTGTATCGCTATCAAATTAAAGAATATTTTGTCCTCTTTAATTTGATATAGTTTGATACTGGTTTAATTACACTTTTCCTGACATTGCTAAATAAACAATGTTCAGGTACACTGCTTGGCGCTGTCGTCTGTTAATCGAAGTCGGCTATTACACACTCTGACTAATATTGTTTGTGTTCCACACCACGTTTTTTCACTTGAACGTTTATGTTAGAACACTATTAAATCTGTACTGATATTTATTTATTGATTATTATAATTAAATCTTAACTGATACATCGCTATTAACAATACTTATTCACTATGACATTTCGTTTCACCTTATTTTGCTCCGTTCTATTCACTAACGATTGAACTATTAATTATATTATATCAATAATGCTTATCGCTATGTTTGAGTATAAAAATTTTTTCTGTCGATGTGATTTACACTCATATCACCTCCTCCTAATCACTTTAATGATTATTGTTTGGTTTAGGCCTTGTTGAGACATACCGTTTGTACTGGATATCTGCCTCAAAAACATTTATTAGTTCACAATCCGGTAATTTGCTGAGGTAGCTTATTGGTATAAGGTTCCCTCTTACAAACATGTTTTACTTGTCATAAGTATATTTGAGACTGAAATATAGCTTCATTTTCATATTGTGGCCATCGCTAATTTTAGTCCTTGGCATTCATCGTTACTAGTCATGATTGGTTTATTATCAGCCAAATGCTGATTCTAATATCACATTATTCAGATTCTTATTTAATCATTTTTTATTAACATATCATATTCCATTTACATTATTCACTGACTCGCTTGACAGCTTAAAGTGAATTTAAATTGTCCATTGGTTTGTGTCAGTTATAGTATGGTTGTAGTGTCAAACAGTATTTGGGTTTACTGCTCCTTGTGGCACTTCTGCTTCTTTCTTCTTACGTAGTTCCTTTCTTCTTGGTTACTCTTATCATTACATTATCTATTTACATTATCGTTATGTACTTATTAAGTCTGATAGAATATGTCTAGGTTATGTACAATCTGGTCATGTTACAATATTTATTTCAGAACGCTGCCTCGAACTTCTCATAACTACCCCACTCTGTATTATGTACTTCCGCCCATATTTCAGAACTGCCCTTAAAACACTTTAAAATCTTTAATAATTTTACCTCCCAACTACTGCTATTAAACCGGTTAAATTCCCTTACCCTACTCAGGAACTGCATCGGGTGTACTCTCCGGTTGTCACAACTAAATTGTTCAAGTTCGATATCATCTTTTGCTTCGCGAGTATATAATATTCGCTCCGCAACATTATTTATATTTTGGCTCACTGCCACATGTAATTCATCTTTAATTTCTACTATGTCTTGTTCAATTATTCTTAATTTGTTATCATATTTAATTTCGTATTGAAGGTTATGTTTATTCATAACCCCCACACTCTCTTGCACAGATTGTTTACACACATTATCTACCTCCGTTATCTTATTTTTTATGTCATCATTATTTTCATTAATCTTATTTATACACTTACTTTCTATCTCTACACACTGTTCTTTAACTTGAATTTTAATTTGATCTGTCATTTGTTCATTTACATCATTTATTTTACTTTCAAGATTTTCTGTGATTTCATTAATTTGTTCATCGAATTTATGGTTTACTGATTCTAATATCTGCTCTTTAATACTAGCACGACGTGAATCAATTTCATTCATTTGCTTATTAAAATTGAAATTTTGCTGTTTTATCTCCTCTCTCATAAACTTTATCTCATTATTTTGTTCATTTAATTTATTGCTCATTTTGGTGTTTACTTCATTAAGCTTAGCATCAAAACTACTCTTTTGTTAATCAAATTTAGCATTAAAATTACTATTTATCTTATTGAACTTAACATCAGAATCACTCTTTTGTTCATCAAACTTTACATTAAACTTATTATTTTGTTCTTTCAATTCATTAAATTGTTTTAGTAAAAAACTCATCATGTCATTATCAAATTTACTATTACATTTTGTTGAGGTTGGAGTTAACTGAACTCCCAAATCCTGTGTAACATCTGTTTCATCTGTAACACTTACTTCGACTATTTTGTCTTGACCCACATTCGGAGTTGAATGAACTCCCAGGTCACTCATGACAGCTGATTCATTAAAGTTAATTATTTCACTTATATTATTTTCGTTATTTCCTGCCATCTCTACCTTATTTATGAGATTTTACTTTACAAAAATTAATCTTATATGTACTCAGCATTAATTCATATTATATGTATTACTTAACTATAGTATACACATCACATAACTTGCACATAATTTATACGTACTCCCAAATCACACTTATATCCAACGAGTAGGTGTGGTTTGTATCAAATTTATTTGCACAAACTGTCCAAGTTCGGGAGCCAATTGTGATAGTACAAATATTTACCACATAATAATTAAATAAAAAACACTTCTTACCTTTTCGGATTCCAGTGTTCTACACACGAACTCGCAGCCTATAAACGTGATTTAGGGTTATATGTCGTAATAATTACTCTCATTTACTGTTAACTATTTCAACTTCATTTATTATTCTTTTTTATTATTCTCTTTTTTTTATGAATCAACTATAAACATGCCTTCTCCTTCTCTGTTCGCTAACATTTCAATTAAACAAAATTAAATACTGAGGTAAAGACCCCATCTGACCAAAATAACAAAAACTCACATCTTTTAACCTTTTATTTAAATTTAGCGCTTTTGTAAATTTTTTATATAGTGATTGGTTTATGATATTCGGTTACTTGACTGGCGGCATCCCTGCAGACCTCGTGTCGCACTCTGTATATTTTAGTTCGTCCAAATTGTTCACTGCATTTTAGTTTGATGTTACACTGTCGAATCATTCAAAGTTAATTGCTGCCCTTTTAGTTGTAAGTTTATTCACATTTTATACCACTTTAAATCATAGTTAGACCACATTTTTGAAAGTTTTAAATAAATTTTCGGCACGCGAGCCTGTACACTGAACCGCGCGGTTCCAAAGTTATATGATGACAGACAGTTTCAAGATGGCCAAAATCGTACGGTCCATGGCAACTTGCGTTTTCATTGGACGAGCACCTCTCGAGGAGTCTACGTCATCTAGTGCTGGGTGAGAAGGAATTTTTGAGGCGCAACATTTCCGTGGGAACGCTGGCCGACATGTGCGTGCGTACGCGTGGATGCGCACCCTTGCTGATAACTCTTACATTCCTGTACCATTTTGTACCTCACACGGAGCTATAGTTGGCGACCCATTTTTACGCTTTGGTTAAAAACAATGAAAAAGTTTTATATTGCAAACCCTCATTGGTTTGTACAGTTACAGCGGTAGAGATTCAGGTTACAGTGGCAAGGAGACTCAGTGAAAATCAGTTGTAATTTCTTGATTAATCAAACATTAAAATTACATGGTTGACCCGTGTTTTACTCACAGTGGGGGTGCCATGGAAGAACAAATTTACTCGATTTATTTCTGGGTTGGCTTTAAGAAAACGAGACACGTATTTCATCACAATCCATGTGTAGAAGGTATAAAGGCAAGAAAGCCCAATAGTCACCACCTCTAATTGAAGCATTGTGTAGTAATGTGGTTATGAGAGCAGAGCAGAATTTAAAGTAGACAAACCTTGACTGGGTTCACTGTCTTTTCAGAGATGAAGCAGAATTTACACCTAACTGCTCTGATGAGTGTAGTGGTATGGTGTTGAATACCCTTAAGAGGGCGCACTTATCTTGTAACACTCATGATGTGACTTTTGCCAGGGAGATTGGTCCAAGATTCATTCTAATGGATGATAATGCCTGTTCATACAGGGCAGTTAGAGTGAATTCCTATTTGGTGATAGTTTAGCCAGAAGGAATTTAATGGGAATTCATGATCCCCTGATTGTATTTCAGTTAAACACATGTGGGATTATACGAGAAGGTTGCCAATCCTTTGCAGAACTTTCACAAGCTCAAGAATGTCTTGATACAAGTATCCCATGGGATTCCAGAAGATATCGTGAAAGAATTAATGTCATGCCAGAGAGATGGGTGACCACAAGAGAAGGGTCTTTCTAAAAAAAGTGGCAGAGTGTAATTTTCATTGAATAATTTTTGTGTACTACATGTAACCAAACGTTACATGCAAACCACTTATTATGATCTAGGCTAGCTAGAAAAATTCTTGCATTTGTCTTAACAAGTGTCAGTCAAAACTGATGTTTTAAATAATGCTTATTCTAGTACAAAAATACTGTAATAGTTGACATACGTATTGTTACGACGGTCTACTCGATCGTCGTAGGTACAGTGGAAACAAAATAAGTACAAGACACCAATTAAGTCACTAATCACACCTTTAATTTTTACAGTTAAACCGTTCTTAATTAACAACACAGTGTTTACAACAAATCAAATGAAAATTGTTCACACGCAATAAAATGTCCACTAATATTAAAACTCAATTGTATTACAATTATACCGTCCGAATATAAAACGCAACACTTCACTAATAACTACTTGATCGTACACAGTAATAACTTGAACCGCTCTGTAAATAAATTGCACGAATACTCTCGAACCGCACAGTCAAAAATTCGCCTAACACTAAACTGAACGTCGTTGAGTACCGGTATTTATAGCTAGTTGAATATCTAGACGAGTCCTAATTGTGTCGTAGTGTGCGTATGAACTACATAATTAACTGTGGCCTTGATACAGTCCGCACGGCTGGCGGCATCGAGAACTTTCTCGTAGATGCGTCTACAAGCACGTACGCCACACGCTTACACTCTGGATCTCTCTGCAACGTTCAATAAACACGTAGATTGTTCTGTGACATCGTAACACTGCCTCCTCCTTAAGCCTGTTCGTCCCGAACTGGCAAACCATCTCTAAAGTTGTACTTAGCCAGGCGATGTAGGTGGACGACCTCGAACTTTCACTGTCCTTCCTGTTGAATCCGATAAACAACATTGTTAATTCTTTTTTTCACAATGTAGGGTCCTTCCCAGTTAGACTGAAGCGTAGGTGAGCGACCATGACGGCGCTTTGGAGTGAACAACCAGACCTGATCTCCTTGGAAACCCACACTATTGGTGCGAATGTCGTACCGAGTTTTCATTTTATCACTGGCAATCTTCAGCCGTCCTCTTATCAAGCGATTCATTTCTCGCAGTTGGTTTTCTAATTGCGTGGAATAGTTCTTTGGCTCTTGGGACTGAGTCTCAGGTGATCCAAACATCAAGTCCCCAGGAAGACGAATCTCCCGCCCAAACACCAATTTTGCTGGAGTCATGCCGGTTGTGTCATGTACTGATGACCTATATGCCATAAGGAATAGTGGTATACGTTGGTCCCAGTCTGGTTACTTCTCGTCAACAACTTTCGAAAGATGCTGCTTAAGTGTCCTGTTGAATCTCTCAACCATCCCGTCCGACTGAGGATGCAGAGGCGTCCTGGTCTTGCGAATTCCGAGTAGACAGCATAATTCTTTAAACACTCCTGATTCGAAATTTCTCCCTTGATCCGTATGGATTTCCATAGGGGCTCCATAACGGCAACAGAAGTTGTGAACTAACTGCTTTGCCATAGTGGTAACCTCCTGATTTGGAATTGCGTAGGCTTCCACCCACTTAGTAAAATAGTCACCTATAACCATGATGTACCGGTTCCCATCGTCAGTAACTGGGAATGGTCCAGCAATGTCTATGGCAATTCTCTCGAAAGGTAGTCCAACGTTATACTGTCTCATTTTTCCCCTGGTTCTGGTTTGTGGGCCCTTGCTTACAGCACATATTTCACACATCTGAACCCATTCCTCTATGTCGTGGTGAAGATGAAGCCAATAGAATTGCTTCCGTATTTTGTCAAGGGTTTTGTTAACGCCAAGATGGCCTCCAGATGTTCCATCATGCATCTCCTTCAAAACAGACTGCACTTTACTTCAGGGAACTATCAACTGCATGAGTATGTCTCTTCCATCTGCACTTTCCCAAGCCCTTTTCAGCAATCCGTTTTCGAAGCTGAGAGATTCCCATTGTGCCCAGTAGCCCTTCAGCACTTCGGTACCATGGCAGATATCTTGCCAATCCGGGCGTTGATCTTCCTCTTTTGCTGTCAAGATCGGTCCAATGTCTTCATCAGTCATTTGTTCTTGTCGACAGTCTTGTGTTGTCCAGCCGTCAGCTAGGAAATCTACAGTGATGGCTTGAACATGTTCGCTTGAGTTTTGTTCTTCCTTTCTGTGGCAATGTCGGCAGTCTTCCGGGCACGGTCTTCATGATAAGCCATCTGCATTACCATGGAGGCGCCCCCTCCGATGTTTTACCTTGAAGTTGTACTCTTGCAGACGTTCGAGCCACCTTGCCAACTGTCCTTCCGGATTTTTAAATGTCAAGAGCCATGCAAGCGCGGCATGGTCTGTACATAGTGAAAACTCTCTCCTTGTAACACAATAATTTCTCTCTGGTTTAGAAAGCGTCTTGCTGTAATACGCTATTACTCGTTCTTCACCGTTCTGCACTTGAGCAAAAGTGCTCCTAGACCAGTATTGCTTGCGTCTGTGTCCATAACGTACTTCCCTTCGGAAGCTGGAAAAGTGAGAATTGGCTGGGAACATAATGCAATCTTCAAAATCCTAAATGCTTGGTCACACTCTCTCGACCACTGGAAGTTTCGTTTATTTTGCGTTAGCTCATGTAGTGTTTTAGCAATAGCAGCGAAGCCTTTCACAAAACATCGGTAATATGAGCATAACTCCAGGAAACTCCGAACTTCGTGTTTACGCTTCGGAACTGGCCAGTCTCTTATGGAGTCTACTTTATTAGGATCCATGCTAACACCCGATGCCGAAACCAGATGGCCCAGATACTGTACTTCCTTCTAGAATAGGGAACACTTCTTCAGGCTCAGCTTCAGTTGTGCACTGTGAATTCTAGTTAGAACTTCTTTAAGGTTTTCCAAATGATCTTCAAAAGTCTTCCCGATCACTATGACATCGTCTAAGTAAACAAGGCAAGTTATGCACGTCAGGCCTCGGAGTATCAGGTCCATCAATCTCTCAAATGTTGCCGGTGCATTACTGAGTCCAAATGGCATGACGTTAAGTTGGAATAAGCCACTTGGGGTCGAGAAAGCGGTCTTTTCCTTGTCTTCTTGATGAAGACCCACTTGCCAATATCCACTCTTCAGGTCCAATGTGGAAAACCACTGTGCTCTGGACAACGTGTTGAGTGTATCGTCAACGCGAGGTAATGGATAGGAGTCTTTCTTTGTAACGTCATTTAATCTCCAGTAGTCTACGCAGAAACGTAATCCACCATCCTTCTTCGCTACCAGCACTACAGGAGAAGACCAAGCACTTGATGAAGGTTTGATTACTCCCTCTGTCAACATGTCCTGTACTAACCGAGACATTTCCTCTTGTTTAGATAATGGAGGCCTTCGAGGAGGTTGGCGTATCGGTGTTGTGTCCGCGGTATTGATGCGATGTTGCATAAGAGAAATTCTTCCCAGTGACTGTCCCCGAACTGCAAAACAATCTTTGAATTCGTGTAAAAACTGTCTGAGTTCTTTTACCTCACCACTTGAGAGGTTGTTAGAAGATCTGTTCAATAATTCTTCCAGTTCCTTTGGTAATTTGGAATTATCCGAAGCACTGGATCTTCGTTGCGTCATTCCGGCTACCCAGGCCACAAGAGTCAATTAGTCAATTTACCTAGGAGCGTACTGCTTTGTAAAGTGATAGCTTTGTAACCTCCTTTTTTTTTTTTTTTTTTTTTTTTTCCCCAAAAAGGGTTATTCGATATTTAAGACTAGGCTGAAGGCCCAGAAGGAAGTATAAAGTGTGCTGGGTGCAATGAGACGGGACTCGCAACTAATACTCCCTAGTAATAGCCAGATAACAACCTTTATTAATTCATAATTTTTATAATTCATATTAATTCACAATGGGTTACATAATTTTATATTATTATTTCTTGAATATTTACCATAATTCAAAGATTTACCATTATTTATTTCATAACATATTTATACATTTTTTTTGAATATTCATTATTTCAAGGTAACCTTTGTTAGATGACTACACATAATTTAACACACACCAACATGTAAATCACAGACAAAATTATGAATATAAAAGCCTTGTGGACAGCCTGTATATTTTTATCACAACACAGTTTAGAAATTTCAAATGCCTGTAAACACCCTAGATAATTTTATAAAAAAAAAATTTGTAAATTTAAATTCCCTGTAAACAGCCTGTATAGCTTAATCGAAAATACAATAAGCATCAAAATTACTTAAAAGGCGATTGGCCATCATACTAAAAGAACACAAATTATGAGTGTAAAAACCCTGTGAACATCCTGTATAATTTTATAAAAAAAAAAAAAAATACAATGTATAAATTGAAAATGCCTGTAACCAGCCTGTATTGTTTTGTCAAAAATACAACATATTTGAATATAAAATGCTTGTAAATCCTGTATAATTTTATCAAAAAATACAATACATAAGGTTAAAGAAAACAATCCGGATTGGCCATAATAACCAGAAAATACAAATTACAAAATTTAAATTGCCTGTAAACAGCCTGTATGGTTTTATGAAAGTACAATCTTAAAACTTTAAAGAAAAATAATCTGGATTGGCTATAATAACAAGAAAATACAAGTTACAATTTAAAATGCCAGTTAACAGCCTGTGTAGTTTTATGCAAATTACAGTTTATAAATTTAAGAAAAGAATCTGGATTGGCCCAGCCGCTGACATGTTCCACTCGGCATCCAAAAAAAAGCAATTAACCATTACAACAAATCTAGGAAAACCCCCAAACCCAGACAGGGTAGAAGAAAACTGGACAAGAGCCAGACCCGACATAAGGTAACATGTCTGGGAGCTTGCATAGAATTGCACCAACAGGTGACTACCCTAGGTATTAATATGTAACGTGGCCTAATTGTAGAATGATGAAAACCCACAACCCTACCATGAAACGAATAAAACAATCAATTAGCAGAAAGACCCAAGATCACAGCAGATGCCAGACCCGCCGGTCCAGCCCACCATGCCACAAACTGCACCCACCTACATAACTAAAATACAGTCCCCCCCACAAACTTCTACAAACCCTGTTCAGTATCAAGATTTAAAAAAGGTATAGCATAAAAATGAATGAGCGCTGGACACATGCCAGCGAGCGGGCGCACAATTGATCTCGAGTCTAAGTACATTATCAACGCAAGGTTCCAGAAAGTTTGCATACAAATTATGTCCAGCCGGACACACGCACAATTAGAATAATTTTATGCTGTAGAAGGTCAATTTAAGTAGAAATTAAGTTTTTGTGAATGTTAAACGCACGATACATGTTGTTTCCTATAGAGGCCAAATTTAGGTAAATATTGGGTTAATATCACCTCGTTTTATCCAGAAGCTTCCCAGGTGATCTGTGCCTTGTGGATGGTCAGTCGGTCTTGCTGAGTGGGTGTTTACAGTGGAATGCTTTACGGTTGTTTCTGCTCCGGCAGGCGAGGAACGAGAGTCAGAGTGTTCAGGACATGGTGGACGATGGAATTTCCACCATGCTCGAATCAGGTCTTCGTCTCTCCGGGAGCCCTAAGCATTAATAATAATTAATTCGCTGACAAACCACTTATTCCCGAACATAACACACATGTACCACTGCCTAAGTTTGTACAGACAGAATCAAACAGGAATCAAACACCTGCCACCCCTGACCAATTCAACAATGTTCTTTATAAATAGGTGCAACATTTTCGCTTTTATATTTTAAATTAATAACTCACACACAAGACCTTAAATCAATTTATAATGGTTCAATTTATAAATCATGCCTACATGCGTATGCAAGTTCAACACACTGCAACATGCTCTAAGTTATATAATGGCCACGTGCTCACACAGTCAATTCAACAAAGTTCCTCAGATTTACATAATTTTACACCCCTTTAGACATGGGCAATACTATTTACTAATTACATATGTATAAGGCTGTTTCAGTGGTTAAAAAAAAAAAAAAATATATATATGACAATGAATATACTTTAGGTGACACGCCACGTGCTATGCTTCTCAGACATTATCCATTCACATCTAAGCCAATTATTGTTTAAATTAGAACTTTTTACAAGCAATGAATAATAAATATATTTAATTCACTTACCGGAGGTCTGTACGAGTCTACGTACTCATGATAGAATAGAAATTACACAAAATAACCCAAAACTCAATCCACCGGAGGAAGGCTGTTCACAGAGCAGTTGGCGAGACTCGACTGAACGGACTTTGTAGACCGCGTGCCTGATTAGAGAACCCAAGTACCCATTTTCACCAACAGATAGCGCAGGCATGCAGAAACGCAGAAACACGATGCAGCTGACAATGTGAAATAATAAATCGCAATTCCCAATTCTTAATAAATTAATTTTCTTTGTACGGTGGCCCGGTTTCTTTAAGATCCAAAATATTCGCCACTCTAATAGGTTCATTTCCGGTTTCGTCAGGTTTTACTAAACTTCTGGCAATTAGTATGCCCGGTGTGCTGACTACATGGGGTTCGAATGTAGAGCACTGGTTGCCCCTAGTGTCTACCTCGGTTCTAACCATGATGATCTTTTCGGAGTTTGGCGGAACAGTTACGGCCACTTGGTTTATGACGTCCATCGATTTTTCTGCTGTCATCATTGTTGATAGCATTACCTCTTCGCCTCCGACTCTCGACTATAAATCCGTATGTGTTCATAACGTCCACACCAAGAATTGCTTCATCCACAATGTCTGCAACAAGTACTTGATGGTTAAACTCAAGTCGACCGAGGCGTAGGTGTATCTCCACTTTTCCATACACTTTTACAGGCTGTCCAGTAGCTGTTCGCAAGCTGCAAGAGCACCAGATTGGCTCGAGATCTTTCACCACGTCGGGGCGCACAATAGAAACTGTTGCGCTTGTGTCAACTGTAATCGAGGTTGCCCTTTCTTGAACAAATCCGGTAAGTACCAAGCTCCCGCTGTTTTTCTGAAGTGTAGAAATTGCGTATTGTCTAGGGGCTTCGTTCCTCCAGTTAGTCAGCACACGCCCCGTAGTACCAACTATTGCTCGTTTCCCTGCTGCTGAATTCTAACCCGACAATCTCGTTGTAGATGTCCAGGTTTCCCACATCTATAACACTTCGGTCTTCCATCCTTTCTTATTTTATTCTGTGGCGCCGACCATCGAGTCTCTGTTTCTTGTTCTTCTTCCTCATCGTCTGTGCCGTCGCGATCTTTTAGCGCGCGCACTTTATGACTTGTACAACCAGACGCTGATTTGGCGGCCTCAAATTGCAACACATGTAGCAGGGCGTCCGCACTGTTCAGGTGTCTTGCCATTCGTAACACTTGCTGTAGTTTGTTATCTCGGACACCAGCAGTAAATGTCTGCATTGCAAAACTCGTTCGAAAATCTTCTGGCGCTTCAGGATAGGCCAGTCTAATTAGTCTGTCAATACTTGCTTCAAACTCTTGAATTCTCCCCCTGGCATGCTGTCACCTTGCTCTCAATTGGGTGCACTACACATCTCGCAAATGTTTATCACCATACCGTAATTCTAGAGGTTTTGTCAACTCGGCGTAGATGTTCTGGCTGTCAGGTGGCACTTTCTGTAGTAATTCTGCTGCAGGTCCTTTTAATGCAAGAACAAGTGAAACAGCCTTGTCTTTCTCTGTCCAATTATTTGCGCATGCAGCAGCTTCAAATTGGCGGAGGTACATTGCCCAGTGACTGCTTCCATCAAAGGTTGGAGCTGTGACATGAACTGTCCCTACTGCAGGCAAAGTGACTTTCTCTATTAACTTATTTTCTGTGTCTTTTTCTGTCTTTATCGCTGGTACAGTCTGTTCAGAAAATTGTTTTGGTTGAATCTTCATGCACTGTTCAACTTCAATTTTAATTTGTTCGCTTATGTTTGCCATTGAGTTTTCTACTGCAGATATTTTTGTTGACATAACTTCTTCCACAGTCAAGACAGATTTTTATACTTTAGCTATTTTATTTGACATGGATTCTTCTACGTCAGATATTCTGGTAATCTGATTATTATTGAGCTCATCTCGTAATTCACCTACGTCACCACGTAGGAGACACAATTCTGCGGTAGTATGTTCTTGCATCTGCTTTTGTTCATGAATTAACGCTTTGATGTCACCTTCTTCATGTTTACGTTCCTCTTTTTGTCTTTCTTCTGTTTCTAGCATTAGTGCTTTCTGATATTCCTCAGCTTCTTCTCTTACCTGCCTGCGTTTTTCATCCTGTCGTGTTTCTGCTTCTTCCACCTCCTGTCTGCATTTTTCATCTTGTTGTTTTTCTGCTTCTCCGCCTCCTGTCTGCGTTTCTCATCCTGTCGTTTCTCTGCTTCTTCCTGTGTCTGCCGCAGCAGTGTTTGTAAGGCTTCCATCGTCTGACAGGGATCCATGCTTACCGATTAATTACGAATCACACACGTCTTGTACAAAGTGTCCACTGTTTCCACTGTTAACCGTTTTATCCCAGTTCTGACACCACTGTTACGACGGTTTACTCGATCGTCGTAGGTACAGTGGAAACAAAATAAGTACAAGACACTAATTAAGTCACTAATCACACCTTTAATTTTTACAGTTAAACAGTTCATAATTAACAACACAGTGTCTACAACAAATCAAATGAAAATTGTTCACACGCAATAAAATGTCCACCAATATTAAAACTCAATTGTATTACAATTATACCATCTGAATATAAAACGGAACACTTCACTAATAACTACTTGATCGTACACAGTAATAACTTGAACCACTCTGTAAATATATCGCACTAATACTCTCGAACCGCACAGTCAAATATTCACCTAATACTAAACTGAATGTCGTTGAGTACCGGTATTTATAGCTATTCGAATATCTGGACGATTCCTAATTGGGTCGTATGAACTACGTAATTAACTGCGGCCTTGACACAGTCCACATGGCTGGCGGCATCGAGAACTTTCTCGTAGATGCGTCTACAAGCACGTACGCCACACTCTTACACTCTGGATCCCTCTGCAACGTTCGATAAACACGTAGATTGTTCTGTGACGTCATAACAGTATTGTTATTGGTGTCCAAGTTACTTTTTATTTATTAATTAATAGAATCACCTGAGATCCGTCGTGTGACTTTGTTTTTCCGTTAAAATGACGTGTTTTGGAAAATATGTTCCATCTTCAGATATAAATCACTCAGTCTAGGTTGTTAATTGTTTAAATCACATCACAAACATTTTATACTCACACACGTTCATATGGGTGCCCACCCTTTAAAGACCAATCTGTGTGCGATTTATATCTGAAGATGGAATGTATGTTCCAAAACACGTCACTTTAACACAAAAACAAAGTCACATGACGGATCTCAGGCAATTCTATTAATTTATAAACTGTAAGAGTTGTTTTTGTATAAACGTCTTAAGATTATCCACTTCAATTGTCGAGCAGTACATTTGGAACAATGCATTAGTATAAATAAGTATCTGACGTATTAAAGATATGTGTTGTCTTTTAAAATATAATCTGCCGTTTTGTGAACTCCGTAATTGTAATTTTAATATTTATAATTTTAGTGATGTGATATAGTAGCTATAGATTTTATAGTTTTATTATATAGAGTTTTGTTTGTAAGCTTTACTTGAAGTAGAATATTTTGTAACGGTACATATAAGCCCACCTAATATTTTGGGAAACATAAACATACATATATAATAAGGGTAAATTTTATTGGAAACATAAAAGTATAAATAATAATTGTAAAATATTATTCACAAATTATAACGACGGAATATGAAAGGAGTGAAATAGTTTCAAGGTCAACTTCAGGACGCAAAGAAAAACAGTTACATTTAGCCAAACGAACTTTGACCGATGAAATCGCTGGTCACGCCACATGACGTAAGTGCCAATCCTTTAAAATACGTCACTTGGTATGCAAGGCGCGGTCAACTCCGCCTCAGAAATTGGCTTCATCATATTCATAAAACAATACAATGTGATCACGTGATCCCCCACCACTTGGAACTCAACGCAGTACAATTCGTCCCAGTTAAAAATTACACCTTGGGCCGGCCGGTCGCTAAAAAAGTTCTGGAATGAGATCGCGGGCACACGCAACTCATAGAATGTGATTTATTCAAATTTATAGTATTAAAAAATCATGAAGTGACAGTTTCGGCGTAATATAAAACAAGATATCAGTAATTGAAATGTGCGGAGTGACGGGAAATACCTGAGGAGACCGGACAGTTTTGGGATTAAAATGTCAGATAAGTAACAAACGGGGAGAGTAAAATAAACCATCCAAAATTAAAACCTTTCAAAATTAAATATGAGCTCAAAGGGGAAATCTAAAACATGTACCATGTGAGAGTGGGTGTGCGTGTGTCATAATTATATAACAAAAGTAAGAGGAGCTGATTTGTGTAAAATAAAAATTAATTTAACTATTTCTATGTTTTTAAATATTTCTATTGTAATTAATATAGTATCAATATATACAAGCGTGTAATCATTGTATTTTTTATCGTTAAAAGATAGTATCAAAAATAAGAGGAAGAAGGAATATTTTATTTATGATGGAATTGAAAAGAATTTAAATGGGTTTTTCTTTTGTTTATTTGAAATGAATTTGAATTGAATTGATAAATAAAAAGAATAAGATATGTATGAAGGTGTTTTATTTGAATAACCAATTCTGTTTCTCCAGTACGTCTAAACGAATTCCTGGTAAGTAACAATTTTTTTATAGTTGGCAAACATTAAAGATGGCGTCTCAAAGTAGTCGCAAAACACAGATGATTTTAGTAAACAAATGTAAAGTAAAATTGTAGGTAAAAGGAAATAAACTTTACAATTGACGCCCGAACTAAGGACGAAATTATTATTTGCAAAAAAAAACTTTACAATTTGTATTTTTGTCATAACATGTACAACTACAAAAGCTATAGTAATGTCTGTAGTATTGAGAGTATTGTGTCTTGTAGAAAATAGTCAAGTAATGTAAGAGTGCTGATGTGATTTAATGTAAATTGTATGATACCAAACACACTCAGTGTGATACAATGACATCCATCTTGTGTTAAACAAGTATAGTTTACTTTTACAATAAGAATAATTTGCAAGACACATTTTTTTTTGTTTAATATATTATGAATACTTACTGTGAGGGAAATGAGTACTGGTAGGCGGTTTGACAGTTCTTACAGGCTTTTTATAAGTTCTACAATCTAATGTTTTCATGTTATTTTCAGTCACAGTTTTTATGATTACTGTCTAAGGGTTGCCACACCGGTAACAATTGCTGATTACTGTCACTTAAATAACTATGTTTCTACTGTTACACTTGTAATTTGTTTATTTCTATAGCATTAAGTTTAACCAAATACACAACATTACCAATTTTCATAAAAACTACAGCTGACACCCATTTAACTAGAGCATTTAAGTAGTAAAAGAAATTTCTCTCCAAACAGATAAACTTTACATTTACTTAATCGTGGAACACTAAACCTCAGTTTTATAACCGATAATTAATTTTGTACTGACTCTTTTCTTTTATAGAATTAGATAAATAAAAGGATAAAAGGAATCTTGAGTTTATAATTTAACATGACACATTTGAAAGAATAGACATTAATAAACATACATTCATGGAGTTGACATTTCTTTTCTTTGTAGCATCTTTAATTCGCAGTTTGATAAATTCCATGATCTGATAGGCTAACTGAGCAGTAAGCTATAGTGTGGGCTTTCCAAGTTTTAAGTGTTTGGTCTTACTTTTATTATTTCGAGGTCAGTTGGTATAAACTGATTTTAAATGCTAACACTGATAAACAAATTGATTTTTCAAACAAAAACCTTTAAAATTAAATGTAGAAATTATTTTTGTTATGTTGCATTTAAGTTTAGGCCTACATTTGAATCTGGGTTTCCTTATGACACACACCACTTTCACTTTATAATTAATTTTGAAACATAGGTCTCACACCGTTTATGCCACTGTCACAATTTGCAATCGGCTGCATTGCTCTGAATTACTGACCCACACGTGGGAAAACGTTTCACACAAAAACAACTTTAGTCTACACAAATGTTTTCACTTGACAAATTTTTCTACACAAATTGTTCTCATTGAACGTTATTTTTAAACTTTAATTATTATATTAATAACATGGTTATTATAAATAATCATTTGTTTGTTACATACAGTACACAATGCCTGATAACACATTGGAAACACAGGTTTGTTTGGTTTGGTGCTGATAATAAGTGGCAACATTCACCTTGTGTTATGGGACAGGTGACTTAAATATCATCACATAATGGTTGCTTCAAAGAACGCCAAATCCCCACTCCCTGTACGTTCCCAAGTGTCGGTTGCAAAGTTATATTAACTATATCTAGACCTTAGTAAATCCTAACTGAACAATCGATACATTTACAACATATAACAGTACAGTATGTAAATTTAAAACGATTCAAATATTACACTTTTCAGTTATCAGGTGAACTGAAATAATTTTATGTTCCCCCATTAAAGTTGTAATCATTTTGTGTTCAAATGATACCGTAAGTTGTACAGTTAACGTAATTAGTGAAATGAAGTAATAATAATTAGAGATAGACCAAGATAGTTTTTTAGATAAAGTATGAATTAAGAAAAACTAATATATGTTACATCACAGAACAATCTACTTGTTTGTCGAATGTGTCAGGAGAATCTCGATGTAATGCGTGTGGCGTACGTGCTTGTCGACGCATTTTCGAGAGGTTTCTCGAAGGCGCCAGCCGCGCGGACTGTGTCAAGGCTGCAGTTAATTACGTAGTTCACACAAGACTGAATTCGAAGAACCAGAGAATTATCTTTCGCAAGGACGTCCACCTAGATCGCCTGGCCAAGTGTTACTTCAGAGACGGTTTGCCAGTTTGGGACGAACAGGCTTAAGGAGGGGGCGTGTTACGAGAAGCCTACCGAACAACCCAGAACATTCTCCACTCCCCCCGTCCAGTGTGGCAGCTGTGCATCATTCAACTACGTGATTCTAGTGAGTTCCAAGAACACTTGAGATAACGCAGTTAAGGAGGGAAAGCTGTACTGCACCTCTCCAGGGCCTATATAAAGCCATAGCAGGTGGATTGTCAGTTCAGTAACGTGAGCTATTTTGGCTAGTGCGGATTGAGTGTTGTCGATGTGAAGTAGTATTTTGTTAATAATTGTGTGAACTCGATTAGTAGACATTGTTATTGCGTGTGGACAAATCTAGCTGAAAATATTGTACGAGTTAATTACAAACTGTTTAATTGTGAAAATTAAAGCTAGTGATTAGTGATTTAATTGGTGTCTTGTACTTATTTTGTTTCCACTGTACCTACGACGATCGAGTAGACCGTCGTAACAGCGGTGTCAGAACTGGGATAGAACGGTTAATAGTGGAAACAGAGGACACTTCGTAGAAGAGTGGTGTTGGTGGTAAAATAAAATGGATACCAGTCAGATGATAGAAGCATTCTGAGTAATGCTACAGCGAGGATAGGAACAACAAAAAGAAGAACGAAGACAGGAAAAAGAAGAAGCAGAAAAACGGCAAGACGAAAAACGTAAGCGTGAAAATGAAACACTAGAGGGACGGAAAAAAGAAGAATTTAGTCGTCAAGCAGACGACGTTAAGGAGTTTGTACAAGATGATAACACTGCAAAATTCGTCCTTTCATGAGGCGAGCTAAACAAACAAGTTAACAGAATATCTGAAATAGAAAAATCTGTGTCAACTATGAAAACAAGTATGTCAAGTTTAGAAGATTCTATTAAAAATTCAATAAAACAAATTAAAAAGGAAGTCGAACATTTAGTAAAAGAAATAGTTGGTAATGAAAGACCATTAACAAATGCTGAAGAAGATTCAAAATATCAGAGAAATCTAACTGTAGTAGGGCCAGTTTACGCAAAGGCCCCAAAATTTGATGGAAACACTCATTGGGCAACTTATATTCACCAATTTGAAGCTGTCGCTCGCTTAAATAAATAGATGGAAGAAGAGAAAGGACTTTCACTAATTCTTGATTTAAAAGGGCCTGCCCCAGAACTAATACAGAAAGTGCAATCTGACAGAACGTCTATGCCGAATTAACTAAAGCTCTGGAATTACGGTACGGTGACTAGCATTGTGCAAAGTGTACCGTGAACAACTTAAAGCAAGGCGACTGCGTTTAGGGGAGAGCCTTCAAGAGTTTGAAGCTAATGTCGACTGACTGACGAGAATTTGGCTTATCCTGAAGAATTGGAGGACTTCCGGAAGTGGATTTCTCTCATTATGTTTATTGACGGTATCAGAGATAGTAAATTACAACAAGTGTTAAGAATGGCACGGCATGATGAAAAATCAGACGCGCTTGTTCATGATTTCCGTTTTGAAGCTGCCAAGTCGGCGACCTACATTAATCAACGTGATGGCATACTTTGATTAATGTAGGTCGCCGACTTGGCAGCTTCAAAACGGAGATCGTGAACTAGAGCGTCTGATTTATTAGTTAGACTGTTTTATTTATTAGATTAGTTACGACATCACAGAACAATCTACGTGTTTGTCGAATATGCCAGGAGAACTCGATGTAACGCGTGTAGTGTACGTGCTTGTCGACGCATTTTCGAGAGGCTTCTCGAAGGTGCTAGCCGCGCGGTCTGTGTCAAGGCCGCAGTTAATTACGTAGTTCACACGAGCGCTAAGACGCAATTAGGAACATTCTGGTCTGTGAGCACAGGTATAAATACATGGTGGCAGCGGCCTTAAATTTCAGTATAGTGGCTATATATTTACAGAGCGGTTCAAGTTATTACTGTGTACATTCAAGTAGTTATTAGTGAAGTGTTGCGTTTTGTAATCGGGCAGTATAATTGAAATACAATGGTGTTTAATAATAGTGACATTTTATTGGGTGTGAACAATTTTTATTTGATTTGTTGTAGTAGACTGTGTTGTTAATTACGAACTGTTTAACTGTGAAAATTAAAGCTGGTGATTAGTGACTTAATTGGTGTCTTGTACTTTTGTTTTCCACTGTACCTACGACGATCAAGTAGACCGTCATATCAATATTTTAATTTATCAAGAAATTAATAAGAAAAAAATACTGTAGAAACTTCATTATCCATGAAAGAATGGGAGTGAGGTCGTGATGAACATGAGAGTAGACAGAATGTACCGCTCACATGGTATTAGGCATGTAGTGTAATAAAATTTTTGCATTTTTAAAATAAGGAAATAATTATTACAAACTGTGATTGTCTTTTATTTCCTAATAATACAGTGGTTCAAACAACCCAGGCTTGTTTGTCAACTAACAGTAATATGGGTCTGCAGATATGCCATAGTTCATTATGGCAGTAGATGTAGTTACATCTTTTAAAAATAAAAACTTATTTCTGTTTTAGTTCTTATAATACTATATATTAATAACTAGATTATACAGACAGTACGTTGTAAATAAGCATGTGTTCTGTTTCAGTTTGCAACAGTCTACAAAGCTAAAGACGTTCAAACAGAGAATATAGTAGCTGTTAAAAAGGTACGTACACAAAAGTAGTAATTGGTTATACAAGTACCTCCGTGTCTGGACACTCCCAATAGTTCTAAATACGGTATTGGTTTCCTGTATCCATCTATACTAAAATTTTTACAGGAGAGGGATTGACATTTGCAATGATGTCATCACCATGTTGCCACTTCGTAACCACGTGTGTCTGTTGAATGTCGCCCAAGCGTAAGTTTCGTTACTGCATTCACTCAAAACATACTTCGCGCAGACAAAACAAATCCAGTGCGCGCAGACTAAATATGTATTCCCCTACTTAAAAACGAATATTTATTCAGTTGTAACTACAGATAATTCATAAACTAAAAATGCGAGTTCTTGCGAGAATAATAAACTAGAACTTAATTAACTTCAGTGTTTTTTTTTTAATTAACTTCAAATGCTCAGCTTTAATTTTTTGATTTAACGATAAACGTGACAATGTGCAGTCAACTTAGTGTATAAATATTTATGTAAATAAAGTAAAAATTAACAATGTTCTATATTTCGGATATCGAACCGGTCAATAATTAAGTTTCCGAGGTTGGCACTATGGCTTTTGCGAAGCCGATTCATGCACCGGGCTTGAACCCGTTGTCATACGCCAACCAGTGAGCTGATCACATCCACGAGCCGGATTCTTCGGCAGGTAGAAATCCTTTTCATGTAACCCATCCTCTTTCCAACCAGACTTTTCTGCCTGAGTGTCAGGATCAACCTTTCGTGAGATTTCGGTAAGTCATTTTATTATTAATTATTTGTCGCTAGCAATTCTGCATGTTGCTCTGCTATAGAGCTCACCAGAGGTTAATTTTATACCGTAAGAGAAACCGTTAACTTCAGACTGTCAACTTTCAAATAATATCGTACATATTATATCTACCAGAGGATTCATGAGGTTGCTAGTTTTTTCAATTTAATTGCTTGCCGTTACGAATGGGAGCACGTGTTTTATAATTTTTTGCATGTTGCTGCTGGCCGTTTGAGTAAATGGGTTATAAGCCAGTTTTGGCTGTGCGACTTTTATTTTAATTACCAACGTGCGGTGCCGTTTCGTTTTTTGTGCCTGCTCGTGGTTGTTTTGCATGTTGTTAGTTTCCAAATTATATCAATGTTCGTCATATGCATGCTGTGGCACGGAAGCACGTTGGTACGATACGCATGTGAACCATTATTTTGCGTTTAATGCTGTGGGTTGTGTTGACCAGTTTCGTCGCGTGTGCATGGGCCGGGTGAACAAATATTGTGTTCAGAATTTTGCACCTTGATTTTTTGGGTAATCGTTTGGTTACTGGGTCAATTCCTGAGAAGTTTGTACCCGTCCTGTTATGGTCTGCTGTATACGTGAAGTCGACGTGTTACGTGCTTGCGAATGTGCAAGGCGTGTGGGGGACGTTTGTTTTGAGGTTATCCGGGTTTTTCGGTATAGCCTGTGTTCGATATTTCGGATCGAACCGGTCAATAATTTTCATTTTCTGAAGTTGGCACAATGGCTTTTGTAGAGTCCATGCATGCACTGGGCCTGAAGCCTTTGTCGTACGCCAACCTTTGTAGTGTTAACATCCACGAGCCGGACTCTTCGGCAGGTAGAAATTCTTTGCATGTAACCCACCCTCTTCCCAACCAGTCTATTCTGCCTGATTGTCAGGATCAACTCATTCGTGAGATTTCGGTAAGTCATTTTACTATTAATTATTTCTCGTTAGCAATTCTGCATGTTACGCTGCTATAGAGCTCACCAGAGGCTATCAAATTATACTGTAAGAAAACCGTCTTACCTTCAAACGGTCAAAATAATATCGTACATCTAATTAACACCAGAGGATTCATGAGGTTGCTAGTTTTTTCAATTAAATTGCTTGCCGTCACGAATGGGAGCATGTGTTTGTAATTTTTGCATGTTGCTGCGTGCGGTTTGAGTAAATGGGTTATAAGCCAGTTTTGGCTGCGCGATTTTTATTTTAATTACCAACGTGCCGTGCCGTTTCGTTTTTTTGTGCCTGCTCGTGGTTGTTTTGCATGCGGTTAATTTCTAAATTACATAAATGTTCGTCATTTGCATGCTATGGCACGGAAGCACGTTGGTACGATACGCATGTGAACCATTATTTTGCGTTTAATGCTGTTGGTTGTGTTGAGCAGTTTCGTCGCGTGTGCGTGGCCGGGTGAGCAAATATTGTTTCAAAATTTTGCACCTTGTTTTTCTAGGTAATCGTTTGATTACTGGGGTCAATTCCTGAGAAGTTTGTACCCGTCCTGTTCAGGTCTGCTTTACACGTGAAGTCGATGTGTTATGTGCTTGTGAATGTGCAGGGCGGGTGGGGGACGTTTGTTTTGAGGTTATCCGGGTTTTTCGGTATAGCCTGCCTTTATATTTAATTTTTTTGGCATTGATTATTACCTTGTGGTGCGGTTTATATTTTGCATATGCGATATCCTGTCCATACACGCCGCGAGGACCATCAATTTTTGCATTTAAGGTGTCCAAGTTATTGTGTTTGGCTCGGTAACTGGTGAATTGTTGCATATTGTACTTTGCTGTGTATCTGTGTATTTATTCTATTTGGTATTATACATGTTTTTTGGATACACTTTTATGTACCATTATTTTGCACCGTATGTGCTGTAATCTTGTGTAACGTGTGTTTTTTTTGTCGTGCTTTTGCACTGTGTAAGTCAATTTGTTGCGTGTTTTTTGAGTATGTAATTTATTGTGTTTGGTACCATTAGCCTGTTGGATTGTGTAAATTGTATTTTGCCTTGCACTAATTTACTTTTGTATTTATCTTGCTCGGTATTGTTTATGAAAACTAGTTGTGTCAAAGGCCTATTTATCTGGATCACTGTTAGGCTAGGTCTGGTCGTGATTATTGTTCAATTTCTAATTCTCTCATTCAGGGTGGTTGTCGGTTGCGCGATATTTTTTTTAATTCAGTATGCCTGCTAAATTGTCGCTGGCAGCTTTTGACCGGACCACTTCGGTGGGAATACTTTCGTTGCAACATTTAATAAATAAGTTGGAAGGGTTGCCGCAATTGAGAGTCGTGGATCAGCATGAGACCGGTATTTGGGCCTCCAGGTTGTCCGAAGAATATCAGGATCTTCTAGGTAAGGTAGACTTAACTGCCCTATCTTCAGATCCAAGTGATTACCAGGCTTTAACGCCTGGTCATTTTCTGGTTGGCCGCCCCATTACCGCGCCCCCGGAAGCTGAAGTGTCGTTAAATGAAAGGACCGTCCGTCATTACAAACAAATTGCCGCTTTGCTCCAAGCATTTTGGAAAAGGTGGCGTTTGGAATACTTGACGGCACTTCATGCCAGATCGAAGTGGTCGTCTAAGTCCAGAAACTTATTGGTTGGGGACCTGGTGGTTATGGAGGAACAGAATTCTCCTCTCCTGATGTGGCCTCTTGGCCGAGTTTCAGCTGTGTTTCCGGGGAGCGACGGGGTTGTTCGTCGCGCTTCAGTTAAACTTCCGCAGGTTCTGTTGAACGACCTGCTATCAAATTATACAGGTTGCCTATATCTTCTTGATTGGGTTTGTCTTGTTTTCGGGTGAGCAGAATTAGTTTCAATGATTGTGTTGTGGACTTACTTGACACTTTTCTGGGATTTCCCAGGTGATTCCTTCCAGCTGTTGTCCGCATTGAAGTTTACATTGTGGAATGTTTCTGGCATGGCGTTGTGCCAGTTTATTGGGAGTTATGGATGCTCAACAAATCAACAACATCAAAATAAGCAAAAAAATAAAGGGAACAAAAAATAAAAAAAAGGGAAAAAAATGTAAAAAACTAGGAAATATCAACTAAGTTGATTTGCTGAGTTTCACGTTGTGTTTGGCTGGGCCATTGTTTATTACATGTTGTTGGGTTTTGTCTGCTCTACCCGAACCTTTCGGATTGCTCGCCTGGGCGATGCGCCCGCGGCGGAGTTATTCGGCATTCTTTTCTCTAATTAATTGCATGTTTTTCTGTATGTTTGAATTTTCTTGTTTTTGCGTGTCACCCCCTCCTATGTTGGAGGGTAATTTTCAGAGAGTGTTTCTGTTCACTAAAAACCAAATTTTTTGTAATGTATTTTGGCCATTTCTTTTGGTGTAGTTGGTTGTTGACCCATTGCGGTCAACGGGCAGGGGCTGGTGTTCGATATTTCGGATGGAACCGGTCAATAATTTTCATTTTCTGAAGTTGGCACTATGGCTTTTGTAGAGTCCATGCATGCACTGGGCCTGAAGCCTTTGTCGTACGCCAACCTTTCTAGTGTTAACATCCACGAGCCGGACTCTTCGGCAGGTAGAAATCCTTTGCATGTAACCCATCCTCTTCCCAACCAGTCTATTCTGCCTGATTGTCAGGATCAACCCATTTGTGAGATTTCGGTAAGTCATTTTACTATTAATTATTTCTCGTTAGCAATTCTGCATGTTATGCTGCTATAGAGCTCACCAGAGGCTATCAAATTATACTGTAAGAAAACCGTCTTACCTTCAGACGGTCAAAATAATATCGTACAGCCTGCCTTTATATTCAATTTTTTCTGGAAATTGGCTATTACCTTTTTTGGTGCCGTTTATATTTTGCGTATGCGCGATATCCTGTCCATACATGCCGCGTTGACCATCAATTTTTGCATTTAATGTATCGTTAACTGTTGAATTTTTGTATATTGTACCTTGTTGTGTATTCGTGTATTTTAGTGCCCTTATTCTATGTGGTATTATACATGTTTTTTGGGTACACCTTTGTGTACCATTATTTTGCACCGTATGTGCGTTAATCTTGTGCAACTTGTGTTTTGTTCGTGCTTTTGCACTGTGTAAATTAATTTGTTGCGTGTTTTTTGAGTATGTAATTTATTGTGTATGGTACTCTTAGCCTTTTGGATTGTGTAAATTGTATTTTGCCGTGCACTAATTTACTTTTGTATTTATTATGCTCGGTATTGTTTATGAAAACTAGTTGTTTCAGAGGCCGATCTATCTAGATTACTGTTAGGCTAGGTTTGGGTCGTGACTATATTGTTTAATTTCTAATTCTCTCGTCCAGGGTGGTTGTCGGTTGCGCGACATTCTTGAAATCATAATGCCTGCTAAATTGTCGCTGGCATCTTTTGACCGGACCACTTCGGTGGGAATACTTGCGCTGCAACACTTAATAAATAAGTTGGAAGGGTTGCCACAATTGAAAGTCGTGGATCAACTTGAGGCCGGTATCTTGGCATCCCGGTTGTCCGAAGAATATCAGGATCTTCTAGGTAAGGTAGATCCTTACCTATCGGCAGAGTCATTGCCCCAGGGATTGGACGAGGACCACATTTTTTCGGTGGTAGCTCAAATTAAAGATATTTATGTCCGGGGAAGCGTTTTAGCGTCTAAACTAACTAAACCAGAGATACCGGTTGGCTCCGGTCGGTCTTCATCGGCAGGTGGCGGGCACTCAGGTGTTCTCGTTCATGAGTTGCCGAAACTTTCTTTACCTTGTTTTGATGGCCAGTCCAAATGTTGGTCCGAGTTTTAGTCGAAGTTTACCACATTAGTGGACGAAAGTCCTGCCCTCACCCCTAAGCAGAAATGATTATATTTATTGACTCATCTTAAGGGTGAGGCTTATGAGAAGGTTGCCGCGCTTCCCATAGTTGACAATAGTTATCCGCTTGCACTGTCAACTCTTAGAAGCCGTTATCACAACCCTCGTTTGGCCGCCCGGGTCTATTGTACCAATCTGCTTCAATTACCAGCCGCTTCTATGCGATCAGCTGCGTCTATTAGAAAATTGGTAGACAGCTTCAATGCTAACTTTTCAGCGTTGTCAGCTCTAAACATTGCAGCAATATATGCGTCTTTTGTATTGTCAAGGCTGGATTTATCATTGCGTGAATGCTTTGAGGCGTCTGTTACGGACAAAGAAAATCTCCCTGCTCTAAAAGAAATTATGACATTTTTAACCGCCATGGCGGAACAAAAAGAACAGGCATCTTTGGAATCGGCTTTACCTGCTCTTCCTAGCACTAGCCACCAGAAAACTCAGAAGGTTTCCTTTTCTAAGGCTACTCCTCTTGCTGTGTCCACGTTATCTGCGGAGGTTACGCAACGGGATTCATCTAATTCACGTTGCCTTCATTGCGATTCCCGGACCCATGTGCTTCTCAAGTGTCCGGCGTGGCTGAGTAAGGACCCTAGGGCTCGATTTCAGAGTCTCAAGAATAAAAAATGTTGTCTTTCGTGCCTCCAACATAAACATTCGGGATGGTGCAAAAATAGGTGCAAAACGTGTGGCTCTAAGTACCACCACACCTTACTTCATTTCAAAAATGCCCGTCCGTCTCCGTCTCGTTCACAGATTTCAGAAACAGTGGAACTCAAGGCTTCGGGGTCATCGCTTGCTGACCAAGTTGATCTGTCTAGCACTACTCTGACCGTGTCTCTGCCCCATCCTGCAGGGGTTCTGTTAGCCACATGTCTAGCAGTCTTGTCGTCTCCCAATGGTGGTTATATTGTAGTTAGAGCCATCCTGGATAGCGCGTCCCATGCTTCTTTCATCACTGAAGCGTGTGCATCTCGCTTAAAGTGCGCTTGTTTTGACGCTTCAATAAGTGTCAGTGGGGTAGGTGATATTGCCACCAAAGCAAAAAGGGTGTGCCATCTTTCCTTGGAAACTTTAAAACGCGAGGTTGTGGCGTCTAACCATGCTTTCGTAATTCTTCCTAAGATCTCATCGGACTCACCTAGGTTCCAGGTGTTGCCTGAAGTTAAGCAGGCTACAAAAGACCTTTTGTTAGCTGACCCTACCTTCGATGTAGCAGCCCCAATTGATGCGTTGTTTGGAGCCGATATTGTAGCGGCTATTCTTTTGGGAGAGACTATTCCCTTGGCTGCGGGTTTGCCTGTTGCAGTTAGGACACGTTTTGGGTTTGTCATTATGGGTAGAGCCCCAATTTCACTTAGTTGTGCATTGACTTGTGCTAACAGTCTCACTGGCCTTCCTTTGGATCTGGTGTCTGCGCATCAGCTTCACTGTCATTTCCACCACTTTTATCCTTCAGTCACAACATTATCAATGGATACAAACAACCTACTTGAGCAAGTTCATCGGTTTTGGGAGGTCGAAGAGCCTCCAGCTTTGCCCCCACCAGTTATCTGAAGAGGATCACTTTGCTGAAAAGTTTTATATGGAGTCAACAAGTCGGTTGCCGTCGGGTCGTTACCAGGTGCGCTTGCCGTTTTTTAAAAACTCTTCTCACACTTTGGGAAATTTCCTTAAGGGAGCTATGTCTCGGTTTTTCGCATTAGAAAAGAAATTTGCGTCTAACAATCAGTTTAAGAGCCAGTATGTGCAATTTATAACTGATTATGTTGCTCAGGGGCACATGTCGCTGGTGTCTGACCCCAATTTTCCAAAATATTTCATCCCACATCATGGTATCTTTAAGGTTAGAGGCGATACTTCAAAAATAAGAGTGGTGTTTGACGCCAGCATGAAGACGTCCTCCGGGATTTCCTTAAATGACGTGTTATGTGTCGGGCCTAAGTTGCAGACCTTACTGTCCGATGTTTTGACTTTGTTTCGGCGTTTTAGCCATGTCTTCACATGCGACATCGAGCAGATGTATCGCCAAATTGCCATGCATCCCGGTGACTCGGCGTACTTGTGTATTTTATGGCGTGAGGAGGTTACCGCCCCACTAAGGGTTTTCGCTTTGCACACCGTTACTTACGGGCTGGCTTGCGCCCCTTTTCAGGCGTTGCGAACCTTGCAGCGGCTGGCTCAGGATGAGGCAGTTAATTTTCCTGCGGGAGCGGCGGTACTTAGCCATAATATTTTTGTTGATGATATTGCTGCTGGTGCTGATTCAAAATCAGAGCTTTGCAAATTACAACAGGAACTAATTCTGTTGTTATCGTCAGGAGGTTTCAATTTGAAAAAATGGTGTACTAATCACCCTGACTGCCTACCTGAATCAGCCGCTCAGAGTGATTCTGTCGTTGCTAAGGATATTCTGGGTTTAAGTTGGGACCATTCAACCGATTGCTTCTCATTTCCTCCTTTGGCCTGTTGCAGTAATGCTCAGGTACAATCCACCAAACGTGTCGTGTTATCTCAGATGGCACAATTATTTGACCCATGTGGTTGGCTTTCGCCAGTGATTTTCAGGGCCAAGGCCTTTTTCCAAAAACTCTGGACTGAAGGCTTGGAATGGGATGGTCCTCTCAATGATGACTTAAATGATTATTGGAGTCAATTCCTGTCCTCTCTGAATCATCTTTCTGTAATCACTATTTCTCGGCCATTCCTCCGTAAAGGTGGGCGTATTGAAAGGGTTATATTATATGGTTTCTGTGATGCTTCCCAGTTGGGTTACGCGGCAGTCCTTTACATGTCCATTTATACTGACTCTGGTCCTCCGGTGGTTGCGTTGGTGTCTTCTAAAACTAAAGTGGCACTTCTTAAAACTTTATCAATCCCACGTTTGGAGTTGTTGGGAGCTCATCTTTTAGCCAAAGTAGTTTGTCATTATGTTGGCTTATTCTCTTCATGTTTTCAAGTGAGTCAGATTTTCTTATGGACAGATTCAACGATTGTTTTGGATTGGCTGAATATGCCTACTTTTAAATTGAAAACGTTTATTGCTAATCGGGTGGCTGCCATTACCGAGTGGACCAATACTAAGTCTTGGTGTCATGTTCATGGTGTTTCTAACCCCGCTGATTTGGCCTCTAGAGGTACTTCAATCTCCAGCCTCCAGTCGCCGACATTGTGGTGGTCAGGCCAGATTGGCTAAAGCGTGATTCTCTGCACTGGCCCCCTATTAATTATCGACCGAATCACGACGTGCAAGGTGTTGCCTTGGAGACCAAGGTCTCTTCGTTTCTTACTCAGTAGCCCCGGGTGGAATTGTTCGATAACTTGTCCTCGTGGCCCTTAGTGATGGGGGTTACCTCAGTTATCTTAAGGTGGGCTATGCCTTCGGGGGTTGAACCTTCCACAGCCGTGGGTTGGAAGAGGTTGGCAGTTAACTATATTTTACGCTACATTCAGCGCAGCGTGTTTGGACAGGAGCTCCTGGCTATTCGTTTAGGTAAGCGACTCCCGGTCCGCATTCAGCGCCTGGTCCCGTTTATTGATGATTTTGGTCTCATTCGAGTACGCGGTCGCTTGATCAACTCTACGGTAACTAGAAATCGTTTTCCGGTTTTACTGCCCAAGCATCACCATCTAGTAGGGTTGCTAATTCATCACACCCATGTGTGGTTAGGTCTTGCTGGTCCTCTGCAAGTTCAATTTTAGCTGGCTCAAAATTATTGGATTTTGTCCGCACGTCAGGTCATAAGAACCATAATTTGGAAATGTCTTCCTTGTTTCAGGGCGCGTCCTCGCCCCACCAATCCGTTAATGGGGGATCTGCCAATCCCTAGGGTTAATCCGGCACCTCCATTTTATTCCTCCGGCATGGATTATGCTGGCCCTTTTTTGGTACGGGCTTACGCTGTTCGGAAGGCACCTATAGTCAAAGCTTATCTATGTATTTTCATCCGCTTAGCCACTAAAGCAGTTCATTTTGAAGTAGCGATGGATCTTCGACTTCACAGTTTATTGATGTGTTGAGGCGATTTATTAGTCGTCGTCGTGCTCCTAAAACACTGTATTCGGAATGTGGCAGGAATTTTGTGGGGTCGCGCTCCGAACTTAAACGGGAGCTAGAAAATGTTCTTTCCAATCCTGACATGTCAGCTCAGATAACAGCTTTTGCTGTCGACAACCATATTGATTTTAAATTTATCCCTCCATCTGCCCCTCATCAGGGTGGCTTGTGGGAACGGGCTGTCCAGTCGGCCAAGTTTCATATGAAACGCATGTTTGGGACCAGGTCGTTGACTGTAGCAGAATTTTCGTCATTATGCATTCGTATTGAGGCAATCTTAAATTCCCGTCCTTTAACTGCCCTAGCTTCAGATCCAAGTGATTACCACGCTCTAACGCCTGGTCACTTTCTGGTTGGCTGCCCCATTACCGCGCCCCCGGAAGCTGAAGTCTCGTTAAATGAAGGGACAGTCCGCCATTACAAACAAATTGCCGCGTTGCTCCAGGCATTTTGGAAAAGGTGGCGTTTGGAATACTTGACGGCACTTCATGCCAGATCGAAGTGGTCGTCTAAGTCCAGAAACTTAATAGTTGGGGACCTGGTTGTTATGGAGGAACAGAATTCCCCTCCCCTGATGTGGCCTCTTGGCCGAGTTTCAGCTGTGTTTCCGGGGAGTGACGGGGTTGTTCGTCGCGCTGTAGTTAAAACTTCCGCAGGTTCTTTTGAACGACCTGCTATTAAATTATACAGGTTGCCTATAGCTTCTTGATTGGGTTTGTCTTGTTTTCGGGTGAGCAGAATTGGTCTTAATGATTGAGTTGGGGACTTACTTGACACTTGAAGCTATATAAGTTATATCAAATAATAAACTACTCGAGTCCCTGTTCTCGGGCGTCACTGAAACAATATAAATTAATTCACTTTATATAAAACTCTTACCTTAGGGGTCTTTTCCAAGGTTGTACAAACGAACACAGCTGCAGAAAGGATTATTTGAGATAAACGGTATAAAGGTAAATACACAGTTTATATTTAAACAAATAGCGTCTGGTTTATTGGACAATTTAATTACTTCGTCTTCCTTTGATAACAATTACAGTTTTAATTTCTTTTAGTGTATGTATATATAATCTTTATTAGTAACATATGCAATCCAACGAATTAATAAAATAAACATTTCTTAATATAACATCTATTAGACTACGACAAATTATTTATATTTTAATGAACCAGTGCGTTTATTTTTATTTATTGAATTTATATCTTTCCCTTAGAGATCTCTTTTAGTAAAGTGTCTGTAAAAGTAAATATTACCATCTAGTGGTTAAAAATTCTGAAATAATAATATGGTACTCATCCTGGTAGTGGCTTCGTTTCAACTGGGGATGTGCGTTTTTTATCCGTCACTTCGGAAATCGCTGTATAATTTTATCTCTGCTGTTACTGAGTTTTACTGATTATAAATCATTGTTCACATCTAATAATGGTATCGGTCCACGTAACTTCATCGGTACGGGCACTGATCGCTTTTTATTAGTTGACCGCTTTCTTAGTTCGTACGCACTCCTACAACTGTTTATGATGATTTCACTGATTTTAACTAAATGTTCACTAGTTTGATTTAATGTCTCCGTATGTTCATATTAAGTAGGCCGACGTAATTTTACTCGCACTTAGATGGTTAAATTTTTCTGGCCGCTATATTGTTTTTTCTTTTATAATTGCACATGATAGGCCTGCTTTGATTTCGTTAAATTTAACATTCTGTTCATTGAATTTATCATTAAACTGACTATTCTGTACCTCAAATTTTGCATCAATATCCTCCTTCATTTTATTAAATTTTTTGTCATTACTATCAAAACGACTTTCTAGCTTTATATTTTGTTCTTGAAACTTTTCATTGAAATTACTATTTATATTTATATTAATATTCTCAGACATTGTTCTCATTAGGTTATACAGGTCATCCATTGACAACCCTTTTTCTTTTATTCTGGCCACTACGGGAGTAGATTTTTCTCCCGCCTCACTAATTACTACGGATTGTGTTATATTGTTTTCATCTAAACTATTTTCATCTATTCGACTTGGAGTTGTCTCCAGCCCCGAATCATTCGCTACAACTGATTCAATTGGAATAATTGGCGTTAAGCCACCTCCTGACTCACTCGTAACTACCGAGTTGGTCAGATTCGTTTTATTCTTCTCTATATTTTCCATCTTTGTCAATTAATTTGAATACACAATAAACTGTCTACACAATTATAGATCTCTTAAATTAACTATGTAAAACTTCATTAAACATTTATATTTTTAACAAACACGTCCTCACTTCCCAAATAACCCGTTCTGCAGCTTAATTAGGTCTGGCGAATGTAATAAAAAATTACACTCGCCGTCCCTGTTCGGGCGCCACTGAAACTATATAAGTTATATCAAATAATAGACTACTCGAGTCCCTGTTCGGGCGCCAATTGTACTGTCTTACTCTTTTCGGAATTAATAACAGACATAAATTGTAATTTTTATGTTAACTCTTACCTTTAACGGGTCCAGGTTCCTTTTACACGAACTCACAGTCTGTAAGAGAGGTTAGTGGGTTTGTTACACAATAACCACGCTGTTCTATTGCATGAATGCGATATGTTTATTTTCTCAATTTTAACATTTTCTTTGCTTCTTTAAAATTTTTTACTCAAAGTTCATTTTGTTGAGAACTCAAGAACTCATTTCTACTAACTTAAACCTCTTTATCTCAAACTCAATTCCTATTAATTTTACTACTTAAAACATAAACAAGACTTTGAATCATTTTACAAAGAAAATACATTGATTAATACAAGAACATAACTACCTTATTTCTATTTTTTGACGACCCAGTTTGCCATACTCACACATTCATACGGTAAAATTCCCCATAATTTAATTATAACCCTTTTTTAAACTGAATTTATTTCTTTAATTTATAGCGCTCTCTTAATTTGGAAAATTTATACAGTGAAATTGACAGCCATCTGTTACTTAACTCTGGTGTTTTCTCCTCGTCACGTGCTGCACTCGATATATGTCCGAATATGTTTATTAGTTGAATACACTTTTACACTTACATCACTCCCCCTACTCCCTTTTGAAACCTCAGTCCATTTTCAAGGATTGATTAATATTTGTTATAGAAAATAATACTTTTTTAGGTGCACGTGTTCGGGTGCTCCCGGCCGGGAAAACGTGTTTGTTCGGACTGCGAGCCAGCGTCACCAGCCAATCTCCCACCACGTCGAGTTGCTGGATAGGAAAACCAATGCCTTCGGTTGTTAAAATGTTCATCACTGTACTTAAAGCCTGGGTTATTCTTGTGTGCTAGGCATTGACGAAATTGCACTGCCTTTGTCACGTCACTCAAGTGGGTGTGGTCTCGTCACACTTCCGTCGGCATGGGACCACGCTGCTGACAAAAGTTGTTACATTCGGGCCATGTTTGTTCGGCCTATAAGCGTCATGTCCGCGCTCTTGCTCGTGTTCGCGCACACTGGTGTGTCACACAACACTCGTTTTCTTGGAATTGAACTGCGTTGACAAACATACATCGCATTCCAACGCCCCGACTACGTTCAAAACTTCACATCACTGTTCCTTTGTTTGTCGACAATTTTATTTAACATGGGACTGGCCACGCAGATGGAAAACAAATTTATATTTATCTTAATAAAACAAAACCCTCTCCTTTTAGCCCCGTTACACACTTTTCTGGGATTTCCCAGGTGGTTCCTTCCAGCTGTTGTCCGCATTGAAGTTTACATTGTGGAATGTTTCTGGCATGGCGTTGTGCCAGTCTATTGTGAGTTATGGATGCTCAGCAAATCAACAACAACAAAAATAAGTAAAAAAAAAAAATGATAAAAAAATAAAGGGAACAAAAAAATAGGGGGAAAAAATGTAAAAAATTAGGGAATGTTAACTAAGTTGATTTGCTGAGTTTTAAGTTGTGCTTGGCTGGGCCATTGTTTATTGCATGTTGTTGGGTTTTGTCTGCTCTACCCGAACCTTTCGGATTGCTCGCCTGGTCGGTGCGCTCGCAGCGGAGTTGTTCAGCATGTTTTTCTAATTAATTGCATATTTTGCATGTTTGTTGTATGTTCTGAATTTTCTTGTGTTTGCGTGTGACCCCCTCCTATGTTGGAGGGTAATTTTTCAGAGTGTTCATGTTCACTAACAAATTTTTTTTTTGTAATGCATCTTGGCCATTTCTCTTGGTGTATTTGGTTGTTGACCCATTGTGGTCAACGGGGGCCGGTGTTCGATATTTCGGATATCGAACCGGTCAATAATTAAGTTTCCGAGGTTGGCACTATGGCTTTTGCGAAGCCGATTCATGCACCGGGCTTGAACCCGTTGTCATACAACCACTGAGCTGATCACATCCACGAGCCGGATTCTTCGGCAGGTAGAAATCGTTTTCATGTAACCCATCCTCTTTCCAACCACTACTTTTCTGCCTGAGTGTCAGGATCAACCTTTCGTGAGATTTCGGTAAGTCATTAATTATTTGTTGCTAGCAATTCTGCATGTTGCTCTGCTAAAGAGCTCACCAGAGGTTAATTTTATACTGTAAGAGAAACCGTTACCTTCAGACTGTCAATCTTTCAAATAATATCGTACAAACAATAATAAAAATATAATACAGCAAAATAAGAGTCAATGTTTTGTTTTTATTACTTTTTTACCATAAAAACAAAACTGAAAATAAAATTATTATTACCTGTCTGTAGTTTTCCGCCTGTGCTGTTAATCTAAAGGTGTTACACCACTTATGTCGCTACCAGAGTCACTCGAGTCAGTGGATTCTGTGCCCAAATTTATTACCAGTTGTTCCACGGTGTCTTCAAATATTCCTTCGTTGCTCCATGCTTCGTCAATCACTTTCTTTGTATGCATCACTGCTTTTCCCCAATCGTCTGCAGTAACATTAGTAATATCCTCGCGTATCAATTTTTCTACTTCAGTTCCTGTAAAAGTCTTATTATTTCTTGCTACATATCCTTTTACTTGTGCCCAAATTAACTCAATGGGGTTAAAATGACAATGATACGGTGGTAATCTTACTACTTTATTGCCATGTTCTTGCGCTACTTTGTCAATTACGTATTCCGGAAATTGGGGTTTAGAACCTGACACCAGTTCCAACAGCTCTGCTTTTTTCATGCTAACAGTGGTAGAAATGTTATGTTCATGAAGCCAGTGAATAATTTCTTCTTTACGTGTAGGTAATGTTGGCGCTTTGTCGTATATAACCGAGTGATAAGGGGCGTTGACAGCACTGTGAGGTTTTTTTAATAATGAGTCTGTGAACCACTTGGTAAAGTATTCGGAGTTCATTTCTTCGTGGAAGTCACTTGTTTTCTTTGACTTAAAGGCATAAAAATAGCTAGGTATGAAACCTTTTGATGTCCCAGCATGTACAATAATATATCTCCCCCTCGTCCTAAAGGTATTTTCATTGTTCCTTCCACAGTATCATCTGTCCAACCTTTTCATAAACTGTGACCTATGTTTACCCATGTTTCGTCTAACCAGACTATGTCTTTAATAGATTTAGTTTGAATTTCTCATAGAAATCTACAATGTAAAGCAACTACACTTTCACTTTCCATAAGAACATTACTACCCGAAATGTTTGTAAACTTAAAACCGATATTTTGCATTACTTTCCTAACAGATGATGTACTACCAGCAAAAAGATCAGCTGCTGCTAATGACTTATGAAGTTTATTTATTATTGGGTTGTAACAATTAAATTTCTTTTACTATAATAAAGACAAATATCAAAATCTACTTTTCTACTTACCTATGATTCTTCCCCCCCCCCCCAGGGTTCTATAGACGAAACTGTTACAGAGTTGATTATTTGGGTTTGAATGGCGAAATAAACTACTTAACACATATTATGCTAAAACAAATACTTTTCTTTTATTAAATAGAAAAAAATCTTCTTTCACTTTATCTTTTACTCTTTACACAAATTTTCAAAAAAAAAAAAGAAAACATATTTAATCAATATATATATATAAACTACTATAAAAATTACTTGAAAATAGTGTTATATTAGGCAACCAGTACTTTGCACTCTCTCTCTCTCTCTCTCTCTCACTCTCATTCTCTTTACATCTGATTATTCCCCCATTTCATTGAGATCTCATTAATATTTTAAATTTGCGTTTATGACATTTAAAAGAAAACTAGAGTATTGTGTTTATTGTACTTAGCCTGTCCAATGTTGTGTCTAATCGTTGCACCACCATGGGTTGGTCACTTTCACAATTGAACTCTCGAAAAATTGGCTTTTGAACTGTTAAAATTGTTCACAGTTATAGATGGTCTGTTTTATTTTAATTTCCGATTAAACTCACTACCTTTTCTTGTCTGCCGACTTAAATTGCTCGCGAGCACTTGGTTTTATGACCACACGGTCAGGAAGCTGAGTGTCGACTGAGAGCTATTCTAACAGTTTTTTCCCTGGGATTCATACGCACAAGGCGTCGGGTGTTGGCCGCGAAACGTTGAGAGTTTATAACGCCTTCTCTCATTGGCGGGTTCTAGCGAAGCTTCTAGAAGCTCAGCCAACGAATTTTGTGAACTAGCCACCTGATGAAATTGATGTGTTACAATTGTGCGTTTTCCGTGATTCACAGACATCCTGGGTAGTAGATGATTATGGAACTCATCTTGTCGTACTGGCACCAGACCCTAATGGGTGTTCCACAATAGAGTTTTGTGCATGTTGGTTAAAAGAGGTTCCCCAAAGGTTGAACACTGGATGGGTTAAAACTTATTACAATGATTAAAAATATTTACTCCCCTGATTTGTCCCTTTACAATACACCCCCAATGAGAGGTTTTATGCCGAAGCATAAAAACTCTCATTGCCTAAACCTAAGAGGATCAGCAAGGATATGGCGCCACGACCCTCCTTAAATCCTTATTATAATCAAGGGTTACTTACCCCCCTAGTCTGGTGACTGTGGCTGCACCTATCCGACTTTACTGGGCTTTCTGCTTTAGAATCCCAACACCGCAAAGCCGGACAGACGCTGGACGTCGCTGCCCTGACGCACCGGCCAGAACAGGTACGCCCCCACAGTATCACCCGACTCTGAAACATTCAATCAAAATATCAATAAATGGCGTTTCACTATACCATATCCTCCACTGATTTGGTTTCCTCTTAGTTGTACTGGTTGCCTATAGCAAAGTACTGGTTCTTCTATTCTTCTTATGCTAACAGAACATATTTCTTATTAATTTATTTCATATAACAGGATACACTTTATACCTTGCATCTTTAACATCCATGACACGTATTGGCGAATTAACCCAAAAAATAAAAAAAAGGACAAATTCCTAAAATTAACTCAAAATTCAATTACCAATTCTCATTAAAATTCCAAAATTAAGATTACTGTTTACCTGTCCATCTTCTACTACATATTCCCCTGGTTACATTATCATTCCAACTATGATTTTCAATTAAAATATTTTAACAGGCAGCTTTTAATCGTTTCCCATTTCTTATAATTCAAATCAAAATAAATTTCTCAGATTTGTTATCATAGTTTCCAGTTTTTTTTTAAAATTAATCAAATCATTTAAAACTAATTTAATTCTATCATTTTTCAAAACACTGTAAATTACTTCAATTATATTACTCAAAACCATTTAACTTCATTTAATTTCATCATAAAATATTAGTAATTACATACTGTTAATTATTCCATCAAATAACCTACTATCATGGTTAAAACATTAATCACCACTATTAACATTGAATACCTAATACACAATGTAAATAACAATACCCTAACTTAGTACATCATACATATTACATGTAACACTCTATGACCTCAACTTTGAGTTTCAATTAAACATTTTAATCATTCACTATTTCAATCAATTATCATGTATTATTCATTTCCAATCAAAAATGTATTCAACTTTATTACCAACATTTCCTTTTCAATTCATTAAAGCATTTCAATTACTTTAATTCCGTTATTCAGAATACTTTAAATTAGTTAAATCCTCTCATAATAATAATAATAATTTCATTTCATTATAAAAATTCATCATTGCATAATGACAATTATTCAACAACAAAAACAAACTATGATCAAAATCAATCAAACCTGTAAATTAATACCATAAAACACAATATACCTAACCACCTTAACCTAATACACTGGAGTACATTATTATGAAATTATAATAACAAAGTGACACAATCACAAATCAATCTTATATTATACGAGTACAATAACTTTTTTTATATTCCCCCAACCCCTTTTTTCCTTAACCCCTGATACCCCGCGTTACAATTGGTATAAATGACCTCACAGACAAGCCGGTATATGGTATTTACACGTTTGCAAAAATGCTACATTAATGCCCTGGCTTGTAACGTGGCCAGCACCCTTCCACACACTCTATTGCCCTCGCTGGACTGTAGCGCCCAGTTGCCACCACAGGGACTGAGGCGGAAGGGGTGAACATTTTTTTCTTTTATTTCACCCCGTCCTTGCTTTGGCGTTACAATAAAATTCGGTATGACTGGTATGCCTGATACCAGTAATCCTACTGCATTAATATTCATAAGTCCTTAAGCGGTCTATCACCTCTTTCGGTGTATAGCCTTTGATACAAAATTTTAGTAGATTCCCCGTAATTACCCCCCAATTAAATTTCACAATTCACCGGTTTAGCAAAAGAAAAACCATGGTCTGGTTACAATGACTCTGTTCATGGCTTGCTATAGACTAATTACATCCACGGTCACGGTTCGGTGAGGCCATGACCGCATTAAAATGGGGAATCTACAGTACTATTAAACACATAACATAGGTTTCATATCCTTACATCGTATTTTAAATAAACACTTTATTTCGCAAATACTACATTACAATAGACTTCTCCATTCTGACCTTGAATAAAATTTAACAACATTACAAACGTTCCCGCTTTACTTTCACTTTTGTATTTATTAACCATTTAAATTGTTTATCTTTCATTATCACTTCAACTTTGATTGTATATTCAATATTTTAATCATTACATATTAATCAGTTACCATTTATTCTACAATTCAAATCAAAAAAATTTAAACTTATTTCCAAACGATCCATCTTTTGAAACACTTTAAAATAAAAGATATCAACCATCATTTCCAATATCATTTTTTTACTCATATTCATTTCCTAAATTAGTCCAGTATTTACCATTACACCCTCATAATTAAACGTTCATTACTAATAACAGTCTAACCACCATAGAAAAACATTAATGTTATTTTATTACGACATGATTCAATTTTAATTACATTTATTATATTATCTTTTTTAAGATAATACCCATCCAAATCTATTTCATCCATTAAGCCATAATAATAATTAATAGGATTATTCCCCATTATTATTTTATCATATGCCATGTCTACTTTGGGTAATGTCCATTCTCCATTATTTTTATCTGTCATAATTTGATACATAATCATCTCATCACAATAGCCATCTACTACTACACCAGTTACATTGCAAAGTAAGTGCTTATTCTCAATAATACTATTTTCATCTTACTTTCTCACTCCACGCAGAGGACAATACAACATTATTAAAACCCATCCTGGCTTTAACAGGGAAACCACAAAAAAATCCAGGGACCATTTTGAGTCCTTTCGTCTCCCAATAAGGAACTCAGCTCCTTATTTACCACATGTGAAGCCTTTACTCCACATTTACTACAAGGGAAATTTGCCCTCTGTTCCCCTCTACATTTAAACTCTCTCTCCATTCTTTCTCCAACTCATCAACACTCACTAACACTCCATTACTAAGCGCAACTAACTTTCTACTCTCATTATCACCACTATTACTTAATTTATCATACATAGATACTTCATTTTCAACTACTTCGTTATTATTATTATTATTATTATTATTCACCATTATTTCGGTATCATTATTATAATTAACACTATTACTCCCCTTGTCTATGGTCACCTGTTTTGCGCTTAAACTAACACCATCATTATTTATACTGTTGTCTGTTACTTCGTTATTTTTATTTTCACTACCGTTACGTGTATCTCGTGTACTCTTTCTTTTTCTAATGTTATTTACTTCATCTTGTAATTGTTTTACAATAGTATTACAATGTTCATCAACTTCTTTTAGACGTTTGTTCATCTCATTAAAATTACTTTCATTTTTTTGTATTTTGTTCATTTAATTTATCATTCAGTTCATTCATTTTAGTGTCATTTGCATCGAAACGACTGTTTATGTTATCGTTCTGCTTTTCTAACATCGCTTGTATCATTTTAAACATTTTGTAACTATCATCTTTTTTAACTTGGACCAGCGTCGATTGACTCGCAACGCCGTCCATTATTACAGATTCTGTTAAGCTCATTTCGGTTACTACCGTATTTGATTGATTTTCTGTACTAATGTTGGTTAAGTCATTTATGCTGACTTCATCGGTATTATTCTACATCTTTTATTATTATAACTTCCATATACAATTATACAAACTTTAACTTTAATTTATGGTTTTACGTTACCAATTTCTAAACACAATCTATAATCACTTACAAAAACGCCATCACTCCCAAATAATTCCATCTCTGTAAGTAAAATTAGATCTAGCCTATTTGTCCCTGAGTTCGGGCGCCATTTGTAACGATTTAATTTCTTTTACTATAATAAAGACAAATATCAAAATCTACTTTTCTACTTACCAAGGTTTCTCCAGGGTTCTATAGACAAAACTGTTACAGAGTTGATTATTTGGGTTTGAATGGCGAAATAAACTACTTAACACATTTTATGCTAAAACAAATACTTTTATTTTATTAAACAGAAAAAAATCTTCTTTCACTTTATCTTTTACTCTTCACACAAATTTTCAAAAAAAGAAAACAGATATTTAATCAATATACGAGGGGATACCCAAAAATAACAGGAATTTTTTTTTAAAGCTATGTATTTAATTTTTTTTACAAAACAACCTTATCACCTTCAAAGTACTCTCCATTATACTTAATACATTTGTCCAATCTGCGATCCCATTCCTGGAAACATTTTTCAAACTCGTCTGTTGTGATGGCCGATAGCTCCTGCCTCGTTTTTTTCTTTACCGCTTCCACGTCGTCAAAATGTTGTCCTTTCATGTCCCTCTTCATTCGCGGAAACAAGAAGAAATCGCACAGCGAGGTCAGGTGAGTAAGGGGTGTGGGGCAAGGGAGTCATGTTGTTTTTTGCTAAAAACTGGCGCACTGAAATGGACCTGAGGCACAAATTTTGCAGTGACCCTTCTCATCCCCAAATCTTCTGACAAAATTCGCTGAACCGAACTCCAAGTTATTCCAGATAACTTACTAATCTCTTCAATGGTCTGTCATCGGTCTTCAAGCATGATTGCATGAACTTTTTCAACATTTTCGTCAATTCTGGAAGTTGACGGACGTCCAGAACGAGGTTTGTCATCAATTGACATTTCACCTTCTTTGAAACGAGAAAACCATTGGTACACTTTAGTTTTTCCCATAGCACTATCCTTGTAAGCTGTTTTCAACATCACAACAGTTTCTGCAGCGTTTTTCCCAAGCAGGAAGCAAACTTTCACAGCAGCGCGCTGTTCACTTAAATCTGCCATGACAAAAAAACGAGGACCAAGCGAAACTGCTTTTACAAAACGAATTACTGTGACCGGACACAACCTTCCCAGGCGACAACAGTGACGGCACTGAACTCGGAACGAGTTGCGCTACGCTCGCCTAGCGGGAGAAATGCGTACTACGTAAGCTCTGCCAATCGCAGCGCTATTCCGGTTAATTTTGGGTACCCCCTCGTATATAAACTACTATATATATCTGTATGGAGAACCATAAATGACTTCCATGTTCTAATATTTATATTTAAAATCATTTTCGAAATGAAATATTACCATAGAAACTACTTCTTTCTACTTACTGCTTCAGCCTTAACCACAGTACTGTGGTCACTAACGTATACCACCTCAGGTTATCGCACTCTATTTTCACTGATGATGGAAGTTGATGACATTGCCGAAATGTCTGGTTTTGTAGAAAACATTGGACTACGGCCAAACATCCCGGGAAGGAATTTTAACAAAAACTAATTCTTTGTTGCCGATAACGTTGTACACATATATATAAAAAATATGCATAAAATTAATGGCTTGTATAAGTTAATGTTTGATCTCCATTAAGTAGTGCTCAAGTTTCCAAAGTTTTAATATTATGATGTCCGTAATTAAAACATCAGAGCAGGTTTAGTGTGTATTAGGGTACACCATGGACAAAAATTTTCAACATTTCCTATTGAGCGTTGCTTAGAGTAAAGCTGTGAATATACAGTGTACGTTTCACAGAACAAACACGCGGAAAAGAAGGAGCGCTCCGAAGTCACTCATGGACCCTCAGCATCTTGCAGAGATGTTCTGTCTATGAATCGTTCCTCTATAAACACGTGCAGTTACACTGCCCAGCGATCCACAGGAAGCAAATCGCTATCCACGCTGGACACTTTTTCGCTTGCACGCGTTATGTTGGTGTGGGTTTCGTCACTTTCCATTTAAAAAGCGTGCAAATGTAAGAAAATAAACATGAGTGAAGCCAGAAATAATGCAAATTTTGTGTGTGTGTGTGTGTGTGTGTGTGTGTGTGTGTGTGTGTGTGTGTGTGTGTGTGTGTGTGTCTTCCCTGCCCTTTTATTGCAGTAATCATAATAATAAAATGGAAACGTAAACATTACATAATTGAGATATGCTTGCCTGCCACGAACGATATATTTTATCTCATACAGGCAGTCCCCGTTATACGCGGTCCCGCTTTACATGATTTCGCTTTTACGCGGTTTAAAAAAAAAATTTCCTTGAAGGGTTTTGTATTTGAGTTGAGTTGCGCCAAAGCTGTGATTGTTTGAAGTGTACAGTTAGTAATGGAGGGGCGGTGACGCGCTGTTCTCTCTCCTCAAGGTCAGTGGTCTCATACCGCTTGCCTCTACCCACCCCTACTTGCTCTGTCATTGTCTGTGTTTGTCTATTTTCAACGTAGTCAGTCACCTCTTGCTATCGATCGCTGTCAGTAGCACTGCGCTGTATACCTCGTCTAGCAGTTATTTCCTGTTCACGTTTCATTGAGTGGTGAGTGTGACATTTCGTCCAGTGTTGTCGAGTTATTGAAAATGTCACAAAAGCGCAAGGAACATTCAAGTGCGAGTACTAAAAAACGTGCGAGAAATTCTCTTTCATTGGAGATTAAACTGGAAGTTTTAAAATGTATCGATAAAGGCGAACGTGTTGTCGATATTCAGCGAGTAATGGGTCTTCCAGAGTCGTCTATAAGGACGATCCGATCGAACGCAGATGCAATTCGTAAAAGTGTTGAATCTTGTACGAATTTAAAGTGTCGCAAGAGTAGCTTTGAGATACATTGAGATCAGATGCAATGGAAAAAATGGAAAAGCTTTTGTCTACCTGGATTGAACACCACAACCAGCGGAATGCGCCTATTTCTATGGCAATCATTCAAGAAAAAGCTAAAAGTCTTTATGCAGAATTAACACAAGACAATGAAAATCCACCAACATTTAACGCTAGTAGAGGTTGGTTCAACAGTTTTAAGGCTGGCAACACTTTTCACAGATTAAAAGTTATGGGCGAGGTTGCTTCTGCTGATAATGAAGGAGGTGATGAATTCAGAGAAACTACATTTAAAAATATTATTGCAGAAGGTGGTTATATGGCAAAGCAAGTTTTCAATTTAGACAAGACTGTCCTATATTGGAAAAGAATGCCAAACAGAACTTTTATTTCTATTGAAGAAAAAACTGCACCTGGTTTCAAAGCTGCTAAAGACCATTGCACATTGCTTTTTGGGGGCAGTGCCTTTGGCGATTGCAAATTAAAACCATTGATGATTTATCAATCAGAAACCCCCAGAGCACTTAAAGGTTACGATAAAAGTAAACTGCCTGTGGTTTGGAAATCTAGTAAGAAAGGTTGGATGACAGGAAAAATATTTTATGATTATGTTTCACAAGAGCTTCAAGAGGAACTAAAACGCTACTGTGAAAAGGAAACATTGAGTTTAAGGTTTTGATTCTTTTGGATAATGTGTCGAGCCATCCCTCAGAAATATGTGAGGTGAATGAAAGCATCAAGGTTGTGTTTCTTACCCCTAACACTACTTCCATATTGCAGCCTATGGATCAAGGCGTAATTTCAGCGTTCAAAGCCAAATACCTTAAGGAGACACTCTCACAACTCATAAACTCATGTGATGCTAATGACCAGCTTTCAATTAAAAAATTCTGGAAACAGTTCAATATTAAGATGGCTATTGAAATCATAGATAAATGTTGGAAAGGACTGACACTTTACTGTATGAACAGGGTGTGGAAAAAACTATGGCCTCAGGTTACGGTGGAATCAATCAACAACAGTGAAGAAATTGATGGTGTCTCTCAAACGACCAAAGAAATAGTTAACTTGACTCACCAAGTTGGATTCACTGATGTTGACGAGGAAGATGTTTCTGCGCTTCTACAAGAAGAAGATTATCTGAGCAACGAGGACCTGCTGTCCATGGAAGACGAAAATTGTGTGGAAGTGTCCGAGGAAGATGAAGAACCTGAATGTGTTAAAGTGTTAACCGGTAAAGGGATGTCAGAGGCTTTCCAAATGATCAATAATGCTTTAAGCTACTTTGAGAACAATGATCCCGATGAAACAAGAAGTGGAAAAGTTAAAAGAGAAGTTGAACATGTTATAAAGTGCTACTGTGAACTGTATAACTCGAAGTTAAAATCCTCAACTCAACTGTCCATAAAAAACTTTTATGAAACAAGCTCTTCTGAGTCTACAGAAAATGTTGGTCACGAGTAATAATCTTAAATGTAAGTAAAAAACTGAATTTCTTTCAAAATATTTTACAGTAATTTTAATTTGGTAAAAACTATTGTAGTATATAACTTTTTTATTTTTATAACCTCTTACTGTACCTTTATTTAATATAATTTACTCAATTTATGTGTGTGATACTATACAAATTTTTCATTTGCTGTATTGTTTATACTGATTTTGTTGTGTATTTCGTCAATAAATAAAATTAATTTCAATAACAAAACTGTTTGTTTTAATTACTAAAATCCTTTTTAACGTAAGCCTACTTGATCAATATCAATACTAAGCTGTATGACATTTATTTGCCGCTATCAAGCCAGTCTATAAATAGTCCCCGTTATACGCGGTTTCGCTTTACACGGCACTTTGCCGGAACGCATCTACCGCGTATAACGGGGACTACCTGTACATGATTTACATTAAAATGAAAAAAATATTATTTTATTGCCTGGCAACAAAATTATTTTATTTTTAACAATTCCCATTGTTTGAAAAAGTTTAAATGAATTTTCAAGTACTTTACTGTTGTTAAAACGTAAAAGGTTGCTGGTAAACTACCCCTTCCCCTTAACCGATCTTCACCAAAATCAAAAGGCCTTGAGATCTCTACAATTCAGGGATGTATGCAAAAAATTATTTGATTCTGTTTGAATATGCGGCAGTTGTCGTTCGTCATAGAAAAAATTACCCTTGTTAAAACATGAAACGTTGCAGGTAAACTACCCTTTTCCCTTAACCGATCTTCACCAAAAACAATAGGTCTTCAGAACTCTACAAATCAGGACTGTATGCAAAAAATTATTTGATTCTGTTTGAATTTGCGGCTGTTATCGTTTGCCATAGAAAAACAATCTACAGACAGACACACAGACAGTTTTCGAAAAACGACTTTTTTCATGTTTTGAGTGTAGTACAATCAGAATCTGCAATAATCTCGAACACGATTTTTTTTGCCATCACCATACTTCCATTTCCTTAAGGAACATGGAAGTAAAAATGACTTGAAAATAGCGTTATATTAGGCAACCAGTACTTTGCATTCACTCTCTCTGTCTCTCTCTCATTCTCTTTACATCTGATTATACCCCCATTTCATTGAGATCTCATTAATATTTTAAATTTGCGTTTATGACATTTCAAAGAAAACTGGAGTATTATATATTGTACTTAGCCTATCCAATGTTGTGTCTAATCGTTGCACCACCACGGGTTGGTCACTTTCACAATTGAACTCTCGAAAAATTGGCTTTTGAACTGTTAAAATTGTTCACGGTTATAGATGGTCTGTTTTATTTTAATTTCCGATTAAACTCACTATCTTTTCTTGTCGGTCAACTTAAATTGCTCGAGAGCACTTAACCAAGATACTTGGCCATGTCGCGAGCTAATGACCACACGGTCAGGAAGCTGAGTGTCGACAGAGCTATTCTAACAGTTTTTCCCCCGGGTTGCATATGCACAAGGCGTTGGGCGTTGGCCGCGAAACGTTCAGAATTTATAACGCCTTCTCTCATTGGTGGGTTCTGTCAAAGCTTCTAGAAGCTCAGCCAACGAATTCTGCGAACTAGCCACCTGATGAAATTGATGTGTTACAATTGTGCGTTTTCCGTGATTCACAGACATCCTGGGTAGTAGATGGTTATGCAACTCATTTCGTCTTACTGGCACCAGACACTAATGGGTGTTCCACAATAGAGTTTTGTGCATGTTGGTTAAAAGAGGTTCCCCAAAGGTTGAACACTGGATGGGTTAAAACTTATTACAACGATTAAAAATATTTACTCCCCTGATTTGTCCCGTTACAGGGTGCTCTTTTCTACAATAGCAGCTATAAATGTGCGAATTGCATTTTCTTGGAAAGAATCTAACTTCGTAACTCTTTTGTCTATATTTCTTTTTTTATTAGGTGTTTGAAACTTGGACTCTGTATCACTAAAATCAGTAAGAAGATCGTGTTTCTCATTTCCTATACGTACTATAAGATTCTTCCCTACTTCGCATGCGGCAGCTGTACGCTCTAAAACTTTATTAACGGAAATTAATGGCCCCTCGTTTGCTTTTTCTTTTTCAAAATATTCACGTACTGAACAGATAAGTTGTCTTGCCTGTCCATTAAATACTTTCCTTTTTCTTGTCTTGCGTATAACTGAAGCATCCATACTGGTGTCGGACATAGCTGAATGGATAATATTAACAATCACTATCACTTAGTACACTAAATACTTAAATTTTACCACAAAATCACTTCTGAATATTAGACCAATAATCACTAAATTTAAAAAATATCACTAAATCATGCAAATGCACTAAAATATGATAATATTGTAAATTTTCAAACTGTAAACAATTTAATTTACTATGCACACGTGGTAACGCACAAACAGCGGAACAACAAGTATGAATTGACAACACTGTGCTGTATAGTTTCGGCCAATCAGACCGCTCTAAACACCACTTCCCCACTCACTTGCAGACAAACGTCAATCCCTCTCCAGTAAAAATTTTAGTATAAGTGTGCTGTGCTTATTTAGTTCTCTGAGGATGTATCCACCGCTCTAAAGGTTGCATAGCCCAGGCTGTAGTTGTATGTCTTTTAATGTTTTATGATGATAAAAACAGTACATTTTTGTGAACGATAAGTGTAACTGCTAGAGTTTACTGAAGTTGATGATTTGTATTAAACAACCAGTAGATTATGTTGTCAGTTCATTGTTACAGTAATTAAGTTAGAGCGATTGGTAGGCGATTAAATACTACAGCATTTTCATTACTGTATTTTTAAATATTTATATTACTAAACATTTAAATATGTGTGCATGCGTATGTGCACATGTGTGTTTGTGTTTGTTGGTACAGTCAAAACAAAATTAGTGGACAGCATACAAATGAAGACCCAAAAGGATACTTTTTTGTTTGTTGACTCCCCTGAAGTTAAATTCAGCACATGGCCATGATATAAATAATAGTCAAAATGTGTAGTGACATTGTATCAGACAATATTGTCACGACGGTCTACTTGATCGTCGTAGGTACAGTGGAAACAAAATACAAGACACCAATTAAGTCACTAATGACCTTGAACTTTCGCTGTCCTTCCTGTTGAATCCGATAAACAACATCGTTGGTTCTTTTTTTTTTCACAGTATAGGGTCCTTCCCAGTTAGTTTGCAACTTAGGTGAGTGACCATGACGGCTCTTTGGGTTGAATAACCAGACCTGATCTCCTTCTTGGAAACCCACACTATTGCTGTGAATGTCATACCGAGTTTTCATTTTATCGCTGGCAATCTTTAGCCGTCCTCTTATCAAACGATTCATATCTCGCAGTTGGTTTTCTAATTGCGAGGAATAGTTCTTTGGCTCTTGGGACTGAGTCTCAGGTGATCCAAACATCAAGTCCCCAGGAAGATGAATCTCCCGCCCAGACAGCAATTTTGCTGGAGTCATGCCAGTTGTGTCATGTACTGATGGCCTATACACCATGAGGAATAGTGGTATACGTTGGTCCCAGTCTGTTTGGTTCTCGTCAACAACCTTCGAAAGATGGTGCTCCCCGTTCAACTGAGGATCCAGAGGCGTCCTGGTCTTTTGAATTCTGAGTAGACGGCATAATTCTTTAAACATCCTGATTCGAAATTTCTCCCTTGATCCGTATGGATTTCCATAGGGGCTCCGTAAAGGCAACAGAAGTTGTGAACTAACTCCTTGCCACAGTGGTAACCTCGTGATTTGGAATTTCGTAGGCGTCCACCCACTTAGTAAAGAAGTTACCTACAACCATGATGTACTGGTGGTTTACATCGTCAGTAACTGGGAATGGTCCATCAATGTCTATGGCAATTCTCTTGAAAGGCAGTCCAACGTTATACTGTCTCAGTTTTCCCCTGCTTCTGGTTTGTGGGCCCTTGCTTGCAGCACATATTTCACACGTCCGAACCCATTTCTCTACGTCGTGGCGAAGATGAAGCCAATAGAATCGCTTCCGTATTTTGTCAAGGGTTTTGTTAACGCTAAGATGGCCTCCAGATGTTCCATCATGCATCTCCTTCAAAACAGACTGCACTTTACTTCGGGGAACTATCTGCATGAAGACGTCTTGTCCATCTGCACTTTCCCAAGCCCTTTTCAGCAATCCGTTTTCTAAGGTGAGACATTCCCATTGTGCCCAGTAGCCCTTCAGCACTTCGGAACCATGGGAGATATCTTGCCAATCCGGGTGGCGATCTTCCTCTTTTGCTGTCAAGATCAGTCCAATGTCTTCATCAGTCATCTGTTCTTGTCGACAGTCTTGTGTTGTCCAGCCATCTGCCAGGAAATCTACAGTGTCGCTTGAGTTTTGTTCTTCTTTTCTGTGGCAATGTCGGCAGTCTTCCGGGCATGGTCTTCGTGATAAGCCATCTGCAGTACCATGGAGGCGCCTCCGTCGATGTTGTAGCTTGAAGTTGTACTCTTGCAGACGTTCAAGCCACCTTGCCAACTGTCCTTCCGGATTTTTAAATCTCAAGAGCCATGCAAGCGCGGCATGGTCTGTACGTAGTGAAAACTCTCTCCCATAGAGGTATTTATTTAAGTGCTCCAATGCTCGGACGATTGCCAGCAACTTTCTCCTTGTAACGCAATAATTTCTCTCTGGTTTAGAAAGCGTCTTGCTGTAATACGCTATTACTCGTTCTTCACTGTTCTGCACTTGAGACAAAACTGCTCCTAGACCAGTATTGCTTGCATCTGTGTCCACAATGTACTTCCCTTCGGAAGCTGGAAAAGCGAGAATTGGCTGCAAACATAATGCAATTTTCAAAGTCCTAAATCCTTGATCACACTCCCTCGACCACTGGAAGTTTCGTTTATTTTCCTCCAGGTGGTCTAGTGGCTAACGCGGGCGATTGATACGCTCGTGATCCCGGGTTCAATTCCCGGCGGAGGTTCCGTACGGCGTGCACTCAGCGTCGTGAGGCAAACTGAGTAGGCGCTGAGATAACAGCGCCGCCTCCTGGCTGTGAATACCGCAACTAGCGGCTGGTGGCGCGTAGTACTAGCCATGCACCATCACACTAGCACAAAAGCCGCGCGGTGCGCCTTGGTCCTTAACGGACTGTTGAGAGGAGGTTTATTTTTTATTTTTAGAAAGTGTCTTGCTGTAACGCTATTACTCGTTCTTCACCGTTTTTCACTTGAGACAAAGCTGCTCCTAGACCAGTATTGCTTGCGTCTGTGTCCACAACGTACTTCCCTTTGGAAGCTGGGAAAGTGAGAATTGGCTGCAAACATAATGCAATTTTCAAAGTCCTAAATCCTTGATCACACTCCCTTGACCACTGGAAGTTTCGTTTATTTTCTGTTAGCTCATGTAGTGGTTTAGCAATAGTAGCGAAGCCTTTCACAAAAAGTCTGTAATATGAGCATAACCCCAGGAAACTCCGAACTTCGTGTTTACTCTTCGGTACTGGCCATTAGGATCCATGCTAACACCTGCTGCCGTAACCAGATGGCTCACATACTGTACTTCCTTCTCGAATAGAGAACACTTCTTCGGGCTCAGCTTCAGTTGGGCACCGTGAATTCTAGTTAGAACTTCCTTAATGTTTCCCAAATGGTCTTCGAAAGTTTTCCCGATGACTATGACATCATCTAAGTAAACAAGGCAAGTTTTCCATGTCAGGCCTTGGAGTACCAGGTCTGTCAATCTTTCAAATGTTGTCAGTGCATTACAGAGTCCAAATGGCATGATGTTAAATTGGAATAAGCCACTTGGGGTTGAGAAAGCGGTCTTTTCCTTGTCTTCTTGATGAAGACCCACTTGCCAATATCCACTCTTCAGGTCCAGTGTGGAAAACCACTGTACTCCGGACGTGTCGAGTGTATCGTCAACGCGAGGTAATGGATAGCAGTCTTTCTTTGTAACGTCATTTAACCTCCGGTAGTCTATGCAGAAACGCAATCCACCATCCTTTGCTACCAGCACTACAGGAGAAGACCAAGCACTTGACGAATGTTTGATTACTCCCTCTGTCAACATGTCCTATACTAACTGAGACATTTCCTCTTGTTTAGATAACGAAGGCCTTCGAGGAGGTTGGCGTATCGATGTTGTGTCCCCGGTATTGATGCGATGTTGCACAAGAGAGGTTCTTCCCAGTGACTGTCCCCAAACTGCAAAACAATCTTTGAATTCGTGTAAAAACTGACTGAGTTCTTTTACCTCACCACTTGAGAGGTTGTTAGAAGATCTGTTCAATAATTCTTCCAGTTCCTCTGGTAATTTGGAATTATCCGAAGCACTGGATCTTCGTTGCGTTATTCCGGCTACCCAGGCCACAAGATTCAATTTGCCTAGGAGCGTATTGCTTTGTAAAGTGATAGCGTGATCCAAAATATTCGCCACTATAATATTCGCTCGTTTCCCTGCTGCTGAATTCTAACCTGACAATCGTTCGAAAATCTTCTGGTGCTTCAGAATAGGCCAGTCTAATTAGTCTGTTGATACTTGCTTCAAACTCTTGAAGGCTCTCCCCGGCATGCTGTCGCCTTGCTCTCAACTGGGTGCAGTACACATCTTGCAAATGTTTATCGCTATACCGTAATTCCAGAGCTGTTATCAATTCGGCATAGGTGTTTTGGCTGTCAGGTGGCACTTTCTGTAGTATTTCTGCCGCGGGTCCTTTTAAAGAGAGAACGAGTGAAACTTCCTTGTCTTTCTCCATCCAATTATTTGCGCATGCAGCAGCTTTGAATTGGCGTAAATACATCGCCCAGTGGGTGCTTCCATCAAAGGTTGGGGCCTTGGCATGAACTGTCCCAACTGCAGGGGAGGTGACCTTCTCTATTACCTTATTTTCTGTGTCTTTCTCTGTCTTTATCATTAGTAGTCAGTTCACAAACTTGTTTTGGTTGTAACTTCAGGCATTGCTCAACTTCACTTTTAATCTGCTCTTTTATATTTGTAATCGAGTCTTCTATTTTTGTTGACATAGCTTTTTCCACACTCAAGACAGATTTTTCTACTTCAGCTATTTAATTTGACATGGACTCTTCGACATCAGATATTCTGGTAATTTGATTGTTAAGCTCACCTTGTAATTCACCTATGTCACCTGTTAAGCTCACCTTGTAATTCACCTATGTCACCACGTAGGAGACCCAATTCTGCTGTAGTATGTTCTTGCATCTGCTTTTGCTCTTGAATTAACACTTTGATGTCTTCTGTTTCATGTTTCCGTTCCTCTGCCTGTTGTCCTCCCAACTCGAGCAACAGTGCTTTCTGACGTTCCTCAGTCTCTTCTCTTTCCTGCCTGCGTTTTTCATCTTCTCTTTCTGCTTCTTCCGTCTCCTGTCTGCATCTTTCCTCTGCTTCCAGCAGGAGGGTTTTCTGTCTCTCTTCCGCTTTCTCTGCATCCTGTCATCGTCATTCCTCTGTCTGCAACAACAGCGCCTGGAAATTTTCCATCATCTGACTGGCAATCCATTGTTTTCCGATTAATTACGAATTACACACTTTTAGTGTATATAAACGGGAGTGGCAATTAATTAAGTAATTATGTTTGCCGTGCCATTTATATTGAGCGTAATTATGCTAATTGTAAGTATTATTGAATTATCCAATTATGAATTAGTAAATTGTGTCTCATTGACTTCGTGTACTAATTAAACAGAGTTATGATGGACGTTAACTTTAATATACATATAAAAGTAGTTTATATTCGTCAGATTAGACTCAACACAGTTGTTAAATCAATATGATTTATGAGTCTGTTAATCGGACTTTTCAATGGTCGATTTTGTTGTGTTCATTGATACTTCGCATAACTTTTGAGACTCTTTGTGAAATGCTTAGAATGAGATAAATTAATAATCAAGGTTAAATTGCAATAATGAATGCAAGATTAAATATAAATAATTACTTATTTATTATACTGTTATTTAAGTAAGTTACTATATCCTGCAAATACATACAAAATAAAAAACACATAATAACAAAATACAATTCGTACGTTGTTTCCTGAAAACACAAACATATGGTACATTCAAATGCAGCAAATAATATACATATACAAAACATATACGAACAATAAACAATCAAATATATTTTATCCCTACCTAAATGCGTTCATTATGCTCAGATGATGAATTACGTTAATATTGCTTTTAAAGATTTATGATTTATATGATTTTATATAATCTCTCGGGGTTAGCTCTTTGAAAAGAGGAGACAGTGCAGTAGTATATATTACTAAGATTTAATAAACATAAAAGCTTATCTTGTGAAAGTGTTTATCCAATATTCCCTCGGCGTGAGATGACATCTGCTGGAGGACTCGTTGCGCATCCTAATCACTGTTATGAAGAGCACATCACTTCACTTCACTAAATTTTCACTCTCGTATGTGTATGGTGTTGTTGTACCCCGCTGATGTCGAGTGTTTGGAGTTCAAATATTAAGATGTTAATATCGTCATTAAGATGAATTACTCTGAGAGTTTGCCGTGGGCGTGTTCATGATTAACTGTTCCGTCTATCTGGATGTAGTGTATTCTATGTGCTTAATTGTGTTCGGTATAGTTCATTCAGTTTAAATGTTTAACATAGCGAATCATTATGATGTAGTGGTGTTTGAATTGTCACTCACTGTTGTACTTTAGAATGTTAATCACTTGTGTTGTTATATTGCGTGTCGGCCGTCGTTTTAAGACACGTTCGCACTGCTATTTACTGACAGTTATGCTTGTGCTCACTGTAGTTTATTAGAGCACATACAATTGTCGGACAGACTTTTGTGTAATTGAGATCTAAGTTCACTTACGATCGCGACATGGTTACGAGTTCATCGAGTTCTAAGTTCGGTAAGTCGCGCAACTATTTCAATCACTATCTGTATTACCGCTCCGATTATAACCATCCGTCTTACTGTCGTACTAACTTACTGACTTATTAACTTCTGACCGATTGACTTGTAGACTGCTGACTTACTGACTTACTACTGATTGACTTACTTCTGACTGCTGCTCAGCGTCCTCGCAAACAGTTTTTATTAAACGTACTACCCATAAGGCCAAATTCTAGATTTTTACGCCCATTCGGATCCGTGATAGGTGCTTCAAATTCCTACTCCTCTGCAAATCTCGTCCTCTGTTTCCCGATTCGTCGTTCGAACCCTTCTTACTCTCTCCACGAGTTCTTTTAGAAGATGCTTAACGCTGGTTGGTCGTCGTCATCCCCGGAGTATTCCATGCGACGAGCGTGGTACGGATTCTTAGAAACTAGAGCAATTCCCCGGCTGTCTGTCAACCTTTGTTTAGACTTTGTCGAGGTTCTGACCTATCTTTTGTTAACAGACTGCAGAGTTCTGGTCAATTGTTCAAGTTATTCGTTGTTCGTTCCGCCGATTATCAACCCTTCGTTGGAGTCGACCTTAGTCAAATCCCACGCTTTCTAGCTGTAAATTTCAGTTAGCTGTCAAAGGTTTGTTTTCACGCTGTGCAGGGTGTACTTGCAGTATTCACTGAGTTTACGTTCTATTGTTTATATGTTTGTTGAGACTTCTCTGTACTCCTTTATAGCAGAGTGAAGCCTTTCATATTTGTGCTCGTTACAACTCACCCCCACAGCAGGCATTCCATTTCATTTCTGCGTAACTCGGCAGCTGGCCTAAGTCTTTGTTTCATCGCTAGGTGCTGTAAATTGTAACAAACTGCGAGCTGTCAACGACGCTCCTCAAATTCTTATTGTGTGCTGTACACAGACGTTTTTTCCTTGTCTTCGCACTGGCGTCGGGTCTGACGTGTCCCTAATTCGTCATTATTTACGACCTGGGCTTGTGTCCGTCGACTCGAGTGTGGGAACGTGCCACTTGATCGCGAAATTAAAATTTTTTAAAATTTCGATCACTATATTGTCCCCAAATTGGATTGGATGTTGGATTACAGGAGACATCTGATCCAATTTCTGCACTCTGTCCCAGTCGTGGACGTCTGCTTTGGAATGGACATGGTTGAATGACATATATCCCTCATAGGGAGCAATTAATTGTTATTCCCTATCTTGGCGTCTTATATGGTCATATGAATTTATTGCCGCTCATCTGAGTGAAATGAACGCATTTTCTACATTCTATCCGTCTATATGCGGATTATACGATATGATTTTATGTAAATAATTGAATGAAGACATATACATCTGCCCATTTGACAGTTTGTTTTGTCATCGTTTACATTCTTTCGTTCTACCTATATAATGTAGTAGGTTAGCTGCAGATTAGCTAACAATTAAATTACTCGATCATATGTCGATGAATTATATAGCAATAAAATATTTTTTAAACGTGTTATTAGTATCTCAAGAGTATAGTTGCTACAAACAAATATACACATAGGATTAATTTGTGACATGTTATAAACGATTACATTGATAAATGAAATATACATATTAACTAAACAATTGAGGAATCATCATACTTCATGATGTATACCCAAACGCTTACTCCTAAAGTTACACAATGATTGTTCATCTTTGAATTATTAATTACATAAACAAATTATTCGAATCTCTACATTTTAACAAGTTATTATTATTCACAATGATTAATGTCTTTAGTGTCCTGTATCATAATGTCCTTCTGACACATGGTACACGTTATCGAATCACTTTATATATATATTGATGTTTACATGCCTAATTAACATAATGAATGATGAATACATGATGATCATAAACACGATTAATATTGAAATACGAACTAAAGACAGTATGGTAAAATGTACATCATTATTTGGTTAGCTGGACTGGCCGCGCAAGCAAATTACCTAACTTACGTCTTCTGTTTTGCAGTATCTAACAGCCGGAGTCGTTGCTACCAACTCGTGGTATCCGTACTTCTTCCGCCGGTTCATGATACGCTTTAATTTGCCGTATGTTAAATCTCCCTCTCATCTTTCCGCTATCGCACTCCACGAGCTCATATGTGGCCTCGCCGATGATGCGGTTGATCTTATACGGTCCTGAGAATAGTTCGAAGAACTTGTCAATTCTCCTCAACGTAGCGTCTGATTGGTGGTATGTTCTCACCAATACCTTGTCGCCAATCGAAAATTTTGTTATTTTCTTTCTCTCATTGCAGCGTTTCGCGTGCTTCTCCCTCTTCTCCTTGATCTTCACAAATATGTTATTTTCGCGTTTCCCTTCACTGCTAATGATCCCCTTGTCCAAGCATTGCTCCCATGCTCGTGTAGGTCTCGTGCCGAAGTGTGCTTCATGAGGGGTAATTTCGATTGTCTCGTGGTACACCTCGTTCAGACACGCTTCAATTGTTTTTATGTATTGGGACCATTTAGTGTGTCGGTCACTTACGAAAATGCGAAACAAGTTCCCAAGTTGCCGGTTAATCCGCACGGCAAGATTAGTACATGGGTTACTTATTGCGGTAAACTTCGGTTGGATGTTCAACTCCTTTAAACCGTTGACCCATTTTCTGGAGGTGAACTGTGTCCCGTTGTCCGTCAAAATGGCCCTTGGACGTCCGAATTGTTCGCAATACGTTTTTATTCTCCGCAACGTCGTAGTGGTTGTTGCTCTTCGAAGGGTGAATAATTTGACATATTTTGTGAAATTATCCACTATGACTAGTAAATATTTGACACCACCCGTTCCTGTCGGTAGGGGTCCATAATAGTCTGCGCTTACCAGATCTCCTTTGGCTGTAGGTATCACAGCACGTGTGCCACCAAATAACTTTGTTGTTGGTGTCTTTGCACTTCTGGCAAACGTCACATGTTTTAATATAAGTTTTTACTTTCTTTAACATCTGGTCGAATGTGAAATGTTCCTGGAGCATTTTCATACACTTTTTTGTTCCTAAATGTCCGAACATTTGATGGATTTCAGCGATTATGTCCCCAGATATGTTGCTAGGAACATATAGCTTCCATTCATTCCGCTGTCGCCTATACAATTTGTCATTAACATATTGATAAAATTTATTTAACTTTGGGTCTATATTTCCCTCCTTAATTTTATTGATGATTGTTTTTCGCTTGTCATCTTCTATCTGGTGCTTTCCAATATTTTGGATTAATTTCCGCACTTCAAGTTTCATTTTAACGGTGATGTGATTGACTAAATATTCATGTGTGTTGTCGTGAATCTCTTCTAATTTTGTATCGTGTGGGTACCTGCTTAAGATGTCGGCTACGATGTTATCCTTGCCCTTGCAATGTATTATGTCGAACTTATATTCTTGCACTGCGAGAATCGATCGCGTAATCCGTGAATTATTCAGATGGCATTTGTTTAAGAATGTCAATGCCTTGTTGTCAGAGATTATCGTTAACGGTTGTCCGAGAACATATATGCGGAATTTTTCTAAGCATCTGACAATACTTAAAAGCTCCTTTTCTGTAGTGTAGTAATTCCGCTCAGCACCCTTGAATGTTTTACTAGTGAAGGCAATTACGCCAATCTCCCCGTCTTCATCGAGCTGGTAAAGTTGTCCTCCGTATGCGTAATCACTAGCATCACATTGTATGTAATACCTCTGGTCTGGGCGCGGAAATCTCAAGACTACAGCGTCAACAAATAGGTTTTTGACTCTGACATAGCAATCGTCTAATTCAGCCGTCCATACAAATTTGTGATCCTTCTTCAATAATTCCTGGAGGGGTTGCGTGGTCTCCGCATATTTACTTGTGAAGCGGTTATAGAAATTAGTGAGGCCTAAGAAACCCTTTAACTGTTTCTGATTCTTGGGCTTCGGGAAATCCATAATAGCTTTCACTTTCTCTTCCGTAGCTTGGATGCCGCGTGTTGTTAGTTGGTATCCAAGATACGATATTTCTTTTCTGAAGAACTGCGACTTATTTAGGTTGACGGTCAAGTTTGTTTCGTTAAGATTGTTTAACAATGCTTCTAAATGTGCTAAGTGCGTCTGAACATCGTCAGAATAACATAGGCAATCGTCTACGTATATTAGTGTGTTTTTCTTAACATTTTCATCTAAAACTGTATCCAATCCGCGTGTTAGTGCCGCTGAACTGGTACTAAGGCCGAATGGTGTGACGGTGAATTGGTAGCACCTTCCCTCATACATGAACGTGGTATACTTTCTGCACTCTTCCTTCAATGGCACTTGCCAAAAGCTGCTGGACAAATCGACGGTAGATAGATAGCGCATCTCACCACATCTTGCCAAGATTTTGTTTATTGGGGAAACGCCTTCATAATCAAGAATTGTAACGCCGTTTATCTTTCTTGCGTCCAGGCATAAACGGACCCTTCCATCTCTTTTGATAACTGTGACGAGTGGATTTATGAACGGGCTCGTGCATCGTTCAATCACTCCGTACCGCAGCATCCTATCAATCTCGTCCTTTACTTTCTCTTTATAAGCAAGTGGTACAGGCCAACCCCGTTGAAAGTAGGGCGTCCTGTCCATAACTTGAAACTCATGCTCGTACCCTTCTATCCTCCCCGGGCATTCCCTAAACACTCTTCTATTCTTAATAAGTATTTCCCTCAATTTTTCCAATATTTCTTCGTCTTGACAATCCATGCTTGCTATCTTCTCATCGATGTTCCTCAAGATTTCTTCTTCTTCTCCATTATCCAATAATTCTATGTTCATGATGGGTACGGCGTGCACCTCTTCATCAGCTGCATTCGTTAATTCTATTTTCTTATTACCGATGTCGATGCGGCATCCCACCTCCTGTAAAAAACTTATCCCTAATATACATTGCTTAATAAGGTCAGGTATAATTAAGAAGACACATTCATTCTTGATCCCATCAATTTCAGTGTTGCACAGTATTTGTTTTCTGATTAGTTTGGACTTATTCCCAACAGCACTAATGATTAGAGAATTCGTCATGGGTAAAATTTCATATGGTTCAATGTCCCTTTTGTTTGCGTTGAACCACTCTTCTGATAACCCATTAATAACCGAGCCGGTGTCGATAAGTGCCAAAACTTTAATGTTATTGTTAAATTTAATGAGTATTTCGGGACATTTTAATATCTGTTTAGTAATGTCCTCGTCGTATTCATGCAGCAGGTCATCCCTCAGGTCTGGTAATAAGATATTGACATTATTTGTGGAGTTGTTTTTGTTGTCAAAAACTATGTCGTTCGCTGTGCAGGGGTGTTTTTTTTTTTTGCTATTCTGGTCATTATTCGACCTTGAGTTGTTGTCGTCGGCAGCCTGGCTCGTGCTTGGCTTGGAGTTAATGAACTCAACAGTGTTCACCCCTCCGTATTGTTTACCTTCATAATGGTTACCGCCGTGTGGCCTTCCCTGCCAAACTTGTTTTCTCTCACCCTCATTTTTGTTTACAAAGTTCCCACTGGGTCGTTCGCCAGTTCCGGTTTCCCTTTCGTTAGTTGTCCGATATTGCGTCCACCTGTTGCCTGCACTGTTTGACTGAATACTCGTATACTCAGTGATCAAGGCTTCAAAATTAGGTATTGTGACGATCCCGCGTGTGATAACGGCGATCTGCAAATCCCTCCCAAAGTGCCTCGAGATTTTCCTTATCAGTTGGCGGTCGGTCAATGCGGGAGTTAATTGTCGGCTTTCTAAAAGGATTCGTTCAATATATTGGATAGCCGTAACCGGTCCGTGCCATTCAAATTTTCCGTACTCGAGGTTGTCACGGATAATGTCCTGTCGCTCCAACCCCCAATACTTCAATGTGAACGCCTCCTTGAATTCTTCGAAGGTGTTTATTTGGTCCCGGATTACACGCCACCATATACTCGCGTCCTTCTGCAAGTGCTTACCGATCCATTTGATGTCACTGTTTGGATAATATGTTTCTTGAAACTCCGACAATTCCTTCAGGAACTCCATCGGGAATCTGTCGGTTCCGTCATACTTCAGCTCCACCTGTACTTGTCCGTTGACTGTCCTGTTAGGCCCAGACTCCCCATCGGTGATCTGTCGCCGCAGTCTTTCTACTTGACACCTTAGTTCTTGAATGTGGGTCGTCTTCTCTTTGACGTTTTCGTCAAGTTTCTGTTCGGTCGTCTTTTGTCGGCCGTCGACTTCATCGATTTTTTGTTGCAGTGTGTTGTTGGCTTCACCTATCTCTTGTTGCTGCTGTCGAAGTGTGTGATATATTTCGGTCTTCAGTTCTTCCTGTTTCTTCTGATTATTATTGATATGTAGTTCTAACTTATTGTGAACCTTTCTTATACTGGATTGTGTGTTCTGTACAAGGTTCTTGACCTCTTGACGGTCCGATTCTCGGGTTTCCCACACTTCTTCAAACTTCTTAGTGGTGTCATCTTTTATTTCTCTTGTAGCGTCCTCCTGTTTCTTCAAGACTTCGTTTATCTTGTCGTCGCAACTGGCTTTGTAGTCACGCATTTCCGATCGTATTTGCGCGAGCTGTTCGGCCATCTGTTGCTTGACTTCTTCTTTGTGGTTATCTAATTTTTCGTTCTGTTTATCAAATCTCTGATTGATTTCCTCCTTCTGTTGATCGAATTTTTCGTTAATTACTTTGAAGCTTTCATTAGTTTCTTCCTTCTGTTGGTCGAATTTTTCGTTCATTACTTTGAAGCTTTCATTATGTGTGCGCATGAAGTCCATCAACAGTGAACGTAGTGATGCCTCTTCATGTGATTGCTGGGACTCCTGTGGTTGTTGTGACTCCTGTCCCCGCGCTCTGACTTCTGACGTCTCCTCACTCATATTTGGTTCGACTGATGAATTTTCTTCGCCGTTGTCGGGTGCACCTAACTGGTTGTTAACGTCAGAGTCCATGCTGTCTGAACTACCGCTAGCCATATTAGCTTTGCTTCTCGTTATCATCCAGTTACCAGTCAAGCTAACCTTACACGCTAATTATCTTATGTATTATATTATTTTAATTAATCTAGATACTACTGCCTGCTCTCTTTTGCCATGCGATGGGCGCCATTTACATTTAACAAACTTTGACTCCAATTAACCTTGATATGCCCCACGTTCTTTGGGAGCCATTTACATTTAGTGTATATAAACGGGAGTGGCAATTAATTAAGTAATTATGTTTGCCGTGCCATTTATATTGAGCATAATTACGCTAATTGTAAGTATTATTGAATTATCCAATTATGAATTAGTAAATTGTGTCTCATTGACTTCGTGTACTAATTAAACAGAGTTATGATGGACGTTAATTTTAATATACATATAAAAGTAGTTTATATTCGTCAGATTAGACTCAACACAGTTGTTAAATCAATATGATTTATGAGTCTGTTAATCGGACTTTTCAATGGTCGATTTTGTTGTGTCCATTGATACTTAGCATAACTTTTGAGACTCTTTGTGAAATGCTTAGAATGAGATAAATTAATAATCAAGGTTAAATTGCAATAATGAACGCAAGATTAAATATAAATAATTACTTATTTATTATACTGTTATTTAAGTAAGTTACTATATCCTGCAAATACATACATAATAAAAAACACATAATAACAAAATACAATTCGTACGTTGTTTCCTGAAAACACAAACATATGGTACATTCAAATGCAGCAAATAATATACATATACAAAACATATACGAACAATAAACAATCAAATATATTTTATCCCTACCTAAATGCGTTCATTATGCTCAGATGATGAATTACGTTAATATTGCTTTATAAGATTTATGATTTATATGATTTTATATAATCTCTCGGGGTTAGCTCTTTGAAAAGAGGAGACAGTGCAGTAGTATATATTACTAAGATTTAATAAACATAAAAGCTTATCTTGTGAAAGTGTTTATCCAATATTCCCTCGGCGTGAGATGACATCTGCTGGAGGACTCGTTGCGCATCCTAATCTCTGTTATGAAGAGCACATCACTTCACTTCACTAAATTTTCACTCTCGTATGTGTATGGTGTTGTTGTACCCCGCTGATGTCGAGTGTTTGGAGTTCAAATATTAAGATGTTAATATCGTCATTAAGATGAATTACTCTGAGAGTTTGCCGTGGGCGTGTTCATGATTAACTGTTCCGTCTATCTGGATGTAGTGTATTCTATGTGCTTAATTGTGTTCGGTATAGTTCATTCAGTTTAAATGTTTAACATAGCGAATCATTATGATGTAGTGGTGTTTGAATTGTCACTCACTGTTGTACTTTAGAATGTTAATCACTTGTGTTGTTATATTGCGTGTCGGCCGTCGTTTTAAGACACGTTCGCACTGCTATTTACTGACAGTTATGCTTGTGCACACTGTAGTTTATTAGAACACATACAATTGTCGGACAGACTTTTGTGTAATTGAGATCTAAGTTCACTTACGATCGCGACATGGTTACGAGTTCATCGAGTTCTAAGTTCGGTAAGTCGCGCAACTATTTCAATCACTATCTGTATTACCGCTCCGACTATAACCAACCGTCTTACTGTCGTACTAACTTACTGACTTATTAACTTCTGACCGATTGACTTGTAGACTGCTGACTTACTGACTTACTACCGATTGACTTACTTCTGACTGCCGCTCACCGTCCTCGCAAACAGTTTTTATTAAACGTACTACCCATAAGGCCAAATTCTAGATTTTTATGCCCATTCGGATCCGTGATAGGTGCTTCAAATTCCTACTCCTCTGCAGATCTCGTCCTCTGTTTCCCGATTTGTCGTTCGAACCCTTCTTACTCTCTCCACGAGTTCTTTTAGAAGATGCTTAACGCTGGTTGGTCGTCGTCATCCCCGGAGTATTCCATGCGACGAGCGTGGTACGGATTCTTAGAAACTAGAGCAATTCCCCGGCTGTCTGTCAACCTTTGTTTAGACTTTGTCGAGGTTCTGACCTATCTTTTGTTAACAGACTGCAGAGTTCTGGTCAATTGTTCAAGTTATTCGTTGTTCATTCCGCCGATTATCAACCCTTCGTTGGAGTCGACCCTAGTCGAATCCCACGCTTTCTAGCTGTAAATTTCAGTTAGCTGTCAAAGGTTTGTTTTCACGCTGTGCAGGGTGTACTTGCAGTATTCACTGAGTTTACGTTCTATTGTTTATATGTTTGTTGAGATTTCTCTGTACTCCTTTGTAGCAGAGTGAAGCCTTTCATATTTGTGCTCGTTACAACTCACCCCCACAGCAGGCGTTCCATTTCGTTTCTGCGTAACTCGGCAGCTGGCTAAGTCTTTGTTTCGTTCGCTAGGTGCTGTAAATTGTAACAAACTGCGAGCTGTCAACGACGCTCCTCAAATTCTTATTGTGTGCTGTACACAGACGTTTTTTCCTCGTTTTTTCCTTGTCTTCGCACTGGCGTCGGGTCTGACGTGTCCCTAATTCGTCATTATTTACGACCTGGGCTTGTGTCCGTCGACTCGAGTGTGGGAACGTGCCACTTGATCGAGAAATTAAAATTTTTTAAAATTTCGATCACAATACACTTTTGTACAAAGTGTCCACTGTTAACCGTTCTATCCCAGTTCTGACACCACTGTCACGACAGTCTACTTGATCGTCGTAGGTGCAGTGGAAACAAAATAGAAGACACCAATTAAGTCACTAATCACCAGCTTTAATTTTCACAGTTAAACAGTTTGTAATTAACAACACTGCCTCTTACAACAAATCAAGTAAAAATTAGTACGTAGGCTTTCACGGCTGGTGTCAATATGATTAGATAAAACTTCCGGGCTGAGAGGCCGTGGTCGATTGCTTGATGTATTGGAGCTATACGTTTCGGCCGCACCACCGGTGGCCATCTTCAGTAGCTAAATTGTGTTCGAATAGATGACACGCCGAACACGTCCCCAATGAACTGGGAACAAGCAACAGTGAGTTACGGCTACGATGCCTCTATTTATAACTTTTTGGCCGCTTAAGGTGTATCACGCGGACATCACTGCTTTGTTCCGGCAGGTCCTAACAACGACCTACTTTCAGTGGAATGGCGGCTTCTATGAACAGTTGGATGGCGTCGCGATGGGAAGTCCTCTCAGCCCTGTGGTTGCAAACTTCTATATGGAGAAATTTGAAGAGTTGGCAATTTCATCTGCGCCTCTCAAGCCGAAGTGTTGGTTGCGGTATGTGGACGACACTTTCGTGGTCTGGAGCCATGGGGACGAGGAGTTGGAACGCTTCCTTGGACATCTAAACGCTGTGCACCCGCGCATACAGTTTACGATGGAGCGCGAGAGTGGTGAACAATTGGCTTTTCTGGATGTGTTGGTCCTGAAAAGGACCGATGGCAGCTTGGGACATAAAGTTTATAGGAAGCCAACGCACACCGACAGATATCTTCACAAGTCCTCCAATCATCATCCTAGGCAGAAGAGAGCGGTGCTGAAGACTCTGGTAGACCGGGCAAAAAGAATCTGTGAGCCCCAGTATCTCGAAGATGAGTTTCGGCATCTCGAGGAAGCACTGCAGTCCAACGGCTATTCTGCTGCGGAGGTTAGGAGAGCTGCCCGGCCGAGACGATCTGGTAGGCCGGACGAGTCGGTGTCGCCTGAGGTTGTTGGCTCTGCTGTCTTGCCCTACATCCGTGGCGTGACTGACCGCATCGGCAGGTTGCTGAGTAAGCGGGGCGTCAGGATGATCTTCAAGCCAACCAAAAAGATCCAACAGTTCCTGCGACCGGTGAAAGACGCCAGGGATCCACTCTCGTCGTGCGGGGTGTACAGTATTCCTTGTACGTGTGGCCAGGTCTACATAGGCACCACGAAGCATAGTGTCCGGACGCGCCTCTCTGAACATCGGAGATACTGCCGCCTGGGCCAGCCGGAAAAGTCCGCAGTTGCTGAGCACGCTCTTTCCCACGACGATCACCGGGTGATGTTTGATGAAGCCTGCGTGTTGTCTTTTGTCCGGCGTTACTTCACTCGCCTACATCTGGAGTCCATCCATATTCATAAGAATGCGTCCGTCGCTATGAACCGCCGAGGGGAAAGCATCTCCTTAAATAGTGTCTGGCATGGTTTATTTTCCATGGCCAATCAGAATCAAGAATGACGAGCTGGCTTCTCATTGGTCCGCGTGATACACCTTAAGCGGCCAAAAAGTTATAAATAGAGGCATCGTAGCCGTAACTCACTGTTGCTGTTCCCAGTTCATTGGGGACGTGTTCGGCGTGTCATCTATTCGAACACAATTTAGCTACTGAAGATGGCCACCGGTGGTGCGGCTGAAACGTATAGCTCCAATACATCAAGCAATCGACCACGGCCTCTCAGCCCGGAAGTTTTATCTAATCATATTGACACCGGCCGTGAAAGCCTACGTACTAAGATTAAAAACCTCAACGGGGAGGAGGTTTTCACTAAAATTAAAAAGCTGGAGACGCTACGGAAGAAGAAAGCCAGTCTGCTGTGTTCCTTGCCCTTTTTACTTCGATGTAGAGACTCGGGAACCGTTCCTAGGTTCCTACGACAGAGACACATTTTTAACACGCCACAGGCCAATAGGATATACAGGAGAACGGAAAATGCCATGCTGCGTGAGCGCATACACTACACGAGAAAAGAGCTGGCACTAAATGATCAAGAACTGTTGAAGCTGCATTTACATCTCAGCAGTTCCCTCCAACAACATGATTGGGAGATGTTGGATGGGCTTACATATAATGCCTTCGAGTCGTGTTATGCCAGTGCCAGCCAGAGACAGTGTGACAAATTCGAGCGGTTTGGTTCCCAGAACATCGGGGGAAGAGTACTAGATCGTGACAGGATGGACAGGATGGTGGTGAATTTATCGAACCGTCAACTAACACCACATGAGACCTCGGTGTTAGCCAAAGGTGAGAAATTTGCAGTTACCCCGAAGACAGTACCTGTGGAGGAAATAGTTGCGAGCTTGGAGGCAGGCATCCGAGGACTACCCCGAGACCAGGCAGATGAAATCCGATTGGAAGCTTCCAGGGCCCTTAGAAGGGCCGCTCCGCCAAAATGTAATCTTCTGTCGGCGGAGTTGCGAGCCTTGAGGGAATTGAAAGGGGATGACTCCATTGTCATTGTGCCTGCGGATAAGGGGAGCGCCACTGTGGTCTTGAACACCGAAGACTACCAGCGGAAGATTGAAGGTTTATTAGATCCAGCCACTTATCGGAGGCTGAACAAAGATCCGACTACTACTGTTCTAAGAAAAACGGATTCTTTGGTCAAGCAATCTTCTCTGGCGCCTGATGTGAAGACGGCCGTCCGGTGTTCGGAGGCCCTTCCCCCTCGTCTCTATGGTTTACCGAAGATCCACAAGGAAGACGTTCCGCTGAGGCCCATCGTCAGTGCTATTGGCTCGCCTACTAACACCTTGGCAAAGCACCTCACTGGATTGCTCAAGCCGCACATCGGGCAGACGGATTCTTTCGTCCGTGACTCTTCTGATTTCCTTCGGAGGATCCGGGAGTTGGTGCTGGAGCCTGGCGATGTTCTCGTGAGTTTTGATGTGGTCTCTCTTTTCACCATGGTTCCTGTTCAGGAGGTCTTGGGGTATTTGGATGACCTGTTCTCGGCGGACATCACTGCTTTGTTCCGGCAGGTCCTAACAACGACCTACTTTCAGTGGAATGGCGGCTTCTATGAACAGTTGGATGGCGTCGCGATGGGAAGTCCTCTCAGCCCTGTGGTTGCAAACTTCTATATGGAGAAATTTGAAGAGTTGGCAATTTCATCTGCGCCTCTCAAGCCGAAGTGTTGGTTGCGGTATGTGGACGACACTTTTGTGGTCTGGAGCCATGGGGACGAGGAGTTGGAACGCTTCCTTGGACATCTGAACGCTGTGCACCCGCGCATACAGTTTACGATGGAGCGCGAGAGTGGTGAACAATTGGCTTTTCTGGATGTGTTGGTCCTGAAAAGGACCGATGGCAGCTTGGGACATAAAGTTTATAGGAAGCCAACGCACACCGACAGATATCTTCACAAGTCCTCCAATCATCATCCTAGGCAGAAGAGAGCGGTGCTGAAGACTCTGGTAGACCGGGCAAAAAGAATCTGTGAGCCCCAGTATCTCGAAGATGAGTTTCGGCATCTCGAGGAAGCACTGCAGTCCAACGGCTATTCTGCTGCGGAGGTTAGGAGAGCTGCCCGGCCGAGACGATCTGGTAGGCCGGACGAGTCGGTGTCGCCTGAGGTTGTTGGCTCTGCTGTCTTGCCCTACATCCGTGGCGTGACTGACCGCATCGGCAGGTTGCTGAGTAAGCGGGGCGTCAGGACGATCTTCAAGCCAACCAAAAAGATCCAACAGTTCCTGCGACCGGTGAAAGACGCCAGGTATCCACTCTCGTCGTGCGGGGTGTACAGTATTCCTTGTACGTGTGGCCAGGTCTACATAGGCACCACGAAGCGTAGTGTCCGGACGCGCCTCTCTGAACATCGGAGATACTGCCGCCTGGGCCAGCCGGAAAAGTCCGCAGTTGCTGAGCACGCTCTTTCCCACGACGATCACCAGGTGATGTTTGATGAAGCCCGCGTGTTGTCTTCTGTCCGGGGTTACTTCATTCGCCTGCATCTGGAGTCCATCCATATTCATAAGAATGCATCCGTCGCTATGAACCGCCGAGGGGAAAGCATCTCCTTAAATAGTGTCTGGCATGGTTTATTTTCCATGGCCAATCAGAATCAAGAATGACGAGCTGGCTTCTCATTGGTCCGCGTGATACACCTTAAGCGGCCAAAAAGTTATAAATAGAGGCATCGTAGCCGTAACTCACTGTTGCTTGTTCCCAGTTCATTGGGGACGTGTTCGGCGTGTCATCTATTCGAACACAATTTAGCTACTGAAGATGGCCACCGGTGGTGCGGCCGAAACGTATAGCTCCAATACATCAAGCAATCGACCACGGCCTCTCAGCCCGGAAGTTTTATCTAATCAAGTAAAAATTGTTCATACGCAAATAAGTGTCAACTAATATTAAAACACTCCTGTGTTACAGTATACAATATACCGCCCGATTATAAATCACAACACTTCACTATTAACCACTTGAACGCACAGAGTAATATCGCTTTGTAATCGCTCGACAGTAACTGAGCACTAAGCAGCAGGTATGGGTTATTTATAGTCTGCCGAAAATCTAGACTATTCCACATACTATGTATTACCTCTAAACTATGACGTAATTGATTGCCGGACTTGACACAGTGAGAGCGGCTGTGCGAATTCTCGCACCGTCTAGAAAATGTGTCGACAAGCACGTACACCACACACGTTACATTCCCGATCCCTCTGGAACATTCGATAAACACATAGATTGTTCTGTGATGTAACAATATGTATTTTTGTACCCCAGGTATATAGAATGCTTAAAAAAAAACTTAAAATTTAGTGTGTACTGGTTATTGTAGCACATTATGATAATGACATTTGCTAAGCTTTTAAACATGAAGGAAGCAAAACTAATGTTTCACGTCACCCTTTGAAATAAAAATAATTTATGAAACATTGCTGAATAAGAACACCTTTCTCACCTCTTCCTTTCACTCCCCCCCCCCATACATATACACACATTCAAGGTGTCGTGTTATAGCCAGCGATCATACAAAATGTAGTTAAATAAAACACACAAAACAGCATCAAGACCCGCTTAGGTGAACACAAGCGACACTGCCGACTTGGCCAAACACAGAAGTCTGCAAAACCAGAACATGTTCTTTCTAATGACAACACACAATTTTGTGTGGAGAGACCGAGGTCCTGCTCTCGACTTGGCAGTGCTTTGCTCGGTTGAAATATACAAGCACATCGACTGCACCATGAATAAACACTGGATACCAGCAGTGAAGCATGGTGAATAAGCATGCCAATCAAAAATATCGGTACATGACTTCTATGTTCTAAGATTTATATTTAAAATCATTTTCAAAATGAAATATTTCCATAGAAACTACTTCTTTCTACTTACTGCTTCAGCCTTAACCACAGTACTAATGTCACTAACGTATACCACCTCACGTTATCACACTCGATTTTCACTGATGATGAAGTTGATGGCACTGCCAAAATGTCTGGTTTTGCAGAAAACATTGGACCACGGCCAAACAGCCCGGGCAGGAATTTTAACAGCTAACTACTTCTTTGTTGCCGATAACGTAGTACACATATAAAAAATTATCCCCTCCCCCTTCAACTATAATTTTCATGTATAGAAAATTACCCCCACCCCGTTCAACTAGCTTCTTCATTTATCGATATTTCATGTACGTTTCTACAGTTGATTATTATGATCTTCTTATCAGGATACTGTACTTTACTCTTGTTAAAACATAAAAAGGTTGCAGGTAAACTACCCCTTTCTCTTAACCGATCTTCACGAAAATGACTAGGCCTTGAGTCCTCTACAATTCAGAGATGTATGCAAAAAATTATTTGATTCTGTTTGAATTTGCATCTGTTATTGTTTGCCATAGAAAAAATTTTAAGATAGACACAGACACTTTTCGAAAAATTACTTTTCTTCTTGTTTTGAAGGGAGTATAATCAGAATCAGCCGTTATCTCAAACACGATTTTTTTTCGCCATGACCATACTTCCATTTCCTTATGGAACATGGAAGTAAAAAAGGAGTGTTATATGACTGGCCAAAAAATTGCCAACCAGCACCTTAAAAAAAGTATATAAGTGCCTCAACAAGACAGAACGAACAGTCTTTGTTTACGTTCATTTGCGGGTGGCTGTATTCTATGTTCCCGCACGACTGTTCGTATTCATTCACAGGTGTTGTGATCTGTGGTCCTGTACCACTGATGATGCGTATCATCGGAATGGACGAAACGTCTGGTGAAAAACATTAAAAAACATAGACCATATATGCATGTAAGATGCAGTTGATGATGATTTGTTATAATGTCAGGTTAATATTGTAAGTTGTTGTTTTTATTGTATGTTAACTTTATAATATAAGGAGAAGTGCCATGTATAATATTTGTATGTTATGAATATATTTATACATTATGAACCTGTTCTTCATTTCTGTCAGATACAAAAACCAATTCATTACCTTTATTTGGAATTACAGGCTAAGCAACTATTCCTCAGCAATAATTATAATTTATGCAATGAGACACTTTGCATGTCACACCAAGTTTAGATCCATGATGCCTTCTGCAGAATTTGTAGCCACACTCTTTAGTACTGAACATGATGATGTTAGATGACATGTCATGACATGATGATGTCAAAATGGATTAAAGACATGTTGAAAAAATACATACGTATTTTTACAACAAAAGATGCAGTAACTACTCCACCAAGTATAGAAACAAAGTAAGTTGGTTATCAGAAGGGTTATGTCTGTTAACTAACAAACTAAGTCACTGTTCGGGTCGTCATTGTTATGTTTTTATTAATTTATAAATTTGTGAATAGACTTTGTTTACGTTTTTTACACTTACGGCTAGTGCCGCCATGTTGTTATGTTGCCAACTTAAATTTTTTACTTACCGTATCCAGGGTTTCGAATTAGACGTGTTTGTTAATAAGTAATTATTTTATTATACTTGAGTGTGTCGCCATCTATGTTTGTCGCATTGAGTTACGTATCCTAGATACCTACATTGTTATTTACGAAATATGTGCGGTTGTCATGAGTGATTCAATGTATTGTTTAATGTACTAATAAATGTCAATTCATTTAATTAGATCATTGTGTTTTATCACTAATTGCTTCCTGGTAAATATAACAAGAGTGTTGAAAACAATATGGTTCTTTGAAATGATTTACTCAACACTTATTAATCTCTAATAATTATTTATTAATAATTTATTTATTTAATATCACTGTATTTCTTTGTATTTACTTCGTTATCATTGGAACATTGTTTGTTAGCCAGATTTATAATTATTCAGTACTATAATTTTTCCATATATATCTAAGTTAAACATTTAAAAGAAGAAAATAAAACGAAACTATGGTATTTATTCAATTCATTATCTAACTATATTGAGCAAACCAGCGCTCCTTATTTATTACGTAATTTCATTCATTCTGTCTTACATACCCCAGGCCCCAAATGAGATCTCATTCTTTTTAGTAATTAAAAAAAACCTTTTCATTTTAATATTTATCTTTGATTTTAAAGTTAAAATATACCCGAATGTTACTTAGCTGTTCATTTGAGTCCAGAAGACGTCACATTGTTCTACGCGCACTACGTAGATCATTGTTTTTCACTGAATTTACATGTGTTTAAAAAAAAAAATCATTTAACTGCTAGTTCACACTTAGTTGACATTTATTACTGTACATTTTAGAAATTTTATTACGTGCGGTATTCACATTTTAGTGCGGGCGCCCGCGATTTACGTTCTAGAACTTTGTTTGCGACCGGCCGGTACAATGAGCAGATTTGAACTGGGACGAGGCGAACTGGACTATTTTCTGAAGTGGTCGCGGTTACATGACCAAATCTTATTGTTCTAGTTTGTATTCCTCCGCCAGTATGTGAGGTTGAGCTGACCGCACCCACATACCAGCATGACGTATGAACTGACGTAATATCGTACGATCCTTTACGTTACATAATATGTTTGTCACTCATCTAAAAATAACTGTTTTACTTGTCACTGGAGTTGACCTTGGCACAATTTCGCTCAATACTTGTTACGTTGTATAATTCATGAAATAAAGTTTGTTTCCTTTTCCCCAAATTATTATTTTATATTACCTTTTATGTTTCCCCAAAATTATTATTACATAAGACAGCATTAGCTTTTTATTAAAACACAATATTTTTATATTACCCCAGGTAGGCCTAAATGTTCCGTTACAATACCCCCTCAATGAGAGGTTTTATGCCGAAGCATAAAAAGTCTCATTGACACATTCATACTTCCTAAAGGGATCAGTCAGGATATGTCGCCACAACCCCCTTTACAGTTTACAAAAAAAATATCTAACTTACCCTTGGTCCAGTGACCGTGACCGCACCTGAATGACCTTACTGGACTTCTCTCTCAAGATCCCAACACCGCAAGGCCAGTCAGGCACTTGACGCTCCTGCTCTGACGCACTGGCCATCTCAGGACCGCCGCCACAGCATCACTAGACTCTGAAACATCAAATCAAAAATATCAACTAGTGGCCTTGTACAATACCATATCCCTAACTGATCTGTTTCCCCTTAGCTGTGCGCTGGTTTCCGTTAAGAAGCACTGGTTTTTTTAACTCTTAACACACATGTATATATGAACACTTAAAATAACATGATACATTTGTAAACTTCCTTAACATCGTTCTGTATACTCTCTCTTGTTAACTTTTCTTCCAAATTCAGAATTATTGCCCTGATTCCCATCAGAATTTAAATAAACATTTCCCATTACGTCATTGCAAATATCTCTCACCACCCAAATTACATCTAAAATATTTAAATTCATTATTAAAATTCTCTTAAACACATCTAAATCAACTACATAATAACAACTTATTTACTTATATCTTTCTCAAACTTTACTAACCATTTCCATCAAAACATCTCAGATCAACATAATCATTTAAGTACATTATAAAATCAACTACATAATCTACATCATTTACATAATTCAATCTAATATTCAATAACTCATTACTAACAGTTTAGTAACCTCCTTCTACATCAAAATCTAATATCCCCCCTATAACCCAGTTGCAATTAGGTAAATCACCTCACGGGTAAACCGTGCAAGACATTTATCTGGTTGCATAAACACTCTATTGTTTATGCCCCTGGCTTGTAACTGCCAGCTCCTTTTCCACACACTCTATTGTTTATTGATGGTGGACTGTAGCGCCCATTTGCATCCACAAGAACTGCATTTTTAATTAGGGTGTAGACGCTGCCTACCCCGTCCTTGTTTCAGTGTTATATAAAAATTCGGCATTACTGATGTCCGAGGACACCAGTAATCCTACTATAATGATTCACACACCCTTAATACGGCACTATCACCACCTTCGATGATAGCCGCTGTTCCATAGTTATGTAGATTCCCCTGAGTTACCCTCCAGTTAATTTCTAAGTTCACCAATTTAGAATATGTTTACATTATAAATCCACGGTCAGGGTTCGGTGAAGCTGTGACCGCCCGAAATGTAGGGGAAACTACTAAAAAGACTTACAAGGTTTACACTTACACTGCTACTGCAATTCACAGATGGTAAACCTTTATATGTTTGGATATATTATTATTTAATTCTCCTACACCCTGACAAACATAATACAACATAGTACACTCATAATTAACATTGTTGTTATTACCTTAAAATAAACAATTCGCATTTAAGGTTGACCAAAAATTACACACCTTACAGCTTTAATTTTATTTCAAATTCTATTAACTCTCTCACTTGTTTCATTTATTATTACATTTTAACTATGAATTTTCTATTATTTATTTTCATCATTTATTTGTTTGGGTGATTCTCCGTTATTCACAATGATTTTATTGATTGAATTAGCATTTATATATCTAATCTTACTCACCTTCTTCCTTCTAACAACTACTAACAGATTCGCATAGGGTGACACCAATCTCTCAATAATACCCCCCTTCAACACTAATTCCACTTAAATCCCTCCCCTCTTATAATAAAATGTCTAATACCCTCTTTGTAACTAGGATGTGTGTTCCCAACCTGGCAATTTCATGCATAACCTTTTGCCCCTCCACCAAATATCGGCAAACACTCTTCTACCCTTCGCAACTACCTGCCCAACGACGCACGTTGATCACTCCTTACCACCTCACCCTCATCTACAAAATATCACCATCAACTATTTACTCTCTAATTACATTACCCTCTCTTTCTACATATAATCACTCCCTCTACTGTGTCCCTACAATTACCCTGTTTCTGTATTATTTCTATTCCCATAATTCTTATTTCTAACTAACACCCATTAAAGTTATCTTTGACTAACTCAAATGCCTTTGTGGGGTTCTTTTTTATTAGCAGTGGACTGTATATTGTAAACTAAAATATTTAAAAGGATTTATTCTCATGTAATCAACAATGCGTAAATATTAAGCGTTCACTGACCTTGTCCTTGTGCGTTGTAAATGTCCAGTAGTAAGCAACACTTTGGTGATTTTCTAGGCAGTCCTAAACTTAACAATAATATTCCAATAAACGTTAAACACATAAAATAAACACATGAAATAAGCGGAGTAAAATAACAATAGCGGTGAATAGTCTTTGTATTCTTGCGGTATCCGTGCAAAAAAAAAAAAAAAAAAAAAAAAAAAAAAAAAAAAAAAAAAAAAAAACTGCACGATATGCCTTACACTACAGGAAAGAAAACGCTCTAATTATGACTGTTGATTACTAGGTGAATTGTACTTTGAAACAGTTAATGGGAGTGCACTCTATTAGAGAACTAATGAAGTAGAGATAGGGGGAGTTTTATTATTGTTATGAAAACAAAATATCTGACATAACCGGCCCCTTTGAACCAACTGGTTCAACAAGAAACATTAAAAGAACATAAGAACAAATTTGATCCTTTGGAAGAGTATAATAAAACTAAATTATAAGGGGCAGTAGCCAGTTGACTGGTCAAGGATTTTAGTAAATGGGAAGACGGGATACCTTAACAGAAGGATGGGTCAAGGTTCCACCGGCAGTCTTCATGTTGACGACACGTACCACTCCATCATTCCCTGGAGATACTGAGATGACTCTCCCTAGCTTCCACTTGAGGGGTGGCAGGTTCGTTTCATGAATAACGACTAAATCTCCTATTTTGAGATTTTCTTGAGTTCTGATCCATTTGGACCGTTCTTGAAGTGTGTGGAGGTACTCCATTTGCCATCTTTTCCAGAGATGTTGTGTGAAGGCTTGAACCAATTTCCAGTGTTTTATGTGATTAAGTGGTGCATTAGTTAGTTGAGGTTCGATCAGGGCATTAAGAGGTCCTCCAGTTAGAAAATGTCCTGGTGTAAGAGGTTGAAGATCTGAAGGGTCATTCGATAGAGGAGCTATCAGCCTCGAATTAAGGATAGCTTCAACACGCACAACTAAAGTGGTAAATTCTTCGTACGTTAAAATGTGTTTACCTATGACTCTGGTGAGATGATATTTTGCACCTTTAATGGCACGTTCCCAAAGTCCACCTTGGTGAGATGCACGCGGAGGAATGAAATGGAATGTGATACTGTTGTTCGTAGCAAAATCTTGCATCTCTGGTTGCTTCATGAGATCTTGAAAACAACTTTTGAGCGAAGAAGCAGCTCCTATGAAATTAGTCCCACAATCAGAGTACAGGTCTGATACAAGACCTCTCCTAGAGATGAATCTCGTAAGGGCTGCAATGAAGGCGTCTGTAGTTAAATCAGTAACCACTTCCAAGTGTACAGCTTTTGTTGCAAAACAGATGAACAGGCAGAGGTACACCTTTATAGGCTGTATCCTGCGAAGTGTAAAAAACTTGACCGTGTAAGGGCCAGCATAATCAACTCCAGAAGCATTGAAACAACGAGTAGGGGTAACGCGACCGGCTGGTAGATCACCCATGAGCGGAGACGTGTTTGTTGATTTTGTACGAAAACATCGTACGCATTTAAATATTCTTGAGCGTATAACACTGCGGGCGGAGAGGATCCAAAAGCGTTGCGATAGTGTTGTTTGGAGGAACTGAGGACCAGCGTGCAGGTACATGCGATGATAGTAATCGATGAGTAAATGAATAGTGACATGATTTTTTGGCAGAAGAATAGGATGTTTGGCATTGTAAGTAAGCGCAGAGTTCTTCAGTCGACCTCCGACACAGACTATTCCTGCACCATCAATAAAGGGTGCTAGACGTTGGATGCGGTTTGAGCATGTCCTTTTCTTGGAGAGTAGATCTATGTCTTCTGCAAAGTGAAGTCTCTGAATGAGCCAGCAAATGCGGTTACAGGCGTTATTTAATTCAGTTACTGTAAATGATCCACTTATGGTGGTTTTAAATTTCAAACGGGTTATAAAGCGAAGGACATAAGCCATTACATGAAGAAGAGTCGTCCAAGAAGAAAACTTTGTAAGAAATCCAAATGTTGGGACTTCTTTTGTGGTTATCATAAGATTAAGCACATTTGGTTTCATTTCGGGAATAGACTCCTCCGAAATTGGATGAAGGATAGATTGTGGCCAGGTCTGTGTTGATTTAGCGAGCCATGGTGGTCCTAGCCACAACTGGCTATGTTTCATCAGAACCGTGGGTGTCAAGCCTCGAGAAGCACAATCAGCAGGATTGTCAACAGTTGAAACATATTTCCAGACGTGCGGTGAAACTAAGTCTTGTATTTGTGCCACACGATTAGCAACATACACCTTGAGACGAAAAGATAGAGTCCGTATGTAGAGTCGCACCATGCTGAAATGTTGTCAATCTTGTGATGTGAGAGCTGTTCTGTACAGTAATGTAGCAATTTGGCTAACATGTGCGCACCACAAAGTTCCAAGCGGGGAACCAAGTCATAGGTCAAGAAGCATTGCAGTTCACAACAGTGTACGTGGACGACCTTCTAATAACATCGTCAGACTGGGATGAGCACTGTGAACGAGTCAAACAAGTATTACAAAAGCTATCAGAAAATAATATTACATTAAAATTAGATAAGTCCAAGTTCATAGCAAACCAAGTCAAATTCTTAGGTTTCAACTTAACAGAACAGGGAATATCACCATCCCAAGAGAAGGTGGAAGCTATTCAGAAATTCCCCACACCAAAGAATAAGAAGCAGCTACAATCCTTCTTAGGTATTTGTAACTACTATAGAAAGTTTCAAACAAATTATTCTTACCTAACAGCAAAGTTCTCTAAACAACTATCAGCTAATGAAAATGGACTTGGGGGAATGAACAAGAAGAAGTGTTAAAATTAATCAAACTAAAATTTCGTGAAACAATAATGCTACACCACTCCAATTTTGAACAACCATTCTACCTAAATTGTGACGCCAGTGATGTGAGCCTAGGCACCGAATTATATCAAGAGGATAAAGATGGACACCACCTGGTTATCAGCTTTGCCAGCAGAATACTAAACAGCTGCGAACGTAACTACAACGTTACTGAAAAGGAACTACTCAGTATTGTATTCGCATGTGGAAAGTTTAGAACGTACATCCTGGGATATCCAATCACCGTCCGAAGCGACCATAAGTCCATTTCATTCTTGAAACAGTGTAAGTTAAGTCATGGGAGACTTACACGATGGATACTCGCATTACAAGAGTACCATATAACGTGGGAGTACATTCCAGGATGTAAGAATGTTGCCGCAGATGTATTATCCAGAATAAATGTTGTAGACCAAACATTGAAGGAGAAAAGGAGAAGATCGTCAAAGTGTTTTGTATAATAAAGGATAGACAGGACCTGGAAGATATTCTAAACGAAATAGTGGTACAGCAGAAACAAGATTCAAAAGTACTAAACATAAGAAAAAGACTGTTAGAAGATGAAGAAGTTGTAAATAAATATTATTGTATCCACCAAGATATACTCTTTGTTAGAACAAAAAAGAATAATAGCACATGGAAACTTGTAGTTCCAAAATCATTAGAAAATAAGATAATTAAAGATTATCATGTTCGATACGGACATATGGGAACTGTAAAAATTGTAAAAGCATTGGAGGAGGAAGTCTTTATCAAAAATATAGCAAGAAAAGTAAACCAGAATATTAAAACATGCACAATATGTCAAATGATAAAAACCAATAACAAGAAAAAAGAGGGAACAATGATACCCATCACCTCAACCACAAAGTTAGAAAAGGTATTCCTCGACATATGTGGACCATTCCCGCGTAGCGGAGGGAGACATAAATACAAGTTTATTGTAATCATATTAGACCATTACACAACGTACACGAAATTATATGCAATAAACCGAGCTACTACTAAGAAAATATTAGAAATAATAAAAACTAAATACATCACCTGACCATGGGACGCAATTCAAAGGAAAGAAGTGGCGAAATGAATTACTAAAAGAGAACATAAAAACCTATAAAACATCCAAATACCACCCTAGTAGTAACCCCGCAGAAAGAGTGCTAAGAGAAGTGGGATGTATACTAAGAACTTATTGTCATGATAACCAGAAAGAATGGCAAAAATATTTAGCTTCAACCGAAGTATTTCTAAATATTAGTTACCACCAGTTTACTGAGAACACCCCATACTTAATGATGTTTAGGAGAAATCCCCACAGAGAGATACAAGAACTAATAGACTTCCCAGTCAACCCAGAAAACCCATATGATGAAAACCAATGTTATAACCGTATTATGGAGAAAATAGAAAAACAAAGAGCAAGGTATTCACAAAACCAAGCTAAAATAATAAAATACAACAAGGGAGAGAGAGTACTAATCAAAAACAGGGAACTACCCAGTACACTTGAAGGAATAGCCAAAAAACTGCTATTACTCTATATTGGACCATATGTCATCACGAAGGATAATGGAAACAATACTTATGAGATAAGTAATATAACCACCAGAAAAATAAAAGGAGTTTACAATCAAGCTTCAATCAAAAAGTAAATGAAGAAAAATAAATCACTAGAAATGAAATAAACAAATGCCAAAATTCAAAAATTATGTGAGCACAACTTACAACAATATTCAGATGACTTATGAGGCCTAATATAAAGAATTAAAATAAGGAATAAGTTACAAAAATTCCAATAAAATAGTCAGAACCACAAACTTGATAATATTTGAATAAAAAATAACAAGAAAGGGATAAGTTACAAAAATTCCTATAAAGTAAGAAAAACGAACTTACAAAAATTATCAAACATAATATTTAATACAAAATAAAATAACCAAAAATAAAATCATCAAGCTAAAAACTGCTAAGATAAATACCTGAAATAATAATGAGTTTAATGTATTCAAAGAAAAAAAAAAATCAGAACTCGTACAAGGAAGAAAAAGAAGTTATGTATAAAACAAATATACAAAAAATGGCTAAAGCAGAATATTGCTAAACAACCAAGAAAAAGAATAAAAATGTCTAAGATAATTAAAATGATCACAAGAAGAATAGAAAAACAAACTAATGAAAAATTAGATATGATGAAATTAACATATGAATAAATAAAAAACAATCAACTGTATGAGTAAATGACAGTATATAGCAAAGGTACAGCGGAAGGAAGAATGAGTAAAAGGCCAAAGTGATCTAAAAACAAACCACAAGGTGAACAATCCCAAAATATATTATTATTATTAATTTAAGTCACAAGTTGACAAAAAAGGTATTTAAGATTGACTGTTGAAAAGTCCAGCAATCAAAATAAACTGAGCAGAGATGATGTTCCTCTGGTCTCAGAAAAAAATGAGTAGTAATGGAAGAAACCAGCTACTAAAAAGTTAGGGAAAAAATTATATAAAAGGGAGAACACACTAATGGAAATAAATAATAACAGATCCAAATAAAATGGAATGAACCAAGTAAGAAGAGAAATAAGAATGGAGAAACAAACAAGAAAGAAAAGGAAAAAGATTATATATAACTGATAATTTCATAAAAAACTATGCTAGTGTTTTATCAAAATGATCAATTTTGAAGGAGAGGCATTATGTTACAACACAAATAAGCCAACCCAATACCAGGGATGAACAAGATAATATTGAATCTAAAATAATACTTCATATTAAATAAAATGCTTAATTTAAATAAAATATAAAAACTATGACTCGACAAACGATGACATGACCTAACCCAAGTGATTGACCCAACAAAAGGAAACAAAAGAAGAAGGGAACCACGAAAAACAAACGAGAATAAAACCAAAGAAGAGAAGAAGGTGATTGACAAAACCAAAGGAAGAAGGGAAAACACCAAAACCCAAACAAAAATGAAACAAGTTCATGGAATTAAATGACTCAATGTAACACGTTAAAATGAACCCAAAGGAGAAGGTGGAAAAACCAAGGTATTAACCAAATACAGTAGAACTTGGCTAATTCGAAGCTGAAGGGACCAGTAAAAAATTCGAATTATCCAAAAATTCGAATTAGGAAAACTTTTAATAACGGTAGAAAAATCAAATCAAAAACCGAAATTCAGTAAAGCAATATGTTATTTTAATAAACAATTTCCTTAGACATATGTATTACAAACGTATAAACATGTTTCAGTACAAAATATAGCATTTACAGTTTTTTAAAAAAGCTAGAAACTTTTGATTGCATTTTGCAGTTAATACACTGAGTTGTAGTAAACTCTTCAAGTTTATTAAGTGCTTGGAAAATAGCGTCACTTACGTTCTGCTGTCCTTCAACAAACCGTCTCAAGTCTTGAATGTAATTTGATGCCTGTGAAGCCGTTGGAATCGGTATCTCTGGAAGTTCTAGCTGGTCCCCTTCTTCATCTGAAGATGTACCATCATTTCTTTTGTTCATAACATCAGCCACGATCTCCGCATCTGTCTGTTCACCGCACACCGCCAAGTCTTCATCCATGTTTACAAACTCTTCGTAACGAATGCCTGCGTCATGTCCAACATCTTCCCAGTTATCCATAGTGGGTACGACTTCTCTAGCAGCTTTATTCTCCTCTTCACCTTCAATGTGGCAGAAACCACCTTTACGAAAACAATTAGCAATTGTTTTTTGCGTAACTTGGTTCCAAGCACTGTTGCACATGCGGGCAGCTTGAAGGATGTTAATCTTGATATTTTCGTGCTCATCTAAATAAGCACCTGACAGAATGTTTTGGACCACAAGCCGTCTGTAAAAATGCTTAAAATTTTTTATTACACCTTGGTCCATAGGTTGAACTACTGAAGTCATGTTTGGAGGGAAAAACACAACTTTTACATTTTCCATCACAGGAATAGTGTTGTGCGCTGTACAGTTGTCAATAAACAAGACGATTCTTCTGTTTTGATTCCGAAATTTCCTGTTGATTTTCAAAAGCCATCTTTCGAAAATTTCACCTGTCATCCAGGCTTTATTGTTTGATTCATATTCAACTGGTTTCGTTTTTACATTTTTGAAACAACGTGGGTTGGCTGACTTCCCTATCATTAGCAAAGGCAGTTTTTCCGAGCCATCCATGTTTGCTCCGATTAAAAGTGTTATGCGCTCCTTGCTGTGTTTGCCGCCACTACAACTTTCTCCTTTAAAAGCAAGTGTTTTGTCGGGGGTGCATTTGAAGAATAAGCCCGTCTCGTCTACATTAAAAATGTCTTTAGCGTCTCTATCAGAAATCATTTGCAACAAATCGTCTTTCCATGAATTTGCAGCTTCAACGTCAACAGATCCACTTTCCCCACAAACAGTTTTGAAAGACATGCCATTCCTTTCTTTAAAACCATCGAGCCAACCAGTGCTGGCCTTAAAATAATTTTTCCCTAAGCTAGATGCGAATTCCTCAGCTTTGGCTCTGACAAGGGGCCCACTGACTGGAATTTTTTTGTCCCTTGCTTGCTTATACCACTTCACTACGCATTCATCCACGTCAGGATTTTCTGGTCCTCGCGCTCTTTTCCTATCTTTGTCGCTGGCTTTACACACACTATTCAAAATCTTCTGTTTATTTTTTAGATACGTTGACAGCGTATTTGGCGGTATCCCGAATTCCTTGGCAATTTCAGATTTCTTTTTTTGTCCCTTTTCCAGTTCCCGTATAACGGCAACTTTTTCGGCAAATGTCAATGATTTGTATTGGGTCCGTGTTGGTTTTGAAAGGGCCATGATGAACACACAACACAATAAAACTGCACAATAAGTGTCACTAAAACACACCAGTCTGTATATACAGTACTGTATAAAGAAAGGAACGGTCTCTCACTACAGGACACAGCTCGCACAGTAGAAACTCAAAAAGACTTAACACTTCCACGAATGCAGGCAGACTGAACTGAAAGCAACAGTGAGGGTGGCTGACTGACAAGGCGTGGAACAAGGGACAATGGCGGATGGTACCGTTACACGAGCCAGTCATGTGTCATCGCCAGATACTGACGGCAATTCCACGAATTTGACACAAAAGACAAGCGTCTGTTCACAAAGGGCGATGCCTGCTTGTCTGTTTCCAGTCGTGTCTCTATTGTTACGTGGTCTAGCCCATACAGCAGGCGATTTTTTGTAGTTAGAGCAAAATTTTTATTTCGAATTAACCAAAAAAAGTTCGAATTACAGACGATGTTTTTGCATGGTTTTACATAGGATATTCAAGGGACCACGGTAAAAGTTCGAATTATCCACGAATTCGAATTATGCACGTTCGAATTAGCCAAGTTCTACTGTACAATGAAAATGAAGAAGGATGGAAATAGATAAAAATGAAAACCAATAATGATACACAAACAAGTAATAAAGCATAGGAGCAGGGGAAATAATGCACTCAAAAGTAATATTGGAACCAAGACCAATAGTTAACCTATGAGAAAGGAAAAAGTAAATGTTATTATCCATTAATGGACAATAATAATCTAGGGAAGAAACCCTATTAAAATATGTTAAAGATAAAAATATAAAAAGACAAACTAACCCACAATTTAGAGTTAGATGTAATAATAGAAATGTAAGGACATAAAATTGTTAATAGTATTAAGGAAATATTGTAACGAAAGAGATAGTACGGTAATGAGATAATAATTAGAGGGTTTACCCATTCAGAAACACCTAAAAAACAAAAAACATTGTGAAGTGCAAAATGAAAGTGTAAAAACCCCAAAGTGTAGTGATAAAGAAGGTACACTAATTAAACTATAATTAACTATAAATAATTTAAAAGTGAAGGTGATGATTGAATGAAAATAGTGTAAAATATAGAATGGAAATATAGTGAAAAATAGTGAATGATAAAATCATTAACAATTAATAAATCCTAAAGAACACTAAAGGTTTAACAGTGAAAAATAATAGTGAGTAAGTATGTTGTGAAAAATAGTATTAAGTATAAACTATAAAGTAAGAGGTATTGAACACTGGAAAGTGATAATCACAATGGTAATTAAAACAAAAAATATTATCAATAAGTTTAAAAATATGTAATCATATTTAAAAGGAAGAATCCCATGAAAGAGTAAATAGAAAGTGTTAACATGGAGGGAAGGTAAAGATTGTTTAAAAATTAAAGAGTTAGAAACAAATAAAAAAACACCCATGTTATAAGGGATCATTATAAGTTCATAAAAGTGATGTTGTTTATCAGTTATCACAATAAAAAATAATATAAAATAAGATGTATTGTAAACAAAGATTAACAAATAATAAATTAATTAAATAATTATTCAATCGAGTTTATGAATTGGATATGGCTGTAAGAATCATACAGACCATAGGCCTACATGTTATATTTAAATAAGATCAAAAAAGTAGTAAATAATAGCCACCTTGTTATTATTGGCAAAGGAAATAAATAAAAATGTTAAGAAATGTATGACTAGAAAACATGGAAACCAAAGAGTAAATAATTGTGTATAAAATAATAGTGACAATAATAACACATAAACAGACTCAAAACACAACAAAACCAATTATAATAACAAAATAAAGCCCATTAGGCTGAAATGAAATGTAATTTAAATGAAATAAGTCAAATACCATAATGGCTACTTAGGCCTATGATAATGCCTAACTGTCAGAAACAAACAACTACAAATTATAACAAATTAACAAAGAAATTAGCAAATCTGAGGTGAAGGATTCACCAAGAATAAATTGTAAATCATTTGTAGAACAAAATATTATAATAAGCATTTGTATACAAAAAGAAATGTAATTAACAAGTATTAACATAATTGTAAAAACATAAAATCTAAAATTACCCAAACTTGTGGGGTATCAAAATAATCTATGAAAGGAAATACATACTATAGTGACAATATTTAATAACCAGGAAGGAAGATAGAGGAATAACAGCAGTCAGAAGATATACAAAGAATTCAAATTTTGATAACAATGTATCATATCAAAATCAGCCAATCAAAATTATTCAGTTACCATAGAAACTACGGTTGAAGGCGAAAATTACTGTTGAATACCGTTACTCGTGAAGCGTCAGTCAAGCAGTACAGAAGCCCAAGTTTGGAAGACCGATTTTCTAATAAAATAATGTAAAACAGTAATCGAAGTTCATAACCTTGACTGTATAAGATGTTGACGAACCATTAGCACAGTCCACGCAAGACCCAGGACCATACAACTGAGAACTGATAGAAAATTATGACCAGACTTTAAAAGAAAAGGACACCAGCCCTATTGAAGTCCAAAAAATTAATGAAAAAAGAACTTATTGCAGCCCAATACTACCCGATCCACTGAACGAAGACACCAAGTCATGCTGAGGTGTTAAGTACAATTAAATTACCTATTTCCAAAAACCTAATCACTCTAAATTTTACTAAAGGTAAATTTATCTCACTATAAATCGAATATTTCTCTTTCACAGATTATTTAAGTAAAATAAAACTCACTGAAAATTTGTTAACATCAAATATAACCTATTATTTAAACACGAACTTTCAAAACACATTTAACGACACTACCGAACAGATTGTAACATCACACATTAAGGTAAAATATTTTTATTGTAACCATAGGAATTCTTTAGCTCATAATCACAAGAATCCATGATTTTGGAACGGCAATAATTGTAATAACTAAACATTACACAGCCATACTGGTGCTGAACGTTCCTTAATCGATTTTTCGTCAACCTTGAGAAAGAAGTGTTTCATGTACAAAGTCGGTGCAGATTTATTATAATATAATTGTCAGATTGAATATTTTAATTATCACCCATTAAAAATAACTATTACAGGGAGTAACCGTTGTTATTATTTCATAGGGAGTGCATTACATTATTTGTGTTTATTTATGAAGACTAGGTTTGATGAGCAGCGATCAAGGCATCATTTGCACAGCTGTTGATACAATCCAGACGGCCGTACGAGCGGGAATTATTTGAACACCCCGACCGTCACCGTTCAAAACACATTATCCAGTAGTTTTAATTGTTTTAATAAACAATTTGGCGCCACCCGGGATTAACACACCCCTATAAGTAAACAGGTAAGGTTACTGCCATGTTATACTGGTGATTACCACAACGCTACGGACATCATTAGCCGCGACCATTGATATAACGAGACGAACGCACTAACACTTAATACACATACAAAATTGGTGTACATTTTACAGATACACACGAGTCTCCGCCTAACAGATTGGCTTCCATCGCGGGGCTTAAACGAAGACGAGGACGTCTTTTACTCCTCGTTACAATATCTGCCTAAACATTTGTTTGATATCACAAGAGAAAACAAATTTATGTTGACGAAAGCGAAGAATTATATCAGTAATGTCATTGTGCAACTTTGGACCCTGATGTAGAATGTGGTTCAGTGAGACACCTGAAGAAGATGGTGCTGATCCATTGAAAACAACACGGATTTTCCTATCTTTAAAAACGCCATGATGTGGCAAAAAGTAATGCGGCTTGTTCAGAGATGGCACAGATGTGCACAGTTTCATGTGCCCACATGCTAAGTAGTCATTCATAAAATTGACATACTTCTGTTTAAACTCAGGGTGAGATTCAAATTTGCGTTCAAGTGTATTAAACAGGCGTTTTGCCAAAGTTGTAGAGTCACCTAGTTGAGCAGGGTTTCCGCTGAAAGGCAAATGACAAACATATCTGCCGGAGGCATCTCTCTTATGAGTAGAGACGAAGTGAGCTTTACATTTTTCATCTTGTGGAACGAGTTTTGTAGTGTGAGGTGGTTCCTCTATGGACCAAAAACGTTGCAATGTTGCATGCAGATCACGATCATTCGTCGATAAAAGAGTCACTAAGCCTGAGTAAGGCTTAGACTTAAGTGAAACAGGTGTCGGACCAAGCACAACATAGCCAAAGATTGTATTGACAGCGTATGGCATATTCTTGCCGAGATTGATAAAGGTACCATTAAGAGTCAATGCAAATAAATCTGCTCCAATCAGAAGGTCAACTGGACCCGGAACATCAAAAGTTGGATCCGCTAGTATATAACCTTTGAGTCGCTCTTTAATTTCTGGTGGGAGCTGAACACGAGGCAGATTGCATGATATTTTATTAAGAATCATGACTGGGTGAGATTTTGCTAAAATATTCCCACTGAGCGAAGACACTGTCACAAAGGTAAGTCCCTTCGTTTTCACTGGGGCTGTAGAGATCCCACTAAGTTCTGGAGAACATCTGTTTGAGAGCGGTACAAACACAAAGTCTTTGCACAACTTTCTGAAATAATTGTTGTTTGGGATGCACTATCAAGCACAGCTCGTACAACTGCTGCATTTCCATTGGCAGATATGATATGCACCAAAGCGGTTGCGAGTAACACAGTGTTATTCTGGTTGCAAGAAACACCTATCAAGGTAGTATCCTGGTGACACTCTGCAGAGTGGTTTTGCTTATGCATCGTCGTTTCAACAGAAGGGCACAAGGTAGGTCTGTTTGACTGAGTCAATTTTTGTTGCGGTTGTGCGGAGCGGTTCTGAACAAAAAAATGTAGTAGGCTATGGCGACGCCTATGACATACATTGCATGTGTGGACGGACTTACAGGTGACTAACTTATGTGATCCAAAACAATTTTGACACAAGTTCGTATTTTTAACAAAAGCTTGTCTGTCTTGTACAGTAAGTGCGGAAAAATCTGCACATCTGTATGTTGTGTGAATTTGATGAACAGAAGATACAGTGCTGAGTGTGAGTAGTGACCATCGCTATTTTGTGCGGTTTAAACTGGTTTGTATTCATTTTAAAGCCACTGATTTTTTGAGAGGTTTGAAGAGAAGGTTTATTTTTTGAGATTATATTAGTTAAGCCCGCTGTCTCTTTGCAAGAACATTCATTTTATAAGAATGTAATTACTTCTGTAATGGTAGGAACATTTTGTAAATTATCTCGAGAACGTTCAAGTTTGGTCCTGAATTCCGTGTCAAATCTACGCAAAATATATGAGCTCAACAACAAACTTTCGCTAGCAATATCATGTCCTAGTGCTTTGAGCGTTTGATAATTTTCATGGTAGGTCGAAAGAAAATTCCTCATTTGTTTAACTGAAGGATTGTGCAATTGTGGTAACTCAAATATATTGTTTACATGAAGTGTTATCAACAATCTAGAATTTTGATATCTTTTTAGCAAAGTTTGCCAGGCTATGGCATAGTTTGTATTAGTGACAGGCAATGATTTAATTAAATTTAGCAGCTCATCAGTCAAACAAGAAAGCAAGGTATGTAAATTTCTCCACATTAGAAATGGTTTCATTTTTGTGCACTGCATTTTCAAACAGACTGTGAAAGGCTACCCATTTCTCAAGTTGTCCAGAAAATGTTCCCTAGTTTAAGCGAGGTAAATTTACGGTGGGAGTAGGCGCAACTAGTTGTGATGCACCAGTGTGAGACTGATCCAAAGTTTCCTGCGGTAGCGATGGTAGAAAAGGAGGACACGAACTTTGTATAGCTATATTTAAGTCTGATATAGAATCTTGTAATCTTGAAATCTGTTCATTATCCAGATCTTCTGGTAAAGGTGTTGTACTAAATAGTTTATTTATAAGCTTTTCAAATTCAGTATACTTATTTTCTGCGGTGGAACTAAGCAAACTAACTTTTTGTGTTTGCTGTTCAGTTAAATTACCTATACCAATAACCTCAAAAGCAACAATTTGCTTGTTAATATTATGAAGCCTACTCTCAATCAGTTCACTTTGCTTCACAAAAGAAGAAAATCTCATTTGGTAATTTATTAATACACTCGCTTTAAAAAATAGATTCAGATGTAAATAACAAAAGAGTTCTAAGTAAAAGTTGTAATTCACAATGTTCTTCCAGTATTCAGTAATTTCCAGTCCAAATAATTTTAATTTATTTTTTTTTTATCACTCTAAAATACCAATAGCGTAGATGACAGTAATAATGGTAATATGGTAATAAAGGAATATGGCTACTGTATTTTATAGAAACTAATACAGAGGTCGGTTTTGAAGAAACATACTACACTTTAGAACTATGCTTGCTAGATAAAAGATGAAATAACACATGCTGCACAATGAATCAATAAAACTATGCTTGCATGAAAAAACATGAAAAAATCATAACAAAATGAAAAGAGCACTTGCCAGTAGTAAATTTTTTTTTTTTTTTTTTTTTTTTTTTTTTTTAAGCATTACAATAATTCAATAAACGTAATAATAAAGAGTGTAATAATTAATAAAAATGTTGCTTTCCAACGTGCTGGATTCTGAATGAAAGATGCTATCCGGGCTGGACGGACCAAAAATGTGGGGTTCTTTTACTTCCATATTCCTTAGGAAATGGAAGTATGGTGATGGCAAAAAAAATCGTGTTCGAGATTATTGCAGATTCTGATTGTACTACACTCAAAACATGAAAAAAGTCGTTTTTCGAAAAGTGTCTGTCTGTCTGTAGATTTTTTTTCTATGGCAAACGATAACAGCCGCAAATTCAAACAGAATCAAATAATTTTTTGCATACAGCCCTGATTTGTAGAGTACTCACGACCTATTGTTTTTGGTGAAGATCGGTTGAGGGAAAGGGGTAGTTTACCTGCAATGGTTTTTTTTTATCAAGGGAAATTTTTTTTTTGGCAAACGATAACAGCCGCAAATTCAAACAGAATCAAATAATGTTTCGAATACAGCCCTGAATTGTAGAGTTCTCAAGATCTATTGTTTTTGGTGAAGATCGGTTAAGGGAAAGGGGTAGTTTACCTGCAACGTTTTATGTTCTAACAAGGGTATTTTCTATGGCAAACGATAACAGCCGCAAATTCAAACAGAATCAAAAGATTATTTGCATACAGCACTAAATTGTAGAGTTCTCAAGACCTATTGTTTTTGGTGAAGATCGGTTAAGGGAAAGGGATAGTTTACCTGCAACGTTTTTTTAACAAGGGTATGTTCTATGGCAAACGATAACAGCCGCAAATTCAAACAGAATCAAATAATTTTTTGCATACGTCCCTGAATTGTAGAGATCTCAAGGATTTTCGATTTTGGTGAAGATCGGTTAAGGGGAAGGGGTAGTTTACCTGCAACCTTTTACGTTTTAACAACAGTAAAGTACTTGAAAATTCATTTAAACTTTTTCAAACAATGTTAATCGTTAAAAATAAATTAATTTTGTTGCCAGGCAATAAAATTATAATTTTTTCATTTTAATGTAAATTATGTATGAGTTAATATACGAGGTGTGTTCATAAAAAGACCAAACTTTTTGAGTAACACGTCACTCCGCACAAACGACGTGCCGTGACTTTGCGCGCACCTAGCGATAGTTTTTGACAACAAACTACCACTTATTGTGTTCCACTATTAGCAGTAGTCTTTGAGGTATATCAAATTGAGTGGGGACATGCACACGCTGGCCGGCGGATTAGTGACAAAGCGATTAAGAAAGACCGTGAGAACAACATGTGTGTATGAAATTTTGCAGGAAAACTAGGTTAAAACTTTTCAGAGACATTCTGGTTTTCAATTACGCATACGCGGAAGCCTGCGTGAGGCGAACAATTAGTTTAAGAATTTTTAAAGAGGGAAAACAATGGTCGGTGCAGATCAAAGCAATATCGAAGATCATGGGAAGAGAGCTCGTGATGTGGTAATTGTAAATCATCGTTTAAATGCCGATACTTTCTGACAGAATCCATTTAAGATCGTAAAATTAAATTTTGATAGAAAAATTTAAATGTATCGTATCACTGAAAAATTCTTACTGTGTTTGTTGACGATGATCAGAAAGAGACCCGTTTTGAAATCGGTCAACAACTGCGTACCAATGCAAATGGTAATGAAAACTTTGGAAGACAATGGAAATAGCTCTGTAAAGATTTTACGAAGTCAGCAGCAAATTTTTATACACACGTTGTGTTAAGATCTTAATTCTCACTTCGTTATAAATCCGCCGGACGGTGTGTTCCCGTGCCCACTACAGCGCGTGTAGCTCGAAGACTGAAGATCGTGACGGAACAGAGAAAATGGCATTCAGGCGTCAAAACCTGTCGCTAGCAGCACTTAATTCTGCAGCTCGCTCTATGCGCTAGTTGACGTGCTACACAAATAGTTCGGTCTTTTTTTGAACACACCTCGTACATGTATAAAATAATATATTGTTCGTGGCAGGTAAGCATATCTCAGTTATGTAATGTTTACGTTTCCATTTTATTATTATGACTACAGCAATAAAAAGGCAGGGAAGACACACACACACACAAAATTCGCGTTATTTCTGGCCTCACTCATGTTTATTTTCTTACATTTGCACGCTTTTTAAATGGAAAGTGCCGAAACCCACACCAACATAACGCATGCAAGCCGAAAAAATGGACATCAATTTGCTTCCTGTGGAACGCTGGGCAGTGTAACTGCACGTGTTTACAGAGGAACGATTCATAGATGGACTTTTCGTCTTTAGGGAATGAACCCTCTGCAAGATGCTGAGGGTCCATGAGTGACTTCGGAGCGTCCTTCTTTTTCGCGTGTTTGTTCTGTGAAATATACACTGTAGATTCGCAGCTTTACTCTAAGCAACGCTCAATAGGAAGTGTTGAAAATTTTAGTCCACGGTGTACCCTCATTCACACTAAACCTGCTCTGATGTTTTAATTACGGACATCATAATATTAAAACTTTGGAAACTTGAGCACTACTTAATGGAGATCAATCATTAACTTATACAAGCCATTAATTTTATGCATATTTTTTATATATATGTGTACAACGTTATCGGCAACAAAGAAGTAGTTTTTGTTAAAATTCCTTCCCGGGATATTTGGCCGTAGTCCAATGTTTTCTACAAAACCAGACGTTTCGGCAATGCCATCGACTTCCATCATTAGTGAAAATCGAGTGCGATAACGTGAGGTGGTATATGTTAGTGACCACAGTACTGTGGTTAAGGCTGAAGCAGTAAGTAGAAAGAAGTAGTTTCTATGGTAATATTTAATTTCGAAAATGATTTTAAATTTAAATCTTAGAATATGGAAGTCATGTATGGTTCTCCATACCGATATTTTTATTAGCAGTGGACTGTATATTGTAAACTAAAATATTTAAAAGGATTTATTCTCATGTAATCAACAATGCATAAATATTAAGCGTTCACTGACCTTGTCCTTGTGCATTGTAAATGTCCAGTAGTAAGCAACACTTTGGTGATTTTCTAGGCAGTCCTAAACTTAACAATAATATTCCAATAAACGTTAAACACATAAAATAAACACATGAAATAAGCAGAGTAAAATAACAATAGCGGTGAATAGTCTTTGTATTCTTGTGGTATCCGTGTATAAAAAAAAAAAAAAAAAAAAAAAAAAAAAAAAAAAAAAAAAAAAAAAAAACTGCACGATATGCCTTACACTACAGGAAAGAAAACGCTCTAATTATGACTGTTGATTACTAGGTGAATTGTACTTTGAAACAGTTAATGGGAGTGCACTCTATTAGAGAACTAATGAAGTAGAGATAGGGGGAGTTTTATTATTGTTATGAAAACAAAATATCTGACAGCCTTATTGAAATAATCATCCTTACCCAAAACCTTTTTACAACATTTTACCTTAACATGATCATTGACAATTACCTTAGAAAATTCATCACTTAACTCATAATAACAATATAACTCGATACCTGAACATATTGTAGGTGTAATCATTTACTATTCATTATAGAATCTAAATCTCAGAAAATCATTTAAATTCATTATCAAAATTTATTTGTATAACAATCATTAATCAATTAATTCATCTCAAATTATTTCATTCAATCAATTCTTGAAAACACAAGTTATTTTAATTACTTTCTTCCAAAACAATTACAATTCATTTATTACAAACTCTCATTATTTATTTAGTCTGCTGAAATATTATATTTATCAAAATCAATTTCTACTACATACACACATTGTTTACCTAAAATATATTTCATAACACAAACACAATTAATTTCACTATAAATTTATTTACAAATTTTTTGTCATTATTTTCTGTTTACCACACCTCATTTCATAAGTTAGCTAGGTCATTACCACAAACTAAAATATCTAAAATGTCCATTCACTGATTTTTTTTATTTAACCCCCATCATCATATAATAATCTGATCTTATGACTATACCATTCATTTACAATTAATGATATATCGCTATTATAATCATAATAGTCATCATCATTACTTTTATCCATTATATCAATACTATTGATAATACAAATATTATTGCATACCATCATTTCAAAATTCGTGTCGACATCGGGTAGGGTAATTTCTCCTTTAGTATTTTCTGTTACAACCAGGTACATTATATTATCATCTACCACTGCTGCTACCTCAGTTTCAATACAAGGTGAGTACTATATATAATTACCAGCTCTCTCTACATCTAACCTTTCCACAAATTCTTTATAATTTCTATTCACCTTAAATAATTTTATCTCGCTATCTACACACAACTCTCTCTCTAAATATCTCTCACCATAACACCATATCACACTTTCTCTACCATCCCATACAGAGGGCACTAACTCATAAAAATTCAGGGAACAACTCAAAGACCTCATGTCTTCCAATAATAAGGGACTCTTGCCCTTCAACAACAACATTTGTAAATGTTTGCCCTTGGTTCACAATAAACCTGGGGAAAATTTACCCTCTGCAACCCCTCTACCTCTATACTCTCTCTGCACTTTCTCTCTGACTCATCAACACACACTAACATTCCATCATTACATCCTACTTCCACTAAAACTTCATCAGCACTATCAATATTCACAACCTTACTCTCTAACACCACATGTTTAATTATATCATCGTAATTCTCACCCCTACTTACCTCATTATATGTCATCTGACCGTCTTTATTTTCATTTAATTTATCTGTTTCTCCATTATTCTCTACCCCCACTATACTCTCAGAATTATTATCACTATTCAATATTTTATTTTCTAATGCTACCACTTTCACTATTTTACTTTCACTAACCCCTTCACTTACCTCGTTATTTCGTTTACTAGTGTCATCACTAATAGTGCCACCAATATTCTCTCTTATAAAATTGTCTAATTCCGGGTTTTGTCTAACCTTCTCATTAAATTTATGCCAATCATCATCAGTCATTTTTTCCATATACCTCCTTAACCCGTCACAGACTTTCTCCCATTGCTCCGCAAAGGTTTCTTGTGCCTCAGCCATGTTAAACAAATTTTTTATATTATGCCCCTTAACAAACTACAATTCTCCTCATACACACTAGTTACACCTATTAGCTCACAATATACTCGTTATAAAACATCAACACCAATATATTACAGTAAACAAATAATTCACTATATACATCACATTATCAAAACATAACCCCATATCTACGTCTATTTTATGTATATACCACTTTATTTCTTCCAAACAACCATATTGTCCCCTAAACAGATCCACATTTGCATAATTTTATTTATGCAAATGGTCCAGCTGCTTCGGGAGCCATTGTTAACTAACAAACTAAATCACTGTTCGGGTCGTCATTGTTATGTTTTTATAAATTTGTGAATAGACTTTGTTTACGTTTTTTACACTTACGGCTAGTGCCACCATGTTGTTATGTTGCCAACTTAAATTTTTTACTTACCGTATCCAGGGTTTCGAATTAGACGTGTTGAAAACAATATGGTTGCTTTGAAATGATTTACTCAACAACTTATTAATCTCTCATAATTATTTATTAATTTTATATCACTTTATTTCTTTGTATTTACTTCGTTATCATTGGAACATTGTTTATTAGCCATATTTATAATTATTCAATACTATAAGTTTTCCATATATATCCAAGTTAAACATTTAAAAGAAGAAAATAAAATGAAACTATGGTATTTATTCAATACATTATCTAACTATATTGAGCAAACCAGCGCTCCTTATTTATTACCTAATTTCATTCATTCTGTCTTACATACCCCAGGCCCCAAATGAGATCTCATTCTTTTTAGTAATTAAAAAAAACCTTTTCATTTTAATATTTATCTTTGATTTTAAAGTTAAAATATACCTGAATGTTACTTAGCTGTTCATTTGAGTCCAGAAGACGTCACATTGTTCTACGCGCACTACGTAGATCATTGTTTTTCATTGAATTTACATGTGTTTAAAAAAAAATCATTTAACTGTTAGTTCACACTTAGTTGACATTTATTACTTTACATTTTAGAAATTTTATTATGTGCGGTATTCACATTTTAGTGTGGGTGCCCGCGATTTACGTTCTAGAACTTTGTTTGCGACCGGCCAGTACAGTGAGCAGATTTGAACTGGGGCGAGGCGAACTGGACTATTTTCTGAAGTGGTCGTGGTTACATGACCAAATCTTATTGTTCTAGTTTGTATTCCTCCGCCAGTATGTGAGGTTGAGCTGACCGCACCCACATACCAGCGTGACGTATGAAGTGACGTAATATCGTACGATCCTTTACGTTACATGATATGTTTGTCACTCATCTAAAAATAACTGTTTTGCTTGTCACTGGACTTGACCTTAGCACAATTTCGCTCAGTACTTGTTGCGTTGTATAATTCATGAAATAAAGTTTGTTTCCTTTTCACCAAATTATTATTTTATATTACCTTTTATGTTTCCCCAAAATTATTATTATATAAGACAGCATTAGCTTTTTATTAAAACGCAATATTTTTATATTACCCCAGGTAGGCCTAAATGTCCCGTTACATGTCAGACAAGTACCTTCATTAGAATTTACCACACAACATTTCAACCACTAAACAATCTGTGATCGTCTACAGGTTTAGTGTAACTAGTACATTAAATACAAACTTAAGCCTACCTGATATTTGTTCACTAACAAGCTTGAATTGTCAAAAAATAAAAAATAAACAAACAACCTACAATGTTAAAGACAGCTATAGAAAAACTATATCAAAGGAACTACTACTTACCCTCTAAGGTGGCTCATCAGAACTGGGAAACATAACCACACTGATGCAAGTGTATACAATGAACAGTGTCAGAGACAAAACTAAGCACGTTGGGTACTAGTACTAGTGTAACTTTCACCACAGAGTTCGGAATGTTGTGTGGTAAATTCTAATGATGGTAGTTGTCCGACTTAACCCGTTTGATAATGTTCACAAACTGTCGAAAGTTAGGTTTAAAGAAAGTAAATTGGTCTTTTGATATTGTTTTTGTCTTAATACGTGTTCAGATTAGAATTCAATGAAAGAAATGTATGCACAGTTTCTGAAACTTGAGTAAACACAAAATGTATAATTCATGTCTGTATGTGTTTTGTCTAGATTTAATTTTTTAACTCATTACTCTGAGGTGCTGAGCTCAGGTTTTGAAAAATGAATACTTGTTATTAAACTTTGTATGCAACCGTCACATCAAAGGGATCCTGAGCTATGCTTAAATTCAGGCGTGTATTCAGTCACTTTAAGCTTCATACAAGCTTCTGAATGCACTTCTAGAAATGTACTAAAGTTACTATAAATAATATATCTCTGTAGTTACGGCATAATGTGTAGTTTTTTAAAAATCGTGCTCCTGAAGAACACATTTATATTCATTTTATGTTACATAATTTAAGTAGTCCAGTGTTCTGTGCATCACTCTTGACATGTTGTGACACCCGCACTAGTCTACAGAGAGAGACCCGTAATTTTTCTAAGTTTCTAATATTTTTAATTAATACAGTAAACAAAATATGAATTATTTATTTCAACACCCCAGACATATTGATTAATAGTGTATTTAAAATCCCGTTCATAAACTTTCATTGTCAAGAACAGCAATGTTTTTTTTTGTCTGGAAAAAACTCCTGGTGGAGAACCTTTAACATAATAACTTTTAGGTATTTATTGATTCCTTTTGACTGGCCAGTTATTCTTAACGAAACCACATAATTTTTTTAATCTAATACAGTAAACGTAAAAATAACAGTTTGATTACTGAGATCATTTGTTTTGTCATTCTGTTACATGTAACTGTATTTTGTTGTGTAGATTAAAGTGGGAAGTCAGGCGGAAATTAAAGATGGGATAAACAGAACGGCGTTACGAGAAATAAAACTCCTTTTTGAAGTCAGTCACCAGAATGTTCTTGGACTTTTGGGTATGTTGCCACATCATGCATATTATCATATAATGCATGTACAAACAATTTTTATTTAATTTTACAAGAGTTTTTGTCGAATCATGTATAATTTATGTACACTGTGTCTGGTGGGAAAGGTGACTGGTTTCATTTTTGACTAACCACCCATTCATGAAGTTAGCCACCCACTAGTTAACTAGTGGTACATTTCGACTGTCTTTGCACAAATGTTTCAGGGTGCTGTCATCACCAGTTCATTACATAATGACGTAACAATTGACAGTACCTTCTGATCCTCAGTCAGAAAAGAAATATTTGAGCAAAGTGCCAACATTAAATTTTGTTATAAATTGGGTAAAAGTGCCGCAGAAACTTTTACAATGATTCAAACTGTTTATTGTAGTGAGGCAGTGAGTCGTTAGAATGATATAAATGGTATGCAATATTTCATGGTGGTAGTGAGAGCATTGAAGATGATACATGGCTAGGACCAACAGTGACAGTTGTTCGAGCTGAAGAAAATGTTCAAAAGTAGCTGAAATTGCTTGAAATAATTGTTGCCTGTCTACCAGGCTAATCGAGGAATTCACTGGAATTTCTAAATCCATTGCCATGTTCTTCATATGATAGGTCGTCTCCTCTCCCGATTCTTCAAAAACAGATACTTAATCACCCAATTCATAGTTCGTAACATATTCATGAATTTTGTCCGTTGTTATATACTTAGACATATTCAGTGGTAGTTTATCATAAACACTCAACACTAAATTCAAACTTGAGACAATGTATAATTTATACAAATTCAACAGTACGCTTTATTTAAAAAGAAAACACTGTCATAAACTAAGCACAACATAACCTCCAAGTGCACACTCCAAAACACCACGTGTGACTGAGACAACAACCATGTATAATAAATTGGACTAAGAAAGAATGAATATGAAATGTTTGAAAAACAATCCACTAGAGTGCAGCATGAATAACATTGTAACCAACGACGTGTATCGGCAGTACTGAAGCAGCAAAAGTTGAAAACGTATTATTACGACGGTCTACTGATCGTCGTATGGTACAGTGGAAAACAAAATACAAGACACCAATTAAGTCACTAATCACAATTAAACACTTTGTAATCAACAAGATAGTCTCTTACAACAAATAAAAATTGTTCACGCGCAATAATAGTGTCTACTAACAGAGTCACGTACAATTATAAAACATGTAACACTTCGCCACAATACTTCGAACCGCACTGGAAAAAATCATCACTAAAACTGAACTAAGTGCCGCTGAAGTCTTGTATTTATACCTTGCTGAGATTCCAGCATATTCCATAATACGCGTCTACTAGAAAACACTAGGAACATAATTGATTGCAGGAACATAATACCCAAACACAGCGCGCGCGGACCGGTATGGTCTGGAAAAGTCTCGTTGCGGACACGTGACAAGTGTCACATAATTGTCCTTCACTCCAAAATTAGCAGCAATATGTACGCGCATGCGTGTGCGTGGGTGCACACACACACACACACACACACATTTCAGCTGGAATAGCCGAGAAACATATAGTATGTTCTGTAATGGTGTACACTTTTTCACATTACATAACAGTATATCTATACAACTACTGATCAAAGTGTTAATAATATATTAGACATAACAAGCTCTAAATTCCAGCATATTCCATGTCGGCTTGTAATTTATTTTAGAAGTATATTTTATTCAGCCTGGAATTTTTGTTGCAGCAAGACTATTACGGCTGCAGAAATAATAATTGTTATTGTAAGTGTTGTGTTGTTACAGATGTGTTTGGGTATAAATCCAACATATCGCTTGTGTTTGACTTTATGGATACAGATTTAGAAGTAATAATAAAAGATACAAGCATAGTATTAACTGCGGCGAACATCAAATCGTATATGTTGATGACGCTCCTTGGTTTGGAGCACCTACACCTAGGCTGGATATTGCATAGGGTAAGTTAAATGTTGCTTTGTTAAATTATTTTCTGGTTTATTTGAAACATTAGTCTCGTAATAAATACTTCAAACTGTCACTACTGACACTGATCGTTTGATGGTCAGTTGCAAAAGCAGGGAAGATTGGGAGTTATAACTCTCCCGTGGTTGCTAAAGTAGTCTGATAGTTAAGCATGCAGTACCAGTTGGTAGTTGCATGCATATAACATATGCAGTAGGCTAAACTGGCAAATCTCCACTCCCCCTTGTTTATCATCAGTCACAACTGCTACCATGGTAAAATCTTGGTCTACAACCTCCTCCTTGTGTAGTAAATCCTGGTCAGTAGTTCCCCCCTCCCCTGACTAAATCATTGGTGACAATTATTGTAACATTCGTTTTGAAGTATATAAAATAATTTCAGTTTTTCTTTTTTTGGTTGTAAATACTACTTTTCAGAGATATATGTCCATAAATTAATGAGCCCCACATGGGTTAAACAAGGTATTTTTGTGCAGTTTTGACAGTTATGATTAAATGAATTCACAGCTAATGGTTTTTGTGTTTGAAGAACCATCAATTAATTGATTATCCTTTATCAATAAAGTACAACTGATGCAAAATATCCACATCATAAAAACTCTGATGGTTCAAAGAGAACAGAGTATGAAATCAATAGAGTATTGGGTTTATTAATTTACATTTTTTGTCCTTTTTGAAATATTCCTTTGTAAACAGTATAAGACTAGTTTAATTTTGTTTAGTACAACACAGAACTGACGCTAGTGACCATATTCTTTCTAAACCATTTGCAGTTAATAAGGTGATTGGCAGTAATCATAGGGTTAGAGTATCCACTGTAACTATTACTTTTCTTTATAATATTATATTTTTACTTGTTGTGACTTACCTTGTAACTCAATACACGCTTGTTCTGTTTACATCTGGTGTACACACGTGGCGTTGTCGCCAACATAACTTTTTCTCTCTAGGGTCCAGGGTCGTATTAAGCGAACATAGCAAACACAGTTTGGGCGTTTGAAATAATGAGTCGAACAACATTTGGTTTAAACAAAACTTGTGGTTTAATATTCTGAATGCCTCAATTATTAAAATACACAAAACAAAATGGAGTCGTAACCACATATATAACAAAATGGCGGCGATGTACTTCCGCCGTATTAATTTTACATCAACCTCAATTATTCATATCTTTTTATCTCCAGTATTTAATCTATAAATAAGATCATTTCTAATAAACTGCAGTTATTATTGATTTTAACTTATTACATTTCTTGTATTACAACTCAAACCAACGCCTCGTGGCTTTGCATGAAAGTGCCGGCACACTTTCACACACACTCTCTCTCTCTCCCCATACAGTAAATTAATGGTACATTTTTAATTTAGAATTTTGAGCTCAAATAATAAAAGTGATTGCCATAAATTTTGACTTTCCTGAAACTTGTAGTCTAGTAGTTCCTCGTCAGACGTTCTCCATTTGCCAGCAGGTTGTAACGGTACAGGATTGTGTGCTACCCCAGTTTCAATTTCAATTCAGCTTTAATTCTTAATTGTCAGTTTCCACCTGTGAGGTGCCCCAGTGTAACCAGCAACACATACATTATTAGTGTAAATTGTTGATGTCTGGTGACAGCTCAGACATATTACGTAATAGCTTGCCAGCAGCAGTCTTTGTGAATAACAGTATGCAGATTGACATCACAGGGTTAACATCAGACAGTAAGGAGCAGCATACTGTTTGTTAAGTAAAACGGTGGCCTCGGGTGCAAGATAGGCCGTAAAATAAATTCGGCCTATCTATTAAAGTATTAAAACAAAAGTGTACAAACTATATAGAGCGGCTATACAAATATATATATCTTCCAGTGTATAAAAGTTAAAATAACACATTATGGTGCATAAAATTTAACAACAACTAAACTCATTATAAACAGTTGCGGGAGAGTGTGCGAGTGAAGAAAGCGTCCCAACAGGCAGTGCCACGCACCGGACTATGGGCAGTTAAGTACCAGCGAAAACACATAATTAAATGACTCAAAACAAATTATAATTTGATGTCAATTCCTATTATTTTTAATAAAAAACGGTAAAATGAGATCTCTAAGGGAAAAGATATAACACGTATTGGTTCATATAAAAATAAGTAATTTGTAATAGGTTAGTAGTAAAGAAGATCTATTTTGTTAATCTGCTAAATTTTAGGTTGTTTGTTATTGATTAGTTGTATTCCTAATACAACATAATATGCTCGTGTTTCAATGTGTTTAATAAACCAGAAGCATTTGTTTTAATATAAATTGCGTATTTATATTGGTACGGGTCACCTCAAATAATCCTTTCTGCAGCTGTGTTCGTCTGTAGAACCTTGGAGAATCACCCTAAGGTAAGAGTTTAACATTGATATAGTTAATATAGTTTCATTGGCGCCCGAACAGGGACTCGAACCTTGAAGACGAACACAGCTGCAGAAAGGATTATTTGAGGTGACCGGTACCAATATATTTATGCAATTTATGTTAAAACAAATGCTTCTGGTTTATTAAACACATTGAAACACGAGCATATTATGTTGTATTAGTAATACAACTAATCAATAACAAACAACCTAAAATTTAGCAGATTAACAAAATAGATCTTCTTTACTACTAACCTATTACAAATTACTTATTTTTATATGAACCAATACGTGTTATATCTTTTCCCTTAGAGATCTCATTTTACCGTTTTTTATTAAAAATAATAGGAATTGACATCAAATTATAATTTGTTTTGAGTCATTTAATTATGTGTTTTCGCTGGTACTTAACTGCCCATAGTCCGGTGCGTAGCACTGCCTGTTGGGACGCTTTCTTCACTCGCACACTCTCCCGCAACTGTTTATAATGAGTTTAGTTGTTAAATTTTATGCACCATAATGTGTTACTTTAACTTTTATACACTGGAAGATATATATATATTTGTATAGCCGGCCGGCTTTTAAGATTTGCCCGGGCACTTAGATGGTTAATGGCCACGCGACCGTGAGTTGCAATAGAAACTTTTTATCAATGTTTTCACTCTTCACTGGATAGGCCGATTATAATATTTTCGGCCTATCTTGCACCCGAGGCCACCGTTTAACTTGTTACTACACTGTATGCTGCTTCTGTCTGATGCACACACTATGAGGGCAATCTGCTTAGTGTGATTCACAAAAACTGCTGCTGGCAAGCTATTACGTAATATGTCTAAGCTGTCACCAGACATCAACAATTTACACTAACAATGTATGTGTTGCTGGTTACTCTGGGGCACCTCACAGGTGGATACTGACAATTAAGAATTAAAGCTGAATTGAAATTGAAACTGGGGTAGCACACAATTCTGTACCGTTACAAGGTATTCGCCGAACTTTACTGTTTTGTGTCTGTTCTTTTACTGCACTGATGCAACATTACATTTTGTACTCTGCTTGTTCACTGATTATACTTGATTACATTTTTATACTTTCAAAACACTTTTGCTGGCGATAATTTGCCAGCGAATTTTATAACGTGCTCCTGCACTGCTGGTAGTGTGTCAACTGGGGCAGACATATTGGTGTAAATTCGTCAGGTGGAAGGGTTTAATCGTCATCAACCTATTGTTCACAGCTGATATGACGGCATTGTTTTACATCACAGTTGTTATGTCTGTCGTATTTATTATGACGTTTCAGCAGTGTCCGTTTGTCGTTTCGTCTGAATATCTGCCGTATGTCACGTACACCAGTGACCTTGGTGTTGAGTCGTTCTGGCAAACTGTGTAGTATGATATATTTGGAAAATTCTGACCTTATGTCGTTTAATACATTAAATCACAATAAAATTATATTTGTATGTACCTACAAATTCCTACACGGACTTATGTACCATTACAAACCCCCTCAATGAGAGGTTTTATGTCGAAACATAAAAACTCTCATTGACTCATTCACACTTTCTAAAGGGATCAGCCCGGATATGTCGCCACAACCCCCTGTACTGTTTATATAAAGAAGAAATACAAATCACTTACCCTTGGTCCAATGATGGTGACAGTACCTGCCTGACCTTACTGGACTTCTTTTGCAAGATCCCAACACCGCAAGGCCATCCAGGCACCTGACGTCCCTGCTCTGACGCGCTGGGCAGCTCAGGACCGCCGTCACAGCATCACTAAACTCTGAAACATCGAATACAAAAAATGAAATAGTGGCCTTGTATAATCCCATATCCACAACTGATCTGTCTCCCCTTAGCTGCATTGGTTTATGTTAGGAGGCATTGGTTTTCTTAATTCCTAATTTTTCAAATACCAGACAAACAAGATTTATGACAGAATGTCTCTTTCTCCTTTTTACATTCCTACATTTACCAAAATCGTGACTCCAGTCAATAATGTTTCAACTCTTTTCACCACAAGAAAATATACTCTTATACTAAGATAACAACATGTAAAATAATTCCTTAGGTTTCCTAAAACCAACAACAGTTATCTATATCTCTGTCATCTAGAATTCAAAACACGACTTCATTATGGCAAACAATCTAACTATTTAACTTCATTGATCAGTTTTCCTGATACTAATACTTCTTTAAAGCAGACTCATAATTATCTTTTATGTTCAACACCAGTATCAACATCATATATTTAACGCTTAATATTTGTTTAACGTTACTACCCCTGTAGCAACCTCCTCTCCACACGCACTATGACCATATACTATAATATAACATAATAAAACATTGTTACGTTTACATTAAATAATGCACATTTAAAATAATTGGTATAAAAATTATAAACATTACTATTATCATTTCCATCAATTCTTTTATATCAAACTTTTAATTATTCGTTATTGTACCATTTAATTCTATAAAAATTCAAATTTATTATTAACATTCATTTTACATCACATTTTGATTATTCATTAGTTTGGGTGACTCCTGTATTCACTATAATTTGACTTATATGGGCATTAATATCTATAACCTTAATCACCTTTCTTCCTTCTAGCGACTACTAACAGATTTCATAGGGTGACACCAATCTCTCAATAATAACCCCCTTCAGCACTAATTCCACTTGTACCATTCTCCTTTTTAAATAAAATGACTAATACCCTCTTTGTATCTAGGATGTGTGTTCCCGACCTTGGCAATATACATTCATAACCTTTTGCCCTTCCCATAATCTCGACAAACACTCCCTTAAACTGCTCAATTACCTGCCACAATGACGCACGTTGATTACTCCTTACCACCTCATCCTCATTTTCAAAATATCACCAGCAACAAATATATTTACCATTTACATTACTCACCTTCTCTACATATATGCACTACCACTACTGTGTCCCTATTATTACCCTGTTTCTGTATTATTTTCTTCAAAATTCCTATTTCATCTAACACCCACTAACTTTGGTTGACTCAAATGCCTTATTTTAAATAATTATTACCCAAACTCTTTCTTTTATAACATTTCACCTTAATATGATCATTTAACCATTACCTCAAAAAATTCCTCACTCACCTCTTAATAATAATGTAACTTAATCTAAACATATTATCTGTTTAATCATTTGTTAATCATTAGATAATCTGAATCTCAGCAAATTATTTAACTTCATTATCAAACTTTCTTTTGTACAACATTAATTAAGTAATTAATCTTCAATTATTTAAAATTTCACCATTATTTTCATCACTTATTTAGTCAAAAATATTATAATTATTATTAAATCAATTCCACTATAAATTCCTATTACATACATGGTTTACACAACATATAATACACAACATAATGTAATACACAAATACATTGACATTAACACACAAAAGAATATACAATCCAACTTATTATTTGTTATCATTGACCATTAATCAGTTCACAAGACAATCCATTTCAAAACCACACTGTTCACATAGTTAAATGTTCATACACTGATTTTTTATTTACCCTCCATCATCATATAATAATCTGATCTTAGGTCTATACAAATTATTTATTATTGAATATATGATATTAGTACAATCAATATAATACTTATTTAATTTTGTATACCCTTCCACAATATCATTAGAATTATTCCTTATTATTTTGTCATATAACGTGTCATCATAGAGTATGGTCCTGTCGCCCTTAGTATAATTTGTCATAATCAGGAAGTTATATTATCATCTTTAATAACATCATCTACGGCTTCTATATCGGCTTCAATGCAAGGTACGTGTTCACTATAATTATCCACCCTCTCTGTTCCTAACCTTTCTACAAATTCTCTATAATTTCTATTCACCTTATATAATTTTATCTCCCAATTAACACACAACTCTCTTTCTAAATCTCTCCCTCCATAACACCGTCACACTCTCTCTCTCAATATATGCATGGGACACTACAACTTTATTGCTGCACCACCTATCAGGTGCACAAAAAATCCAGGGACGGCTATTTGCAGACCTTGTGTCTTCCAAATACGCTCGTGAAGCCTTTTCTTCACCCCCGACTACAACATTACGGGAAAAATTTACCCCCTGCAACCCCTCTACCTGTATATTCTCTCTCCACTTTCTCTCTGACTCATTAACACACACTAACATTCCATCATTATATTCTACTCCCTCTAAAATTTCATCAGTACTCTCAATATGCACAACCTTACTCTCTAGCACCATATTTTTAATTATATTATTGTTATCACTTGTGAACTCATTATTCAAATCATCATTATTACTCACCTTGTTATTAATTCTTTCTTCCTTATTTTTCGTCATATTGTCACTGCTACTTACCTTCTTATTCCTTATTTGACTTAATTTCTCGTCTAACCTTTTATTCATTTCGTCAAATTGTTTATTACAATAAAATGTTTGTCTCTTAATTTCGTTTTTCACTTCATTAAACTTCTCATCAAATTTGTCAAACTTTTTGTCAAATTTTTCGTTTAACTTTACACCCTGTTCATTGAATTTTTCATCGAGTTTACTAAATTTCTCATCAAACTTGACACTCTGTGCATTAAAAAGCATTTGCATCATTTTCATTAGTTCATTATCTTCAGCCTTTTTAATCGTGACTGGTGTTAAGTGAATTCCTTCACTCATGATTTGCGACTCAGTCACGCTTATTTGGCTTTCATTTACAGTGTCAGTGAGGCTGACATTCACGTAATTGTTTGCCATTTTGAGAAAAAAAAATGTTGTTCCTTTCAAACTGTTGCTCTATATATGTCTAACCTAACAACAACATAACCTAACAATCGTAATACAACCTACTATTTACGTGTTATGTTATCCATTAATCCAACACCCATTCTGTTTCTGCTTGCTGGCTTATTTATATAAATAAAATTTTATGTAAAGTCACTAGTTCGGGCTGCCATTTGTAACTGTAATTTTATATATAAACAATAAAGTCCCTGTTCGGGTCGGCATTTGTAACTTTTACTTTCTATTATTATATTTATATTTATAGTGACTTACCTTGTAACTCAATACACACTTGTTCTGTTTACATCTGGTGTACACATGTGGCGTTGTCGCCAACATAACTTTTTCTCTCTAGGATCCAGGGTCGTATTAAGCGAACATAGCAAACACAGTTTGGGCATTTGAAATAATGAGTCGAACAACATTTGGTTTAAACAAAACTTGTGGTTTAATATTCTGAATGCCTCAATTATTAAAATACACAAAACAAAATGGAGTCGTAACCACATATATAACAAATGGCGGCGGCGCACTTCCGCCGTATTAATTTTACATCAACCTCAATTATTCATATCTTTTTATCTCCAGTATTTAATCTATAAATAAGATCATTTCTAATAAATTGCAGTTATTATTGATTTTAACTTATTACGTTTCTTATATTACAACACAAACCAACGCCTCGTGGCTTTGCCTGAAAGTGCCGGCACACTTTCACACACACACACACACTCTCTCTCTCTCCCCCCATACAGTAAATTAATGGTACATTTTTAATTTAGAATTTTGAGCTCAAATAATAAAAGTGATTGCTATAAATTTTGACTTTCCTGAAACTTGTAGTCTAGTAGTTCCTCGTCAGACGTTCTCCATTGGCCAGCAGGTGTTCGCCGAACTTTACTGTTTTATGTCTGTTCTTTTACTGCACTGATGCTACATTACATTTTGTACTCTGCTTGTTCACTGATTATACTTGATTACATTTTTAATTACATTTTTATACTTTCAAAACACTTTTGCTGGCGATAATTTGCCAGCGAATTTTACAACGTGCTCCTGCACTGCTGGTAGTTTGTCGACTGGGGCAGACATATTGGTGTAAATTCGTCAGGTGGAAGGGATTAATCGTCATCAACCTATTGTTCACAGCTGATGACGGCATTGTTTTACATCACAGTTGTTACGTCTGTCGTATTTATTATGACGTTTCAGCATTGTCCGTTTGTCGTTTAGTCTGAATATCTGCCGTATGTCACGTACACTAGTGACCTTGGCGTTGAGTCGTTCTGGCAAACTGCGTAGTATGATATATTTGGAAAATTCTGACCTTATGTCGTTTAATATATTAAATCACAATAAAATTATATTTGCATGTACCTACAAATTCCTACACGGACTTATGTACCGTTACACCACAATATGGACTTCTTTTTCCTGTTAAACTTTATGTGGCCCATTCATTTAGCTATGAGACAAAAAACACTTATAGTTAAAAAATTAAAAAAAAACTGACTAAAAATTGTGAAATTTTCGTAATCTAAAGCGGGCATCACTGTAATGAATTTGTAATACGTGTGATAAACAACCGTATGTCACAGACATGTGCAATCATCCCTATGTACACATACACATGAGTGCACTTACGCTCACATGCACACACATATGTGTGATAATCTAAAGCAGTAATTCAGTAATGAATATCATGTTTTGTACAACATTCAGTGACAAGGTTACAGTTTCAGAAGGTAACGTGATAAATCTGTACACTAATCTGCAAACATTACCCTTTCATCTCAGAAGTTCTTTGTTGTTGACTCCTTGTTGTTATTCATATCAACTTTTGTAATACTGTATTGGAACTGCCATTATCTTAAAAACACTATACAAATTGTAATATAAACACTTTATACATATTGTTACGATGGTTTCCGTGATCGTCGTATGGTACAGTGGAAATCAAAATACAAGGCACTGCTGGAGTCACTAAAAATCAGCTTCAGTTATCACAATTAAACAGTTTGTAATCAACACATTATTCAACAAGATTATACTCGTACAATAATTCAAGTTAATTTGTGCACACCAATAATAATGTCAACTAATATAGTCCCGCACAATAATTACTTTTCACTAATAACCACTTGAACGCACAGAGTAATCACCTGAAGTAAACTGGAAACTAAGTGGCGGGTTGGGGTTTTATAGTCTACCGGGTTCCATAATAGGCGTCCTTAACAAACACTTGAAATTCTAGAGGATAATTCAGCGCGGCCTTGGCAGAAACACACACCGTTGGGCTAGTTGAGAAGCTTGTCGAACAACACTGTTGAATGTGTGAGATTGTTCCGTATTACATAACACTGTCTCGCATATTAAGTGTCACGCACACAAACGTTACAGCTGGACTCTCCTGGAATAGCCAAGAAACATGTAGAACATTCTGTAATGGCGTGACAGTATATTGTTACAGAACAGTCTACGTGTTTGTCGAATGTGCCAGAAGAATCTCGCTCTAATGTGTATGGCATACGTGACTGTCAACGCATTCGCGAGACTTTTCTCGAAGCCACCAGCCGCGTGTACTGTGACAAGGCCGCAATTAATTACATAGTACACACTGGCGCTAAGACATAATTTGGAACGTTCTGGTCTGTGAACGGAGGTATAAATACATGGCGGCAGCGGCCTTAGTTTTCAGTATAGTTGCGATATATTTACAGTGCAGTCCGAGTTTGTTGTTGGGCAATTACAAGTGATTATCGGGCGATATTACCGTGTATGTTCAAGTGGTTATTAGTGATGTGTTTAATAATTGGGCGGGATAATTGCAATACAATTGTGTTTAATATTAGTGGACATTTTATTGCGTGTGAACAATTGTATTTGATTTGTTGTAAGAGACTGTGTTGTTAATTACGAACTGTTTAACTGTGAAAATTAAAGCTGGTGATTTGTGACTTAATTGATGTCTTGTATTTTGTTTTCCACTGTACCTACGATGATCAAGTAGACGGTCGTAACAATATATATTTTATTTTTAAATTGTAATAGTATGTGAGCTATTGTATTATCTGTATGATCTATATGATCAATATGTTATAATGGTACACTTTTTTTCAGGATTTAAAACCAAACAACTTGTTAGTAAACAGCCATGGTGTCTTAAAAATTGCTGATTTTGGTTTAGCCAAAGTGTATGGATCACCTAATAGACTCAACACTCATCAGGTTGTTACACGATGGTACAGGTAAGACTGAACAGCAAGAAAGTTATTTTGGTTGACATCTCAGAATTACAAACAGAATTATCAGTGATGCACACCACTAGAGAAAAATTATTCCGATTAGCACTTTCAAGCTTCTCAGCTCATGTCAGATCAGAAAAATCTTTCCGAGCTGATGATGTGCTGAGAAGCTTGAAAGCGCTAATCGGAATAATTTTTCTATAGTGGTGTGCAACAGTGATAATTGTGTTTGTGATTATAACCACTAACACAACTTTCATAATTAAATCTCAGAATTAATTGGAATTTGATGATATACTGTACTTGCTGTAGATTTATGTGCCTGCATACACAACACATTTGTACATTAGACATTAATTAAAATGTGTATAAGTTAAGGTTGATGTTTTGGTTACACAAGAGGATCCGCATGTAGATAGTAGATTGATACAGATGTCGAAGTGAGTTTTTCATGAACACTTCACAATTTAGGTTAACCATATATGTTACAATAAAACAGTGTCATTTGTTTAATACTAGGGAAATTCGAAAAGTAAAGATACAAGGCTCCTACTGATCATAGGGAAATTTGATTTTCGAAGTTGGTAGCACTGGCGTGTAGGGGGGGAATGGAGAAGCGAGAGCATTTCCGTTCCTCAGTTTGATTGTTGTTATTGATTCAGCGTCGTGTTAAAATGAACCCTGCATATCAAAATCCTGCCAGGTGCGAGTTGCGCTCAGTGATACGATTTCTTTCCGCGGAAGGCAGTAGAGCAGCTGAGATTCATCGTCGACTGTTGTGGTTTATGGTGAACGTGTTATAACAAGACAGAATGTGATGAAGTGGATTCATGAGTTAAAAGAAGGAAGAACGGAAGTTCATGATGAGGAACAGTGGGCACCCTTCTGTTGTCAGTGATGGAGTTTTGCAAAAAATCGAGGAGAACATTCTTAAAATCGACGTTTGACAATTGACGAGCTTCACGAATTGTGCCCTGAAATTTTGAGAACAGTTTTGTACGATACAGTTACAGAAAAGTTGAGGTATCGAAAACTTTGTGCTCGTTGGGTGCCGAAAATGTTGACTGACGAGCACAAACGGAACTGAGTTGCTTACGCTAAAGCTTTTCTCGAACGTTTTAAAGGAGAAGGTGAAGAGCTTTTGGACTGCATTGTTACGGGCGATTGAAACTTGGGTTTCACACACAAGTCCAGAAACCAAACGACAGTCGATGCAGTGGCCACACACCCATTTACCATCAGCAAAAAAATTCAAAACTTCGCAGTCGGCTCGAAAAATCATGGCGAGAATTTTCTGGGACAGAAAGGGGCCCCTTCTCGTCGAATTTATGGAACGAGGTGCAATGATAAACGCTGCCAGTTACTGTGAAACTCTAAAGAAACTTCGTCATGCCTTATAAAACAAGTGGCGCGGAATGTTGACAAAAGATGTGTTTTTTACATGATAACGCCTGCCCCATACAGCCCGAGCAACCCAGGAGTTACTGGATTATTTTGGATGGGTTGTTTTCCCCACCCTCCGCATAGCCTTGATCTCGCACCCAGCGATTATCACCTCTTCACCAAGCTAAAGGATCACTTGAATGGGACGCATTTTTCTAATGACGACGAGGTGAAAGATGCTGTGAAAACTTGGTTGCGGAAGATGGCGGGAGAGATGTACAATACTGGCCTACAAAAACTTGTCCCAAGACTGCAAAAGTGTATCGATCTTGACGGCGATTATGTCAAAAAATAGTGTGATACATACCTTCATGTATATATACTTTGTTTTGAAATACACGCATAATTGAATGTTTTGTGAGCCTTGTATATTTACTTTTTGAACTTCTCTTATACAATACAGTTGCAGATAACTGCCCTTTACATATTCAACATTCCATTTCACATTACATGGTACTAGAGGTTGTAAAGTTTTAAACCATTTACCATAAAATAATAATAAATGCTGCCAGAATATTACTTAACTTCATAATACGTTAAACTTACCTTTTAAACACCAAAACTTCAGGACCGCCACCAATATCTTTAAAAGGATAGATATGGAAACCTTTACACTCTTGCCCTTATAAAACGTAGATAATTTCGCTATCTGCCCACCCTTAATTCAGAAAATTCCCCGGAACGTTAGACGAGTTTTTCAGCACAGAAGACTAGGAAATGGTTATGGCATAATAACTACAACTAACACATATTATTTAAAAACAAATATTTTATTTTTTATTCAGAAATTAATTTCTTTCTGTTTCTCTGACTTTCGTAATGCTACTCTAACAAACTACAAAATAGACAAATTTCCTATACAAATCTGTATCTACAAACCAGTATTTATTTCTTTATAATCTCACACACTTTATACATTTCTTTTTAGCCCCCTTTTATTGAGCTCATATTTATTATTGATGTTAAGGTTTTACTATATCAACGTTATTCCACTTTTGGCCAGTTACATGTAATTATACACTGTAATTAACTGCTGACGATATCCCGACTGTGGCGCATTATTTGGTTTAACCTTGTAGCACTCAACTATCACAATACTTGTTTTAAACACTGTTACTACCGTTATGAAATTGTTTATCGTTGTATCACATTTCAATATATACTTTGGTAGACCTACTTAGGCATTTCGGTCTACCAAAACTTTCCCGAGGCTAACGTCAAATTTACGTCTATTCTGTTTGACGACTGCTATTCAACCAACTGCGAGCATCGTTCGCAGTTGCATAGATGCAAGGTGTTGGGCGTTAGTCCAGCTGCCCGCCAGCGTATGTGGGTTTTATAACGCCTTCTCTGATTGGCTGGTTTAAAATGTTCTAGGCCAACAAATTCTGCAACTGTTGCCGCTTGATGAAATTGGCGTGTTCCGTGATTCACAGACATCCTGGGTGGTAAGTGATTATGTAAAACGTCTAGTCAGATTGACGCCAGACGCAAACAAAGACGGGTGTTTCACAATGACATTGTATGCATCTGGGTTAAAAGAGGTTCACCAGAGGTTGAACACTGACTGAATTAAAACTTATTAAAATTATTTATCCCCTAATCTGTCCCGTTACAATACCTTCCCCCCCCCCAATGAGAGGTTTTATGCCGATGCATAAAAACTCTCATTGCCTAACCTACGAGGATCGGCAAGGATATGTCGCCATGACCCCCCTTAATTCCTTACTAAAATCATGGGTAACTTACCCCCCTAGTCCGGTGGCTGTGGCTGCACCTATCCGACTTTACTGGACTTTCTGCTTTAGAATCCCAACACCGCAAGCCGGACAGACACTAGACGTCTCTGCACTGACACACCGGCCAGAACAGGTACACCCCCACAGTATCACCCGACTCTGAAACATTCAATCAAAATATCAATAAATGGCGGTTCACTATACCATATCCTCCACCGATTTGTTTCCTCTAACTGGTTTGATTTTAGCAAAGTACTGGTTTCTATTTTCTAATACACTTTACAATGTTATGCATCTATACATAATTACATCCTAAGCGAATAAACTTTTACATTTCCCAAAAACTTAGACTCAAAATACATTATTAAACTCAAGTTAACCTAAAACATTTCATCTCTGAATTGGAATAAATTTGCTAACATTACACAACTTTTAATTTCAATTTCTATTGCTTAAACATTTTAATTATCTTGCTTTGTTACTTCAACTTTTACTTTCTATTAAACATTTTAATCATTAACCTTTAATTATTTATCATTTATTATACAACTCTGTTCTCAATAAAATTTAAATTTATTGCCAATATCCTTTTCAACTAAATTAATCACCTCAAATTAATTTAATTACATTATTTGCAAGAATTTAAATTACTTCAATTACATTATACAATCTCAATAATGACAATTATTTCCTCAAAAATAAATTATGGTTGTTGTTGTCAACTCACTCAAAACTGTAAACATTGCTTACACCAACTGCCATGTATACACACAACACTGCAATTACTTTGATTGCAATATCTTTACCCTTATTATACAATTCAATTGAAAATAAATTTCTCAAATTTATTATCAAAGTTTCACATCTTTTAGATTAATTAACCCATCTTAAATTTATTTAATTCCATCATTTTTCAAACATTGTGAGTTACTATTCACTATTACACTATTACAATATTGCACTATTCAAAACAATTTCAATTCATCATAATAAAATTCATTTATCATTTTTATAGCCTTCAAATCGAAAACTTTCAAATTGACTGCCAAGATTTCTATCTTTTAAACATGTTGTTTTCTAATGGCAGGACATTGAATCATTCCATTTGTCTTCTGGCATCCCAATAGAGTTTTGGTAGATTCCCTGTCTCTTGATAAGAGTGATCCAATCCTGAACACACAAGAAGATGGTCTCTGTTTATCACTGTATTCAGCTGCTTACAAATTGTGCAGTGGTGGGATTTGTAGATCTTAATACGATGGAGGTGTTCAGCAAGGCAGTTGTGACCAGTATTGAGTCTGAAGTTTGCTACTGCTTGGTTTCTGGGTGTATTTTTGTTTTTGTCCGAAGTGTTTCCAATGTTTTTCCACCGTTTACCACTAGACGCAAGGCTGGCCTCATTGGTGAACATCTCTTGTGTTTTGTTTTTAACAAGTCTTTTAATTGTTCTTGTGCTGTGTAGTGTTTTTCTCCCTTGCAATGTTGTACCCTTTTTAGCTAGCAGGTCGGCCGTTTCATTCCCACTTATTCCTACATGTGAGGGGATCCACTGGAGAATTATTGTTTTCCCTTGTTTACTGAGAAGGTGTATTGCATCCTTTGTTTCTTTTACAGTGCTATCTAAAGGCTGTCTGTTTGATGCGATAGACTGGATTGCAGACTTGGAGTCAACAAGAAAAACTGCTTTTTTAAAAGCTAGTGGTCTGAGTAAGAGTTGTTGTAATGCCATATGTATTGCCTTTATTTCTCCATCAAAACTGGTTTTATTTTCTCCCACTGAAATGTAGTGGGAGAACAGTTCACAATGTACTCCTGCGCCAGCCTTTCCATGTTTTCCTATGAGCGATCCGTCTGTATAGATTCTAAGGTACTCATCCTGGGGATTTCTTTCATTGATGGTTGCTAGTGCCATTTGGTGCAAGATTGTGGAAGGTGCATCTTGCTTTTTCATATCAGACAGAGGAGACAGATTGGTGTTGATTGTTTGGTATTCTGTAGGTTTAATTTTTGGGCAAAAAGGTTCTATTTCAGTTGTGATGCCCAGCAGTGTCAAGTACTTGTTGGCAGTATTAACTGGTAATGTCTGAGTCTTCAGATGTGTCCCGTCTTGGCTATTTTTTGCCCATTTTGCTTGTGGTAAGGCTTTTATTTTGGCCAGAGAGATGGCAGCTTGTTGATTTATTTCTGAAGTGATCGGTAAGTGGCCTGTGTACAACTGAAGAGAAAGGGCAGGTGTGGTCTTCACACCTCCGCTAATCAGCCATAGGGCATTGTTTTGTGTTGTTTCCAATGTCTTCAGATTAGAGTTGCTGGCTGTTACAAGTATCTCACTTCCATATGTCATGACTGGTTTTATATAGGTTTTGTATGTGGTATTCAGAGTGTCCTGCGTACATCCCCAGGTAGCTCCAGCAAGACACTTTATAAGTCTTAGTTTTTGGTTGACTTTATTTGCTATGTTTGTCACAGGGTCCTTCGAAGATAGTTTGTTATCCATGTGTACACCTAAGTATTTTGTACATTCGCTTTTGGGAAGGTTTAGGTTGTTGATCTTCAAGCTGAAGTTGTCATTTTTATGGTACGTCGTGTAACGAGGGTGCGTATTCGCCCACAAGAGCGCGCACAGTCGGCCAACGTTCTCAGACATTTTGTCACGTACGAATAAATTCTTTCTCGCCCGGTGTGCGGAGAACAAAGGCAGTCAGCAAATAACATCTCAATACGACGGACGCGAGTAATTGTGTACGTCCGCCGGCTGGGCACAGTTTCCATCTCGCCCGTATATAAAAAATGTGAAAAATTGGTAAGCAGTCTTTGAGATGTTAATTTTCATGTTGTTCTCAGAGGCCCAGTTGTGCAAGGAGTCCAAGGTTTCGTTCATTCTTTGTTCTAATATCTTCTGCTGCTTGGCATTGTTTTTGGATGAGGTCCAAATGACTACGTCATCAGCAAACATTCCCATTTTGACATTTTTATCTTTTAAAATTTTTGAGAGGTCATTTATGAAAACACTGAAGAGTGTGGTGCTCAGTACTGCAATTTACATTAAACAGCACTGCATGCTCTTTTAAACATTGTATATTAATTTCAAACAAACCTGTAAATTGACTACATAAAATACAATGTACACATAACACCCTGTCTCATCTGATACTTTATCAAGATCAACATAACCTTATTGCATAAGTACATTTAACACGTGTGAACACAATACTACTTTATATACAACCTGTTTCATTAAATGTAATTGTTAACCACAAATCATTTCATTGTTCAGTCCAGTATTTAAAACCATTGACCCTCATAATTAAGTGTTCGTTAACAATAACTGTCTAACCACCATCATCGAAAATTAGTCTGATACCCACATTACACATTACATTTTCAAATAAATTTATTTTGTTATTATTATTATAACTATTAACATCAATTTTGTCCATTGTATCAACATAGTACTTAACAACATTATTGCATACTATTAATTCATAAAACCTGTCGACATCAGTATCTTTGGTCCAATCTACCGTATTATTATTATTCATCACCATTAAATATTTTGTCATTTCCTGATCACTGTCGTTTGCTACTAATATCCCACTTCTATACATAGGTAGGTACTCAATATAATCATCGTCTATTACTGCACTAACTACATCACAAGGTAAGTCTTTTATTTTATTAATTCTCTTACTATTTAACATCTCTACCAACTTTTAATACTCTCTATCAACACTAAAAATCTCTATCTCTCTCTTTCTCCATCTCTCATCATAACACATATCACAACCCCCCTTAACTACCTCACTCCATGCAAAGGGCACCACAAAATTACTATAACACTTCCTGGCTTTAGCAGGTTTACCACAAAAAAGTAAAAGACCACTTGGAGACACCTCGTCTCCCACATAACCTCTGGAGGAATCTCTGTCCTCGTAAACCACTTGTGGAGTATTTACTCCACTTGAACAATAGGGAAAGTATGCCCTTTGCCAACCTAACCTCTCGTCACACTCTCTCTCAGTCTCATCAACCACAATCTCATTATTAATTTCTACTTCCACTAAAACTTCATCACTATCATTATTCAAGACTTTACTCTGTAACACCACATTTTTAAGTATATCACCATTATTATTCATCATGTCATTATTATAGTTATCACTTATAATAACCCCACCTTCAACTACTTCGTTATTATTATTATTATTCCCCATTATTTCACTATCATTATTTTCATTCTCATTTACCTTGTCAACTATAACCTTGTTATTTTTCGTAATTACTTCCCCATTATAATTATCACTTGTCTTGTCATCTATCACTTCATTATTTATTTTCTCGTTACACTTATCTGTATCTATTTTCCACACTCTCATTTTCTCAATACTTTGTTTTAACTCGTTAAAATTACTCTCACATTTAACATTTACTGTATTGATATCATTCTTGAGTTTATTAAACTTAACATCATTTATGTCAAAACGACTCTACTTCATTAAAACTACTTTCACATTTTATTTTTTGTTCATGGATATCACTCCTTAACTCATTGAATTTACTCTCTAACTTTTCACTTTGTTCGTTAAACTTAATATCAAAACGATTACTCATCTCGTTAGACATTGTTTAATCTCCCCCATTATCTCACAAAACCAATTTCTTGGTTTGTCATCAGTTTCATTTTCTTTAACTAAAACGGGAGTAGATTGTGCCTCTGCATTACTCATTATAATTGATTCTGTCTCTCTACCATTTTCTATCCCCACTACACTATCATCATCATTATTATTCACTGTCTTATTCTCTAACACTACCACTTCAACTATTTTACCATTATTATTCGTCCTATCACTATGCTTCTCCATTTCTGCAAATATTCCCTCTTCTTGTTCTTCCATTCGTCTCAAATTATCATCCAGTTTATACCACTCATCATCCGTCATTTTATTCACAATGCTTCTGAACTCGTCCTCCCATTCCTTCCACGTGAAATCTATTTCGGTTACTTGTGCCTCAGCCATGTTAAACAAAATTTTTTTATTATAATACCCTTTATATAACATCCACTATAACCCTTCTATTACACACTAATTATACACATTAATTCAGAATACTCAACACATAAAATTGTAATCCATATGTAAAAGTAAACACATAATACTCTCACAAATACGGTACACTACCAAAACATAACCTTATCACACATACGTTTAACATATACAATAATTTCACAAATACGTCGTTACCCAAATCCTACTTTCTGTGCTTCAAAAGAGGTCTAATTCATATAATATGTATACGAATATCCTGGCAGCAGCGCCACTTGTAAAGTTTTAAACCATTTACCATAAAATTAATAAAAATAAATGCTGCCAGAATATTACTTACCTTCATAATACGTTAAACTTACCTTTTAAACACCAAAACTTCAGGGCCGCCACCAATATCTTTAAAAGGATAGATATGGAAACCTTTACACTCTTGCCCTTATAAAACGTAGATAATTTCGCTATCTGCCCACCCCCATTCAGAAAATTCCCCGGAACATTAGACGAGTTTTTCAGCACAGAAGACTAGGAAATGGTTATGGCGTAATAACTACAACTAACTCATATTATTTAAAAACAAATATTATTTTATTTTTTACTCAGAAATTAATTTCTTTCTGTTTCTCTGACTTTCTTAATGCTACTCTAACAAACTACAAAATAGACAAATTTCCTGTACAAATCTCTATCTACAAACCAGTATTTATTTCTTTATACTCTCACACACTTTATACATTTCTTTCTAGCCCCCTTTTATTGAGCTCATATTTATTATAGATGTTAAGGTTTTACTATATCAACGTTATTCCACTTTTGGCCAATTACATGTAATTATACACTGTACTTAACTGCCGACGATATCCCGACTGTGGCGAATTATTTGGTTTAAACCTTGTAACACTCAACTATCACAATACTTGTTTTAAACATTGTTACTACCGTTATGAAATTGTTTATCGTTGTATCACATTTCAGTATATACTTTGGTAGACCTACTTAGGCATTTCGGTCTACCAAAACTTTCCCGAGGCTAACGTCAAATTTATGTCTGTTCTGTTTGACGACTGCTATTCAACCAACTGCGAGCATCGTTCGCAGTTGCATAGATGCAAGGTGTTGGGCGTTGGTCCAGCTGCCAACCAGCATATGTGGGTTTTATAACGCCTTCTCTGATTGGCTGATTTAAAATGTTCTAGGCCAACAAATTCTGCAACTGTTGCCGCTTGATGAAATTGGCGTGTTCCGTGATTCACAGACATCCTGGGTGGTAAGTGATTATATAAAACGTCTAATCAGACTGACGCCAGACGCAAACACAGACGGGTGTTTCACAATGACATTGTATGCATCTGGGTTAAAAGAGGTTCCCCAGAGGTTTGTTAACTTACTAGTTAATCACCACAGAAAAACATTTATTAAACATCATATCTTACCTTGCATGGGTCCAGAGTCTTCACGTGAACTCGCTATAAATAAGTGATTTAGGGTAAGTTACAATAATAACTACTCGCATTTGCAACTAACGAATTCAAATTTTATTTAACATTTCTTTAAATATATTGTTCTACGTTACTGATTCGTCATTCTACTTTTTATCATGAAACATTGTTAATTATCAGTTGCTATTACCCAGACACATAACATGGAAAAACTTTAATTACTTATCGAGCTAACAAACTTACATACTAATGTTATTTAAAATTGGAAAAACAACCCAGCTTGCCATACTCTCATTCATACAAAAACCCCCACATTTATTTACTTTAGGCCTTTATTAAAAAAATAATTTTGATTAAATACTGTTACTTGTTGTAGTGGCGTTCCCGCCGACCGTGTAGCGCATCACACACAAAGTTCTCTTTTTTGATGTCCAAAAAACGGTGTAGTTATCACTTGTAGCACTGATTTCGCTGTTCCCGGGTTATTGAACTGTTTAACACATTTTATGTATAACGGTTCGGTTGGCCGACCTAAGTTAGTTTGACTTAAAATTGTATTTGACCATGCATGGCCGTAAGATGGAGTCGACTGCCCCAGACAACTGCGAACAAAGTCCCCACCTTTGCTGGTGGTTTTCGGAGACACACACTGGCCTTTGGATTACAAATTTTTTTGTCACTGTATCGGTAACATGGGTTTGCATTGTGCCCAGGTGTTGACAATGCCAACCGGCGAAAATTTTGAGGCTGTGGAAGGTGTGGCCTCTGAGTGTATCCGCCAGCATCAGACCGCATGGAAATAAAGTTTTCGCATCTCACCATTTTTTGTGGCGTTGTTTGGCGTCTGATGTGCGTCGTCTATGCGCGCATGTTCATGTTGCGCGTCTTTGTACGTGCCGAAATGCTTAATTACCCTGGAGTTACACCAGACATCGCATTCCACTACCACCTCGCCCGCCGTTCACACTTTCACTTCACTGTTCCTTTGTTTGACGACAACTTTATTTAACATGGGACTGGCCACGCAGATGGAAAATAAATTTATATGATTTTAATAAAATAAAACCCTCTCCTTTTAGCCCCATTACAAGACCCCCCCAATGAGAGATCTTGTGCTGGAACAGAAGAACTCTCACTGCTAAACCCCTAGGAGGATCGGTGAGGATATGGTGCCAACAACCCCCCTTTACTTTCTTAACACATCATGGGTAAACTACCCCCCTAGCTAGGCGACTATGGCTGCACCTGAACGAGATTACTGGACTTCTCTGTTCGAGATCCCAACACCATAAAATCGGACAGATACTCACCATAGCACACCTAACCTTTTAACATTCCACCCCAAAATCAAAACACTGGCTTTATACCATGCCAGATCCTCAACCGATATGTTCCCCCTTCCATGCATACTGGGTTGCCTTTGGCAAGTACTGGGTGTGTACACATACTTATTATTACAGCATATAACATTTCTACACTACTTTGTTGCTTTCAAATTTATAAAAACATGTCATACTTGAATTTTAATTACTTCTCTTAGTATTTTGTCGATTATACATTACAATTTCAACTCAAAATAATTAAGCAAATCCCCTTAAATCATTTAAATTCTGTTAACTCAAAGAAATCAATCTAATTCCAATATCAAAATGTTATATTACCATTAATTTCATCAAAATATCAAAAATCTTTTATATAAATCTACCATTCTTCTTCACTAACTACTCACAATCATAAAAAACAAATAAAATGAACATCTTATTAAAACATAAATTCACTTATCCTAAGATTTATTTATAACACATCTAAGATGAATAACATAAATCATTTAACACGTTAACATATAATCCACAAAATATCTTGAACCTCAAAACACCATCTATACGGCAGGCATAAAAAATAATTTTTTTCTTCTTCCAAACCAATTTTTATTTACCAAAATATCTCTTTTATCAATCTCAAAAAAAAATAAATAAAATCATTTAATTTAATTAAGTAACACCATTGTGTGAATTAATTATTAGAAAATGGTTCTGTCTCTAACATCAGTCATCAGCTGATCTCTCTGGGTCATGTGAATGACCTTGACATATATATCCTACACAAAGCTACACTATAAAATACATGAAACATGTTTGTAAATGTTCACCTTCGAACATAATACCACATAATAAACATAGAACACTTAAAAATAACATTGTTACCATTACCTTGCAATAAACAATAAAATTCATATTTAAATTGACCAAAATTTACACATTTCATAGCTTTATATTATTTTCAAATTCTATTAAAATCTTTCACTTGTTTCAATTATTATTATTTTTAACTATGACTTTCTCTCTAACACTTTCATTCTCAATTAATTTGGGTGACTCTTAGTTATTCATAACAATTCGATTTACATAAGGGTGTTTAAATATAACCTTACCCCCCTTCTGACTCTAATGCTCACTAACAGATTTTACCTAGTATGACACCCATCTCTCAAAAATATTTATCTCCACTAATTTCTTACTCTACCTCATTTTGAATCATTCTACCCTTATAACAGAATACTCTCTACCCTCTTTGTATTAAGGACGTGTGTTTCCACCCTATGCTCATCCCCTTATTGGTCCCTGGACTTCCCGTAGGCAACCCCGCCAAACCCCATTTAAACTATTCACCTCCTGCCACAACGCTTTTTGTTGAGGACTCCTTTACACACCACCCCCCTTACAAATTCCACATCAACTAATTACTCTCCCATTACCTCCCTTTCCTATTCTACATATACCCACTATCACTACTGTGTCACTATTACTTCTCAATCCTACATTACTTTTACTCCCAAAAATCTTATTTTGTTCAACACCCCTCTAAACTTAACTTGGACTGATTAATTCAAATGCCTTCTTTATGCTTGTCACCCAAATTCTAACATTTACCACATTCTACACTACGTTAATCATTGAAAATTCAAGGCGATCTCTAATCATTTTCATCATTTGACTTAAAATCTCTTAGACCCATCGAAACTTTTAAACACATTGAAAATATTATATTCAGACATTTCATTACATTAACAAAATCTGCAAATCACTTATACGTGACATATTACATTTATAACCCCAGCAGTCAGCTGATGTCTCACCGTCATGTGAATGACCCTTCTCTAGATACATTTCAAACCATTATACCGTGGGAAATACATCATATGTTTACATTCCTTAGATTCTAACATAATAAACTAATAACACAATAAGACATAATAAACCACATATTATAAACATCTTCTTCACTTGAAATAATCTTTTCAAAATAAGTAAAGTCCTTTATAAAATTATTACACATAGCATGACACATTTAAATCACTTACTTCTAAACAACTATCTATTCCAATATTATTTCTTGAATCAACATAAAATCATTATAATTGACCCTATCACTTAAAATTGTTTGCTCCCATGCGTGAAATATATCACTAATCATCGAGTCATAGTTATAGCAACAGTTACTGAACAGCTATCTGGGTTGTCAACCCCCAACTCTCTCTATAGAGCCGTATTATAAGTTGACCGCCCGCTGTCACCCTCTCACTGAATTTTCAGCTAACCTCCTACTTCATCAATTACTTAAAAGTCCCCCTTTATACCCAGTTGCAATTAGGCAACCACCCGCCGGATAGGCCGGATCGAGCGTTTGCCTGGTTGTATAAACTTTTTATTGTTTATACCCCTGGCTTGTAACGGCCAGCTCCTTTTCCACACACACTATTGTTTCCTGAGGGTGGACTGTGGTGTCCATTTGCATTCCCAAGAACTGAAGTTTACATATATAAGGTATAGACGCTGCCTATACCGTTCTTGGTTCAGCGTTATATAAAATTCGGTATTACTGATGTCCGAGGACACCAGTAATCCTACTATTATGATTCACACACCCTTAAAACGGCACTATCGCCACCTTCGACGATAGCCGCTGTTCCATAGTTATGTAGTTTCCCCTGTGTTACCCCCCGGTTAATTTCTATGTTCACCAATTTAGTATCTACTTACATAATTCCACGGTCAGGGTTCAGTGAAACCGTGACTGCCCGAAATGTGGGGAAACTACCAAAAGACATATAAGGCTCACACTGACACCGTTACTACAATTCACGGATGGTCAGCTCTTATATGTTTGGTTATTTATTAATTAAATTATCATGTTTAGATCTTTTAGACTCGTCTACATTACATCAAACATTTCATTTTCCTTAGCTCGTACTACAAACTTCATAATTATATATGGTCACTTATTTACTTAAAATAAAATATAGCTACTGACATAGATTTAAAATTATAAAAAAATCATCTTTTTTACATACCCTGTAACTGCTGTCATCTGCTGATTTTGCATTTGGCAAATGACACTATTAAATTATAATTGAATACATTGCCTTGTTAAAATATAGCCTCCATTAATATATACATTCACTCTAAGGCAATGCTGGTACGTGGTATAGTACACCTTATCTATGCACCTTGAGTGTAAAAATATTTTGTATCACGTACCTTATGGGTCCCCCTTCCCGTTCAATAATGTAGTGAAATTTCTACTGTATACCAATTTTGGTGGAGCCGGACCATCGTCGTTTCACCACCTGAAGGAAGTTCTGCCAACCATGGTCCGCCTCCAAGTGCCAAAACCAACGGCCAGGACTGGTAAGGTAGTGACCGCCCGAAAATGGGGGAGGGTCCCTTCTGGAAACACAAAACATCAAATTAAATTTCATACATACATTAATAAATTGTTAAAACTCCTACGATGACCAATACAACTTCAAATTTGTAGCATTGTGTGTCCCTACTATCTCCCTTGTCTCTCTGTTCTGTAATACATATGAATTCTTCATCTTAACTTCTATTACCTCATAAGCCCGTAGAGTAAGAAGAACTTCTTGATCTCCTTGTTCTGAGCACTCGACAAATCATGTTGTCGTACTAACACCAACTGTCCTATTTCATATTTCATCCACTTACCTTTCATATCATGCCTCCGTTTTCGCTTCTCTCCCTTCGTTAATAAACTTTCATTCGCCAGCCTAAGTTTTACATCACGATCAATAATATTGGTTTCTGGTGGATACTCAAATAGTTGCTCCAAAATCCTCGGTGGACGCGTCCCTCGTATTAACTCGTAAGGTGTGAACCCCGTCGACTCGTAGGTTGTGCAGTTTAGCCAGTCTTCAATCTTCTGAACATATAGTGGCCACTCACTGTGTTTTGCGTGACAGTATGCCCTTAAGATCCGGCCTATTTCTGTCATGACTCTCTCTGCCTGGTTGGATTGTGGATGATAGACGGCGGTATGCTTTGGGATGATTCCTTCCCATCCAAGAGTCTGGTGCCACTTCCCACTGATGAATTGCGGTCCATGGTCGGATAGTACCACCTTCGGCTTTCCCACGTTGATCATGTAGTTGCGTGTGATCTTTTCTCTCAGCACCTTACTCGTCGCTCGTTTCACACTATATAACCTTACATATTTGGAAAATGTATCTAGCACTACAAAAATATACATTACTCCTCCCCTACCCTTTGGAAAAGGGCCATACAGATCTACTGCTACTAAGTCAAATGGTTTTTCTACTTTGATATAGTTTAATTCACCTTCTGATCGATAATTTACTACTTTAGATTTCTGACACAGTTCACAACTTTTCAATATTTTTCTTACTCTCCTCTCCATATTCTTAAATATACAAGACTCTCTCAACACATTCACACATTTCTTTGCTCCGAAATGGCCATACCTATAATGACAGTCCCACACTATTTTGTCTATCAACCCTTCAGGTATAACTAACCTCCAATCCCTTTCTCTCCCCTCTACTTTTTTAAACAAGCTCCCCTTGAAAACCTGAAAATACTGCCTATAATCTAACGCATCGAACTCTGACTCTACACTAGTTATTATCTTATTTAATTTAGCATCTCCCCTCTGCATTTAATTAATATTTTTTAGTTCCTCCCCAAACAGTCTATCCTCCCTTGATAACCGGTAAATTTCAATTTCTTTATGTCTCTACCAGTTCTATTCCCCTCTGTATCTACCCGTGATAATGTGTCAGGTACCCTGTTCTCTACCTCTTTTATATACTCTCAAGAGAAATTATATTCTTGTAGAGCTAATACCCACCTTGTTAGTCTGCTGTGCGTGAGTTTACAGGTGTTTAGGAAAGACAGTGCCTTGTGGTCAGTCCTGATGATTGTGGTGTTTCCCAGCAGGTATGTTCTGAATTTCTTGACCGCGAAGACTATACTGAGCAGCTCCTTTTCTGTTGTAGTATAATTCCTTTCAGCTGCTAATAAGGTACGACTGGCGAAAGCGATGGTGTGATGCTCCTTTTCATCGCCCTCCTAGTACAACTCTGCACCCAATGCGATGTTACTAGCGTCGGTCTGCAAGTAAAATTTACGTTCAAAATTAGGATGATTCATCATCACCATACTTACAAACTTCTCCTTTATCTCGTTAAACGCATCCCTCTCAGTTTCACTCCAATTCCATTGTTTATTTTTCTGTAACACTCTACTCAACTTTGCGGTTATGTGTGCATAATTGTGCTGAAATTTTCGATAAAAATTACATAAACCTAAAAAACTCTGTAATTGTTTAATATTTCTTGGTTCTGGGAACTTCAAAATAGACTCTACCTTATCTGGATTGGCTTGAATGCCCTCAGGTGTAATAATAAACCCCAAAAAATGTATTTCCTTCTGCAAAAAACTTGACTTCTCCCAATTCACCGTCAACCCACCTTGATACAATTTATTCAAGACATATTCTGTGTGCTCTATATGTTCTTCAAAAGTTCTTGATGCTATTAAAATATCGTCTACATAAATAGTTAACAAATCTAAATTTTTGGGTTGTAATATCTCGTCTAAGCATTTAATGAAGCTGGCAACGCTGGTGTTAAGTCCGAATGGTAACCGTTTGAATTGATAATTTTTTCCGTTGAACAAGAAAGCTGTATTTTTTCTACTATTCGCTGCTAACGGAACTTGCCAATATCCTGCGGTTAGGTCTAATGAGGTCATATATTTTACACCGCTAAATTTCTGAAAAATTTCCTCGATGGCTTCGGGTGACTCCCGGTCTGGAATAATTATATGATTAATTTTGCAGGCATCTAAACATAGCCTGACTCTCCCATCTTTTTTAATCACTACTACCAAAGGGTTAGAATATGGTGATACAGATCGCTCAATTATATCCCCCTCTTAACATTTTATCTAACTCAATCTGAACCGCTCTTCTCTTCGAATACGACACCGGATAACTTCTTTGTACGTAGGGCGCGTGTTCCCTTACCTTTAATTCACACTCATAGTTTCTTGCCCTCCCTGGTACATTGGCAAACACTCCTCTAAAATCCTCTACTACCCGCCACAACAATTCACGTTGAGAACTCCCTACTACGCCACCCTCACTACAAAATTGAAGTGCTCTTTCAGCCCATACTTGCTCTACACTTTCATCCCCCTCTATTTCCCTCTCACTACACACATTCATACTAATTTCCGCTTCTTGTTTATTAACCCGATTATGTATCACCCTTACACCCGAAATTCTTACCGCATCTACTACCCGCTCAAAATTAATCCGAACTGGTTCTATGACATTGTTTAACTCTAATACCCGTTTCTGAAAATCAATCACCGTCTTATGTTTAATCAGAAAATCATTCCCCAATATAACCTCAAGATTTAATCCCCGTACGACTAGAAATGTATTATCGTACCCTACACCGTTAATTATCATATTCAAATGTACTTGTTTGGTGACTCTTTTACTCCTAACGCCCGTAATATCTACAATAATCACTCCCGCAACTGGCAAAGATGGAATATTTTTATTTAATTCTTTCAGTTCATCTAATATGTGTTCGGAAATAACAGAGACTTCACTACCTGTATCTACTAAAGTTTTTATCTCCTTACCTTCAATGTTGATATTCACCTCTGTTAGTCCATTCTCCTGTCTAATTGCTTCGACATCGTCTTCCTCCATTAACTCCTCAGACAAATCTGTTATGATGTTGTTTTGATAGCTGTCATTTACTTGGACCCCAGAATCCTCCGTCGACAACGGTCGGGTCCGGTTCTCCATTGTCTCTCTTAGTTTACCGCAGACGTGCTCGCCACCCCTGGGTTGTATCCACCTTCGCTCCGGTTCACCTGTTTTCCATGTTCGTTACCTCTCGGCGCTCCTCCTTGGCCCTCTCCCCTTCGCTGGTATGCATGGTTATTCTGCTCGGGTTGTGTTCCCTGTCGCTGACCAGGTCTCTCTCTTCTACATCTAAAACAAAAATTTTGTGAGGCATAATTTTCATGTGAACACACCGGACAACTCCACATTGGGCCTCGATTATTTTGTTCTTGTCTGGGGTATGGCTGTCCATGTGGCGGTCCCTTCTGCGGTCCATGGTTCCCTCCGTTGTTCATATTTGGTTGGTTGTGACGACGACTTATTTCTTGGTCACGGATGTTCTGAAACCCATCTAAAATACTCTCCAATTCACTAATATTTGCTATCTCCCGTGTCATTAATGATATCTGTACTTCCTTTGGTAAGTGTTTACTTATGTGTCTAACAAAGGATCTGAACGGCATTGGCGGTTCTAAATACTTTGCTTCGCTAAATATTTTCATCACGTAACCAGTTAAATTATTATTGGGTCCCCCAAAATTTCCAGTTCCCATGATTCTACTACGCAACACTTCTTGGTCTTCTTCAGACCAATATTTAGCTCTGAATGCAGCTTCAAACTCCTCAAAATTCCCCCGCTCTGTTCGGTGTACTTCGGCCCAGATTTCCGAACTACCTTTAAAACATTTTAAGATTTTTAATAATTGTACCTCCCAGTTACTGGTATTAAATTTGTTAAACTCCATCACTCTATTTAGGAATTGCATAGGATGCACTCTTTTATTATCACAACTAAATGACTCTAATTCAACGTCACTGCTTACGTCGTGAGTCATAATTACTTGTTCAGTAACAGTGTTTACTTGTTGGCTGATGGCCATACTCAATTCATTTTTTACATTCGCAATACTCTTTTCAACGTTTATAAATTTATTGTTGTTGTCAGATTCAAGGTCACTTATTGTATTGTGTATTGTTTTAAATTCAATCTTACAACTATTTTCTATTTCACTTATTTTATGGTCATTACTTTCAATTTTATTCATAGCATAACTAATTGTATATTCAGTATTAGCATTGCATTCATTCATCTGTTTCTCGACAATTGTGTTTATTACACTACTTTGTTCCGTGATTTGTCTTTCTGCTTTATTTGTTATCTCATTTTTTATATCAGAAACACGGCACTCTAATTGCTCATTCATAGACTCTGTCAATTGTACTTTGATATTTTCACAACGTTCATCAACACGTTTACATAGTACATTACTCAGATAATCAAACTTTACATTTATACTCTGTTCAAACTTAATATTTTGTTATTTAAGTTCTTTAAAGTTAATATCATTTTTAATATTCTGTTGTTCACATTTTATTTTCTGCTCTTTAATGTCATTACTTAATTGGTCAAATTTGGTATCAAATTTTTCGTCATTTGCATCAAAACGTTTACTCATAAAATTAAATAGGTCATTCATTGACAACTCTTTTTCTTTAGTATTTGTTTTTATCACTACAGGAGTAGATTTTGCTTCAGCATTATTTATTACAAACGACTCGGTCAGGTCAGCGTTAGTTACTGATTGCATACTCGAGTCAGCTGTTGGCATTGGCTGACTTGGCTGACTTAATTCACTCACACTCGGTGACGGGTCCATTGACCCAAGGCCACTCTCATTCATAACTGAATCTATCAGATTAACTTCTTTTTCGTTATCACTATTTCCTGCCATTTTTATAACTTTACTGATTTAAATCTGCTTACATAACAAACATCTAACACATAAATCTAAAACGTACCGTTTTATGTACACTACGTAATTGTTACGTATTATAGTCCAACCTCTGAATCACTTATTTTGAGTAGACGTGGTCTACACAAATTATACATTTGTGCAGACTGTGCTGTTCGGTTGCGCCATTGTTAACTTACTAGTTAATCACCACAGAAAAACATTTATTAAACATCATATCTTACCTTGCACGGGTCCAGAGTCTTCACGTGAACTCGCTATAAATAAGTGATTTAGGGTTAGTTACAATAATAACTACTCGTATTTGCAACTAACGAATTCAAATTTTATTTAACATTTCTTTAAATATATTGTTCTACGTTACTGATTCGTCATTCTACTTTTTATCATGAAAGATTGTTAATTATCAGTTGCTATTACCCAGACACATAACATGGAAAAACTTACTTATCGTGCTAACAAATTTACATACTAATGTTATTTAAAATTGGAAAAACAGCCCAGCTTGCCATACTCTCATTCATACAAAAACCCCCACATTTATTTATTTTAGGCCTTTATTAAAAATAATTTTGATTAAATACTGTTACTTGTTGTAGTGGCGTTCCCGCCGACCGTGTAGCGCGTCACACACAAAGTTCTCTTTTTTGATGTACAAAAAACGGTGTAGTTATCACTTGTAGCACTGATTTCGCTGTTCCCGGGTTATTGAACTGTTTAACACATTTTATGTATAACGGTTCGGTTGGCCGACCTAAGTTAGTTTGACTTAAAATTGTATTTGACCATGCATGGCCGTAAGATGGAGTCGACTGCCCCAGACAACTGCGAACAAAGTCCCCACCTTTGCTGGTGGTTTTCGGAGACACACACTGGCCTTTGGATTACAAATTTTTTTGTCACTGTATCGGTAACATGGGTTTGCATTGTGCCCAGGTGTTGACAATGCCAACCGGCGAAAATTTTGAGGCTGTGGAAGGTGGTGGCCTCTCAGTGTATCCGCCAGCATCAGACCGCATGGAAATAAAGTTTTCGCATCTCACCATTTTTTGTGGCGTTGTTTGGCGTCTGATGTGCGTCGTCTATGCGCGCATGTTCATGTTGCGCGTCTTTGTACGTGCCGAAATGCTTAATTACCCTGGAGTTACACCAGACATCGCATTCCACTACCACCTCGCCCGCCGTTCACACTTTCACTTCACTGTTCCTTTGTTTGACGACAACTTTATTTAACATGGGACTGGCCACGCAGATGGAAAATAAATTTATATGATTTTAATAAAATAAAACCCTCTCCTTTTAGCCCCGTTACAGGTTGAACACTGACTGAATTAAAACTTATTCAAATAATTTATTCCCCTAATCTGTCCCATTACAAGGTGTGCTAAACTAGTATTTGAAAGTAGCAGGTACAAATGAAACCATTCCAAAAAAAGTAACAGGTACAAATACCTGTTGTTATTTACATATTATGCATATACCTGTATTATGTAATTTGTTATAAGAAATAAATTGAAACTAAAAGTGTTAACAGTGTTACTTTACACTGTGACTGTGAGGTGTTACTTTTTAAAAGAAAATAAGAAACAAGAGAATTTAAAGACCGTCCCGATCTGCTTTCCTCCTGGATTGCCTTCGTTTCTTGAAGACACATTGAAACTCAATGCTAAAGCCAAAAATAATCTCTAACACAATAATGTGAAAGCCAAAGCCAATAACTCCTGAGTAGGGCCTGCAAGTTTAAATCCTTGATCTAATGTGTTCAAACTGCCTTAAAATTATTATGAATTTTCTTTACAAATCAGGTAGCCTATACCAATGTTGAATATTATTAAAACACACACTCACAGAATATTTGTTACTTCTGGTACAGCTAAATTGCCTTTTAATACTTACAGCATAATGAGTTTTTCTTTAACAGTGTATATGAATTTTATGTTTGAGTTTCCAAGCCATTGTTCACAGGTAATCACAACTTTCAATGTGTGATGTTTGAAGTAAATATTTGTTTCAAACACATGTACAGGGCACCTGAGTTGTTGTTTGGAGCAAGGCATTATAGTGTAGGAGTAGATATGTGGGCTGTTGGTTGCATTCTGGCTGAACTACTACTCAGAGTTCCGTTTCTTCCAGGCGAGTCAGATCTGGACCAGCTGACTAGGATATTCCAAACTCTGGGGACACCAACAGAAGAAACGTGGCCTGTAAGGTATTCTTTTAAAAGTGTTCTGATCAATGTTTTATTTTGCTGTCAACAAGCGTTGATTGGTGTTGATTTTTCCAATTCTGTGTAGGGCGTTACTGGTCTGCAAGACTACATTCAATTTAAAACATTCCCAGGAATGCCGTTGAAACACATATTTACAGCTGCTGGTGATGATCTGTTGGATCTCATAACTGCGTTGCTTTCTGTTAATCCGGTCTACAGGGTCAACTGTACACAAGCTCTGCAGATGCCATATTTTAGGCAAGTATTAGCTTAGGGTTTTCCAGTTTAGTATCACACTTCCCATTTTGGTTTTCTAGAATCTCTTTTTTTTTTAATTTTTTGACTTGAACATATTGTTATGACTGTCACACAGATCGTTGTGGGTGCAGTGGTAACAATAATTGACACCAATGAAGTCACCAATTAAAAAACTTTAATTAGACACAAGTAACAGTTATAAATCAACAAAAGGCACTTCAAGTTAAATTTGTCTAACAACTACAGGTTAAATGTGACAGTTTTGCACTAATTAACACGATAATCACTTTCCACTAATCTGGAACAATAACTAACGCTCCGCAGTGTAACTGATTGCCAGATCTAAATGGGCTACTTCAAAATCCAGTATTTACACCTCTGCCACCAGGTAGTCATGTAATGTCTAGAAGGAGTGTTGCATAATTCTACCACATAGCATGCTCTTTAAGCGTCTGGAACAGCGGTGCACATCGCGGCATGCCAAGAATCATGTAGGCACACAGCAATGCCTGTTAGCGATAGCAATAGGTACTATTTATTTCCTCAGTTTATCAATATTTTGTGTTAAGTTATATGCCCATAATAACCCATATTGACGTGTATGGTGAAATAATTATGGGTGGGTTCATTGTTACTGTTGATAATAATGGGGTTGAGTGCTCCATGTTCTTGTGAATGGGTTTTGGTAGATATTTTTGTTTCCAGTGTTTAATGTTAAAAACTGTACTATGATTTGTGTTGATTTCCAATTGTTGTTGTTTTGATTATTTATTAAACAAAAGAATTTGGGCTTTACAAACTTTGTACCTATGTGTTATATTTTATTTGGGATTAAAAGCAACAAACATTAACAAGTGACTATGTAAATCATGATTTTGGGTGCTGCATCAACAGGACATGTCTCATTCCAGTTAAAAGGAAAAATGTTACATTCTTGTATTTGTTGGCCATGGTGTGTCCGAATATTAATAGTGTATAACGCACAGCTTCTGACTAGGGAACACTAATTTTAAGATTAAACTTGTAATGAAATTTTTACCTTTGCCTGAATGTAAATTACATACAATTTACAAACTTAACTTCTCACAGTGCAACAAATTCTACGTAAGGCCATGGAGAATGCAGCTTTAAACAGAATACAATGACAAGGTGAAGACACTGCACTCTACCACTGAATCCACTTTTGGAACCACATTATCATACATGCATAAACATCAGCAGCAGTATGGAAATCCTACATGAAACACAAAGAGCCGAAAACTATAGCTTGACCAGAGACAAAAAATAGTTGGAGTGGGGACTGCCACCATAACAGCGTCACAACAAAGGGGGAACGTTACCTCCTACATTGTCATCAGTCACACTTATTACTGCAGTATTTTACACGTGTTGTTTATATACCGGCAATGAATTGTTCTTCGTGTGTGAAAACATACGCATGGTATTAATTTGTAACAGACTATTCAGAGTAACAGATCAAAAAATAATCTCGCACGTTTCTTTAAAATTCACAATAAACAAATTCTAAAATCCTTAAATTTGTATAGACTCTACTTAATTTGAGTAGAGCAGAACTCTACTTAATTTGAAAATAATATCTGCAGAACCTAAACCCAACATTTGTGAAAGGCATGCTTTAAAAACATTTCTTATGCTACATAAAGCAACTGCCTGTATAAATCGAGATGCCTACCGCTGTAGTAAAAATTAACGTTATTAAACATTTTTAACAATAAATAATGTTAATTATTATAATTAATTATTAATGATAAAAAATTTTAAATATTTATGATGTTAATTTTCCTTACTAATTCGTCTTCTGAATCTTCACTTGTACTTGAACTGTATCTTCTCCCACACAACTAATTAATTTGTCCACTTCTTCGTCCATAATATGATCTGTAATCCAGTACTGTTCTTCAACTTTTTTTGTGTGTTCACAACACTTTTTCCACTTTTCAATTGTAAAATTATCAACTATTTTTTCGCAACCATTTTTCTTTTCATCTAAAGATCATCCACTAAAATTACATGCAAGTTCTCCTTTAATATCTCCCCAAACAAGTTCTATAGGATTCAGATCGGGATCGTAAGGTGGTAGACGAAGTGGAATATGTCCTTTTGCACGAATTATTTTGTCGACAATAAATGTTTTTTCACAGTTAACTGTGTTTACTTTTTCCAGCAACTGAGAGTTCATTAATGTAAAATCTATTGTAACACCATGACACAAGCCAGTCAATTATTTGTTGTTTTAGTGAACCCGAGGTTAGCCTTTTATCCCTTTCTACACAATGATACTTGGCATTGTCCATCACTATTACAGAGTTGGTTGGGAGATTAGGTAGTAATTTTTCTGATAGCCACTTACCGAAGTTATTAAAATTCATAGAGCTGTGGTAGTCTCCAGATGTCGACGAAGACTTAAATATTAACAGAGCATTGTTAATAAAACCAGCCTCTCCCCCACCATGAACTATAATAAGTCTATTACTTTTCCCAATTTTCATTGTTATCCCGACCTTCAGAAGATTACCAACATGAAGATACTGAATGTGATGCCTGAACATATGTTTCGTCAGTGTAAACAATATTTTTACCCTCTCATCTGTATTTATTTATGTCACTTAGCGAATTCTCCAAGCAACGATATCACTTCTTTCTATTGGATTGACGAGTCCGTTTAAATCCTAACTTTTTAAGTCATTGCCTCAAATATTCTCGTTCACATTGAATGCCATCATCCTCCTTTAGAGATTGCAGTAAACTCTTTATTGAGGGTGAGACTTTTTTCACTGGATAAAATTCGTGCACCTTTCTCCTTATTGCACTATCTGTGAAGGAGTCCACTTCAATCTTTTTTTTATGAGCCCTCCTTATTGCACTATCTGTAAAGGAGTCCACTTCAATTTTTTTTTATGAGCCTGCGATTTTCCTTTTGGCGTAGAAAACAAATTTTTTTCACAACCAGGAGTTGACGATTTCTTGACTTCTTTTAAAATTTTGTACACAGTAGCCTGATAGACTCCTGTTCCTTCACTTGTACTGGCGGCAATATTCCTTTGTCCTTTGTACTCAAGTCGTATTCCTTTTTTTGTTTTCTTAAATATTCTGCCACGTTGAAAATAATTTCTCTGGCTTGAATTGTTAGACGTCTCCCAGAAGCTAGCTTACTGTTCGATGACGATGCCATTTATATATATATATATATATATATATATATATATATATTCAATCACTTTCTGCTACAGTCCGTTTCTTGATGTATATAATACATTTAATATTTATAAATCTATTTACTTCAAGATATACCTTTTTTTTCTTATTAGGAACATGTTTCGGGTACTATCTTGTACCCATCCTCAGCCTTCCGGTTTTTTTGTCTGGTGAAGTACATATGTGTTGTTGGTTGACTATTATTATTGTGGCTTCCTGTTGGCTTCTGGTATTTCAAATTAGTTTTATTGTGTGTGATTGTGGTGTATGTGTTAGTTTTTTGTGTATTTTCAATGTTGAGTGCTTTGAATATTGTGTCATGTTTTGTATTGATTTGTATTTGTTCAGGTATTAGTTTGTTTTCTGTTTTATGTTTGTATATTTGTAAATTTTCCCAAATGTTCATTATGGTGCCTTTGTGTGGTATATGTTTTATTAGTGTTACATTGGTTATGTCTGGGAATTCATGTCCTGTGTTTATTGCATGTGTGGCTAAATTGACAAAGAAAGAAATATAATATACCAAATTGGTTATGAAAATGGATACAATAAAAATACTATGATCAAAATAGAAAATAAAATCAAATACAAAATAAAAACTGAACAATTAAGAATTAATCAAACTGAACAACACATAAATAATAACAACAACAAAAAATGGGCCACATTCACATATATAAATAATAAAATGACAAAACTAACAAAACTGTTTAAAAACACAGATATAAAAATAGCATACAAAACTAATAAAAATAAATTACAAAATCTAAATAGCTCACACAACAAAGATAATACTAAAATTAATCATTAGCTAATTGTTTAACACGTAGGTACATAAAGACATGAGTTTCTTAACATGTTTACATGTTAATATTTTTTGTTTTTAACGTGGTGATACATAGTTTTTTTTCATAGCCCCATTATAAGTGTTACAATTATACAGTGAAATAAATACATTTTTATTTGTTATCGATAATGTTTAGATTAAGTAATGACTATGATCATTTCAGCAACAAGCCAGCACCATCGACAGGCTCACAGTTGCCATTGCCATCGTCACTTCTACCGAGAGAAGGCAAACTAGACAGGCTAGGCAGCAAGCGTAAACTTATGGACCAGCTGGAAGGTGGTATGCTTTTGTTTATCTTTTACCATAGTTATTCAACTAGTTTTTTAAATATGTATCAGGATGTAATAGACTAAGAGGTGGCGATGAAAATGCGTAAAGTATTTCAGTACGCTTGATACTTTGCATAGAATTTCAACTTAACTTGCTAGAAACAGAGTGCGGAGTCCGGTGATTTATTGCCAGTTTCCTTGACACCCTCAAGGCCTCAAAGGTTTAAAAAAATAATAAATAAAACATTATAGCAGTATGTCTGGTTGTTTCATGTATTGAATTTGATATAAAATAATAAATTAAAAATATAATTGCTGGATAATTTTTTTGGTTCTAACTTGCTGACTGACGATTTTAAAGCACTGAAATAAATATATCATTAGTGCTATAGCAATAAAGCTAAATTTAGTACATGTTTTTCGAATATATATTTTATAACTTGTTGTAAGTAGCCAGACAAATATTCCGGTTTCAACATCTAGCCACACCATGTGAATGGTCGGCAGAGAGTGTCTAAGCATTATGTGCTTCTGTAGTTGTGACAGAGAGCATTTATTTATTTACTGATAAATAAATAAATAATTTTTGATTTTGTATAGTATATAGTTGTATTTCACAACCCAGCAGATGTTTTTGAAATAACCTCCAGTAACTGCATAAATCTGTTGCGAGCCATTAGGTCTGTGACAGGAGTAAATCAACAGTCTTTCAGCTTGTTCTAATTGTAACAGTTCTCAATAAAAGATTTTTAAAAACGCCTGTCCATTGTAATTTCAACAAATGTATAACGTTACTATATTAAAACTATATATTGCAACAGATCAAATTTTATTATACTACTAAGGATATAGTGAGTGTGTAAAAATCACAAACAAGTCTATTATGGAGGAGATGAAAAATTATTTATTATACACATAAATATTGTTTAAAAAAAATGTATACTGTATTTTAAATTGTCATATATTGATAATAGAAATAATTGTTTGTATTGTTCGATAATATAAATCGATTTTACTTGGTTTCTGCAACGTCCTCCTCTCCTCTTGTCGTTCCCGTCCTGGCGTCCTCTTCTTCAGCGTCACTCCTTCCTGGTATCCTCTTCGTCTCGTCGTCCTCTTCTACAGCGTCACTCCTTCCTGGTGTCCTCTTCGTCCTGGCGTCCTCTTCGTCTTGTCGTCCTCTTCTACGGCAGGCGGCTCCAGCGGCATGTATTTCAATGAGTCTCATTGTTATGTTTGACTGCTAACATTAATTAGTTTCTTCATAAATTGTTCACTCACAATGCTTATAAATTCCACTCGTACAGTTTATTATTAATTTATATCTTATATTTTCTTAATCTCAGGATTAATCTGGGTATTACTTAATGCGGTGCGTTTAATGTACACCTTCCACAATATCTTGAAGTGTCTTTAAATTCCCTAAGCGGATATCTTAACTTACACGAAACAGCACTGTATTACATTTTAAATTTTATCTAAATATTTTACCCACTCGGTTCTTAACGCGAAACTTCGTTAAGAATTACCACGGTTTTTCTGTGTCCATCCTAACTCTGCAACGTTTGAATCTCACTGAATTTAGTGTATTCTGATAGGCTAAGCCCAAGTCACATGATTGATGGAACAAACAGATATACAAATTTCATGAAAAACTTTGTATAATTTAGCAAAGTCCTGCATGGAAATTATCTACAAATTTTATTACCCTATCATTGATAAGAGTTACAATTGAGTTTTTCTTAACTTAAAAAACCATATTTCTAAAATAGTTATGAACCTCAGAATATACACAGATTGAAGCTATTTACCTAAATAATTCCTTGTCAAAGTTTCACGAAAATCGGTTAACTACCACTGAAGCTATAGCGATCACAAATTATCACATCCGCATACGCGCACAAATTCACACAAAAAATACATGACAATATAGAACACCTTTTTCTGAAGAGTTTGGTATACCCTATATGCTTATCCATTTCTAAATACAAAACTTACGACTAAAAGACAAAATATTACATAAAACAAATTTAAACAAGAAAATGCTTGTCATCCATGTGCTCTGATATAAACAACATAGCTTATCATCCTGTGTTCCTGTGTGTCCTTTTCTTTTTTTTTTAATTAAAAAAAGCCCGTTTGCGTGAAAAAAGTTGTTTAAAAAGCCATAATTAGTTTGTTTGCTGGAAGCCCTATTGTTTAAATAAATTAAGAAATTGCTTGGGCTCGATCGCAGATTTTGAATCTTGTTTTCTGTTTAAATTTATATAACACTTTGTACACGTTGAAACTGCATGCCAATTTTTATTATTATCTATTTCTTTATTAGCTTTAACATACTTCAAGGGCAGGCATTTGGTAAACGTTCGGAGAAACCCAAAATTTTTGCAATTTTTCTTGGCTTCAGAAGATGTTGTACATGTTAAAACTGCCTGCTAGTTTTTATTATTATCTATTTCTTTATTAACTTTAACATACTTTAAAGGCATGCATTTGGTAGTCGTTCAGAGATACACAAAATTTATTGCAAAATATTTTTTGCTCCAAAATATGTTGTACGCGTTGAAACTGCATGCCAATTATTACATCATCACATAATGGTATAAATATCTCAAAACACTTATTGGCATGCATTTGGCTAACGTTCGGAGATACCTAAAAATTTCGATGATTTTTGCAATAACTTTTGAAAACGTTCTGCATTACATAACTGCATGTCAATCGCGATATCAACATAAAAAAATGTTTACTGTTGAATGAATCTAAATTCAAGCATTTGAAAAACGTTCGGAGATACCCAAAATTTTTTGCAAAATTTTTGTGGACCCAAAAAATGTTGTACGCTTTGAAACTGCATGCCAATTGTTACATCATCACATAATGGTATAAATATCTCAGAACACTTATTGGCATGCATTTAAAAATCGTTCGGAGATGCCCAAAAGGTTTACGATTTCATTGTTGTTCCAAAAACTGTGGTGCACGCAAAAACTGCCTGCCAATAAGTTTCCGCTAGATTTTTTTCTTTGAGTTTTTGTCTAAAACTATTGGCAGTCATTTAAAAATTGTTCAGAGACATTGATTTTTCATGCAAATTGAAACTCAAGTTTCCACGCCGCTGCATGGGATGACTCTCCATTTTTTGGCACAGAATATTAATAAAATTCATATATAAAATTGGCATGCATGTCAAAACCATTGCAACTTTTTGGTCATAAGTAGCAACTTACCATCATTGCAACTTGGCGGTCTATAAGTAGAAACAAGAAAATATCTCATAAAAATTTCAAGAAAACTGTGCAGTGGAAAGCTGTTTTCGTACTTGCCTCCTCAGTTTATATAGTAATAATTTTGTAGACTGATTGTGTTCTTTTTATTGATTTCAGGAGCTCAACCAAAACGTCTCCTATTCGACACAAGCATGTAAGCATTGAAAACACCATTCATTAAGTATATATGCAATATACAAAATAATTTTTTGGATATGAATTTTATATATTTATATATATACAACATACTTATTTATATACGATATTTATATTTTTCGATGTATTAAAATTTTTTTCAGATACAATCTGTATAAACGCTGGCGATATCAATAATTAATTGAAAGAAAGAACTGAACTTTGTTGCTCATTTGAACAAGTATTAAGTTATTCTGTGTTTTGTTTTTGTATCGATAACAGGTTGTGTATATTGTAATTTAAGGAAGAAAAATCATTGTCAGAAATACGTAATAAATTTTTTGTACCTATTTATGTGTTTATTTTACCCCCACTCATTAGTTTAATGTAGTGGACTGGAGTATTGTACCCTTTGACCAGGACAGTACAAACATCCAAAGTTTTTGTTTTATCTTTATTGGGAAATGTGTAACTGTTAAAATAAACAAGAAAAATTTATACTGCGATTACTACGATATTATTACGACTTACCCACTTACATTTATACAGAAGATTCCCAAAGTCCCTAGGGCCGCCACTACTTTTTTGCGGAGAAAATGTAGAAATCATTCACTCTCCCCAAAGAAATAATTTAGAAAATAAACAAAACTCTCTTCTATAAATAATATTCTAGGGCCATCTATACGAACTCGTCGATACAGAGATAAGGATACGGGCAGAATGGCATATTAATGAACAAACACGTGTTCATGACAATATCATATTTTCTATTATTACACATTATGCATTTTTTAACTTTTAACTGTTACTAAAACAAAAATTTAATAAACAGAAAGTTATAATATACCAAAAGTTTATTTGCAAATCAGTACTGTATACTCTCTCCCCTTTTTCTTTATACACACACACACTCTCTCTCTCTCTCTCTCTCTCTCTCTCTCTCTCTCTCTCTCTCTCTCTCTCTCTCTCTCTCTCTCTCTCTCTCTCTCTCTCTCTCTCATCATTTTAATATTTGTTGATGCTTTAGCATACCAACTTTAAATAATTTTGATTTTGTTTTTTTGTCCTTTTTTAGATTACTTATCTGGCACGTGGTCCCAGTGCCATCATCATCATCATCACTGCCGCTAATTCCTGATTTTAAAAAGTTTTTCTCTTCCATTACATTTTTTAAATACACTTAGGTAGGCCTACCTTAACTGCCCGCGGGGACTAGAAGAACACGTGTGTCCTGTATGCTGGAGACTGGGGCGAGCTTAGCGGCGTGGGTACGCTAATTCCGTTTTTTCTGCACCTTTGAAACTGGTTACAGGTGGATTTCAACCTGCGTCCCGTCCTAGATGCTGAAAATTGCATTTTACTTTTTCTCCCCACTTCGCTGGTAGACTGACTGTGTTGGAAACATGTGCCGTTTGTATGATTCACTGGTTAACAACAGAATCACTTGTTATATTCTTTTACCTTATATGGACATCACCTGCCCCCACCTCTACAATCCTGACCAGACCCGTTTCATTACAATAAAACAGTAACTTGTTACACAATTTTTTTACCCAAATTTTGTCCCATTACAAGACCCCCCTCCAATGAGAGGTTTTATGTCACAAAATATAAAAACTCTCATTGCCTAAACCTAAGAGGACCAGTGAGGATATGGCGCCACGACCCCCCCTTACTTCCTGATTAAAATTTGGGTACTTACGCCCCTTAATCCAGTAGCTGTGGCTGCACCTGCATGACTTTACTGGACTTCCTTCAGGATCCCAACACCGTAAAGCCAGACAGGCACTTGGCGACCCTGCCCTGACGCGCTGGCCAGCACAGGTTCGCCGCCACAGTTCTACCCGGATTCTGTAACAACCAATCAAAAACATTAGCAAATGGTCTTTCACTAATCCATATCCTTACACTGATTTGGGTTCCTCCTAGAAGTACACGCGTGGCCTATGTTTGTAAGTAAAATTGAGGACTGGTTAAACTGCACTACCCATGAGTCTACAGGGATTCATGCCATATGAGTTGATAAAGGGGATACGCCCACAAAAAATATTGGAGCAGGTTTTTCAACTATCCACCAGAAGGTAGTACAATAGATATAGGGTTAAAACTAAGACTAGCGAATGAGAATTTGTTAACTAAAGGGGAGAGAAGGAAACCGGCGGCACGACTCCAAAGGTAGGTGGATTAAATATGAAATGGGTCAACTGGTATTGGTCAAGAGACATGACTTATCAAACGCTCAAGAGAAGGAAATTAAAAAATTCTTTTTACTACATGAGGGTCCTTATGAGATAATCGAGATTAAAATGGACAACACCTATGTGTTACAAAATCCAGTAACAAGGGAAATCTTCGGTACACATAACACAACGAATTTAAAAATTTATTGGTCTAGTTAATGTGTAACAAATGTATTATGTGTTTTAACTGTTTCAGAAGGGGCTTCTCCCCCATTTTCGGGCGGTCACAGCCTCGCCAACCCTGATCGTGGATTTTGGCCTTTTAGGGGCGGACCATGGTTGGAGTATACCTCAGAAATGAGGTCAGACAATGATGGTCCCCATCTACGAAATTGGCGCAAATAGAAATTTTAATTTTGAAGAACGGGGGAGGGGGACCCCTAATGATCGTGGGTAGACGTAAACTGTCAGAGGTGCATTGTTTTGCACAACTCACGAATCGACAATTTTTTTATTTTTATTCAAAAGTATCGTAAGGCAATTGTAAATGGAGACAAGTGTTATTATTGCAAGAAGTTATTTCATTACCCAATAAAATGTTGGGTAATGGAACATTTTGTTGAGTAATGAAATGCAAATGACAAGCTCTGCCTCACTTAATGTTTCACTGGTACAGTTCCTATGCCACTACAGGTATGGCTGTCAGATTTTTGTTTTAAATTTATAAATTAAAACTAAATAATCCATAAATTTGTATGGGTGCCATCACAAAAAAATTTTTGTTATATTAATTAAAAAAAAAAAAGAATTTGTATATGTAGGACACACTTTTTGGCCTAGTGATTGTTAATAAATGGATGGTAATAGATAATTGTAAATCAACTAAATAATAAATTATTATATTGTACTTGCTATTTTTGATGCCTAGGAAAGACAGTGATAATAGTGTGACGTAAATTGTATGTATTGTAACAGTTGACAATATTTATTGTAATTAGTATAAGTATAGGTATGGGTATAAATATTTTTTTAACACCAGTAAAAAGGGGATTCCCCAACTTTCGGGCGGTCACGGCCTCACTGAACCCTGACCGTGGATTTGCCTTATCTTTAACCAACTGTGGCCAGACGCAATGTACCCTGACCATAGCTTGTTATTGTTGTAATTGGTGAACATAGAAATTTCCAACTATGGCCAGACGCAATGTACCCTGACCATAGCTTGTTATTGTTGTAATTGGTGAACATAGAAATTTAACCTGGGGAAAAATTGGGGGAATCTCTAAAAAAAACTATGGAACAGCGGCTATGCACCGAATGGGGTGATAGACCGTTTAAGGGCATATAGTTAGTTTACTGCTGTTGCTGGTGTCTTGTGCACCAGTGATACCAGACCTTGTGTAAAGCTGAAGCAAGACGGAGTAGTTAAAAAATTACTCAAATAATGTACAGTTCTTGTGGAAGCAACTGGGTGAGACAGTCCAGCCATAAATTGCAACAGTGTAGTGGATACGGGGTAGCTCCGTTACTAGCTACAGAAAAAATGTAATTTCAAAATAGGGTGCGGCAAGTGGTCTAAACCTTTGAGATTATTACATAAAATTGTAACGAATTAGGTTAAGGGGTTTTGAAGTGGAATGTTAAGAAATTGGGCACAATTGATGGCCTCCATTAAGGAAAGTAAACGCAAACTGTAACAGTTAGAAAGTTGAATCTGTAATTGAATTTGGATATTTTCTGTTTGGTGATATGATTTACAAGTGTATTTTGATATATGGTCATATATTCATGTATGTTAATATATTATTTGGTTTAAATAATGTGTGTTATGTTAGAAATAAGGGTATCCTTTGCAATTGTAATCTGTTAATTGTGTGTTAAGATACTTAAGATACCACAAATCAGTACTTTGGTCAATGCAAATCAGTACTGTTAGGAGGAATCCAAATCAGTGTAAGGATATGGATTAATGGAAGGCCATTAGCTAATGTTTTTGCTTTGTTGTTACAGAATCTGTGTGGAACTGTGGAGGCGGACCTGTGCTGGCCAGCGCGTCAGGGCAGGGTCGCCAAGTGCCTGTCTGGCTTTATAGTGTTGGGATCCTAATGAAGGAAGTCCAGTAAAGTCATGCAGGTGCGGCCACAACCACTGGATTCAGGGGGGTAAGTACCCAAACTTTTAATCAGGAAGTAAGGGGGGTCGTGGCGCCATATCCATGCTGGTCCTCCTAGGTTTAGGCAATGAGTTTTTTTGACATAAACCTCTCATTGGGGGGGGTCTTGTAACGGGACAAAATTTGAGTAACAAAATGATGTAACAATTTAACGTTTTATTGTAATGAAACGGGTATGGTCAGGATTGTAGAGATGGGGGCAGGTGATGTCCATATAAGGTAAAAGAATGTAACAAGTGATTCTGTTGTTAACCAGTGAATCATACAAACGGCACGTGTTTCCAATGATACAGTCAGTCTACCAGCGAAGTGGGGAGAAAAAGTAAGACGCAATTTACAGACTATGAGAGAACGCAGGTAGAAATCCGCCTGTAACCAGTTTCTAAGGCGCAGAAAAAAGGGAATTAGCATACCCACACCAGTTATGCTCGCCCCAGTCACCAGACGTCCAGCATACAGGACACACGTGTTCTTTTAGTGCCCACGGGCATTTATGGTAGGCCGAAGCAGTTATGGTAGGTCTACCTAAGTGTATTTAAAAATGTGATGGAACAGAGAAAAACTTTTTAAAATCATAAATTAGCGGCAGTGATGATGATATAACAGTTTTAGAAACGTCTATTTTGGGGGTTTAGTGAAAAAGAAACTTTCAACGTAACGGACAACTGGGACCACGTGCCAGATAAGTAATGAAATAATTGGCCAAAATCAAGTAAAATTCGATATCAATTTATCATTTATTTTTGGAACAAAAATGTTTTAAATTAAAAATGAGATCTCAATAAGGGGGGGTAGAGAGAGAGAGAGAGAGAGTGTGTGCGAGAAAAAGGGAAGGGAGAAATCTGACCACAAAAGTTGTACTATTATTTTTATTTGATATTAATGAAACCTAAGGGATTTTACTTTTGACTCATTGTTTACTTTCTAAATAATTTCTTCGGGCGCCATCTTGTATTGCCAACTACCAGAAAAACTTACCAAGGTTCGAATCAGCGAACCGGGAGAACAGAATATGGTTGCTGAAATAACAACAATCATTTATTTGTTTATTAATAATTACATTTTATTAATGCTTTATTATTTTTCATATTTCTTCTACTCCACCCCTTGCAACCCAAATAATTCTTAAGATTTTTTACAAAAGAAAATCGTACAGACAAAACTTGTTAGTGAGTAATAATTGTTTCTACCTTGAATCTCTTATATACGAATTTACTTACTTACTCACAATACAATAACAAGTTCTTAAAATACATTTACTAAGAGAACACAAACCAGCCTTCTTTGTTTAAATACATTCTCACATACACACGCACACACACACACGCACACACACACACACACACACACACAGTTACTTTAGAGATCTCATTTTATGTTGAAAATTTTGTTTCCGTCTATTAAAATATTGAATATTTGAATTTCCATTTAAAGTTTTGTTTTATCCTGGTATGTTACTTATCTGTTCATTGAGTCCTGAAGATGTTACCCGCACAACACAGCTAGCGGTTTTCACTGAATCTATTGAGTTTGTATTACTTGTTTCACATTTTGATATAACGGTAATAACTGTATTAACCGTTAAGTGTTTAATTTACATTTTATATATATGTTATTCACATTTTATAGGTTGCGGGCGACTAAAACTTCGCCTAAACCGGCCAGCCGGCGGATGAACAAAACGGCTCGCGTCCGACACTTATAGATGTTGTTTTCCGACTGTCCTTTGTTCTGTCCGTGCAACGAATACTGCCATCGCTGCTACACCCACATTCCAGCATTATATAAGGCGCTGACGTAAGATCGTCCGATGCCGTTGCATAACTTGTTTACACTGTTTTTGTATGTCATTGGTTGACCTTGGCACAGTTCTGCGGTCTGTTGATTTTGTCGTTACAATAATTTTCCTGTATAATGTCACAAGCAGTGCTACCACTGTTGCTACCAATAAATATACCTTTGTTTACGTTTTGTCCCAATTATCATAAAAAATGTTATTTGCTTTATTTAAAAATACAAATTTCTTTATTACCCCAAAATAGGCCAAAATGTCCCGTTACAATACCCCCTCAATGAGATATTTTATGCCGAAGCATAAAAAATCTCATTGACACATTCATACTTGCTAAAGGGATCAGCCAGGATATGTCGCCACAACCCCCTGTATGGTTTACAAAAAAAAATATAACACCCTTGGTCTGGTTACTGTAACCGCACCTGAATGACAATACTGGACTTCTATCTCGAGATCCCAACACCGTAGAGTCAGACAGATACTTAACGCCCCTGCTCTGACGCGCTGGCCAGCTCAGGTCCGCCGCCACAGCATCACCAAACACTGAAACAACAAATCAAATATCAACTAGTGGCCTTATACAACACCATATCCCCAACTGATCTGTTTCCCCCTAGCGATGCTGGTTTGCGCTAAGAAGCACTGGTTTTGTTTTTTACTTACTTCTAACATATATCAGAATACCTAACAACAACATGATACCCATTTTAAAATTCCATAATCTCATTCTATCTACTTTCTCTTGTTAACTTTTATCCCAAAATTCAAAATTATTGCCCTGATTCCCATCAGAATTTAAATAAACATTTCCCATTACCATATTATACATCTCTCTCATCCCCAATTTGCATCAAAAATTTTTTAAATTCCTAAAATTCTCTTAAATACTAACAAACACAATACAACATAAGAAAACATAGTACATTCATAATTCACATTGTTATTATTATCTTAAAATAAACAATTTTATTTTAAAAATTTACACACTTTACATCATTAAATTTGCAAATAAAATCATAAAATTTACCTTTTAATCTCAATTTAACTTTTATTAATTCGTTTCTCAATTTTTTTTTTTTTCAATCTTCGTTTTCCACATCATTTCATTTATTATTCCATTTCATTAATTTGGGTGATTCTCAGTTATTCATCATAATTCACTTTATCAACTTGGCATTTACTCATAATCTTACCCCTTTTATAACTCTAACGCTCCCCTACAAAATATTTAACTAGTATGACACCCCATCTCTATCAAAACATCTATCAAACAATTCTCTAAACCCAGCTTACTACTAAACTCAATTCGCCACACTTCTACTCTCATATAAAAAAAATACTCTCTAACCCTTTGTACTTAGGATACGTGTTCCCCCCCCAAAAAAAACTCATTTCCCTTATCTGGCCCCTGGATTCTACTTAAGGCGGCCCCGTCCCCACTAAATCGATCCCATCCCGTCCCAACTTATCATTATGTTGCGGACTCCCACATTATACTACCCCTACTACAAAATTGCCATCCCCAAAAAATCTCAATCTTATTACCTCACTACAACTACAACAAAATAACATCATCAATTATAAACATCAATATATCACTCAAAAACTCTACATATATTCTCCATTACTACTGTGTCTCCACTTATACTCAAATTCTCTATTACATGTATTTCATCTCTTATTCTCTTTAATACCCCAATATTTTTCAACTTGGACTGACTCAAACGTTTTACTCAAACAATTACTATCACCCAACTTCTATCTTTTGCAACCCATTGAAAATTTTAACTGTTACAAATTAATTTCATTTTTATTTAAAATTTTTAAACACACTGAAAACTTATTCTATAAAATATTATTATATTTTTATAATCCTTAACTCCTAACATACTACATGCAATTAACACAATAAGACATAATAAACACAATATAGGAAGTATGTAGTGCATCTATTTTGCAAATCAAAACAAAATTATTTAGTAGCGAGTCATCATTATTAAAATACAACAAATTTCTAATTCGTTACCCCCCTGGATAACCTCCCTGCCACACACACACACATCTTGTATAATTCATTACATAACATAATAAACAAATAGACATTTACCTTCATCGCTAGCATACATTAAACAAACAATTCTCTTTTGTATAACTTGTATAGAAACTTATAAACATTATTACTTAAAATTTTTCATTAACTCTTTTATATATCATCATTTCATTATTTATCTTTGTCTGGAATTAGATTACTCAAAATTTTCAAATCTATTATTAATCTATTTATTTTAACAATTATGTTATTCCACAAAATAAACCATTTAACATTTATTTATTCATTAATTGTCATTAAATTGACATCTCATCAAATAATTTAAATTCATTATAAAAATTCAAACATATAACCTTCAATCACAATATTGAAACATGTCAAATTATTTACTTCAATTGATTTATAAAACACAACATATTTCAATTATTATCAAAATTTACAAGCATTAATTATTGTCTTCATAATTATTTTTATTATTCATTTAGACTGCAAAATATTAATAATATTATTATTATTATCACAACATTTTCTATTACATATACACCTTGTTTACCTAACATTTCATAATACACACAATTGAATTCACTACGTTATTTACAAATTATTCGTCATTAACTGTTCAATTGTTTCACACTTCATTGTCCAAGTCTGCCAGGTCATTACCAAAATTTACAATATTTAAATTGTCCATTCACTGACTTTTATTTCAACCTCCATCATCGTATATATATCGAATATATTTATAACATGCATCATTGTTATCCACATACAATTTATTATTATTATAATAATCCATTAACTTTATTTCATTCATTATGCCATCATAATTTATAGGGTTATTCCCTATTAATATTTCATAAATCTTGTCAACATAAGTTATTTTTGTCCAGTCTCCATCAGTATTATTGGTTAACGTCAGGTAAGCTATTTTATCATTTTTATATTCCTCTACTATTACATCATGTAAGTCATTATCGTTTATAAAGATATTATCAAAATAATCCTCTATCTCTCTTTCAACAGGTAAGTATTTTATATTGTTTATCTTCACCCCCTCTAACCTCTCTCTCAATTGATTATAATTTCTCTTTAACTTATATAATTCTATCTCTCTTTCAATACACAACTCTCTATCTAAATCTCCCTCACCATAACACCATATCTCACTTTCTCTCTCACTCCATGCAGAGGGTACTAATTTATAAAAATTCGGGGAACAATTCAAAGACCTCATGTCTTCCAATAACAAGGGACTCTTACCCTTCAACAACAACATTTGTGAACACCTTGGTTTACCATAAATATGGGGAAAATTTACCCCCTGCTTCATACCCCCAACATAACTCTCTTCACTCACTCTCTTTAATCCATTAACACATACTGACATTCCATTATTACATTCTAAAACTTCATCAGTACTCTCTATATTTACTCCATTATTTTTTAACATCATATTTTCACTTATATTGTCATAATTATCACTCCTACTTACCTCAGAATTGAAATTACCCTTATTATCATCACTAGTCAACACTACTTCTCCCACTATTTGGTCACTGTTATTTATTAATTCATTATCACTGTCACTCACCTGGTTAATGATTTCTTCACTATCATTAACAACATTATTACCACTTACCTGTTTTGGTTTAACCTCTGTACTCTCCTTTAATTGACATCTATCTCTTCTCCACTCCTCGTTTTGTTTTTTCATATCATTGATCATTTGTTCTTGCGAATTTAGTATCTCCTTGCACATCATCATCATCATCTTTATCATTCGCATCTTATTAGATTCACTCAAATCATCGTTACTTACCTCATTATCTGCCACCTGATCGACTTTATTTTTGTTAAATTGATTTGTCTCTCCACCACTTTCTGCTCCCATTATATTATCATCCTTAACATTAGGCCTATTTACTGCCTTATTTACTACTACTATCGCTTCAACGATCTTACCTTTATTACTTGTCACCTCACTATCAATATCATCACTGTGTTTCTTAATTTCTGCGAATATTCCCTCTTCCTGTTCTTCCATTCGTGTTAAACTATCGTCTAACCTACCCCATTCCTCGTCTGTCATTTCACCTACAACCCCTTTAAATTCGCTTTCCCACTCCTTCCATACGAAACCACTATCATTTTCTTGTATCTTAGCCATATTTAAAAGATTTTTATTATAATACCCTTTATACTACTTAATAATTATCATACATATTAATTATTATGCATATTACTTCACAATACCCGCTACAAAATATCAACATCAATATTTCACATTTATCACAACATAACCCCTATCTACGTCTACTTTACGTACACACAAAAATTTTATTTCCTATTTCAAACAACCATTCTGCTCTTCCAGTAGGCCTATATTTTATATAAATTTCTTTATATAAAATTGTCCCAGTTCGGGCGCCAATTGTACTATTATTTTTATTTGATATTAATGAAACCTAAGGGATTTTACTTTTGACTCATTGTTTACTTTCTAAATAATTTCTTCGGGCGCCATCTTGTATTGCCAACTACCAGAAAAACTTACCAAGGTTCGAATCAGCGAACCGGGAGAACAGAATATGGTTGCTGAAATAACAACAATCATTTATTTGTTCATTAATAATTAAATTTTATTAATGCTTTATTATTTTTCATATTTCTTGTACTCCACCCCTTGCAACCTAAATAATTCTTAAGATTTTTTACAAAAGAAAATCGTACAGACAAAACTTGTTAGTGAGTAATAATTGTTTCTATCTTGAATCTCTTATATATGAATTTACTTACTTACTCACAATACAATAACAAGTTCTTAAAATACATTTACTAAGAGAACACAAACCAGCCTTCTTTGTTTAAATACATTCTCACATACACACGCACACACACACAGAGTTACTTTAGAGATCTCATTTTATGTTGAAAATTTTGTTTCCGTCTATTAAAATATTGAATATTTGAATTTCCATTTAAAGTTTTGTTTTATCCTGGTATGTTACTTATCTGTTCATTGAGTCCTGAAGATGTTACCCGCACAACACAGCTAGCGGTTTTCACTGAATCTATTGAGTTTGTATTACTTGTTTCACATTTTGATATAACGGTAATAACTGTATTAACCGTTAAGTGTTTAATTTACATTTTATATATATGTTATTCACATTTTATAGGTTGCGGGCGACTAAAACTTCGCCTAAACCGGCCAGCCGGCGGACGAACAAAACGGCTCGCGTCCGACACTTATAGATGTTGTTTTCCGACTGTCCTTTGTTCTGTCCGTGCAACGAATACTGCCATCGCTGCTACACCCACATTCCAGCATTATATAAGGCGCTGACGTAAGATCGTCCGATGCCGTTGCATAACTTGTTTACACTGTTTTTGTATGTCATTGGTTGACCTTGGCACAGTTCTGCGGTCTGTTGATTTTGTCGTTACAATAATTTTCCTGTATAATATCACAAGCAGTGGTACCACTGTCGCTACCAATAAATATACCTTTGTTTACGTTTTGTCCCAATTATCATAAAAAATGTTATTTGCTTTATTTAAAAATACAAATTTCTTTATTACCCCAAAATAGGCCAAAATGTCCCCTTACAAAGTACTGATTTGCGTTATAATAAATTTTGTCTAATGATTTGCGTTATAATAATTTTTGTTTAATAATTTTGTACTATCATTTTGTCTTATGATTTTTGTTTAATAATTTTGTTCTCATAATCCAACAAAGAAAAGACAAATGTTTGTTATTACAATAAAATAAGATTTTACCACCATAATGTGCTAATTTAATTAATATGCCATTTTACCTTGACCTATTCTCTGTATCGACGAGTTCGTCTAGACAGCCCTGGAATGGTTTTTCTGTAAGTGAATTTAATTATGTGTTATTGAATAAATTGTTTCATTGGGAAGAGTGAAATGGTTTCTACATTTACTTCTAAAAATGTAATGGTGGCCCCTGGACTTTGGATATCTTCTATATAAAGGTAAGTTGGTAAAGCGTAGTATCGTAATAATCTTTATTTTGTTTTTTTTTAATAGTCTTTTTATTTATTTTGTAAAGTTAAAATTGGCGACCCTGCCAGGATGCTTGTATAAAGTTTTATATAAGTTAGGCCTACTTGAGATACAGAGATGGTTTGGGTAAGATGGCATTTATTGTATTATAGTAGAGGTTACATAGGCGGATCCAAGGGGGGGCACGGGGGCACGTCCCCCCCCCGACGGTTCGAAAATACACTGGATAAAATGAATTATGTAGCTAGTGCAATTATGATATTTTCAGTTAGTTAACCCTTTGAAACCCGAATTTTTTACAACAATTACTATATTTTATTTTTTATCGCAATTTTATTTTTAATTTATAATTTTTTATTATATAAAATACGTTCACACCTAATATTTCTAGATCAGAATATTGATAATGAATATGTGTATTTTTGTAAATTATAATTCTATATTAGTATTTGTGCTTATTTTTATTTAGATGTTTTACTTTCCTTATTGATAACACTTATTCTTATTGTATCGAGAGTAAGTAATCGTGTAAAAATTAGATTAGTTTTATAAATGAAATGAAAGTCAAATTTCTAAAGAAAGTTTAAATAGATTAAATAAAAAATTCCTGTTATAAGTTTACTTTATATTATTTCAAAATTGTACAAATACATTATACTTTCTAAAATCAAAATAGGTTGTTTTATTATTTTTCAAATAATAATAATACAATAATAAATAAATTATGTTAAAAAACTAATGTTTTTGTATTTATATTAATATATTTAATTATTTATTTATTTATTTATATTAATTTTTATATCGTTTGATTCAACAGACACTTTGATAGTAAGATTTTTTTCTAACAACACCTCCCCCCCCCCTGGAGAGGAGGGGCCCAAAACTGCCAGAATGTGCCCCCCCCTGAGCAAATTTCTGGATCCGCCCCTGAGAGGTTATAAGAGGTTATGTCAATTTTAATGATTTGTAATGTTAAATTGTGTTAAATTCTAAAAATTTTTATAAAATTTTATTGATATAATTGAAAAAGATGGCAGGTGAGGAAAACGAAATTAGTTTGACTGACTCAGCAATAATGAGTGACTCTGGGGTACATTCGACCTCAGTGTCAACAAAAGAAATGGAGAGGTCAATGGCTGATATAATGAATTTTTTGTGAACCATGTCTAATGATATTCATAATCGTTTTGATAATATTGACGAAAAGTTTGATCAGCGTTTAAATTATATAAGTGAGTCACAAAAACAAATGATCAAACGTTGTGATAATATTATTGAGAAAATGAAAGACCTGACTGAGAAGTGGAAACGAAATACAGGTAAATGTAATGAGAATAAAAATAACCAGGTAATAGAGAATAAGGTAAGTGATTCTGATAGTGAAAATAATAGTGATAACTGTAATAATGATATGTCAAATAATAATGACATAATTAAAGATGTGGTATCAGAGATGTATATTGAATAATGATAGTGATGATGAAGTTGTAGTAGGAGTAGAAATTGGTGATGCGGTAGTAGTTGTTGATGAGTTTGAGCGAGAGTGTGAAGTGAGGTTAGGTGAGAATGAAGTGCAGAGGGCAAATTTTCCCGGTGTTTTAAGTGGAGTAAAGACTCCACATGTGGTTTATGAGGACAAAGGTTCCTCTAGAGATTATGTGTGAGACATAGTGCCTCAGAGTGGTCCCCTAATAATTTGTTGTGATATACCTGGCAAAGCCAGGAGTTGTTTTAGTAATTTTGTGGTGCTCTTTGCATGGAGTGTGGTAGTTCAGGGAGGGTTATGATAGGTATTGTGATGAGAGATGGAGAAAGAGAGAGATAGAGATTTTGTATGCTAATAGAGATTATAAAGAGTTGGTGGAGATTTTAGATATTGAGAGAGTTGATAAAATTGTAGACTTATAGTCCAGGCAAACTAAATTAAAAATACCGTGAACGTGGGCAAAATTGCAACAGAACTTTTTAAATTGATTTTTAATCAGTAATCATTACTGAACAACATATCCAAAGTCAGACAAAATCCGACTACGGGAACACCCCGAAAAACGGATTTCAAAATGGCGGATTGAGTGATGTGTCGTATTAGGTTGTTATTTTTATTACGCTGTGATTTTTTCTGTTTTTATGTAGTTATAGCATTATAAGAACTAATTTAATCCACATGATGAACATGGATCTCTTCATGGCCTCGTTAAGGAAGCTTGTGATCTGTTCCACGATATTACGACTGGCCAAAAACAAATGAAAGACGTAGAACTGTGTGACGCCTTGTCTCAGATTGAGATTGCTTTGGAGACAAAGAAGAATCACTTGCAATCTTCTTCTTCTTCGAGAACAAGTAAACTCTGGTTGGAATACCAGTGAATGATCAGTGTTGTTGATGGAATGGAATAAGTGCATTATATGCCCCATTTATAAAAAAGGTGACAAACTTCAATGTAGAAATTACAGAGGCATTTCGTTGCTGTGCACCTCCTACAAGGTTTTTGCGTACATCTTGAACCAAAGGCTGAGACCCCTCACAGAAAATATAATACGGGAATACCAAGCTGGATTCCGACCTGGAAGGTCTACAATCGACCAACTCTTCTCGGTAAAACAGATGCTAAGATGCGGATGGGAATGTGATATTGATGTGTACCAGATCTTTGTGGACTTCAGGCAAGCATATGACTCTATTAATAGAGACAAACTCTACACCATAATGCATGAATTTGGAATACCAGGCAAGCTGGTAAGATTAACCCAAGTTACTATGCAGCAGACTGAAGCCCAAGTAAAGGTGGATAGCCAACTAACTGAACCCATAAATATTACACGGGGACTAAAGCAGGGAGATGGGTTGGCCCCAACACTATTTAATATTGCATTGGAATATGTAATTAGAGGCTTATCAATAAATAGCTCCAATCTGTTAACAAATAAAACTGTACAGATAGCCGCATATGCAGATGACATTAACATCATGTCAAGACGGATCACGGCAGCTAAAGAAATATTTATAGAGCTTAAAAACAAAGCCAAGGAAGTTGGGCTAGCCATAAATATGGATAAAACAAAAATGCTTATCCAAACAAGAAGGGACCAGGTTCATAACAACATCGAGATAGAGGAGGACACAATTGAGGTGGTGGACAATTTCACGTATCTCGGAGTGAATCTAGCAAAGACTGGATCAGAGGAGCCGGAGATCCAAAGACGGATCACCATGGCTAACAAGGCGTACTTCGCATTGCTGCCATCATTTAGGTCTGGGGATGTGCACAGGGAAACAAAAATGAAAATATATAGGACTGTCATCAGACCGGTGCTATGCTACGGGTGTGAGGCATGGGCAATCACACAGAAAACAGTCGACATAGTAGACACCTTTGAAAGGAAAATCCTCAGACGCATTATAGGCCCAATACAAGAAAATGGCTCATGGAGACTGAGATACAACAACGAACTGTATCAAATATATAAAGAGATACCAGTCTCAAAATTTATAAGAATTCAAAGATTGCGTTGGGCCGGACATGTTATGAGAATGGAGGATGGCAGGAACCCTAAGAGGGCTTTGCTGGGTACATGGGAGGGAACGAGACCTAGAGTTAGACCGAGGAAGAGGTGGGAAGATGGCGTTGCAGAGGACGCGAGAGACATGGGGATAAGAAACTGGAGGAGGGTTGCAGTGGATAGAGTGGATTGGAGGCGGAGATTGGTGGAGGCCAGGGCCCGACTTGGGCTGTAGCGCCATAGGAGAGAGAGAGAGATCAGTGTTGTACGAACCTTGATAACAGCTGACAGGATAGGCTCTTGGGAATTACACTTATATGGTATGCTTGAGATTCTCCCCATAATAGCAGCTGCCGGACATGTAAATTATCTCAAGTCACTCTACCTATACTTGCAGAAAATGTTTCAACTGCCATCTGAAAATGCCAAGGTGCATAAAATGTTTGTGGAAGGTAAATTTGTGATAAGAAGAAGTGACAGATTATGGGGTGGACTTGGATCAGATCTTGTAATAGAAGAAGTGATTATGCGTTCCCTGAAAAGCAGAGGAGGACTAACGAGAGGAAGTGGACTTACCGAAAATCAGAGGGCTACATGGCTGTTTTCTATGCCCGTTTGTTCAATTTACAACTTAGCTATGCAGGAGTATGCTCGGGTTTTTATGCGAACCAGTGAACAACACAAAGAAATGAGAGACAGCAGACAAAAGAGGGACAGGAATGACATAAAAATGCTGGCCAATGTACTAGAATCCATATTCCCGTTTAATTCTGACTGTACTCTACGTAATATTGTTACAGGTGTAACAGCTGAAGAAGAAGTTAATGTTGACGAGTTGCACTTATTTGGTACGAACATCATCTCAGAAATGATAGGGAAGGATGTATTTAGGTATTCTGCTAAAAGGTCGGATAAAGTGAAAAATCTAGGATCTGCTGGCGCTGTCTGTAGTAAAGATGATTTAGATATACAAGTGGATCCAGCACTACTTTTCCAAAGAATGATGACTGTTGCCACTTGTGCTGATATGAATCTTGTTGATATCATGCGTTATGAACTTTGTGCGTACCCTGCAGCATATTTGAATCACAAAGCCTGATGAGGAAAGCAGACAAATCGCAGTTAGCAGAAGCAATAGTCAAATACACCAAACATTTTAATAATGAAGAATCTGACAACGTGGAAAGTACGGAAAGGTACATTTTGTATGGAGGATCTCTCTTACATCGAATTTCGTGGTGCAACAATGACACATACGAAAACATTGCGATGTCGTACATTGATTTTACCCTTAAAACATATGGAAAAGCTGTCGTTGTTTTTGATGGCTACATTGGGTCCCCTACAATCAAGGATGCGGCTCACAGACGACGGTACACAAAGATCAGTAGAGATGTTAATTTTAGCCCATGCATGAAGTTTGTCGGCAAAAAGGAACAGTTCCTAGCGAATGGAAAGAACAAGCAAGCCATAATTGCCCTCATTGGTGACTTGCTGAAGAAACGAGGATGTACTGTTCATAACGCAGACGGGGATGCTGACGTGGACATTGTTCGTGCCACAGTCTCATCTTCAGAACGTGTTCATACCACTGTGATAGGGGAAGACGCTGATCTGCTGATTCTGCTTCTTTACCATGCAAAGGATAATGGGTTCAAGCTGTACTATCGTAGTGACGTAAGACGTGGATCAACTCCAAATCCAGTGTATGATATCCTCAACATGCAATATCTATTAGGTCGTGAAAGCTGCAACTTGCTTATGTTTCTGCATGCTTTCACGGGCTGCGATACCACATCCAGAATTTTTTCAATTGGGAAATCCTCAGCATTTGTCAAACTGATGAAGGAGACAGAGCTCCGCTCTGTTGCAAAAATATTTTGTTCTGATTCATGCCTACATTCAGATATCACTGTCGCTGATAGAAAAGCAATGCTTCTTTTGTACGACTGCCGGTCACTGGAATGCACAGACAAACTGTGCCACCAAATGTTAGTAGTGAAGGTAACTACAGCAAAATCATTTGTTACACTGGAACGTCTGCCTCCGACCGATTCTTCAACAAAATCTCATAGCTATCGAACGTACTTACAAATATATATCTGGAAAGATACTAAAGAAAGAATCAAGCCAGAAGAATGGGGTTGGTATGTAAAAAATAACTCGTACTACCCAATACTCTGCGACTTACCACCAGTTCCAGATTATTTACTCAATATGATACGATGTTCCTGCACAAAAAACTGCGCTACATTATGATGCGGATGCAAGCGTAATGGCCTGCCCTGTTCAACAGCTTGTGGAACATGCCAAATCAATGGATGTGAAAACAACAACAGCTATGAATATGATGAAAGTGATGAAAACGATTAATTAAAGTTTTTTTGCTAAAACATTTCTGAAATTAAATGAACTTTTAAGCAACAATTTAAGATATGTACTGTTTAAGATATGTATATTGTTTAAGATATGTCCTGTATACGATGTGCACTCTTTAAAATGTGCTGTTTGAGATGTGTACTGTTTAAATATGTTTAAAATATTGTGAAAATAAAACTATATTTCCACACAAAAACGTGCATTACATTGCCTTTGCCTTAATTTGAGAAAAACTACTCCGCCATTTTGAAATCCGTTTTTCGGCGTGTTCCCGTAGTCGGATTTTGTCTGATTTTGGATATGTTGTTCAGCAATGATTACTGATTAAAAATCAATTCAAAAAGCTTCTGTTGCAATTTTGCCCACGTTCATTCACCCATTGCCTGGACTATTACCTAGTAATGAGACTGGTGTAGTACATGATGACAATGTTGATGATATTGTAACTTACCTGATTGTGACAAATAATCCCAAGGGCTACTTGACTATACACAATGTTGATTAGATATATGATGTAATACTATGGAGTAATTCTGTTGGGTATTATGGTATAGTGGATAAAACAAATTTAAACGGTCATTATATTGAAAGAGATAATATAATGTATTTAAACAAAAATGGAACGTGGATGCACAGTATAAGACTAATTTATGATGATGGGGGTTAAACACATATTGTTGATGAACTTTTAATTATTTGAGTTTAATGGTGTTAATACTTGGCTTGATAATATAATGATTTTGGGAGAACAATGACATTTTATGTGAAGCATATTGTATATAAATTTGTATTGGGGTTGAATGTGTTATGTATTAGGTAATGTTATTGTTATGATAAGGTATCTGAGGATACACTTTGTTGTGTGTATATTGCATGTTGTATAGTAATGTTTATAATTTTGACTGAGTTTATTATAATAATGATAATTGATTTTACTTCCATATTCCTCAAGGAATGGAAGTATGGTGATGGCAAAAAAAATCGTGTTCGAGATTATTGCAGATTCTGATTCTACTACACTCAAAACATGAAAAAAAAGTCGTTTTCCGAAAAGTGTCTGTGTGTCTGTAGATTTTTTTTCTATGGCAAACGATAACTGCCGCAAATTCAAACAGAATCAAATAATTGTTTGCATACAGCCCTGATTTGTAGAGTACTCACGACCTATTGTTTTTGGTGAAGATCGGTTGAGGGAAAGGGGTAGTTTGCAAGATTATTTAAAGTTTGTATTCTAGAACATTAAAATTATGAGATCTCAATAAAAGGGGGGTAATCAGAGAGTGTGTGTTAGAGTATAAAGAAAAAGGGGGAGGGAGTATAAAGTACTGATTTGCACACAAAACTGTTACATAATATAATTTTTCTTTGTCTATTAAATTTTGTTTTATCAACATTAAAAAGAGATTCATAAAATGTTCAATAAAAGAAAATATGAAATTGACATGAACATGTGTTAGTTAATTAATACGCCATTCTGCCCATAACCTTATCTCTGTATCGACGAGTTCGTCTAGATGGCCCTGGAATAGTTTTTCTTTAAGTGAATTTAATTATATGTGTTATTGAATAATTGTTTCATTGGGAAGAGTGAAATGGTTTCTACATTTACTCCTAAAAACGTAGTGGCGGCCCGTGGACTTTGGGAATCTTCTGTATAAAGGTAAGTTGGTAAAGCGTAGTATCGTAATAATCGGGGTAAGTGTCTTCTTGTTTATTTTGTAAAGTTACAATCTTTGCCCTTCATACTCACCCATGGGCAGGGTCGCCAATTGTAACTGTTAAAATAAACAAGAAAATTTATACCCCGATTACTACGATATTATTACGACTTACCCACTTACCTTTATACAGAAGATTCCCAAAGTCCCTAGGGCCGCCACTACATTTTTACGCAGGAAATGTAGAAACCATTCACTCTCCCCAAAGAAATAATTTAGAAAATAAATAAAACTCTTCTATAAAAAATATTCCAGGGCCGTCTATACAAACTCGTCGATACAGAGATAAGGTTATGGGCAGAATGGCGTATTAATGAACTAACACATGTTCATGACAATATCATATTTTCTATTATTACACATATTATGCATTTTTTAACTTTTAAATGTTACTAAAACCGAAATTTAATAAACAGAAAGTTATAATATACCAAAAGTTTATTTGCAAATCAGTACTTTATACTCTCTCTCTCTCTCTCTCTCTCACACACACACACACACACATTACCCCCCTTTTATAATATTTGTTAATGATCTCATCATTTTAATATTTGTTAATGTTTTAGCATACCAACTTTATATAATTTTGATTGTTTTTTTGTCCTTTTTTAGATTACTTATCTGGCACGTGGTCCCAGTTGTTGCACATTCCATTAAAAGTCCATTTTTTGTTGAAACACCAAAATAATGTTTTTCAAACTGTTATATCATCATCACTGCCACTAATTCTTGGTTTTAAAAAGTTTTTCACTGTTCCATTACATTTTTTAAATGCACTTGGGTAGGCCTACCGTAACTGCCAGCGGGCACTAAAAGAACACGTGTGTCCTGTATGCTGGACGACTGGAGACTGGGCGAGCTTAGCAGTGTGGGTACGCTAATTCTGTTTTTTCTGCGCCTTTGATGCTGAAAATTGCATTTTACTTTTTCTCCCCACTTCGTTGGTAGACTGACTGTGTCGTTGGAAACACGTGCTGTTTGTATGATTCACTGGTTAACAACAGAATCACTTGTTACATCCTTTTACCTTATATGGACATCGCATGCCCCCACCTCTACAATCCTGACCAGACCCGTTTCATTACAATAAAACAGTAACTTGTTACCCAAATTTTGTCCCGTTACAAATGATTGTAGGAATTGACTCATAAATGTGTACGTACGCGTATATGTCATTTTAATGTATTACTTCCATGTTCTATAAGGAAATGGAAGGATGGTAATGGCGGAAAAAAACGTGTTCTAGATAACAGCTGATTCTGATTGTACTATCCTCAAAACATGAAAAAAGTCATTTTTCAAAAAGTGTCTTGTGTGTGTGTCTGTCTGTGTGTAGAATTGGTTATATGGCAAACGATAACAGCTGCAAATTCAAACAGAATCAAATAATTTTTTGCATACATTCCGAATTGTAGAGGACTCAATGCCTATTGATTGTGGTAAAGATTGGTTAAGACAAAGGGGTAGTTTACCTGCAACATTTTATGTTTTTACAAGGGTAATTTTGTCTATGATGTACGATAACTGCCGCACATCAAACAGAATCAAATAATTTTTTGCATCTGTTCCTGATTTGTAAAGGACTCAAGGCCTGTTGATTTTGGTGAAGATCGGTTAAGTGTAAGGGGTAGTTTACCTGCAACATTTTATGTTTTAACAAGAGTAAAGTACTTAATTTTGATAAATAAAGTATCCTGATAAGAAGATCATAATAATCCAATGTAGAAACGTAGATGTAATATCTATAAATGAAGAGACTAGTTGAAAGGGGTGGGGGTAATTTTTTATAAATGAAAATTGTAGTTGGAGCGGGAGGGGATTATTTTTTATATGTGTACTACGTTGTCGGCAACAAAGAAGTAGTTTGTTGTTAAAATTCCTTCCCGGGCTGTTTGGCCGTAGTCCAATGTTTTCTGCAAAACCAGACGTTTCGGCAATGCCATCGACTGCCATCAGTGAAAATTGACTGCGATAATGTGAGGTGGTATATGTTAGTGACCACAGTACTGTGGTTAAGGCTGAAGAAAGAAGTAGTTTATATAGAAATATTTCATTTCGAAAATGATTTTAAATATAAATCTTAAAACATGGAAGTCATGTATGGTTCTCCATACCGTTATTTAGATTTTGGTTTACAAACGTCTTTAATCACGTAACTCAAGAAAATTAACTGCTTAGTATTTTCTGTTTGGTATTGAATATTATGGTTTCTGTATCACATCATAGCCTTGCAAAACAAATTTGAGTAATAAAATTAATTTCTGTAAATTATTAAATTATGATTACCTTAACTGCATAAAAAAATGTGTTAGTTTTTTATGTAGCTTTCTTCTTATTTGAAAAATCAGATTTGATCAGTTAGGTGCAGGTTGAGAACCATGTGGTTAATTGCTTTAATTCCAGTATTTTGTGTTGTTGAAATCTTGTATAAAGCTGGAGGTTGTAGGACATAAAATTTGATTTTGTAACAAATTAACACATTTTTTTTTATAAATGTGTTTTTTTTTTATTCCACATTGTATTCTAATAATAGTGACACCAGCATTAGAACATTTTCTCTTTTTCTAATGGCCATCCCACATTTAAGTTACAGCATTGGTTAAATGGGCCACACTGTTGTCAGACTTCCGTATGTGGCGATAGTGGATTCCACACATTGAAGGCCTTTGAAGTAAACGTCACCTGATTAAGACGTCGATTTACTGCTACAGGGAGTGAACCTTTTTCAATGAGGGACTACAAATTATTAGCGTTTTATTTATGGTGTAAATATTCATATGTCAACAGTAACTTGAGGTAGTATCACTCAGTTCTTTATATGAAAATAACATGAAATTAATCACCAAAAAAGAGCTGTACTTATAACTGGAGGTGTTGTTATACAGGGTTCGCCAGTGAAGCGGGAAAATTAAAAGTACCCAATTTTTTCATGAAACATTTATTATCAGAATTTTTTTTACAGATTTGAGTTGAGTAAAGTATGCCACTATTTTACTTTTTAAAAATAACGCCGCTCAAGTGAGAACCATTTCTGTGTAAACATTCATCTAATCTTGACTAAAAATTTTCCATCACTCGACGAAGCAGGTCAGGTTGAATCCATGCAATTTCCTGTCTGATATTCGTTTTTAATTCCGGTATGGTGTGCGGTCTATCAATGTACACCCTGCTCTTCAGAAATCCCCAAAGAAAAAAGTCGCATGCGGACAAATCTGGGGATCTTGCAGGTCACGAGATGTCGCCACTTCTGGATATGAGTCCATCCGGGAAGAGTTCTCTTAAAGCAGCCATGGACACACGAGCAGTATGACTTGTGGCCCCATCCTGCTGAAAAAAATTAATTTCCGGAAACTTAGGGAGCTGTTGCATCAAAAATTTTCTGACCATGTGTGTGCAGCGGTCTGCATTGACAGTTGTGGTGTTTCCTCTATCGTCTTGAAAAAAATATGGCCCAATAATGCCAGATGATGAAACTGCACACCACACCATAACTTTCGGACTATGTAATGGCTTTTCATTCAACTCACATGGGTTTTCGTCATTCCAATATCGACTATTTTGTTTGTTTACTTATCCATTCAAATGAAAATGTGCTTCATCTGACATAAACATGCGGTGAATAAAGTTTTCATCATCATTTACACGTCGCAATATTTCTTCGCTGAAAATCCTGCGAGCCAGCATATCGCCATCTTTCAACTCCTGGATTACTTGAATTTTGTAAGGATGAAAAGATAAGTCTTTATGCAAAATTCGTAGTAACGATGTGTCACTAATGTTTAGTGCGGATGCATGTTTCATTGCAGAACGGTTGTGGACTACGCGTCAATGCTACTCGACCTCTTTCAATGTTTCGTCTGTTCTTACAGACCTTGTTGCTCCTCTATGCTTTAAGTTTAATGTGGAACCAGTTTCTTCAAACTTTTTCACCCATGACATAATTGCATGAGCGGACGGCACTCTTTCATGTCGTGGAATATTGAAATGATTACGAAACAATCGTTGTACAGAAGTCACACAGTCACCATTCTTATAAAACGATTTTACGCAGAAAGCACGCTGTGCACCGCACCACTGCTCCATGTTTAACAAATGGCATTAAATGTAAAACAACAATCGAAAACCTCCACACCCTCTCGTGAGCAGAAAATGAACTATTGGACTTTCAAAATTTTCCGCTTCACTGGCGGACCCTGTATTATCTAATGAATAAGTGGTGTGGACAATCAATATAATATATAATATAATTATGTTATATTATGTAATATAATAATGCTGAATTGTGAACCTCCAAAAAATGTTATTCTTTAAAAAAATTAAAATACGTGACGTCAAAAGTTACACACACACACACACTCATGCAATACTATAGTAATATAATGTGAAATATGAAATATATAAAAGTAATGTAAGACAACACGATTTAAAACCAAATTGGAAGCTTTGTTATATTTGCAATTTGTGTCAGAGAGTAGTGAGTGAACAAAGTATAATTTGTTACAGTACCTTACAAAAGGAATACAAAGGGAAGTGAAAGTTTTGTCCAGGGGAGTCCACGAGCAGTAAAATATTAAGATGTAAACAAAACATTTGTTGCCAAACACTTAGGTTCTTTTTGTCAAGATATTTCATGTTATGGATCAGTGGATTTCTATGAGATCGATACTTCAAACTCAGTTTCTATCGACTCACAAAGAAGTGAATTCGAAAGAGAATTGTTTCTCAAGGAAAGCTAATAACTATAAAAAACACCCTAATATTACGTAGAAGTGTGAGTGAAACGAAATCCAACCAGAGGATCAGTTAGTAAAGTGGTAATGAAAAATTTTTAATATAGAGTGTAGCGACCAATGAGAAATTGAATCAGAGAGTAGGAGTTAATTTAATGGAAGCACATGTTATCTGTTTTGCTCTGCAGTTACAAAGTACGTACGTGTAGTGCTTCTAACATAAGAGCATAAAGCTAACAATCTGTAAATTATATCAATTACCAAAATTATATAGGTGCTAAATTAAATAAATATACGAAGAATTCTCATGAAATTAGTACCTAATAAAAACACGTAAAATCTGTGCAATATGTTATATGTAATAAAAACTTTAAGTCATCAACATTTGCATATAGGCCTGAATACAAAAAAGTTTTTTGTATTTCAACTTACATTATTTACTGTCGGTGGAGTCCAGAGGCTTCATGCCTTCCATGAATTTCTGCATCCCTGATGTTGATGGTCTGGCCATTGTTGATGTTTCTGAAGCTTGAGATGACGGAGATTCGGAAGATGAAGATGATGATGTGAGTCTAATGATAAGGACTTCAACGTCATCCTGCAGACAATCAACTTCCCACATATTATCTTCTACTTTCCTAACGTGTTTTACGTAATTACTCCAATTTTGGGGGCTAACTTTTTGGTATCCTTTGTAGCGGGGCATTTTTGGGGCCTACCTGAGACAATGTAAAGAAGTTTATATTTTATTGATAATAAATAACATATTTTGTATTTTTTTTATAAATAAATAATAATAACTTTATCCCTTGTTGAGTGATAGGGACAGAAATTATAGAACGGTAAATTTATTATTTGGAGCGATCGAGACGATGGCAGCATTGTTTGAGACGGTGAAGACCATATGATTCAACAATATTCATATAAACAGTTTTAATAACCGGCAACTGTACCAAACTCAGTTCAAGGACAATGACGAACACGTTATGTAACAGTAAACACGTTACACAACCAGACATCAGGCGATGCGTTGCGTCAGCAAATTATATAACGATGTGTGTCACCAGTTCTGTCAACAAGCCAAAAACAGTCCACTGGCGAACGAATACAAAATATAAACCAATCAGAATTGAAAGAACAACGGCGACTTCATAAAATAGCGCCAGTGGCTAAGTCCCAGTATAAAATTAGTCAGTGAACCGGCCGGTCACAGATATAGGTTCCGGAACGCAAATCGGGCGCCCGTATATAGCAATTGGTTTCAAAATGTGAACTTTCCATAAAAAATAAACAGTTTTATAGAGTTACAGTTCCGGAGAGTGAATAAAATAAGAAAATGTGCGGAATCGAAACGAAATACGTGGTAGAGACGGACTCATCAAGATCTTTGGCAGATAAGTAACCAACATTGGTTAAATCTAAAACCTTTTGAAAGCAAATTTTGAGAATGTTTAACAAAGAACTGGCAGCCTAAAAATAAAATTAAATTAATGAATCAATTAAACATGGGAGGGGAATAGAAATGTAGAGAGAGAGAGAGAGAGAGCGAATATAGAAATTTAAAAGAAGTGCTGGTTTGTGAAGATATATAATCATTAAATGTAATTATTGGTGAAATATAATCAAAGAAATATAATTAATAAATAAGACCAAATTAATAATGAAAAAGATGTAAGAAAAATAATTTTAATGACATTCATTTCACGAGTTCATAGTTAAGTTGGCAATAGTATGTAAGTGTAGGAAAAGAAGTTTTATTTTTTGTTGTTGTGTGTATTAAAGAATAAATAAACCTTAGGTTCATTGCCAATATGAATTAAATTAATTATTACAAATAAACCATTCTGTTCTCCTAGTTCGCTGAAAAGAACCCTCATAAATTATTTTCTTGCAGTTTGCAAGATGGCGCCCGAGAAATATACAATGTTTGTTAGTGAATTTTATGTGATACAAAAGGTAAGTAGCTTCACATTTGGCGCCCGAACAGGGACGATTTATATAATAATATTATATAAATATAGGCCCACTGGGAAAGCAGAATGGTTGTTTAAGGTAAAATAAATTTTTTTGCATACGTAAAATAGACGTATAGAATAAGGTTATGTCATGTTTTGTAGTATGAGTGAGCAGAACATTTTTTTTTCTTTTCTCAATAATAATTATGTATGACAAAATAATATTGTGCTAAGAAATATATATAAAAAAATTTTTTTTAAGTAAAATGGCAGACAATCATGAAACTGTCAGCGTCACTGACAGTGTAGATGAAAGCCAGATAAGCATAACTGAATCTCAAATCATGCATGAAGGTGTTCACTCAACACCAGTCATGAACAAAACGGCTGAAGATAATGATTTAATCAAGATGATGAAATTGCTGTTTAATGAACAGAAAAACGAAATCAATGAAAAGTTCGATATTCAAAAGAATAGTCTTGAGGAGTTAAAACATCAGAATAAAGAGTTGAAAAGTGAGATACAAGAAATTAATAAGCATTGTGAAAATACCAAAGTAGAATTTACTAATAAAATCAGTCAAGTAGAAACCAAGTTAGATGATTCAATACAAAAGACAGATGTTAAATTTAGTGAAATAGATAGTCAGATAGTTAGAGTTGAGAAGCAAATCAATGAAAATAACGAAATATTAATAAATTCAATGAATGAGTATAACAATGACATAGAATCTAAAATTATTAAATGTAATATTGAAACTGAATGTAAGTTGAGTAGTGTAGTAATGACAGTTGAAAAATTTAGTCAGAATATTGATGAACACCAAAATAAGATAGACTCAAAAATATATGAAATTGAAAGTAATTATAAGACGGAGATACAAGCAGTAAATGAATCTATTGAAATAATAGCAAAAAATAATGTACAGTCTGAATATAGTAATGATAAAAAATTGTATTCACTTGAACAAAATATTAGTAATATGCGAGATGAATTAAGTTTAGTGAAAAATCAAAATGTAAACAATGTTATTGAACGAGTATTTATGACACGAGATACAAATAATGAAATAGAATTAGAAACTTTCAATTGTGACAATCGTAGAGTACACCCAATGCAATTTTTAAATAGGGTTAGGGAATTTAATCGGTTTAATAATAGTAGCTGGGAGGTTAAGTTGTTGAAGATTATCAAATGTTTCAAAGGTAGTGCCGAGATATGGTCGGAAGTACACCATACCGAATGGGAAAGTTATGAAGATTTTGAGATAGCTTTCCGCAACAAATATTGGTCAGAAGAAGACCAAGAAATACTAAGAAGTAAAATAATGGGTAATGGGAATTTTGGTAGGATTAGTAACCACCTAACCATATATGTGATGACCATTTATAACGAAGCAAAGTATTTAGAACCGCCGTTGCCATTCCGATCATTTGTACGACATATTAGCAAACACCTGCCCAGAGAGGTGCAAATAACTTTAATGACTAGAGAGATTACCAATATAAGTGAGTTAGAAAACATGTTAGATGTATTACAGAATATAGGGGAACGCGACATGGGACGACGTCCAAACACACCAGTAGTACCACACCGTAATAATAATAATAATAATAATTTTTTCCATCATAACAGGGGTACACAGAATTTTCATAGAGGAGCGCGGGGAGGAAGTTTCGATAATAGGGGCGAGAGTTGGAGGTGTAGAGCCTGTGAAATTGATAACTATGCTAATAGAACGAATTGTTTTAGATGTCATCGAACCAGGGAGTGCGCCAGAAATGAGAGGACAAACCCACCACCAAATCAACAGTCGAGAGGAGGAGAATTTTATAGAGGAGCGCCTCGAGGAGGAGGAAATCATAATAGAGGTAGAGGAGGAAATCATCAAGCTGTGGCAGGTCCATCCACGGAAAACTGAGGAAGACAATGGGGAAGCGGACCCAGCCATTGTCAACGGAGGACCGGGTCCAAGTAATTAACGAATACACAAACAACGTCATCAAGGTGGATATGGCAAAAGAGTTGTTAGAAGAAGAGGAGAACAAGGTGGGGGAACACAGAACAGGATTGACTGAGGTGACGATTAACATTGAAGGTAAGAATTATAAAACTTTAATTGATACCGGTAGCGAGATATCAGTGATTTCTGAAAATGTCATGGGTGAATTAAAAGAGTTAAACAAGAATATACCGTCATTACCAGTTGCAGGGGTTACAGTAGTGGGGGTAACTGGGGTGAGAAGTAAAAGAATAACCAGACAAGTACAATTAAATATTTTAATAAATGAAGTAGAATTTGAAAACACTTTCCTAGTAGTTAAAGGGTTAAGTCTAGAGGTAATATTGGGAAATGATTTTTTGGAAAGAAACGGAGCAGTAATAGATTTTAATAAACAAATAGTAAAATTTGAGAAGGGGAATAAACCAGTCAGAATAGAGTTTAAGAAAGTAGTAAATGAAGCTAAAGTCACTGGAATAAAAATGTTACATAAACAGATAAGTGATAGGGAAATAGAAACTAAAATAAATATATGTCTAGAGAGTGATGGTGTAGAAAGTGAGGAGAGAGAGATGCATGAGCGTAATGAGAGTGTGTGGGCAAATAGAGCCGATAAATTTTTCAATGAAAATACAATTGTAGGAAGTACTCGGCGAGAGGAGCTGTGGGCAGTTGTGGAGCAGTACAGAGGGGTGTTTGATGAATCACCAGGGAAAGCGAAGGACTACATCTGTGAGTTGAAAGTTCGGGACCACGCACCATACATGCAGAGAAGCTACCCGGTGCCGTTTTCGAAGAGGAGGGCCGTACAGGAGGAATTAGACCGGATGATGCAAGGAGGCATAATTGAACGCTCAGTATCACCTTATTCAAACCCTTTGGTGGTAGTGATAAAGAAGGATGGCAAGATGGCGCCCGACAAATATACAATGTTTGTTAGTGACTTTTATGTGAAGGTAAGTAGCTTCACATTTGGCGCCCGAACAGGGACAGGGGGATCCTCCCCCGTTTTCGGGCGGTCACGATCTTACCAGTCCTGGCCGTGGAATTCGGAACTCGGAGGCGGGCCATGGTTGGCGGATCTTCCTTCGGGCGGTGAAAACAACGATGGTCCGGCTCCACCAAAATTGGTATAAAGTAGAGAAATCTAACTGCACATTTGAACGGGGAGGGGGACCCCACAGGTACGTGACATAAATTATTTTCTTATACACTCCCGGTGCAGCGGTTTTGGTGTGCCTGTCACGTGCCTGCACTGCCTTAGAGTGTTTGTAAATAATGGAGGCTGCATTTAAGTAAAAGGCAGTGCATTCTATTTACATTTTTTTAGTGTCAAGGGCAAAATTAAAATGGAGCCTTTGACAATATTTTCTGTTTGGCCCGAAACGACGAGTTTTGGGGCAAGACGTATTGGCGCACGGTGGAAGGCGGGGTAGAAGAAATGGTAGGAGAGAGGGGGTAGTGTGTTTTAGAGGGGGGACGTGAATTCACGTAGTATATCTACCGGGTTCCGATGCGTTTTGCAGCAAGACCCGGCATTTCAGGCGATGTGTTGCATCAGCAAATTATATTATGACAATAGAGTCAGCCTCCTATAAAAAAAAAAAAAAAAAAAAAAAAAAAAAAAAAAAAAAAAACCCCAACATAATTTTGGATGTGTATAATTCTAAATTTAAGATAAAAATGTTTTTTCTCTTCTAAATTTTTAGCATTAGGTGACCAAATATAATTGTTAGATTTTAGTATTAGTGGGTGTAGGAACGTTTTGAAGAAATGTGTAGTAATATAAGAACTTGTTACCAATACAAGATGTGGGGATAATTTTGGGGGGTAGTTTGGTGCTCAATGAAGTGACATAACAGTGTAGTGTGGAACTGCTATGGGGGGAGGTTGTAGATTTTGTATTTAATATTTTATGTTAACAATGGTTAAGCTTCCATATAAAGTGGGTTAAAACCCCATCTAAATTAATATTGTCATTTAAATATAAATTCGTAAATTTAATTTTACTTTTGATTCCCCACCTTTTCGGGCGGTCACGGCCTCACCGAACCCTGACCGTGGAATTGGTTTAGCTTTAACAGCTATGGTTGGGGCACATTACGATTGCGCGCTGCCTTAACTGGCCATAGCTGTTATCGTTGTAAAGGTGCATTTTGAAATTGATGGGGGGTAATAAAAGGGGAATCACCAAACTATGGAACAGCGGCTGCCACTCTGTTCGAGAAGGAACAGCAGAGCCAGGTGGTAGATCCGTTTAAGGGTGTATAATTATTAACGAGAACATGTTGATGTTCAACAATTTTAAACTTAACAGCGGAAGCAGAGACACGGAGAGGAAAAAACCCTTCTCCAAAATATACAGTCTCTGTGGAAGCGAAAAGGCGCCACAGTCTTCCATAATTCTGAAATAGTGTGTGTGGCTGGGAGGTTATCCAAGGGGATAACGTATTAAAAATTTGATATATTTTAATTAATAATGATGATTTGCTACTCAATAATTTTGTTTGAATTTAAGAATTGGATGCACTAAATACTTCTTATATTGTGTTATTGTGTCTTATTGTGTTGTTTGCATTTAGTATGTTAGGAATAAGTATTATAAAAATATAATAATATGTTTTCAATGTGTTTACAGATTTTAAAATAAAATGAAAAATAGTTGTAATAAGTAAAATTTTCAATAGGTTGTAAAAGATAGAAGTGGGTGATAGTAATTGTTTGAATAAAATGTTTGAGTCAATTCAAGTTGAATTTTGTGGGACATAGATCTGTCCAAATCGAAGTAAAAGTTAAAGTAATAGTGGAAAGGAAAATAATGCAATGTTGTTTTGAGTTAATGTATGTTATAGAATTTTGAGAAATAAGTGGAGACACAGTAGAAATGGAGATTTTATGTAGAGTTTGGAGCGATATATTGTTTATTTGTTGATGTTAATTTGTTGTAATTGTAGTGAGGTTATGAGATTGAGATTTTTTGGGGATGGTAATGTTGTAGTAGTGGTAGTGTATTTGGGGAGTCCGCAACAAGGGTTGGGACGGGATAGGGACCGATTGGCGCCGGAAAGGGTTACCTAGGGTGAGTCCAGGGACCAACATAAGGGAATGAGTTTTGGGAAGGAAACACGTATCCTATGTACAAAGGGTTAGAGAGTATTTTTTTTTATATAAGAGTAGAGGGTGGCGATTGGAGTTAAAATAGTAAGTAGTTAGAGGTAGATAAGGGTTAGTAAAATTTTGATAGAGGGGTGTCATACTAGTTAAAGATTTTGTAAGGGAGCATTAGAGTAATAAAAGGGGTAAGATTATGAGTAAATGCCAAATGGATGAAGTAAATTATAATGAAATAATGAATAACGTAGAATCACCCAAAGTAATGAAATGGAATAATGATGGCCATAATTGAAAAAAAAAAAAAATTAAAATAAAATAAAATAATTTTTGTAATTTTGAGAAACGAATTAATAAGAGTAAATCAAGTTTGAAAGTAATTTTTTGATTTTATATGTCAATTTAATGATGTAAAGTGTGTAACATTTTAATTGTAAGTTGTTTATTTTAAAATGAATTATTAATGTACTGTGTTTTCTTATGTTAAGTTATGTTAGGTATTCTGATATATACATGTTAGTAATAAGTGAGTAAAAACAAAACCAGTGCTTCTTAGCGCAAACCAGCACCGCTAGGGGGGAACAGATCAGTTGGGGATATGGTGTTGTATAAGGCCACTATTTAATATTTTGATTTGTTGTTTCAGTGTTTGGTGATGCTGTGGCGGCGGACCTGAGCTGGCCTGCGCGTCAGAGCAGGGGCGTTGAGTATCTGTCTGACTCTACGGTGTTGGGATCTCGAGAGAGAAGTCCAGTATTGTCATGCAGATGCAGTCACAGTCACCGGACCAAGGGTGAGTTGATTATTCTTTTTTGTAAACCATACAGGGGGTTGTGGCGACATATCCTGGCTGATCCCTTTAGCAAGTATGAATGTGTCAATGAGATTTTTTATGCTTCGGCATAAAATATCTCATTGAGGGGGTATTGTAGCGGGGCATTTTTGGGGCCTACCTGAGACAATGTAAAGAAGTTTATATTTTATTGATAATAAATAACATATTTTGTATTTTTTTTATAAATAAATAATAATAACTTTATCCCTTGTTGAGTGATAGGGACAGAAATTATAGAACGGTAAATTTATTATTTGGAGCGATCGAGACGATGGCAGCATTGTTTGAGACGGTGAAGACCATATGATTCAACAATATTCATATAAACAGTTTTAATAACCGGCAACTGTACCAAACTCAGTTCAAGGACAATGACGAACACGTTATGTAACAGTAAACACGTTACACAACCAGACATCAGGCGATGCGTTGCGTCAGCAAATTATATAACGATGTGTGTCACCAGTTCTGTCAACAAGCCAAAAACAGTCCACTGGCGAACGAATACAAAATATAAACCAATCAGAATTGAAAGAACAACGGCGACTTCATAAAATAGCGCCAGTGGCTAAGTCCCAGTATAAAATTAGTCAGTGAACCGGCCGGTCACAGATATAGGTTCCGGAACGCAAATCGGGCGCCCGTATATAGCAATTGGTTTCAAAATGTGAACTTTCCATAAAAAATAAACAGTTTTATAGAGTTACAGTTCCGGAGAGTGAATAAAATAAGAAAATGTGCGGAATCGAAACGAAATACGTGGTAGAGACGGACTCATCAAGATCTTTGGCAGATAAGTAACCAACATTGGTTAAATCTAAAACCTTTTGAAAGCAAATTTTGAGAATGTTTAACAAAGAACTGGCAGCCTAAAAATAAAATTAAATTAATGAATCAATTAAACATGGGAGGGGAATAGAAATGTAGAGAGAGAGAGAGAGAGAGCGAATATAGAAATTTAAAAGAAGTGCTGGTTTGTGAAGATATATAATCATTAAATGTAATTATTGGTGAAATATAATCAAAGAAATATAATTAATAAATAAGACCAAATTAATAATGAAAAAGATGTAAGAAAAATAATTTTAATGACATTCATTTCACGAGTTCATAGTTAAGTTGGCAATAGTATGTAAGTGTAGGAAAAGAAGTTTTATTTTTTGTTGTTGTGTGTATTAAAGAATAAATAAACCTTAGGTTCATTGCCAATATGAATTAAATTAATTATTACAAATAAACCATTCTGTTCTCCTAGTTCGCTGAAAAGAACCCTCATAAATTATTTTCTTGCAGTTGGCAAGATGGCGCCCGAGAAATATACAATGTTTGTTAGTGAATTTTATGTGATACAAAAGGTAAGTAGCTTCACACCTTCAGATATCAATCCTTTTACGTCGTCTCGCCTGAAAGTTCTTTGTGTGTCTTTACATGGTGTTTAACTTGAGACCACACCATTTCTATTGCATTCAACTCGCAGTGGTATGGTTGAAGCCTCAGAATCTCAATTCCGACGTCATTTTCCTTCTCATCTATTATGTATTTTTCATACCTTGGCCTATGTTCTCGAACCAGACGCAGCATTTCTCTTTTTAGGCAATCCTCTTCACAAGAGATATTGTGTAAATCCAGCCAATTCTTGATGTCGCCTTTCCGCCAAGATGTTGTAGGTATCTGTTCTAAATATCTTGAATGGTATTTTGCATTGTCCAGTACAACAACTGAGTTTCGTGGACAGTTTGGAACTAGTTGTTCCATAAACCACTTCTCATAGGTTTCACCATCCATTTCTTCATGTTCATTCTTAAAAAGGATCATGTTGTTTGTGTTTTTCTTAAAAAGGAAAGTTAGTTCTGTGCCATTGATGAAGCCATCTTTGCTACCTGCATGAACTAATGCAAATCTGGGTCCACGGGAAACCGTAGCTTTCAGTCCTGTCGTTAGTCCTTCCATGAAGGCTTGGTGAACACCCTTTATATTTTTGTCCTTCCAAATTTTCTTAGTGGTTTGTCCAACATTTATTCATGATTCATCAGTATAGATGATTTTCTTTTTGGGTGTTTCTTACGTTTCGTATGTAGTCATGTCTCCATCTGGTGATGTCATTTCGTTCAAACAACAAACTGTTATTACCTCTCGTTTCATACACAAAGCCTATTTCATGAAGTAGTGTATGTAAAGTGGTCCTTGAAATTTGTGGCAAATTTTCTTCATCATTCATAATTTTGACTATAGCATTCAGACTTGGAGGTAAATTATCTCTGTAAAACTGGTGAATTTTTTGTCTCAAAATGGATATATAAAAGTCATCATACTTAAATCTTCTTGCGCTGACGTAAGGTTTACTTAATTTTCTTGTTTTTGATGGAGACTTCAGTTGACTCTGATCTAACTCTTTTTTAATGTTAAAAATAGTTTTTTCACCACTCCACACATCACACTAACTTTTTTCAGTGCAGCACGTATGGAGAGATGTTCCTCTTCAATAGTTTTAAATAGCATATTTAAAATTGTCTGTTTTTCTCTTCTCCTAAGCCTTTCACCCTTTCTCCTTTTTCTCACATGTGATTCCATTGCTGAAATAATAAACTATGAGACTTATAAACTAATTAACGCACCATATACATATTACACTTCACTGTATAAAAATTGACACAAAAATTCAAACATTAATAAATTAACAAGAAGCAAACATATAAATGTAAGAACAGATCGCTGCTAACTGTTGTTGGAATAGAATGCCAAAAACGACTGTTTCTAAACTCCCTCCGTTTTCACTTCAATCCTGATCTAAACAAACCCACTTGGCAAATCGAAACGCTATTAGTCAGAGGCGTTGACACTGTTCATGCAGTAATGTATTACGTGCATTTGCAGAATGTCAAAGATGATAAGCTATGGCAACTGTCCCACATTGTGGACAATGAACAATCTTAACAATAACGCTGACTCCAGCGATGATACAAGTTCAGACACAGATATGGAAGGCATTTAATTACTCTCTTGACAGCAACTGATAGTATTCAGTACACTGGTAGTTATCACAGCTTCTGTTTTTGTTTAAATAAACTTTATTTTTTGTTTGTTGCGATATTTAAACGGTTAATAAAAAAAAACCATTAACTGGTGTTATAAAATGTTTCACTGTCGGTCTAAACTGTCACAGATTTTATTTTGGTCGGGACAAATTGCTCAGTGGCGTATGCTGAGTTCGAGACCTGGACTAGCTCACCTTAGAATTGAAGAAAATGCACTGGAGGGGGTCCCCCTCGTTCATATTTCAAGCTTTTTGAAGTGATGTGTTGTTGTGACACCATGCCAATGCATTCTAACTTATATAATAATGACTGATACTTCAACAATAATTATGAAATGGCATCATTAGAAAGACAAAAGCAAGCAAAGAACTTCAATACTTCATTTATTTATTTATTTATAGCATACATTTGTTCCACCGAAGTCACTAGGGCCGGACGGCGGTAGTGAAACAAATAAAAGATTACAAAAGATTAGAGAAAGCAAGAACTATATCATTACATCATGAGGAAATAATATATAATTATACTGAAGAAAGTTTGACTTACTTCGACGACGGCTCTGTGTAGACTTATTTGAACAAGAACTCCATTCTTCTCTCCTTTTGTGTGAATTTCAGGATTAATTTTAATAAAATGTTTCTTCTGATCACTTTTTCATATTAAGAAGAATGTTTTTCTCAATAGATATAACAGCCAAGTTGCTTAACCGGACTTGTCCTTGTGTGGCTCTGAGGTAAGTCTTAATCCTCTTTAGAGCGGAGAAACTTCTTTCAACAGTTGCAGTTGTAGATGGAAATGTCAATGTTAATTCTGCTAGTTTGTACACTTCACTAAACACTATGTCCAAATTATTGAGTTTCATATAAATAGTAATCTCATTCTCTGATTTTTTCTTATACTCATCTAGAGTATAAAGCACATTTAGTTCATTTTTGAGGCGAACAATGTCAAAGTATGAACTATATGGTTCTTTAAGTTCTGTCATCAGATTTTGTGGGAAACTTTTGCAAAATGTATCAAAATTGTTTGAATCCAATAAAGACACGAATTTAAGATCCTTTTGGGACTCAAACCTGAATTTTATCTGGGACATCACTGTGTCCAGAATTTCGTTAAAAATACGCTGCCATTTGGAACGGTCATCATTTCTCTGTCTTTTGTGTCTTGGTTCATATTCTTTATCTTCATTATCTTCATATTCAGAATTACTTGTAGCTTCTGTCCATACAAGATCAAAATCTTCATCTCTAATTTTCTGCAGAGTATCATAGAATTCATTGACTTTGTTCATGCAGTAAGAAATGTTCAAACATTTTTTTTGCATTATGTCAAAAAGAACATCAGAAATTGCAAATATTTTGCAGAAACTAAGAAGAAGAAATCTAGTGTCGAATTTATGTAAAAAACAAACAAAGCCTGAAGCAGTATTCACTTCTTCACCTGTCCAGTCACCGGGTTCATCTTCTATTGATGAAAAGAACATGATAAGAAGCCTTCTATATTCTTTGACAGTATTTACAAGCCTTGATGAGAAATTCCACCTTGTTGGTGCCACTCTCGGTAGTTTCTTCTCCATAATGTTTTTTAGAGCAGTTGTGCGGACTGTAGAATGTGAAAAAAGCTAGGTATTCCTGATAAAGTGATGAAAAACCGTTTACATTCTGCTACAAAATTTGTAGACTTTGACAAAACCAAATTCAGCCTGTGACTACAGCAATGAATAAAAGTTGCTGATGGGTACTTATTTTTCACCAAGGTTTGAAGTCCAGACACATGGCCGGCCATAACAGCTGGTCCATCGAAAGTTTGGGCTATAAGTTTTTTTGAACATTCTAAATCATCCACAACCTTGGTGACATGTTGGAACAATCCTTGTGCAGTTCGGTCTAAACTGACATCAGTGAAGTGCAAAAATCGTTCCTGACAGTTTCCTTCATTATCGACAAATCGTAAAACTGTTGATAATTGACTTTTATTGGTTACGTCAGTTGTCTCGTCTAGTAATATTGCAACGAATGTTGCATTAGATATTTCCGATTTGATTTTGTCTGTAATTACGCTACCTACTGCGTCAATTAAATCATTTTGTATTACCGGTGACGTTCCTCTAAAAATTGTTGCGGTTTTTAAATGGTTTGCTATTGTTTGCTCATACATTGATAAAAATTCCAAAAGTTCTATGTACATGCCTTTATTTGTTGAATCGCTAGACTCATTGTGGCCCCTAAATGGACATTCTTGCTTCCCTAGGAATGTTACTGCGTCAATCAGTCTTCTTAAAATAATTCTATTTTCCTTTACTTTTTCATTATGTAGACTGTCGGCAATCTTTTTCTGTAAATTAAGGGAATGATCGATTCTTTGAAAACCGAATGTCTGTAACGTATTGAATGCTCGTATATGACTAAGTGATTTTTGATGTTTATCACAAGCCGTTAGCAAATAATTTAAATTATTAAATCCTGTCTTATTCCAAGGACTTGTATCGGTGCAAAAAAGCAAACACGCCCAGCAGTACAATTTATTAGTTGTACTCGATCCAGTTAACCAAGGGAATTTTTTGTAGTTGGCCTCACTAAAACATCTAGTATACACTCTGTTCTTTTCTTTATGTTCACTTTCAAGTTCTAGAAGGGATGGCTGAGGCCTACCTATCTTTACAATTTGAAGCTTATCCTCATACGGAAGCTGAGCAAATTGTGTCTTTGTCAATAGTTTATTAACTATATCACTCATCTTAATTTATTATTCAAACCGCACAGCACAAAATATCATTCACAAAATTATAACTAATTTTAAAATGAACCACTGCTTTACGTGCCACACGGCCTACTGTCTCACACTGTTGGCTAGCTCTCCAAGGAGCGAAGCCTAGCCTACGATAAACATCATTGCCCCCACCAAGTCCCTCAGCGTTGTCATAGCAACGCTATTGAATCGTGACGAGGAAAGGCTTAGCAAGTTACTTGCGAAGCCTGAGTAAAGCAAGTTGCAGCGATTCAGGCGCCGTTATATGCGAAGTTGTATTGTCTGTAATTAGTAATTACGCTACTACGAAACAGAAGTAAACACGTGAGGGAAACACGTCTGACTTCGATAAAATGAACAATTTTATGGAAATTCCTAATAGATTTTTTTGTGCTTTAATCATTGGGCTTCGCAGCTAGCCTAGCTAGCCTAGAATATACGCCCCTGAAATTGCTACAATTTACGTGTGTTTATACAGTATCAATATTACTATACGTACCCTATCTGTACTACTTGTGTCAGTGTAACATGCCTCTAATTCAAGCAGCAAATAGCGTTTCAGATGTGCCACGCTTGTTTGTTTACATCAGGATTAAGCTAAGAACGGAAACAGTATAACACTTTACTTACAGTAAGGGTGGGTCTCACGAGGTTTATGGTTTCTTCCCCCACAACCTTCATTAGTTGGGTGTGTGAGTACACAATAGTATGTTTAACTTTCTAAAAACGTGTGTGTTTGTCTTCAATGGAACAGCTGTTCCTGTCAACTTTATCCATAAATACTGTCTCAAATATTTTGTACGCAAGAGTTGTCTGTTTAATATTGTAACGGTACAGAATGAAGGGGTCTGTGATCTTAAGTTTTTTTCCTAAACCGAGTATATTTTGTGAACGAACTATAGCTGCGGTACTGTTGCGGTGAGGCACTGGAATGCAGGTTATCAACAAGGGTGTGAATTCACGCGTATGAGCGCAGGTGTCGGCCAACATTCACACGATAATGTCACGTACGAGGATCGCTAGTCAGCCAGAGCGAGTACACGGCAATTAGTGATCGCTAATTACTGAGTCACATGACTCCCTTTGAGCCTATCAGGAAGCAAGTTGCCGAGCAGGAGAACGTTTTAGCCATCTTGAAAAAAATTACTCAATGTCACCAAGCAGAACCACACGGTTCAATGTAAAGGCTCGCGAGCCGAAAATTTGTTTAAAAGTGAAAATGTGATCTAAACTATAAAATTAGCATGATATAAAGTAAAAATAAACAGTGAAATCTTAAAAAGTGAGAGAGCAAATAACCGCAAGTGAACAAAATTTAATCAGTGCAACATCTTCGGATGCAACAAGTGAACAAAAATGTAATAAGAGTGACACGTGGTCTGCAGGGACGCCGCCAGTCAAGTAACAGAAAAGCTTAAACCAATCAATATATTTAAATTCATAAAAGCGCTAAATTTAAATCAAAGGGGTTAAAAGATATGAGTGTGTGTGTGTGAGCAAAATGTTGGGTTGCTTTTAATTAAAAAATTTAATAAATAAGTTAATTTAATTATAAGAAATAAGAGCTAAGGTTGTTATTTTAATTAGATGGGGTCGTCACCTCAATATTTAATTGTTTGTAATTGAAATGTTAGCGAATAGAGAAGGAGAAGACATGTTTTTTTTTTTAATTGATTTATAAAAAAGGGAATGATAAAAAAGAATGTTAGATGAAAATACAATAAAGTAATGTTTTATATGAATTATAACTATGTACTTGTTTATTTGCATTGACCTATTTTTCTCTGCCGAGTACACTAGACGACATCTTGGTTAACTTTACGTCCGAACAAGGTACAGTAACACGAATTTAAATACTTTTAATTATTAATTACTGAGTAATACTTCAGGTGGCGCCCGTAACAGCGACGTTGTAAATTAAAATTAAAATAATTTACAACCTAGTCGAAAATGGCAGAGAAAAATACGAATGCAAATTTATGTGAGTGTAGCGGGGGAGTCAATATTAAACGTTACACAAGACAGTTTAGTATCGACGAACGAAAATATTAACGAGAGCGTAGACGAAATAACAATCGAAACGGTAGGGACTGGGAGTAGTAAGAATGATAATGTAGATATACTTAGTCAATTAGCATTGATGATGGAAATAATGAATAACAAACTTGACCAACAAAATAAGAATAATGATAATTTGAACACGGGTTTGAATGAATTTAAAACTGAGATCAAATCAGAGATAAATGCAAATAGCGTAGAAATGAATAATAAGTTTGACCAACAAAACACGAGTTTAAATGAATTTAAAACTGAAATGAAGTCAGAAAATAATAATTTAAACACGAGTTTGAATGAGTTAAAATCAGAGATAAATGAAATAAATAATAAATTTAACAAACAAGACGAAAGGTTAGTAGACATAAATAACGAATTTGCGAACATAAGAAGCGAACTAAAAATGAGTGATGTAAATATGAACAGCCGATTGGAAAGTATGAATGAGACTATTGCAGGAATGAAAGGTGAGATAACAATAAATATAAATAAAATACAAGACGAAATAAACGAAAGTAGAACTCTGAAGGAGGAGGTAGAAAATGATACAGTTACAAGTGAATGTAACGAGAACAAAAATAACGAAAGTGCAAATACTAAGGTGAGTGACGAATTTAAAACTAGTGGTAATTATGATGATATAATTAAAAATGTGGTATTAGAAGCTAAAGCGAATAATAATAGTGGCAATGAAGTTTTAATGGAAATACAAAGTGATTATGAGAGAGAGAGAGTGATAGAGATATTTAAGCTGAACAGAGGTTATAAAGGGTTAGTAGAGAAATTAGATATTACGAGAGTTAATAATATTGAATACTTACCTTGCGAAATAGGTAGTACAGCAAATGATGATAAAATTGGTGATATTGATTATTTACCTTATGAGATAACTGATGTAGTAAATGAATATAATGATATAACTTACCTGATGGTAACCAAAAATACTGACGGAGATAGGACGAAAAATACCAATGTAGACGGATTGTATGAGTTAATAATGGGGAGTAATCTGGGGAATTATTCCTGCGATATAAGGGGATGAATCAATAGTAAAGAGTTATTATACAAATAATAATAATGTAATGAGTATAAATAAAGATGATAAGTGTTATGTGAAAGTCAGACTAATATACGATGATGGTGGTTAGACAAGCAATGAATGAACATTTAATTATTTTAGTTTATGGTAATGACTTGGCTAAATTATGAAATGAAATGTGGTAGACAATAATATAATATGACAAAAAATTGTAGATAAATTTATAGTGAGGTAAATTGTGTTTTAGTAGGTTAGGTTGTACTTAGTAGGTTAATGTAAACAATGTATGTATGCAAGGAAAATTGATTTAATAATAATAGTAATAATAATAATGGTATATCAGACTAAATAATAATGGTGAGGTTTATAATTCAAATGAATTGTAATTGTTTTGGAGTAAGGTGATTAAAGTAACTTTGTGTTTTTGAATTAAATAATTGGAGGTTAATGAATTAATTATGTTGTAGAAATTAACTTTGATAATAAATTTAAATGATTTTATAAGATTTGAACCTGATAATAAATAGTAAATGAGTAAACGTAAAATGTATGTAGTTGTTGAGTCATATGATGGTTATAATGTTTCAGAACGTCCATATGGTTTTGTACGTTATATTGGTGGTGAGAATTGTTTATAGTTTGAGTCTATGGCAAGTGATGATGTGTTCATTTGATGGAGTGATTAACCACATGTAAGTATGAATTGGATAATGACTTTGAAGTAAAGTAAAAGAGTCTTATAATGGCATTAAATGAGTTTGAAAGAAGTTAATTTAGGTAAGATGTTATTTTGAAATGTTCTGTAAAATGAATGTTGATAATCAATTTGAAATTTGGAGAATTTAATGGTACAATAAATAATAAATAATCAAAGGTTGAGGAATAAAAGGTTCAATTAAAATTAAAGTTGATATGTTTGTAAATTTTATTCAGGTGCAAATGAGATGTTTATTGTAATGGAATGAGGGTTGTGTTCTTTATGAATGTTTATATTGTATGATGTTTATTATGTTAGTGTGTAGGAATCTTAAATATATAACATATATAAAAAGTATAAATTTTTGTGATCCCCCATTTTCGGGCGGTCACGGCATCACCGAACCCTGACCGTGGATTTGGATTATTGGTAGCAAGTGTGGTCAGGCAGATTGTATCCTAACCATACTTGCTATTATTTTCAAAATTGGTGAATTTAGAAATCAACCGGGGGGTAAATCAGGGGAATCACCAAACTATGGAACAGCGGCTACCATCGTAGGGGGTGGTAGTGCCGTGTTAAGGGTGTATAAGTAATATTTAGTAGGATTACTGGTGTCCTCGGACATCAGTAATACCAAATTTTTCATAACGCTGAAACAAGAACGGGGTAGGCAGCGTCTACACCCTAATTAAACTTCAGTTCTTGTGGATGCACATGGGCGCTACAGTCCACCATCAGGAAATAATAGTGTGTGTGGAAAAGGAGCTGGCCGTTACAAGCCAGGGGCATAAACAATAGTGTTTATGCAACCAGGTAAATACTTGATCTGGTTTACCCGACAGGTTATTTACATAATTGTAACTGGGTAAAAAGGGGGGTAAAATAAAAATGATGGAGTAGGAGAAGTAACTGAGAAATCAGTGAAGTAACGACCACCGTAACAGCGGGACAATCAAGTTTACTTACTGACTATTACTGAGTTGGTGATTGATGACCCAATTCCTGTTCGGTAATGTTTATTATTAGTTTACGATTCGATGATTAGTGATGAACATTCACTTATGAGAACAAATGATTTTAAGTACTAGATTCTAGTGTGTAATGATTGTACAATCAATAAGGACATGTTATGATTTGAATTGTATAATTGGGTGTATTTGTTTTACTTGTGTTCAGTGGACCTAGAGTAGGGTCATTCACCTGATAATGAGACATCAGCTGAGGACTGGTGTTAAATGTATAATGTTTAATGTAATCAATTCATACGTTCTTTTTATTAATTGATTTAATTTAATAATTTTGTTTCTGTTTATTAATTGTCAGAAGATAGATTTCTGGAATTTAAATTCATAAAAAAAAATAAAAAAAATTTTTTTGTGAAGTACAGATTGTGTTGGGTTTTCATGTTCACTATATATGGATATGATTGTGTATGTTGATAATGTATCAGTTGATTCATAGTGTTCATGTTATATGTTTGTAACCAAGTGTAGTTGTGAGTTGAGGAGAGTAAAAGATTTTTTAGGTGGTAACAATTATCTGCATAGGATTATAAAGATTTATATTGAAAATGATATTCATTTAAAAGATTTTGAATTTTGAAAGTTGCGATTAGAGGGATTAATTGAAGAAGATATAGCAAATTAACGTAAATGTGAATCTTTGGTAAGGGACTTAGATTTATTTCACTACAGGAATGAAATTTAAATAGTTTATTTTCGTTTTGAGATGATCTTGCCAGACAAAAAGTAACAGTTGAGAAAAATAAGGGAATTGTGTTTATATTTGAGGATAAAATATTTATGTTAATTTAAAAATGATTACAATTTGGATTCATTTGGAACATGTGGTTCCAACAAGACGATGCCACTTGCCACACAGCGCGAGAAACAATACAGTTGTTGCACACATAGTTCCCCGGCTGCGTCATCTCTCGTTTCGGCGATCAACATTGGCCACCAAAATCGTGCGATCTCATGCCATTGGATTATTTTCTTTGGGGTTATTTGAAGCAGGTGTATGCTAGTGACACCAAAACGATTCCAGAGCTAAAGAATGAGATTCGTCATGTTATTCATGAACTGCCGCAGGAGTTATGCCGGAAAGTGATGGAAAATTTCATCAAAAGGGCGGAAGTCTGCAGGGCCGCTCGTGGCAGCCATTTGGTCGATATCATTTATCATGTTTAATGTCAATGTCTAAACAACGTATAGAAATAAATACGTTAAGAGTTTATCAAAAACCACTGTGTTTTATTTCACATTAAAATTGTAACCTCTAATTAAATCACCCTTTACTATATATCCATCTCAAGAAATAAAAAACTTCCTCACAGACCAAAAATTTTAATACACCCACTGACGGCGTTACTTAATTACATAGATAAAAAGCCAATAACATATTTATTTATTACGCTTTAGCTATTAAAATGTGTTTATAATAAAGGAAATTTATTGTTAATAAAGCTGGTAAAAATTAACTCCACATACCTTATATTAGGGCACCAGTCACTGGTTAATTGAAATGCTGCTCTAACTTGTACAAGTGAATAAAAACTTATAAAATATTTTTTTATGAAGAAGGTAATTGTGTTACAGACATGTAATTTATACAGAAATGTGCAACACAGCATGTAGAACATCAATAAAACTTAAAACTCTTTAAAATTTATACTTCATATTTGGTACGAATGGCAACATTGCAACGACAGAAAAGGAAAGAAGTATAGGAGAAACATGTGGGTAAGACAGAGCGCAACAGCTCCTATAAGAGCCAATGCTGTAACTTAAACCTGGGACAGAGATTAGTACTTAATGAGAAGTTGTAATAAAATTAAGAACAGTAACTTCTTATTTTTTTCAGTAATCCATAATAAATGTTACGCTTTTCTATCTGTGTATCTGTAACACCTTGTTTTGTACCTGTAGAATATAAGTTTAGTTTTTTTACAGTACACCATGTTAATTAGTTTTTTTTTTACTCATGAAGGTTTGGTTACTCCAATAATAATTATGGAGTACCACAAGGGAATTCTTTATATGGTAAAGGACACAGCTGGAAGTAGAAAATGTAAGCAGCTGTGGGCAAGTGGTGACTGATATCTTCACCATGACAGTGCACCTTGCACCTGCACATTCACTATGCCTGGTACAGGTTTTCCAGTTAAAATGTTGCTTCATACAGGCTGCTCTGTTCTGATTTGGATCCCTTCAACGGTTTGCTCTTTCCAAAGCTAAAATCACTACTAAAAGGAAGATTTCAGATGGTGAACTAGGAGAATGTAACAAGGCAGTGATGGTGATTCTGAAAGAGGACTTTGCACATTGTCTGAGAAGCGGAAGAGACGGGATAAATGTGTGAAGTGCCAAGGAGAGTATTTTGAATGAGACTAAGGTGCCACATTGTGTTAGGTAAAACCGTTTTATCAAAATATTACACAGGTGGCCACTTTCTGAACAGACCTCACTTCTCACACACTGAAGTCAGATCATTATAAATTAAGTGTACTTAATATGATTACATTTACGTCATTGAACTTTTGTTTTTGTTTTAGACTGTTTTAGTATACTCCTGGAAGTGATGCGTATTAGCTTGTACACTAGGAATACTGCAACACTGATGATTCCAACAATAAACACAGCAACATCCAACATGATGTACTGTGTCCAGTGCAGGTCGAGAGATGCTGGTCGCAAGTGTTTGGCTCCTCTGTGATGTAACACGTATTCCACCCACCATATGGCCATATCTACTGGAGACAGTACTCTGTCTTTAAAAATGGCAGACAATTGTTGCATGTTGTCTCTGTACCTACAAACATCATGCATTTGTTATATCATGTATCTTTGTGTCATAGGTAAATGTGTGACATAACCTATGTTTTATCAGGTTTATTTATGTGACGGGTTGTCCAGTTTACAACTGTATACATCACATGAGTCTTAATTGACAAGCAAGTATAAACTTTTTGTACTTTTTCTTTCACACAATGTATACAAATAAAGGAAATTAATAAAAACACGTGTACACTATACTTTTGAAACTATCAGTCACAGCCGCATATTTGGATGTTTGGGAAAAGTACAATTTTAAAACCTATAATAGTATATTAGTGGTATATATTATTACATGGCTATCACGGCTGGAGTCAGTGATAAAGGAATTCATATTCGGGCTGTTTGACCATGGTCGATTGCTTAGTTCTGTCATTTTCTAAAATGTTTCAGCCACCCACCAGAGACCTTCTTCAGTAGAAAGAAAGTTAAGAAGTTAGGGGTACGTTTGGCTCTCCACCCTTTGTCCGACATTTTAAACTTTTTTCTGCTGAAGAAGCCTTCTGGTGGGCGGCCGAAACGTTTAGAAAATGTCTGAAGAAAGCAATCGACCACTGTCAAACAACCCAAATATGAATTCCTGGTATATATATTATCTTAGTTACCACATTACCATTCTTATTTCCCTTGTATCTTCACCTTATCAAAACTAGAGAAATAGTGAATGCTCCACACTTATTACCAAATGAGGTAAGAACCCAACTGAGAAGGTCCATCCGTGTACAAAGAATGGAAGAAGCTTACCTATTAAAAACAAATGTTACATGCATGTCACAGGAAGGAAAAATGTATTTTGATCCTTTATGCTTATATAAAATATAATTTTTCAGATGAAACAAAATGCATATACTTTGTCTACTCTTAAAATCACTGTCAAATTAAAATGTTCCCATACACATAGATGTCTCCAGTGACTGAGCTGCTGTGTGTGTGAGTCACCATGGTTTTGGAGTCATGATGCCTTAATCACACACCTTCTCACTGGGTAAGTATAATTTTATACTGCAGTTTTCCAGTGGTGACATTATCTGTAATTTGTATTAATAATCATACCTCAAGGACTAGTAGTAGTTGGCTGTTATGAGAGTAATAAAAGGAACCGGATTGTGATGGGATCTGCACAGGGGCAGGTTTGTAACTAGGCGTGTGCGCAGAGAAAAAATATTTTTGAAACTATTTTAACTAAATTTAAAAAACAGCTCACATGGTAGAAATTATTTAAGGTACTAAAGTATAGGATTTATTATTTAATATATTGTGGGACATAATAACTATGATACATATTTCATTTTTGTTATTTCAGGTCAGTTAGCTAAAGTTATTGCCTGTTCCAATCAGCTAGCATGAATAATTTGTGTGCGAGTGACTGATGACAAGTCTATACAGGCACGGTTGCATCTCGGCTCACTGTCTACAAAGCTTATTTTAATTTAGTCTCAGTACAACTATGTTGGTGACTTCATGTTTCCTTGTTTTCGAGATGTCAACCGTGTTGAACTTTTTGTGTCTCCGGCGGATGTTTCCAAATTTAGACATAGTTTTCAGAACGTACTTGTGTACTGCTATTAGTAATTGTTCTGAGAGATCATTTTCTGCTTTGAAGAAAACAAAATGTTTCGACGGTCTACTGATTGCCGTATGGTACAGTGGAAAACAAAATACAAGACACCAATTAAGTCACTAATCACCAGCTTTAATTATCACAATTAAACAGTTTCTAATTAACAAGATAGTTTCTTACAACAAATCGAATAAAAATTGTTCACACGCAAAAAAAGTTACTAATAGAGTACTGCACAATTATAAAACACATAATACTTCGCCACAATACTTCAAACCGCACTGTGTAAATCGCCACTTAAACTCGCTGTGTAATCGCCTGACAATAACTGACTGAGCGTCGCTCAGTACTTGTATTTATACCCTGCTGAAGTTCCACAATATTCGCTAATAAGCATTACTAGAAAATAATTCACTGCGGCCTTGAACACAGCACACGCAGACCAGTATGGTCTGGTATAGACCCGATAATTGACGCGTAAAATTGTCTTTCACCGCAAAGTAGCAGCATTATGTATGTACACACACATTAGAGCTGGAATATTCAAGAAACTTCTAGAACATTCCGTATTATGTAACATTTTTCCAGCATTACGTAACAGTATCTTTGTTCTATTATGAAAGAAAACAGCTGAATTCCCTCTCAGTCCTTCACTTTGAAGCTGATATTTTAAATGGAGAGGAATTTGAATACAACAACCTTATTGATGAATTTTGCCACAAAGGAAGCGAGGCGTAAATGCTTATGACCAAGAATGAACTTTCATTGTGATAGTGGCAATAAGACATTACATAATAATCCATAAATAACACTGCATGTTTTTAATAAATAATTTGTTTCACAAATAAACATAAACAAATAAAGGTTCACTTTGTAATGTATTTTTAGTAAATATCACTATAATATTGACGACTCGGAACACAAAGTTTTCAGCCTCTGATGAAGCCTTCTATAGGTGAAAGCCGGTTTAGGCTGTAAGGTAAAACTTTACGTTTTTACTTATAAAAAACTTTGTGTTCCGAGTCGTCAATATTATAGTGATATTTAGTTAAGTAACGGACACGTCATGGACAACGAAATCCAAGTATTTTTAGTATTAATTCCTACAACAGATTATTGTTGTTTTCAAATTTTTTTATACTAAAAATAAGTATATTCACAAGTTTATTAAGAGCTAATGACATTCCAAGGAACAAGAGCATTAAGCTGTTATCATTCTTGTCTAAAATGGAGGAACGATGTCTGAAGAAATTTTGGAGGACGGCCATAAATATTGTGCCTAGAGGCAGCATATTTCAAAAACCTTCCCTGGATCTGTGCTGTATAAAGTTTGGACATGAATCCTCTCACCCATAAAATAAAGTACAGTTCTTACCTTGGATTGTAAAGGATTTCTTTCAGTGCTTTGAATACAGTTTCTTTGTTTATTTTAATGTAATCTAGTTGAATGGCACTGCCTAGAGTGACAACTCTCAGGGAATTGTGATCTTGATCCCCAAAAAATGGTATACAAATTAATGTAACTCCATAGTGTATGGCTTCCTGAACACTTTGTAGACCACACTGTGAGATGAAAACTTTAACTTTGCCGTGAGCTGTGAACAGAATACAATAACTTGCTGTTATATTAACAGTAATTTTATTAGTCAGATAACCAGCTGAGAATAAATTAACAAAAAATATCTACATTTGACGCTCTTCCAAATTTACAAAAAATAGCAGTCTAGATTACTATTTATAATTTCTAATGTGAATCAGATTTACATAGCACGTCCATGCTATTAACAAAAACTTTTAGTAAGGAGACCATACAATATTCAGATGGTCATCATGTAACTCTAACATGTTATGCCATGATTGTTTCACTCTGATAGCGAAATCTTGATTGTAATATTAAAATTATTTTGTACACTATGTAATCAAATAAAATTGTTTACTAACAGTTTTAAATATTTCACATGTAGTCCAGTCAAATTAAGAGTTGGAGATCGAAATAAATAGTAGAAGGATGCGACCTTTTTTAATCAAGTATTTTCGTCTAGAACATTTTTTAAAATATTGTTCACCCCCCAGCCTTATGTCAAAACACCCCTAAACAACCCTTAAAATTCAAAAATTCAGTTTTTTGATAACTTTTAAACGATTCGTTTCTTGTGAAAATAAAAAATACCACCATAAAGTAAAGAAAATTTCTCACAAAAAATGTCTTAAAACTGTGGACCCAAAACTGGTGTCTAGTACCAGCCATACCATTCCCCATTTTACAAGTATTCCCCACAACTCATATGTCCAACATCTCTGTCAGAGGATTTGGTACAGTTAATAAAAGCCATATGTGTCTCTCAGTTATATTCTTAATGTTTTTGGAATATTTGCTGTAATGAAAATATGGGATCTGTGCATGAGCGACCCTTCAGAAAACCATTTTGTTCTTTCCCCATTGAGTTTCTTCAGTAACCTATATTAATGTTGTTAATATCTTAGCATATAACTTGTAAACAGTATTCAACAGGCTTATCCCTCCATAATAGTTGACGTCTATTCTGTTACAGTTTTTGAGATACTCCATTGTCTCTGACATATTCATTAAATGCAGAAGTTCAAGTCTAAGTGCAATGCCTCCATATTTCAAGAGTTCCTGACTTATGTTATCTATGCTGTCACCCCTCTGTTGCTCATTTTCCTAAAGGCGTCTTCCAGTTCTTGCAGAATGAAATCGTCCGCACCGCAACTCCACTTGTCATTATTGCTCTCTGTCTCCTTCATCACCGGTTACTGGATCAAACCAAAGTTACTTATAATGTGCGTTGTACTGTTTATTACGTATAATCCATATTCTAGCTCTGTCATTTTCTTCTTTATTCAAGAGTCTTAAGATCTTACATGAAGTTTATTTTTTCTCCCTGCTTCATCTTCAATTCAACTAATACAAGGTCTGACACAAAAATAACGAGACTGTTAGCATTACTAAGGAACTACTTATCGTGTTATATTGCGCGTGCACTGTGTTCGACCTTGAACTGTATTCTTACGCGGTGACAAGTTACAAGTCGCTTGGTTGACTCAGTCGCAATGAGAGAGCAGTTGAATACAGTAGTGTTTTTATGCTTCACCGGAAAATGTCGGATACAAAAAGTGATCAGCGCATTAACATCAGGTTTCTTGTGAAACTTGAAAAGTCGGCAACAGAGACTTGCCAAATAATGTTGGAAGCTTATGGCGATAAATGTCTGTAGCGTGCACGTGTCTTTGAATGGCATAAGAGATTTTTAGAAGGGAGGACTCCGTGAAAGATGACGACCGTCCAGGCCGACCACGCACATCAACAATCGACAAAAACGTAAAAGTTCGAGACACAATACGAAAAGACCGAAGATTGAGTGTCCTTGCTGTTGCTGAAATGTTGCATATGAACAGAGAAAGTGTTTGACACATTTTAACAGAAGAGTTGAACATAAGGAAGGTGTGTGTAAAACTGGTGCCGAACGTTTTGTCAGATGAACAGAAGGAAAGGAGAACGGAACTTTGTTGTGACCTTTTGGAATGGATTGATGGAGAGCCCAGTTTTTTAAAGAGTGTTATTACAGCTGATTAGATGTGGATATTTACGTACAATCCAGAAACAAAGCGGCAATCAATGCATTGGAAAACACCATCTTCCCCAAGAGCAAAAAAAGCACACATGAGTCATTCGAAGTTCAAGGCAATGCTTGTAATTTTCTTTGATATCTGGGGCATCATTATGGCAGAATGGGTACCCGGTGGTCAAACAGTTAACCAACAATATTATAAACAAGTTTTAGAAAAATTGCATGAACGTGTTAGAAAGAAGGGCCCTGAATTGTGGAAGAATGGGTGGATCTTGCACCAGGACAATGCGCCTGCCCACAATGCATTATCAGTCAAACAATTTTTGGCCAGTAAAAACATCACAATCCTTGAAGATCCTCCATATTCCCCCGATTTAGCACCATGCGATTTTTTCCTATTCCCCAAAATCAAGTTGGCGCTAAAAGGGACCCATTTTTCAATGGTAGAAGAGGTACAGGCGAAAACGGTGGATCTCCTGTGCAGCCTGACGGAAACCGATATGCAGAAATGTTTTGAGCAGTGGAAGGAACGTATGCAGAAGTGTGTGGACTCAATGGGGTTCTACTTTGAAGGTGACCACCAGTAATTGTACATATCGGGTAAATAAAAAAAAATTACAGCATCAGTCTCGTTATTTTTGTGTCAGACCTCGTATATCTCTCACATGTCTCCTGATGAGCCTACCATAGACAGTTTTTAGTTTAGCCTTCTTCCAAATATATATAGAGTTCTATACTCTCTGCTACTTCTTTGGGTCAAAAGCTATTATATACCTCCTGCTACTCAGTATGGTAAATTAAATCAACCTCATTCCCTTTTTCTGATAATTCTTCTTTCTGTTCTCCCAGAGCTTCACTTGCTGTTCTCTTAATGCAAATACTCTTTAATACTTGTCCATTCTTCTTCTGACCAGACAGATATCTACTCTGGCTTGCTCTTGACGCAAACACCATTTGTCAAACCAGTTGGACACTGTTGCTATTGTTATATTGACAGTCTTTGGTGGTCAATACCTGATACACATTCAGACTAGAATATATGGATTAAAGAACATTGTCTCTTTGGTGTGAACAATAATTGGAGTGGGCATAGTCAATATCACAACTGCAGGAATGGAACTGCTGCAGTAACATTTCTGTGCAGCTGTTCAAACTAGCAATGGACTTCACAACTGCAGCAATGGAACTGCTGCAGTAACATTTCTGTGCAGCTGTTTCAAACTAGCAGTGGACTTCACAACTGCAGCGATGGAACTGCTGCAGTAACATTTCTGTGCAGCTGTTCAAATTAGCAGTGGACTTCACAATTGCAGCGATGGAACTGCTGCCGTAACATTTCTGTGCAGCTGTTCAAACTAGCAATGGACTTCAGAACTGCAGCGATGGAACTGCTGCCGTAAAATTTCTGTGCAGCTGTTCAAACTAGCAATGGACTTCACAACTGCAGGAATGGAACTGCTGCAGTAACATGTCTGTGCAGCTGTTCAACCTAGCAATGGACTTCACAACTGCTGCAGTAACATTTCTGTGCAGCTGTTCAAACTAGCAATGGACTTCACAACTGCAGCAATGGAACTGCTGTAGTAACATTTCTGTGCAGCTGTTCAAATTAGCAGTGGCCTTCACAACTGCAGCGATGGAACTGCTGCCGTAACATTTCTGTGCAGCTGTTCAAACTAGCAATGGACTTCACAACTGCAGGAATGGAACTGCTGCAGTAACATGTCTGTGCAGCTGTTCAACCTAGCAATGGACTTCACAACTGCTGCAGTAACATTTCTGTGCAGCTGTTCAAACTAGCAATGGATTTCACAACTGCAGCAATGGAACTGCTGCAGTAACATTTCTGTGCAGCTGTTCAAACTAGCAATGGACTTTAACAGGAAAGTAGAATTACATTTTTGGATAATTGTTAACTAACTTGGTGTATACACCAAACACACACATCTCATGAGTACCAAATTCCACTTCTGTATGCATATACATATTAATAAATAAGGAATGCACATTACCCAAAAGATCTTGTTGCGGAATCCACTTTTTAAACTTAATGTTTTCTGCTTGTCCAGGAAAGTGCATGTCTGTTTCCCATTTCCATATGATGTGGTAATTTGGGAATCTTGCAAACGCATCCAGGAAAGCATTTCTCTTTTCTTCCGGCAGCGAAGTACCCTGCATATTGCTGCCGAGACTGAAGTAAATTACACCGTCTTTTGCACCTTCAACCCATGATTTCAAGTCCTGAAATTTATAATATAATGCGTTTATAGGTGCACACAGTATATCTTGCATTTAGTTTGTACATCATCTACATGTGTTTAATACATCAATAAAATGTAGCCTAATGAATCTGTCAGGCCTGGTAACTAAAGAACACATGTGGATATGTGGAGAAAATTTAGTCATGTTACTGACACCAAGTAAAAAAGTGACGGAGACAAATTGGAAATACAAAAAACACAAGTTATAATACGAAGTTGTGAGAAATATAAGAAGTGAAGATGATAATATAAATTTGTTTTTTTGTTTAAATAGAATCCAATTAAATTAAAAACTATTCTATTGAAATTTTATTTATAGTCCTGATAGTTGGCATCTTGTTCAGATACATAAAAATTCAAAATATAATTTAAAAAAGGATTTCCTCGTTTATCTCATACATTTTATTCATGTAAATAAACTAATGGAACAACTATCCTCTTATACTGATGGCATTGATGTTCATCATAATGCCAAAATCAGGTTGTATCAAATTGTCAACAATATGTACTATTTCGTACACCCACTCTTAATTAATTTTAATTTTGTTTACTGTTTTCGTCCATATTTCGGACGCCATTTTACACTGTTGCCAAATTTACTTACTTAAGGTACACCAGAGTTCGGATCAGCGAACCGGAAGAACAGAATAGGATTATTTAGCAAATGAATTAATTATTTGTTCACAAATACCTTTCATTACTTTCCTCAACAATTATACATTAAACTTTCCCTTAAAACTCAAAGAAAACATTATTTGTTCATTCATGAACCATCAATCTAACACGATTAACAAATTTTTTCCTTTTATAGTATAAACACAAATAGAATTGACAATTAAATCATTTATCAAAAAACATCAACAATGAACCCACAAACCAGCACTTCTAGATATTAATTAGGTACCTCCACACACACACACTCACGCAGTTTCACACGGTACATTCTTTTATTTTTTGATTCCCATTTTTGAGTTTTGAGCTCATTTTTTTTATACGTATAGGTAATTTAGATGACCATTTTTATTATTTATAGAATTTGGATTTTATTTATATTTGTCTGTTACTTATCTGACCATCCTCCAAATGACTCCCCTTATACCACGCACTCCCGTTTACTCCTTACATTTCACTTTCTTTCACCGTTTTTCTTCTTCTTTTAAACAAAATAACAGTTACTCCAATCTAAATAACATTTAAACTTTGTGAATTCACATTTTTACGTTTTATAAGTGCGGATGTCTGCGATTTTGTTCCGGAACTTTTATTTGTGACCGGCCGGCACAAGGTGTAATTTTTGACTGGGGCGAATTACACTGCTTCGAGTTCTGAACTGGTGGGGCTCATGTGATCACATTTCATTGTTTTATGAATATGATGAAGCCAATTTCTGAGGCGAGGTCGACTACGCCTTGCATTCCAAGTGACGTTTTTAAAGGTTCGGCACTTACGTAATGTGGCATGACCGGTGACTTCATCGGTCAAAGTATGTTGGCTATATGTAACTGTTTTTTCTTGCGTCTGGATGTTGACCTTGAGTCAATTTCACTCGCTTGCTTCTTACGTTGTTATAATTTATGAATAAAATTTATGTTGTTTCCCCAAAATATTAGGTGGGCTGAAATGTACCGTTACAAATATTAAAAGAACAAAAGAAAAATGGTCTCATGGTCGTTCGTCCCTCACTTTGAATGGCCAGCTTATGAATCATTTAAATAAGACATTTTTATCACTTTATCTAATAGTTATTGACAGTAGGTTAATACTCGTATATTACACAGAATTAAAAATAAAAGAAACATATCCAACAACATGTTCACAAACATATTGTAACATAAAAATTAACCCTAGGCCTTAAAGTTTGTGTGCAACTCAAACTGAATTTATAACAACCAAAAATTAAACAATACATTGTGCTTGTTCTTTGAATGCATTTGACTTATCATAAAAAAACTTCAAATAAATAAACATTTCTCATATATTTCTAGTAGGAACAGTTTCAAATTAAACATTAGTAAATTGCCACAAAACTAATCATGTCCAAAACAAAATATAATTTTTTCTAATTATTTCAATTTTGAATTGTTTAGAACAGTTGGGAACTTTCTGTAAGTGGTACTGTCAAGATAATTTGCAATAATTGTTTTATGAAATATTTTGATAAACATCATATAATTTATAATGCATCACGAAGGACCAGTACTGTATGGTATTCTATACTAAATATAATTAAATCATTACCGATTCAGAACACAACGTTTTTTATGGATAAAAACGTAAAAGTTTTACTTTACAGCCTGAACCAGTTTTCACTTTTAAAAAGCTTCTTCAGAGGCTGCCGCTGGGAGCACTGTCCATCTTGTTGTTGGCGACGGTATCGACTTTTGAAAGATCGATATTGTGTGTGTGGGGTGTGATATGTTCGAATAATGCAATGTTCAGAATTGTGTCTGTTCGTTTAGGATGTCGTTTTTATGTGTTTGTATATTTCCAATTGTTCTAGAATGTCTAGTTTTCGGCTTTTGTGTGTACGTGTAGAATATCCATGTTATTTTCGATGTTTTTGTATGTGTGGTTTGCTTCAATGAGGTGGTTTGCAAAGGTGGATTCTGTAGTGGGGTGTACAAACACATATACAAACACACAAAAACGACATCCTAAACGAACAGACACAATTCAAATCATACACCTTATTCGAACATATCACACCCCACACACACACAACATCGATCCTTCAAAAGTCGATACCGTCGCCAAGGACAAGACGGACAATGCTTCCAGCAGCAGCCTCTGAAGCTTTTTAAAAACTAAAATTGGTTCAGGCTATAAGGTAAAACTTTTACGTTTTTATCCATAAAAAAGTTTGTGTTCAGAGTCGTTAGTGATTTAATTATATTCAGTTAAGTAACGGACACGTCATGGACAACGGAATCCAAGTATTCTATACCTTGAGGAAGTGTACTGGCTGCTTTTTTTTAGTCAAGATATGCACTGGTATTTACTATAAAATATGTGTGGAAGAAGTACATGCAGCTATTAACACTTTAGCTTCTAAAAAACATTGACAAGTAATGCTTAATTCTTATTATCACAAACAAATTGGTTTTTAGGCTAGTAAATTTTGAGCGAATTGTACATTTGTCAATGGATTCTGCACCAAACTAACTGATTATAGCATATAACTAAATGGTTTATTACCTCAGGTAATGGTTTGGGTGGTACTATGTGCATAGGTCCCACCAGTACTATGTTTGGTGGAAGTGGCTTTGGATATGACATTATGGGATCACAGCTGTACATGAGCAATGATTTGTTACGGTCCAGTTCGTAAGCACTTGGTAATCCTTCTCCAAATACTTTTTTTATCACTTGATCTGACAGCGGGTAGGCAATCCTGAAACATATTTATTTAATTAAAGTATAAAGATAAAAAGATAAATGGCATTGGTAGAACTTCCCCATGTGTAAGTATACAGATTTCAGCTCCCAGTACATCTTACATTTATATGTAAATGTATATCTCTTTTATTTACTACAATTTAATGAAGGCCAATTAATCAGATCATACCGATTCAACATTCTTCTATATAAACACAATACTCATTATGTGCCATTCATAAAAAATCGGTATGGAGAACCATACATGACTTCCATGTTCTAAGATTTATATTTAAAATCATTTACAAAATGAAATGTTTCCATAGAAACTACTTCTTTCGTCATGAAAAAATTTCTCTTGTTACAACATAAAATGTTGCTGGTAAACTACCCCTTTCCCTTAACCGATCTTCACCAAAATCAACAGGCCGTGAGTTCTCTACAATTTAGGGATGTATGCAAAAAAATTATTTGATTATGTTTGAATTTACGGCAGTTATCGTTCGTCATAGAAAAAATTAACCTTGTCATCACATAAAATGTTGCAGGTAAACTACCCCTTTCTCTTAACTGATCTTCACCAAAATCAATAGGCCTTGAGTCCTCTACAATTCAGGGATGCATGCGAAACATTATTTGATGCTGTTTGAATGTGCGGCAGTTATCGTTCGTCATAGAAACAATTACTCTTGTTAAAACATTAAAGGTGGCACGTAAACTACCCCTTTCCCTTAACCGATCTTCACCAAAATCAACAGACCTTGAGATCTCTATAATTCAGGTAGGTATGTAAAAAAGTATTTGATTCTGTTTGAATTTACAGCAGTTATTGTTCGTCATAGAAAAATATCGGTATGGAGAACCATACATGACTTCCATGTTCTAAGATTTATATTTAAAATCATTTACGAAATGAAATTTTCTATAGAAACTATTTCTTTCTACTTATTGCTTCAGCCTTAACCACAGTACTGTGGTCACTAACGTATGCTGAAACGTCTGGTTTTGCAGAAAACATTGGACTACGGCCAAACAGCCCGGGAAGGAATTTTAACAACAAACTACTTCTTTGTTGCCGATAACGTAGTACATATATAAAAAATTATCCCCTCCCCCTTAAACTATAATTTTCATTTATAGAATATTACCCCCACCCCATTCAACTAGCCTCTTCATTAATAGATATTTCATCTACGTTTCTACAGTGGATTATTAAGATCTTCTTATCAGGATACTTTATTTATCAAAATTAAGTACTTTACTCTTGTTACAACAAAAAATGTTTCAGGTAAACTACCCTTTCCCTGTAACCGATCTTCACTAAAATCAATAGGCCTTGAGTTCTCTACAACTCAGGCACATATGTAAAAAATATTTGATTCTGTTTGAATTTACGGCAGTTATCATTCGTCATGAAAAAATTTCTCTTGTTACAACATAAAATGTTGCAGGTAAACTACCCCTTTCCCCGTAACCGATCTTCACCAAAATCAACAGGCCTTGAGTTCTCTACAATGTAGGAATGTATGCAAAACATTATTTGAATATGTTTGAATTTACGACAGTTATCATTCATCATAGAAAAAATTACCCTTGTTATCACATAAAACGTTGCAGGTAAAGTACCCCTTTCTCTTAACTGATCTTCACCAAAATCAATAGGTCTTGAGTCCTGTACAATTCAGGGATGCATGCAAAACATTATTTGATTCTGTTTGAATGTTCGGCAGTTATCGTTTGTCATAGAAACAATTACCCTTCTTAAAACAAAATGTGGCTGGTAAAGTACCCCTTTCCCGTAACCGATTTTCACCAAAATCAATAGACCTTCAGTCCTTTACAATTCAGGAATGTATGCAAAAAAATATTTGATTCTGTTAGAATGTGCGGGAGTTATCGTTCGTCATAGAAAAAATTACCGTTGTTAAATATAGAAAAAAAACTTTACAGACACACACAGACACTTTTCGAAAAACGTTTTTTCATGTTTTGAGGGTAGTACAATCAGAATCTGCAGTTATATCGAACACAATTTTTTTTACCATCACCATACTTTCATTTCCTTATGGAACATGGAAGTAAAACAGTAATAGTCACTGAAGATTTCAGTTGTACTAAACCAAACTTACAAAACAAAACACACTTAATATGTTTTGTACATTAAGTTTTACTAAACCAAACTTACAGAAAAACACTTAGTATGCTTCACACAAATTGTACTCTACCACTTTATCACTCTAAACAACTTACTGAACAAAATAACTGTGTCTACTGTCTTTGCTACATGTTGGTTGCTGTCAGGCGAACAATGACAATCATCTCAACAACCCAAGAAAGCATTTGTTTATGCTACAAGATTCTGAGGAATCTTATATTATCCATAGCTTATTATGCCTTATACTGTTATTTCAAAATTCAGTAAGTTTGATTCTACTGTATTTAGTTAGTTTACTTCACTTTCTGTGCTATGTGATAATATTAAATTACATCTGTAATAAACTCCAGTTTACTGAACACAAGCATTTAGTTACTTAAACAGCTGGGTACTGATATTTGAAACGTGTACAAGTTAACTAAATAACCATTTTGTCAAAACAGAAAAAACCCAAGGAAAGAGACTATATTCTTTAAAAATCGCAGCAAATCCAAAAAGGCTCACAATATTTCACATAGATATTATTTGCCACATCATTTGATGAATACAAAAGGGGACCATCAGAATAACTAAATCTGTCCTAAACATGTTCTTATAGTGTGTCACAGGTCAAATGGTGCCATTCGTACAATATATTGTTACGACGGTCTACTCGATCGTCGTAGGTACAGTGGAAACAAAATAAGTACAAGACAACAATTAAGTCACTAATCACACCTTTACTTTTTACAGTTAAACAGTTTGTAATTAACAACACAGTGTCTACAACAAATCAAATGAAAATTATTCACACGCAATAAAATGTCCACTAATATTAAAACTCAATTGTATTACAATTATACCGTCCGAATATAAAACGCAACACTTCACTAATAACTACTTGAACGTACTGGGATCTGACTGGGATCCATGTTTACCGATTAATTACGAATCACAGTCGTCTTGTATAAAGTGTCCACTGTTAACTGTTTTATCCCACTTCTGACACCACTGTTACGACGGTCTACTCGATCGTCGTAGGTACAGTGGAAACAAAATAAGTACAAGACAACAATTAAGTCACTAATCACACCTTTACTTTTTACAGTTAAACAGTTCGTAATTAACAACACAGTGTCTACAACAAATCAAATGAAAATTGTTCACACACAATAAAATGTCCACTAATATTAAAACTCAATTGTATTACAATTATACCTTCCGAATATAAAACGCAACACTTCACTAATAACTACTTGAATGTACACAGTAATAACTCCAACCGTTCTGTAAATAAATCGCACTAATACTCTCGAACCGCACAGTCAAAAATTCACCTCATACTAAACTGAACGTCGTTTGAGTACCAGTATTTATAGCCAGTCGAATATCTAGATGATTCCTAATTGCGTCGTAGCGTGCGTATGAACTACGTAATTAACTGCAGCCTTGACATAGTCCGCACGGCTGGCGGCATCGAGAAGTTTCTCATAGATGCATATACAAGCACGTACACCACACGCGTACACTCTGGATCTCTCTGGAACATTCGACAAACACGTAGATTGTTCGTGATGTCGTAACAATATCATGTTTGTGTCCTGAAAAGGAATGTTGGATGAGGATGCTAGTTGCTGCTGAGGCAGCGGCAAAAAGTAATGCTCTCTACAGGGTGATGTTCAGCGGCTGCTCTCTCTGTAGGTTCTGCGCCACTGTCCTCTTCACTCGGCAGTAGGATGTAGAGCCCATTACTCTCCCAGTCGATGCGTTTTGCTTCTTCTTCCTCCTCCATTTTCTGCTCTTCCTTTCTTCTTTCCCCAATATTGTTTCTTTCACGTTGTCTGACTTAATAAGTTTTTGCCTGGCCATGTTTCTTTTATGTCTCACAGTTGGTGTTGCGACGAGCCTATCAGAGAGCTGCTGATTTCTTATTGGATTGCTGTGAGCTCTCTCAGTTCCCACCAGGTGTCTGTGGTGAATGTAATCCAGGCTGGCACAGGGAGCAGATGTCTATCACTGCCCCATCACAGGTTATAAACGGAAACCAACTTCAACTGCTGCTTTGAAAGGCAGACATTAGACGAAAAAACCCAAACTCTTGGACCATATCAAGCTTAAGGGTATCCAATGAGCGAGCAGGGCATGTACTGCACATGCTGGCAGACAGAGCTCCAAAAAAAATGTATAGAGGCCAACCAGGAAGAAAACGGCCAGTGAAAAAACCATAAATCCAGTGGAGGAATAGTGTAGCAATGGCTGTCAAGAAAATGATAAACACTAGAGTTTGTGTGTGAGAGAGAGGGGGGACATTGAAATGGGTTGCCTGGAAGAGGACAACAGAGGAGGCCGGATCTCAATATGGACCATAGTACCATAAGAAGAGGAAGATGTTGGTTGACACAATCACCAACATCACTACTGTGTGTATAAAGAAACAGATATTTTAATGTACTGAATACACTGAAGTTGATTTAACTATAATTTTTGTTGGATGTCTACAAACTCAATTATGCAAAATTCTGCAATAGACAGTAATAGTGGGATAAACATTTTATCCTAAAAATGTTATCTTGAAGTTTTGGAGTGTTTCTGTCTATTATCACCGCCATCCAGCAAAACAGGAATCGCTGACAGTCATCCATGAGCTTAATCCTTGGACAAATAGTTGAATAAGGTTACCGTACCACTTTGAAGCATAACCAAACTGTCTATGAACAGAGAACTCATGATGAAGTAGGTAGGCAAGCTACTTCACTGTCAGTAGGGCATTATGAACTTGTATGGGTACGTGTTTGTGTTTGTGAATATGGGTGCATAAGCACATCTACCACCACAATTCTACCATACTGTTTTTACTCCACATGCCAAACACACATCCCGATTATGGCAATACAAAATTAAAATTGTGAAATAAATAGACAGTGAATTTATAACTTCAAATGCCAAACACACTTACCAATAACGATAATATAAAGTGACAATTATGAAATAAATGTTATGAATCCGTTCAAAGAAAGTCATGTGATCTGTTGTTTCCATAGAGGCAGGCACATACGCAGGATTTGTCTCAGCACCCATGGCAGCGTCAAACCATGGGTGTGGGGCGATGGTAGCAACTCCAACTACTGGTGGCGAACCAAGAACGTGTGTCATTGCCAAGAATGGTACCGTTATCATGTTTTCATAAAGTACCAAATCAAATTTGACATCTTTTGCCCAACTGAAACAGTAAAAGCTTTACATTAAAACGTTCTGTTTATAAGTTAATTAACAGAGTGATGAACAAATTAATACACGTAATAAATACTGATACATAACTCCTCTGATAGCAAGATATTAGAGTATGATTGCATTATATGATAACTGGTCAAGTAGACACACTCAGAAAAAATATAATTTCTCTTCAATTGATTGTGAATAGCAAACATTTTAAGAATTAAAAGAAATTTAGATATTTTGTATAAGAGAAAAGAAACATGAAAATTAATATCCATGTACAATGGAATTTGTTTATTTTAAAACTAAATTCTGCTTTTGACTAAGGACATAGAAAAATATGTGTCAAATTAGTTCAAGCAATATAAAGTTGTAATAATTTCATTTATATGTTTCTAACAGTTAAACTATAACTCAAACAATAACAATAACAAACTAAAACTATAACAATTTAAGTTAAAATGAAACAAGTACAGTCACAAATTTTTCAAATGCGTCTGTTAATTATTCTGAGTATTGTGTTACGACATTACAGAACAATCTACGTGTTTATCGAATGTTCTGGAGGAATCTAGCTGAATGTTGTGGCATATGTGATTCTCAGCGCATTTGCTAGACTGTGCCAGAATTTTCGTGGCCGCATGCACTGTCTCAAGGCTGCAGTCAAGTACGTCGTAGTGTAGAGCATCTTATGTAGTATGTGGAATAATCTTGATTTTCAGCAGGGTATAAATGCAGGGAGGCTCAGTTCAGTTTATTGTCGGGCGATTACAAGTGGTTACTATGTGCATTCAAATGGTTATTAGTGAAGTGTTGTGTTTTATAATTGGGGGGGGGGGGACAATTGTAATACAATTGTGTTTTATATTAGTTGACATTTTATTGCGTGTGAACAATTTTTATTTGATTTGTTGTAAGAGACTGTGTTGTTAATTACGAACTGTTTAACTGTGATAATTAAAGCTAGTGATTAGTGATTCAATTGGTGTCTTGTATTTTGTTTTTCACTGTACCGTATGACAACCAAGTAGACCGCCGTGACAATAGTAATATAACAAAAAAATAAGGAAAATACTTTATACTAGAAAATTACTTTATTTCACATGAAATGTTCTGTATATAAATTTGTTATTATTTCCATTCATGAGATATTTCTTTAACTTCTGTACCTTAGTTTGTTTTGCTCAGTTAAACCTTGCTGAAAATTTATGAATTTTATTTAGCTCAATAACCATTATAACCTGCAGTCCATTTTACTTCTAACAGTATTAGTATGAACAACTCAATTATACAATATACTAGCCTTAAAAAGTTTTGTATCTGTGGAGATGTTAATTGAATTTCTGTCATCTTTACCACTCCAGGTATTGATTCTTTAAAGATTTCAATAGGTGTCTTCCTGGTCTGAAGAGTGAAGCCCAGTGAACCATTTCTGAGAACTGCATAGAGAAATGACAAGTCGATTTCTGTGTGGTTAGCAATTGGTACCTGAAATTCATGAACATATTCAAGAAAGGTATTTCAAACTACATTTATTTTGAATTGAGTTAGCACAAATTTTTTTATTTGCTGTACATGTGTGATAAAATAGTTCAAGTATTTTTTTATATAATTACCGGTATTTGAAAATATTATCAAATCTGAAAAATGAAATTTAGTTGAACTGTGTGATATCTATGTTAGTGCAAACAAAAATATACTTATTTGTGAAAGTAAAATATCTACCGAATAGGTTGCTTCTACCTGAGACAAGTATTGGGTATTGAATTCTTGGATTTTGTTATCCATGACGTGTCCGCTGATGAACCAATTATAAGTATAATACTACTGACTCAGAACATTAAGTTTTTTATTGGTGTATTACAAGCCTCTGACGAACCTTATAATAAGCAAAAACTCCTTCAGGCTACAAGGTAAAAATTTTATATTTTTACCAATAAAAACTTTGTGTTCTGAGTCAGTAGTACTATACTTATAATTAGTTAATCAATGGACACGTCATGGACAACAAAATCCAAGAACATGCTAGTACCTTTATTATTCAATAAACTTAATACTTCTGTTTGTATTTTGTTACAAAAACCTGTCAAATAACACACAAAAATGCTTTACACCAGAGGACTCACCTCACTAGGATTTGCTGTGATGACAGTTAAGTTGTGTCCTCTAGCAGCAAGGGCTTTAGACAAGCGAAGCAATGGCATCTGGTGGCTGTAAGAGGGTATCAGAAACATGGCCAGAATGTTGGCTGCTTGTGCTGAGGATGCCAGTCCTGCCAGCAATATGACACATACCTGGAAATGTACAAATGTAAACTAAGATATTTACTAGACATTGGAGGCATTTTGTTAGAACAACTTAAATGAACATGTGCACATGCCCATGAGCACACACAAGAGTGTGCATATTATTTTATTTATAACATTTAGCTTAAAACTGTTACAGTACATTTCTTGTTATCAAAACATAACACAAAGTGTATGATAGTTTTCTATACCAGTTATTCCATAAGGCTGTGACAAAATCAAAAGAATACGAGAATATACAAATGTGAGTGTATTACAAAAACTTTTGGATCACGTATGGGCAGTGGAGGTAAATATAATAAATATCAAACTGAATACCAATAAAGATGACGGTGACTAAAGGTGTCCTTGGTGTGGTGTGGAATAACAATATTCATCAACACCCTGGGACACAGGTGGAAATGTTAGTGGAGAGGCTACTGTTAATAAAATCACGGTAAACTCATTATAATCGTTGTCTTTCTTTAGTATAGGTACTTAATAAATACAATTAAACCCATTTCATATAAATATAATTAAATCACTACCGACACGGAACACAAAGTTTTTTATGGGCAAAAATGTAAAAGAAGTTTAATGAAGAAAGTTTCCAATCTGACGATGAGCTGTGAATCTTGAAAGCGCTAATCGGAATAATGTTTCTATAGTGGTGTGCAACAGTGATAATTCTGTTTGAAAAATGTAAAAGGTTTTACCTTATAGCCTGAACCAGTTTTCGCTTATAAGCTTTGTCAGAGGCTGCCACTGGGAGCGCTGTCCATCTTGTTTGTGGTGATGGTGTCAACTTTTGAAGGATCGATGTTGTGTGTGTGGGGAGCATGATATGTTCGAATAATGCGTGATTTATTATTCGAACATATCACACCCCACACAGACAACATCGATCCTTCAAGAGTCGACACCGTGGCAAGAACAAAACGGACAGCGCTCCCAGTGGCAGCCTCTGATGAAGCTTATAATAAGTGAAAACTGGTTCAGGCTATAAGGTAAAAGTTTTATGATTTTACCCATAAAAAAAACTTTGTGTTCTGAGTCAGTGATTTAATTATATTTAGTTAATCAATGGTCACATAATTGACAATGAAATTCAACCATTTCATATAATTGTTCTTAACAGATTTAATGTGAAAATAAAATGAAATGCAAAAGTAAATGTGTAACATTGGCCATCTTGGATTGTTGAAAACTTCCATCTCCCTTTTTTTCCTTTTCCAAAACATACTTCTTATGCACACCCATTAACCACAGTCTGTTTTAGTGGTCTTCTGTCATTGTTGATATCAGCCTTCTTTTGACTGAGGCATCTTAAAGTGCTAAATGAGCTTTCAGCAATACTTATAGAACAAGGCTGCAGTATTAAGATTCTTATTACATTTTTTGTAGCAGAAAAGATTGTGTTGGCTTCTTTAATCACTGTGAGTATTGCCAAGCCTCAACACCTGCCAATCAAGGTTTTCTCACTTCATACATTATACACAATTCAGAATAAGATTCAAACCCATGCAGTTCATAAAGTTCATCAGACTTTAGCTCTTTATCTCAAATCTTCATTGGTCAAATTTAGCATGATGAAGAAATGTGGAGATAGTATAGAATACTTCGGTACATTTTTCTCAGAAACTCTGTTCTCCAACAGTCTTGTGGTTTGCTTTCTTTGGTTACATAATCGTTTTGTGTACTCTTAATTTTGATACACTTACACAACAAAACAAATGTATTTTTATGGTTAAAAATATTGTTTATTTTTGTCATATTGTGTTACTAAGTGGTCCTTTGTTTGTTGTTACCTGCTGCCTTATCTTGATCTTCAATGTGGTAACTTGATGAATTCACTCCAAGTACTTAAATTTTGTAATGAAAGAACTGGAAATACCAAGGAAACATATTAAGCTTGTTAAAATGACTCTGGAGACACCTAATAGTAAAGTGAAAAAGGAAAATTCACAATGGAGTTCAAGGGAAACAAAAGGCTTACGGCAGAGCAATGTACTATCCATGATTCTACTCAATTTGGTGCTGAAAAATGTAGTAAGGAAGTTACTGATAAATCCAGGGGGTACATATTAGACTGAATGGTTCAATATGTCGCATATGCTGTTGACATGGTGCTGATTGCTCGAATAGTGAGGGATCTTAAGGAAACATTTGTTGTGTTGAGCAAGCAACAATGGATTGATGATGTGAGCAATGATGGCAAACTATTTGGATTGAGTGACTGGAGAGCCATCGTATAAGATCAGGACCATTGGATGATGTTAATGAACTAAAAACTTAAATTATGTTAGTCATTTGTGCAGGTTTCTTAAAAATTGATAATTCAAATAAAATTTTGATTTTTTTTAATCACAGTAAAACCTACATAATTTAATGGAGGGGTTTACAGATTATGGGCTGCAGGCCATTTCCAGCATCTCTGTTGATTCTATATCGACCACAAGTTTCTGCAGTGTTAACATATCTGCAGTTTTATCGTGACACGCCTAAATGATAACACATTCAATTTGTGATTCCATTAAAATGTTATGAAAACACAAAGACACTAATTTGTCTACATGCTGTTCATATCCTCACTGCCTCAACTTATTCATTAATACAGGATTTGGGAAAACTTTAATGCCACCTAGATATTGATTTATATTTTGCTTCTAAGCCTACTAAGTTTAAAAGTATCTAATATAGGCCTACTGGTCTTTTACAAAAAAGATTTTTACCCACTTATTTAAAACATTATCAGTCTATTTTTTCATTGTTACTTTGATATTATGAGTAAACATTTTAATTTGATTATTTGCAACAATGTTATGTAATAGTAGTGCAATTATATTTTGAAACATTATATATATTTAATATCACATTATTGTATCATTTTTTAATATACATATGGGTACAGGCCCACAAAACGTATACCCTGGTTAATGACAACCTCCCCCTCCCCCAAATTTCTCTCGGCTACATGTTTTCCTTTCCACCCAAAATTATATTCAGCCTGTGAATATCTTCTGCACCTTTCATCTAACTGGTTCATGTTCTTCAGTATCTTCTGCTCCTAATGCTTGCAGTCAGTATGAACCTTGGTATTCTCTCAGGTACCATTTCATTACTTATAGTCTTTGTTCACCAGTGTGTGCCTAACAATAATTGTATTACATTCTGCAAATCTTTTCCATTACATTCTCGTCATGATTTGGTGCATTTTATAACTATACTTGTAGAAAATTAGCTCAAAAATCTGAATAACTAAGCAAACAAACCTTTCTCATTATATAATTCAGAATATTTATAATATAATGTCTTTCATCAAGACATGAATCAGAAAAAACATGTCTTGTTTTGTAACCAGTTTTTAAAAATAATTAAGTCAGTGTATAATTGATTCTACATATTTAGTATTAAAATAAAACTTACTACAATGACTGGTTTAACATAACCTAAGTTAAGTTTCCGTGTTAAACATAATATTATAATTTTATTTAGTTTAATAAAATACAGCAAATTAATTCATTGTCATGGAAACAATATCGGTTTGTTACATTATAACTATGTACATTATTAGAAATTGTGCTGTCTCAAATCCAGATCTATATAAATAAAAGGCAATGTTTGTATGTGAGTGCCCTATAGACTCAAAAACTACTCGACCGATTTCGCTGAAAATTTCACAGTTTGTTCTTATTAGTGCCAGGAGTGTTTAGCGAGTGGTTTGAATGAAATCTGATAGGTAGCGCTGTTGTTTTTACAGTGTTAATTTACTGCCAGGAGTGTTTAGTTGTTGCATAACAATGCCACCAAAATGACAGAATATTGGTCGTCGCACGAATAGAGCCAAGAGAATGAGAGAAGAAAGAAGAAATGAAACAGAAGAAGAAACAGCACAACGAAATGAACGAAATACATTACATATGTCACAGTCACGTGCTACTGAATCATCACAACAACACGAAGCACAAAATGAAGCAAGTCGAGTAAGAATTAGAGAATTCAGACAAAATTTGTCATAATATGCTGATCGAAATGAACAACGTGAAAATGATCGATTACGCGTGCAAATGAATCTATTGCATCAATTGGTAACACTTGATCGTATTGCATTTTCAGTATAATTCTGAAATTGAATATAGCTTGCATCCAGTTGTTGTTGTTGAAAGTATGAATAAAGTTTGCACACATTGCAAAGCATTAAAATTCAAAAATGAAGCACCTGGAATATGTTGTTTGAATGGTAAAGTTAAATTGCCAGTATTGAATGCACCACCTGAGCCATTGTTCTCATTGGTTGCAGGTACTACAACACAATCGAAGCATTTTTTGAATAACATACAAAATTATAACACATGCTTTCAAATGACTTCGTTTGGTGCAACGAATGTAATAATTGACAATTATATGCCAACATTCAAGGTCAAATCTACCATAAAGCAGGCTCTTTGTTACCATTTCCGGATGCTGAACACAAATTTTTGCAACTTTATTTCATTGGAAATTCAAATGATCAAGTAAATCAACGTGTGGAATTAACAAAGCCCCAAAAAGAGAAATAGTTGAATCATTGCAAAATTTATTTTATGAACACAATGAATTGATTAAATTGTTCAAAACAGCCATTGAACAAAAGCCATCCGATAACCATAAAATTGTGATTTGAGCTGACAAAACACCTGTTGGGCAACATGCAAGAAGATTTAATGCTCCAACAATCGATGAAGTGGCAATAGTCATTGTTGGAGAACAATTTGAATCACGCGACATCTACTTCATCGTCGAAATGATCATCTTCAACATGTTGCAGAAATTCACTGCTCCTACGATGCATTACAATATCCAATATTGTTCTGGGAAGGAGAAGATGGATATCATTTTAACATCAAAATGATAAATCCAGCAAATGGTAATAAATAAATTTAATTAATTAATAATAAATTAGGCCTAATTAATAAAAATAATTAATTAATCACTTTTTTAATTCTAGGTGAAGAAACAAACAAAAAAGTCAGTGCTATGAATTACTATTCATACAGATTGATGATTCGTGAACATGAAGAAAATCACATTTTAAAATGTCATCAATTGTTTCATCAATACACTGTTGACATGTATGCAAAGATTGAAACTGAACGTTTGTTATATATTCGCATGAATCAGAAAAAACTACGTTCTGAAAAATACATACATTTGTGTGATGCAATAAACAATGATGGCAATGTCAATGATATTGGGAGAATTACAATATTACCAGCAACATATACAGGCAGTCCACGACACATGCATCAATATGCATCAAGATTTATTTTCAACAGATGCTTTGGGAAGATTATATACTGTTCATCCAAATCATGCAGAATGTTATTATTTGCGTTTGTTATTGGTTAACGTTCGTGGACCAACATCATTTCAAAATTTAAGAACAGTTGATGGTCGTTTGTGTGCAACATTTCGAGAAGCATGTCAAAAATTGAATTTACTTGAAAACGATGCACATTGGGATAGTTCACTTGCTGACGCGTCAATTTCTGCTCATCCAAATCAAATACATATGTTATTTGCAATCATATTATCTACATGTTTACCATCAAATCCAAAGTAATTATGAGAAAAATATAAAGATGTTATGACTGATGATATTCTGCATCGACTACGTATAAGATGTTTAAACCGCGACATGCAATTCACACCGTAAATGTATAATCAAGCATTGATTTTGATTGAAGACAAATGTTTGGCAATTGTTAATAAAGCATTAGCACAACTGGAAGTGACATCACCTAATCGGTTGGTAAATGACATATTTGATAGTGAATTACAACGCGAACAATGCTTTGACATCAATGAATTGAATGTATTTGTACAATCAAATATTCAAAAATTACTTCAACAACAAAAACAAGTTTATGATAAGATAATGCGAGCAATAAATGATCAAAGTGGTGGAATGTATTTCTTGGATGCACCAGGTGGCACAGGAAAAACATTTCTCATTTCATTGATATTGGCAACCGTACGTTCACAAAATAATATTGCATTGGCAATCGCATCATCTGGAATTCTGGCAACTCTATTGGATGGTGGTCGAACAGCACATTCAGCACTTAAATTGCCATTGAATATGCAATACATTGAAACACCAACATACAACATTTCAAAAACATCAGGAATGGGTAAAGTACTGCAACAATGCAAGTTAATTGTATGGGATGAATGCACAATGGCGCATAAAAAATCGTTGGAAGCATTGGATCGAATATTGCAAGATTTACGTGGAAACGAACAGCCATTCGGTGGTGCGCTAATATTCTTAGCAGGTGATTTTCATCAGACATTACCTGTTATACCACGTTCAACACAGGGGCAGATCCAGAGGTGGCTTTTGGGGGGGGGGCAAAATTTTTCAAGTAATGCTAGGATAGGTTCGGTTTGGTTGAGGTTTCTAAAGCTAAGAATTTTATATAGACTTATTCCCATTAATTTTATCTTTTTCCTTTCATTAACGAAATTCTGTCATGTTGGAACACTTGTTTATTCTCATTGGAATATTTATTATACTAAATGATCTTCTTATGCATAGAATTCCTGAATAAGAGATGAGACATTAACTCAATCAGGTCTTGATTAGGATACATCTATGATTTTTGCACATGAATAACCCTCAAAATGCCCTAATTAAAACATGATTACATTATTATAGTATAAGGTGAGTTTGTTATTTATTGACATTTTTATGCAATGAAAACATTGTTGGACAAAATAACAGAGCTAACTCTTTTTTGGGTGTAAGAAATTTCATATAGTAGGCCTAAATCCCGTATATAATATTCAAAATATAATATTTACTTATATCCTAAATTGTTGAACTATTTCGGTAAATCAAGGATGTAGTTAATGGAATTTTACTAGTTATACGTTAAGTGAATAGTAAAGGAATCTATATTTTACAAGGTTACTGAAACATACTATGTGCAGTAGTGTAGTATAATCATTTTATAGTATTTACGATGTTTAATAAAATGTACGATGTAAAATTTAATGTTCTAATGAAACTAATTAAAGTGATGAGGCGTTTTACAAAAAAATCTCCTTTAAAATAATTTCATTAGCAGCTAAAGGAAAATTTTTGGTATTAAATGCACTAGATATTCTAGGATGAATATGAAAAAGATACACATAAAAAAGATTAAGTACATAAATGTTATAGAATAAACTCCAGACGATGTTTTCTTTTGTTTGCATAGGTATCTATAACAATCTCTGGATCTACTTTTACATCACAGTGTATATTTAATAAAGCTAGTCCTGTAAGTCTTTCTTCTCCCATCTCTGATCTAAGCCAGGTTTTAAGCCTTCTAAGACACGAGTAAGATATTTCTGCAGATGCTACTGAAAATGTTAACATAGCCAAAACCATTAGAAGAAAATGAATGCACGGATAAATATCTTTGTCACATTCATTTAATAAATCGAGTGCACTTCGAGAGCCAATATTTGGTTCGCGTTCCCACTTGAGACTCCACAATTCCAACTCAGAGGTAATCGATTGTTTGACCATATCTACAGGTTTATTAAGAAGTGGTGAATATTTCTCTGCAAGTATTTGAACTGATTCCCCATTATCTTTGTAAAATCCTTTGAAATCAGGAAATAAAACTGACAGATTATAAAGTTCCAAAGTTTCACAAGGAAAACGAGATTTCAAGCCCTCTACTACATTGTCTAGGACTGGTACATATATTGACTGCCTGAAGTAACTAATAGAATTATCGCTTGAATAATTTTCTCTGTAATTCTGAGTACCGGATATACGTCGTAATTTTAGTTCAACATGCAGTTCTTCAGCTATACCACATATTTCTTGATAAATTGTCGCAAATACGGTTTCGCAATTTTCACGCCGTCTACTCAGAATTTTCAAAGTGTCATTCAACATATCCTGCGCAGATTTTAAATCGATCTCAACTCTCTGAAAAAATCGACTCAAAGGAAGAGTATAGGTTAATATATCTGACAGGCATACTAATGCGACCAAAAATTCGCTGTCACAAAGAGCTATCTGCAGTGCTTTACCTTTTGTAGATGTTTGTCTGTCTCTCCATGTACTAATACTTTGTAGTGCTTTTACAATTTTTGGCAGTGAAGACCTAAATTGAAGCACACCATCATGACGCTCGACGCAACGGGTTTCGCAAAGTTGAGAAAGATCATGTCCTAATATATTATTCAGATTCCGAAATCATTTGGGTGAATTAAAAAAGGTTATTGTCTTTTTCATAAAACCAACAGCGTTCCTAACTGCTTGTACTTTGGAAGATTTGGAAATCGACAGATTTAAAATGTGATTGTGGCAAGGCGTATAAACAGCATTAGTGGCTTCTTCCATCACAGTCTTCACAGCTCCATGAATTTCTGAAACCATTATAGAACATCCGTCTGTAGATATACCGACGCAGTCTTTGAGATCCAAATTTAGAGATTTTACTATTTTAATAACTAGTTTCCCTAGATTCAAGCCTGTTGATTTTATCTCTGCAGTTTCTTTTTCGTTATCATTCGTGTCACAGATTTCTTTATATACATCTACAAATTTGACAAATGATTCAAAAATATGTTTCCCATCAGTATATCTTATTATTAAACTCATTTGTGATATGCAAGACACATCAGTGGTCTCATCAAACATTAAAATATAGACTCCTGCATTCTTAACTTGTTTGATGATGTGTGACGGTATGACTTCTCCACAACACTTGATGAGCTCATTTTGGGTTGTCTTGCTTATATACGTAGCTCGAGAAGAAGATTCTTCTAGATGCTTTTTAAGTTCGATGTCTCCACAATTAATATGGTATCTTAGCATTTCATGGAAATTACCTTCGTTTACTACACTATATGAGTCTAAACGTCCATCGTCTCGATGACCACGTAAGGGGATGTTTTGACGTCCTAGAAAAATAATAGTTTCGACTATTGGTCTTAAACGAGACCAATTTTCCTTAACTTGCCTAAGTCTTTGAGCACTGACTTGGTTTATCACAGATAGTTCGATGTTTTTTCCAATTCTCGTGAATTCTTCTGCAGCCAAAACCTCATTTTTGTGATAAAAATTTTTTTCGTGAAGTGCTAAGGCTCCTTTTTTCCCTAGTAGTTTAGCAAATTTATTTAAGGGCTGTTTAACTAAGTAATTCAAAGGTACATTTTTCTGGTATCCTCCTAGCCCAGAGTTTACAAAAAACGGGCAGTATTTGCAAGAAAGGCCTTTTTTCATATCTGAGAAGACTAGCCATTTAAATGCTTGTGACTTGCATAACGTTTCTCTGGCTTGCCTTTTTTTTCATGTAATGAATACGGAAAAGTGTAATCATTTGGTGGAACCCAAGGGTGCAGTATAATATTTCTTTTCAGCAAATCATCAATTGGATTCTCCAAATAATTGCCAATATCGTGAGTGATGTCATGATTTTCAGATATATTATTCTCAACAACAGAAACTCCTGTCGGAATCTCTGGATCTTGTTCAGCTGTGGAGACTCTCACGCATGTGTTAGACGTTGACGGCAAATCGTCAGGTAATTGGTTAGTTATTGTTTTATCACAAAAATATTTTAGTGCCGAGCCCAAGGATGTGTCATTAGTATCTCTGTTTATATTATGGTTTGCAGTATTGATATCTTTTGCTGATAAAGTACAGTATTTATCAGTTCATCAGGGAGGCGATTTTTCTTATTTGTAGGAAAGAAATACGTATCAATTTTCTTTGAATGTTTTCGTTTATTACTGCCTTTTGAAGCACTCGCCTAAAATCAGAAATTAATTACTAATACATTTTTTTACAAATATGGTGTTGAAAACTTATCAAATACGATAATAATTAACATGGTATTTTCTTTCTCATAAAATTGCATTTAATTTATACAAATTTTGTAGTGCAGATATTATTGAATAGATTGTGTAGCTCTACCATACTGAGGTCTAACTATTTTTGTATGCATAAGCCCAAATTGAAACATTGAAACTCAGAACTGTAGCTTGTCCTAAGGTAATAGAGTTCTCTGGAGTTTTAGGAAAATTACTCAGGTTTTTATTTAAACCAAAAAAATTTAATTAACGATGTATAATACACTTTTGAAAATAATCACTTGGTTACACAGATATTTTAAAAATAATATTGTACGGTATTTGATACGGTAGTTGATATTTGATACGGTAGGTAATAAGATGCATTTCGAAGAATATTGTAACTCATCAGGGCCTTCAAGGTGCTCACAATTTGGCTACGAATCATCAGTTACATCGTTTTCAGAACGAGTAAGTACATTGCATTTGAGATTTCTGCTTGATGTTAACTCAAATTTTTAGTGATAAAATTATGGCTTTTTTATGCATTACCGCAAAGGTTTCTTTTGAAAATAATCCTCAAAACGCGACGAACATTAAAAAAATTAAATAAAACCTTCCTCAAGTTAAAAAAAATTTGCACAACTGTTAAAAAGTTAAAAATCATTCAAATTAGGAGTATCTGATTGTAACAGACGTTTTGAAAAGTTAATATTTTATTTATTTAACTACTTTTGAAAGATATTTTAGTCTAAACCAAACCAAAGTTATCTGTTTTATATATATTTCCAAGCTACTTCTACAATAAAACATTTTTGATAATGCATAAAATAAAGCTGTATTTTCACCACTAAAAATTCATGGTCACCTGGTACATTGTACAGTAGGCCTACTCTGAACTCTGAAACTGCTGACTTTCTCGAAATTTCACTACTCAACTGCATACATTTTCAGAGAAGATATGTATGTTTCAATATATATGACAAACAATGACCAACTTTACATAACCTATAAGTGAAATTTGATGAATTTATTTATCGCCGGCATAACCTGCTTTTGATGGCTTTTAAATATTTTAGTAATAAGTTAAAAACATGCGAATCTTAATATTTGGGTACAAATAAACTTAGTTGGTATTTAGGAAAACATTAGTCAGCTGAACAATTTTATAATTTATAAACGTAATCATAATAAGTTAATAGACTAAATTCAATACATTTCATTAGCTTTGCTAAACTTTCAACTTGTCAGTCAATAACGAATAGAGTTTCAAAAAGAAGAAATAAATGCTCACCATAATCTATTTTCGATGATTTCGATGTCGTCTGTTCAGTCTCACGGTCTGTCTATGAATGGAAGAAAGGGTGAAATCAGTGGTGACAACCTGGCACTGGCGTTTTCCCTAGATTTCAAACAAAAAATTCCCTAGCTTTCCCTAGGCCTTATCATTGTCAATTAAAAAATGTTTATAAGAAACTTTCTGTGGGCAACACGTTATAGGGGTACATAATAGACATTGATGCAAAATAAAAAAACTAAAAAAGAATAAAACTAATAAATGTAAAAAGAAAATTCACTCACTACAAACATAAAATTAGCACTAAACTTGTGAGATAATAGAATCATTCAGTTTTGCTCCTATCCGTATCTCTTAAGACGACTACTGCCTCCAGTATTTCCTTCCACGAAGCTTCGGTGTTGCTACCCATGAGTGTCCTAACATAGAGGGGAGGTTTGTCACAACAGCAGTGAAAACATATGCCAAGGAATAAAGTAAAACTGCTTTGAAAGACAAATATACAAGGCTATTCCATAGAATTCAAGTGTCCGAATACGTTTTGTTAACAAAGAAGTGGTTGGCACATTGGGTACGAGTGGGAGACAGGCGCTTGGCACACAGTGTACATTCTTTCCTATCCATCAGTTTAGTCAAATCGAATGACAATAAAAGATCATAAACATACTATGATGGGATCGATAGGGACATGGCAAGTTCCATTCTGCACGTGACATCTTCAGAACGCTACAGAAAATTGATAAATACGTGTATACAGATTTTAGTAGTACTAAGTAGCTCTTCAAAAACTGTTTGTACAAGATAACACTGAAAAATGATATTAAACTTAGTATAATAAAAGAGTAAAAAATAATTAAAATTATTTACCCCAAGCGTATCAGATCTTCATCAGTAAAATTTTCTTTCTTTACACGGTTGTCCATATTAAAATTTTATTAATATTGGTGTTACTTTCACTGTAAACTTACTTGGTTTATTCACTCAGACGACATTTTGGAGTGGTGTTCTCCTTCTTCAGTGAGTTCGGATACGGAATGTGCCAAGTTGTCGGTAATTTTATGTGTAACGGTTTTTTGGTTAATAGGTTATGAGCAGACAAAAAATGTAAAAATGTGTGGGGGTGGAGGTGGAGGGGATTGGCGCCGGAGTTTGAATTGTTGTATGTGTTGTTTATTACTGTGTCGAATAGTGTGTTTGATTTAAATTGTAAATGGTCATTGAGTATGTTGTTTTGTTGTGTTTGTATATTTCAAATTGTTCTGTGGTGTTAAGTTTACGACTTTTGGGTAGGTAGTGTAAGATTTCTAGGTTGTTTTTATATTGGTGTAACTGTGGTTTTCTGTCTGGATTATGTGTGTAAACAAAGAAGTGATGAACATTCAAAATAATTTAAAATTTTATATACACTAATTTCATATCGATTTAGTCCTATACACTGTACTTTAAAAAAGTTTCAATTTATTATGTATACTACACAGATTCTATATACACTTTACATCAAAGTTAGTCTGAATCACTGTCAGCTCTTGCCTGTGATTTGAAGTCACACATGTCCTGGTTGAACTTCCGTAGCACACTTTCCTCAATAGGAATGGTAAAGCAAGAACTTCCGTTATTTTTTGTCTTTGCATAAAGCAAACCAGCCAAGGTGGAGCCATTAAGATGATTCCTTTGCTTTGTTTTTATCAAATTAATACACGAAAATATGCGCTCCACAGCTGCACTTGAATGAGGTAAGCACAACAGTTTCTGTACAAAGGTAGTTAGGGTGGGGAACATGGGTGAATTGTCTCCTTTCTTTAAAAAACTAATGTTTCTCCAGAAATCCAGAATGTTGGTTACATCTGTGTACTTTTCAATGTCCATAGCTTGCAGGTGTCTCCATTCTCTATCAAGACACGTCATGTCGTTATGATTGATTAAGTTGGGGAACGTCACAGCAAGTAGGACAATGCTGGCAATATCTTTTTTAATAACATTGGTAGGATTGAGAAATGACAGAGCCTTTAAATTTTCATTTTTATGCAGAGGGAATCGTTTGAATATTTGATGAGCTGTTTCTATGTAGAAATCTAGGCACCTGAGTTTGAAATCATTCTTTTGTGTCCCGTCGAGTTCAAGGTTGGGTGACAACATGGAAGCAATTACCTTTCCACCTAGGTATATGTTGTCTAGGGGAAGAAAGTTTTTAGGATCCCTATAATGGACTTGCGAAATAGGAGTATGCTGTAGATAGTCTTGATTGATGTAGCACTGTAAAACTTGCTTATACCATGCAGAAATTCTGTCATAGAGCAAGTGAATTTTTATTCCTTCGCGATTCAGGTCTACAAATACTGGTAAAACAAATTCTAGGAATTCTAGATACAATCTTGTTAGAGGGTCTCTCAGTTTCACTAGTATACGTTCAGCTGCTAAAAGCTTGTCTTCCAAGACAGCGCTTGTAAAAAACAAGATTAAAGCAGGAAGTTGTTTGAGGAGTCTGGATACCACTGGTACCAAAGACAAGTTTGGTAGTCATCTAGTTTGACTGGGGTCCAGAAGTTTATGGGGTTTCAGATTGAGGAATTTCTGGAATTCATTGAATTTTCCTAATCTTTTAGGACTACTATGAAAATAATTGAAGACATCTCGGGCAAGGTCTTCAACAATGCGAGGAAGTTTTGAGCAAGCGTATGATGCACAGAGATGAAAAGAATGGCACACACATTTTAGTACAAAAAGACCTGGAATGTCATTCATAAAACGAGTAGCAACAGAATTATTACCACCCATCATTGTGTTTGCTCTATCAGCTGCCAATCCTATTAATCTTTCTTTGAACGGAATGTCATTTGCTGCAAAGAATTCAGTAATCGGCCTATACAGTGATTCAGCAGTAGCATTTTTGACTGGTATTAACGCAAGGAAGTGATATTCCACGACAAAATTAACACCAACATACCTAACAACTAAAGATAAGTGCTTCTCACAATTCCTGTCTGTACTTTCATCACACAACAAAGAGAAACTATTAAATTTCAGTTCATTAATTAATTGGTCCTTAGTTTCAGGACCAATGACATTTTTAACAATGGCTTTACATTTAGTCTGTGAACAGGAAATACGCGTCGCAATTTCTGAATCGCTACAAACCAACTTGATAAGTTGTGATAAATGGTCTGAGACTAAAGGGTAGATCGTGTTCTGCAACAAAAGCTACCATTTTAATTTCAGCCTCTTTAACTTTTTTTTCAACCGTATTGTTACTAATTACCTTACCTATATCTAACAGTGCTTTCTGGGCCCGAACTGGATGCGCCATGGCTGACAAATGTTTCTGCGACTTCGAATGTTTAAGAATTTCCGATTTTCCTGCCACACCATGTACATTACACGCTTTACAAAAATAGAAATAAACACCCTTATCACTAGCACTCAACCACCCACTGAATGAAAATTCCCCCTCCCGTGCACTTGTATACTTTTGTTTATATGTACCAGCACTCACTTTTTGTTTTTTTGGAATAGAGCCAGATGAAGATGGTTTACAATTATCACTATCTCCCATTGTTAAAAAGACTAATTTAGACAAACACGCTACAGATCACACTACTTAAAGAGAACAGATTCTTTACAGTATCTTGAACAGCGTACAATTCCTAGAGAATGCGATTAAGCCTAATGCTACACAACTTGCTTCCTCTGCAGGTCTCCAGACAATGTGTTCCTAATATTACTAACTAACTCGTTGTAGGTAAAAGTTCTACTGCCATATGCCATTGTGTTTGTGCGGGTATGAGCCACTGCTTTGAGCATCTGGCTTGCCGATACGCAGAAAAGGGGATTAGGTTTATTACTGTAGTCCTTGGAAACCTTAGAAAAAAAGCATTGTGTTGTGGCAGCGCTTTCACACCCATACTGTTATGGGTTACCATAACCGTTATTGCCCTAAAATACATTGTTTGTGGCAGGTACATGACCCTACAGTGTGAATTGTGAAAGTTTCAAAAGTACCGTCGACTTAATGACTATGAAATACTGCTACCTGCTACGTTCACATAGCATAGGAACGTTGACTACATCATAGGAAAAAGTTTTTATAATCAGTGGCATTCAAACAAAATTTTTCCCTAGATTTTTGGACTATTTCCTTGTTTCCTTAGTAATTTTGCGAATTCCCTAAATCTAGAGAAATTTCCCTAGGGTTGTGAACTCTGGGTGAAATATAAAACTATGTTATGGTTATGATACGAGAGTTAGAAATGAGACGTTCATAAAACTGCCGCAAACAGCGTTTTTACCGCAGTGACGTCACATTTCACCCATACATCACGCGTCTACAACAGTATAGAAAGTATAAACGTAAAACGCATGAAAAATTAGTGGTTAAGAACACAACATGCAGTGAATATCTGAAATGCTGAGCGATTGCTACGCCATCTTAGCGGTATCGAGCAGAACCTTTAACATCATTTCGACTTCAAATAACGAAATGATTGAACGCGAGATGAGTCCCTTGTGTGCACAATTTGAAAAATTTACTCTACATTTTTTCTTGAAATAAATTTCCGAAATTTTAGACCTTTTGGGGGGGGGGTGATCACCCCTCCTTGGATCCGCCCTTGGTTCAACACCAGCTGATGAACTGAATGCGTGTTTAAAAGCATCAAATTTGTAGAGACACGTTAATAAATTTACACTGATGACAAACATGCGTGTTCAATTGCAAAACGATGCTTCTGCAGAACAGTGGTTAACTGAACGTGCAATATTAGCTGCAAAAAACGTGGATGTAAATGTTATTAACATCATCATTCAACATGTGTTACCAGGCAAAACATATACTTATAAATCAGTAGATACTGTTATGAATCAAGATGAAGCAGTAAATTATCCAACTGAATTCTTGAATTCACTTGATTTAGCTGGATTGCCACCACACATCATAAATTTGAAGATTGTTGTTCCTATCATTCTGCTTAGAAACATTGATCCACCCCGTCTTTGCAATGGTACCAGATTGGCAGTCAAGAAATTGTTAAAAAATGTCATCGAAGCAACAATTTTAACTAGCAACTTCAAAGGAGAAGATGTGCTGCTACCACGCATACCAATGATTCCAACAGATATGCCATTCCAATTCAAACGATTGCAATTTCCAATTAAACTGACTTTTGCAATAACGATAAACAAATCACAAGGTCAATCGTTGCAAGTATGTGATTGAATTTGGAGAATCCATGTTTTTCTCATGGTCAATTATACGTTGCATGTTCCCGTGTAGGAAAACCAAGCAAGCAAGTGTTTGTATATGCGCCAAATGGAATCACCAAAAACATCGTATATCCAAGAGCATTGCAATGATCTTGAAGGTAAATAATTCATTAATTTAAATTTATTTAATTCAAATAAAATTAATATTGTACATTTTATTGTTTTCGTAAAATATCCAGATGGCGTTAAAGCTGAAGAAGAAAAAAAACAATATCAAAAACAAAACAGCAATGAAACAGAAAAAAAATGAATTATCACAAACAATTCAATTCATGTCATTTTAATTGAATAAATGAATTGATATCGAACTTCAATTGTATTTATTTAATTAATATATATACTCAAATTTAGCAATAGCGAAGCATTGCCGGGTCCGCTAGCTCTAAATAAAATTCATACCGTACCACAAAAGGAATTCACAAACAAAAACAAATTATTTTAAAGAACTACAGGTTTAAATACATAAATACCAGTGAGTTAGTTGAACAGTGGCCATAGAATTTAACGATTATAAGTTCACTGTCTGGCAGCACCATAAAAACAAATAAAATTTCCAATACTCAAATGATACATGTGCTGAATCATTGTAAAAGGTGGGGCAATGAGAACACAACAATTTCAAACTAGTTATTCATTTTACATGTTTTGTTTTGTAACCACCTATTTTTTTTGTTATTAAGTCAGTGCTTTGTAAAACTATGAAGACTGACAAATATCTTTAGGCTCATAAATATCTAAAACTGGTACTCGTACATTATGCCTTTCCTTCTTATTTAATGCAAAGTATTGTTTTACTCTTGGATTTCGTTGTCCATGACGTGTCCGTTACTCAACTAAATATCACTATTGTTTGACGACTCGGAACACTTAAGTTTTTTATAAGTAAAATCGTAAAGATTTACCTTACAGCCTAATCCGGCTTTCACCTTTAGAAGGATTCATCAGAGGCTGCCGTAGGTAGCGCTGTCCGTCTTGTTGTTGGCAACGGGATAGTTTTTCGAAAGATCGATGCTGTGTGTGTGTGTTGAGATGTGTTCGAATAATACGTGCGATTTGAATTGTATCTGTTCGTTTAGGATGTCGTTTTTATTTGTTTTTGTGTGTTTGTATATTTCTAATTGTTCTAGAGTGTCTAGTTTTCGGCCTTTTGTGTGTACATGTAGAATGTTCATGTTATTGTCGATGTTTTTATATGTGTGGTTTGCTTCAATGAGGTGGTTTGCAAAGGTGGATTTTGTAGTGGTGTGGAGTGCCTTTGTGTGTTCAATGTATCTCTGTTTGAAGCTACGTCCTGTCTGGCCTATGTAGAATTTATTGCAATTTGAGCAATTTAGCTTGTAAACACCGGGTAGATCGAATTTGTTTTGTGTTTTGTACGTGTGTTTTGATAGTGTGTGTTCTGTTTTGTTAGTAGTTTTGTAAGTGATTCTGTATCCTGCTTTTTTGAATTTGTGGGCAATTTTTTCAGTTTGTTTGTTGATGTATGTTAGTGTTATGAATTTGTTGTTTTCTGTCTTTGTCTGTTGTTTGTTTTGTGTTTTGTGTAGGAGTTTACTGACTATTGTTCTGTCATATCTGTTAGATTCTGCTAGATATTTTATCGTGTTTAGTTCGTCTTTGTAGTTTTATTGTTTTACATATTCGTCTTTATTGTTTTACATATTAATTAGCGAATTGAAAACTGTTAATCGTTGCAGGCAGAGCATACAAAATGTTGAACTGTTCAAACAAAGAATAACAGTAAATTTTTCAGTGAAGGGTTTGTGAGGATCGGTCAAAAATAACACAAATTTTAACTTATTTGTGTCGATGTTTCGACAATGTTTATTGTCATCATCGGGACCTGTGTATGAATACAAAAGAAATGTCAAACACAACAGAACAATTATTTGGGTGAATGTGTTCGTGTATGTGTGTGTGTGTGTGTGTGTGTGTGTGTGTGTGTGTGTGTGTGTGTGTGTGTGTGTGTGTGTGTGTGTGCACGCGTGTGTATGTATGTATCATTGTATATGTGAAGGAGTTGATATAATTTGTTTAAATCTTCAAATGTTTTCTTTAAGAAAACGAGAAAATTATAATATAATTAATAATATAAATTAATATAATTAATAATAATATAATATTAATTAATACAAATTAATAATTAAAAATTAATAATATAAATCATAATTGTTGATTATTGCTTTTATAATTAATTAAAAATATCATTACATTTAGCAATTTAAATTGTAATAGTGTATAAATTAAGTTCTATGATATTATAATTTTCTCGTTTTCTTAAATAAAACATTTGAAGATGTACGTTTTTCTTTCCGTACAGTTCCCTGGTTAGAGTAAAGACCTTTGCTAATTTGAGTTTCCTTATCTTAAAGGATTCTTTGTCCGAGCCGTTCCGGGATATGTTTCCCCAAGATATTTAAAATTGTTAGTATATTTTATTTCTCCATACGAGTGTCTAGGCATGTTTTTGGGAATTTAAATAGGGTGGTCACAATTTCCGTTTTAGCAAAGGAGATTTGGAAGCCAGTTTTCTCCACTATCTCTTTGAGATCTTCTACTTGCTTTCTTGCTTCTTCTTCTGAGTGGGCAAAGATGGCAAGATCATCTGCAAAAGCTAAACAGTTTATTTCTGTGTCTTTGGATTTGTTACCTATTCTAACCCTAGTGGAATTGACTTTATGGAAGGTTTTCACGACTTTGTCTAGGACGCAGTTAAAGAGAATAGGGGAAAGTCCATCTCCTTGACATATGCCAGTGTGAATTGGGAAGAGGTCACTAAGTTCTCCTAGGAATTTAATTTTGGAAACTGTGTAGATTAAAGTTAATTTAACTAAATTTAGAGTTTTGGGATCGACACCGCATTCTTTCAGACACTGGAAGAGGGTTTCTCGAACCACTGAATCATAAGCCTTCTGAAAATCAGTGAAGGTTATGAAGAGGGGGATATTTCTTTTAAGGGAATATCTAATGATCAACTTCAAACTCAGGATCTGTTCCGGGTATGATCTGCCTTTTCTGAAGGCACCGTGATATTCACCAAGGTGGGGATCGAGCTGGGAATCGAGTCTATTGTGGAGGAGCTTAGAGAAGATTTTATAAGTTACGGGAAAAAGTGAAAGACCATGGTAGTTATTCACTTCTAGTTTACTGCCCTTTTTCTGGAGAGGGTGTATGAGGGCGCACTCTGGAGGGATTATTTCTCCTTCCCATATTTTCTGAAATAAGCTGTGACTCTGGAAAGGAACTTTTTGCTTGTGTTCTTCCAATGTTCTGCGGTGATACCATCTTCACTAGACGCTTTATTGTTGTGAAGGGATTGGATAGTTTCCCAGATTTCTTTTTCATCTGGGGGCCACGAATTAGGGTTTTGCAGAACCTGTTGTAACTGGAGCTTGGCAGTTGAGAAGGTTTTGGAAATATTGGGCCAGAATCTAACAATTTTCCTGGTTGTTTAGAGCGAGGAGCCATTTTCTTTTTGGAAACATAAACTAGGGGAAACTTATATGGAGAGTCTGGAGCGGAAGGTTAGTGCATTTATTATTACAAAAATTTTTATATTATAGACAAAAATTACAAAAATCCTGATTACTATTTCTTTAGGATTAATAATAAGTAATATTTTATAAACAAGAATATATAAAATATTATTTATTATTAATATTTAAATAAGAATAATGTGAGTGATTATGAATATAATATTTCTTTAGTAATATTCTTAGTACCGGTAACTAAAAAATTCTTGTAACATTGGCCATAACAAGATTGGTATAGTATGATATGTATCTTGTTGGTAATCCTATTTGTATTTCTTACAATGTATTTCATATACTTCATAGATAGTTTCAGAAGTACTTGTAAATTATGCCTTTCCTTCTTCTTCTTTAATGTTGCAAAACTTCACTGCTACTCTAATACCACTTTATGTATTGTGCTACTGTTGGTATATACTGTAGGCTACAGTATTACCGTATGCTATAGTCTGGACAATCACTAAGTTTTTGTTGGATTTCATTGTCCATGACATTAACTAAATATAATTATACCACTACCAACTTGGAACACAAAGTTTTTTACTGGTAAAAACGTAAAAGTTTTACTTTATAGCCTGAACCAGTTTTCACTTATTATAAGCTTTGTCAGAGGCTTATAATAAAAAACTTTACAATAAAAAAACTTTGTATTCCAAGTCGGTAGTCATGGACAACGAAATCCAAGAGTATAACTTTTGTTTTTAGGCCAGAAATTTTAGTATGTAAGGCATATTTCAAAATTTATTTAAATATGAATTAAACTTCAAAGTTCTATATTTGTGTTATATATTGCTGTAAAGAGAAAATCTTGTATTTTCATATTTCATTAAAAAATAAGTATGTGGAAAAACCCCAAGACCAATACACAATAATCTAGAAGCTTCCAAACCCACAGATCAGCATTACAGTATGTTCTAACAGACACACATACATGCCCACAAACCGGCAAGATACTTTCATGCCCCTGTGTTGTCTCCAACATCTAGTTGTCTCAAGTTCTGATTTAACTTCTCCCCAAAGATGATTTACTTTCATGCCTGCAAATATTTTCAATAAAACTTTGTTTTCCCACAGACCAAACATACTTTGTCTAGCTTTCTTCAGTGTCTAGTTTTAACATGTGCAATTACTGTTGTTAAAAATATTAGGTAACGATACATATATCATGATTTGGAGGTACATAAATGGTGTCATCCATATATCTATAATAATGTTTGAGAATGCTGTAAAGAATTATTAATATGGTCATCTAACAATATGTTATATATACAAGCTCATCATTTGTAGTGCTACACCTAAAACTTGTAAAAATGTTGCCAAAATAAAGATCCAAGTGGGAGTATCCTGGGGTAACAATTTGTTGGTACATACTGTATATAGCAATTTCATGTATTATGGAATACTTGGTAAATATGAAATACTTAAATATCTGACCCATTAAATGCTGCAATTTAATGTAGAGCTTAGAATTTCTAAATGCTCCCACGATGCTACATTCAGTTTTGGAAGTTGACATGTCAATTTACCACATTTTAGAAGGCAATCTTATCTCTTTGTTTTAGAGGTTTTTTATCAAATAATTTTGTGAAAATCTATAATACTTAGTGATTACAATCTAGATTGGTAGATTTAAACTAATGCAATACAAATCTTAAAAGTTATTTATATTACTCTGTTAGTCATTTTACTACTTTTCCTGTAGGCCTATAGTGAGGTTAGAAGAATTTTTGTGTGTGAAGATGGAGATTTGCATAATATAAAATTGTCAGTAGTTTGTAATACTTGACATAAAATTTTATTGTTCATATTAACAGAGTTACACTACAATAAATGTTGCATACATTTTAAAAAGCAGCCTTCAAAATTAAATTTTTAATTTACTAAATGTTGTATTACTATATATTATAAATGTGTTTAGTCCTAAAACACATAGTTGGCAGAAACTAGTTTAGGCAATTAGGTAAACTTTTTTTTCAATTTGTTTGAAAAGTTAAAAGATGACTTTCATTTACCAATGTTTCTGTTTCATAAGTCAAGAGTGGTCTTATTAAAGTTTTGTAAAATGTGGATTTTGTTGAACTTGATATTATTATACTTTTCATCTGCTTAAACAGTCCAAAGTAGCATTAATTTTCTGGTGAGAATCACTGTCAAATTTTTAGTCAGTTCCACTTCATATGAAGTGGAACTTTCCACTTTTATTTAACTTAATCTACAGGGTACCAGTATTAAAGAAAATATGAAGATAATAAAGACAGAAAAAAAGTAAATAATTTAATAAATAGTCATAACTAACTTATGCATCACAAAAACAATCAATAAAACTAAGAATAAAATAAGCAAAAACATTATTTCCAATATAAAATTTCATAAGTATTTTGACTTTTTGAACAATCAATTTGGAGGACCAAAAATGTTTGTAATATAAGTCACTCTTTATAAAAATAAACAATTCCCACACCAACTAGAGTCGTCACCAAGTCCAATAGTATTGTACAGTCGATTACTTAAATGTAGTGGATTTGGTGGTAGCAGACTGAAATGGAAGACGTAAACTCTCTTGATATGATATGTCATACTAACATTTCAAACTGATGAAGATATCAAGAAAATGTGTGACATTGCTATTGTTTTGGCATCCAAAGTAGAAATACAACTACTGACAAAAAGAAAATTAAATGATGCCAAACAAATAGGAACACATTGAGGTATTGTAATAAGGACTTTCAGTGTTCAGTACTCAAAGAAATTGCTGGGACCGCTGGCATCTGTTTATCTTATTTTAATCACTTTGTATTTTCTGCAACACTGAATAGAAAAAAAATAATTTGTTTGGTTTGATCAAAACATGTTAGATTTATAACTTTTAAGAAAAAGAAAACATATTTGTGATAAAAACTACCGGTATTATTACCATTGTTGTTTTATGTACATTTTTTGTATTCTTTTTCTGAAGTGAAAGATGAATCAGGTTTGAAAAAGGTTTCATCAATATGTGATTGGCTCATATTATTATCAAACACCTTAACTATTGGGAATCTGATTTTTTAAAATAAAATTTAAATTGAGCTCTTCAAAACTGTAAAAACTATTAACTACCGGTATTACTACAGTAAATTAACAACTACAGGAAAGGTAATAATACCGATAATAGTGATGATAATTTTAATAATAATAATAATATAGTCATCGTCATCAGCATCACTTATAGTAATATTACATACACTCCTGATCTAAACAGTCCAAACAGGTAAAGAACAACTGTTTTAATTGATGGTACACATTCACACACACACATACACACACACACACACACACACACACACATGGTGGTCCACATTAATAAATTTCACTCTAATGAGATATTTCAGCACTTATACCATGTTATTGCTAATGGCCAACTGGTTCTTGACCAGAAGATAGTGTAACCACTGGAAGTGCCCACTAAAGTGAAATTCATGAACGTGACGCGTACACTGCCACCATTAACAGTTGTACAAAACAGCCACAAACACTTGTCAAACAATTCTATTAATTTGTTAACAGAAATCAGATTCTACACTTTCACTACCAACTCGTGTTAATTGAAACTATGCTCTAACCTTGAACCATTTTCCTGCTCTCATTGTGCGTGGATACATTACATTAGACTGTGTGTCCTACACTGTGTTTCTCTACAATCACTCAAGAGTAATACATTTATATTGATTATCTTATCAAGTATATACTTTTTGTTACACACTAAGATAACTGAATGTCATCGTCAGATTAAACGTTGTTTCATTGAATTTAGTAAGCAGTAACATGTCATTAGCATTCATTGTTTGTCTGATACTTTCCTGTAAATACCTGTATTTTCCTGTTGGTTAATGAACTTGTTTTTAAATGTCATCGAAAATGACTGTGACTTTTTTAAGTTTTCTTAGGCCTGTTATCAATAGAGCTTTTAATGATAAAGCAAATCATCATGATTGAAATAGTGTATGTTGGTGACTACGGAAGTACAATAATGACAAATTGTTAAACTCATTCTTCTTCTTTATTGCAACAGGCGCATGTTGGTGTTCTCGCCTGTTACACTACCCGCCTCCCCCGTTGTACTTCGCCTGTCGCCTTTGAACAAGTAATATGATTTGCGGCAGTATGATTTTATCACAGGCAACTAATGGAGTGTGCTGATATTCTTGTTTCCAGGCTGCAACAATGTCCTTCAGGCCAGTTTTTTTTTTTTTTTTTTTAATGTAGTGTGGTAGTGTGAAGACCTGTTACTCACTCAAAAAGCATTGTATACTATAGAACCCCCAAACCACATTCAAAGAAATATTATGAATATTGTATAACATATTAAGTAATATTAAGTGATTGGTATTATTAAAACTATTTGTAATTAGAATACGTATGTTATGATATTCACATGTATTTATGTTATCCACTATTTATGTATAACTTACGAGTCAGACTATGAAGTCTGTGAATTCACCACTGTTTAGCACTGAGGGCATCACTATACAAGCAGCACTGTAAGCTTTTGTAACCTTGACATTTCAGTGTCTCACAGCAGTGTTCGTGTTGACACGTGGCAGATTTGTGCTGAATGGCATGCATTGTTGTTTGTGCTTGTGTGTGTGTGTGTGTGTGCACTGTCATGAAATTTCTGAGCCGTAATTAGAGCAAAAAAGAAACATCAAATTTCTGGTGAAACTGGGCAAGAGTGGGAGTGAAATACGGGAAATGTTAGTGAAGGTGTATGGCAAGAAAGCCATGAAGAAAACAGCAGTGTACAAATGGATTAAATAGTTTTCTGAGGGGAAGGGACAATTTACTAATGAAGAAAGGGTAGGGCAGCCAGTAACGAGCCGAACGGACGAAAACATTGCCAAAATTCGTCAAATTATGCGTGCAAATCGGTGACTGACTGTGAGATCCATAGCAGACCAAGTGAACATTGATTGGGAAACTGTGTGGAAAGTTTTAACTGAAGACCTTGGCATGCACAAGGTATGTGCCAAAATGGTCCCAAAGGAGGCTGAGCTGTGTGCAGACCTATTGGAGAGGCAAGGCAATGTTTTGGGCTGAATAATCACAGGTGTTAAACCTGAATCTTCATGTATGACCCTGAAACAAAGTGACAAAGTGCTCAATGGAAGTCACCTGATTCTCCACGACGAAAAAAGTTCCATAAATCAAAATCAAATATCAAAATCTTGTTGATAACCTTTTTTGATATCCGAGGGATTGTTCACTACGAATTTGTACCACCAGGACAAACAGTTAACCATGTGTACTATTGGGGAGTGCTGCAAAGGTTGTATGAAAAAGTGAGAAGCAAACGACTGGGACTTTTTGCCAACAACTCATGGCTTGTGATCATGACAATGTACCTGTGCACACAGCACTGCATTTTGGTCAGGAAACAAATAACTTTGGTAGACCAACTGTCTGCTCACCTGACCTTGCCCCCAATGACTTCTTTCTTTACCCGAAGATCAAAGAAGTTGTGAAAAGAAGACATTTTGATGACATTGAGGACATTAAGGCTAATACAATGGGAGCTCTGAAGGCCTTTCCAGAAAAAGGGTTCCAAAATTCCTTCAAAGGATGGAGTAGGCACTGGCATCGGTGTATAGCTTCTAAAGGGGAGTACTTTGAAGGTGACCAGTGGTATTCAGCAATAAGATATATAGCATATTTTCTAGGATGAGTTCACGAATTTAATTGTCAGACCTCGTGTATACTGTATATTGATGCTAAATTTCAAATCACCACATATCTGGTATTAATTGTCTTCATATTTAATTTTTTTAAAAAGAAAATTAACATTTTTATAGTTTTCCTTCATACATATACATGCAGCATGGCTACAGGAACAGATGACAGCAAATTTATAAAACCGATTTCCACATCAGATATGAAGCAAAACTGATTTCAAGCTTTAACGTAGATGAGTCTATGAAAAGACTTCAGTTTTTTTAGATTATGTTCCATTCTCAAATAAGCCAGCAGACTATTTACATCACTGCAGGCAACAAGGTTGTTTTCCATTTTGAAAGATGGATTGTGTTCTTGTTGGATTCTATACCCAGACAATTATGTTTTCCTCCAGGGAATTCCACTCCTGAGGCTCAGAGGCAAGACGTTAAGCTTTGTTTCAACACAATAAAGGGAGTCTACATAAACAAAATGTAATGAATAAGAATAAGATTGTTATTCAGTGTTGCCAATGCATTGTATTAAACTAAAAATGTCTTTAGAAAAATTGGAATGTTTCAGTAAAGCATAAAGGAAATTCCCATTTTTCATAAAATGAGAAGTGATTATGAGATTTATGTCAGAATCATATTTTTCTTACATCAAAAATAGTAAGAATTAATTATTTTAATTTGTAAAGAGTTTTCGTGTTTACCAGTATTATAAGTGGTAAAACAGGAGACAACACTTACCACACTGAGTGGTGTAAAGTTGCATGCATCGATTCAAGCATCGATGCATAGACACAGCAACACAATACAAAATTTTGTGATATACTATATTTAATAATTTTTATTCTTGTGTTATAAATTATTTATTATTTATGTACCATGTTAATACCATGTTAATTTGTAGCCTGTTGCATATGTATGTACTGTAATTTCCTTTATATCAGTGTAAATATATAGTATTTATATTATTATTATTTGTATTATATATATATATATATAAACTTTCACATATGAACTTACTTTGGTTATCACTTCCCCATACGTTTCAAGGTGATGTGCCTCTTCCTCAGTGGGAGTAAATACTGAATGTCATTTTACAGAATAATGGTTATGGACTGTAGGTGTGTGTGGTGGGGGTTGATGGTGGGAGGGGATTGGCGCTGAGGTTCAAATTGTGTGTTTGGATCAGTGTATCGAATAGTGTATGTGATTTATAATGTAATTGTTCATTTAATATGTTGTTTGGTTGTAGTGCGTGATATCTGCATATTTCGAATTGTTCAGCTGTGTTTAGTTTTCTACTTTTAGGTAAGTAGTGTAATATTTCCATGTTGTGTTCTATGTTTGTGTAACTGTGGTTTTCGTTTTGTAAATGTGTGGCAAATGTGGAATGTATGTAATTTGTGGTGAGGGCTTTTAAATGTTCTGAAAATCTGGAGGAAAAAGATCTTCCCGTCTGGCCGATGTAGAATTGGTGACAATCATTACAATTTAATTTATAAACCCCTGTTTTGCTCTATGTGTCTGTGTCTTTGTTAGTATTATTTATGTGTTTCCTAATGGTGTTGTTGGTTCTGTAGGCTACTTTATAATTGTGTTTCCTAAATGTGTTAGCAATTTTGTGTGTATTGGAATTGTAGTATGTAAGTGTTATTGTAACGGTACAGAATTGTGTGCTACCCCAGTTTTAATTTTATTTCATATTAATTCAGCCTTAATCTTTAAATTGTTAACTTTCACCTGTGAGGTGCCTCAGTACAACACTGTTAGTCTAAACAATTGTCTAGACGTATTGCGTAACCGCCCCAGTAAGCAGCAGTCCTTGTGAATTACAGTAGTCAGTCTATCGCCAGAGTTTTTCATCAGACAGCAGTGGAGAGCATTGCATGTATAAGTAAAACTTTATACAGTAGCCTCGGAAATTTCGGTAGGCCAAAGCGAATACAGTAGCCTAGGCCTACCGAATCTTATTAAAAAGTGTGCAAAAGAGTAAAATGAAGAAAGAGATCGAGACAAAAACGAATACGTTAATTTGTGCAGTTAGAACAGTTCTGTGTGATGTGGCGAATGTGACAGTGAACTACGAGTGATAGGGTAACAACTGGACCACATGTCAGTTAAGTAACAACTACATACAAAAGTGACTCCATAACAATCTGATATCAGTAAAAGCTATACAAATTTAGATTTATAAAAGAATTAATGAGAATACTATAAAGGGGGTAAAAGTTATATATTTAAGGGGAGAAATCATGATTAAAAGTACTGGTTCCTATAAAATAATTAGTTGATAAAACTTGTGTTTGAACAAATTCATGTTTTTTAGCTGTAGGCTACTTAATAAAATAAAATCAAGTTTGTTTAGGGATATAAATATGTGTTAGAGTAAGTCATTACGCCCGTATAACATAACCTGTCCTGTATGGAAAATCTCGCCTAAACGGACCTGGTAAGTAATTTAAAGTAAATAATGGGAAAATGTATTAAGGTTTCCATATTTGTCCTTTTTAAAAATATTGGTGGCGACCTTTAAGTTTGGGAATCTTCTGTTTTTCGTAAGTCAGGGCGAGTGAATGAAAAGGTAAGGAAAAGTTTAATATAAGGGGGGTAAGAAAATAGACCGTTACATTATGTATTTACTGGGTTGTGTGCTGTTGGTCTGATGTGTTTTACTTTTTGTGCTTAGGATGCGTTTGTGTATTTTATTTACCAAATTGGGGTTGTATCCATTTTTGACTGCTATATATTTGATTTTGTTTAATTCTTCTTGGTAGTCATGTGTGTTTAGAGGTATTGAAGTGAGCCTATGGAGCATGTAGTTGAATGCTGCATGTTTTGTGTTGAGTTGGGTGGTTGGATGAGTTATGTATGACCATGTCAGATGTGGTGGGTTTCCTGTATATTTTGTATGTGTGTGTGTTGTTTGTTTTGGTGATTGTGAGGTCTAAGAAGTTTATGCTATTATTTAGTTCTATTTAAAGTGTGAATTTTAATTTATGGTGTATAGTGTTAATGTATTTGTGGAAATTTTCTATTTGTCTTTTGTTGCCGTTGTAGAGGAGTAAAATGTCATCAACATACCTGTGCCAATATATTATTTTATCGGTGTATTTGTTATTGTGTAGTATGTGTTCCTGTTCTATGGTGTGTACAAATATTTCGGCTAGTATACCTGATATAGGGGAGCCCATGAGTAGTCCATCTGTTTGTGTGTAAAACATGTTATTGTGTGTGAAATAGTTTTGATCAGTGATGATTTTAGTTAGATGGATGATCTCTTTTATGTGTGTTTCAGGTGTGTTGTTTAATTTTAGTAATTGTTCTAATGTAGTTATAGTTTCTTTTATGGGAACATTGGTGTATAGGTTTGTTATGTCAAATGAAGTTAGTGTGGAATGTGGACATGTTGAGTTTTATTCACTATATCTGAATTATTTTTGACGGTGGTGTTGTTTGTTAAATTTATGCTATTTCTGATTAATTTATCTAAGTGTCTAACTATTTTGTGTGCAGGTGCTTGTGTGTTGTTTATAGGTGGCCTGATGGGAATATTTGGTTTGTGTAATTTCGGTAGTGCATTTAATGTAGGGGCATTTGGTTTAATTTGTTTAAGATATTTGATGTTGTCAGGTGATACTATGTGTTTTGTGTTATTTAAGGTTTTGTTTATTTGTTTGTGATAATTTGGGGTGGGGTCTTTATTTAAATTAGTGATGTTGTTTTCATTAAAAAATGTTTTGATTTTATTATTTAAAGCCAGTTTTTCTATTATGACATTTATATTACCTTTGTCTGCTTTGAGTATGGTTAGGTTGTGCTCTTGTAATTTACGTTTTTTTGTTTTTTAGTGTTTGGAATTCGTTATTGTGTTGTTTTTGTTCGTATTGCTGTGTGTGTTGTAATTTGCATTTGATATCATGGTGTATGGTGTCTTGGTCTTTGTTAAGCGTGTGTTGTATGGCTGTTTCAGCGTCTAGGACTATGTCACGTGTATGTCTTTTATTATTGTTGTTATTGATTGGATTGATGCCTAAATTGTGTTTTAGAACTTTATCTAATAGGGTTATTTCTGCCTTAGAGAAATGGGTCTTTGTTGTATTTACTGTACATGTGTGAAACTTATGTGTCGGTGTAGGGATGGTTTCGTTTCTGCGTGTTAATAGGTTATTGATTTTTCTGTTGTGTCTTTCCTGTATTCTTAATTGGATTTTCTCTATGATATTTCGTGTATGTTGTATTATGTGTTCAAATTCAATGTGGTGTAAAATTTGTGTGAGCTCCATCCCTACACCGACACATAAGTTACAACATCAAATATCTTAAACAAATTAAACCAAATGCCCCTACATTAAATGCACTACCGAAATTACACAAACCAAATATTCCCATCAGGGCACTTATAAACAACACACAAGCACCTGCACACAAAATAGCTAGACACTTAGATAAATTAATCAGAAATAGCATAAATTTAACAAACAACACCACCGTCAAAAATAATTCAGATATAGTGAATAAAACTCAACATGTCCACATTCCACACTAACTTCATTTGACATAACAAACCTATACACCAATGTTCCCATAAAAGAAACTATAACTACATTAAAACAATTACTAAAATTAAACAACACACATAAAAGAGATTATCCATCTAACTAAAATCATCACTGATCAAAACTATTTCACACACAATAACATGTTTTACACACAAACAGATGGACTACCCATGGGCTCCCCTATATCAGGTATACTAGCCGAAATATTTGTACACACCATAGAACAGGAACACATACTACACAATAATAAATACACCGATAAAATAATATATTGGCACAGGTATGTTGATGACATTTTACTCCTCTACGAAGGCAACAAAAGACAAATAGAAAATTTCCACAAATACATTAACCATACCATAAATAATACCATAAATGGTACACACCATAAATTAAAAATTCACACTTTAAATAGAACTAAATAATAGCATAAACTTCTTAGACCTCACAATCACCAAAACAAACAACACACACACATACAAAATATACAGGAAACCCACCACATCTGACATGGTCATACATAACTCATCCAACCACCCAACTCAACACAAACATGCAGCATTCAACTACATGCTCCATAGGCTCACTTCAATACCTCTAAACACACATGACTACCAAGAAGAATTAAACAAAATCAAATATATAGCAGTCAAAAATGGATACAACCCCGATTTGGTAAATAAAATACACAAACGCATCCTAAGCACAAAAAGTAAAACACATCAGACCAACAGCACACAACCCAGTAAATACATAACACTTACATACTACAATTCCAATACACACAAAATTGCTAACACATTTAGGAAACACAATTATAAAGTAGCCTACAGAACCAACAACACTATTAGGAAACACATAAATAATACTAACAAAGACACAGACACATAGAGCAAAACAGGGGTTTATAAATTAAATTGTAATGATTGTCACCAATTCTACATCGGCCAGACGAAAAGATCTTTTTCCTCCAGATTTTCAGAACATTTAAAAGCCCTCACCACAAATTACATACATTCCACATTTGCCACACATTTACAAAACGAAAACCACAGTTACACAAACATAGAACACAACATGGAAATATTACACTACTTACCTAAAAGTAGAAAACTAAACACAGCTGAACAATTCGAAATATACAGATATCACGCACTACAACCAAACAACATATTAAATGAACAATTACATTATAAATCACATACACTATTCGATACACTGATCCAAACACACAATTTGAACCTCAGCGCCAATCCCCTCCCACCATCAACCCCCACTACACACACCTATAGTCCATAACCATTATTCTGTAAAATGACATTCAGTATTTACTCCCACTGAGGAAGAGGGACATCACCTTGAAACGTATGGGGAATTGATAACCAAAGTAAGTTCATATGTGAAAGTTTATATATACAGTAGAGTCTCGGTTATCCGCCCTTTGATTATCCGCCGTTCTGTTATCCCCCGCCCAAGCGGCGTAAAAAAACGTAAACGTAAAAAATATTTTCTTTAATTACTGCAACGAAAATAGTGTGCCAATAGTTTGTGGGCGTGAGTGTACGTGCTCTCTTTGTGATTGCTCCTGACTGTACCGCAGGAATTTGGCCTACTGCCCATCGCCTATTATAGCCTAGCTGTGACTCAAGTGTCATTCACCCCACCCCACCCCCAACATCCAACGCTGTCGCTCACATGCTCATCGCTTAGTAGACTGCAGTTTCTTGTTGTGTGATGTAGTGAGCGGTGAGGCTATTTTTACGCGGTGTGTCCGTGAGTGACTAGTGCAGTTTTGATGAAAGTGTCGTAGTGTAGTCTTGTTAATAGTGTTGCGATTATGGCTACGAAAAGGAAGAAAATTGTTTTATCAATAAAAGACAAGCTTGAGGCATTAAAAAGACTGGATAAAGGGGAAACGCTGCAGAAGGTGGCTGACCACTTCGGCATCGGTCATCACACAGTTGGAGATTGGAAGAAGAGACGATTAGAATTAGAAAAATGGTGTTCCTCACGAGTTACTGAGACTGCTTTTAAAGATAGGAAAACTATGAAAAATAGTGATTATGAAAAAGTTAGCGAAGCGTTGTACATTTGGTTTACACAGTTCAGGGAGAAAGGGGTGCCTATTTCGGGACCTATCTTAAAAGAAAAGGCGTTGCAGTTTCAAAAAGAATTTAACGAAGGTGATGCAGATTTTACAGCAAGCGTTGGCTGGCTTGATAGATGGAAGAAGCGTTATGGAATCCGTCAGTTGAATATTTGCGGCGAGAAACTGTCATCAAACTTTCAAGAAATGGAGCAGTTTAAGAAAAAATTTCAAGACTTTGTTGAAATGAAAGCTTAACAGGAGATCAAGTATTTAATTGTGATGAAACAGGCCTTAATTTCAAAATGTTACCGAGTAAGAGCCTTGCAGCTAGAACTGAAGCTGCAGCCCCTGGCTATAAACATAGTAAAGAGAGAGTGATTATGAAGTACTGCATTAGTGAATGATTATGAAGTGATTTAGCATGCAGTAATGCCACAGCAAACCATAAAATGGACCTGGCAATGATTTGAAAGTCCAAAAACCCTAGGGCTTTTAAAACCATTTCAAAACATGCTCTTCCAGTAAAATATTTCAATCAAAAAAGTGCATGGATGACTAGTGAAATTTTTAAGGAATGGTTTTTTAAAGAGTTTGTTCCTTCTACAGAGAAGTTTTTAAAAGACAACAACCTACCCAGAAAAGGAGTTTTACTGCTAGACAGTGCCCCAACTCACCCTTATCCAGACGAACTTAGAGGTGGGGACATAAAGGCTATGTTTTTGCCACCAAATGTGACTGCCAATTGTCAGCCTATGGACCAGGGTGTTTTGGAAACACTTAAACGAAACTATCGAAGAAAGCTTCTGTCAACAGTCATACAAGAAATTGAAGATGGACAAAACTTGATTAATAAGTTGAAAAGTATAAATTTGAAGGATGTCGCTTATTGGGTTGCAAGGGCCTGGGCCGACGTCGGAGCATAAACAATTGCGAAGTCATGGCATAAGCTGTTGGGCGAGGACGAAAATATGGCTGAAAGCATGCTGGATGAACTTCATGAAAGTATGTTGCCATTGGTGCAACGTATCCCTGGATGTGAGGATGAAATAAGGAATTGGCTTTCAGGAGACGACCAATATGAAATAACTGACGAAGAAATTGTAACACTTATTAATAGCGATGTTGTTGTTGAAGATGAAGACTCTGAAACTGTTGAGCCCCAAAAGATCACACACAAAGAAGGGGTTAAAGCTCTTGAAGCAGCCATTCAGTACGTTGAGCAGCAAGAGGAAGCCAGGGTTGTCGACATAATGATGCTCCAAAGATGGCGAGACTTGGCAGCAAAGAAGCGGGAATCATCAGGGAGGCAGTCGAAGATCACTAATTTTTTTCACTCATCATGAACTGAACTCTCACTTCCAACATTTCTGACAGTGTAAGTCAATTTTATTACGTACACATTAGTCTGATTATATATTTATTTTTAGTTCAATCACTTTCTGCTACAGTCCGTTTCTTGATATATATAATACTTTAATATTTATACTAAATTTACCTCAAGATGTTTTTTTCTAATTGGAACATGTTTCGAGAGTTCCTGTTCTCTCATCTTCAGCCTTCGCCATCTTGTTTCTGGTGAAGTATTTGTGTGTTGGCTGCTGGATGCTATTAAGGTTGTTTGTTGGTCTTTGGTCTTTTAAAGTTGTATTATTGTGTGTGGTTGTGGTATATGTTTTTGTATTTTGTGTATTTTCGATGTTGAGTGCTTTGAATATTGTGTCATGTTTTGTATTGATTTGTATTTGTTCTGGTATTAGTTTGTTTTGTGTTTTATGTTTGTATATCTGTAAATTTTCCCAAATGTTCATTATGGTGCCTTTGTGTGGTATATGTTTTATTAGTGATACATTGGTTATGTTTGGGAATTCGTGTCCTGTGTTTATTGCATGTGTGGCTAAATTGGATTTATATATTTCTGGTTTTTTGTATGCGTTTAGGTGTTCAAAATAACGTTTTTTCAGCTGTTTTTTTGTTTGTCCTATGTAACATTTATTGCAATCTTGGCATTCAATTTTGTATATACCATTAGTTGTTGTATAGAAAAAAACATCTTGAGGTAAATTTAGTATAAATATTAAAGTATTTATTTTTAGTAAATTTTTCTTGTTAAAATTTACTGAATTCTTAAACTTGAAGCGTGAAGTACTCAAGTAGGCGTAATTGTTTTCTCTTTTTTTGTAAGTGTATAACTTTAATATTGTTGCTTGTTCCATAAAATATTTTACTATAATTTTGTAATATAATTGTACAGTACTGTATTGTTTTCTCTATTGATTTGTTGTAAAACGTGATGTTTATTAATTGCATTTACAAAATTACAATGTAATTTTATGATAAATTTGCGTTTTATTTAACTCTCCCTATTATCCGCCATTCCAGCTTATCCGCCCTTCCGCCAGCCCGTTTATGGCAGATAACCGGGACTCCACTGTATAATAATATTTAAAAAAGTGAACAAAGAGGATGAATCAACAAGATTATTATTTGTACTATTTAATTTCTTCGAATAAGTATGAGCATGCTTAATTACATGTTATGTTCCTTCAGATTGTTTTGTGTGTGTGTGTGTGTGTGTGTGTGTGTGTGTGTGTGTGTGTGTGTGTGTGTGTGTGTGTGTGTGTGTGTGTGTGTGTGTGTGTGTGTGTGTGTGTGTGTGTGTGTGTGTGTGTAATATGACCACATTATTAGAAATAATTGTAGGTAATTTTTAATTAACCTTGGAATTGATTCCCTTCATTATCCCATTTAACCATGAGTTAACTGTGTCACTCTCCCAGTTTCAATATTAATGTATATGTTACTGGCAAAGTATGTAATCCAGGCATTCTATAGAATACCTAGACATTTCATACAATGCCTGGAGTTTATTGGCAAAGTATATAATAGAATACTTTTCAAATGTTTTTATACTTTTCCCAGGCATTTTGTACATTGCCTAGGCATTCTATATAATGGCAGTGTTTAATATTATTTACTTTTTCACTTTTATTTACTTACCATTTTTATACTCTTCCATACCACCAAAATCTGCCCAGAGTTCGTGTGAGCGTTTATTTGGAGAATAGAAATTAAGTTGTCTGAAATAAATGCTTTCAGTCTACTTGTTTTCAAATGAATTTGGGTTTATTTATCATATTCAAAATAATTGATGTCAAATTACACACATTGATTTACTTTTCCTTTAAACAAAATACTCTTCTCCCTCCTCTCCACGTGTTCCTATTTAACGATAATACAACATACTAAAAAAAAAAAAAAACATTGAAAATATACATTACAATCGGTATACCTTAAATATAATTAACGCAACCTAGTGCTTTTGTTCATTACGTAATTTTTATACACACACACACACACACACACACACACACACACACACACACACACACACACACACACACACACACACACACACACACACACACACACTATTTCTTTAAATTCCCATTATAATTATTAGCTTTTTCAAAATTCAGTAGGTAACAGTTTAAAAGTTTAGTGTATCATTTATAATTAAATAAAATTGTTTCTGAGTTACTCATCCCTTTTCCTGCTTCTCCTCATCATTGTGTCACTATTTTATATTCACTTTTTGTCCATTTAACTTTCGAAACTGTTTTTGCAAATTATCACTGCTATATCGAGTCTCCACTCACATGTTTAAATACTGATTAATTAAGTTTTTTTTAATAGTCGGCCGACTGGATATTTTGCTCGTGAGCACTATTTACACAACCGCGCGCTAACACCCGCGCGGCTGCGAGATCTTTTGTCAACTGAAGTTTTCAAAATGGCTCAGCGTCCCTCTGTTCCCGTTTACTTGGCTCGTGATTGGCGGGTATCATCTCGCAGCTTTCCCGTAGTCTCGTATAAGGCGTATAAGGATATACGAAAAACGTGACTTTCACGTTGTGAAAAGCGGCACACACGTGCGCTCGTACGCATGAATACGCACCCTACTGACAATAAACATTCTTGTACTGTGCTGTGCCTTACACAGAGCTACAGTAAATGACCAAAAAATACACTCTGGTTAAATAAAACGATTACCTCAAAGGTTGTCTGCAGATGGTTAACATGAAAAGCTTTAAATTATAGACCCCCTTCAGTTTGTCCTGTTAAAATACCCCCCCCAATGAGAGGTTTTCTGTCAAAACAGAAAAACTCTCATTGCCCAAAAAAAACCTAAGAGGACCAGCAAGGATATGGTGCCACCCCCCGTAAATCCTTACTAAAATCATGGGTAACTTACCCCCCTAGTTCGGTGACTGTGGCCGCACCTGAACGACCTTACTGGACTTCCCTCTCGAGATCCCAACACCGCAAAGTCAGACAGGCACCCGCCACAGTATCACCAAACTCTGTAACATTCAATAAAAAATCAACAACTGGTCTTTTACCATGCCACATCCCCAACTGGTTTGTTTTCCTCTTAGCCCATACTGGTTTGCATTAAGAAGGACTGGTTGCATCTATATGTACATTCTTACAATAAACATATTAACATATTAACATATTCCTAATCAAATAACCATCAAAATACATTATTAACCCTTCAATTTCTATTAACTAAACATTTTAACTATTTATCTCGCATTATTATTTCAAGTCAAAAAATAAACGATTCAAATTTATTACCCTTATTTCCATCTTTTAAATTAATTTACCAATCTCTTTCCATTAATTACTTTAATTGCTTTACTTGAAACCTTTTACATTAATTAAATCCTCTCACATAAATGTTAGTTACCTCATAATCAAACACTGTAAATTACTTCAAAACAATTTTACTTCATTTAATTTCATCTTGTATTTATTTACTTCATAATATGATTCATTTATCATTTCTTTCATAACCTTCAAATCAAAACTTTTCAAATTGATTAACAAAATTTCTATCTTTAAACTGAATTTAATTTAATTTTCATTATAAACATTCACCATTACATACTGACAATTATTCAAATAAAAAATGTATTACTATCATAACATCAATTGCAACCATATATTGCTTACACAAAATATAATATACACATAACACCAGCAGATGTCTCATCATAATAGCATAACCTCATATAGAGAACATGAAAACATAATACTTCTTTATTATTAGCATAATTACCATAATCACCAACTTTATCTTCTCTTTATTCAATCAGAGCTTATTTATTAACAATTTAACAACCTTGTTCCACACACACTATGGCCCCCCTGGACTGTACGCCCAGTTGCCTCCACAAGAACTGAAGTTTTTTAGGGTGTAGACGCTGCCTACACCGTTCTTGCTTCGGCGTTACAAAACATTTGGCATTACTGATGTCCGAGGACACCAGTAATCCTACTAAAATTTACTTATATGCCCTTATACAGTCTACCGTCCCATTCGATGGATAGCCGCTGTTCCATAGTTATGGTGATTCCTCTTATTCACCCTCCCCCGTTAATTTCTAAAGTCACCTTTACAATGATAACAAGCTATGGCCAGACTTAGGCAGCGCGTAACGTAATGTGCCCTGACCATAGCCGGTAAAGATGAGCCAATTCAGGGTTCGGTGAGGCCGTGACCGCCTGAAAGTGGGGAATCACATGTAAAATACACAATACATATTACATCGGTACATAATTACATCCTAACCAATTAGATACTTTATACTTCTCATGATCAACATAATACACCATAATAAACACTTAACTTGCACATTAACATCATTACAGTACATAAACATTTCAAATTCAAATTTTGTGACGATTTCATTAATAAAAATATGTTAATTAATTAAGTTGATAATATATAAGCGGAGAAATTTTAAATTCTTAATAAAATCTCACATTGTAAACTAAATCTTATGGCAATCATTTAATAATAATAATATTTAATATAAGTCTAATAATAAAATTAAAAGGGAATGGAATTGTACAGAAAGGGTAAAGCTTATTAATTTATCCTGGATAAACAAGAACTGACCAGAATTAACTTGTTTTCTGACCCATAAATAAACTAAGTATTATTGTAAATTTGTTATTATTTAAATAAGTAAATAAGACCATTGTTACGTACTTTGATAACTTTTGCAACTAAGAATATCACGATTTAATTATTTAATCAACCGTAGTCCTTTAATTAAAATTAGAAAAACGGAACTACTTTTATGTTGCCTAGTAATTGTCTTGAGATTACTACGCTCCCCTTAACTATTTTCTGCCACTTGTAATGGAGCGCTCACGCCGTAAGCAGCGTAAAGCGTTGTTTCAATACGTGTATATAGAAATGTGAAAGGCTTGATACAATGACTATTTAAATAAGTAAATTTGTGTGGTGATGACATCTCTCTATATTATAAAATAACGGACTATGTAAATAATACAGTATTACAACCAAGAAGGTGATAGTAAACTAATCTATCATCATGTGAAGTGTGTAACAGTGAAACAAACTTTCTATCTATGTATTCTAACTACAAGAATTACTAAGAATAACTACAGTCGCCGGAGATGAATGTACCACACCAGGAATGATTTCACATACTTCTAGAACTTCACCATCACAGTATGATAAGGTAACGACTGAACTTCAAGAAACATCAGGAGGACCGAAGGACGAATTCTGCAGCAACTTCAGGAAACACACAGGTGACATGGAGGCTTGTCTTCCATGGTTAAGAGTTACAAAATTATAAACCCCAAAAGACAATTTAAATTACCATATTAAAGACTTTAAAACTTATGCTTTAAATGTAATAACATTAAAGACTTTAGAAAACTGACATTTTAGGTAACATGTAATCTAATATTTGTTGTTTTAGAAGATTAATAAAAAACCATTCTTCAAATGGTTAGAGTTTCAATATTGTACATGGCAAGGTGACCATTATTCATTTAATATATTTGATCCTGGATCCGTGGAATTAATTAAAAAGGATGTACATCATATTTTGAGGCCCCTTTGTAAAGTAGTAATTTATATATTTAACAATATAGTAAACTATATTGTTTGAGAACTTTCAATAGAGAATTTAATCACCAAATGTAATAAAGAGATGTCATCTAAGTACCGAGTAAACTGAGTGCATAAATCAACAGTCTCCCCTTCCTAATATCCTGCTATATAAATTGTTTATTTGTTGTGATTATTTTCAGTGCTTCACAACGAAGGCAGCCGGTATAATTGGCACATCCAATTATTACTGGTTCCCTAAGTTATAACTCAAGAGAAGAGGTTATAAGTTGCGCAACTCTGCTGTTCTGTTGCTATTCTGCTGCTATTCTGCTGATTTTGCTAATTTTGCGTAAGAGAAAAGAAAGAAGTAATTGCGTCACGATATCCCACGCACAAAAGCTGTTGATCTATACACTCATGTATTTCAATATGTGTCAGAGTTTGAAATAAGATAAAAATAATAATTAATATTATAGTAATATAGTATAAATAATTTTATTAGTAAATATAATATGTGTAACGTAATATTAACATATAATCCCATGTAAACAAACCAAGTCGGTACTTGTTAAAAGTCCCCTTCATAAACGTGCCACATTCTCGACAATCTCGGACGTGTAAGTTTCCTGTTGCCGTTTGTTTAAAATTGTCATTGTTTAGTTGAGTTGACAATAAGTCACCCTCCTTGTGTGGTCTATTGTTATAAGAAGCGTGTCTGTTCATGTGTTAGTAACCGAAGGGGGAATCTTTTGTCGTACGCATATTCATGCCTGTGTGAAATTTCTCTCTCTCGCTCTATGTAAAACGATAAAGGTTGTCATAACATTTTAAGTGTCTATTTGTAAAAAAGAAAAAGGAGTAAGAATACGATTGATTTATATTTTTGTGTAAAAGAAAAAGGAAGCGTTGTATAGGATTTAATGCAAATTGTAGAATAATTAGTTATAGCCGCTCACGTTACAAAAATGGCTGAATTTAATCCTGATCTATTATTAAAAGATGAGCTATGCTACGAACCACTTTTACGAGGTCTAAAACACGTGAATGTAACCGTGTCGGAATTACGAAAATCATTACGCCAAACCGGATCAGATACACCCTCGCAGTTAGATAGATTGCGTGAACTCGATTATGACGGCGAACGAGAAACCTGTTATGCGAAATATAGGGAACTGATAGTATTATCTCAGAACCTTGAGGACAAGAAATCACCTACGGAATTTTTGCGCGTTACGCAACGTATAGAACATTTAACCCGCCTGTTAAATAATTTATTAAGCTGGCCCGACGTCACCATAATCCCCCCCGATGTGCAGAAATTTGCGGAGGAGGCATTAAGCCAATTACCCATAATTATCAACGACTTACGACGAAAATCAGACTCATCGAGAATGGAGGAAATTGAGGACTACTTACAAAAATTATATATCTCCCCAGTTCAATCCCCTACTTTAGAACACCCTCCCTCCACCTCGAACCCCGAATCACCCACCGTATCGAAGATACCACCGAGTCATGAACAATTACCTAGTAGAGAATTAAATACCCACACTATGTCAGAACCCCCACCGCCAAATGTTCAGCATACTCGCACTAGTAAATATGCGATTACAAATCCCAATGCAAACACCAATCTTTCGAAAAGTACACCTAACGTATGTTTTAATGTAGACCTCTACGGAAAGATTTCCCACCCAGTAGAGAAAATAATTAATGAAATTCCTTACACCGATGGCTTAAGCATCACGACTCTATTGACTTTTATCAGATATCTACTGCAAATAAAAGATCTACAACTATTGAGCGATTGGCAAATACTGCAGGTCATCTTACCCAAATGTAAACCACCTTTACGAGATCGCGTGCTAGAAGCATTAAACTCGACTCTTCCGGTAGAAGAACTTCATACAAATATAATCAAATATTTTATCCCCACTGGAATATATGAGGAGATAAAAAGGAATACCGTACTTCGAGTACAAAGAGCTCAAGAAAGACTGGCCCACTATATCGCAGACATCAGAGAATCTTCACGTCTACTGCAAGTCGACTGGACTGAAAAACAATTGGTCGATACTATATTGGTAGGCTTATCTCCTGAAGAACGCTCCCGTTTAGCTCTAATAAGCAGACCTCTTACTTTCGCTGACCTTGAACAATGTAGTGTGCACTCTTCAAATGTGTGGTATGCAGATCAGCATCGACATGCACCGGTATCCACAACACCACATAGAAAGGAAACGCAAGCCCTATCCTCAGATACAAGAAGTCTACGAGAACGACGAACATTTCGGCGACCAACCTATGTTCATGGCCACGGTAAGTGCAAAGAGGCACCACCTAGACACGAAACCAGTGAGACCCCGCGTAAAGAATATATATGCTATAACTGCGGAAAACCTGGACACCTCAGTAGAAACTGTAAACAGAAACAGTATCATCAGAAAACCGATTATCCAAAAAACGTGTAAGGCAGGGAGATCCGAAACCCTGTGTCTTCCGCAGCATCGTGAAAACAGGTAAACCCCTGAAAAACCACAAATTAAAACAAAATACTAATAATAATAACAAAAGAAAATTAGACCCCTATGTTAGGAAATTTATCGGTAAATGTAACTCTATTAGTAAATGTAATTACAATAGGTGTGAATTACCGTATATACAAGTTGACATTGGTGTTGCATCCACCCTCGGATTAATTGATTCCGGATTCACGCGAAGTTTAATTAGTCAAGAGCTAGCTAATCAATTATTTAAACACAATTTAGTTAAACGCAGTCAATCAGTAAATATTAGATGCGCTACAGCTAATAAGCAAAACTTAATGATAAAGCTTATCATCACTTTTAAAGTAAAAATTAAAAATCTAACGTGGTATTTTCCAATGTTGGTATGCGACGAATTAGGACCCGAATTAATATTGGGAGCTGATTTTATCAGTAAAACAGGAATAGTTTTAGACATTCACGAGAAGATATTTTACTTTGGATTCGATCGTTCACGGAAATATAACTTGCATGATAATGCAAATAATAGAGAAAGTACTAGCACCACTTCCACACATATAAAGCATCACGAATCTGAATTAAGTCATCTAGGAAGTAAAGATAGACGGAACATACAGACTTTAATAAAACAATTCTCCAACGTCCTCACCCCAAAGTTAGGACTGACGGATCTGATAGAGTACAAAATAAATTTGAGCGACAACAAAGTAATTCGTTTAGCCCCATACAAATTATCACCACCGAAAATGGAAGTGATGAGGAACCAAATTAATAAATTGTTAGAACAAGGAGTCATCGAACCCTCTACGTCATCTTATTCATCACCCACGTTTTTAGTACCCAAAAGTAACGACAAACATAGATTAGTGGTGGACTACAGACAACTAAATAAACGGATAGAATTTGAATCTATACCACTTCCCGACATCCACAGTGCATTTCATTACTTTACTAAAGCAAAAATCTTTACCATTATGGATTTAAATCAGGCATTTCATCAGATACCCCTTTCGGAAGAATCAAAACGTCTTACCGCCTTTGCCGTCCCTTTCAACCTGTACCAATTTACAAGGGTACCTTTTGGTATATCCCAAGGTAGTTCTGTATGTAGCAGATTATTAGAAAAGTTATTTCATGACATAAAATTTAAATATGTGTATCACTACTTAGATGACATTGTTATCTACAGCGAGTCAATTGAGCAACATCTTAATCATCTACGTGAAGTACTAACCCGATTGGAGAAAGCTGGATTAACCGTAAATCCCAGTAAAGTAAATTTTGCTGTGACACAATTCTCATTTTTAGGTCACATCGTAAAAGCAAACGGAAAGGTAAGCATAGACCCAGAGCGAACCCGTGCCATCAGAGAATTTTTACCGCCGCGGGATGCGAAAGGAATAGCCCGATTTTTAGGAATGATAAATTATTTCCATAAGTACATCCCACATCTAGCCGAAATTGCAGCACCGCTAAATACCTTAAGAAAAAAGGGAATCAAATTTGAATGGAATGAGCAACACCAAACCGCATTCGAGAAATTAAAAGAAAGCATAATATCACCCCCGTACTACAATTAGCCGACTTTACAAAACCATTTGTAGTGCAGACAGACAGTTCTAGTGTCGCACTAGGTGCAGTAATATATCAGGAAGTAGATAACTCAAGGTTACCTATTAGTTACGCTTCTCGCACCCTGACTGAGCAAGAAAAGAAATACTCCGCATACGAATTAGAATGTTTAGCAATAGTTTTCGCTTTTGAGAAGTTCAAACCATTTTTAGAACATAAGGAGTTTTTATTAGAAACAGATAATCAAGCGTTATCTTGGCTACTAAATCACCCAAAACAGTTAGGCCGTATCGGAAGATGGGTATTAAGATTAAATTGTTTTAAATTCAAAGTACAACATATTAGAGGCACCCAAAACGTAGTTGCCGATACACTGTCACGTATGTTCCAGCCTAGTAGTAATACTTACGAAAACAAGAGTAGAGAAACGCCGATTATTAATACTTTAATTACCGCATTTCCTCTTGCATTTACGGATTTAGCCCAGTATCAAATACAAGACCCACATTTGAGTCCAATTATTGAACAACTTGAAAAAGGAAATAAGTCAGAGAAATACATATTAAGTAGGAGAGTATTATGTTGTAAAATAGCGAACGGAAAATATCTACGAATAATTGCCCCTGATATTATTAAACCTATGCTGATGGAATATTACCACTCTTCCACCATTGGAGCACATATGGGAATAAATAAAACTATACACCGAATTCGTAAAGAATATCACTGGGAAAATATGAACAGTGAGATCGCCAATTTTGTAAAAAGGTGTAAGTTGTGTGCACTCAGCAAACCAGCGAGAAACAGCCAAATAAGTCAGTTAATCTCAGAGATTCCTGCTACCCCGTTCTCCAAAATTTATTTAGACTTTTCAGGACCCTACCTGCGTTCCAAATCAGGAAATGCAATGTTACTAATTTGTGTAGACTCTTTTAGCAAATTCGTCTGGATGTACCCCATGCGGCGAGCCTTAGCTACAACCACAGTAAATATGTTACAGCATAGATTATTTAAAGAATTCGGTATTCCTGTCCATCTAGTGTCGGATAACGGACCACAGTTTAAGTCCAAGGAATTCAGGAACATGTGTTTCAAACTAGGTATAAACCATATTACCACTACAGAGTATCGTCCGCAAGGTAATATAGCTGAGAGGTATTTGCGAAACCTAAAATCTGCTTTAATTGCCTACCATGCTAACGACCATACTTCTTGGGACCAGAACTTATCCTGGATACAGTTCGCCTTTAATTCTGCATATCATGAAGGACATAAGTCGACCCCATTTGAATTATTGTTCAAATATAAACCTAACCACCCATTATCCGCTAAGTGGAAAATACATGAATTGTTACCCCTTGAAATTAGGGATAAAAATATTAAGAAAATATGGAATGAAGCGCGCGCTAATTTACGAACAAACTTAGCGAAATCAAGGAAATATCACGTGCAAAATAATAATAATGAAGTAAAGTACCAAATCGGTAACTTAGTTATGTGTAAATCACATCCTACGAGTAGTGCAATCGATAAGACCACTTCCAAGCTATCATACCGATGGTGCGGTCCTTATCAAATTCGCAAATATTTAACTCCAGTAACCGTAGCACTGTATGAACTCTCTACTCAGAAATATGTACGAAGGACACATATTTCGCAGATAAAACATTATCACGAAGAAGGTAATGGTAGAGTGTAAGTTAAATAAATGTAAAGAAAAAGAAAGGTATATGTTTTGTACTCAACTGCAAAGGAGTACTAGAGTAACGTTTAGCTAGCTAATGGTATAAATAGGTACGAGGCCTGATCACCCTTGAATCCTATTCTTCGAAAGTAGAGCAAAGTAAGAAGTCAGCTGACAGCAAATATGAGGAATAATTAAGTAACAAATTACTTAATGAGTAATTCTATCACTAGAATAACTCCCAACTAAAGAAAAACCCGGTAGTAGTCATAAGTAGTAGTGTTAAGAAAATTTAGAATGTTAACTATATGTTTTATAATGTGTGAATTTTATGTACTATTAGAATTAGTCTGTAAAGTATGATATGTAGATAGTAAGAATAAACAATTCGAGACTAACGTGTGTAACTCATAATTACATACAGAGAGAAACTGGTGAGAGAAATTACACACGGAAATCCCTAAACATACTCTCGGTATATTCAAAAGAAATTATACCGGAGTCTGTGGCTAAAGCGGCGGAGTATGTGACGATTTCATTAATAAAAATATGTTAATTAATTAAGTTGATAATATATAAGCGGAGAAATTTTAAATTCTTAATAAAATCTCACATTGTAAACTAAATCTTATGGCAATCATTTAATAATAATAATATTTAATATAAGTCTAATAATAAAATTAAAAGGGAATGGAATTGTACAGAAAGGGTAAAGCTTATTAATTTATCCTGGATAAACAAGAACTGACCAGAATTAACTTGTTTTCTGACCCCTAAATAAACTAAGTATTATTGTAAATTTGTTATTATTTAAATAACTAAATAAGACCATTGTTACGTACTTTGATAACTTCTGGAAATAAGAATATCACGATTTAATTATTTAATCATCCGTAGTCCTTTAATTAAAATTAGAAAAACGGAACTACTTTTATGTTGCCTAGTAATTGTCTTGAGATTACTACGCTCCCCTTAACTATTTTCTGCCACTTGTAATGGAGCGCTCACGCCGTAAGCAGCGTAAAGCGTTGTTTCGATACGTGTATATAGAAATGTGAAAGGCTTGATACAATGACTATTTAAATAAGTAAATTTGTGTGGTGATGACATCTCTCTATATTATAAAATAACGGACTATGTAAATAATACAGTATTACAACCAAGAAGGTGATAGTAAACTAATCTATCATCATGTGAAGTGTGTAACAGTGAAACAAACTTTCTATCTATGTATTCTAACTACAAGAATTACTAAGAATAACTACAGTCGCCGGAGATGAATGTACCACACCAGGAATGATTTCACATACTTCTAGAACTTCACCATCACAGTATGATAAGGTAACGACTGAACTTCAAGAAACATCAGGAGGACCGAAGGACGAATTCTGCAGAAACTTCAGGAAACACACAGGTGACATGGAGGCTTGTCTTCCATGGTTAAGAGTTACAAAATTATAAACCCCAAAAGACAATTTAAATTACCATATTAAAGACTTTAAAACTTATGCTTTAAATGTAATAACATTAAAGACTTTAGAAAACTGACATTTTAGGTAACATGTAATCTAATATTTGTTGTTTTAGAAGATTAATAAAAAACCATTCTTCAAATGGTTAGAGTTTCAATATTGTACATGGCAAGGTGACCATTATTCATTTAATATATTTGATCCCGGATCCGTGGAATTAATTAAAAAGGATGTACATCATATTTTGAGGCCCCTTTGTAAAGTAGTAATTTATATATTTAACAATATAGTAAACTATATTGTTTGAGAACTTTCAATAGAGAATTTAATCACCAAATGTAATAAAGAGATGTCATCTAAGTACCGAGTAAACTGAGTGCATAAATCAACAGTCTCCCCTTCCTGATATCCTGCTATATAAATTGTTTATTTGTTGTGATTATTTTCAGTGCTTCACAACGAAGGCAGCCGGTATAATTGGCACATCCAATTATTACTGGTTCCCTAAGTTATAACTCAAGAGAAGAGGTTATAAGTTGCGCAACTCTGCTGTTCTGTTGCTATTCTGCTGCTATTTTGCTGATTTTGCTAATTTGCTAATTTTGCGTAAGAGAAAAGAAAGAAGTAATTGCGTCCCGATATCCCACGCACAAAAGCCGTTGATCTATACACTCATGTATTTCAATATGTGTCAGAGTTTGAAATAAGATAAAAATAATAATTAATATTATAGTAATATAGTATAAATAATTTTATTAGTAAATATAATATGTGTAACGTAATATTAACATATAATCCCATGTAAACAAACCAAGTCGGTACTTGTTAAAAGTCCCCTTCATAAACGTGCCACATTCTCGATAATCTCGGACGTGTAAGTTTCCTGTTGCCGTTTGTTTAAAATTGTCATTGTTTAGTTGAGTTGACAATAAGTCACCCTCCTTGTGTGGTCTATTGTTATAAGAAGCGTGTCTGTTCATGTGTTAGTAACCGAAGGGGGAATCTTTTGTCGTACGCATATTCATGCATGTGTGAAATTTCTCTCTCTCGCTCTATGTAAAACGATAAAGGTTGTCATAACATTTTAAGTGTCTATTTGTAAAAAAGTAAAAGGAGTAAGAATACGATTGATTTATATTTTTATATTTTTGTGTAAAAGAAAAAGGAAGCGTTGTATAGCATTTAATGTAAATTGTAGAATAATTAGTTATAGCCGCTCACGTTACAAAAATGGCTGAATTTAATCCTGATCTATTATTAAAAGATGAGCTATGCTACGAAGCACTTTTACGAGGTCTAAAACACGTGAATGTAACCGTGTCGGAATTACGAAAATCATTACGCCAAACCGGATCAGATACACCCTCGCAGTTAGATAGATTGCGTGAACTCGATTAGGACGGCGAACGAGAAACCTGTTATGCGAAATATAGGGAACTGATAGTATTATCTCAGAACCTTGAGGACAAGAAATCACCTACGGAATTTTTGCGCGTTACGCAACGTATAGAACATTTAACCCGCCGGTTAAATAATTTATTAAGCTGGCCCGACGTCACCATAATCCCCCCCGATGTGCAGAAATTTGCGGAGGAGGCATTAAGCCAATTACCCATAATTATCAACGACTTACGACGAAAATCAGACTCATCGAGAATGGAGGAAATTGAGCACTACTTACAAAAATTATATATCTCCCCAGTTCAATCCCCTACTTTAGAACACCCTCCCTCCACCTCGAACCCCGAATCACCCACCGTATCGAAGATACCACCGAGTCATGAACAATTACCTAGTAGAGAATTAAATACCCACACTATGTCAGAACCCCCACCGCCAAATGTTCAGCATACTCGCACTAGTAAATATGCGATTACAAATCCCAATGCAAACACCAATCTTTCGAAAAGTACACCTAACGTATGTTTTAATGTAGACCTCTACGGAAAGATTTCCCACCCAGTAGAGAAAATAATTAATGAAATTCCTTACACCGATGGCTTAAGCATCACGACTCTATTGACTTTTATCAGATATCTACTGCAAATAAAAGATCTACAACTATTGAGCGATTGGCAAATACTGCAGGTCATCTTACCCAAATGTAAACCACCTTTACGAGATCGCGTGCTAGAAGCATTAAACTCGACTCTTCCGGTAGAAGAACTTCATACAAATATAATCAAATATTTTATCCCCACTGGAATATATGAGGAGATAAAAAGGAATACCGTACTTCGAGTACAAAGAGCTCAAGAAAGACTGGCCCACTATATCGCAGACATCAGAGAATCTTCACGTCTACTGCAAGTCGACTGGACTGAAAAACAATTGGTCGATACTATATTGGTAGGCTTATCTCCTGAAGAACGCTCCCGTTTAGCTCTAATAAGCAGACCTCTTACTTTCGCTGACCTTGAACAATGTAGTGTGCACTCTTCAAATGTGTGGTATGCAGATCAGCATCGACATGCACCGGTATCCACAACACCACATAGAAAGGAAACGCAAGCCCTATCCTCAGATACAAGAAGTCTACGAGAACGACGACCATTTCGGCGACCAACCTATGTTCATGGCCACGGTAAGTGCAAAGAGGCACCACCTAGACACGAAACCAGTGAGACCCCGCGTAAAGAATATATATGCTATAACTGCGGAAAACCTGGACACCTCAGTAGAAACTGTAAACGGAAACAGTATCATCAGAAAACCGATTATCCAAAAAATGTGTAAGGCAGGGAGATCCGAAACCCTGTGTCTTCCGCAGCATCGTGAAAACAGGTAAACCCCTGAAAAACCACAAATTAAAACAAAATACTAATAATAATAACAAAAGAAAATTAGACCCCTATGTTAGGAAATTTATCGGTAAATGTAACTCTGTTAGTAAATGTGATTACAATAGGTGTGAATTACCGTATATACAAGTTGACATTGGTGTTGCATCCACCCTCGGATTAATTGATTCCGGATCCACGCGAAGTTTAATTAGTCAAGAGCTAGCCAATCAATTATTTAAACACAATTTAGTTAAACGCAGTCAATCAGTAAATATTAGATGCGCTACAGCTAATAAGCAAAACTTAATGATAAAGCTTATCATCACTTTTAAAGTAAAAATTAAAAATCTAACGTGGTATTTTCCAATGTTGGTATGCGACGAATTAGGACCCGAATTAATATTGGGAGCTGATTTTATCAGTAAAACAGGAATAATTTTAGACATTCACGAGAAGATATTTTACTTTGGATTCGATCGTTCACGGAAATATAACTTGCATGATAATGCAAATAATAGAGAAAGTACTAGCACCACTTCTACACATATAAAGCATCACGAATCTGAATTAAGTCATCTAGGAAGTAAAGATAGACGGAACATACAGACTTTAATAAAACAATTCTCCAACGTCCTCACCCCAAAGTTAGGACTGACGGATCTGATAGAGTACAAAATAAATTTGAGCGACAACAAAGTAATTCGTTTAGCCCCATACAAATTATCACCACCGAAAATGGAAGTGATGAGGAACCAAATTAATAAATTGTTAGAACAAGGAGTCATCGAACCCTCTACGTCATCTTATTCATCACCCGCGTTTTTAGTACCCAAAAGTAACGACAAACATAGATTAGTGGTGGACTACAGACAACTAAATAAACGGATAGAATTTGAATCTATACCACTTCCCGACATCCACAGTGCATTTCATTACTTTACTAAAGCAAAAATCTTTACCATTATGGATTTAAATCAGGCATTTCATCAGATACCCCTTTCGGAAGAATCAAAACGTCTTATCGCCTTTGCCGTCCCTTTCAACCTGTACCAATTTACAAGGGTACCTTTTGGTATATCCCAAGGTAGTTCTGTATGTAGCAGATTATTAGAAAAGTTATTTCATGACATAAAATTTAAATATGTGTATCACTACTTAGATGACATTGTTATCTACAGCGAGTCAATTGAGCAACATCTTAATCATCTACGTGAAGTACTAACCCGATTGGAGAAAGCTGGATTAACCGTAAATCCCAGTAAAGTAAATTTTGCTGTGACACAATTCTCATTTTTAGGTCACATCGTAAAAGCAAACGGAAAGGTAAGCATAGACCCAGAGCGAACCCGTGCCATCAGAGAATTTTTACCGCCGCGGGATGCGAAAGGAATAGCCCGATTTTTAGGAATGATAAATTATTTCCATAAGTACATCCCACATCTAGCCGAAATTGCAGCACCGCTAAATACCTTAAGAAAAAAGGGAATCAAATTTGAATGGAATGAGCAACACCAAACCGCATTCGAGAAATTAAAAGAAAGCATAATATCACCCCCCGTACTACAATTAGCCGACTTTACAAAACCATTTGTAGTGCAGACAGACAGTTCTAGTGTCGCACTAGGTGGAGTAATATATCAGGAAGTAGATAACTCAAGGTTACCTATTAGTTACGCTTCTCGCACCCTGACTGAGCAAGAAAAGAAATACTCCGCATACGAATTAGAATGTTTAGCAATAGTTTTCGCTTTTGAGAAGTTCAAACCATTTTTAGAACATAAGGAGTTTTTATTAGAAACAGATAATCAAGCGTTATCTTGGCTACTAAATCACCCAAAACAGTTAGGCCGTATCGGAAGATGGGTATTAAGATTAAATTGTTTTAAATTCAAAGTACAACATATTAGAGGCACCCAAAACGTAGTTGCCGATACACTGTCACGTATGTTCCAGCCTAGTAGTAATACTTACGAAAACAAGAGTAGAGAAACGCCGATTATTAATACTTTAATTACCGCATTTCCTCTTGCATTTACGGATTTAGCCCAGTATGAAATACAAGACCCACGTTTGAGTCCAATTATTGAACAACTTGAAAAAGGAAATAAGTCAGAGAAGTACATATTAAGTAGGAGAGTATTATGTTGTAAAATAGCGAACGGAAAATATCTACGAATAATTGCCCCTGATATTATTAAACCTATGCTGATGGAATATTATCACTCTTCCACCATTGGAGCACATATGGGAATAAATAAAACTATACACCGAATTCGTAAAGAATATCACTGGGAAAATATGAACAGTGAGATCGCCAATTTTGTAAAAAGGTGTAAGTTGTGTGCACTCAGCAAACCAGCGAGAAACAGCCAAATAAGTCAGTTAATCTCAGAGATTCCTGCTACCCCGTTCTCCAAAATTTATTTAGACTTTTCAGGACCCTACCTGCGTTCCACGCAGCAAACCAGCGAGAAACAGCCAAATAAGTCAGTTAATCTCAGAGATTCCTGCTACCCCGTTCTCCAAAATTTATTTAGACTTTTCAGGACCCTACCTGCGTTCCAAATCAGGAAATACAATGTTACTAATTTGTGTAGACTCTTTTAGCAAATTCGTCTGGATGTACCCCATGCGGCGAGCCTTAGCTACAACCACAGTAAATATGTTACAGCATAGATTATTTAAAGAATTCGGTATTCCTGTCCATCTAGTGTCGGATAACGGACCACAGTTTAAGTCCAAGGAATTCAGGAACATGTGTTTCAAACTAGGTATAAACCATATTACCACTACAGAGTATCGTCCGCAAGGTAATATAGCTGAGAGGTATTTGCGAAACCTAAAATCTGCTTTAATTGCCTACCATGCTAACGACCATACTTCTTGGGACCAGAACTTATCCTGGATACAGTTCGCCTTTAATTCTGCATATCATGAAGGACATAAGTCGACCCCATTTGAATTATTGTTCAAATATAAACCTAACCACCCATTATCCGCTAAGTGGAAAATACATGAATTGTTACCCCTTGAAATTAGGGATAAAAATATTAAGAAAATATGGAATGAAGCGCGCGCTAATTTACGAACAAACTTAGCGAAATCAAGGAAATATCACGTGCAAAATAATAATAATGAAGTAAAGTACCAAATCGGTAACTTAGTTATGTGTAAAACACATCCTACGAGTAGTGCAATCGATAAGACCACTTCCAAGCTATCATACCGATGGTGCGGTCCTTATCAAATTCGCAAATATTTAACTCCAGTAACCGTAGCACTGTATGAACTCTCTACTCAGAAATATGTACGAAGGACACATATTTCGCAGATAAAACATTATCACGAAGAAGGTAATGGTAGAGTGTAAGTTAAATAAATGTAAAGAAAAAGAAAGGTATATGTTTTGTACTCAACTGCAAAGGAGTACTAGAGTAACGTTTAGCTAGCTAATGGTATAAATAGGTACGAGGCCTGATCACCCTTGAATCCTATTCTTCGAAAGTAGAGCAAAGTAAGAAGTCAGCTGACAGCAAATATGAGGAATAATTAAGTAACAAATTACTTAATGAGTAATTCTATCACTAGAATAACTCCCAACTAAAGAAAAACCCGGTAGTAGTCATAAGTAGTAGTGTTAAGAAAATTTAGAATGTTAACTATATGTTTTATAATGTGTGAATTTTATGTACTATTAGAATTAGTCTGTAAAGTATGATATGTAGATAGTAAGAATAAACAATTCGAGACTAACGTGTGTAACTCATAATTACATACAGAGAGAAACTGGTGAGAGAAATTACACACGGAAATCCCTAAACATACTCTCGGTATATTCAAAAGAAATTATACCGGAGTCTGTGGCTAAAGCGGCGGAGTATGTGACGATTTCATTAATAAAAATATGTTAATTAATTAAGTTGATAATATATAAGCGGAGAAATTTTAAATTCTTAATAAAATCTCACATTGTAAACTAAATCTTATGGCAATCATTTAATAATAATAATATTTAATATAAGTCTAATAATAAAATTAAAAGGGAATGGAATTGTACAGAAAGGGTAAAGCTTATTAATTTATCCTGCATAAACAAGAACTGACCAGAATTAACTTGTTTTCTGACCCCTAAATAAACTAAGTATTATTGTAAATTTGTTATAATTTAAATAAGTAAATAAGACCATTGTTACGTACTTTGATAACTTCTGCAACTAAGAATATCACGATTTAATTATTTAATCAACCGTAGTCCTTTAATTAAAATTAGAAAAACGGAACTACTTTATGTTGCCTAGTAATTGTCTTGAGATTACTACGGTCCCCTTAACTATTTTCTGCCACTTGTAATGGAGCGCTCACGCCGTAAGCAGCGTAAAGCGTTGTTTCGATACGTGTATATAGAAATGTGAAAGGCTTGATACAATGACTATTTAAATAAGTAAATTTGTGTGGTGATGACATCTCTCTATATTATAAAATAACGGACTATGTAAATAATACAGTATTACAACCAAGAAGGTGATAGTAAACTAATCTATCATCATGTGAAGTGTGTAACAGTGAAACAAACTTTCTATCTATGTATTCTAACTACAAGAATTACTAAGAATAACTACAGTCGCCGGAGATGAATGTACCACACCAGGAATGATTTCACATACTTCTAGAACTTCACCATCACAGTATGATAAGGTAACGACTGAACTTCAAGAAACATCAGGAGGACCGAAGGACGAATTCTGCAGCAACTTCAGGAAACACACAGGTGACATGGAGGCTTGTCTTCCATGGTTAAGAGTTACAAAATTATAAACCCCAAAAGACAATTTAAATTACCATATTAAAGACTTTAAAACTTATGCTTTAAATGTAATAACATTAAAGACTTTAGAAAACTGACATTTTAGGTAACATGTAATCTAATATTTGTTGTTTTAGAAGATTAATAAAAAACCATTCTTCAAATGGTTAGAGTTTCAATATTGTACATGGCAAGGTGACCATTATTCATTTAATATATTTGATCCCGGATCCGTGGAATTAATTAAAAAGGATGTACATCATATTTTGAGGCCCCTTTGTAAAGTAGTAATTTATATATTTAACAATATAGTAAACTATATTGTTTGAGAACTTTCAATAGAGAATTTAATCACCAAATGTAATAAAGAGATGTCATCTAAGTACCGAGTAAACTGAGTGCATAAATCAACAGTCTCCCCTTCCTAATATCCTGCTATATAAATTGTTTATTTGTTGTGATTATTTTCAGTGCTTCACAACGAAGGCAGCCGGTATAATTGGCACATCCAATTATTACTGGTTCCCTAAGTTATAACTCAAGAGAAGAGGTTATAAGTTGCGCAACTCTGCTGTTCTGTTGCTATTCTGCTGCTATTCTGCTGTTATTTTGCTGATTTTGCTAATTTGCTAATTTTGCGTAAGAGAAAAGAAAGAAGTAATTGCGTCCCGATATCCCACGCACAAAAGCTGTTGATCTATACACTCATGTATTTCAATATGTGTCAGAGTTTGAAATAAGATAAAAATAATAATTAATATTATAGTAATATAGTATAAATAATTTTATTAGTAAATATAATATGTGTAACGTAATATTAACATATAATCCCATGTAAACAAACCAAGTCGGTACTTGTTAAAAGTCCCCTTCATAAACGTGCCACATTCTCGACAATCTCGGACGTGTAAGTTTCCTGTTGCCGTTTGTTTAAAATTGTCATTGTTTAGTTGAGTTGACAATAAGTCACCCTCCTTGTGTGGTCTATTGTTATAAGAAGCGTGTCTGTTCATGTGTTAGTAACCGAAGGGGGAATCTTTTGTCGTACGCATATTCATGCCTGTGTGAAATTTCTCTCTCTCGCTCTATGTAAAACGATAAAGGTTGTCATAACATTTTAAGTGTCTATTTGTAAAAAAGAAAAAGGAGTAAGAATACGATTGATTTATATTTTTATATTTTTGTGTAAAAGAAAAAGGAAGCGTTGTATAGCATTTAATGCAAATTGTAGAATAATTAGTTATAGCCGCTCACGTTACAAAAATGGCTGAATTTAATCCTGATCTATTATTAAAAGATGAGCTATGCTACGAAGCACTTTTACGAGGTCTAAAACACGTGAATGTAACCGTGTCGGAATTACGAAAATCATTACGCCAAACCGGATCAGATACACCCTCGCAGTTAGATAGATTGCGTGAACTCGATTATGACGGCGAACGAGAAACCTGTTATGCGAAATATAGGGAACTGATAGTATTATCTCAGAACCTTGAGGACAAGAAATCACCTACGGAATTTTTGCGCGTTACGCAACGTATAGAACATTTAACCCGCCGGTTAAATAATTTATTAAGCTGGCCCGACGTCACCATAATCCCCCCCGATGTGCAGAAATTTGCGGAGGAGGCATTAAGCCAATTACCCATAATTATCAACGACTTACGACGAAAATCAGACTCATCGAGAATGGAGGAAATTGAGCACTACTTACAAAAATTATATATCTCCCCAGTTCAATCCCCTACTTTAGAACACCCTCCCTCCACCTCGAACCCCGAATCACCCACCGTATCGAAGATACCACCGAGTCATGAACAATTACCTAGTAGAGAATTAAATACCCACACTATGTCAGAACCCCCACCGCCAAATGTTCAGCATACTCGCACTAGTAAATATGCGATTACAAATCCCAATGCAAACACCAATCTTTCGAAAAGTACACCTAACGTATGTTTTAATGTAGACCTCTACGGAAAGATTTCCCACCCAGTAGAGAAAATAATTAATGAAATTCCTTACACCGATGGCTTAAGCATCACGACTCTATTGACTTTTATCAGATATCTACTGCAAATAAAAGATCTACAACTATTGAGCGATTGGCAAATACTGCAGGTCATCTTACCCAAATGTAAACCACCTTTACGAGATCGCGTGCTAGAAGCATTAAACTCGACTCTTCCGGTAGAAGAACTTCATACAAATATAATCAAATATTTTATCCCCACTGGAATATATGAGGAGATAAAAAGGAATACCGTACTTCGAGTACAAAGAGCTCAAGAAAGACTGGCCCACTATATCGCAGACATCAGAGAATCTTCACGTCTACTGCAAGTCGACTGGACTGAAAAACAATTGGTCGATACTATATTGGTAGGCTTATCTCCTGAAGAACGCTCCCGTTTAGCTCTAATAAGCAGACCTCTTACTTTCGCTGACCTTGAACAATGTAGTGTGCACTCTTCAAATGTGTGGTATGCAGATCAGCATCGACATGCACCGGTATCCACAACACCACATAGAAAGGAAACGCAAGCCCTATCCTCAGATACAAGAAGTCTACGAGAACGACGACCATTTCGGCGACCAACCTATGTTCATGGCCACGGTAAGTGCAAAGAGGCACCACCTAGACACGAAACCAGTGAGACCCCGCGTAAAGAATATATATGCTATAACTGCGGAAAACCTGGACACCTCAGTAGAAACTGTAAACGGAAACAGTATCATCAGAAAACCGATTATCCAAAAAATGTGTAAGGCAGGGAGATCCAAAACCCTGTGTCTTCCGCAGCATCGTGAAAACAGGTAAACCCCTGAAAAACCACAAATTAAAACAAAATACTAATAATAATAACAAAAGAAAATTAGACCCCTATGTTAGGAAATTTATCGGTAAATGTAACTCTGTTAGTAAATGTGATTACAATAGGTGTGAATTACCGTATATACAAGTTGACATTGGTGTTGCATCCACCCTCGGATTAATTGATTCCGGATCCACGCGAAGTTTAATTAGTCAAGAGCTAGCCAATCAATTATTTAAACACAATTTAGTTAAACGCAGTCAATCAGTAAATATTAGATGCGCTACAGCTAATAAGCAAAACTTAATGATAAAGCTTATCATCACTTTTAAAGTAAAAATTAAAAATCTAACGTGGTATTTTCCAATGTTGGTATGCGACGAATTAGGACCCGAATTAATATTGGGAGCTGATTTTATCAGTAAAACAGGAATAGTTTTAGACATTCACGAGAAGATATTTTACTTTGGATTCGATCGTTCACGGAAATATAACTTGCATGATAATGCAAATAATAGAGAAAGTACTAGCACCACTTCTACACATATAAAGCATCACGAATCTGAATTAAGTCATCTAGGAAGTAAAGATAGACGGAACATACAGACTTTAATAAAACAATTCTCCAACGTCCTCACCCCAAAGTTAGGACTGACGGATCTGATAGAGTACAAAATAAATTTGAGCGACAACAAAGTAATTCGTTTAGCCCCATACAAATTATCACCACCGAAAATGGAAGTGATGAGGAACCAAATTAATAAATTGTTAGAACAAGGAGTCATCGAACCCTCTACGTCATCTTATTCATCACCCGCGTTTTTAGTACCCAAAAGTAACGACAAACATAGATTAGTGGTGGACTACAGACAACTAAATAAACGGATAGAATTTGAATCTATACCACTTCCCGACATCCACAGTGCATTTCATTACTTTACTAAAGCAAAAATCTTTACCATTATGGATTTAAATCAGGCATTTCATCAGATACCCCTTTCGGAAGAATCAAAACGTCTTACCGCCTTTGCCGTCCCTTTCAACCTGTACCAATTTACAAGGGTACCTTTTGGTATATCCCAAGGTAGTTCTGTATGTAGCAGATTATTAGAAAAGTTATTTCATGACATAAAATTTAAATATGTGTATCACTACTTAGATGACATTGTTATCTACAGCGAGTCAATTGAGCAACATCTTAATCATCTACGTGAAGTACTAACCCGATTGGAGAAAGCTGGATTAACCGTAAATCCCAGTAAAGTAAATTTTGCTGTGACACAATTCTCATTTTTAGGTCACATCGTAAAAGCAAACGGAAAGGTAAGCATAGACCCAGAGCGAACCCGTGCCATCAGAGAATTTTTACCGCCGCGGGATGCGAAAGGAATAGCCCGATTTTTAGGAATGATAAATTATTTCCATAAGTACATCCCACATCTAGCCGAAATTGCAGCACCGCTAAATACCTTAAGAAAAAAGGGAATCAAATTTGAATGGAATGAGCAACACCAAACCGCATTCGAGAAATTAAAAGAAAGCATAATATCACCCCCCGTACTACAATTAGCCGACTTTACAAAACCATTTGTAGTGCAGACAGACAGTTCTAGTGTCGCACTAGGTGCAGTAATATATCAGGAAGTAGATAACTCAAGGTTACCTATTAGTTACGCTTCTCACACCCTGACTGAGCAAGAAAAGAAATACTCCGCATACGAATTAGAATGTTTAGCAATAGTTTTCGCTTTTGAGAAGTTCAAACCATTTTTAGAACATAAGGAGTTTTTATTAGAAACAGATAATCAAGCGTTATCTTGGCTACTAAATCACCCAAAACAGTTAGGCCGTATCGGAAGATGGGTATTAAGATTAAATTGTTTTAAATTCAAAGTACAACATATTAGAGGCACCCAAAACGTAGTTGCCGATACACTGTCACGTATGTTCCAGCCTAGTAGTAATACTTACGAAAACAAGAGTAGAGAAACGCCGATTATTAATACTTTAATTACCGCATTTCCTCTTGCATTTACGTATTTAGCCCAGTATCAAATACAAGACCCACGTTTGAGTCCAATTATTGAACAACTTGAAAAAGGAAATAAGTCAGAGAAATACATATTAAGTAGGAGAGTATTATGTTGTAAAATAGCGAACGGAAAATATCTACGAATAATTGCCCCTGATATTATTAAACCTATGCTGATGGAATATTATCACTCTTCCACCATTGGAGCAGATATGGGAATAAATAAAACTATACACCGAATTCGTAAAGAATATCACTGGGAAAATATGAACAGTGAGATCGCCAATTTTGTAAAAAGGTGTAAGTTGTGTGCACTCAGCAAACCAGCGAGAAACAGCCAAATAAGTCAGTTAATCTCAGAGATTCCTGCTACCCCGTTCTCCAAAATTTATTTAGACTTTTCAGGACCCTACCTGCGTTCCAAATCAGGAAATACAATGTTACTAATTTGTGTAGACTCTTTTAGCAAATTTGTCTGGATGTACCCCATGCGGCGAGCCTTAGCTACAACCACAGTAAATATGTTACAGCATAGATTATTTAAAGAATTCGGTATTCCTGTCCATCTAGTGTCGGATAACGGACCACAGTTTAAGTCCAAGGAATTCAGGAACATGTGTTTCAAACTAGGTATAAACCATATTACCACTACAGAGTATCGTCCGCAAGGTAATATAGCTGAGAGGTATTTGCGAAACCTAAAATCTGCTTTAATTGCCTACCATGCTAACGACCATACTTCTTGGGACCAGAACTTATCCTGGATACAGTTCGCCTTTAATTCTGCATATCATGAAGGACATAAGTCGACCCCATTTGAATTATTGTTCAAATATAAACCTAACCACCCATTATCCGCTAAGTGGAAAATACATGAATTGTTACCCCTTGAAATTAGGGATAAAAATATTAAGAAAATATGGAATGAAGCGCGCGCTAATTTACGAACAAACTTAGCGAAATCAAGGAAATATCACGTGCAAAATAATAATAATGAAGTAAAGTACCAAATCGGTAACTTAGTTATGTGTAAAACACATCCTACGAGTAGTGCAATCGATAAGACCACTTCCAAGCTATCATACCGATGGTGCGGTCCTTATCAAATTCGCAAATATTTAACTCCAGTAACCGTAGCACTGTATGAACCCTCTACTCAGAAATATGTACGAAGGACACATATTTTGCAGATAAAACATTATCACGAAGAAGGTAATGGTAGAGTGTAAGTTAAATAAATGTAAAGAAAAAGAAAGGTATATGTTTTGTACTCAACTGCAAAGGAGTACTAGAGTAACGTTTAGCTAGCTAATGGTATAAATAGGTACGAGGCCTGATCACCCTTGAATCCTATTCTTTGAAAGTAGAGCAAAGTAAGAAGTCAGCTGACAGCAAATATGAGGAATAATTAAGTAACAAATTACTTAATGAGTAATTCTATCACTAGAATAACTCCCAACTAAAGAAAAACCCGGTAGTAGTCATAAGTAGTAGTGTTAAGAAAATTTAGAATGTTAACTATATGTTTTATAATGTGTGAATTTTATGTACTATTAGAATTAGTCTGTAAAGTATGATATGTAGATAGTAAGAATAAACAATTCGAGACTAACGTGTGTAACTCATAATTAAATACAGAGAGAAACTGGTGAGAGAAATTACACACGGAAATCCCTAAACATACTCTCGGTATATTCAAAAGAAATTATACCGGAGTCTGTGGCTAAAGCGGCGGAGTATGTGACGATTTCATTAATAAAAATATGTTAATTAATTAAGTTGATAATATATAAGCGGAGAAATTTTAAATTCTTAATAAAATCTCACATTGTAAACTAAATCTTATGGCAATCATTTAATAATAATAATATTTAATATAAGTCTAATAATAAAATTAAAAGGGAATGGAATTGTACAGAAAGGGTAAAGCTTATTAATTTATCCTGCATAAACAAGAACTGACCAGAATTAACTTGTTTTCTGACCCCTAAATAAACTAAGTATTATTGTAAATTTGTTATTATTTAAATAAGTAAATAAGACCATTGTTACGTACTTTGATAACTTCTGCAACTAAGAATATCACGATTTAATTATTTAATCAACCGTAGTCCTTTAATTAAAATTAGAAAAACGGAACTACTTTATGTTGCCTAGTAATTGTCTTGAGATTACTACGGTCCCCTTAACTATTTTCTGCCACTTGTAATGGAGCGCTCACGCCGTAAGCAGCGTAAAGCGTTGTTTCGATACGTGTATATAGAAATGTGAAAGGCTTGATACAATGACTATTTAAATAAGTAAATTTGTGTGGTGATGACATCTCTCTATATTATAAAATAACGGACTATGTAAATAATACAGTATTACAACCAAGAAGGTGATAGTAAACTAATCTATCATCATGTGAAGTGTGTAACAGTGAAACAAACTTTCTATCTATGTATTCTAACTACAAGAATTACTAAGAATAACTACAGTCGCCGGAGATGAATGTACCACACCAGGAATGATTTCACATACTTCTAGAACTTCACCATCACAGTATGATAAGGTAACGACTGAACTTCAAGAAACATCAGGAGGACCGAAGGACGAATTCTGCAGCAACTTCAGGAAACACACAGGTGACATGGAGGCTTGTCTTCCATGGTTAAGAGTTACAAAATTATAAACCCCAAAAGACAATTTAAATTACCATATTAAAGACTTTAAAACTTATGCTTTAAATGTAATAACATTAAAGACTTTAGAAAACTGACATTTTAGGTAACATGTAATCTAATATTTGTTGTTTTAGAAGATTAATAAAAAACCATTCTTCAAATGGTTAGAGTTTCAATATTGTACATGGCAAGGTGACCATTATTCATTTAATATATTTGATCCCGGATCCGTGGAATTAATTAAAAAGGATGTACATCATATTTTGAGGCCCCTTTGTAAAGTAGTAATTTATATATTTAACAATATAGTAAACTATATTGTTTGAGAACTTTCAATAGAGAATTTAATCACCAAATGTAATAAAGAGATGTCATCTAAGTACCGAGTAAACTGAGTGCATAAATCAACAGTCTCCCCTTCCTAATATCCTGCTATATAAATTGTTTATTTGTTGTGATTATTTTCAGTGCTTCACAACGAAGGCAGCCGGTATAATTGGCACATCCAATTATTACTGGTTCCCTAAGTTATAACTCAAGAGAAGAGGTTATAAGTTGCGCAACTCTGCTGTTCTGTTGCTATTCTGCTGCTATTTTGCTGATTTTGCTAATTTGCTAATTTTGCGTAAGAGAAAAGAAAGAAGTAATTGCGTCCCGATATCCCACGCACAAAAGCTGTTGATCTATACACTCATGTATTTCAATATGTGTCAGAGTTTGAAATAAGATAAAAATAATAATTAATATTATAGTAATATAGTATAAATAATTTTATTAGTAAATATAATATGTGTAACGTAATATTAACATATAATCCCATGTAAATAAACCAAGTCGGTACTTGTTAAAAGTCCCCTTCATAAACGTGCCACATTCTCGATAATCTCGGACGTGTAAGTTTCCTGTTGCCGTTTGTTTAAAATTGTCATTGTTTAGTTGAGTTGACAATAAGTCACCCTCCTTGTGTGGTCTATTGTTATAAGAAGCGTGTCTGTTCATGTGTTAGTAACCGAAGGGGGAATCTTTTGTCGTACGCATATTCATGCCTGTGTGAAATTTCTCTCTCTCGCTCTATGTAAAACGATAAAGGTTGTCATAACATTTTAAGTGTCTATTTGTAAAAAAGTAAAAGGAGTAAGAATACGATTGATTTATATTTTTATATTTTTGTGTAAAAGAAAAAGGAAGCGTTGTATAGCATTTAATGTAAATTGTAGAATAATTAGTTATAGCCGCTCACGTTACAAAAATGGCTGAATTTAATCCTGATCTATTATTAAAAGATGAGCTATGCTACGAAGCACTTTTACGAGGTCTAAAACACGTGAATGTAACCGTGTCGGAATTACGAAAATCATTACGCCAAACCGGATCAGATACACCCTCGCAGTTAGATAGATTGCGTGAACTCGATTATGACGGCGAACGAGAAACCTGTTATGCGAAATATAGGGAACTGATAGTATTATCTCAGAACCTTGAGGACAAGAAATCACCTACGGAATTTTTGCGCGTTACGCAACGTATAGAACATTTAACCCGCCGGTTAAATAATTTATTAAGCTGGCCCGACGTCACCATAATCCCCCCCGATGTGCAGAAATTTGCGGAGGAGGCATTAAGCCAATTACCCATAATTATCAACGACTTACGACGAAAATCAGACTCATCGAGAATGGAGGAAATTGAGCACTACTTACAAAAATTATATATCTCCCCAGTTCAATCCCCTACTTTAGAACACCCTCCCTCCACCTCGAACCCCGAATCACCCACCGTATCGAAGATACCACCGAGTCATGAACAATTACCTAGTAGAGAATTAAATACCCACACTATGTCAGAACCCCCACCGCCAAATGTTCAGCATACTCGCACTAGTAAATATGCGATTACAAATCCCAATGCAAACACCAATCTTTCGAAAAGTACACCTAACGTATGTTTTAATGTAGACCTCTACGGAAAGATTTCCCACCCAGTAGAGAAAATAATTAATGAAATTCCTTACACCGATGGCTTAAGCATCACGACTCTATTGACTTTTATCAGATATCTACTGCAAATAAAAGATCTACAACTATTGAGCGATTGGCAAATACTGCAGGTCATCTTACCCAAATGTAAACCACCTTTACGAGATCGCGTGCTAGAAGCATTAAACTCGACTCTTCCGGTAGAAGAACTTCATACAAATATAATCAAATATTTTATCCCCACTGGAATATATGAGGAGATAAAAAGGAATACCGTACTTCGAGTACAAAGAGCTCAAGAAAGACTGGCCCACTATATCGCAGACATCAGAGAATCTTCACGTCTACTGCAAGTCGACTGGACTGAAAAACAATTGGTCGATACTATATTGGTAGGCTTATCTCCTGAAGAACGCTCCCGTTTAGCTCTAATAAGCAGACCTCTTACTTTCGCTGACCTTGAACAATGTAGTGTGCACTCTTCAAATGTGTGGTATGCAGATCAGCATCGACATGCACCGGTATCCACAACACCACATAGAAAGGAAACGCAAGCCCTATCCTCAGATACAAGAAGTCTACGAGAACGACGACCATTTCGGCGACCAACCTATGTTCATGGCCACGGTAAGTGCAAAGAGGCACCACCTAGACACGAAACCAGTGAGACCCCGCGTAAAGAATATATATGCTATAACTGCGGAAAACCTGGACACCTCAGTAGAAACTGTAAACGGAAACAGTATCATCAGAAAACCGATTATCCAAAAAATGTGTAAGGCAGGGAGATCCAAAACCCTGTGTCTTCCGCAGCATCGTGAAAACAGGTAAACCCCTGAAAAACCACAAATTAAAACAAAATACTAATAATAATAACAAAAGAAAATTAGACCCCTATGTTAGGAAATTTATCGGTAAATGTAACTCTGTTAGTAAATGTGATTACAATAGGTGTGAATTACCGTATATACAAGTTGACATTGGTGTTGCATCCACCCTCGGATTAATTGATTCCGGATCCACGCGAAGTTTAATTAGTCAAGAGCTAGCCAATCAATTATTTAAACACAATTTAGTTAAACGCAGTCAATCAGTAAATATTAGATGCGCTACAGCTAATAAGCAAAACTTAATGATAAAGCTTATCATCACTTTTAAAGTAAAAATTAAAAATCTAACGTGGTATTTTCCAATGTTGGTATGCGACGAATTAGGACCCGAATTAATATTGGGAGCTGATTTTATCAGTAAAACAGGAATAGTTTTAGACATTCACGAGAAGATATTTTACTTTGGATTCGATCGTTCACGGAAATATAACTTGCATGATAATGCAAATAATAGAGAAAGTACTAGCACCACTTCTACACATATAAAGCATCACGAATCTGAATTAAGTCATCTAGGAAGTAAAGATAGACGGAACATACAGACTTTAATAAAACAATTCTCCAACGTCCTCACCCCAAAGTTAGGACTGACGGATCTGATAGAGTACAAAATAAATTTGAGCGACAACAAAGTAATTCGTTTAGCCCCATACAAATTATCACCACCGAAAATGGAAGTGATGAGGAACCAAATTAATAAATTGTTAGAACAAGGAGTCATCGAACCCTCTACGTCATCTTATTCATCACCCGCGTTTTTAGTACCCAAAAGTAACGACAAACATAGATTAGTGGTGGACTACAGACAACTAAATAAACAGATAGAATTTGAATCTATACCACTTCCCGACATCCACAGTGCATTTCATTACTTTACTAAAGCAAAAATCTTTACCATTATGGATTTAAATCAGGCATTTCATCAGATACCCCTTTCGGAAGAATCAAAACGTCTTACCGCCTTTGCCGTCCCTTTCAACCTGTACCAATTTACAAGGGTACCTTTTGGTATATCCCAAGGTAGTTCTGTATGTAGCAGATTATTAGAAAAGTTATTTCATGACATAAAATTTAAATATGTGTATCACTACTTAGATGACATTGTTATCTACAGCGAGTCAATTGAGCAACATCTTAATCATCTACGTGAAGTACTAACCCGATTGGAGAAAGCTGGATTAACCGTAAATCCCAGTAAAGTAAATTTTGCTGTGACACAATTCTCATTTTTAGGTCACATCGTAAAAGCAAACGGAAAGGTAAGCATAGACCCAGAGCGAACCCGTGCCATCAGAGAATTTTTACCGCCGCGGGATGCGAAAGGAATAGCCCGATTTTTAGGAATGATAAATTATTTCCATAAGTACATCCCACATCTAGCCGAAATTGCAGCACCGCTAAATACCTTAAGAAAAAAGGGAATCAAATTTGAATGGAATGAGCAACACCAAACCGCATTCGAGAAATTAAAAGAAAGCATAATATCACCCCCCGTACTACAATTAGCCGACTTTACAAAACCATTTGTAGTGCAGACAGACAGTTCTAGTGTCGCACTAGGTGCAGTAATATATCAGGAAGTAGATAACTCAAGGTTACCTATTAGTTACGCTTCTCACACCCTGACTGAGCAAGAAAAGAAATACTCCGCATACGAATTAGAATGTTTAGCAATAGTTTTCGCTTTTGAGAAGTTCAAACCATTTTTAGAACATAAGGAGTTTTTATTAGAAACAGATAATCAAGCGTTATCTTGGCTACTAAATCACCCAAAACAGTTAGGCCGTATCGGAAGATGGGTATTAAGATTAAATTGTTTTAAATTCAAAGTACAACATATTAGAGGCACCCAAAACGTAGTTGCCGATACACTGTCACGTATGTTCCAGCCTAGTAGTAATACTTACGAAAACAAGAGTAGAGAAACGCCGATTATTAATACTTTAATTACCGCATTTCCTCTTGCATTTACGTATTTAGCCCAGTATCAAATACAAGACCCACGTTTGAGTCCAATTATCGAACAACTTGAAAAAGGAAATAAGTCAGAGAAATACATATTAAGTAGGAGAGTATTATGTTGTAAAATAGCGAACGGAAAATATCTACGAATAATTGCCCCTGATATTATTAAACCTATGCTGATGGAATATTATCACTCTTCCACCATTGGAGCAGATATGGGAATAAATAAAACTATACACCGAATTCGTAAAGAATATCACTGGGAAAATATGAACAGTGAGATCGCCAATTTTGTAAAAAGGTGTAAGTTGTGTGCACTCAGCAAACCAGCGAGAAACAGCCAAATAAGTCAGTTAATCTCAGAGATTCCTGCTACCCCGTTCTCCAAACTTTATTTAGACTTTTCAGGACCCTACCTGCGTTCCAAATCAGGAAATACAATGTTACTAATTTGTGTAGACTCTTTTAGCAAATTTGTCTGGATGTACCCCATGCGGCGAGCCTTAGCTACAACCACAGTAAATATGTTACAGCATAGATTATTTAAAGAATTCGGTATTCCTGTCCATCTAGTGTCGGATAACGGACCACAGTTTAAGTCCAAGGAATTCAGGAACATGTGTTTCAAACTAGGTATAAACCATATTACCACTACAGAGTATCGTCCGCAAGGTAATATAGCTGAGAGGTATTTGCGAAACCTAAAATCTGCTTTAATTGCCTACCATGCTAACGACCATACTTCTTGGGACCAGAACTTATCCTGGATACAGTTCGCCTTTAATTCTGCATATCATGAAGGACATAAGTCGACCCCATTTGAATTATTGTTCAAATATAAACCTAACCACCCATTATCCGCTAAGTGGAAAATACATGAATTGTTACCCCTTGAAATTAGGGATAAAAATATTAAGAAAATATGGAATGAAGCGCGCGCTAATTTACGAACAAACTTAGCGAAATCAAGGAAATATCACGTGCAAAATAATAATAATGAAGTAAAGTACCAAATCGGTAACTTAGTTATGTGTAAAACACATCCTACGAGTAGTGCAATCGATAAGACCACTTCCAAGCTATCATACCAATGGTGCGGTCCTTATCAAATTCGCAAATATTTAACTCCAGTAACCGTAGCACTGTATGAACCCTCTACTCAGAAATATGTACGAAGGACACATATTTTGCAGATAAAACATTATCACGAAGAAGGTAATGGTAGAGTGTAAGTTAAATAAATGTAAAGAAAAAGAAAGGTATATGTTTTGTACTCAACTGCAAAGGAGTACTAGAGTAACGTTTAGCTAGCTAATGGTATAAATAGGTACGAGGCCTGATCACCCTTGAATCCTATTCTTTGAAAGTAGAGCAAAGTAAGAAGTCAGCTGACAGCAAATATGAGGAATAATTAAGTAACAAATTACTTAATGAGTAATTCTATCACTAGAATAACTCCCAACTAAAGAAAAACCCGGTAGTAGTCATAAGTAGTAGTGTTAAGAAAATTTAGAATGTTAACTATATGTTTTATAATGTGTGAATTTTATGTACTATTAGAATTAGTCTGTAAAGTATGATATGTAGATAGTAAGAATAAACAATTCGAGACTAACGTGTGTAACTCATAATTACATACAGAGAGAAACTGGTGAGAGAAATTACACACGGAAATCCCTAAACATACTCTCGGTATATTCAAAAGAAATTATACCGGAGTCTGTGGCTAAAGCGGCGGAGTATGTGACGATTTCATTAATAAAAATATGTTAATTAATTAAGTTGATAATATATAAGCGGAGAAATTTTAAATTCTTAATAAAATCTCACATTGTAAACTAAATCTTATGGCAATCATTTAATAATAATAATATTTAATATAAGTCTAATAATAAAATTAAAAGGGAATGGAATTGTACAGAAAGGGTAAAGCTTATTAATTTATCCTGCATAAACAAGAACTGACCAGAATTAACTTGTTTTCTGACCCCTAAATAAACTAAGTATTATTGTAAATTTGTTATTATTTAAATAAGTAAATAAGACCATTGTTACGTACTTTGATAACTTCTGCAACTAAGAATATCACGATTTAATTATTTAATCAACCGTAGTCCTTTAATTAAAATTAGAAAAACGGAACTACTTTATGTTACCTAGTAATTGTCTTGAGATTACTACGGTCCCCTTAACTATTTTCTGCCACTTGTAATGGAGCGCTCACGCCGTAAGCAGCGTAAAGCGTTGTTTCGATACGTGTATATAGAAATGTGAAAGGCTTGATACAATGACTATTTAAATAAGTAAATTTGTGTGGTGATGACATCTCTCTATATTATAAAATAACGGACTATGTAAATAATACAGTATTACAACCAAGAAGGTGATAGTAAACTAATCTATCATCATGTGAAGTGTGTAACAGTGAAACAAACTTTCTATCTATGTATTCTAACTACAAGAATTACTAAGAATAACTACAGTCGCCGGAGATGAATGTACCACACCAGGAATGATTTCACATACTTCTAGAACTTCACCATCACAGTATGATAAGGTAACGACTGAACTTCAAGAAACATCAGGAGGACCGAAGGACGAATTCTGCAGCAACTTCAGGAAACACACAGGTGACATGGAGGCTTGTCTTCCATGGTTAAGAGTTACAAAATTATAAACCCCAAAAGACAATTTAAATTACCATATTAAAGACTTTAAAACTTATGCTTTAAATGTAATAACATTAAAGACTTTAGAAAACTGACATTTTAGGTAACATGTAATCTAATATTTGTTGTTTTAGAAGATTAATAAAAAACCATTCTTCAAATGGTTAGAGTTTCAATATTGTACATGGCAAGGTGACCATTATTCATTTAATATATTTGATCCCGGATCCGTGGAATTAATTAAAAAGGATGTACATCATATTTTGAGGCCCCTTTGTAAAGTAGTAATTTATATATTTAACAATATAGTAAACTATATTGTTTGAGAACTTTCAATAGAGAATTTAATCACCAAATGTAATAAAGAGATGTCATCTAAGTACCGAGTAAACTGAGTGCATAAATCAACAGTCTCCCCTTCCTAATATCCTGCTATATAAATTGTTTATTTGTTGTGATTATTTTCAGTGCTTCACAACGAAGGCAGCCGGTATAATTGGCACATCCAATTATTACTGGTTCCCTAAGTTATAACTCAAGAGAAGAGGTTATAAGTTGCGCAACTCTGCTGTTCTGTTGCTATTCTGCTGCTATTCTGCTGTTATTTTGCTGATTTTGCTAATTTGCTAATTTTGCGTAAGAGAAAAGAAAGAAGTAATTGCGTCCCGATATCCCACGCACAAAAGCTGTTGATCTATACACTCATGTATTTCAATATGTGTCAGAGTTTGAAATAAGATAAAAATAATAATTAATATTATAGTAATATAGTATAAATAATTTTATTAGTTAATATAATATGTGTAACGTAATATTAACATATAATCCCATGTAAACAAACCAAGTCGGTACTTGTTAAAAGTCCCCTTCATAAACGTGCCACATTCTCGACAATCTCGGACGTGTAAGTTTCCTGTTGCCGTTTGTTTAAAATTGTCATTGTTTAGTTGAGTTGACAATAAGTCACCCTCCTTGTGTGGTCTATTGTTATAAGAAGCGTGTCTGTTCATGTGTTAGTAACCGAAGGGGGAATCTTTTGTCGTACGCATATTCATGCCTGTGTGAAATTTCTCTCTCTCGCTCTATGTAAAACGATAAAGGTTGTCATAACATTTTAAGTGTCTATTTGTAAAAAAGAAAAAGGAGTAAGAATACGATTGATTTATATTTTTATATTTTTGTGTAAAAGAAAAAGGAAGCGTTGTATAGCATTTAATGCAAATTGTAGAATAATTAGTTATAGCCGCTCACGTTACAGAAATGGCTGAATTTAATCCTGATCTATTATTAAAAGATGAGCTATGCTACGAAGCACTTTTACGAGGTCTAAAACACGTGAATGTAACCGTGTCGGAATTACGAAAATCATTACGCCAAACCGGATCAGATACACCCTCGCAGTTAGATAGATTGCGTGAACTCGATTAGGACGGCGAACGAGAAACCTGTTATGCGAAATATAGGGAACTGATAGTATTATCTCAGAACCTTGAGGACAAGAAATCACCTACGGAATTTTTGCGCGTTACGCAACGTATAGAACATTTAACCCGCCGGTTAAATAATTTATTAAGCTGGCCCGACGTCACCATAATCCCCCCCGATGTGCAGAAATTTGCGGAGGAGGCATTAAGCCAATTACCCATAATTATCAACGACTTATGACGAAAATCAGACTCATCAAGAATGGAGGAAATTGAGCACTACTTACAAAAATTATATATCTCCCCAGTTCAATCCCCTACTTTAGAACACCCTCCCTCCACCTCGAACCCCGAATCACCCACCGTATCGAAGATACCACCGAGTCATGAACAATTACCTAGTAGAGAATTAAATACCCACACTATGTCAGAACCCCCACCGCCAAATGTTCAGCATACTCGCACTAGTAAATATGCGATTACAAATCCCAATGCAAACACCAATCTTTCGAAAAGTACACCTAACGTATGTTTTAATGTAGACCTCTACGGAAAGATTTCCCACCCAGTAGAGAAAATAATTAATGAAATTCCTTACACCGATGGCTTAAGCATCACGACTCTATTGACTTTTATCAGATATCTACTGCAAATAAAAGATCTACAACTATTGAGCGATTGGCAAATACTGCAGGTCATCTTACCCAAATGTAAACCACCTTTACGAGATCGCGTGCTAGAAGCATTAAACTCGACTCTTCCGGTAGAAGAACTTCATACAAATATAATCAAATATTTTATCCCCACTGGAATATATGAGGAGATAAAAAGGAATACCGTACTTCGAGTACAAAGAGCTCAAGAAAGACTGGCCCACTATATCGCAGACATCAGAGAATCTTCACGTCTACTGCAAGTCGACTGGACTGAAAAACAATTGGTCGATACTATATTGGTAGGCTTATCTCCTGAAGAACGCTCCCGTTTAGCTCTAATAAGCAGACCTCTTACTTTCGCTGACCTTGAACAATGTAGTGTGCACTCTTCAAATGTGTGGTATGCAGATCAGCATCGACATGCACCGGTATCCACAACACCACATAGAAAGGAAACGCAAGCCCTATCCTCAGATACAAGAAGTCTACGAGAACGACGACCATTTCGGCGACCAACCTATGTTCATGGCCACGGTAAGTGCAAAGAGGCACCACCTAGACACGAAACCAGTGAGACCCCGCGTAAAGAATATATATGCTATAACTGCGGAAAACCTGGACACCTCAGTAGAAACTGTAAACGGAAACAGTATCATCAGAAAACCGATTATCCAAAAAATGTGTAAGGCAGGGAGATCCGAAACCCTGTGTCTTCCGCAGCATCGTGAAAACAGGTAAACCCCTGAAAAACCACAAATTAAAACAAAATACTAATAATAATAACAAAAGAAAATTAGACCCCTATGTTAGGAAATTTATCGGTAAATGTAACTCTATTAGTAAATGTGATTACAATAGGTGTGAATTACCGTATATACAAGTTGACATTGGTGTTGCATCCACCCTCGGATTAATTGATTCCGGATCCACGCGAAGTTTAATTAGTCAAGAGCTAGCCAATCAATTATTTAAACACAATTTAGTTAAACGCAGTCAATCAGTAAATATTAGATGCGCTACAGCTAATAAGCAAAACTTAATGATAAAGCTTATCATCACTTTTAAAGTAAAAATTAAAAATCTAACGTGGTATTTTCCAATGTTGGTATGCGACGAATTAGGACCCGAATTAATATTGGGAGCTGATTTTATCAGTAAAACAGGAATAATTTTAGACATTCACGAGAAGATATTTTACTTTGGATTCGATCGTTCACGGAAATATAACTTGCATGATAATGCAAATAATAGAGAAAGTACTAGCACCACTTCTACACATATAAAGCATCACGAATCTGAATTAAGTCATCTAGGAAGTAAAGATAGAAGGAACATACAGACTTTAATAAAACAATTCTCCAACGTCCTCACCCCAAAGTTAGGACTGACGGATCTGATAGAGTACAAAATAAATTTGAGCGACAACAAAGTAATTCGTTTAGCCCCATACAAATTATCACCACCGAAAATGGAAGTGATGAGGAACCAAATTAATAAATTGTTAGAACAAGGAGTCATCGAACCCTCTACGTCATCTTATTCATCACCCGCGTTTTTAGTACCCAAAAGTAACGACAAACATAGATTAGTGGTGGACTACAGACAACTAAATAAACGGATAGAATTTGAATCTATACCACTTCCCGACATCCACAGTGCATTTCATTACTTTACTAAAGCAAAAATCTTTACCATTATGGATTTAAATCAGGCATTTCATCAGATACCCCTTTCGGAAGAATCAAAACGTCTTACCGCCTTTGCCGTCCCTTTCAACCTGTACCAATTTACAAGGGTACCTTTTGGTATATCCCAAGGTAGTTCTGTATGTAGCAGATTATTAGAAAAGTTATTTCATGACATAAAATTTAAATATGTGTATCACTACTTAGATGACATTGTTATCTACAGCGAGTCAATTGAGCAACATCTTAATCATCTACGTGAAGTACTAACCCGATTGGAGAAAGCTGGATTAACCGTAAATCCCAGTAAAGTAAATTTTGCTGTGACACAATTCTCATTTTTAGGTCACATCGTAAAAGCAAACGGAAAGGTAAGCATAGACCCAGAGCGAACCCGTGCCATCAGAGAATTTTTACCGCCGCGGGATGCGAAAGGAATAGCCCGATTTTTAGGAATGATAAATTATTTCCATAAGTACATCCCACATCTAGCCGAAATTGCAGCACCGCTAAATACCTTAAGAAAAAAGGGAATCAAATTTGAATGGAATGAGCAACACCAAACCGCATTCGAGAAATTAAAAGAAAGCATAATATCACCCCCCGTACTACAATTAGCCGACTTTACAAAACCATTTGTAGTGCAGACAGACAGTTCTAGTGTCACACTAGGTGCAGTAATATATCAGGAAGTAGATAACTCAAGGTTACCTATTAGTTACGCTTCTCACACCCTGACTGAGCAAGAAAAGAAATACTCCGCATACGAATTAGAATGTTTAGCAATAGTTTTCGCTTTTGAGAAGTTCAAACCATTTTTAGAACATAAGGAGTTTTTATTAGAAACAGATAATCAAGCGTTATCTTGGCTACTAAATCACCCAAAACAGTTAGGCCGTATCGGAAGATGGGTATTAAGATTAAATTGTTTTAAATTCAAAGTACAACATATTAGAGGCACCCAAAACGTAGTTGCCGATACACTGTCACGTATGTTCCAGCCTAGTAGTAATACTTACGAAAACAAGAGTAGAGAAACGCCGATTATTAATACTTTAATTACCGCATTTCCTCTTGCATTTACGTATTTAGCCCAGTATCAAATACAAGACCCACGTTTGAGTCCAATTATTGAACAACTTGAAAAAGGAAATAAGTCAGAGAAATACATATTAAGTAGGAGAGTATTATGTTGTAAAATAGCGAACGGAAAATATCTACGAATAATTGCCCCTGATATTATTAAACCTATGCTGATGGAATATTATCACTCTTCCACCATTGGAGCACATATGGGAATAAATAAAACTATACACCGAATTCGTAAAGAATATCACTGGGAAAATATGAACAGTGAGATCGCCAATTTTGTAAAAAGGTGTAAGTTGTGTGCACTCAGCAAACCAGCGAGAAACAGCCAAATAAGTCAGTTAATCTCAGAGATTCCTGCTACCCCGTTCTCCAAAATTTATTTAGACTTTTCAGGACCCTACCTGCGTTCCAAATCAGGAAATACAATGTTACTAATTTGTGTAGACTCTTTTAGCAAATTTGTCTGGATGTACCCCATGCGGCGAGCCTTAGCTACAACCACAGTAAATATGTTACAGCATAGATTATTTAAAGAATTCGGTATTCCTGTCCATCTAGTGTCGGATAACGGACCACAGTTTAAGTCCAAGGAATTCAGGAACATGTGTTTCAAACTAGGTATAAACCATATTACCACTACAGAGTATCGTCCGCAAGGTAATATAGCTGAGAGGTATTTGCGAAACCTAAAATCTGCTTTAATTGCCTACCATGCTAACGACCATACTTCTTGGGACCAGAACTTATCCTGGATACAGTTCGCCTTTAATTCTGCATATCATGAAGGACATAAGTCGACCCCATTTGAATTATTGTTCAAATATAAACCTAACCACCCATTATCCGCTAAGTGGAAAATACATGAATTGTTACCCCTTGAAATTAGGGATAAAAATATTAAGAAAATATGGAATGAAGCGCGCGCTAATTTACGAACAAACTTAGCGAAATCAAGGAAATATCACGTGCAAAATAATAATAATGAAGTAAAGTACCAAATCGGTAACTTAGTTATGTGTAAAACACATCCTACGAGTAGTGCAATCGATAAGACCACTTCCAAGCTATCATACCGATGGTGCGGTCCTTATCAAATTCGCAAATATTTAACTCCAGTAACCGTAGCACTGTATGAACCCTCTACTCAGAAATATGTACGAAGGACACATATTTTGCAGATAAAACATTATCACGAAGAAGGTAATGGTAGAGTGTAAGTTAAATAAATGTAAAGAAAAAGAAAGGTATATGTTTTGTACTCAACTGCAAAGGAGTACTAGAGTAACGTTTAGCTAGCTAATGGTATAAATAGGTACGAGGCCTGATCACCCTTGAATCCTATTCTTTGAAAGTAGAGCAAAGTAAGAAGTCAGCTGACAGCAAATATGAGGAATAATTAAGTAACAAATTACTTAATGAGTAATTCTATCACTAGAATAACTCCCAACTAAAGAAAAACCCGGTAGTAGTCATAAGTAGTAGTGTTAAGAAAATTTAGAATGTTAACTATATGTTTTATAATGTGTGAATTTTATGTACTATTAGAATTAGTCTGTAAAGTATGATATGTAGATAGTAAGAATAAACAATTCGAGACTAACGTGTGTAACTCATAATTACATACAGAGAGAAACTGGTGAGAGAAATTACACACGGAAATCCCTAAACATACTCTCGGTATATTCAAAAGAAATTATACCGGAGTCTGTGGCTAAAGCGGCGGAGTATGTGACGATTTCATTAATAAAAATATGTTAATTAATTAAGTTGATAATATATAAGCGGAGAAATTTTAAATTCTTAATAAAATCTCACATTGTAAACTAAATCTTATGGCAATCATTTAATAATAATAATATTTAATATAAGTCTAATAATAAAATTAAAAGGGAATGGAATTGTACAGAAAGGGTAAAGCTTATTAATTTATCCTGCATAAACAAGAACTGACCAGAATTAACTTGTTTTCTGACCCCTAAATAAACTAAGTATTATTGTAAATTTGTTATTATTTAAATAAGTAAATAAGACCATTGTTACGTACTTTGATAACTTCTGCAACTAAGAATATCACGATTTAATTATTTAATCAACCGTAGTCCTTTAATTAAAATTAGAAAAACGGAACTACTTTATGTTGCCTAGTAATTGTCTTGAGATTACTACGGTCCCCTTAACTATTTTCTGCCACTTGTAATGGAGCGCTCACGCCGTAAGCAGCGTAAAGCGTTGTTTCGATACGTGTATATAGAAATGTGAAAGGCTTGATACAATGACTATTTAAATAAGTAAATTTGTGTGGTGATGACATCTCTCTATATTATAAAATAACGGACTATGTAAATAATACAGTATTACAACCAAGAAGGTGATAGTAAACTAATCTATCATCATGTGAAGTGTGTAACAGTGAAACAAACTTTCTATCTATGTATTCTAACTACAAGAATTACTAAGAATAACTACAGTCGCCGGAGATGAATGTACCACACCAGGAATGATTTCACATACTTCTAGAACTTCACCATCACAGTATGATAAGGTAACGACTGAACTTCAAGAAACATCAGGAGGACCGAAGGACGAATTCTGCAGCAACTTCAGGAAACACACAGGTGACATGGAGGCTTGTCTTCCATGGTTAAGAGTTACAAAATTATAAACCCCAAAAGACAATTTAAATTACCATATTAAAGACTTTAAAACTTATGCTTTAAATGTAATAACATTAAAGACTTTAGAAAACTGACATTTTAGGTAACATGTAATCTAATATTTGTTGTTTTAGAAGATTAATAAAAAACCATTCTTCAAATGGTTAGAGTTTCAATATTGTACATGGCAAGGTGACCATTATTCATTTAATATATTTGATCCCGGATCCGTGGAATTAATTAAAAAGGATGTACATCATATTTTGAGGCCCCTTTGTAAAGTAGTAATTTATATATTTAACAATATAGTAAACTATATTGTTTGAGAACTTTCAATAGAGAATTTAATCACCAAATGTAATAAAGAGATGTCATCTAAGTACCGAGTAAACTGAGTGCATAAATCAACAGTCTCCCCTTCCTAATATCCTGCTATATAAATTGTTTATTTGTTGTGATTATTTTCAGTGCTTCACAACGAAGGCAGCCGGTATAATTGGCACATCCAATTATTACTGGTTCCCTAAGTTATAACTCAAGAGAAGAGGTTATAAGTTGCGCAACTCTGCTGTTCTGTTGCTATTCTGCTGCTATTTTGCTGATTTTGCTAATTTGCTAATTTTGCGTAAGAGAAAAGAAAGAAGTAATTGCGTCCCGATATCCCACGCACAAAAGCTGTTGATCTATACACTCATGTATTTCAATATGTGTCAGAGTTTGAAATAAGATAAAAATAATAATTAATATTATAGTAATATAGTATAAATAATTTTATTAGTAAATATAATATGTGTAACGTAATATTAACATATAATCCCATGTAAACAAACCAAGTCGGTACTTGTTAAAAGTCCCCTTCATAAACGTGCCACATTCTCGATAATCTCGGACGTGTAAGTTTCCTGTTGCCGTTTGTTTAAAATTGTCATTGTTTAGTTGAGTTGACAATAAGTCACCCTCCTTGTGTGGTCTATTGTTATAAGAAGCGTGTCTGTTCATGTGTTAGTAACCGAAGGGGGAATCTTTTGTCGTACGCATATTCATGCCTGTGTGAAATTTCTCTCTCTCGCTCTATGTAAAACGATAAAGGTTGTCATAACATTTTAAGTGTCTATTTGTAAAAAAGAAAAAGGAGTAAGAATACGATTGATTTATATTTTTATATTTTTGTGTAAAAGAAAAAGGAAGCGTTGTATAGCATTTAATGCAAATTGTAGAATAATTAGTTATAGCCGCTCACGTTACAGAAATGGCTGAATTTAATCCTGATCTATTATTAAAAGATGAGCTATGCTACGAAGCACTTTTACGAGGTCTAAAACACGTGAATGTAACCGTGTCGGAATTACGAAAATCATTACGCCAAACCGGATCAGATACACCCTCGCAGTTAGATAGATTGCGTGAACTCGATTAGGACGGCGAACGAGAAACCTGTTATGCGAAATATAGGGAACTGATAGTATTATCTCAGAACCTTGAGGACAAGAAATCACCTACGGAATTTTTGCGCGTTACGCAACGTATAGAACATTTAACCCGCCGGTTAAATAATTTATTAAGCTGGCCCGACGTCACCATAATCCCCCCCGATGTGCAGAAATTTGCGGAGGAGGCATTAAGCCAATTACCCATAATTATCAACGACTTATGACGAAAATCAGACTCATCAAGAATGGAGGAAATTGAGCACTACTTACAAAAATTATATATCTCCCCAGTTCAATCCCCTACTTTAGAACACCCTCCCTCCACCTCGAACCCCGAATCACCCACCGTATCGAAGATACCACCGAGTCATGAACAATTACCTAGTAGAGAATTAAATACCCACACTATGTCAGAACCCCCACCGCCAAATGTTCAGCATACTCGCACTAGTAAATATGCGATTACAAATCCCAATGCAAACACCAATCTTTCGAAAAGTACACCTAACGTATGTTTTAATGTAGACCTCTACGGAAAGATTTCCCACCCAGTAGAGAAAATAATTAATGAAATTCCTTACACCGATGGCTTAAGCATCACGACTCTATTGACTTTTATCAGATATCTACTGCAAATAAAAGATCTACAACTATTGAGCGATTGGCAAATACTGCAGGTCATCTTACCCAAATGTAAACCACCTTTACGAGATCGCGTGCTAGAAGCATTAAACTCGACTCTTCCGGTAGAAGAACTTCATACAAATATAATCAAATATTTTATCCCCACTGGAATATATGAGGAGATAAAAAGGAATACCGTACTTCGAGTACAAAGAGCTCAAGAAAGACTGGCCCACTATATCGCAGACATCAGAGAATCTTCACGTCTACTGCAAGTCGACTGGACTGAAAAACAATTGGTCGATACTATATTGGTAGGCTTATCTCCTGAAGAACGCTCCCGTTTAGCTCTAATAAGCAGACCTCTTACTTTCGCTGACCTTGAACAATGTAGTGTGCACTCTTCAAATGTGTGGTATGCAGATCAGCATCGACATGCACCGGTATCCACAACACCACATAGAAAGGAAACGCAAGCCCTATCCTCAGATACAAGAAGTCTACGAGAACGACGACCATTTCGGCGACCAACCTATGTTCATGGCCACGGTAAGTGCAAAGAGGCACCACCTAGACACGAAACCAGTGAGACCCCGCGTAAAGAATATATATGCTATAACTGCGGAAAACCTGGACACCTCAGTAGAAACTGTAAACGGAAACAGTATCATCAGAAAACCGATTATCCAAAAAATGTGTAAGGCAGGGAGATCCGAAACCCTGTGTCTTCCGCAGCATCGTGAAAACAGGTAAACCCCTGAAAAACCACAAATTAAAACAAAATACTAATAATAATAACAAAAGAAAATTAGACCCCTATGTTAGGAAATTTATCGGTAAATGTAACTCTATTAGTAAATGTGATTACAATAGGTGTGAATTACCGTATATACAAGTTGACATTGGTGTTGCATCCACCCTCGGATTAATTGATTCCGGATCCACGCGAAGTTTAATTAGTCAAGAGCTAGCCAATCAATTATTTAAACACAATTTAGTTAAACGCAGTCAATCAGTAAATATTAGATGCGCTACAGCTAATAAGCAAAACTTAATGATAAAGCTTATCATCACTTTTAAAGTAAAAATCAAAAATCTAACGTGGTATTTTCCAATGTTGGTATGCGACGAATTAGGACCCGAATTAATATTGGGAGCTGATTTTATCAGTAAAACAGGAATAATTTTAGACATTCACGAGAAGATATTTTACTTTGGATTCGATCGTTCACGGAAATATAACTTGCATGATAATGCAAATAATAGAGAAAGTACTAGCACCACTTCTACACATATAAAGCATCACGAATCTGAATTAAGTCATCTAGGAAGTAAAGATAGAAGGAACATACAGACTTTAATAAAACAATTCTCCAACGTCCTCACCCCAAAGTTAGGACTGACGGATCTGATAGAGTACAAAATAAATTTGAGCGACAACAAAGTAATTCGTTTAGCCCCATACAAATTATCACCACCGAAAATGGAAGTGATGAGGAACCAAATTAATAAATTGTTAGAACAAGGAGTCATCGAACCCTCTACGTCATCTTATTCATCACCCGCGTTTTTAGTACCCAAAAGTAACGACAAACATAGATTAGTGGTGGACTACAGACAACTAAATAAACGGATAGAATTTGAATCTATACCACTTCCCGACATCCACAGTGCATTTCATTACTTTACTAAAGCAAAAATCTTTACCATTATGGATTTAAATCAGGCATTTCATCAGATACCCCTTTCGGAAGAATCAAAACGTCTTACCGCCTTTGCCGTCCCTTTCAACCTGTACCAATTTACAAGGGTACCTTTTGGTATATCCCAAGGTAGTTCTGTATGTAGCAGATTATTAGAAAAGTTATTTCATGACATAAAATTTAAATATGTGTATCACTACTTAGATGACATTGTTATCTACAGCGAGTCAATTGAGCAACATCTTAATCATCTACGTGAAGTACTAACCCGATTGGAGAAAGCTGGATTAACCGTAAATCCCAGTAAAGTAAATTTTGCTGTGACACAATTCTCATTTTTAGGTCACATCGTAAAAGCAAACGGAAAGGTAAGCATAGACCCAGAGTGAACCCGTGCCATCAGAGAATTTTTACCGCCGCGGGATGCGAAAGGAATAGCCCGATTTTTAGGAATGATAAATTATTTCCATAAGTACATCCCACATCTAGCCGAAATTGCAGCACCGCTAAATACCTTAAGAAAAAAGGGAATCAAATTTGAATGGAATGAGCAACACCAAACCGCATTCGAGAAATTAAAAGAAAGCATAATATCACCCCCCGTACTACAATTAGCCGACTTTACAAAACCATTTGTAGTGCAGACAGACAGTTCTAGTGTCGCACTAGGTGGAGTAATATATCAGGAAGTAGATAACTCAAGGTTACCTATTAGTTACGCTTCTCGCACCCTGACTGAGCAAGAAAAGAAATACTCCGCATACGAATTAGAATGTTTAGCAATAGTTTTCGCTTTTGAGAAGTTCAAACCATTTTTAGAACATAAGGAGTTTTTATTAGAAACAGATAATCAAGCGTTATCTTGGCTACTAAATCACCCAAAACAGTTAGGCCGTATCGGAAGATGGGTATTAAGATTAAATTGTTTTAAATTCAAAGTACAACATATTAGAGGCACCCAAAACGTAGTTGCCGATACACTGTCACGTATGTTCCAGCCTAGTAGTAATACTTACGAAAACAAGAGTAGAGAAACGCCGATTATTAATACTTTAATTACCGCATTTCCTCTTGCATTTACGGATTTAGCCCAGTATGAAATACAAGACCCACGTTTGAGTCCAATTATTGAACAACTTGAAAAAGGAAATAAGTCAGAGAAATACATATTAAGTAGGAGAGTATTATGTTGTAAAATAGCGAACGGAAAATATCTACGAATAATTGCCCCTGATATTATTAAACCTATGCTGATGGAATATTATCACTCTTCCACCATTGGAGCACATATGGGAATAAATAAAACTATACACCGAATTCGTAAAGAATATCACTGGGAAAATATGAACAGTGAGATCGCCAATTTTGTAAAAAGGTGTAAGTTGTGTGCACTCAGCAAACCAGCGAGAAACAGCCAAATAAGTCAGTTAATCTCAGAGATTCCTGCTACCCCGTTCTCCAAAATTTATTTAGACATTTTTAGGACCCTACCCGCGTTCCAAATCAGGAAATACAATGTTACTAATTTGTGTAGACTGTTTTAGCAAATTCGTCTGGATGTACCCCATGCGGCGAGCCTTAGCTACAACCACAGTAAATATGTTACAGCATAGATTATTTAAAGAATTCGGTATTCCTGTCCATCTAGTGTCGGATAACGGACCACAGTTTAAGTCCAAGGAATTCAGGAACATGTGTTTCAAACTAGGTATAAACCATATTACCACTACAGAGTATCGTCCGCAAGGTAATATAGCTGAGAGGTATTTGCGAAACCTAAAATCTGCTTTAATTGCCTACCATGCTAACGACCATACTTCTTGGGACCAGAACTTATCCTGGATACAGTTCGCCTTTAATTCTGCATATCATGAAGGACATAAGTCGACCCCATTTGAATTATTGTTCAAATATAAACCTAACCACCCATTATCCGCTAAGTGGAAAATACATGAATTGTTACCCCTTGAAATTAGGGATAAAAATATTAAGAAAATATGGAATGAAGCGCGCGCTAATTTACGAACAAACTTAGCGAAATCAAGGAAATATCACGTGCAAAATAATAATAATGAAGTAAAGTACCAAATCGGTAACTTAGTTATGTGTAAAACACATCCTACGAGTAGTGCAATCGATAAGACCACTTCCAAGCTATCATACCGATGGTGCGGTCCTTATCAAATTCGCAAATATTTAACTCCAGTAACCGTAGCACTGTATGAACCCTCTACTCAGAAATATGTACGAAGGACACATTTTTCGCAGATAAAACATTATCACGAAGAAGGTAATGGTAGAGTGTAAGTTAAATAAATGTAAAGAAAAAGAAAGGTATATGTTTTGTACTCAACTGCAAAGGAGTACTAGAGTAACGTTTAGCTAGCTAATGGTATAAATAGGTACGAGGCCTGATCACCCTTGAATCCTATTCTTTGAAAGTAGAGCAAAGTAAGAAGTCAGCTGACAGCAAATATGAGGAATAATTAAGTAACAAATTACTTAATGAGTAATTCTATCACTAGAATAACTCCCAACTAAAGAAAAACCCGGTAGTAGTCATAAGTAGTAGTGTTAAGAAAATTTAGAATGTTAACTATATGTTTTATAATGTGTGAATTTTATGTACTATTAGAATTAGTCTGTAAAGTATGATATGTAGATAGTAAGAATAAACAATTCGAGACTAACGTGTGTAACTCATAATTACATACAGAGAGAAACTGGTGAGAGAAATTACACACGGAAATCCCTAAACATACTCTCGGTATATTCAAAAGAAATTATACCGGAGTCTGTGGCTAAAGCGGCGGAGTATGTGACGATTTCATTAATAAAAATATGTTAATTAATTAAGTTGATAATATATAAGCGGAGAAATTTTAAATTCTTAATAAAATCTCACATTGTAAACTAAATCTTATGGCAATCATTTAATAATAATAATATTTAATATAAGTCTAATAATAAAATTAAAAGGGAATGGAATTGTACAGAAAGGGTAAAGCTTATTAATTTATCCTGCATAAACAAGAACTGACCAGAATTAACTTGTTTTCTGACCCATAAATAAACTAAGTATTATTGTAAATTTGTTATTATTTAAATAAGTAAATAAGACAATTGTTACGTACTTTGATAACTTCTGCAACTAAGAATATCACGATTTAATTATTTAATCAACCGTAGTCCTTTAATTAAAATTAGAAAAACAGAACTACTTTTATGTTGCCTAGTAATTGTCTTGAGATTACTACGGTCCCCTTAACTATTTTCTGCCACTTGTAATGGAGCGCTCACGCCGTAAGCAGCGTAAAGCGTTGTTTCGATACGTGTATATAGAAATGTGAAAGGCTTGATACAATGACTATTTAAATAAGTAAATTTGTGTGGTGATGACATCTCTCTATATTATAAAATAACGGACTATGTAAATAATACAGTATTACAACCAAGAAGGTGATAGTAAACTAATCTATCATCATGTGAAGTGTGTAACAGTGAAACAAACTTTCTATCTATGTATTCTAACTACAAGAATTACTAAGAATAACTACAGTCGCCGGAGATGAATGTACCACACCAGGAATGATTTCACATACTTCTAGAACTTCACCATCACAGTATGATAAGGTAACGACTGAACTTCAAGAAACATCAGGAGGACCGAAGGACGAATTCTGCAGCAACTTCAGGAAACACACAGGTGACATGGAGGCTTGTCTTCCATGGTTAAGAGTTACAAAATTATAAACCCCAAAAGACAATTTAAATTACCATATTAAAGACTTTAAAACTTATGCTTTAAATGTAATAACATTAAAGACTTTAGAAAACTGACATTTTAGGTAACATGTAATCTAATATTTGTTGTTTTAGAAGATTAATAAAAAACCATTCTTCAAATGGTTAGAGTTTCAATATTGTACATGGCAAGGTGACCATTATTCATTTAATATATTTGATCCCGGATCCGTGGAATTAATTAAAAAGGATGTACATCATATTTTGAGGCCCCTTTGTAAAGTAGTAATTTATATATTTAACAATATAGTAAACTATATTGTTTGAGAACTTTCAATAGAGAATTTAATCACCAAATGTAATAAAGAGATGTCATCTAAGTACCGAGTAAACTGAGTGCATAAATCAACAGTCTCCCCTTCCTAATATCCTGCTATATAAATTGTTTATTTGTTGTGATTATTTTCAGTGCTTCACAACGAAGGCAGCCGGTATAATTGGCACATCCAATTATTACTGGTTCCCTAAGTTATAACTCATGAGAAGAGGTTATAATTTGACCAAAAATTATATACTTTACCTAAGTTAAATCCTTTCAAATTCATTTAATTTCCTTATTAAAACATTTTACTCTTATTCAATTTCATTATAAAATTCCTACTGACGTGGTCAACCCTTCAATGAAATAAAAACATGATCACTGTGATAGATTCAAAACTATAAACATTTGTCTTCATTGTTCATCTCTTCTTTCACAGCACTAACACTTGTCTAAAAATGAACTTTTTCTTGTGAAAACTTACTTTTTTCTTCGGACGCGTTTCGGCGTACGTATCCGCCTTCTTCAGATTTTAGTCAGACTGCCATCATTTCGTAACGGTTTTTGTGTGGAAGGTGTAGTGGGGGTGGTGTGTGGAGGAAGGGGATCCACACACCACCCCCACTACACCTTCCACACCAAAACCGTTACAACAATCCCCTTCTCCACACACCACCCCCACTACACCTTCCACACAAAAACCGTTACGAAATGATGGCAGTCTGACTAAAAGCTGAAGAAGGCGGATACGTACGCCGAAACGCGTCCGACGAAAAAAGTAAGTTTTCACAAGAAAAAGTTCATTTTTAGATAAGTATAAACATTTATCGCAACAAACATAACGTACATAACCATATGTACCTTCTGATACATTATAATAACAATATGACTCAACACCTAAACACATTTTACGTTTAATCATTTACTTATTCATTATAAAGTATAACTCCCAGAAAAATAATTTAAATTCATTACCAAAATTCATCTATACAACATTTTAAATTAATTAATTCATCTCCAATTATTTAATTCCATCAGTTTCTAAAACACTCAGTTACTTTAATTACATTATAAAATTTACAATTACTTTCATTATTTATTTAGTCTGGTAAAATGTTATTATTATTATAAAATCAATCCCTACTACATAGCCTACATACGTTGTTTACCTAAAATACAGAGTACAACATAACCTATTGCACAAATACATTTAACATCAGTACATATTTATATACCATTCACGTCTCAAACATCATTGTTAACCAAACTCATTACATATTCAGTCAATTTTCAAAAACCATTAACTCAATAAATAAATGTTCATTAGTAGCAAATGTTTACCCCCATCATTAACAGCAATCTTTTGTTTTTATAACACAATTCACTTTTAATTATTTTCATCTTGTCACTATCAATATAGCAACTATTCAATTTTTCCCATTGTTCCATTACACCCACATAATAATCCCCAGGATTACTATATATTCTTTCATAAAAACTGTCTACATTGGTATTTTTGGTCCAGTCTCGCGTAGTATTTTTGGTTAAAATCAGGTAAGTTATATCATCACCACAATCATCTCCTACAAGTACACTGGTGCTATCCAAGGTAAGTGCTTTTTCTCCATAATACTATTTTCATTTATTTCTGTACTCATTACTCCCCAAGGTAAGTATACAATATTACTAATTCTCTCAATATTTATCCTCTCTAATAATTCTTCATAACTTCTAATAACATCAAATAACACCACCTCTCTCTCTCTCTCTCTCTCTCTCTCTCTCTCTCTCTCTCTCTCTCTCTCAACGTGAATAATTCTATCTCTCTCACTCTTTCAAAATCGCTTACACAACGTTATCATAACCCCTCCTGGCTTTTCCAGGGAACTCATGATACACAGGGACCTACTTAAAGACACCTCGTCTCTCACACAATTACTGGATGAAACTTTGTCCTCATAAATCACTAGTGGAATCTTTACTCCACTTAAACAACAGGGAAAATTTGCCCTTTGCCAACCTAACCTCTCATCACTCTCTCTCTCAATCTTATCAACCACTATCTCCTCATTAATTTCTACTTCCACTAAAACTTCATTACCACTATCATTATTCACCACTTTACTCTCTAACACCACATTTTTAATTATATCACTGGTATCATTATTCACCACTTTACTCTCTAACACCACATTTTTAATTATATCACTGGTATCAATTTTTATTTCGCTATTAAACCCATTACTATTATTACTACTTACCTCGTTACATATTTCTTCATTCTTATTCGTCATATCGCTAACACTGTCACTTACCTTTATAACATCTTAACTTGTGTTATAACATAGGGAACCCGCATTAATTGGTTCTGCCAATTATACAGGCTGCCTTCGTTGTGACGAGCTGAAAATTAATCACAACACCAAAACAATTAATATAAAAGGAAACTGGGAAGGGGAGACTGTTGATTTATGCACTCAGTTTAGTCTGTACTAAAGATGACATCTCTTTATTACATAATGAGATTAATTGCTCTACTTAAAGTTCTCAACATATATGGTTCAACAGCTTACAGTTTACAAGATGATTATATATTTTATTCTTTCACAAGGGCCCTCAAAATAAAGATGTACATCAATTTAATTTATTCCATGGATCCGGGATTGAATATAGTATGTTACTAATGGTTACCTCCCCATATACAATCTTGAAAATTGTGCCATTTGAAGAATGGACTTTATTAACCTTTTTAAAACAATAATGCTTTCAGTTTAAACTTTTACTCTTTTACTACAAACAGTTTTATTAGATTACAGACTACATCTTACATATAATGTCTGTTTTTAAAAAGTCTTAAAGTGTTAGTTAAATTGTCTTTTGTTGGTTATAATTTTAGTATCTCATAACCATGGAAGACAAGCCTCCATGTCACCTGTGGTTTCCTGTAGTTGATGCAGATTTGGCTGTTCGGTCCTCGGTGTGTTTCCTGAAGGTCTGTCGTTACCTTAGTATCCGGTGACGGTGAAGTTCCTGACGTATGTTAAATCATTCTGGGTGTGGTACTCTCTTCTTAGATGACTGTAGTAATTCTTGTTGTTAGAATAAATAAAGCAAAAGTTTGTTTCACTCGTATTCACTTCACATGATTATTTACTAGTTGAATTTCACCTCATGGTTCTAGTACTGTATTAATTACATAATTTCTTATTTAAGATTTGATAGAGATGTCATCGGCGCACAATTTAGTTATTAAGATATTCTTTAGCGAACTTTCACATATTTATTTCTGCATCGCGAACCAACGCTGTGCGCAGCTTACAGCGTGAGCGCTCCATTGCAAGTGGGTTAATAGTTAAGGGGTGAGAGTAATAATCTCGCGTCATTTACTATTCAGCATAAAAGTAGTTCCATGTTCCTTCTTTATTTAAAGCATTAAAGTTTGACTATTTAATTAAGCAGAGATATTCTTAATTACAGACGTTATTAAAGTACATTACAGTGGTCTTGTTTAATTATTTAAATAATGTCAAATTTACAAGTATTATTAGTTTGTTTAGGGGTCGGAATTCAAGTTAATTCTGGTTAGCGCATGTCTATGCAGGATTAATTAACAAGGTTTACCCTTTCTGTACACTCGTATTCCTTTTTATTTTATTATTACAACTCTTTATTAAATATTATTATTATTTAATGATAGCAATAAGATTTAGTTTAAATGTGCGATTTTATTAAAAATTTAAAATTTCTCAGCCTTCACATTACCTATTTATTAATTACCATATTTTTATTAATGAAATCGTCACACCTTATTATTCGCACTACTATCATTATTTATATCATCATCTGTTACTTCTTTATTTTTATTTATATCACACTTACCTATATCTGTTCTCCCCTCTTTCATTTTCTCAATACTTTGTTTTTGTGACTCGATGAACTCATCACAAAGTTCATTAAACTGCTTTACTATACTGGTATTCATTTCGTGTAATTTTACACTCATAGCACTCCTCAATTCGTTCAATTTACTTTCTAATTTGGTATCATTAATATCAAAACGACTTTCGAGCTTTCTATTTTGTTCTTTCATTTCATTAACATCACTGCTTAATTTATCAAATTTGGTATCACTGCTATCAAAAGGTCTACTCATAAAATTCATTATATCGTCCATTGACCATTCTTTTTCATTTATTTTTTTTACCACGGGTATCGATTTTGCTCCCGCCTCACTAATTATTACAGACTGTGTCAAATTATTTTCATCTATTATGCATGGAGTTGTCTCCATTCCCGAATCATTCATATCATCTGATTCATTTAAAACGCTTTCTTTGACCGCATTAGGGTCTGAATGAATTTCTGCCTCCCCCGTGAAAGTTATGTCAGTCACACTGACCTTATTTTCATTAGTTTCCATTTTTTTTTTTAATTTACTTATTTTCAGTCAAATGATTCTCTTAGCTTAGATATAAAAAATCTTACACTTAACTCAAAAAATTATTTTATCACTCACTTAAGCATAACATAACCTGCGTCTATTCAGACGTAACTAAAAGGTTTTTATCTGTTTACTTCAAACACCCCTTCCATTCTCCAAAACCGGCCCACGTTTACATAAATAATATTTATGCAAACGTCACCTGTTCGAACACCAATGTAATATAATTTACTTTTTGACTTTTATTTACTTACCATTTTTATACTCTTCCATACCACCAAAATCTGCCCAGAGTTCGTGTGAGCGTTTATTTGGAGAACAGAAATTCGGTTGTCTGAAATAAATGCTTTGAGCCTACTTGTTTCAAATGAATTTCGGTTTATTTATCATATTCAAAATAATTGATGTCAAATTACATACATTGATTTACTTTCCTTTAAACAAAATACTCTTCTCCCTCCTCTCCACGTGTTCCTATTTAACGATAATACAACATACCAAAAAGGAAAAACAAACATTGAAAATACACATTACAATCGGTATACCTTAAATATAATTAATGCAACCTAGTGCTTTTGTTCATTACGTAATTTTCACGCACACACACACACACACACACACACACACACACACACACACACACACACACACACACACACACACACACACACACACACACACTATTTCTTTAAATTCCCATTCTAATGATTAGCTTTTTCAAAATTCAGTAGGTAACAGTTTAAAAGTTTAGTGTATCATTTATAATTAAATAAAATTGTTTCTGAGTTACTCATCCCTTTTCCTGCTTCTCCTCATCGTTGTGTCACTATTTTATATTCACTTTTTGTCCATTTAACTTTCGAAACTGTTTTTGCAAATTATCACTGCTATATCGAGTCTCCACTCACATGTTTAAATACTGATTAATTAAGTTTTTTTTAATAGTCGGCCGACTGGATATTTTGCTCGTGAGCACTATTTACACAACCGCGCGCTAACACCCGCGCGGCTGCGAGATCTTTTGTCGACTGAAGTTTTCAAAATGGCTCGGTCCCTCTGTCCCGGCTACTTGGCTCGTGATTGGCGGGTATCATCTCGCGGCTTTCCCTTAGTCTCGTATAAGGCAAGAAGGAATTCTTAAACGTGACTTTCACGTTGTGAAAAGCGGCACACACGTGTGCTCGTACGCATGAACACGCACCCTACTGACAATAAACATTCTTGTACCATGCTGTGCCTTACATGGAGCTACAGTCAGTGACCCAAAAATACACTCTGGTTTAAAAAAAAATTACCTCAAAGGTTGTCTGCAGATGGTTAACATGAAAAGCTTTAAATTATAGACCCCCTTCAGTTCGTCCCGTTACAAGTGATTCTTTAGGCAATGTGTAAAATAAGCTTACTACGGTCAAAATGAAAACATTTTATTACAAAATCACACATAATTGTTTAATTTTACACGGAGGAGAACATTGTATGACATTTCGAGATTATCTATTCTCTACTTAATTATGTTCAGATACTATTTTATTAAAATTGTACTGTATAAGAATGTTTTTTAACCAATCTGGTTTTAAAAAATACATTAGATGTTATTGGTGTTTATTAATTCTAAATATATGGAATATACTCTACTTATTACAACAAGACAGAGAGCTGTGACATTTTGAAGTACACTTTCTTTCATTTTTTACACAATTACATTTTTTATTTTGACATTTAGTCATTCACACACATTTTACGAACCTTTGTCCGGATCCTGATGATTGGGCAGTAGCAGCAGAACGAAGTGCGGTTTCTTGTCCAGGAACATCTTCAACCCCCATTAGTGGTCTTGGGCATACAGTGAACTGCGTTCTTGTGTACAGCTGCTTTAACAATCTGTTAGTGGTTCCCAGTTTGTAAAATCCATCTTCTGTCACACTCACAATGATTGCTAGGATGATTCGAAGATCTTCCCACCCCTTGTCTACTTCAGGAATTGGAACATGAACACCCACAGGAGCTGGTGGAAATTTTTTGTCAGAATCAGATTTCAACTTTTTTGCCTGAAGTTCTATAAATGATTTTGATCTTTTTCTTTCTTCAGTTGCATTTTTTGCTTTGAAGCAGAGAGTACACAGCTTCTTTCCATCGTCACACTTATCTCCACTATTGCCACTAGTGTTCAAAAAATGTCCACACACATACTATGCATATCTCTGCAGCACTCTACACACTTTTCAGAACCAAAAGTTTCGTTTGAACAAACACAGTGTGGCATTGTCGAATTTGGCTGGGATCCTTGGGCTAAGGGTGATTTGGGTCGGTGGTTTTGGCTGTGCTAGAATGCTCTACAGGAATGCTTACAGTTGAAGTGCTCGCATGTTCTGTTGCTTGAATTAGGTTAGGCATGGTAGGGTTGATAGATCAGTTATGCCGGGATCGGTATTTTGTGTAGTCTGTATATTGCTGATGACTTGTCCGAGATCTTCTTCACTTTCAAGAGTATCTAACACATCATGGGGAATCGAGGATGTAGTAAGCCCTACCTTAACTTTACACCCAAAGAGAGCTTCATAGGGTAATTGTTTGATGCCAGAGCGTAAGGCTCTATATTTCATCAACTGAACAAACCGTAGGCCCTCACCCCATTGGTCGGTTTTCTCATCTTGCATCCAAATTGCAATCATATTTTCAATGTCTCGATTTGCCCGTTCGACACTGCCCTGACTTTGTGAATGACAGGGCTTACCATGAACAATTTTTAATGAAGCCCAATGTTCTTTCAAATTATTTACAATTTTATTAGAAAATTCTCTACCGTTATCAGACTATAAAATAGATGGAGCTCCAAATAGCGTAAAAATATCAACGATGTTGTACACAACTTCTTCAGAAGTCTTTGTTTTGAGGGCCCGAAGGACAACAAATTTGATTAAATGGTCCTGATAAACCATAACAAACTTAAAATCTCTATCTGGCTGGGATTGGAAATCGATGAGGTCAACCTGGCAACGAGAGTTAAACTTGGATGAAATTATTGGTTTTACGACTATACCCTTTTTTTACACCTTTTTGCTTTTTTTGACAAGGCTCACACAAATGAGGTATACTTCAACATCATGACGTGTAATGTTTTTATACTTAATAGAAAGTTCTTTTAACATTCTGTGTCTGCCTCCATGGCCTATTGCTAAGTGGGCTTCATGCAGTACATCAAACAACTCCGTATCACTGACATAAAACTGAATAGCACTATCACCTTGCTTGAGGGGATGAATTAGTTTGCTTTTATTTTCAACAAGCATCACATTGTACCTATTCAGTAGCCAGTAATCCCATGGGTCCTTCTGTTCTTTCTTCTTAGAATCATGCACGTCCAGCACTAGCTTACGATAGTCACCATCACTGAGAAAAAGACTGTTTTTAGCACTAGAAATTCGAAGCTGAGATATGTCATCGTCAAATCGAACTCACATTAAAGCAACTAGCGGTCATTAGCACTAGACTCAGCACATGGTTGTGACATATCGGACATTACTGAAGATCAGCGGGAGGTAGGCGCGTACAGTGGTACGGGGTGATGGAGAGGGGATTCATGTTGTGACATGAAACCATATAGCACACATTGTCTTCTATACATTACCTAGAAGATGTTAGGCATTCTGTACAATGCCTAGGCAATGTATGAAATGTGTTTTATTCATACTTTGCTGGCTGGATTCAGGCATTGTATAAAATGTCTAGGTATTCTATAGAATGCCTGATTACATACTTTGCCGGCAACACTTGTACTAAACCTATATATTACATAAGTCATATGGTTAAGTATTATTGTCATATTCTTCATAGTGATAAGTTTTTTGTATTATAGTACATTATCTTACTTATTATATTTTTTGTTAGCTACTTTGTTATATTTCTGAATTGCTTGCTTCCAATTACTGAAAATGAAAAAAATGTAATGCTGTTTCCAGTTGGTTGCATTACTGCCAACCTACTGATGTGTGAACTATGGTTGTGCATTTCATGGATTTTGTTGTCCATGATGTGTCTGTTGATTAACTAATTCATTTTAAGTATACTACTGACTCAGAACACTAGTATTCTGAGTCAGTAGTAGGCCTATTATAATTAGTTGTACATTTGTTAATAGTGTCATATATGTATTGCTATTTAGTCCAGATACTCAGCATATTGTAACAAATAACTTGTTGTTACCTGTTTTTAATCAAGATGTAAATCTGTCAATTTACAGTTGTTATTAATGAATATATCTATTCGGTTGTTACCGATGAAACCTCCTGAAAATATATTATTAGGCAAATATAATTATAATTATGTTCTTTTAACTTATAATCGTACTACGATATAGGTTTAACTTAGTATTCAGTAGTTGGGTAATATTAACGATATATATAGTGTATTGACTGAATGTAACAAGTATTCTTGTCAACCCTAGTCCCTCATGTTAGAAAATTCTATTCAAATTTTGTACTGAAAACACGCTAGTTCGGCAATCTCCCGTTCCACCAGCTGTAAACACTTAGCGCTGTTATTTGTAATAATCGTGTTTCTAGGTTAGCCGTTCATCGGGTTTGAATCAACCTTTTATTGTAAATTATTCTACCCACTACATATAGTATCTATTCTGCAATAACTTAAAACATTATCTCATACAATAAAGATCCTTTATTAATTTTATCTATTATTTCACAGTTACGGTTATCTCCAAAATAATAATATTATCAAATCGATTATACAAAAATATATCGATTGTCAATTGATCAAGTTACTTTGACTCATACAAATTAAATATAACAATAAATAATTCTTATCCCAGGGTTCGTAAGATTCTTTGAACCATTAGTAAGGCCAGGTAAAATGCACAATTAAGGTTACTCAAGTATTACAAAACAAAATTATTAACTCTAAATATATTGAATTTAAAATAGGTTGTTTTTTACCGGGTTGGCAGAACTCAAGCTGGCACTGGTCGTCTGTAAACAGTGAAGATGTTCAGTTTAAGTTACATTCATCCAGGAAAACTTGTTTTGGCCCTTAATAAAATTGATAGTGTAATATCCCTGGAAGCTCTCAGGAACTCTTCTAACTGCTGTTCTTCTCCTATGATCTTGGTAGTTGTCGGTCACGGTGGAATGAAAATAGTATCCCAGCTTCTTCTGCAAGTGAAGGTTAACTCATCAAAACGAGATCTTCCTGTCTTCTCAATAATTCAGTTAGTTTCGGCCTTTATTTCTCTTAATTAATCTTCTGGTTATAGGAGAAATCGGTTTAATACCGAATCCAGCGGAATTATTCTGGTGAATGAGGTGAGGGGTTTTCAACTCTTTTAAATGTATTCAGTTATAATTTGGAAGTCTAATTAGTTTTATTACTCATCAGTATTATGATAGAATTAGGTTTCAAAGAGGGTATTTTAATTTTGATTCATATTTTCTTCAGAATTTATTATTCATTTTTTTTTAAATGTATCTGCCCATCTCAACTCAATAGCTTGTAACAATCAGAACGAATGATTCAATATAAACAACTCATGTCCATTTCAGTTGCCTTAACAACCACTTTTTTCTGTCATTGGGTGAAATTAGATATCCTAGAGCCAGAATTATAGAATATTACTACTCTTTTTCAATAAAATACTCCATGCTTGGAATAATACTAAATTACCTAAAATTCTCACCTAACCTTCCTTCATAAACAGTATATGTTTTACTATAGTTTCATTGGACTGGACTTCTTAAAAAGGTATTAATTTCCTTTTACAAATATTAAATTTAGGCCTATAGATTTTCTTACAACTGTTATAACATTGATTGGTTTTTTAACTTAATTTTCTTTTACCTGACCTACTGTACAATTAATTATTGGTTAATGGTTATTTACATTAATTTTAACTTCCTGGTTTTTATTTTATTACCTGAATTAATTCGTCTTGGAACCCTTCATTAGTTTACAATATAATTATCAGACTACTTGTCAAACCTTAAACACTGATTGCCCTCCTGGCCAAGTTTACAAACATTAATTAAAACAACTTCATTATTCAATTTTAGACAATACTTAAAACTTAGTATAATTGCGTGTGAACAATTTTTATTTGATTTGTTGTAAGAGACAGTGTTGTTAATTACGAACTGTTTAACTGTGAAAATTAAAGCTGGTGATTAGTGACTTAATTGGTGTCTTGTACTTATTTTGTTTTCCACTGTACCTATGACGATCGAGTAGACCGTTGTAACAGTGGTGTCAGAACTGGGATAGAATGGTTAACAGTGGAAACAGTAGACACTTTGTACAAGACGAGTGTAATTCGTAATTAATCGGAAAACAATGGATACCAGTCAGATGATAGAATCATTCAAAGCAATGCTACTACAGACGGAGAAACGACAGGTTGAGAACACAGACAAGAGGTGGCAGAAGCACAAAAACGATATGATGAGAAACGCAGACAAGAAAAAGAAACGGCAGATGAATGACAGAAAGCATTAATGGAAGAACGACTAAAAGAAAAACGTAAGCATGAAAATAAAACACCAGAGGGATGAAAAAAAGAAGAATTTAATCATCAAGCAGACGACGTTAAGGTGTTCGTACAAGATGATAATACTGCAAAATTCATCCTTTCACGAGGTGAGCTAAACAAACAAGTTGACAGAATATCTGAAATAGAAAAATGTGTGTCAACTATAAAAACAAGTGTATGTCAAGTTTAGAAGATTCTATTACAAATTCAATAAAACAAATTAAAAAGGAAGTCGAACATTTAGTCAAAGAAAAAGTTGGTAAAGAAAAACCATCAGTAAATGCTGATGAAGATTCAAAATATCAGAGAAATCAAACTGTAGTAGGGCCAGTGTTCGGAAAAGCCCCAACGTTTGATGGAAGCACTCATTGGACAACTTATATTCGCCTATTTGAAGCTGCCGCTCGCTTGAATAAATGAACGGAAGAAGAGAAAGGACTTTCAGTAATTCTTGCTTTAAAAGGGCCTGCCGCACAACTAATACAGAAAGTGTCAGCTGACAGTCAGAACGTCTGTGCCGAATTAACTAAAGCTCTCGAATTACAGTACGGTGACCAGCATTTGTGCGAAGTGTACCGTGGACAACTTAAAGCGAGGCGACAGCGTTCAGGGGAGAGCCTTCAAGAGTTTGAAGTGAATATCGACCGACTGACGAGATTGCCTTATCCCGAAGAATTGGAGGACTTCCGGAAGTGGATTTCTCTCATTATGTTTATTGACGGTATTAGAGATAGTCAATTACAACAAGTGTTAAGAATGGCATGGCACGATAATAAATCAGATGCTCTTGTTCATACTCTCTGCTTTGAAGCTGCCAAGTCGGCGACCTACATTAATCAAAGTATGCCATCACGTTGTAGCCAAGTGGATCCAATACCACAGTATCGTCATAGTGGACAGCATAAAGAGACGATTCAAAAACAAAAGTTTAAAAAGTCAGCAGCACCACAACGATCTTTCGAACCAAAGGATAAAGACAGAAGACCGAAGTGTTACAACTGTGGGAAATGTGGTCATCTACAGGTAGACTGCTGGAAGAATAAAATACCGAGAGAAGAGAGCGATCGCACCAATTGGAGAAGTAATGCCCCAGAACAGCACACAGTTTCCACGCTACATAAGATTAGTGGAAACCTGTTCGTTAATGGATTTGCGGAAGGTAAACGAACATCATTTACAGTTGACATGGGTGCTACAGTGTCTATTGTACACCCTGACTTAATCAGCAACCGACGGCCTCAAATTAGCTCTTGTACAATACAGACTGTGACTGGAAGCCCCGTCAATGTGTTAGGGAAGGTAGACGTACGTGTACGTCTGGGTCTTCTCGAGTTTATCCACCAAATGGTTGTTGCAGACATTGTTGATGAAGTGATTCTTGGCACCAACATTATGAATGCCTACGGATTTGTTGTGGACTTAAGAGAGAACGTCCTGAAGGTAGGACAAGAGAAGATAAAGCTTTGCATGGCTAAAATGTCAGGGTCTGGCAACCATTCAATCAAGCAAGTGGCATTGGCCGAAGAAAAAATCAACAGGTCTGGTCAAGAAGAACCTTTCCTATTCCAGGCAGAAATGGAAGAAGAAATAGCAGAGGAAGTACACATACGTGAAACAGCAGAAGAAGTGACTGGAAAGCCAACTATGGGTGTCAAAGAAAACCCCTTGTTTGTTCCTGAGTTAATAGAAGCGCCCAGGGGAAAAGTTGCTGAAGATGAAGTTACGCAAGAGGTTGTTGATGACATCCAATCAGACTTGGATCAGCCAGTGGTGTTTAGGTCATCAGTACATGATGCAACGGGAGTGATTCCAGCAAAACTAGAAGTTGAGCGGAAGACTCGTATTCCTGGGAACTTGATGTACGGATCACACAAGACCGAATTCGAAGGACAGGAGAATTATGTTTCACAAGGACGTCCACCTAGATCACCTGGCCAAGTATTACTTCAGAGATGGTTTGCCAGTTCGAGACGAACAGGCTTAAGGAGGGGACAGTGTTGCGAGACGCGTACCGAACAAACCAGAAATTTCTCCACTCCCCCCGTCTAGTGTGGCAGCTGTGCGTCATTCAAGTAGATGATTCTGGTGAGTTCCAGGAACTACGCATTAAGCAGCCGGCGTGCAGTTAAGGAGGGAAAGTTGTACTCGGCCTCAGCACAGCGTATATAAAGCCATAGCTGCCGGGTTGTCAGTTAGATACGTGAGTGACTTCCGCTAGTGTGGATTGAGTGCTTGTCAAAGTGAAGAATTATTGTGTTATGTGTTTTATAATTGTGCAAGACTCTATTAGTAGACATTGTTTATTGCATGTGAACAATTTTCATTTGATTCATTATAAGAGACTGTGTTGTTAATTACGAACTGTTTAACTGTGAAAATTAAAGCTGGTGATTAGTGACTTAATTGGTGTCTTGTACTTATTTTGTTTTCCACTGTACCTATGACGATCGAGTAGACCGTTGTAACAGTGGTGTCAGAACTGGGATAGAATGGTTAACAGTGGAAACAGTAGACACTTTGTACAAGACGAGTGTAATTCGTAATTAATCGGAAAACAATGGATACCAGTCAGATGATAGAATCATTCAAAGCAATGCTACTACAGACGGAGAAACGACAGGTTGAGAACACAGACAAGAGGTGGCAGAAGCACAAAAACGATATGATGAGAAACGCAGACAAGAAAAAGAAACGGCAGATGAATGACAGAAAGCATTAATGGAAGAACGACTAAAAGAAAAACGTAAGCATGAAAATAAAACACCAGAGGGATGAAAAAAAGAAGAATTTAATCATCAAGCAGACGACGTTAAGGTGTTCGTACAAGATGATAATACTGCAAAATTCATCCTTTCACGAGGTGAGCTAAACAAACAAGTTGACAGAATATCTGAAATAGAAAAATGTGTGTCAACTATAAAAACAAGTGTATGTCAAGTTTAGAAGATTCTATTACAAATTCAATAAAACAAATTAAAAAGGAAGTCGAACATTTAGTCAAAGAAAAAGTTGGTAAAGAAAAACCATCAGTAAATGCTGATGAAGATTCAAAATATCAGAGAAATCAAACTGTAGTAGGGCCAGTGTTCGGAAAAGCCCCAACGTTTGATGGAAGCACTCATTGGACAACTTATATTCGCCTATTTGAAGCTGCCGCTCGCTTGAATAAATGAACGGAAGAAGAGAAAGGACTTTCAGTAATTCTTGCTTTAAAAGGGCCTGCCGCACAACTAATACAGAAAGTGTCAGCTGACAGTCAGAACGTCTGTGCCGAATTAACTAAAGCTCTCGAATTACAGTACGGTGACCAGCATTTGTGCGAAGTGTACCGTGGACAACTTAAAGCGAGGCGACAGCGTTCAGGGGAGAGCCTTCAAGAGTTTGAAGTGAATATCGACCGACTGAAGAGATTGCCTTATCCCGAAGAATTGGAGGACTTCCGGAAGTGGATTTCTCTCATTATGTTTATTGACGGTATTAGAGATAGTCAATGACAACAAGTGTTAAGAATGGCATGGCACGATAATAAATCAGATGCTCTTGTTCATACTCTCTGCTTTGAAGCTGCCAAGTCGGCGACCTACATTAATCAAAGTATGCCATCACGTTGTAGCCAAGTGGATCCAATACCACAGTATCGTCATAGTGGACAGCATAAAGAGACGATTCAAAAACAAAAGTTTAAAAAGTCAGCAGCACCACAACGATCTTTCGAACCAAAGGATAAAGACAGAAGACCGAAGTGTTACAACTGTGGGAAATGTGGTCATCTACAGGTAGACTGCTGGAAGAATAAAATACCGAGAGAAGAGAGCGATCGCACCAATTGGAGAAGTAATGCCCCAGAACAGCACACAGTTTCCACGCTACATAAGATTAGTGGAAACCTGTTCGTTAATGGATTTGCGGAAGGTAAACGAACATCATTTACAGTTGACATGGGTGCTACAGTGTCTATTGTACACCCTGACTTAATCAGCAACCGACGGCCTCAAATTAGCTCTTGTACAATACAGACTGTGACTGGAAGCCCCGTCAATGTGTTAGGGAAGGTAGACGTACGTGTACGTCTGGGTCTTCTCGAGTTTATCCACCAAATGGTTGTTGCAGACATTGTTGATGAAGTGATTCTTGGCACCAACATTATGAATGCCTACGGATTTGTTGTGGACTTAAGAGAGAACGTCCTGAAGGTAGGACAAGAGAAGATAAAGCTTTGCATGGCTAAAATGTCAGGGTCTGGCAACCATTCAATCAAGCAAGTGGCATTGGCCGAAGAAAAAATCAACAGGTCTGGTCAAGAAGAACCTTTCCTATTCCAGGCAGAAATGGAAGAAGAAATAGCAGAGGAAGTACACATACGTGAAACAGCAGAAGAAGTGACTGGAAAGCCAACTATGGGTGTCAAAGAAAACCCCTTGTTTGTTCCTGAGTTAATAGAAGCGCCCAGGGGAAAAGTTGCTGAAGATGAAGTTACGCAAGAGGTTGTTGATGACATCCAATCAGACTTGGATCAGCCAGTGGTGTTTAGGTCATCAGTACATGATGCAACGGGAGTGATTCCAGCAAAACTAGAAGTTGAGCGGAAGACTCGTATTCCTGGGAACTTGATGTACGGATCACACAAGACCGAATTCGAAGGACAGGAGAATTATGTTTCACAAGGACGTCCACCTAGATCACCTGGCCAAGTATTACTTCAGAGATGGTTTGCCAGTTCGAGACGAACAGGATTAAGGAGGGGACAGTGTTGCGAGACGCGTACCGAACAAACCAGAAATTTCTCCACTCCCCCCGTCTAGTGTGGCAGCTGTGCGTCATTCAAGTAGATGATTCTGGTGAGTTCCAGGAACTACGCATTAAGCAGCCGGCGTGCAGTTAAGGAGGGAAAGCTGTACTCGGCCTCAGCACAGCGTATATAAAGCCATAGCTGCCGGGTTGTCAGTTAGATACGTGAGTGACTTCCGCTAGTGTGGATTGAGTGCTTGTCAAAGTGAAGAATTATTGTGTTATGTGTTTTATAATTGTGCAAGACTCTATTAGTAGACATTGTTTATTGCATGTGAACAATTTTCATTTGATTCATTATAAGAGACTGTGTTGTTAATTACGAACTGTTTAACTGTGAAAATTAAAGCTGGTGATTAGTGACTTAATTGGTGTCTTGTACTTATTTTGTTTTCCACTGTACCTATGACGATCGAGTAGACCGTTGTAACAGTGGTGTCAGAACTGGGATAGAATGGTTAACAGTGGAAACAGTAGACACTTTGTACAAGACGAGTGTAATTCGTAATTAATCGGAAAACAATGGATACCAGTCAGATGATAGAATCATTCAAAGCAATGCTACTACAGACGGAGAAACGACAGGTTGAGAACACAGACAAGAGGTGGCAGAAGCACAAAAACGATATGATGAGAAACGCAGACAAGAAAAAGAAACGGCAGATGAATGACAGAAAGCATTAATGGAAGAACGACTAAAAGAAAAACGTAAGCATGAAAATAAAACACCAGAGGGATGAAAAAAAGAAGAATTTAATCATCAAGCAGACGACGTTAAGGAGTTCGTACAAGATGATAATACTGCAAATTTCATCCTTTCACGAGGTGAGCTAAACAAACAAGTTGACAGAATATCTGAAATAGAAAAATGTGTGTCAACTATAAAAACAAGTGTATGTCAAGTTTAGAAGATTCTATTACAAATTCAATAAAACAAATTAAAAAGGAAGTCGAACATTTAGTCAAAGAAAAAGTTGGTAAAGAAAAACCATCAGTAAATGCTGATGAAGATTCAAAATATCAGAGAAATCAAACTGTAGTAGGGCCAGTGTTCGGAAAAGCCCCAACGTTTGATGGAAGCACTCATTGGACAACTTATATTCGCCTATTTGAAGCTGCCGCTCGCTTGAATAAATGAACGGAAGAAGAGAAAGGACTTTCAGTAATTCTTGCTTTAAAAGGGCCTGCCGCACAACTAATACAGAAAGTGTCAGCTGACAGTCAGAACGTCTGTGCCGAATTAACTAAAGCTCTCGAATTACAGTACGGTGACCAGCATTTGTGCGAAGTGTACCGTGGACAACTTAAAGCGAGGCGACAGCGTTCAGGGGAGAGCCTTCAAGAGTTTGAAGTGAATATCGACCGACTGACGAGATTGCCTTATCCCGAAGAATTGGAGGACTTCCGGAAGTGGATTTCTCTCATTATGTTTATTGACGGTATTAGAGATAGTCAATTACAACAAGTGTTAAGAATGGCATGGCACGATAATAAATCAGATGCTCTTGTTCATACTCTCTGCTTTGAAGCTGCCAAGTCGGCGACCTACATTAATCAAAGTATGCCATCACGTTGTAGCCAAGTGGATCCAATACCACAGTATCGTCATAGTGGACAGCATAAAGAGACGATTCAAAAACAAAAGTTTAAAAAGTCAGCAGCACCACAACGATCTTTCGAACCAAAGGATAAAGACAGAAGACCGAAGTGTTACAACTGTGGGAAATGTGGTCATCTACAGGTAGACTGCTGGAAGAATAAAATACCGAGAGAAGAGAGCGATCGCACCAATTGGAGAAGTAATGCCCCAGAACAGCACACAGTTTCCACGCTACATAAGATTAGTGGAAACCTGTTCGTTAATGGATTTGCGGAAGGTAAACGAACATCATTTACAGTTGACATGGGTGCTACAGTGTCTATTGTACACCCTGACTTAATCAGCAACCGACGGCCTCAAATTAGCTCTTGTACAATACAGACTGTGACTGGAAGCCCCGTCAATGTGTTAGGGAAGGTAGACGTACGTGTACGTCTGGGTCTTCTCGAGTTTATCCACCAAATGGTTGTTGCAGACATTGTTGATGAAGTGATTCTTGGCACCAACATTATGAATGCCTACGGATTTGTTGTGGACTTAAGAGAGAACGTCCTGAAGGTAGGACAAGAGAAGATAAAGCTTTGCATGGCTAAAATGTCAGGGTCTGGCAACCATTCAATCAAGCAAGTGGCATTGGCCGAAGAAAAAATCAACAGGTCTGGTCAAGAAGAACCTTTCCTATTCCAGGCAGAAATGGAAGAAGAAATAGCAGAGGAAGTACACATACGTGAAACAGCAGAAGAAGTGACTGGAAAGCCAACTATGGGTGTCAAAGAAAACCCCTTGTTTGTTCCTGAGTTAATAGAAGCGCCCAGGGGAAAAGTTGCTGAAGATGAATTTACGCAAGAGGTTGTTGATGACATCCAATCAGACTTGGATCAGCCAGTGGTGTTTAGGTCATCAGTACATGATGCAACGGGAGTGATTCCAGCAAAACTAGAAGTTGAGCGGAAGACTCGTATTCCTGGGAACTTGATGTACGGATCACACAAGACCGAATTCGAAGGACAGGAGAATTATGTTTCACAAGGACGTCCACCTAGATCACCTGGCCAAGTATTACTTCAGAGATGGTTTGCCAGTTCGAGACGAACAGGCTTAAGGAGGGGACAGTGTTGCGAGACGCGTACCTAACAAACCAGAAATTTCTCCACTCCCCCCGTCTAGTGTGGCAGCTGTGCGTCATTCAAGTAGATGATTCTGGTGAGTTCCAGGAACTACGCATTAAGCAGCCGGCGTGCAGTTAAGGAGGGAAAGCTGTACTCGGCCTCAGCACAGCGTATATAAAGCCATAGCTGCCGGGTTGTCAGTTAGATACGTGAGTGACTTCCGCTAGTGTGGATTGAGTGCTTGTCAAAGTGAAGAATTATTGTGTTATGTGTTTTATAATTGTGCAAGACTCTATTAGTAGACATTGTTTATTGCATGTGAACAATTTTCATTTGATTCATTATAAGAGACTGTGTTGTTAATTACGAACTGTTTAACTGTGAAAATTAAAGCTGGTGATTAGTGACTTAATTGGTGTCTTGTACTTATTTTGTTTTCCACTGTACCTATGACGATCGAGTAGACCGTTGTAACAGTGGTGTCAGAACTGGGATAGAATGGTTAACAGTGGAAACAGTAGACACTTTGTACAAGACGAGTGTAATTCGTAATTAATCGGAAAACAATGGATACCAGTCAGATGATAGAATCATTCAAAGCAATGCTACTACAGACGGAGAAACGACAGGTTGAGAACACAGACAAGAGGTGGCAGAAGCACAAAAACGATATGATGAGAAACGCAGACAAGAAAAAGAAACGGCAGATGAATGACAGAAAGCATTAATGGAAGAACGACTAAAAGAAAAACGTAAGCATGAAAATAAAACACCAGAGGGATGAAAAAAAGAAGAATTTAATCATCAAGCAGACGACGTTAAGGTGTTCGTACAAGATGATAATACTGCAAAATTCATCCTTTCACGAGGTGAGCTAAACAAACAAGTTGACAGAATATCTGAAATAGAAAAATCTGTGTCAACTATAAAAACAAGTGTATGTCAAGTTTAGAAGATTCTATTACAAATTCAATAAAACAAATTAAAAAGGAAGTCGAACATTTAGTCAAAGAAAAAGTTGGTAAAGAAAAACCATCAGTAAATGCTGATGAAGATTCAAAATATCAGAGAAATCAAACTGTAGTAGGGCCAGTGTTCGGAAAAGCCCCAACGTTTGATGGAAGCACTCATTGGACAACTTATATTCGCCTATTTGAAGCTGCCGCTCGCTTGAATAAATGAACGGAAGAAGAGAAAGGACTTTCAGTAATTCTTGCTTTAAAAGGGCCTGCCGCACAACTAATACAGAAAGTGTCAGCTGACAGTCAGAACGTCTGTGCCGAATTAACTAAAGCTCTCGAATTACAGTACGGTGACCAGCATTTGTGCGAAGTGTACCGTGGACAACTTAAAGCGAGGCGACAGCGTTCAGGGGAGAGCCTTCAAGAGTTTGAAGTGAATATCGACCGACTGACGAGATTGCCTTATCCCGAAGAATTGGAGGACTTCCGGAAGTGGATTTCTCTCATTATGTTTATTGACGGTATTAGAGATAGTCAGTTACAACAAGTGTTAAGAATGGCATGGCACGATAATAAATCAGATGCTCTTGTTCATACTCTCTGCTTTGAAGCTGCCAAGTCGGCGACCTACATTAATCAAAGTATGCCATCACGTTGTAGCCAAGTGGATCCAATACCACAGTATCGTCATAGTGGACAGCATAAAGAGACGATTCAAAAACAAAAGTTTAAAAAGTCAGCAGCACCACAACGATCTTTCGAACCAAAGGATAAAGACAGAAGACCGAAGTGTTACAACTGTGGGAAATGTGGTCATCTACAGGTAGACTGCTGGAAGAATAAAATACCGAGAGAAGAGAGCGATCGCACCAATTGGAGAAGTAATGCCCCAGAACAGCACACAGTTTCCACGCTACATAAGATTAGTGGAAACCTGTTCGTTAATGGATTTGCGGAAGGTAAACGAACATCATTTACAGTTGACATGGGTGCTACAGTGTCTATTGTACACCCTGACTTAATCAGCAACCGACGGCCTCAAATTAGCTCTTGTACAATACAGACTGTGACTGGAAGCCCCGTCAATGTGTTAGGGAAGGTAGACGTACGTGTACGTCTGGGTCTTCTCGAGTTTATCCACCAAATGGTTGTTGCAGACATTGTTGATGAAGTGATTCTTGGCACCAACATTATGAATGCCTACGGATTTGTTGTGGACTTAAGAGAGAACGTCCTGAAGGTAGGACAAGAGAAGATAAAGCTTTGCATGGCTAAAATGTCAGGGTCTGGCAACCATTCAATCAAGCAAGTGGCATTGGCCGAAGAAAAAATCAACAGGTCTGGTCAAGAAGAACCTTTCCTATTCCAGGCAGAAATGGAAGAAGAAATAGCAGAGGAAGTACACATACGTGAAACAGCAGAAGAAGTGACTGGAAAGCCAACTATGGGTGTCAAAGAAAACCCCTTGTTTGTTCCTGAGTTAATAGAAGCGCCCAGGGGAAAAGTTGCTGAAGATGAAGTTACGCAAGAGGTTGTTGATGACATCCAATCAGACTTGGATCAGCCAGTGGTGTTTAGGTCATCAGTACATGATGCAACGGGAGTGATTCCAGCAAAACTAGAAGTTGAGCGGAAGACTCGTATTCCTGGGAACTTGATGTACGGATCACACAAGACCGAATTCGAAGGACAGGAGAATTATGTTTCACAAGGACGTCCACCTAGATCACCTGGCCAAGTATTACTTCAGAGATGGTTTGCCAGTTCGAGACGAACAGGCTTAAGGAGGGGACAGTGTTGCGAGACGCGTACCGAACAAACCAGAAATTTCTCCACTCCCCCCGTCTAGTGTGGCAGCTGTGCGTCATTCAAGTAGATGATTCTGGTGAGTTCCAGGAACTACGCATTAAGCAGCCGGCGTGCAGTTAAGGAGGGAAAGCTGTACTCGGCCTCAGCACAGCGTATATAAAGCCATAGCTGCCGGGTTGTCAGTTAGATACGTGAGTGACTTCCGCTAGTGTGGATTGAGTGCTTGTCAAAGTGAAGAATTATTGTGTTATGTGTTTTATAATTGTGCAAGACTCTATTAGTAGACATTGTTTATTGCATGTGAACAATTTTCATTTGATTCATTATAAGAGACTGTGTTGTTAATTACGAACTGTTTAACTGTGAAAATTAAAGCTGGTGATTAGTGACTTAATTGGTGTCTTGTACTTATTTTGTTTTCCACTGTACCTATGACGATCGAGTAGACCGTTGTAACAGTGGTGTCAGAACTGGGATAGAATGGTTAACAGTGGAAACAGTAGACACTTTGTACAAGACGAGTGTAATTCGTAATTAATCGGAAAACAATGGATACCAGTCAGATGATAGAATCATTCAAAGCAATGCTACTACAGACGGAGAAACGACAGGTTGAGAACACAGACAAGAGGTGGCAGAAGCACAAAAACGATATGATGAGAAACGCAGACAAGAAAAAGAAACGGCAGATGAATGACAGAAAGCATTAATGGAAGAACGACTAAAAGAAAAACGTAAGCATGAAAATAAAACACCAGAGGGATGAAAAAAAGAAGAATTTAATCATCAAGCAGACGACGTTAAGGTGTTCGTACAAGATGATAATACTGCAAAATTCATCCTTTCACGAGGTGAGCTAAACAAACAAGTTGACAGAATATCTGAAATAGAAAAATCTGTGTCAACTATAAAAACAAGTGTATGTCAAGTTTAGAAGATTCTATTACAAATTCAATAAAACAAATTAAAAAGGAAGTCGAACATTTAGTCAAAGAAAAAGTTGGTAAAGAAAAACCATCAGTAAATGCTGATGAAGATTCAAAATATCAGAGAAATCAAACTGTAGTAGGGCCAGTGTTCGGAAAAGCCCCAACGTTTGATGGAAGCACTCATTGGACAACTTATATTCGCCTATTTGAAGCTGCCGCTCGCTTGAATAAATGAACGGAAGAAGAGAAAGGACTTTCAGTAATTCTTGCTTTAAAAGGGCCTGCCGCACAACTAATACAGAAAGTGTCAGCTGACAGTCAGAACGTCTGTGCCGAATTAACTAAAGCTCTCGAATTACAGTACGGTGACCAGCATTTGTGCGAAGTGTACCGTGGACAACTTAAAGCGAGGCGACAGCGTTCAGGGGAGAGCCTTCAAGAGTTTGAAGTGAATATCGACCGACTGACGAGATTGCCTTATCCCGAAGAATTGGAGGACTTCCGGAAGTGGATTTCTCTCATTATGTTTATTGACGGTATTAGAGATAGTCAATTACAACAAGTGTTAAGAATGGCATGGCACGATAATAAATCAGATGCTCTTGTTCATACTCTCTGCTTTGAAGCTGCCAAGTCGGCGACCTACATTAATCAAAGTATGCCATCACGTTGTAGCCAAGTGGATCCAATACCACAGTATCGTCATAGTGGACAGCATAAAGAGACGATTCAAAAACAAAAGTTTAAAAAGTCAGCAGCACCACAACGATCTTTCGAACCAAAGGATAAAGACAGAAGACCGAAGTGTTACAACTGTGGGAAATGTGGTCATCTACAGGTAGACTGCTGGAAGAATAAAATACCGAGAGAAGAGAGCGATCGCACCAATTGGAGAAGTAATGCCCCAGAACAGCACACAGTTTCCACGCTACATAAGATTAGTGGAAACCTGTTCGTTAATGGATTTGCGGAAGGTAAACGAACATCATTTACAGTTGACATGGGTGCTACAGTGTCTATTGTACACCCTGACTTAATCAGCAACCGACGGCCTCAAATTAGCTCTTGTACAATACAGACTGTGACTGGAAGCCCCGTCAATGTGTTAGGGAAGGTAGACGTACGTGTACGTCTGGGTCTTCTCGAGTTTATCCACCAAATGGTTGTTGCAGACATTGTTGATGAAGTGATTCTTGGCACCAACATTATGAATGCCTACGGATTTGTTGTGGACTTAAGAGAGAACGTCCTGAAGGTAGGACAAGAGAAGATAAAGCTTTGCATGGCTAAAATGTCAGGGTCTGGCAACCATTCAATCAAGCAAGTGGCATTGGCCGAAGAAAAAATCAACAGGTCTGGTCAAGAAGAACCTTTCCTATTCCAGGCAGAAATGGAAGAAGAAATAGCAGAGGAAGTACACATACGTGAAACAGCAGAAGAAGTGACTGGAAAGCCAACTATGGGTGTCAAAGAAAACCCCTTGTTTGTTCCTGAGTTAGTAGAAGCGCCCAGGGGAAAAGTTGCTGAAGATGAAGTTACGCAAGAGGTTGTTGATGACATCCAATCAGACTTGGATCAGCCAGTGGTGTTTAGGTCATCAGTACATGATGCAACGGGAGTGATTCCAGCAAAACTAGAAGTTGAGCGGAAGACTCGTATTCCTGGGAACTTGATGTACGGATCACACAAGACCGAATTCGAAGGACAGGAGAATTATGTTTCACAAGGACGTCCACCTAGATCACCTGGCCAAGTATTACTTCAGAGATGGTTTGCCAGTTCGAGACGAACAGGCTTAAGGAGGGGACAGTGTTGCGAGACGCGTACCGAACAAACCAGAAATTTCTCCACTCCCCCCGTCTAGTGTGGCAGCTGTGCGTCATTCAAGTAGATGATTCTGGTGAGTTCCAGGAACTACGCATTAAGCAGCCGGCGTGCAGTTAAGGAGGGAAAGCTGTACTCGGCCTCAGCACAGCGTATATAAAGCCATAGCTGCCGGGTTGTCAGTTAGATACGTGAGTGACTTCCGCTAGTGTGGATTGAGTGCTTGTCAAAGTGAAGAATTATTGTGTTATGTGTTTTATAATTGTGCAAGACTCTATTAGTAGACATTGTTTATTGCATGTGAACAATTTTCATTTGATTCATTATAAGAGACTGTGTTGTTAATTACGAACTGTTTAACTGTGAAAATTAAAGCTGGTGATTAGTGACTTAATTGGTGTCTTGTACTTATTTTGTTTTCCACTGTACCTATGACGATCGAGTAGACCGTTGTAACAGTGGTGTCAGAACTGGGATAGAATGGTTAACAGTGGAAACAGTAGACACTTTGTACAAGACGAGTGTAATTCGTAATTAATCGGAAAACAATGGATACCAGTCAGATGATAGAATCATTCAAAGCAATGCTACTACAGACGGAGAAACGACAGGTTGAGAACACAGACAAGAGGTGGCAGAAGCACAAAAACGATATGATGAGAAACGCAGACAAGAAAAAGAAACGGCAGATGAATGACAGAAAGCATTAATGGAAGAACGACTAAAAGAAAAACGTAAGCATGAAAATAAAACACCAGAGGGATGAAAAAAAGAAGAATTTAATCATCAAGCAGACGACGTTAAGGTGTTCGTACAAGATGATAATACTGCAAAATTCATCCTTTCACGAGGTGAGCTAAACAAACAAGTTGACAGAATATCTGAAATAGAAAAATCTGTGTCAACTATAAAAACAAGTGTATGTCAAGTTTAGAAGATTCTATTACAAATTCAATAAAACAAATTAAAAAGGAAGTCGAACATTTAGTCAAAGAAAAAGTTGGTAAAGAAAAACCATCAGTAAATGCTGATGAAGATTCAAAATATCAGAGAAATCAAACTGTAGTAGGGCCAGTGTTCGGAAAAGCCCCAACGTTTGATGGAAGCACTCATTGGACAACTTATATTCGCCTATTTGAAGCTGCCGCTCGCTTGAATAAATGAACGGAAGAAGAGAAAGGACTTTCAGTAATTCTTGCTTTAAAAGGGCCTGCCGCACAACTAATACAGAAAGTGTCAGCTGACAGTCAGAACGTCTGTGCCGAATTAACTAAAGCTCTCGAATTACAGTACGGTGACCAGCATTTGTGCGAAGTGTACCGTGGACAACTTAAAGCGAGGCGACAGCGTTCAGGGGAGAGCCTTCAAGAGTTTGAAGTGAATATCGACCGACTGACGAGATTGCCTTATCCCGAAGAATTGGAGGACTTCCGGAAGTGGATTTCTCTCATTATGTTTATTGACGGTATTAGAGATAGTCAATTACAACAAGTGTTAAGAATGGCATGGCACGATAATAAATCAGATGCTCTTGTTCATACTCTCTGCTTTGAAGCTGCCAAGTCGGCGACCTACATTAATCAAAGTATGCCATCACGTTGTAGCCAAGTGGATCCAATACCACAGTATCGTCATAGTGGACAGCATAAAGAGACGATTCAAAAACAAAAGTTTAAAAAGTCAGCAGCACCACAACGATCTTTCGAACCAAAGGATAAAGACAGAAGACCGAAGTGTTACAACTGTGGGAAATGTGGTCATCTACAGGTAGACTGCTGGAAGAATAAAATACCGAGAGAAGAGAGCGATCGCACCAATTGGAGAAGTAATGCCCCAGAACAGCACACAGTTTCCACGCTACATAAGATTAGTGGAAACCTGTTCGTTAATGGATTTGCGGAAGGTAAACGAACATCATTTACAGTTGACATGGGTGCTACAGTGTCTATTGTACACCCTGACTTAATCAGCAACCGACGACCTCAAATTAGCTCTTGTACAATACAGACTGTGACTGGAAGCCCCGTCAATGTGTTAGGGAAGGTAGACGTACGTGTACGTCTGGGTCTTCTCGAGTTATCCACCAAATGGTTGTTGCAGACATTGTTGATGAAGTGATTCTTGGCACCAACATTATGAATGCCTACGGATTTGTTGTGGACTTAAGAGAGAACGTCCTGAAGGTAGGACAAGAGAAGATAAAGCTTTGCATGGCTAAAATGTCAGGGTCTGGCAACCATTCAATCAAGCAAGTGGCATTGGCCGAAGAAAAAATCAACAGGTCTGGTCAAGAAGAACCTTTCCTATTCCAGGCAGAAATGGAAGAAGAAATAGCAGAGGAAGTACACATACGTGAAACAGCAGAAGAAGTGACTGGAAAGCCAACTATGGGTGTCAAAGAAAACCCCTTGTTTGTTCCTGAGTTAATAGAAGCGCCCAGGGGAAAAGTTGCTGAAGATGAAGTTACGCAAGAGGTTGTTGATGACATCCAATCAGACTTGGATCAGCCAGTGGTGTTTAGGTCATCAGTACATGATGCAACGGGAGTGATTCCAGCAAAACTAGAAGTTGAGCGGAAGACTCGTATTCCTGGGAACTTGATGTACGGATCACACAAGACCGAATTCGAAGGACAGGAGAATTATGTTTCACAAGGACGTCCACCTAGATCACCTGGCCAAGTATTACTTCAGAGATGGTTTGCCAGTTCGAGACGAACAGGCTTAAGGAGGGGACAGTGTTGCGAGACGCGTACCGAACAAACCAGAAATTTCTCCACTCCCCCCGTCTAGTGTGGCAGCTGTGCGTCATTCAAGTAGATGATTCTGGTGAGTTCCAGGAACTACGCATTAAGCAGCCGGCGTGCAGTTAAGGAGGGAAAGCTGTACTCGGCCTCAGCACAGCGTATATAAAGCCATAGCTGCCGGGTTGTCAGTTAGATACGTGAGTGACTTCCGCTAGTGTGGATTGAGTGCTTGTCAAAGTGAAGAATTATTGTGTTATGTGTTTTATAATTGTGCAAGACTCTATTAGTAGACATTGTTTATTGCATGTGAACAATTTTCATTTGATTCATTATAAGAGACTGTGTTGTTAATTACGAACTGTTTAACTGTGAAAATTAAAGCTGGTGATTAGTGACTTAATTGGTGTCTTGTACTTATTTTGTTTTCCACTGTACCTATGACGATCGAGTAGACCGTTGTAACAGTGGTGTCAGAACTGGGATAGAATGGTTAACAGTGGAAACAGTAGACACTTTGTACAAGACGAGTGTAATTCGTAATTAATCGGAAAACAATGGATACCAGTCAGATGATAGAATCATTCAAAGCAATGCTACTACAGACGGAGAAACGACAGGTTGAGAACACAGACAAGAGGTGGCAGAAGCACAAAAACGATATGATGAGAAACGCAGACAAGAAAAAGAAACGGCAGATGAATGACAGAAAGCATTAATGGAAGAACGACTAAAAGAAAAACGTAAGCATGAAAATAAAACACCAGAGGGATGAAAAAAAGAAGAATTTAATCATCAAGCAGACGACGTTAAGGTGTTCGTACAAGATGATAATACTGCAAAATTCATCCTTTCACGAGGTGAGCTAAACAAACAAGTTGACAGAATATCTGAAATAGAAAAATCTGTGTCAACTATAAAAACAAGTGTATGTCAAGTTTAGAAGATTCTATTACAAATTCAATAAAACAAATTAAAAAGGAAGTCGAACATTTAGTCAAAGAAAAAGTTGGTAAAGAAAAACCATCAGTAAATGCTGATGAAGATTCAAAATATCAGAGAAATCAAACTGTAGTAGGGCCAGTGTTCGGAAAAGCCCCAACGTTTGATGGAAGCACTCATTGGACAACTTATATTCGCCTATTTGAAGCTGCCGCTCGCTTGAATAAATGAACGGAAGAAGAGAAAGGACTTTCAGTAATTCTTGCTTTAAAAGGGCCTGCCGCACAACTAATACAGAAAGTGTCAGCTGACAGTCAGAACGTCTGTGCCGAATTAACTAAAGCTCTCGAATTACAGTACGGTGACCAGCATTTGTGCGAAGTGTACCGTGGACAACTTAAAGCGAGGCGACAGCGTTCAGGGGAGAGCCTTCAAGAGTTTGAAGTGAATATCGACCGACTGACGAGATTGCCTTATCCCGAAGAATTGGAGGACTTCCGGAAGTGGATTTCTCTCATTATGTTTATTGACGGTATTAGAGATAGTCAATTACAACAAGTGTTAAGAATGGCATGGCACGATAATAAATCAGATGCTCTTGTTCATACTCTCTGCTTTGAAGCTGCCAAGTCGGCGACCTACATTAATCAAAGTATGCCATCACGTTGTAGCCAAGTGGATCCAATACCACAGTATCGTCATAGTGGACAGCATAAAGAGACGATTCAAAAACAAAAGTTTAAAAAGTCAGCAGCACCACAACGATCTTTCGAACCAAAGGATAAAGACAGAAGACCGAAGTGTTACAACTGTGGGAAATGTGGTCATCTACAGGTAGACTGCTGGAAGAATAAAATACCGAGAGAAGAGAGCGATCGCACCAATTGGAGAAGTAATGCCCCAGAACAGCACACAGTTTCCACGCTACATAAGATTAGTGGAAACCTGTTCGTTAATGGATTTGCGGAAGGTAAACGAACATCATTTACAGTTGACATGGGTGCTACAGTGTCTATTGTACACCCTGACTTAATCAGCAACCGACGACCTCAAATTAGCTCTTGTACAATACAGACTGTGACTGGAAGCCCCGTCAATGTGTTAGGGAAGGTAGACGTACGTGTACGTCTGGGTCTTCTCGAGTTATCCACCAAATGGTTGTTGCAGACATTGTTGATGAAGTGATTCTTGGCACCAACATTATGAATGCCTACGGATTTGTTGTGGACTTAAGAGAGAACGTCCTGAAGGTAGGACAAGAGAAGATAAAGCTTTGCATGGCTAAAATGTCAGGGTCTGGCAACCATTCAATCAAGCAAGTGGCATTGGCCGAAGAAAAAATCAACAGGTCTGGTCAAGAAGAACCTTTCCTATTCCAGGCAGAAATGGAAGAAGAAATAGCAGAGGAAGTACACATACGTGAAACAGCAGAAGAAGTGACTGGAAAGCCAACTATGGGTGTCAAAGAAAACCCCTTGTTTGTTCCTGAGTTAATAGAAGCGCCCAGGGGAAAAGTTGCTGAAGATGAAGTTACGCAAGAGGTTGTTGATGACATCCAATCAGACTTGGATCAGCCAGTGGTGTTTAGGTCATCAGTACATGATGCAACGGGAGTGATTCCAGCAAAACTAGAAGTTGAGCGGAAGACTCGTATTCCTGGGAACTTGATGTACGGATCACACAAGACCGAATTCGAAGGACAGGAGAATTATGTTTCACAAGGACGTCCACCTAGATCACCTGGCCAAGTATTACTTCAGAGATGGTTTGCCAGTTCGAGACGAACAGGCTTAAGGAGGGGACAGTGTTGCGAGACGCGTACCGAACAAACCAGAAATTTCTCCACTCCCCCCGTCTAGTGTGGCAGCTGTGCGTCATTCAAGTAGATGATTCTGGTGAGTTCCAGGAACTACGCATTAAGCAGCCGGCGTGCAGTTAAGGAGGGAAAGCTGTACTCGGCCTCAGCACAGCGTATATAAAGCCATAGCTGCCGGGTTGTCAGTTAGATACGTGAGTGACTTCCGCTAGTGTGGATTGAGTGCTTGTCAAAGTGAAGAATTATTGTGTTATGTGTTTTATAATTGTGCAAGACTCTATTAGTAGACATTGTTTATTGCATGTGAACAATTTTCATTTGATTCATTATAAGAGACTGTGTTGTTAATTACGAACTGTTTAACTGTGAAAATTAAAGCTGGTGATTAGTGACTTAATTGGTGTCTTGTACTTATTTTGTTTTCCACTGTACCTATGACGATCGAGTAGACCGTTGTAACAGTGGTGTCAGAACTGGGATAGAATGGTTAACAGTGGAAACAGTAGACACTTTGTACAAGACGAGTGTAATTCGTAATTAATCGGAAAACAATGGATACCAGTCAGATGATAGAATCATTCAAAGCAATGCTACTACAGACGGAGAAACGACAGGTTGAGAACACAGACAAGAGGTGGCAGAAGCACAAAAACGATATGATGAGAAACGCAGACAAGAAAAAGAAACGGCAGATGAATGACAGAAAGCATTAATGGAAGAACGACTAAAAGAAAAACGTAAGCATGAAAATAAAACACCAGAGGGATGAAAAAAAGAAGAATTTAATCATCAAGCAGACGACGTTAAGGTGTTCGTACAAGATGATAATACTGCAAAATTCATCCTTTCACGAGGTGAGCTAAACAAACAAGTTGACAGAATATCTGAAATAGAAAAATCTGTGTCAACTATAAAAACAAGTGTATGTCAAGTTTAGAAGATTCTATTACAAATTCAATAAAACAAATTAAAAAGGAAGTCGAACATTTAGTCAAAGAAAAAGTTGGTAAAGAAAAACCATCAGTAAATGCTGATGAAGATTCAAAATATCAGAGAAATCAAACTGTAGTAGGGCCAGTGTTCGGAAAAGCCCCAACGTTTGATGGAAGCACTCATTGGACAACTTATATTCGCCTATTTGAAGCTGCCGCTCGCTTGAATAAATGAACGGAAGAAGAGAAAGGACTTTCAGTAATTCTTGCTTTAAAAGGGCCTGCCGCACAACTAATACAGAAAGTGTCAGCTGACAGTCAGAACGTCTGTGCCGAATTAACTAAAGCTCTCGAATTACAGTACGGTGACCAGCATTTGTGCGAAGTGTACCGTGGACAACTTAAAGCGAGGCGACAGCGTTCAGGGGAGAGCCTTCAAGAGTTTGAAGTGAATATCGACCGACTGACGAGATTGCCTTATCCCGAAGAATTGGAGGACTTCCGGAAGTGGATTTCTCTCATTATGTTTATTGACGGTATTAGAGATAGTCAATTACAACAAGTGTTAAGAATGGCATGGCACGATAATAAATCAGATGCTCTTGTTCATACTCTCTGCTTTGAAGCTGCCAAGTCGGCGACCTACATTAATCAAAGTATGCCATCACGTTGTAGCCAAGTGGATCCAATACCACAGTATCGTCATAGTGGACAGCATAAAGAGACGATTCAAAAACAAAAGTTTAAAAAGTCAGCAGCACCACAACGATCTTTCGAACCAAAGGATAAAGACAGAAGACCGAAGTGTTACAACTGTGGGAAATGTGGTCATCTACAGGTAGACTGCTGGAAGAATAAAATACCGAGAGAAGAGAGCGATCGCACCAATTGGAGAAGTAATGCCCCAGAACAGCACACAGTTTCCACGCTACATAAGATTAGTGGAAACCTGTTCGTTAATGGATTTGCGGAAGGTAAACGAACATCATTTACAGTTGACATGGGTGCTACAGTGTCTATTGTACACCCTGACTTAATCAGCAACCGACGGCCTCAAATTAGCTCTTGTACAATACAGACTGTGACTGGAAGCCCCGTCAATGTGTTAGGGAAGGTAGACGTACGTGTACGTCTGGGTCTTCTCGAGTTTATCCACCAAATGGTTGTTGCAGACATTGTTGATGAAGTGATTCTTGGCACCAACATTATGAATGCCTACGGATTTGTTGTGGACTTAAGAGAGAACGTCCTGAAGGTAGGACAAGAGAAGATAAAGCTTTGCATGGCTAAAATGTCAGGGTCTGGCAACCATTCAATCAAGCAAGTGGCATTGGCCGAAGAAAAAATCAACAGGTCTGGTCAAGAAGAACCTTTCCTATTCCAGGCAGAAATGGAAGAAGAAATAGCAGAGGAAGTACACATACGTGAAACAGCAGAAGAAGTGACTGGAAAGCCAACTATGGGTGTCAAAGAAAACCCCTTGTTTGTTCCTGAGTTAGTAGAAGCGCCCAGGGGAAAAGTTGCTGAAGATGAAGTTACGCAAGAGGTTGTTGATGACATCCAATCAGACTTGGATCAGCCAGTGGTGTTTAGGTCATCAGTACATGATGCAACGGGAGTGATTCCAGCAAAACTAGAAGTTGAGCGGAAGACTCGTATTCCTGGGAACTTGATGTACGGATCACACAAGACCGAATTCGAAGGACAGGAGAATTATGTTTCACAAGGACGTCCACCTAGATCACCTGGCCAAGTATTACTTCAGAGATGGTTTGCCAGTTCGAGACGAACAGGCTTAAGGAGGGGACAGTGTTGCGAGACGCGTACCGAACAAACCAGAAATTTCTCCACTCCCCCCGTCTAGTGTGGCAGCTGTGCGTCATTCAAGTAGATGATTCTGGTGAGTTCCAGGAACTACGCATTAAGCAGCCGGCGTGCAGTTAAGGAGGGAAAGCTGTACTCGGCCTCAGCACAGCGTATATAAAGCCATAGCTGCCGGGTTGTCAGTTAGATACGTGAGTGACTTCCGCTAGTGTGGATTGAGTGCTTGTCAAAGTGAAGAATTATTGTGTTATGTGTTTTATAATTGTGCAAGACTCTATTAGTAGACATTGTTTATTGCATGTGAACAATTTTCATTTGATTCATTATAAGAGACTGTGTTGTTAATTACGAACTGTTTAACTGTGAAAATTAAAGCTGGTGATTAGTGACTTAATTGGTGTCTTGTACTTATTTTGTTTTCCACTGTACCTATGACGATCGAGTAGACCGTTGTAACAGTGGTGTCAGAACTGGGATAGAATGGTTAACAGTGGAAACAGTAGACACTTTGTACAAGACGAGTGTAATTCGTAATTAATCGGAAAACAATGGATACCAGTCAGATGATAGAATCATTCAAAGCAATGCTACTACAGACGGAGAAACGACAGGTTGAGAACACAGACAAGAGGTGGCAGAAGCACAAAAACGATATGATGAGAAACGCAGACAAGAAAAAGAAACGGCAGATGAATGACAGAAAGCATTAATGGAAGAACGACTAAAAGAAAAACGTAAGCATGAAAATAAAACACCAGAGGGATGAAAAAAAGAAGAATTTAATCATCAAGCAGACGACGTTAAGGTGTTCGTACAAGATGATAATACTGCAAAATTCATCCTTTCACGAGGTGAGCTAAACAAACAAGTTGACAGAATATCTGAAATAGAAAAATCTGTGTCAACTATAAAAACAAGTGTATGTCAAGTTTAGAAGATTCTATTACAAATTCAATAAAACAAATTAAAAAGGAAGTCGAACATTTAGTCAAAGAAAAAGTTGGTAAAGAAAAACCATCAGTAAATGCTGATGAAGATTCAAAATATCAGAGAAATCAAACTGTAGTAGGGCCAGTGTTCGGAAAAGCCCCAACGTTTGATGGAAGCACTCATTGGACAACTTATATTCGCCTATTTGAAGCTGCCGCTCGCTTGAATAAATGAACGGAAGAAGAGAAAGGACTTTCAGTAATTCTTGCTTTAAAAGGGCCTGCCGCACAACTAATACAGAAAGTGTCAGCTGACAGTCAGAACGTCTGTGCCGAATTAACTAAAGCTCTCGAATTACAGTACGGTGACCAGCATTTGTGCGAAGTGTACCGTGGACAACTTAAAGCGAGGCGACAGCGTTCAGGGGAGAGCCTTCAAGAGTTTGAAGTGAATATCGACCGACTGACGAGATTGCCTTATCCCGAAGAATTGGAGGACTTCCGGAAGTGGATTTCTCTCATTATGTTTATTGACGGTATTAGAGATAGTCAATTACAACAAGTGTTAAGAATGGCATGGCACGATAATAAATCAGATGCTCTTGTTCATACTCTCTGCTTTGAAGCTGCCAAGTCGGCGACCTACATTAATCAAAGTATGCCATCACGTTGTAGCCAAGTGGATCCAATACCACAGTATCGTCATAGTGGACAGCATAAAGAGACGATTCAAAAACAAAAGTTTAAAAAGTCAGCAGCACCACAACGATCTTTCGAACCAAAGGATAAAGACAGAAGACCGAAGTGTTACAACTGTGGGAAATGTGGTCATCTACAGGTAGACTGCTGGAAGAATAAAATACCGAGAGAAGAGAGCGATCGCACCAATTGGAGAAGTAATGCCCCAGAACAGCACACAGTTTCCACGCTACATAAGATTAGTGGAAACCTGTTCGTTAATGGATTTGCGGAAGGTAAACGAACATCATTTACAGTTGACATGGGTGCTACAGTGTCTATTGTACACCCTGACTTAATCAGCAACCGACGACCTCAAATTAGCTCTTGTACAATACAGACTGTGACTGGAAGCCCCGTCAATGTGTTAGGGAAGGTAGACGTACGTGTACGTCTGGGTCTTCTCGAGTTATCCACCAAATGGTTGTTGCAGACATTGTTGATGAAGTGATTCTTGGCACCAACATTATGAATGCCTACGGATTTGTTGTGGACTTAAGAGAGAACGTCCTGAAGGTAGGACAAGAGAAGATAAAGCTTTGCATGGCTAAAATGTCAGGGTCTGGCAACCATTCAATCAAGCAAGTGGCATTGGCCGAAGAAAAAATCAACAGGTCTGGTCAAGAAGAACCTTTCCTATTCCAGGCAGAAATGGAAGAAGAAATAGCAGAGGAAGTACACATACGTGAAACAGCAGAAGAAGTGACTGGAAAGCCAACTATGGGTGTCAAAGAAAACCCCTTGTTTGTTCCTGAGTTAATAGAAGCGCCCAGGGGAAAAGTTGCTGAAGATGAAGTTACGCAAGAGGTTGTTGATGACATCCAATCAGACTTGGATCAGCCAGTGGTGTTTAGGTCATCAGTACATGATGCAACGGGAGTGATTCCAGCAAAACTAGAAGTTGAGCGGAAGACTCGTATTCCTGGGAACTTGATGTACGGATCACACAAGACCGAATTCGAAGGACAGGAGAATTATGTTTCACAAGGACGTCCACCTAGATCACCTGGCCAAGTATTACTTCAGAGATGGTTTGCCAGTTCGAGACGAACAGGCTTAAGGAGGGGACAGTGTTGCGAGACGCGTACCGAACAAACCAGAAATTTCTCCACTCCCCCCGTCTAGTGTGGCAGCTGTGCGTCATTCAAGTAGATGATTCTGGTGAGTTCCAGGAACTACGCATTAAGCAGCCGGCGTGCAGTTAAGGAGGGAAAGCTGTACTCGGCCTCAGCACAGCGTATATAAAGCCATAGCTGCCGGGTTGTCAGTTAGATACGTGAGTGACTTCCGCTAGTGTGGATTGAGTGCTTGTCAAAGTGAAGAATTATTGTGTTATGTGTTTTATAATTGTGCAAGACTCTATTAGTAGACATTGTTTATTGCATGTGAACAATTTTCATTTGATTCATTATAAGAGACTGTGTTGTTAATTACGAACTGTTTAACTGTGAAAATTAAAGCTGGTGATTAGTGACTTAATTGGTGTCTTGTACTTATTTTGTTTTCCACTGTACCTATGACGATCGAGTAGACCGTTGTAACAGTGGTGTCAGAACTGGGATAGAATGGTTAACAGTGGAAACAGTAGACACTTTGTACAAGACGAGTGTAATTCGTAATTAATCGGAAAACAATGGATACCAGTCAGATGATAGAATCATTCAAAGCAATGCTACTACAGACGGAGAAACGACAGGTTGAGAACACAGACAAGAGGTGGCAGAAGCACAAAAACGATATGATGAGAAACGCAGACAAGAAAAAGAAACGGCAGATGAATGACAGAAAGCATTAATGGAAGAACGACTAAAAGAAAAACGTAAGCATGAAAATAAAACACCAGAGGGATGAAAAAAAGAAGAATTTAATCATCAAGCAGACGACGTTAAGGTGTTCGTACAAGATGATAATACTGCAAAATTCATCCTTTCACGAGGTGAGCTAAACAAACAAGTTGACAGAATATCTGAAATAGAAAAATCTGTGTCAACTATAAAAACAAGTGTATGTCAAGTTTAGAAGATTCTATTACAAATTCAATAAAACAAATTAAAAAGGAAGTCGAACATTTAGTCAAAGAAAAAGTTGGTAAAGAAAAACCATCAGTAAATGCTGATGAAGATTCAAAATATCAGAGAAATCAAACTGTAGTAGGGCCAGTGTTCGGAAAAGCCCCAACGTTTGATGGAAGCACTCATTGGACAACTTATATTCGCCTATTTGAAGCTGCCGCTCGCTTGAATAAATGAACGGAAGAAGAGAAAGGACTTTCAGTAATTCTTGCTTTAAAAGGGCCTGCCGCACAACTAATACAGAAAGTGTCAGCTGACAGTCAGAACGTCTGTGCCGAATTAACTAAAGCTCTCGAATTACAGTACGGTGACCAGCATTTGTGCGAAGTGTACCGTGGACAACTTAAAGCGAGGCGACAGCGTTCAGGGGAGAGCCTTCAAGAGTTTGAAGTGAATATCGACCGACTGACGAGATTGCCTTATCCCGAAGAATTGGAGGACTTCCGGAAGTGGATTTCTCTCATTATGTTTATTGACGGTATTAGAGATAGTCAATTACAACAAGTGTTAAGAATGGCATGGCACGATAATAAATCAGATGCTCTTGTTCATACTCTCTGCTTTGAAGCTGCCAAGTCGGCGACCTACATTAATCAAAGTATGCCATCACGTTGTAGCCAAGTGGATCCAATACCACAGTATCGTCATAGTGGACAGCATAAAGAGACGATTCAAAAACAAAAGTTTAAAAAGTCAGCAGCACCACAACGATCTTTCGAACCAAAGGATAAAGACAGAAGACCGAAGTGTTACAACTGTGGGAAATGTGGTCATCTACAGGTAGACTGCTGGAAGAATAAAATACCGAGAGAAGAGAGCGATCGCACCAATTGGAGAAGTAATGCCCCAGAACAGCACACAGTTTCCACGCTACATAAGATTAGTGGAAACCTGTTCGTTAATGGATTTGCGGAAGGTAAACGAACATCATTTACAGTTGACATGGGTGCTACAGTGTCTATTGTACACCCTGACTTAATCAGCAACCGACGGCCTCAAATTAGCTCTTGTACAATACAGACTGTGACTGGAAACCCCGTCAATGTGTTAGGGAAGGTAGACGTACGTGTACGTCTGGGTCTTCTCGAGTTTATCCACCAAATGGTTGTTGCAGACATTGTTGATGAAGTGATTCTTGGCACCAACATTATGAATGCCTACGGATTTGTTGTGGACTTAAGAGAGAACGTCCTGAAGGTAGGACAAGAGAAGATAAAGCTTTGCATGGCTAAAATGTCAGGGTCTGGCAACCATTCAATCAAGCAAGTGGCATTGGCCGAAGAAGAAGTCAACAGGTCTGGTCAAGAGGAACCTTTCCTATTCCAGGCGGAAATAGAAGAAGAACTAGCAGAGGAAGTACAAATACGTGAAATGGGAAAAGAAGTGACTGGAAAGCCAACTATGGTTATCAAGAAAAACCTCTTGTTTGTTCGTGAATTAATAGAAGCGCCCGGGGGAAAAGTTGCTGAAGATGAAGTTACGCAAGAAGTTATTGACGAGAACCAGACTTGGATCAGCAAGTGGTGTTTAGGTCATCAGTGCATGACGCAACGGGAATGATTCCAGCAAAACTAGTAGTAGTTTTTTTCAAGTAGGATACTAGTAGGAGTAGAATGATTCAAGACTCTATTAGTAGACATTGTTTATTGCATGTGAACAATTTTCATTTGATTCATTATAAGAGACTGTGTTGTTATTACGAACTGTTTAACTGTGAAAATTAAAGCTGGTGATTAGTGACTTAATTGGTGTCTTGTACTTATTTTGTTTTCCACTGTAGCTACGATGATCGAGTAGACCGTTGTAACAATATTGTTTGCTGCACTGGACCCCCCCACCCCAAATATGAGCCTATTAAGGACTACAATTAACCATCAGCTTTGGTTTTTAAAAATTTGATGGAAGTGTTGGCTTTGACTTGGCAATTAACTTGAAAAAGAGATTTGCTAAAAGTATTTAAAATGATGTTTCTATAAAACAAGCTGATTGCTTTATATTCTTATGAATAATCAGGTATAAGGACAGAAGTCAAAAATTGAAGTTAAAACAGGATTGAAAATTATTAGCAGCTTGATTAAAATGTTGTGAAACAGGTGTGTCTTCCATGGTATAATAAACAAAACTTTATTGAACTTTTCTATTGATGTAGTTTATAACTTCTGGTTCTGAAAGTAAATATAATTAATTCACTACCGACTCAGAACACAAAGTTTTTTATGGGTAAAAACGTAAAAGTCGGTAGTGACTTAATTATATTTAATTAAGTAACGGACACGTCTTGGACAACGAAATCCAAGAGTTCTGAAAGTGTTACATTTGACTGTAGTTTACATTAAAGATGTTTGAGTAGAAGAAGTGTCAAAGTTGAATGTCCAACAAGGAATGCAGGAATAACACTGTACTGTATGGATAACATTATAAATAAGAGGAGTAATGAATATAAACTTGACATAATCACAAGCAAAAGTCTAAAATGACCAGTATATTTTTTCTGACAAGAAACAAGAGGTTAATCACAAAGATTGTATAAACATCCAGTCAGTGGCGTACACAGAAATCAGTCTGGGGGGGGGGGGCTTGAACCTTAGCAGTCCATATATATGTCCCTACTCTTCTACAGTTTGTAGTATAAGGTACAGTACACATACCAGTCAATGGTTAAAATTTATTAGTAGACATATTATTTTAGTAGGTTTCACATTTTCTATATTAAATATCGGTATGGAGAATAATACATGACTTCCATGTTTTAAGATTTATATTTAAAATCATTTACGAAATGAAATGTTTCCATAGAAACTACTTCTTTCCACTTATTGCTTCAGCCTTAACCACAGTACTGTAGTCACTAACGTATACCACCACACGTTATCGCACTCGATTTTCACTGATGATGGCAGTCGACGGCACTGCGGAAATGTCTGGTTTTGCAGAAAACATTGGACTACGGCCAAACAGCCCGGGAAGGAATTTAAACAACAAACTACTACTTTGATGCCGTTAACGTAGTACACATATAAAAATTATCCTCTCCCCCTTCAACTATAATTTTCATTTATAGAAAATTACTCCCACCCCGTTCAACTAGCCTCTTCATTTATAGATATTTCATCTACGTTTCTACGAGCCTCCAGGTGGTCTAGTGGCTAACGCGGGCGATTGATGCGCTCGTGGTCCCGGGTTCAATTCCCGGCGGAGGTTCCGTACGGCGTGCACTCAGCGTCGTGAGGCAAACTGAGTAGGCGCTGAGATAACAGCGCCGCCTCCTGGCTGTGAATACCGCAACTAGCGGCTGGTGGCGCGTAGTACTAGCCATACACCGTCACACTAACACAGAAGCCGCGCGGTACGCCTTGGTCCTTAACGGACTGTTGAGCGGAGGTTTATTTATCTACGTTTCTACAGTGGATTATTAAGATCTTCTTATCAGGATACTTTATTTATCAAAATTAAGTAGCGGTACTTTACTCATGATATAACAAAAAATGTTTCCGGTACACTGCCCTTTCCCCGTAACCGATCTTCACCATTATCAATAGGCCTTGAGTCTTCTACAACTCAGGCAAGTATGTAAAAAATTATTTGATTCTGTTTGAATTTACGGCAGTTGTCATTCGTCATGAAAAAATTTCTCTTGTTACAACATAAAATGTTGCAGGTAAACTACCCCTTTCGCTTAACCGATCTTCACCAAAATCAACAGGCCTTGAGTTCTCTACAATATAGGGATGTATGCAAACACGTATTTTATTATGTTTGAATTTACGGCAGTTATTATCGTTCGTCATAGAAAAAATTAACCTTGTTATCACATAAAACGTTGCAGGTAAATTACCCCTTTCTCTTAACTGATCTTCACCAAAATGAATAAGTCTTGAGTTCTCTACAATTCAGGGATGCATGCAAAACAGCATTTGATTCTGTTTGAATGTGTGGCAGTTATCGTTCGTCATAGAAACAATTACTCTTGTTAAAACATTGAAGGTGGCAGATAAACTTCCCCTTTCCCTTAACCGATCTTCACCAAAATCAAAACACCTTGAGTACTTAAAACTTCCGGAATGTATCCAAAAAAATATTTGATTCTGTTTGAATTTACGGCAGTTATCGTTCGTTATAGAAAATATTACCCTTGTTAAAAAATAAAATGTGGCAGGTAAACTACCCCTTTACCTTAACCAATCTTCACCAAAAACAACAGGTCTTGAGAACTCTAGAATTCAGGGCTGTATGCGAAACATTATTTAATTCTGTTTGAAGCTGCGGCTGTATCGTTTGTCATAGAAAAAAATTACCCTTGTTAAAACATAAAACGTTGCAGGTAAACTACCCCTTTCCCTTAACCGATCTTCACCAAAATCAACAGGCCTTGAGTACTCTATAATTCAGGAAGGTGTGCAAAAAGTATTTAATTCTGTTTGACTTTGCGGCTGTTATAGTTCGTCATAGAAAAAAATTACCCTTGTTAAAACAAAACGTTGCAGGTAAACTACCCCTTTCCCTTAACCGATCTTCACCAAAAACAATTGGTCTTGAGAACTCTACAATTCAGGGCAGTATGTGAAACATTATTTGATTCTGTTTGAATTTGCGGCTGTTATCGTTTGCCATAGAAAAATATCGGTGTGGAGAACCATACATGACTTCCATGTTCTAAGATTTATGTTTAAAATCATATTCGAAATCAAATATATTTCCATAGAAACTACTTCTTTTTACTTATTGCTTCAGTGTTAACCACAGTACTGTGGTCACTAACGTATACCACCTCACGTTTTCGCACTCGATTTTCACTGATGATGGCAGTCGATGGCACTGCTGAAACGTCTGGTTTTGCAGAAAACATTGGACTACGGCTAAACAGCCCGGGAAGGAATTTTAACAAAAAACTACTTATTTGTTGCCGATAACGTAGTACACATATAACAAATTCTCCCCTCCCTCTTCAACTATAATTTTCATTAATAGAAAATTACCCCCACCCCGTTCACCTAACCTCTTCATTTATAGATATTTCATCTATGTTTCTACAGTGGATTATTATGAGCTTCTTATCAGCATATTTTATTTATCAAAACTAAGTACTTCACTCATGTTAAAATATAAAATGTTGCAGGTAAACTACCCCTTTCCCTTAACCGATCTTCACCAAAATCAACAGGCCTTCAGTCCTCTACAAAGCAGGGATGCATGTAAAAAATATTTGATTCTGTTTTAATGTGCGGCAGTTATCGTTCGTCATGAATAAATTTCTCTTGTTACAACATAAAATGTTGCAGGTAAACTACCCCTTTCCATTAACCGGTCTTCACCAAAATCAACAGGCCTTCACTTCTTTACAATTCAGGACCGCAAGCAAAAAAGTATTTGATTCTCTTTGAATTTACAGCAGTTATCATTCGTCATAGAAAAAATTACCCTTGTTGAAACATAAAATGTTGCAGGTAAACTACCCCTTTCCCTTAACCGATCTTCACCAAAACCAATAGGTCTTGAGAACTCTACAATTCAGGGCTGCATCCAAAACATTATTTGATTCTGTTTGAATTTGCGGCTGTTACCATTTGCCATAGAAATAAATTACACTTGTTAAAACATAAAATGTTGCCGGTAAACTACCCCTTTCCCTTAACCGATCTTCACCAAAAACAATAGGTCTTGAGTACTCTACAAATCAGTGTTGTATGCAATAATTATTTGATTCTGTTTGAATTTGCGGCTGTTATCGTTTGCATAGAAAATACCCTTGTTAAAACATAAAACATTGCAGGTAATCTACCCCTTTCCCTTAACTGATGTTCACCAAAAACAATAGGTCTTGTGAACTACAATTCAGGGCTGTATGCAAAAAATTATTTGATTCTGTTTGAATTTGCAGCTGTTATCGTTTGCCATAGAAAAAAATCTACACACCCACACACACACACCCACACACACACACACACACACTCTTTTCGAAAAATGACTTTTTTTCATGTTTTGAGTGTAGTACAATCAGAATCTGCAATAATCTCGAACACGATTTTTTTTGCCGTCACCTTCCTTCCATTTCCTTAAGGAACATGGAAGTAAAATATCGGTATGGAGAACCATACATGACTTCCATGTTCTAAGATTTATGTTTAAAATCATATTCGAAACGAAATATTTCCATCGAAACTACGTTTTTCTACTTATTGCTTCAGCATTAACCACAGTACTGTGGTCACTAACGTATACCACCTCACGTTTTCGCATTCGATTTTCACTGATGATGGCAGTCGATGGCACTGCCGAAAAGTCTGGTTTTGCAGAAAACATTGGACTACGGCTAAACAGCCCGGGAAGCAATTATAACAAAAACTACTTCTTTGTTGCCGATAAGGTAGTACACATATAAAAAATTCTCCCCTCCACCTACAACTATAATTTTTAATAATAGAAAATTACGCCCACCCCGTTCACCTAACCTCTTCATTTATAGATATTTCATCTACGTTTCTACAGTGGATTATTATGAGCTTCTTATCAGGATACTTTATTTATAAAAAATAAGTACTTTACTCTTGTTAAATCATAAAATGTTTCAGGTAAACTATGCCTTTCTCTTAACCGATCTTCTCCAAAATAAATAGACCTTCAGTCCTCTACAATTCAGGATGCATGCAAAAAAATTTTAATTCTGTTTGAATGTGCGGCAGTTATCGTTCGTCATGGAAATATTTCTCTTGTTACAACATAAAATGTAGCAGGTAAACTACCCCTTTCCCTTAACCGATCTTCACCAAAATCAACAGACCTTGAGTTCTCTACAACTCAGGAAAGTGTGCAAGAAATTATTAGATTCTCTTTGAATTTTCGGCAGTTATCGTTCGTCATAAAAAATTACCCTTTTTAAAACATAAAACGTTGCTGATAACTACCCCTTTCCCTTAACCGATCTTCACCAAAACCAATAGGTCTTGAGAACTCTACAATACAGGGCTGTATGCAAAACATCATTTGATTCTGTTTGAATTTGCGACTGTTATCGTTTACCATAGAAAAAAATTACCCTTGATAAAAAACCGTTGCAGGTAAACTACCCCTTTCCCTTAACCGATCTTCAGCAAGAACGACAGGTCTTGAGTACTCTACAATTCAGGCCTGTATGCAAACAATTATTTGATTCTGTTTGAATTTGCGGCTGTTATCGTTTGCCATATAAAACACCCTTGATAAAACATAAAACGTTGCTGGTAAACTACCCTATTCCATTAACCGATCTTCACCAAAAACAATAGGTCTTGAGAAATCTACAATTCAGGGCTGTATGCAAAACATTATTTGATTATGTTTGAATTTGCGACTGTTATCGTTTGCCATAGAAAATACCCTTGTTAAAACATAAAACGTTGCAGGTAAACTACCCCGTTCCCTTAACTGATCTTTACCAAAATCAACAGATCTTGAGAACTCTACAGTTCAGGGCTGTATGCGAAAAATTATATGATTCTGTTTGAATTTGCGGCTGTTATAGTTTGCCAAACAAACAAAATTTCCCTTGATAAAAAAAAACGGTTGCAGGTAAACTACCCCTTTCCCTCAACCGATCTTCACCAAAACCAATAGGTCATTAGTACTCTACAAATCAGGGCTGTATGCAAAAAATGATTTGATTCTGTTTGAATTTGCGGCTGTTATCGTTTGCCATAGAAAAACAATCTAGAGATAGACAGACAGACACTTTTCGAAAAACGACTTTTTTTCATGTTTTGAGTGTAGTACAATCAGAATCTGCAATAATCTCGAACACGATTTTTTTTGCCATCACCATACTTCCATTTCCTTAAGTTACATGGAAGTAAAATATCGGTATGGAGAACCATACATGACTTCCATCTTCTAAGATTTATATTTAAAATCATATTCGAAATGAAATATTTCCATCGAAACTACGTCTTTCTACTTATTGCTTCAGCATTAACCACAGTACTGTGGTCACTAACGTATACCACCTCACGTTTTCGCACTCGATTTTCACCGATGATGGCAGTCGATGGCACTGCCGAAAAGTCTGGTTTTGCAGAAAACATTGAACTACAGCTAAAGAGCCCGGGAAGCAATTTTAACAAAAAACTACTTCTTTGTTGCCGATAACGTAATACACATAAAAAATTCTCCCCTCCACCTTCAACTATAATTTTTAATAATAGAAAATTACCCCCACCCCGTTCACCTAACCTCTTCATTTATAGATATTTCATCTACGTTTCTACAGTGGATTACTATGAGCTTCTTATCAGGATACTTTATTTATAAAAATTAAGTACTTTACTCTTGTTAAATCATAAAATGTTTCCGGTAAACTACCCCTTTCTCTTAACCGATCTTCTCCAAAATCAATAGACCTTCCGTCCTCTACAATTCAGGGATGCATACAAAAAAATATTTGATTCTGTTTGAATGTGCTGCAGTTATCGTTCCTCATGGAAACATTTCTCTTGTTACAACATAAAATGTTGCAGGTAAACTACCCCTTTCCCTTAACCGATCTTCACCAAAATCAATAGACTTTGAGCTCTCTGCAACTCAGGAAAGGATGCAAAAAATTATTTGATTCTCTTTGAATTTTCGGCAGTTATCGTTCGTCATAAAAAAAATTACCCTTTTTACTTCCATATTCCTTAAGGAATGGAAGTATGGTGATGGCAAAAAAAATCGTGTTCGAGATTATTGCAGATTCTGATTGTACTACACTCAAAACATGAAAAAAGGTCGTTTTCCGAAAAGTGTGTGTCTGTGTGTCTATCTGTGTGTAGATTTTTTTTCTATGGCAAACGATAACTGCCGCAAATTCAAACAGAATCAAATAATTTTTTGCATACAGCCCTGATAGAGTACTCACGACCTATTGTTTTTGGTGAAGATCGGTTGAGGGAAAGGGGTAGTTTACCTGCAACAGTTTTTTTTTATCAAGGGAAATTGTTTTTTTTTGGCAAACGATAACAGCCGCAAATTCAAACATAATCAAATAATGTTTCGCATACAGCCCTGAATTGTAGAGTTCTCAAGACCTGTTGTTTTTGGTGAAGATCGGTTAAGGTAAAGGGGTAGTTTACCTGTAACGTTTTATGTTTTAACAAGGGTATTTCCTATGGCAAACGATAACAGCTGCAAATTCAAACAGAATCAAAAGATTATTTGCATACAGCCCTAAATTGCAGAGTTCTCAAGACCTTTTGTTTTTGGTGAAGATCGGTTAAGGGAAAGGGGTAGTTTACCTGCAGCGTTTTTTTATTAAGGGTATTTTCTATGGCAAACGATAACAGCCACAAATTCAAACAGAATCAAATAATATTTTGCATACAGCCGTGATTTGTAGAGTACTCAAGACCTATTGTTTTTGGTGAAGATCGGTTGAGGGGAAGGGGTAGTTTACCTGCAACGTTTTTTATCAAGCGTATTTTCTATGGCAAACGATAACTGCCGCAAATTCAAACAGAATCAAATAATTTTTTGCATACTTCACTGAATTGTAGAGGACTCAAGGCCTTTTGATTTTGGTGAAGATCGGTTAAGGAGAAGGGGTAGTTTACCTGCAACCTTTTATGTTTTAACAAGAGTAAAGTACTTGAAAATTCATTTAAACTTTTTCAAACAATGGTAATTGTTAAAAATAAAATAATTTTGTTGCCAGGCAATAAAATTATAATTTTTTCATTTTAATGTAAATCTGTACTTAGTATAAAGTAAAGTCGGTCCGTTTTCTCTCTGTGTTTGAAATCGCTAATCTCAGGAAGTACTGAACGGATTTTATTCAAGTTTTCGCCAATAGATAGAGTGTCTATCGAGGAACATTTATGTGTATAATTAATACATATATATTGTATATTAGCTTAGCTATCACGGTTTATGTCAAGTAAGTGGTATAGTTTACATCTTATATATAAAAATGAATGTTTCTTTGTTTGTCCCGTATGCGTTCCTATACCATTCATCTGATTGCGATGAAACTTCGGTGAGTTGTTGTGCGCACGTCCGCGAAGGTTTCTTCCACATCTCCTCCTAAACCACTGTACCGATTTCAACCAAACTTGGCACAAATATTTTACGCAACGGGAGAACCAACATAGGACAAGTGTTTTTTCGATGGGGTCCTTTTGGGGGTTCTTTGGGGTCTTCCACATCGCCTCCTAAACCACTGGACCGATTTCAACCAAACTTGGCACAAATATTTTACGCCAAGGGAGAACCAACATAGGACAAGTGTTTTTTTCGATACGATCCTTTGGGGTCTTCCACGTCTCCACCTAAACCATTGGACCGATTTCAACCAAACTTGGCACAAATATTTTACACAACGGGAGAACCAACATAGGACAGGTGTTTTTTCGATACGATCCTCTGGGGGGTCCTTTGCGGTCTTAAAAAACTATTAGATCTGCTTACTATGGCAACCCAATAGAATAGATTCTGTTCTAAATATATTATCGCATTAAATTGAAGACCACGCGAACGAAGTTGTGGGCAACAGCTATTTATTTTTAAGAAGCCTACTTTAATTAAACTTTATTAATTAAACTAACATTTTCATTACGTACAACGTGAAACTCCGTAGCGAAGCACGGGTATTCTGCTAGTCATGTATAAGAGAAAATATATCGTGCGTGGCAGGCAAGCATATCTCAGTTATGTACTGTTTACGTTTCCATTTTATTATTATCACTACCGCAATAAAAAGGCAGGGAAGACACACACACACACACACACACACAATTCGCGTTATTTCTGGCCTCATTCATGTTTATTTTCTTACATTTGCACGGTTTTTAAATGGAAAGTCCCGAACCCATACCAACATAACGCATGCAAGCCGAAAAAATGGACATCAATTTGCTTCCTGTGGATCGCTGGGCAGTGTAACTGCACGTGTTTACAGAGGAACGATTCATAGACAGACTTTTCGTCTTTAGGGAATGAACCCTCTGCAAGATGCTGAGGGTCCATGAGTGACTTCGGAGCGCTCCTTCATTTCCGCGTGTTTGTTCTGTGAAACGTACACTGTAGATTCGCAGATTTATTCTAAGCAACGCTCAATAGGAAATGTTGAAAATTTTTGTCCACGGTGAACCCTCATACACACTAAACCTGCTCTGATGTTTTAATTACGGACATCATAATATTAAAACTTTGGAAACTTGAGCACTACTTAATGGAGATCAATCATTAACTTATACAAGCCATTAATTTTATGCATATTTTTTATATATATGTGTACAACGTTATCGGCAACAAAGAAGTAGTTTTTGTTAAAATTCCTTCCTGGGATATTTGGCCGTAGTCCAATGTTTTCTACAAAACCAGACGTTTCGGCAATGCCATTGACTTCCATCATCAGTGAAAATCGAGTGCGATAACGTGAGGTGGTATACGTTAGTGACCACAGTACTGTGGTTAAGGCTGAAGCAGTAAGTATAAAGAAGTAGTTTCTATGGTAATATTTCATTTCGAAAATGATTTTAAATATAAATCTTAGAATATGGAAGTCATGTATGGTTCTCCATACCGATATTTAAAACATAAAACGTTGCTGATAAACTACCCCTTCCCTTAACCGATCTTCAACAAAATCAACAGACCTTGAGTTCTGTTTAGTTAAAAAGGGTATGCAATAATATCGTGGTTTAAATATAATCACGAACAATTAGTTATAGTCATATTATGTCATATTATTCTTTATTTATTATTAGTCATATTATTCTTAAAATGCAAGAATTAATTACCTTTTTTGCCGCTATTTTGAGAAAAACAGTTAATTAAGGTGAACAAAATGAAATTAGACTGAAAATTATGAAGGAAATCAATTAAATCTTATTAAATTGTAGAAATAAACACAAAAACACAAAACACGTTGTCTCGTATTCAACACTTGTTACAAATAATGGCTTCCGTCGAGGTGGGCGGAGGTTATTGTAGAAGTTCTCGAAGAAGCTCGCGTGGCGGCGTTCCAGTAGCAGAACTATTCTAACTGCTAGCTCTGACGTCACGCGAGAAGAGAGATGTATGTGTCACAAGCCAACGCTTGGGCCGATCGTGCCTCTCTATCGCTTGTTGCGCGCTCTCGCTTGCACGCTCAGGCTCAGACGGAACGTGACACTTTTTCGTGCGTGCAGCCGGTGTTCATCAATTTATAACCAATTACCGACAAAATTAATTACGTTTCTTGAATGTAATGATATGGTGTTAACAGAACAGAGTCCATGAGTTCGAGATTAATACTCGTTTCTTGAGTGTAAGGATATAGGCCTACTGTTAACGTAACAGAGTCCATGAGTTCGAGATCCATACTCGTTTCTTGAATGTAAGGATATACTGTTAACATAACAGAATCCATGAGTTCGAGATTCATACTTCAATTTGTTTGAAACAGGCTCAGACGGAACGTGACACTTTTTCGTGCGTGCAGCCGGTGTTCATCAATTTATAAGACGTTATCACGTCAAAACCTAGTTGATTCTGTGTGAATTTACGGCAGTTATCGTTCGTCATTTAAAAAATTACCCTTGTTAAAACATAAAATGTTGCTGGTAAAATACCCCTTTCCCTTAACCGATCTTCACCAACACCAATAGGTATTGAGAACTCTACAATACAGGGCTGTATGCAATACATCATTTGATTCTGTTTGAATTTGCGGCTGTTACCGTTTACTATAGAAAAAATTACCCCCCCGTTGCTGGTAAACTACCCCTTTCCCTTAACCGATCTTCACCAAAAACGACACGTCTTGGGTAGTCTCCAATTCAGGCCTGTATGCAAACAATTATTTGATTCTGTTTGAATTTGCGGCTGTTATCGTTTGCCATAGAAAACACCCTTGATAAAACATAAAACGTTGCTGGTAAACTACCCTATTCCAATAACCGATCTTCACCAAAAACAATAGGTCTTGAGAACTCTACAATTCAGGGCTGTATGCAAAACATTAGTTGATTCTCTTTGAATTTACGGCAGTTATCGTTCGTCATAGAAAAAATACCCTTGTTAAAACATAAAACGTTGCCGGTAAACTACCCCTTTCCCTTAACCGATCTTCAACAAAATCAACATACCTTGAGCTCTGTATAATTCAAAAAGGTATGCAGAAGAGTAGTTGATTCTGTTTTAATGTACGGCAGTTATCGTTCGTCAAAAAAAAAAATTACCCTTGATAAAACATAAAATGTTGCTGGTAAACAACCCTATTCCCTTAACCGATCTTCACCAAAACCACAAGGTCTTGAGAACTCTACATTTCAGGACTGTATGCAAAATATTATATGATTCTGTGTGAATTTGCGGCTGTTATCGTTTGCCATATAAAATACCCTTGATAAAACAAAAAAAATGTCTGGTAAACTACCCCTTTCCCTTAACCGATCTTCACCAAAAACAATAGGTCTTTAGTACTCAACAAAATAGGGCTGTATGCAAAAACGTATTTGATTCTGTTTGAATTTGCGGCTTTTATCGTTTGCCATAGAAAATACCCTTTTAAAACATAAAACGTTGCAGGTAAACTACCCCTTTCCCTTAACCGATCTTCACCAAAAACGATAGGTCTTGAGAACTCTACAATTCAGGGCTGTATGCAAAATATTATATGATTTTGTTTGAATTTTCGGCTGTTATCGTTTGCCATAAAAAATACCCTTGATAAAACAAAAAACGTGGCAGGTAATCTATCCCTTTCCCTTAAACGATCTTCACCAAAAACAATAGGTCTTGAGTACTCAAGAAATCAGGGCTGTATGCAATAACGTATTTGATTCTGTTTGAATTTGCGGCTCTTATCGTTTGCCATAGAAAATACCCGTTTAAAACATAAAACGTTGCTGGTAAACTACGCCTTTCCCTTAACCGATCTTCCCCAAAAACAAAAGGTCTTGAGAACTCTACAATTCAGGGCAGTATGCAAAACATTATTTGATTATGTTTGAATTTGCGGCTGTTATCGTTTGCCAAACAAACAAAATTACCCTTGATAAAAAAAAACCATTGCTGGTAAACTTCCCCTTTTCCACAACCGATCTTCACCAAAAACAATAGGTCGCGAGTACTCTACAAATCAGGGCTGTATGCAAAAAATTATTTGATTCTGTTTGAATTTGCGGCTGTTATCGTTTGCCATAGAAAAAAATCTACAGACACACACAGACAGACACACAGATAGACAGACACACACACAGACACTTTTCGAAAAACGACTTTATTTCATGTTTTGAGTGTACTACAATCAGAATCTGCAATAATCTCGAACACGATTTTTTTTGCCATCACCATACTTCCATTTCCTTAAGGAACATGGAAGTAAAATTACCCTTGATAAAAAACCGTAGCTGGTAAACTACCCCTTTCCCTTAACCGATCTTCACCAAAAACGACAGGTCTTGAGAACTCTACAATTCAGGGGGGTATGCAAAATATTATATGATTCTGTTTGAATTTGCGGCTGTTATCGTTTGCCATACAAAATACCCTTGATAAAACAAAAAACGTGGCAGGTAAACTACCCCTCTCCCTCAATCTATCTTCACCAAAAACAATAGGTCATTAGTACTCAACAAATCAGGTGTGTATGCAAAAACGTATTTGATTCTGTTTGAATTTGCGGTTCTTATCGTTTGCCATAGAAAATACCCTTTTAAAACATAAAACGTTGCCGGTAAACTACCCCTTTCCCTTAACCGATCTTCACAAACACCAATAGGTATTGAGAACTCTACAATACAGGGCTGTATGCAAAACATCATTTGATTCTGTTTGAATTTGCGGCTGTTATCGTTTACCATAGACAAAAATTACCCTTGATAAAAAACCGTTGCAGGTAAACTACCCCTTCCCCTTAACCGATCTTCACCAAAAACGATATGTCTTGAAAACTCTAAAATTCAGGGCAGTATGCAAAATATTATATGATTCTGTTTGAATTTGCGGCTGTTATCGTTTGCCATACAAAATACCCTTGATAAAACAAAAAACGTGGCTGGTAAACTACCCCTTTCCCTTAAACAATCTTCACCAAAATCAATAGGTCTTTAGTACTCAAGAAGTCAGAGATGTATGCGAAAACCTATTTGATTCTGTTTGAATTTGCGGCTCTTATCGTTTGCCATATAAAATACCCTTTTAAAACATAAAACGTTGCCGGTAAACTACCCCTTTCCCTTAACCGATCTTCACCAAAATCGAAAGCTCTTGAGAACGCAACAATTTAGGCCAGTATGCAGAATATTATTTGATTATGTTTGAATTTGCGGCTGTTATCGTTTGCCATAGAAAATACCCTTGTTAAAACATAAAACGTCGCAGGTAAACTACCCCTTTCCCTTAACCGATCTTTACCAAAATCACCAGATCTTGAGAACTCTACTACAATTCGGGGCTGTATGCTAAACATTATTTGATTCTGTTTGAATTTGCGGCAGTTATTATCGTTCGTCATAGAAAAAATTAACCTTGTTATCACATAAAACGTTGCAGGTAAATTACCCCTTTCTCTTAACTGATCTTCACCAAAATGAATAAGTCTTGAGTTCTCTACAATTCAGGGATGCATGCAAAACAGCATTTGATTCTGTTTGAATGTGCGGCAGTTATCGTTCGTCATAGAAACAATTACTCTTGTTAAAACATTGAAGGTGGCAGATAAACTTCCCCTTTCCCTTAACCGATCTTCACCATAATCAACACACCTTGAGTACTTAAAACTTCCGGAATGTATCCAAAAAAATATTTGATTCTTTCTACTTATTGCTTCAGCATTAACCACAGTACTGTGGTCACTAACGTATACCACCTCACGTTTTCGCACTCGATTTTCACTGATGATGGCAGTCGATGGCACTGCCGAAAAGTCTGGTTTTACAGAAAACATTGGACTACGGCTAAACAGCCTGGGAAGCAATTTTAACAAAAAACTACTTCTTTGTAGCCGATAACATAGTACACGTATAAAAAATTCTCCCCTCCCCGATCAACTATAATTTTTAGTAATAGAAAATTACCCCCACCCCGTTCACCTAATCTCTTCATTTATAGATATTTCATCTACGTTTCTACAGTGGATTATTATGAGCTTCTTATCAGGATACTTTATTTATAAAAATTAAGTACTTTACTCTTGTTAAATCATAAAATGTTTCTGTTAAACTACCCCTTTCTCTTAACCGATCTTCTCCAAAATCAATAGACCTTCAGTCCTCTACAATTCAGGGATGCATGAAAAAAAATATTTGATTCTGTTTGAATGTGCGGCAGTTATCGTTCGTCATGGAAACATTTCTCTTGTTACAACTTAAAATGTTGCCAGTAAACTACCCCTTTCCCTTAACCGATCTTCACCAAAATCAACAAACCTTGAGTTCTCTAGAAATCAGGCAAGTGTGCAAAAACTTATTTGATTCTCTTTGAATTTTCGGCAGTTATCGTTCGTCATAAAAAAATTACCCTTTTTAAAACAAAACTTAGGTGATAAACTACCCCTTTCCCTTAACCGATCTTCACAAAAAACAATAGGTCGTGAGTACTCTACAAATCAGGGCAGTATGCAAAACATCATTTGATTCTGTTTGAATTTGCGGCTGTTATCGTTTACTATAGAAAAAACTACCCCTTTCCCTTAACCGATCTTCACCAAAAACGACAGGTCTTGGGTACTCTACAATTAAGGTCTGTATACAAACAATTATTTGAGTCTGTTTGAATTTGCGGCTGTTATCGTTTGCCATAGAAAACACCCTTGATAAAACATAAAACGTTGCTGGTAAACTACCCTATTCCATTAACCGATCTTCACCAAAAACAATAGGTCTTGATAACACTACAATTTAGGGCTGTATGCAAAACATTAGTTGATTCTCTTTGAATTTACGGCAGTTATCGTTCGTCATAGAAAAAATACCCTTGTTAAAACATAAAACGTTGCCGGTAAACTACCCCTTTCCCTTAACCGATCTTCAACAAAATCAACAGACCTTGAGTTCTGTATAATTCAAAAAGGTATGCAGAAGAGTAGTTGATTCTGTTTTAATGTACGGCAGTTATCGTTCATCATAAAAAAAATTACCCTTGATAAAACATAAAATGTTGCTGATAAACAACCTTATTCCCTTAACCGATCTTCACCAAAACCAACAAGTCTTGAGAACTCTACATTTCAGGGCTGTATGCAAAATATTATATGATTCTGTTTGACTTTGCGGCTGTTATCGTTTGCCATATAAAATACCCTTGATAAAACAATAAACGTGTCAGGTAAACTACCCCTTTCTCTTAACCGATCTTCACCAAAAACAATAGGTTTTTAGTACTCAACAAAGCAGGGCTGTATGCAAAAACGTAGTTGAATCTGTTTGAATTTTCGGCTCTTATCGTTTGCCATAGAAAATACCCTTATAAAACATAAAACGTTGCAGGTAAACTACCCCTTTCCCTTAACCGATCTTCACCAACACCAATAGGTATTGAGAACTCTACAATACAGGGCTGTATGCAAAACATTTGATTCTGTTTGATTTGCGGCTGTTATCGTTTACCATAGAAAAAAATTACCCTTGATAATAAATCGTTGCAGGTAAACTACCCCTTTCCCTTAACCGATCTTCACCAACACCAATAGGTATTGAGAACTCTACAATTCAGGGCAGTTTGCAAAACTGTATTTGATTATGTTTGAATTTGCGGCTGTTATCGTTTGGCATAGAAAATACCCTTGTTAAAACATAAAACGTTGCTGGTAAACTACCCCTTTCCCTTAACCGATCTTCACCAACACCAATAGGTATTGAGAACTCTACAATACAGGGCTGTATGCAAAACATTTGATTCTGTTTAAATTTGCGGCTGTTATCGTTTACCATAGAAAAAAATTACCCTTGATAAAAAATCGTTGCAGGTAAACTACCCCTTTCCCTTAACCGATCTTCACCAACACCAATAGGTATTGAGAACTCTACAATTCAGGGCAGTTTGCAAAACAGTATTTGATTATGTTTGAATTTGCGGCTGTTATCGTTTGCCATAGAAAATGCCCTTGTTAAAACATAAAACGTTGCAGGTAAACTACCCCTTTCCCTTAACCGATCTTTACCAAAATCAACAGATCTTGAGAACTCTACAATTCAGGGCTGTATGCGAAACATTATTTGATTCTGTTTGAATTTGCGGCTGTTATCGTTTGCCAAACAAACAAAATTACCCTTGATAAAAAAGAACTGTTGCAGGTAAACTACCCCTTTCCCTCAACTGATCTTCACCAAAAACAATAGGTCGCGAGTACTCTACAAATCAGGGCTGTATGCAAAAAATTATTTGATTCTGTTTGAATTTGCGGCTGTTATCGTTTGCCATAGAAAAAAAATCTACAGACACACCCACAGACACACAGACACTTTTCGAAAAATGATTTTTTTTCATGTTTTGAGTGTAGTACAATCAGAATCTGCAGTAATCTCGAACACGATTTTTTTTGCCATCACCATACTTCCATTTCCTTAAGGAACATGGAAGTAAAATGTATTATTGGTGATTGGGGGACTTATGTCTCATTTTATTTTTTAATCAGCAATTTTAAAAACAATACTTTTTCTTTCTAAAACTAAGTATTTTTAATAAATTATTTATCTTTATATATATAATTCTTCTGTACGTGTGTATGTCACCAAAGTCCTAAACGGCTGGACCGATTTTGATGAAATTTTGTGTGTGTGTTTGAGTGGGTCCCTGGATGGTTTAGATTCACAATTGGACCCGGTAGGTGGCGCTGCGATCGGGTTCCAGGAAATTTTATTTTTTATTTTTTGACGAAATTTTTTTTAATATTTTTTAAAGATTTTTCGCATATCAGAACATATAACCACAAAATTTCACCCCCCCCAATATTTTTTAAAATGAAAAAAACCATAAGTTCATGAATAATTGACGTTGTTTTGACATTTCAATTTCTGTTCGCTGTGTTTCGATATTCCATGTATCACAATTGCGTGCATATTGAGTGTATTATTCATCGACAAAACATATTGAAATAACGTTTTAAGTGTACTTAAACACATACATTGTGCAAATGTGTAAGGTGCAGTGTTCAAGTGAATATCTTACATGATCTTCCATGAATTTCAATTATATACATGTGCATTCAATGACAATCAATCTGACCTGCACCTTTTCATTTTCAGTGCTTATTTGTGTCGATGATTCTATAAAATTTACGGAGTTTTAAACGGTTCATCGAAAATAAACAACATGTAAGTTTGTTCAACAAATTATAACATCCATAAAATTCAAATATAAGTTACTTATATTTATGTGTTGTGTGTTTATTACAGAACAATACCACGTCTTCGTGGACGAGGAGGAAATATTGGTCGACGTACACGGAATTCACAAATAGTCCGGACCCGTCGGTTAAATAGAACGGCAGAAGATCAATTGACGGACAATGCAAATTTAAGAGACCAGGTTGCAAACACACGGGCAAATGAAAGTCAAGAGCAACTCATCGAACGCCTTCGAGCTAATGCATTGAGACAAAGACAGGCGCGTCAACGAGCCACCGACGCACACAGAGCACATGAACGACAGCGCCTGCATAACTTCTCCGCCTTGCGTTCGAATATGAGTCGGACATCGACTATTCGTCACATTCACAAATTGTCATCGGCGCTATGGACAAAGAATGCCAACACTGCCATGCATTAAAATACAAAGGTGAATCGGCCGGTTTCTGCTGCGCGTCTGGAAAAGTTGTACTGCCACCATTGAATTCGCCGCCAGAACCATGAAAACACTATTGGCTGGAGCCACACCTGTCAAAATTGTTTTTGCGTAAAATTCGTAAATTCAATTCTTGCTTCCAAATGACATCATTTGGAGCAACAAAAATCGTTCAGAATCAGGATGGTCGCAATTTTGAATCAACGTTTAAGATTCAGGGCCAAGTGTATCATCAAATTGGTTTTTTAATGTCAATGCCTGATGCCGATCCAAAATTCTTGCAAATCTACTTCATGGGCGATGAGGAGCAACAAATAAACACACGCTGCCAATACAACCACATCGAGCAGATGGAGGAGCGAGAAATTGTGGCGACTTTGGAACCGTTTTTGCGAAATCACAACCAGTTGGTCCAGTTGTTCAATACCGTTTCAAACAAACTGCAAAACGACAGCTACATGATCGTCATCAAAGCAGACAAAGTACCATCTGGAGAGCACGCAGGCCGATACAATGCACCAACCGTTAATGAAGTTGCAGTTGTTATGGTTGGCGACGCTGTAACCCCTCTTTCCCTTTATGTCCTTTTTTTATGATTATAAAAACAACTAAATTTATTTTAATATTTTTTTTGAAAGAGAAGCCACAAGTTAATTAGGACTAGGCCGAAGCCTAGAGAAGCAAAATTATGCTGGGTCCAGACTTGCAATAAAACTCAGCCGTAACAGAACGATAACAATTTATTTTATTTCATGCCCTGCTTTAACATTATTAAACCAGAATAACATGTATGCCCAATCACAAGTATAAATAAAGGTAAAACATAACAAGTGTGTATAAATCTTAAGCCTAACAAATGTGTATAAATATTAAGCACAACAAATGTATATATAAATCAGTGAACACATGTATATATAATTATAAAATTCTCTCCCATCTCGTGGCTAGCTAGACACATAACAACACGCACAGAACATAAGGTACATAACCCACAATCACATTAATTTTAACACGCATGCCCCTGGAATGCACCCACCTACCTGGTAGAGTAACTACGATCTTATAACCCAGCAGTGATAAAATATACGCCGTCGGCAACCCGTTCAGTAGAATTACATAAAGCCAAAACCCCAGGAAGGATGATAATAATTCATGAGGCATAAATAAAACCGGACCACCCATTTATCTAGCATTCCATTGATCAATGACCCATGATGAGCGTGTGAACCTTAAGTTCCTTTCACATCACTAAGTAAAATTGACAAAACTACATCACCTACTTTCAGACAGTGTTTATAAAATTCTAGACAGTTATTTGACTTCACAAAGTTCCAAAAGGAATTAAATCTTTATGTACTTTAATAAACAGAAATTAATTGCTTGAGGCTTTACTATTTCAGAAGATTTTGACAATATATATATTTCCCCAAAAAAAAAAGAAAATGATGAAAACATGTTTTATAGTCAAAAATTAAACAGCAAATCCTATAAGTGGGAAGTCAACCCATATGTGTTTGCCAGTTAAGAAAACAATCAGTTTAGCCCTTGTGCAAGGGGCAAAATCAGCTAAAATATTTCCATAACATTAGTAAATTATTTCTATTAGCCTCAAATGACTATATAAAATAATTAAAAGAAAAAGAATACAATAAGGTGGTTGTGCTCTGGCATCTGTGGGAGCGCGCCCACATGTAGTTGACAAAATTTGACAGGCATTCAACCTGTCGGAGGTTGCACCAGCGTGTGTCAGCGAAAAACTAAGTCCCCCTTTGTAACCCCTGAAAACGTCCCAAAAAAAAAACAGGAAAGCCCCCAGCCCTTAAATGTGAAACCCATAATCAATTTAAATTTTATACACAGCTGTTCCAGCCGGAACAGAGCTACTGAGCTGTAACATAATTTTGTAAAGAGTTAACTGCAAATGAGATGCAACTGTAAAATGGTACAAGAGTAAAATATCTCTGGCGCGCTCCCCCAGTGCAGCACACACTTACAGGCATTGCATTTAGTGTTATATAAATGAGTTATAAAAAAGTTTATGAATTTAAGTTATAGTGTTCAGAGTCATGATCACAGCTCAACTTCCCGGTAGACAGTCTGGACACGTGGTCCCATGGCTTCTAGGCTATTTACAGTAAACGGGCACACTGCCGGCCCGGCCCCAAAAATGAAATAAATGCATGAATATCACCTTATAAGTGCTGGCGAGTGCAACATAGAAATCAGTCTCCATCTCCCTCTTCGTATAAGATCTTGTACATGGTTCACAGCTTAGGCAGGTGTACAGCCATCAGCAAGCCAGGAAACCGGCTTAGTTCGAGAACCCGGGAGTCAATTTACGCCTTAGCCAACCATAAGTTATAGAAACTTCGTCGTACAATACGGAGAGAGGAGACGGATAATTCTCTGAGCGAGGCGAAGCCTAGACTGCACACACAGGCACAGATAAGTGACTGCACACAAGCGAGTTGCGCACGCAACCGCACACTCTGTCGTTCCCCTCACACCGCCGAACAAAGGTCGCCTCGGCACCCTCAGCTTCACGTTGTGTTACACTTAAACGAAACTTTTCTAAAATTTTTTGTAACGGCCGGCTTTAGACCGGCACAACGCATACGAACGTCGAGATATACGGATCCAACGCAGAGATAACACGGTGCAGACAATTCAAGACAGTCATCGTTCTTACGACGCTTTGCAATATCCATTGATATTTTGGGAAGGAGAAGATGGATATCATTTCAACATCAAACAAAGAAATCCAGCGACAGGTACAATCTACACATTATTTTCTTTTTTCTTTTTCTGTACGATTAATTTCTTTTTGTCTTATTTATATTTTTACTTTGCAGGTGCAGAAAGCAACAAGAAAGTGAGCGCGATGAACTTCTACGCATATCGGTTGATGATTCGTGCCAATGAAGACAGCAACATTCTCCGATGCTGCCAGCTGTTTCATCAATACATTGTTGATATGAATGCGAAAATTGAAAGCGAGCGATTACGGTACATCAAGTATAATCAAGCGAAGCTGCGTTCTGAGGAGTACATTCATTTGCGTGATGCTATTGTCAGTAACGTAGATGGAACAACTAATATCAACGACATCGGTACCGCATATATTCTTCCATCATCATATATTGGTAGTCCGCGTCATATGCAAGAATACATTCAAAAAGACGCCATGACTTTCGTGCGCGCGTACGGCCGACCAGATTTGTTCATTACATTTACGTGCAATCCAAACTGGGATGAAATTAAAATTTCGTTATTGCTAGGTCAAACAGCAATGCATCGCCATGATATCACTGCACGTGTCTTCAAACAAAAATTAAAATCGTTGATGAACTTGATTACACATCACTCTGTATTCGGCGAAACACGTTGCTGGCTGTATTCTGTTGAATGGCAAAAACGAGGTTTGCCACATGTACATATTTTGATTTGTTTGGTCGAGAAAGTACGGCCAGAAGAAATTGATAAAATTATTTCAGCAGAAATTCCGGATCGGAATATCGATCAAGAGTTGTTTGACATTGTTACCGCTAACATGATCCATGGTCCATGCGGTGATCTCAATATGACGGCGCCGTGCATGGACAATGGAAAATGTACGAAACGTTTCCCAAAAATGTGTATAAACAATACTATCACTAATATCGATGGTTATCCATTGTATCGTCGTAGAGACACAGACAATGGTGGCCAATCATATCAATTGCGCATGTCAAACGTTGGAAATCCGGTTGACATTGACAATCGCTGGGTGGTTCCGTATTCGCCATTGCTGTCCAAAACCTACAAAGCACACATAAACGTTGAGTTCTGCAGTTCGGTGAAGTCCATAAAATACATTTGCAAATACGTTCATAAGGGCAGCGATATGGCTGTATTTGCTGTTCAAAATGTAAATGATAACGACGAAATAACACATTGTCAAATGGGCCGATACATTAGCAGCAATGAAGCAGTTTGGCGCATTTTGAGTTTTCCCATACACGACAGAGACCCTGCTGTTATATGAAAATGGACAGCGTGTTTATTTCACTGAAGAGACTGCTATACAACGAGCATTAACTGCCCCAAAAACCACACTAACTGAGTTTTTCGAACTATGCAACCGACCAGGTATTTTCGGTCAATTCGCAAAGACATTAATGTATACTGATGTGCCACGATTTTTCACGTGGAACAAACAGTCAAAAAAGTGGGACCCACGAAAGCGAGGCGTTCCAGTCCAAGGATACGACGGCATATTTATGGGATATACATTAGGCCGATTATACACAGTCCATCCAAAGCAACGCGAATGCTTCTTCTTGCGTTTGTTGTTGGTTAACGTTCCTGGACCGACGTCCTTCCAGTACTTGCGAACAGTCAATGGTATTTTGTACGACACGTACCACGATGCGTGTCGCAAATTGCATTTGCTGGAAGGTGACAACCATTGGGATCTCACACTTACAGATGCAGTACTGAGTTCCTCTCCTCATCAAATTCGCCAATTATTCGCCATATTGTTGACGACATGTTTTCCGTCGCAAGCTTCTGCTCTCTGGGAAAAATATAAATATTCCATGAGTGAAGACATTCTGCATCGCATTCGGACCGCTGATCAAGATCCCAATATCGATTTTTCGCCGGAAATGTATAACGAGGCGTTAATAAAGATTGAGGATATTTGCATTCTCATTTCGAATATGCCACTCATTCATTTCGGTATGCCATCGCCTAACCGCCCAGCAACAGACATCATTAACAGCGATGTTCAGCGCGAACAACAGTTCGATGCGGCCTCTTTGACTACTTTTGTTGCAAATAATGAGCAACTGCTCACTACTGAGCAAAAGAACATATACGATCGAATTAATTTGTCAATTGCAGCACAACAAGGCGGATTCTTTTTTTTGGACGCACCAGGCGGCACTGGCAAAACATTCCTCATCTCACTGATACTTGCGCGCATTCGATCACAAAATCATATTGCGTTGGCAATTGCTTCATCAGGCATTGCAGCGACTTTGCTTGATGGTGGACGGACTTCAGCACTCAAGTTGCCATTGAACGTTCACACAAATCCAGACGCAATGTGCAACATAAAGAAGCATTCCGGCATGGCTAAAGTTTTGCAAAAATGCAAAATTATTATCTGGGATGAATGCACTATAGCCCACAAGCATTCACTTTAAGCTCTCGATAGAACGATGAAAGATCTCAACGATAATACCAGACTTTTCGGTGGCGCTCTACTGCTGCTGTCCGGTGATTTCAGACAGATTGCCGGTCATTCCACGCGCTACATATGCGGACGAAATTAACGCATGTTTGAAACAATCATACCTATGGCGAAATGTCAATACATTACGCCTTACCATAAATATGCGTGTTCAACTGCAAAACGATCCATTGGCACTGTCATTCTCCGAACAATTGCTCAACATTGGCAATGGAAAAATTCTATTGCATGGAAATACACAATGCATCAAATTGCCAGACAATTTTTGCAACATGGTAGCCACGAAAGATGCTTTGATTGAAAGCATATTCCCAGATTTGCGCGCTAATTACATTAATCATGCGCGGCTACGTGAACGAGCTATTTTGGCCGCAAAAAATATCGATGTTGACGCTGTTAATTTCAAAATACAACAGTCATTGCCTGGCAATGAGATGTCGTTCAAATCGATCGACACTGTTGTCGATCCTGACGAAGCAGTCAACTATCCTGTTGAATTCTTGAATTCACTGGATTTACCGGGAATGCCACCACATAACTTGCGATTAAAATTGGTTCACCAATCATTTTGCTTCAGAATTTAAATGCACCAAAGCTATGCAATGGCACGCGATTGGTCATAAAAAAAAATCATGGGCAATGTTCTTGAAGCTACCATTTTGAACGGCAAGTTTCAAGGTGAAGTTGTTCTTCTGCCACGGATCCCAATGATCCCTTCAGACTCGCCCATTCCATTCAGACGCCTGCAATTTCCAATTCGCTTGGCATTCGCAATGACTATTAATAAGTCACAAGGCCAAACAATGTCCATTTGTGGGTTGGATCTAGAAAATCCGTGCTTTTCAGATGGCCAATTATATGTCGCGTGTTCTCGCGTTGGCAAACCATCAAGTTTGTTCATTTATACACCTCAGGGATTGACGAAAAACATTGTTCATCAACTCGCATTAAGATAAAAACAAAACAAACTTTAATTCTTTTAGTATTAAGATTCAACATTTATTTCAATATACTTTACTTTTTTTACATTAATAAAAATATGACTGTCATGGAAATGATTTGAGTTTTTTCTTTGTTTGCTATTATTTAATCAAAATGAAAATCGTCCAAATTTGCATCATATGTTATTGGTAAGGCGTCACATTCCTCTGCTACTCGCAGTCCATTTTCGGTGTACATATTGTAATGTTACATAACCCAGTCCCAAAAAATGATAACTTAATTATACTACCATAAAGGTCAGAAATGGGTAAAATATAACTAGCTCTAAATTACTTTATATCACCAAACATTATAAACTATATTTAAGTGATATCCAGTGTAACAAGTGAGTTATAGTGTACCCAGTGCGTAAATAAGTGACTGTGAAGGGAGCATCTTACAGACTTGTGCTGTAGATGTAGGAATTATTGATTATAATAGTAGACTGTGATGCTACTAACCAGTTATGTATTTTGTTTAATTATTGTATGATTTGTATTGTGTAGGCAACTAAAATTTAGTACCTAGGTTTAATTTTATATTTAATAAAATAATTATGTTTGAATATAAGATAACCCAGGGTTAAAAAATAAAAGAGTTAAATATAAGATGATAATAAAAAATAAAATAATACTGTATGAGGAAAATGGCAGAAGAAAATAGTGCAGTGTAAGGATACTATAAGAAATTAATAAATAATATATAAATTCAATTAAAGTTAATAATGATATTAAAGACTTATATCTAAAGTTATAAGAAAATAAACGAAAAACCTTTATATAAATCAAATTGGAAAATAAACCAAAGTTAAAAAGAATTATTTTTGTATAAATAAGAAATAAATTTATAATAATTAAAAACAGCCTATATACTCAAAAGTAAATAGAAGCACCAATAAAAAATGATATAGAAATTATGGGTTACTAAGAGTAACAGTATAACAACATATTGTTTAATTGTTTAAAATATTGGAAACCGTTCGGTTGAGAAAAGTGATGACACCAAAATTGTATTAAAAAACATTTTAAAACGTTCGGAAATGGTACAAAATTGGAAAAAAATTAACTCACAGTATCCACTTTATGTTCAAACTCCTTCAGATATCAAATATAACTTGCTTTACCCAATAACAAAGTGAAAGAAACCATTCCAAGATCTGGCCTAGCCGAACCGCACTTCGAGTTTTAGCGAGATTGTATCTGAGAGACATTCAACGAAATTACAAAACAACTAGAACTACCACACTAGAAACAGATCCACGCAAGTAAGAACTTCGAGGAAAGAGGTAATATAAACGTTTCTTTTAATAATTAACCAAGAAAACCTCATATCAAATCGTTGTGCAGTTCAGAAATTTCTTAAATGATTTCATGTGTCTAATAAAGGAATAATCTGCACTCTTGCGGACAAATCCGGAACTACGTACTACGAAAATGTGGTTAAGGGAAAGGGGTAGTTTACCTGCAAAATTTTATGTTGTAACTAGAAAACTTTTTCATGACGAACAATAACTGCCGTAAATTCAAATAGAATCAAATAATTTTTTTCAGATGTGCCTGAGTTGTAGAATACTCAAGGCCTATTGATTTTGGTGAAGATCGGTTACGGGGAAAGGGCAGTTTACCGGAAACATTTTTTGTTGTAACCAGAGTAAAGTACTTAATTTTGATAAATAAAGTATACTGATAAGAAGACTTTAATAATCCACTGTAGAAATGTAGATGAAATATCTATAAATGAAGAGGGTAGTTGAACAGGGTGGGGGTAATTTTCTATAAATGAAAATTATAGTTGAATGGGGAGGGGATAATTTTTATGTGTACTACGTTATCGGCAACAAAGTAGTAGTTTGTTGTTAAAATTTATACTTATTTCATAAAAACATTATTTAATACTTAAGTAAAAATTCTTACGGTTCACTGGTAGTGGCCGGTGGCATGTCACTAGTTGACGTGCGTGTGGCCGCGCCGTCAAATGAGAGCGAGAGCGAGAGAAAATAGGTAGCTTACTGAATGTTACAAGCAGCATAATACACCGCTCAATGAACTATAAATTATAACTGAAGTAATAATTGTTATTATAAACTACTTATTTTGTTAGTATTTATGTCCCCGTCCAAATCCACCGAAATATGCAAATTTGTAATTTTAAACGAGACCTAAGTAAATTAAGGAAGTGCATATTACATTTTTGCGGTTTGGGGGGGGGGGCTTGAGCCCCCTGAGTACGCCACTGCATCCAGTCTAAAAGAGCTAGGGAAAGTAAAATCTGAGAGATTACAACAGGCAAAACAGGTTTGTAAATGACAAAATAGCTGTAACAAGATGTATCTTAAAACCAATATTTAATGTCATGCATAAACAGAAATAATCTTGTTTACAATTTGTTCAATTAGTTGCATAATGTACATTCACTTTCCAGGCACACTGAAGATAGAGCATACTTAATATGACTACATTTATGTCATTGGACTTTTGTTTTTGTTTTAGACTGTTTTAGTATACTCCTGTAAATGACGCATATTAGCTTGTTCACTAGGAACACTGCAACACTGATGATTCCAATAATAAACACAGCAACGTCCAACATGATGTACTGTGTCCAGTGCAGGTCGAGGGACGCTGGTCGCAAGTGTTTGGCTCCTCTGTGATGTAACACGTATTCCACCCACCACACGCCCATATCTACTGGAGACAGTACTCTGTCTCTGGAAACGGCAGACAATTGTTGCATGTTGTCTCTGTACCTACAAACATCATGCATTTGTTATATCATGTATCTTTGTGCCATAGATAAACGTGTGACATAACCTATGTTTTATCAGGTTTATTTATATGACAGGTTTACAACTGTATATATCACATGAGTCTTAATTGACAAGCAAGTATACACTTTTTGTACTCTTTCATTCACACAATATATACAAATAAAGGAATTAATTAAAACAGTCATGTAAACTATAATTTAAACCATAAGTAAACAATTAATGCATCAGCAACAGGTACATATTTGGATATTAAATTATATGGGAAAAGTACACTTTTAAAACATATAATGTGTTATATATTATCTTAATTACTATGTAACCACTCTTTTTTCATTTGGTCTTCATCATATCTAAATTAGAGAAATAGTGAATGCTAGATAGACACTTATTACCAAATAAGGTAAGAAGCCAATTGAAAATAATGGAGGGTGTACAAAGAATCCATGTACAAAAAATGGAGGGAAAATATCTAAATATAATTATAGTACTTCACTACTGACTCTGAAGCTTTTTAAAACCGAAAACCGGTTAAGGCTATAAGGTAAAACTTTTACGTTTTTACCTATAAAAAACTGTGTTCCGAGTCAGGAGTGAAGTAATTATATTTAGTTAAGTAACGGACACGTCATGGACAACGAAATCCAAGAAAATATCTGTTAAAACAGATGTTTCAATAGACACCATTAGAAAGGAGACAACATATTAGGTCAAGAAGAGCTTAATAAAACAAATTACAAATAAGACACAAAAGTAATGTACAGTTAAACAGATAACAGAGAATTGGAATATTATGAAGAGTACTGCTATAGTCCCACTGTAAGAAATCTTTTCTATTAAATAATTTAATGGATTCTCATCCTCTACAATTTTTATAAGTACAATTTTATCAAATCAATGTGAATGCCTATACTCCGTTTATTCTTAAAACTTACTTTTAAGTTAAAAAGTTGTATAATAAACCCCCAACCCACATTTAAAGTAATATTATGAATGTATTAAGTAATTACTGATAGGTATTTTTAAACTATTTAGAATAGTACGTAGGTTGTGTTACTCTCATAGGTTAAGTACATAGTCACGTGTATTTGCATTATCCACAATTTATGTATAACTTATGTATATTGATAGACACTAGAATGTTCTGTATGAATGTACTTAGCATTGATAGGTAAACATAGTTTGTTTTACAGGATTCCAGAATACGCACATGGAATTTTCTCGGCTTATCTAGTAAGTGACAAGGAGACTGGTGAATGATGTCATTACCGACCTATATAAGACGCTAGTAAATGAAGAAGTCAATCAGTATTTATTGTGAGTTTGGTTAAGTAAGTGTGTATATATATTTAATACCACATTTGTGGATTTACTATATTTGTGTTGTTTGTATAAATTTCGATTGTGTCAATAATCACTATCATAGTGATTTAGATCAATCAATCGATCATTAGAAACAAATAATTTTGATTATATTTTCAAAACGGAATTACTGTAATGTTTTTCCAAGCTGGAAACATTATTGGTCCACAAGTCTAGACCTAGAATCTGGACTTCTGATTAACATAATGAGTTGCAATCGATTTGATAATATATTATCAAATTTACTTGTAAATGATAATATGTCGAGACCAATTGACTGTGTAGGTAGGCTATATAAAATAAGGCCTCTTTTTGATAAGCTTAATGATCATTTTATATATATTTATATTGTTTACACGGAGGTTTCAGTTGATGAGTCAATAATATTATTCAAGGGATGTTCAACAATGAAACAATACAGTCTGATGAAGTCCATAAAACGTGGGTGTTAGGGAGACAAGAAAGGATATATTTCCCAATTTGAAGTGTACCAAGGAAAACATGGTAAAAAAATTATGATAATAGCATGAAAGATTAAGGATTAGCTGAAAAGGTTGTCTTATGATTCACAAAACTATATCGGGGAACAGCAATAAAAGTTTATTTTGACAATTTTTATGCATCACTTCCACTACTTGAAAAACTGAAGCTTGAACAAGTGCTTCCTTGTGGCACAGTCAGATCAGGCAGAGTATGGTTGCCTTCTTTTATTAGTGATTCTATGATGTCACAAGGTGACTGTGATTTGACATAGGGGCATACAAATGGATGAACAATCGGTCAATTATTTTTGTATCTAACTTTCATGGAAGTGAAAAAACTTCAGTGAAAGAACAAGCAGTCAAGGGGTAAAGATGGATATAACTTGTCCCAAAGTGGTCAAAGATTATAATGACAATATGGGAGGGGTTGACTTCACCGACCAGTTGCAACAATACTATTGCGTAAATTAAAGGTCCAGCAAGTGGTGGCATAGGTTGGTAATTTGTGAGATATAACAGTTTGAGGCCCAACGACAATATGACTTTGCTTGACTATCAAAGAGGAGTTGCAAAAGGTTGACAAGCCAAAAACTTCAGACTCCCAAATGGTGGCCATCAACAGATTTAAGGATTTCACAGCCAGAAAGGAGAAATCATCTTGGTCTATCTAAAGCGATGTAAGATTAGGGAACAGGGATATTCACTTTGTTGATTTCATAGCAAAAAGAGGTTGACGCAAGGTGTGTAGCAAGAAAAACATTGAATCCTGGCCATGTTCAATATGTGTAATGTGCAAAGTTCAGTTGTGTATACATGAAAAGAAAAACTCCTTCAAAAAATACCATGAAATTTAATAAAACATAAATAAGTAGTTTATTATTAAAATAAGAAAAACAAAAGATATTATAATATGTAACAATAAAAATATGTTCTTGGATTTCGTTGTCCATGACGTGTCCGCTTCTTAACTAAATATAATTATTTCATCACAAACTTGAACACAGGCACACATTCAGTATATACAGAAAACTACAACTGACACACTAATACACAACTCCTCCAATCACCCAATACAACACAAACTAGCTGCCTTCAGAACCATGATACATAGACTTAACAACATCCCCCTAGATGAAAAAGACTACTAAGACGAACTAAACACGATGAAATATCTAGCAGAATCCAACGGATACAACAGAACAATAGTCAATAAACCCCTACACAAAACAAACAACAGACAAAGACAGAAAACAACAAATTCATAACACTAACATACATCAACAAACAAACTGAAAAAAAAGCCCACAAATTCAAAAAAGCAGGATACAAAATCGCCTACAAAACTACTAACAAAACAGAACACACACTATCAAAACACACACACAAAGCACAAAACAAATTTGATCTTCCTGGTGTTTACAAACTAAATTGCTCAGATTGCAACAAATTCTACATAGGCCAGACAAGACGTAGCTTCAAACAAAGATAAATTGCACACACAAAGGCACTCCATTCCACTACAGAATCCACCTTTGCAAACCACCTCATTGAAGCAAACCACACATACAAAAACATCGACAATAACATGAACATTCTACACGTACACACAAAAGGCTGAAAACTAGACACTCTAGAACAATTGGAAATATACAAACACACGAAAACAAATAAAAACGACATCCTAAACGAACAGACGCAATTCAAATCACACGCATTATTCGAACATATCACACCTCACACACACAACATCAATCTTTCAAAAATCGATTTCATCACCAACAACAAGACGGACAGTACTACCAGCGGCAACCACTGAAGAAGCTTTTTAAAAGTGAAAACCGGTTCAGGTTGTAAGGTAAAGCTTTTACGTTTTTACCCATAAGAAATAATTATATTTAATAAAAATATGTTTTCAGGAGAGCTCTGTTCTTTTTTTTTTATCTGTTGTAATTAAACTCCAGTGGGTTGTTAAAGTTCCATTTACAATTTTGCTCTAAATTAAATATGTATATACTTTTATACTATACATAAACTGTATATAGTAATTAACTTTATGACTTTCCTTTATAAACTACTATGAACACATTTTCATAAGTATATTTGTTGGTCACTAAAGAGTTAACCACACAACTTCTCACTAGGTGGGTGTAATTTTAAAAGTTTTTAAATAATTTTATACCATAATTTTCTAGTGGTTATATCAACTGTAATTTGTATTAATTACAAAACTTATTAATTCTGTAATAATCATTTGGACTAGTAATGATTTACTGTTATTTGTGATGAGATCTGTGCCATATAAGGTTGGACATGAATCCTCACCCATAAAATATAGTTCTTACCTTGGATTGAAAATGGTTTCTTTCAGTGCTTCGTATACAGTTTCTTTGTTTATTTTAAAGTAATCCAGTTGAATGGCACTACCCAGGCTGACAACTCTCAGGGAATTGTGATCTTGGTCGCCAAAAAATGGTATACAAATTAATATAACTCCATAGTGTATGGCTTCTTGAACACTTTGTAGACCACACTGTGAGATGAATACTTTTACTCTGCCATGAGCTGTGAACAGAATATAATAACTCTCTGTTATAATAAACTTACAATGTTACTGTTATCCAACTGAGAAGAAATTGATGATTAATGAAAAATGCCTACATTTGACATTACTCAAATTTACAAAATAGCATTGGAGATTACTATTTCCAACTTCAAATGTGTATCATATTTAGACAGCATTTTCAAGTTATTACTACAGACATTTAGTAATGTGGTGTCAAACTATAGTCAGATGATTATTGTGTTATTCTATCATGTCATGCCTTGATTGTTTCACTCTGTTAACAAAACCTTGATTGTTATATTAAAAAGAATTTAAATGATTTTCTACAATGTGTAATCAAAATAAACTAAAATAAAATTACTTACCAATAAGATATTGCATACTATATTTTTAAAAAGCAGTTTAAAATATTTTACACATGTTATGGATTCTCTAGAGTGTGAGTCGAGCCTCTTATTGAGGGAGTGAGGACCATATTTAGCCAACATATTTTGTGTAATAATACAGCAACCAAATTTTCCCTGGTAGGGAAAAATATTGATGTCATCAGGCAGGGAAAGAATTTTATGAGCCTAGCTTTTAACTTCAAGTATTAAGCCTCATGATCTGCTCCAGGTACATAAACCACCTGTTCATAGGACAGACAACACTGTGTCTTCCAAAAGTGTAGACCACTCATATAATGGAAAGCTAGGTTTGCCAACCTGATGTCTGCCATCTTAACATGTACCGTCGCTTATACTAAACATAAACTCACTCGACTAAGGAGAAATCCCAAGCTCTTGAACAACGTCATTCCCAAGTGGATCTTGTTTAGTTCAACGCTTAATGGACCAGAGGAATTTCATTGCTACTGACTGAATACAGGTTTTATTACCCTGCCTAAACACCTGTTTCTCACAATAATGTGATTTTATAAAATGTTCAATTGTGTCTCTTGTTCTACAGTGCCTACCAAGACCCATTCTTCTTGTGTCACATAGTGTAGTTAATATAGCTAGCTTATTTCCAGTAGTCCTAATAAACACATAAGTATCATCATTATATATATTGTAACGTAGCGGTTTTTGTAGAGGTTTTAGCGAAAACTTTGTATGTTGCTTATTGGGTGTTCGTATTATTTAATTAAGCTCCCAATGTTGTGTACGCCAATCTGTAATGTAGCGGTTTAGAGGTACTAGTGTACTACAGTTACAGGTATATAGTTAATTCATCCCCACTGTTGTAAGCGCCAATCTGTAACGTACTGCCTTGAGATATCAAAGTTTCCGCCTCTCCGCAGTCGCCACTTATGAATTATAATAACTGAAGTTTAAAAATAAAGTGTTTGGTAATGTTACTCAATCAAAAGCCGAAATCGAGAGTGTGTGATTTGGGGTCAAGCAGGGAAGTTGTTCAGCCTTATGAGGAAGAGAGAGTAAGTACCGATTATTTACACTCAGTTTAGACGATTTCTGATCTTTTCAAATTGTTTGCTGTGATTTAAATCAGCTGATTGTGGGACGAGTTTCCACTCCTAGTTCAACCAGCCTACACTATAGCAAAATATGACCCGATGTATCAATCTCTTCTGGTTTTGTGCTGAAATCTATTACAACTACCCACTACAAAAATTATAACACATTTTTATTATTCGATATCATTTTTCAATAATATTATTTATTTATATTATTGGTTTTTGTTTCCTGCCACCAAAATACAAGTATCACAATTGATCTTTCCTTAAATAAAACATAAGATCAACTTCATCGAGTAAACATGGAATTGTCTAAAGGAAAAAACATATATGGTTTTGTTTACCAAACTTTACACTATTTTTTAAAACATCAATTAATATATAATTCTTAATAATTCCCCAGGGTTAAGGGTAAGTTCTTTTTGTTATGAGATGGTCAGAAATGGATAATTACTAAGCTTTACAAATACCGAAAAAATCTTAAATAAAATTTGTTTATTTTTTATTTAGTATATAGTTCCAGAAATGTCCGTCAGAGAGCAGCGTGCGTTTGTTTACTTAAACACATGTGATTAAATTTGACTAGTTTTGTTTTCTATATCACCATTCGGAATGCGTTTTCTTCGTTAACTATTAGACAAAATGTTTATATTACCTCTCTTCTTATAGCTCTTACTGGAATGAAGCCTTTTCTCTGGTGAGGTCCGTCTTGTGTTATAATTTCATTACCGTCTGGCCCATATTCTATCGTCAACTTGAACCATGGCGAAACTAGGCCGAATCATTAGAAGGTTTTCTTTTACTGTTTATTAGGGAGTATAACCATTTAATTTTGATAAATAAGGTATGATTATATAGTGTTCATATTGCTTTTTAATTTTGTACTAATTTTCACTTCTCCAAAGTTTCAGAAAGGATATTTTATTAGAATTGTAGTAGCATCATCTTGTCAACTCGCCAGGTTTTTTCCAAATTTTATTATTAACAATACTTGTTATTCTCGTCACTCTTAGTAACCCATAATATTTTTATTATACAGGCAGTTTGTAATTATTATAAATTTATATTTTATTTACCGAAAAATAATTCTTTTTAATTCCGGTTTCTTTACCAATTTGGTTTACATAAGAGGTTTCTGTTCATTTTCTTATGACCTTGTATATAAGTATTTAATATTTTTATTATCTTTAAATGAATTTAAATAGTATTTATTAGTCTCTCATAGTATTCCTACACTGCACTACTTCCTGTTGCCATTTCCCTCATATAGTATTATTTTAATTTTTTATTATCCTTTGATATTTAAACTTTTTATGTTTTTTTAAAACTAACCCTGGGTTATCTTATATTATAACACAAATATTTGAAAAAATATAACATTAACTTAGGTATTACAATTGTTTGTCTATACAATATAAATATTACAATAAATAAATAAAATACAGAATCAGTTAGTAGCATTATAGTCTACTATCATAGTTTTATAATTCCCAAACCTACAGCACAATTCTGTAATAAGTTACCTTCACTTTCACTTTTTACCTCAATGGGTACACTATAACTCACTTGTCACTGTATATCACTTGAATTGTTTATAATGTCTAGTGATATAATTTTAATTTTGCTAGTTATAGGTTACCCATTTCTGACCTTTATGTTCTTACATGATTTAATTTATTGGGACCGGGTTATGTAACGTTACAATATGTGTAAGTAATATCATAACACAGGTATTTGTCCTGGGCAACTCCAAACATATCTTGGATCTAATTGTGTTCTCCCCACAAAATGTTGTCATCTCAATTTTGGACTATGAAATTTCACCTCGACAGCCTTTATGTAGGGTTGGTGTACTGCTCTCTCTGCTGCTCATGTTTACTAGACACAAGTATTACCTAACAGTCATTGCACATCAATGTATTAATAACTACCACCTTACAGTAAACTTCTTCCAGATAGTGAGGCTTCCCAGAGTTTGATAACGTTGTCAAGGTACAAAATCTGAACAAGATGGAAGACAATCCACAGCCCTGCCTCACTCCTTGATTTATTTTAATGGGTTTAGTAACTTAATCATCACTGGCAATTACTATGGCATTATGCATATATAAGTATGGCCCTTTATACAAGTATAGACAGCAGCTTACGTTTAGCAACTCTGTCAAATGCTTTGGTGTAGTCAATGAAGACCTATTCTTGATGCCTTTGGATTATTTGCTATAATGAGAATGTGGGGTCTGTACAGCAGCAACCTTTCTGTTAACCATTTTGTTCTTCTCCTAAAAGACTTTTTGCAATGACCTGTACTCATGTTGATAATATTTTAGATCAGTTTTTAAGAGGATTATACCTTAATTGTTGAAATCTTACCCTTTTTGTACAGAGATATTAACTTCACCACTGACTGCTCCTCTGAGATACACCATTGTCTCTGACACATATTGATTTTAGCATGCATGTTTACGTAGCATACGTATTGAGTTCAGCATCCATATAACAATTTTTGCCTTAGTCGTCTTTAGTATGTCTGCTTTCCCTTTGGCTACAAAACTGTTATATGCCTGAGTGGTTGACCAAACATGAATAGGTGCATACATCCTGACGTGTAAACAGTGCAAATGATATTGGATTAAACTGATGACGACCTCCTACAAGGGATATTTTAAGATCTAATGATGAAGCACATCATCAATACAAAGATAAACTAACAAGGCTGATCGTAAAAGGTTAGTTTATCTATAGGCCTACAAATTGACTACATGCAAGTTCTAAGTACAATGCCTCCATATATCAAGAGTTCTACACTTGTATTATCCATGTTATCAACTTTCCTGTTCCTCATTTTTCTAAAGGCCTCTTGCATTTCCTGAGGAATGAAATCGTCCACACCTCAACTCCATTTGTCATTATTGCTCCTGACTCCTTCATCGCCTGTTACTGGATCAAGCCAAAGTTCCTTATAATGTGGCTCCCATTGTTTGCTATATAAAATGCCTATTCTTGCAGTGTCCTTTTCTCCTTTATTCAAGTGCCTTAAGATTCAATATACAGTTTCCGGCCTACGTAGACCCATCATCTTCAATACAGCTAATACAGTATACCTTTCTGTTGAGCCCTTGGTATAACAATTTTTGTTTCAGTCCTCTTCAGTATGCCTGCAACTTCTTCTCAATACGATATGCAATAGATTATTTCTCGTCCCTAGAGCTTCCTGCCTTATGGACGATACTCGTAATATCTATCTATTCTTCTTCTATGCAGTCAAGTGAAACCGTTTGTTGAACATATTGAGATATTTCGTAACTTAGTATTAAAAAATCTTATTCCTTCATATTGTGCTTGATTCTGATTAAGTAAAAAGTTGAAAAATTGACCCATTTTCCTATTTGTTAAAAAAGTGTGACATGCGACACATAAGAACACACACACACACACACACACACCTACACACACACACACACACACACACACACACACACACACACACACACACACACACACACACACACACATTCAAGAATATTACCCAAAAGATCTTGCTGTGGAATCCACTTTTTAAACTTAATGTTTTCTGCTTGTCTAGGAAAGTACGTGTCTGTTTCCCATTTCCATATGATGCGATAATTTGGGAATCTTGCAAATGCGTCCAGGAAAGCATTTCTCTTTTCTTCCGGCAGTGAAGTACCCTGCATATTGCTGCCAAGACTGAAGTAAATTACACCATCTTTTGCGCCTTCAACCCATGCTTTTAAGTCCTGAAATTTATAATATAACACGTTTATATGTATACAGAATATATCTTGCATTTATTTTGTACCTCATTTACATATATTTAATACAATGATAAAATGTAATGAATTCGTCGCCCAGGTAACTAAAGATATTCATAACACATGTGGATGTAAGGAGAAAATTTAGTCATGTCTCTTATCCTAAATAAAACAAGATATGAGAAGAAGGTGGAAGAATAGGTGAAATATACAAGTCATAAATGAAAACTTTTATTACTGATTCAAATTGATCATTATAAAAGTTACAGGATATTGTATTATAGTTGAAATTTAATTTATAATCCTGCTGATTGTTGTCATCTGGTATAAGATACTCAAAAATTGAAAAAAAAAAGATGAAATCACACTGATTTACTTGCTTGTCTCATAAGAAAGTCACTGCTTTCCTCATCACATAAGTTTATTCATATAAATAAATTCATGAAACAGCTGTCATGCTATACAAACTGATGTTCATCACAATGCTAAATTCAGTTTGTGTCTGTCAACAATATTTAAGAAAGCTGACCTTTGTCTGTTTTGCCACTCACTGTGAATAGAGAGTTTAATGTATTTAAATAAAATATTTCTGTCACTTTCACTAATTGTTATTTACATTCAGTTAGTATTCATATATTACACAAAATTAAAAATAAAAGAAACATAACCAACATGCTCACAACCATATTTTAAGAAAACATAAACCTGAGTCTTTAGTTTCTTTGCAATACAAACTGAATTTATAAGAACAGAAAAATAAAAAGTTATAGCATTTGTTCTTTGAATTTAACTGACTTAGATTCGCGGCTTGGTCATAAAGATGTTCCCAAGCGTAGACGCTTGTAGTCAATCAAACCAGGGGGGGCCATTCCGGCTTCCCGCGCTAACCTAGCGATCAGCTGTTTTTGCTGCGTGACGTCGACTGGTGGAAGAAATACGCGCGAGTCTTGATTTACCATGCAATCTTACCTGAGACAATGTCCTACTTAGCATCTCTCTGCTGTTTACACGAAATATTAACAATAATTGTAATGAGCTATTCATATAGAAAAAGGATTAAACAACAAGATTAAATGGTTTGCGGCAAAAAATAATGGTAAAAACTATTTCTACATTTAATAGAAAAGTAAGCAAGTCTGTCCACATATAATATTGACAAAATGGCACAAGATGTAAAATTAAGTCGGAAAGGAGGCGATATTATATATATATATATATATATAATTTTTTATTATTCGTTAATTTTATATTAATAGAATTATTTCGATTGTTATTAATTTACTTAGAAACCTCTGATGATACTGATATTTTTCAGTGAAACGTGCGTCAGGTGTTAAAAAGAATATACGAAATTATACTACTTGCAGAAGAAACAAATTGAAAACATCACAAATTTTATATATATATATATTGCAACGAATCACAGGATCATGATAGGCGGGGCAAGTTCATATATTACACAGACAATGGACATTCATATTATATTGGTAGATGGTTAAGTTTGGTTGTTATCAATTGTATTTAGTAAGGTTAAGGGTTTAGTTTAGAAAAACTGTGCATTATTATTTATGGTTATTCATGTACTGTGTTAGTGGAAATGTGCGCGCGTGCGCGAGTGGGAAACGTTTCCCGGGCGGTGCGTGAAGTATTATCGTTGTTTTGACATTAGCTGAACTGAGACATGTGTATCGCTACAATCCCTATACCTGTCGGACTATTGTTTACGTTCCTGTATATTATTAGTATGTAGGCAGTCATGCATGAGATACGAGTAGTCTGATTACCGCTATGCATGCTGTTACAAAGTAAATGCACTCTACTGCATGAAAAGTGCATGGTCATTTATACTAACCATGTGACTTCCATCCACCAATAGAATGCTGACTGGTGGTTGGAAATTTTCTTAAGCCTGTCGTTACACAGGCAGTTCTTCTACGCCATCTACCGCGAACGGGACGTGCACTCCTTGTACAAGAATTCTACCGCTTGCAAGGTGTTGTAAAAACTATTCGTCGTTAGTGAAACGGGAAGACTCAGAACTGTGTGTGTAGTACATTTGCACACATCAGTGTTTTAACGCATTGTGCGAAAATTTACAAGCAGTTCTTCACTGCTGCTACCGCGAACGGTACATACAATCCTTGTACAAGACTCTACCGCTAGCAAGGATCTGTTAAGACTTTTCGGGGATAGTAACGCGTGTGACATCATCGTGGGAGTCTTCTTATGTAACGTATCACGTCTTGCGTATGAACATTATTTAACATTTTAAAAGAAAGACTCTATATCAAACATTACATTCTGTACATTTCAAATATACCATATAAACTATACCTTGTGTTTGTACAATAAATAATCTTAAACCCTCCAATATAGACTTGTAATTTGAAATACACATACTATCATATCCTATGCGCCAATAGTTTAGTAATTTGTGTTGTCGCATAGAGATATTTTGATTGAGGATGTTTATTTGATTTTAGTTCGAGGGTATTATTATTATTTCAGGATTAGGAAGTTGTTTTGGGTATATTAAAAAAAAAAAAAAAATTTTTATTTTTTGTTAGTTAACTAAAAAAAAAAAATTTTTTTTTTATGCGGGAAGGAGTTAATCCTGCAACGAATCACAGGATCATGATAGGCGGGGCAAGTTGATATATTACACAGACAATGGACATTCATATTATATTGTAAATGGTTAAGTTTGGTTGTTATCAATTGTATTTAGTAAGGTTAAGGGTTTAGTTTAGAAAAACTGTGCATTATTATTTATGGTTATTCATGTACTGTGTTAGTGGAAATGTGCGCGCGTGCGCGAGTGGGAAACGTTTCCCGGGCGGTGCGTGAAGTATTATCGTTGTTTTGACATTAGCTGAACTGAGACATGTGTATCGCTACAATCCCTATACCTGTCGGACTATTGTTTACGTTCCTGTATATTATTAGTATGTAGGCAGTCATGCATGAGATACGAGTAGTCTGATTACCGCTATGCATGCTGTTACAAAGTAAATGCACTCTACTGCATGAAAAGTGCATGGTCATTTATACTAACCATGTGACTTCCATCCACCAATAGAATGCTGACTGGTGGTTGGAAATTTTCTTAAGCCTGTCGTTACACAGGCAGTTCTTCTACGCCATCTACCGCGAACGGGACGTGCACTCCTTGTACAAGAATTCTACCGCTTGCAAGGTGTTGTAAAAACTATTCGTCGTTAGTGAAACGGGAAGACTCAGAACTGTGTGTGTAGTACATTTGCACACATCAGTGTTTTAACGCATTGTGCGAAAATTTACAAGCAGTTCTTCACTGCTGCTACCGCGAATGGTACATACAATCCTTGTACAAGACTCTACCGCTAGCAAGGATCTGTTAAGACTTTTCGGGGATAGTAACGCGTGTGACGCATAACAATTGATTTTATATCTTTACACACGATATTAATATTGTAGTATTACGTGTGTAAGAAGTGAGTGTAACTGTATCACTGTGCGAGAGTTTCCGCAGTGACAGTATCATTAATTGTTACGCAATTGTTCCATCAAGACGTTTCCGTGCTAGTGCAAGATTTCCTCATAGGGTGGTCTGCTGATCGCGGTAGACCTTGGTATTCGCGAGAACACTTGAAGAAGCCGGAGAGGTATAAGCTCAATATACCGTTATTAGATTAAACTCACTGTCACCTGAGGTATTACTTGGTCTTAAACTCTATATAAGTTTGGCGAGTAATAAAATCCGTAGTACCGTTGTGTGCGAAGTGTCGGATTCATCGTGGGAATTGCAGGACATCAGCCCAGCTGTTACAGGACATCAGCCCAGCTGTTATAGGACATCAGCCCAGCTGTTATAGGACACCAGCCCAGCTGTTATAGGACACCAGCCCAGCTGTTATAGGACGCCAGCCCAGCTGTAAACGTTTCTGGTGAAACGTCTGTCATTTGTAAGCCACACCTGACGAACCAACTATACCGCAAAGACCGGCTCTTCTCTTCAACAACATCATCGTGGGAGTCTTCTTATGTAACGTATCACGTCTTGCGTATGAACATTATTTAACATTTTAAAAGAAAGACTCTATATCAAACATTACATTCTGTACATTTCAAATATACCATATAAACTATAACTTGTGTTTGTACAATAAATAATCTTAAACCCTCCAATATAGACTTGTACTTTGAAATACACATACTATCATATCCTATGCGCCAATAGTTTAGTAATTTGTGTTGTCGCATAGAGATATTTTGATTGAGGATGTTTATTTGATTTTAGTTCGAGGGTATTATTATTATTTCAGGATTAGGAAGTTGTTTTGGGTATATTAAAAAAAAAAAAAATTTTTTTATTTTTTGTTAGTTAACTAAAAAAAAAAAATTTTTTTTTTTGCGGGAAGGAGTTAATCCTGCAACGAATCACAGGATCATGATAGGCGGGGCAAGTTCATATATTACACAGACAATGGACATTCATATTATATTGTAAATGGTTAAGTTTGGTTGTTATCAATTGTATTTAGTAAGGTTAAGGGTTTAGTTTAGAAAAACTGTGCATTATTATTTATGGTTATTCATGTACTGTGTTAGTGGAAATGTGCGCGCGTGCGCGAGTGGGAAACGTTTCCCGGGCGGTGCGTGAAGTATTATCGTTGTTTTGACATTAGCTGAACTGAGACATGTGTATCGCTACAATCCCTATACCTGTCGGACTATTGTTTACGTTCCTGTATATTATTAGTATGTAGGCAGTCATGCATGAGATACGAGTAGTCTGATTACCGCTATGCATGCTGTTACAAAGTAAATGCACTCTACTGCATGAAAAGTGCATGGTCATTTATACTAACCATGTGACTTCCATCCACCAATAGAATGCTGACTGGTGGTTGGAAATTTTCTTAAGCCTGTCGTTACACAGGCAGTTCTTCTACGCCATCTACCGCGAACGGGACGTGCACTCCTTGTACAAGAATTCTACCGCTTGCAAGGTGTTGTAAAAACTATTCGTCGTTAGTGAAACGGGAAGACTCAGAACTGTGTGTGTAGTACATATGCACACATCAGTGTTTTAACGCATTGTGCGAAAATTTACAAGCAGTTCTTCACTGCTGCTACCGCGAACGGTACATACAATCCTTGTACAAGACTCTACCGCTTGCAAGGATCTGTTAAGACTTTTCGGGGATAGTAACGCGTGTGACGCATAACAATTGATTTTATATCTTTACACAAGATATTAATATTGTAGTATTACGTGTGTAAGAAGTGAGTGTAACTGTATCACTGTGCGAGAGTTTCCGCAGTGACAGTATCATTAATTGTTACGCAATTGTTCCATCAAGACGTTTCCGTGCTAGTGCAAGATTTCCTCATAGGGTGGTCTGCTGATCGTGGTAGACCTTGGTATTCGCGAGAACACTTGAAGAAGCCGGAGAGGTATAAGCTCAATATACCGTTATTAGATTAAACTCACTGTCACCTGAGGTATTACTTGGTCTTAAACTCTATATAAGTTTGGCGAGTAATAAAATCCGTAGTACCGTTGTGTGCGAAGTGTCGGATTCATCGTGGGAATTGCAGGACATCAGCCCAGCTGTTACAGGACATCAGCCCAGCTGTTATAGGACATCAGCCCAGCTGTTATAGGAAACCAGCCCAGCTGTTATAGGACCAGCCCAGCTGTTATAGGACGCCAGCCCAGCTGTAAACGTTTCTGGTGAAACGTCTGTCATTTGTAAGCCACACCTGACGAACCAACTATACCGCAAAGACCGGCTCTTCTCTTCAACAACATCATCGTGGGAGTCTTCTTATGTAACGTATCACGTCTTGCGTATGAACATTATTTAACATTTTAAAAGAAAGACTCTATATCAAACATTACATTCTGTACATTTCAAATATACCATATAAACTATAACTTGTGTTTGTACAATAAATAATCTTAAACCCTCCAATATAGACTTGTAATTTGAAATACACATACTATCATATCCTATGCGCCAATAGTTTAGTAATTTGTGTTGTCGCATAGAGATATTTTGATTGAGGATGTTTATTTGATTTTAGTTCGAGGGTATTATTATTATTTCAGGATTAGGAAGTTGTTTTGGGTATATTAAAAAAAAAAAAAAATTTTTATTTTTTGTTAGTTAACTAAAAAAAAAAATTTTTTTTTTATGCGGGAAGGAGTTAATCCTGCAACGAATCACAGGATCATGATAGGCGGGGCAAGTTCATATATTACACAGACAATGGACATTCATATTATATTGGTAGATGGTTAAGTTTGGTTGTTATCAATTGTATTTAGTAAGGTTAAGGGTTTAGTTTAGAAAAACTGTGCATTATTATTTATGGTTATTCATGTACTGTGTTAGTGGAAATGTGCGCGCGTGCGCGAGTGGGAAACGTTTCCCGGGCGGTGCGTGAAGTATTATCGTTGTTTTGACATTAGCTGAACTGAGACATGTGTATCGCTACAATCCCTATACCTGTCGGACTATTGTTTACGTTCCTGTATATTATTAGTATGTAGGCAGTCATGCATGAGATACGAGTAGTCTGATTACCGCTATGCATTCTGTTACAAAGTAAATGCACTCTACTGCATGAAAAGTGCATGGTCACTTTACTAACCATGTGACTTCCATCCACCAATAGAATGCTGACTGGTGGTTGGAAATTTTCTTAAGCCTGTCGTTACACAGGCAGTTCTTCTACGCCATCTACCGCGAACGGGACGTGCACTCCTTGTACAAGAATTCTACCGCTTGCAAGGTGTTGTAAAAACTATTCGTCGTTAGTGAAACGGGAAGACTCAGAACTGTGTGTGTAGTACATTTGCACACATCAGTGTTTTAACGCATTGTGCGAAAATTTACAAGCAGTTCTTCACTGCTGCTACCGCGAACGGTACATACAATCCTTGTACAAGACTCTACCGCTAGCAAGGATCTGTTAAGACTTTTCGGGGATAGTAACGCGTGTGACGCATAACAATTGATTTTATATCTTTACACACGATATTAATATTGTAGTATTACGTGTGTAAGAAGTGAGTGTAACTGTATCACTGTGCGAGAGTTTCCGCAGTGACAGTATCATTAATTGTTACGCAATTGTTCCATCAAGACGTTTCCGTGCTAGTGCAAGATTTCCTCATAGGGTGGTCTGCTGATCGTGGTAGACCTTGGTATTCGCGAGAACACTTGAAGAAGCCGGAGAGGTATAAGCTCAATATACCGTTATTAGATTAAACTCACTGTCACCTGAGGTATTACTTGGTCTTAAACTCTATATAAGTTTGGCGAGTAATAAAATCCGTAGTACCGTTGTGTGCGAAGTGTCGGATTCATCGTGGGAATTGCAGGACATCAGCCCAGCTGTTACAGGACATCAGCCCAGCTGTTATAGGACATCAGCCCAGCTGTTATAGGAAACCAGCCCAGCTGTTATAGGACCAGCCCAGCTGTTATAGGACGCCAGCCCAGCTGTAAACGTTTCTGGTGAAACGTCTGTCATTTGTAAGCCACACCTGACGAACCAACTATACCGCAAAGACCGGCTCTTCTCTTCAACAACATCATCGTGGGAGTCTTCTTATGTAACGTATCACGTCTTGCGTATGAACATTATTTAACATTTTAAAAGAAAGACTCTATATCAAACATTACATTCTGTACATTTCAAATATACCATATAAACTATAACTTGTGTTTGTACAATAAATAATCTTAAACCCTCCAATATAGACTTGTAATTTGAAATACACATACTATCATATCCTATGCGCCAATAGTTTAGTAATTTGTGTTGTCGCATAGAGATATTTTGATTGAGGATGTTTATTTGATTTTAGTTCGAGGGTATTATTATTATTTCAGGATTAGGAAGTTGTTTTGGGTATATTAAAAAAAAAAAAAAAAAATTTATTTTTTGTTAGTTAACTAAAAAAAAAAATTTTTTTTTTATGCGGGAAGGAGTTAATCCTGCAACGAATCACAGGATCATGATAGGCGGGGCAAGTTCATATATTACACAGACAATGGACATTCATATTATATTGGTAGATGGTTAAGTTTGGTTGTTATCAATTGTATTTAGTAAGGTTAAGGGTTTAGTTTAGAAAAACTGTGCATTATTATTTATGGTTATTCATGTACTGTGTTAGTGGAAATGTGCGCGCGTGCGCGAGTGGGAAACGTTTCCCGGGCGGTGCGTGAAGTATTATCGTTGTTTTGACATTAGCTGAACTGAGACATGTGTATCGCTACAATCCCTATACCTGTCGGACTATTGTTTACGTTCCTGTATATTATTAGTATGTAGGCAGTCATGCATGAGATACGAGTAGTCTGATTACCGCTATGCATGCTGTTACAAAGTAAATGCACTCTACTGCATGAAAAGTGCATGGTCACTTTACTAACCATGTGACTTCCATCCACCAATAGAATGCTGACTGGTGGTTGGAAATTTTCTTAAGCCTGTCGTTACACAGGCAGTTCTTCTACGCCATCTACCGCGAACGGGACGTGCACTCCTTGTACAAGAATTCTACCGCTTGCAAGGTGTTGTAAAAACTATTCGTCGTTAGTGAAACGGGAAGACTCAGAACTGTGTGTGTAGTACATTTGCACACATCAGTGTTTTAACGCATTGTGCGAAAATTTACAAGCAGTTCTTCACTGCTGCTACCGCGAACGGTACATACAATCCTTGTACAAGACTCTACCGCTAGCAAGGATCTGTTAAGACTTTTCGGGGATAGTAACGCGTGTGACGCATAACAATTGATTTTATATCTTTACACACGATATTAATATTGTAGTATTACGTGTGTAAGAAGTGAGTGTAACTGTATCACTGTGCGAGAGTTTCCGCAGTGACAGTATCATTAATTGTTACGCAATTGTTCCATCAAGACGTTTCCGTGCTAGTGCAAGATTTCCTCATAGGGTGGTCTGCTGATCGTGGTAGACCTTGGTATTCGCGAGAACACTTGAAGAAGCCGGAGAGGTATAAGCTCAATATACCGTTATTAGATTAAACTCACTGTCACCTGAGGTATTACTTGGTCTTAAACTCTATATAAGTTTGGCGAGTAATAAAATCCGTAGTACCGTTGTGTGCGAAGTGTCGGATTCATCGTGGGAATTGCAGGACATCAGCCCAGCTGTTACAGGACATCAGCCCAGCTGTTATAGGACATCAGCCCAGCTGTTATAGGACATCAGCCCAGCTGTTATAGGACACCAGCCCAGCTGTTATAGGACACCAGCCCAGCTGTTATAGGACCAGCCCAGCTGTTACAGGACGCCAGCCCAGCTGTAAACGTTTCTGGTGAAACGTCTGTCATTTGTAAGCCACACCTGACGAACCAACTATACCGCAAAGACCGGCTCTTCTCTTCAACAACATCATCGTGGGAGTCTTCTTATGTAACGTATCACGTCTTGCGTATGAACATTATTTAACATTTTAAAAGAAAGACTCTATATCAAACATTACATTCTGTACATTTCAAATATACCATATAAACTATAACTTGTGTTTGTACAATAAATAATCTTAAACCCTCCAATATAGACTTGTAATTTGAAATACACATACTATCATATCCTATGCGCCAATAGTTTAGTAATTTGTGTTGTCGCATAGAGATATTTTGATTGAGGATGTTTATTTGATTTTAGTTCGAGGGTATTATTATTATTTCAGGATTAGGAAGTTGTTTTGGGTATATTAAAAAAAAAAAAATTTTTTATTTTTTGTTAGTTAACTAAAAAAAAAAATTTTTTTTTTATGCGGGAAGGAGTTAATCCTGCAACGAATCACAGGATCATGATAGGCGGGGCAAGTTCATATATTACACAGACAATGGACATTCATATTATATTGGTAGATGGTTAAGTTTGGTTGTTATCAATTGTATTTAGTAAGGTTAAGGGTTTAGTTTAGAAAAACTGTGCATTATTATTTATGGTTATTCATGTACTGTGTTAGTGGAAATGTGCGCGCGTGCGCGAGTGGGAAACGTTTCCCGGGCGGTGCGTGAAGTATTATCGTTGTTTTGACATTAGCTGAACTGAGACATGTGTATCGCTACAATCCCTATACCTGTCGGACTATTGTTTACGTTCCTGTATATTATTAGTATGTAGGCAGTCATGCATGAGATACGAGTAGTCTGATTACCGCTATGCATGCTGTTACAAAGTAAATGCACTCTACTGCATGAAAAGTGCATGGTCACTTTACTAACCATGTGACTTCCATCCACCAATAGAATGCTGACTGGTGGTTGGAAATTTTCTTAAGCCTGTCGTTATCAACGAAATGAAAGTGGTTATTTAGTTGATACATACCTTTATAGGTGACTTAAATTTTTGAAGACGAAGCTACCCAGAGCCGACTCTTTGTTGCTGCATACTTTTCAAGTGACTTGAGTTTGAGCTGTTTGTTCAGATGGCGGATTCTGATGAATTAGAGGTCTGTTTGCCAAGTGGAAGCAACCCATTTATTATGATTTTGATGTGACCATGACAGATGTATTGCTTAAAAGCATTATCAGTGCCGTTGAGAGCAGTAATATTCATGTAGCAGCTGTGACGTGTGATATGGGGGGAAAGAATTCAAAAGTCTGGAAGGAATTAGATGTAAACACAGAAAAAAATTTCTTCATTAACCCGACTACAAACGATAAGGTGTGGGTTTTCTGTGACGTACCTCATCTTTTGAAGCTGCTTAGAAATCATTTTCTAGACCATGGGTTGTTACTTTGCGACGGCACTGAGCTTAAAAAAGATACAATCGAAAATCTATTACAGCAACAGAAAGGAGAATTGACGATTTTACCCAATATTAGTCAGATACACCTTAACGTAACTGGTCGATCTCGTCAAAATGTAAGATTTGCTGCACAGTTGTTTTCTAATCGTACAGCAAAGGCGCTGAAGTATGTTGCAAATAAAGAGCGGGAAAGCAGCTTCATCGAACTGGTAAACGATGCATTTGATGTTTTAAACATAAGACTTCCAAAAGACCAGAAAACGCCCCTCAGAAGTGGGTACGGCATGAATTTAAGGAGCCAAGAAAATACTTTAAAAAGGTTTTTGGAAGTAATAACTAACATGCGAGTAGCAAGTAAAAAAAGTTTACTACCTTTTCAGAAAGGTTTCGTTATATCTTTAAATCCATTGTTTGGCCTTTATGAACAAATGACAATGATTCATGGGGTGACGTACATTTTGACCGCTAGATTCAATCAAGATTGCCTTGAAAACTTTTTTTCACGAATTCGGGGATTAGGCGTCTTTTATAATAATCCCACTCCCTTTGAAGTGCGCAACAGAATTCGGCTCTTACTTTTAATGGGTAGCACGGACGATATACCGTTATCTGGAAGTGCGTCTGTGGCTGAGGATGGTAGCATTCATTCCACCGAACTTATGGAATCAAATGACTCTGACGAGGATGTCATCCAGTTTGTTACCAATGAACTATGCATAGACATAGTTGAACATACGTTAATACCAAGTTCTCCGAATAATGACACCGACGAAGCAGAATTGTTAAAAACAGAGGACTTGGCCCCGTCTGCAAGTGACAACGATGTTCCTCAAGATGCCTTAAAATCTTTTTGATTTCGTTGTCCATGACGTGTCCGTTACTTAACTGAATATCACTATAATATTGACGACTCGGAACACTAAGTTTTTTATAAGTAAAAACGTAAAGTTTTACCTTACAGCCTAAACCGGCTTTCACCTATAGAAGGCTTCATCAGAGCCTGTCGTAAGTAGCGCTGTTCGTCTTGTTGTTGGCGACGAGATAGTTTTTCGAAAGATCGAAGCTGTGTGTGTGTGGTGAGATGTGTTCGACATCTCACGAACAGACACAATTCAAATCGCACGCATTATTCGAACACATCTCACCACACACACACACAGCTTCGATCTTTCGAAAAACTATCTCGTTGCCAACAACAAGACGAACAGCGCTACTTACGACAGCCTCTGATGAAGCCTTCTATAGGTGAAAGCCGGTTTAGGCTGTAAGGTAATACTTTACGTTTTTACTTATAAAAAACTTAGTGTTCCGAGTCGTCAATATTATAGTGATATTCATGCCTTATAATATCTGGCCGGGTACATCGCATTCAAGTGCCGCTTCATTGATGAAAGTCTAGGTGTGAGAGGCGAAACATTGTGTCTTTCCGGGGAACATAGTCATGACTGGATATTGATTATATCAAAGGGGGGGGCTTACCCATCCGTCAGACGAGTGGTTACAAAAACTGATTCAGTTTGAGATAGTTTTTACTTCTTTCCACGGACGTACAGTATCAAAACAAGTGAAAGTTATCTCTTATTTGGCCACCTTACTCAAATCTAAATTTCCAGAGGTGGACGAGAAAGTCATTTGTCTGTACGTCAGGACAAGAACATTCATCAGAATCCGCCATCTGAACAAACAGCTCAAACTCAAGTCACTTGAAAAGTATGCAGCAACAAAGAGTCGGCTCTGGGTAGCTTCGTCTTCAAAAATTTAAGTCACCTATGAAGGTACATATCAACTAAATAACCATTTTCATTTTGTTGATAAAAGTATTTATGTTTACAACTAAACGTACTAGCTTCAGTTTTTAACTGAAACTAGTAACAATGAAATAACAATGAAAATGTAGATAAAGAAAATGATTATGATATTGATTATAATTATAATAATTGGAAGCTTGTTTCAAATATATTATACTACATAGAAATGTTTATACACGCACTCATGCGCGCACGCGTGTGCAGTACGCGCACCCACCCACGCAGGCATATTATATATATATTATATATATAAAATTTGTGATGTTTTCAATTTGGATTGATTCGTTGTGTCTCTTTGTGTATGCCCTACTGTTGTAAGCGTCAATTTGTAATATTCAAATCTACTGAGAGAATGTGTTCTTAACTCTAATATATTATAATACTTGGATTTCGTTGTCCATGACGTGTCCGTTACTTAACTAAATATCACTATTACTTTAACGACTCGGAACACTAATTTATAATATAATATAACTAAATATTATAATAAGTAAATCAGCCCTGAACGAGTAGTGTACTATATTAGTTTAGTATATTAGGTGGTCAGATCGTTCCTATTAAGGCCTAGGCTGTACAACAACGTTAAGAGAGGGGAGTATAAGCCGTGAATTGTTTTTCTCTTCTCTCGCAGTTCGACTGCTGGACGAGTGCTTGTTTGTGCTGTGGTTTATCGTCAGCCAATTATTTGAGGTTAAGTTTTTCCAATCGCAGTATATCTCTCGTTTCTCTCTCTGTAAACTACAGATTATCTAAAACAACTAAATAGTCAGCAAATAATAAGTCATCATTTTCATGAAGGATTCTTTATTTTTATTTTAAACAGATGTTCTCTCTTTGCTTGGGTTCAACAGATCGACCACACTTAAATGAATTGACAAGGTTACAGAATTCGATTTTCAGATATTAAATTTTAACTATATTATTATTTTTTCTTAATCTCAGGGTTCGAAAGGTTCTTGTGACTATTAGGAAGGTCAGAAAATGCCAAATAAAAATATAAGGTATTACAAATTTAAATATAAAATCTTATTAACTAATATCTTTAAACGTAAGTTGGTTTTACCGTCTGGCGACGAAGTTCACTCGTAATGGCAGCGTACCGATAATTCCGTGATGGCCATTTAACTAGTCTACAGATGTCTGTGTCATTGCCAGTCTCCAGTTCCGAAAATAAAAGTTTGGTGTATTTGTCCCTGGATGGAGTAGAATTTCCAATTCTTAATCTTCGCTAATGTTGAAGTTTCTCTTGGTTATGGATTACCATGGATTTTGTGTAGCAATAGTTTTTCTTCACTTGATCGTAAGAAAGTGAGGTTTAGCATTCGATTTTAATTTTCTTTTTTACTTTAATTTATTACATTAATTTCTTTACGTCATTAATCCTCTTCATTTTAATTATTATTTAGTACTTCCATTTTTGTATCAAAAGTTATTTGGATTAACTTGGAAATTTGTTCTTTTAGATTTTTTCTTTTTTATTTCTACTCATAAAGCTGAACTATCCTCTTTCACCGATAACAATCGAGTAAACAAAATTTCTTGCTTTTATGTGGTCCTTGACAACCAATCTTTGTCCTGTTATTGGTTAATATTTGTAATCCTTGAGCCATCTAATACCGGCCATAATTAAAAACTGTTCTTGCACTTACTTAATACAATATTCCTTTACCAAAGTCATGTTATATCATATTGAATTTTCACAGATTCTTTGTTATAAAATTACATACATTTTGCTACCTTTCTCCTCTTAATCTTATCATTCTAACAAGTACTATCTTCTCATTACAAAATACTAATTTTGGGACCTATTCTTCTATTACATATATTATGTTTTTATTGTAATTCATGGCACTTATCTGCTATTAAAAACTACTATTACTTCCTTCTAATTTATTATATAAAATTTAGTGTCTTTACCTTTGATAGTTGCCTAACTTTTCTGACGTGGCTTCCTGTACAATGTGTCACTGGCTTAGGGCCAATAATTCAATTTTTTACTCTATTCTGATTTTTAATTTATCATCACATAGTTTTTTAGTATAGAACCCTTCATATGTCCACAACATAGTTACAATAAAACCCTTTGGCATTTTATCACCAATTATTGCCTTCCTGGCCAAGTTTACAATTATAATCTAACAACACAACCATTATCTATTCAATGTAGTTATAAAATATTTACTCTATTTACTTTAACATAAATTCCATGGTGACATGTTCATTTTTATAAATTAACTTAACATCAATTATTTAATACGCTCTTAATGTAGTTATTTTCGAGCATTGAATAAACTGTTTATATTATTTTTTCAGATTATTTAAAACTGCACTTATCACTCACTCTTTGCACTGACCCCTTCACTGACCACTTCATAGTTTGTATTTCTATACATTTATCTTTGGCTCTACTACCTTGTATTTTTATTTAATATCATTTATTATTTTTCTTTTTACTCAATAAGGGTTTACACTCACCTGATCTTCGTTACCATGAATAACTTTAGTGTTTTTTTATTTTAATTTTTATGTAACGTAGGGGACCTTGGTTTTGATACGTTACAATATGCAGGTGCTATGTTTCACCAGCACACTGCATCATTTATAGTAAATCAAAAACATGATTTATTTTGTTTGCTTAGAACTTTATTTGTATGTAATAAGCCTCAAAATGTCTCAGTAACTCATGTATTTGCAACTTTGTTTTTGATCACTGTTGCACACCACTATATAAAAATTATTCCGATTAGCGCTTTCAAGCTTCACAGCTCATCGTCAGATCGGGAATAGGAACTTTGTTTTTATTAATATTAATGGCACTAAAAATCTTCACACACCCACAACTATGTAGTAAAGTAAATATTGTAATAATTTAGACTCTTATATGTTATAATAAATAATCAACTCCTTATTCGTTCTTGTCTTACTTTCAATTATTTGTTATTTACTCTTTTCGAAACTCATTTCTGTTGTAGAGCATGAAAAATCTCAATCTCAGGGTTCATTGATTAGTCATGTCAAAGTATAATACAAATCGTAAACATATCATAAAACATAATATTTATAAATAATGTTTGGTAATTAGGTGTTGTTGATGTATGTTGTGTATCAGTGGGTTCTTTGGATCATACAAAAGAACAAATGAACAATTGAAAAAGAAACTCCTCTTAATACTAATAATTATTTGTGTACAATTAGTATTCACTATTATAAAGTTTTTGTTGTTTTTATGATAGTATATCGCTGTAACTCGATCTTTAAGTGTAAAAATGTTTTCAAATATCGTGGTTGATCATTGGAGTAATCTCACCAATCTTGGAGTTTTCTTTACAAGCTTATTTCTTGATCCTTCGCTCCTGGACTTCAAGTTTTTTGTGCCATCGATTAAAACATCCTTCTTTTAGTTATTTCCATAGTTTTTCTGTATTATTTCGTCTCATATCTGCCTTTAATTTGTATAAAATCCATGAGTAAAACTGACTTGTTCTGTCTGGTTTCAATATTTTTAAACATTTTTCTTGCCTCCAGAAACGATTAAGACTATAAAAATAGGTTATTTACCTTCTGTCGACATTTCTTAAAATCCTTTTAGGATTACTCGAGTTTCGACACCATTTGGTGTCATCATCAGATCAGAATATGAATTAAGTTAAAACATTTCGATGTATATGCATCTCGTCAGATATTTAAAGATTAAAACAACACATAAAATTATATATAACAATAAATAAACTATATCACAATAAAATAAAATTAATAAAAGAATATAAAAAACAACGCGGCCGCAACGAACCTGCACAGGAACGCACTCCACGGTAAAATTAATCAATGCCGGTTTGACCTCGGTTCAATTTTTCGATCTGATATCGCCAATCTCTCGTTCCATAAGATCGATTCTATTAAATAAAACATTATTGTTATATATTGCTTTTTCATTAAGGACACGATTGTGATCCTTCTTTATGGCTTTGTATATCTCGAATCTTTCAAGGGTGTCCAGCTTTAGTGACTTTTTACAATTATGTAGGATATCTAAATTATCATTGATACTTTTTATATTATGGTTATATGAGCTCAAATGTTCTGCAAATGTAGATCTTGTTATATTTGATTTGGAGCTTGGGATATGTTCTTTATAGCGTAATTTGAAAGAACGACCTGTTTGTCCTATATAGAACTGTGTGCAATCAGAACAATTAAGAGAACAATGTAATAAATCACCAGTTTTACCCACGTATTTTTAATCTTACTGGAATACAGTTCAACAACGAAGAAACCAAATTAATGAATAAAGGCTTAAAATACAATCTTAAAAACAATAGTTCCAAACAATCACTCTGTAACGAAATATTGAACGCTGAAACCGCAATAAACTCCATACCCGATGAAGAAACGAAAACAGTAATAAGACATGCAATCGACAATAAAATAAAAAACGTTTTTAAAAGCCGAAAACATAAAGAATACAAAAACTATTTACCATAGCGAAACAAGGGTGTTTAACGAGATAAAGACGAAATTAATAGACCATAACGCAATCGTCACCAAAGCGGACAAAGGTCAAACTCTAGTAATTTTAACTTATGATGATTATAAAAATAAGATACTGGATTTCATTAAAAACAATAACATTATTGAAATTCATAGCGATCCCACTCTTACATTTAACAATAAAGTGAAATCAATATTGAATAAATCAAAATATGTCATTACGCATGATGAGAAAAAACACCTAAAAATGATAGACCCCAAGGCCCCTAAACTTAAGGGCCTTCCAAAAATACATAAAAATAATATGCCTATCCGTCCTTTAGTTAATTTTATGTCTGCACCTTCATATAAAATTGCCAAAAAACTTGAAAAAATTTTTAGACAACACATAACGTTTAACAAAAATTATAGTTTAAAAAACAGCTTAGAATTGGTCGAACTTACAAAAGCTATTACAATCAAACCGAGACACACTCTCGCCTCATTCGACATAGTAAATCTATACACGAACATACCTATTACCGAAACGTTAGAAATAGCTAAAAATTTATTACTATCTAAATCCACATTAAATTATGAAGCAGTTGATGAGTTAATCAATTTGACAAAAGTAATATTAGAACAAAATTACTTTACTTTCGAAAACAAATATTATTTACAACAGGATGGTTTAGCTATGGGATCCCCATTGTCAGGCATCCTAGCTGAAATTTACCTAAATCATATTGAAACAAACGAAATCTTATCGACTAAAAACAAACATTATACAAAAATCTTATTTTATCGACGATATGTGGATGACACAATAATGATTTACAATGGCAATTGCAGACAATTAGAAATGCTTAAAAAATATATGAATACCATTACAAATAATTTACAATTCACATTAGAAACTGAAATGAATAATAAAATTAATTTTTTAGATTTAGCTTTAACTAAAATAAATAATAAAATTAGCTTTAATATTTACAGAAAACCAACAACCACAGATCATGCTATTCATGCCTCATCGTATCACCCTATGTCACATAAAATGGCTTTTTTTAACTGCATGATTCATAGATTGCTGGCATTGCCCTTATCTACAGATGATTATAACAGTGAACTAAACATTATCAAGCACATAGCATTGGCCAATGGATACAAAAGTCATATAGTAGATAGATTAATTAATAAAAAACAAAACAAACCAATAAATATTGATGTATCCAAAGAAAACAAATACATTGCTATAGAATATGGCGAAAATCTATACCATACTTTAAAAAACCTATTAAAAAAGCATAATATTACATTGGCCTCAAAGGCAAGTAATAAACTTGAGAAAAAACTCACTTTTACTAACAAAAATATACCCTCCGATATATTTGATGGTACTGGTGTATATAGACTTAATTGTTCTGATTGCACACAGTTCTATATAGGACAAACAGGTCGTTCTTTCAAATTACGCTATAAAGAACATATCCCAAGCTCCAAATCAAATATAACAAGATCTACATTTGCAGAACATTTGAGCTCATATAACCATAATATAAAAAGTATCAATGATAATTTAGATATCCTACATAATTGTAAAAAGTCACTAAAGCTGGACACCCTTGAAAGATTCGAGATATACAAAGCCATAAAGAAGGATCACAATCGTGTCCTTAATGAAAAAGCAATATATAACAATAATGTTTTATTTAATAGAATCGATCTTATGGAACGAGAGATTGGCGATATCAGATCGAAAAATTGAACCGAGGTCAAACCGGCATTGATTAATTTTACCGTGGAGTGCGTTCCTGTGCAGGTTCGTTGCGGCCGCGTTGTTTTTTATATTCTTTTATTAATGTTATTTTATTGTGATATAGTTTATTTATTGTTATATATAATTTTATGTGTTGTTTTAATCTTTAAATATCTGACGAGATGCATATACATCGAAATGTTTTAACTTAATTCATATTCTGATCTGATGATGACACCAAATGGTGTCGAAACTCGAGTAATCCTAAAAGGATTTTAAGAAACGTCGACAGAAGGTAAATAACCTATTTTTATAGTTCAATATTTTTCCAACAATGTCTTCCTTTTTATTAAAACACTAATTCATTCATTTCAGGTCTTGACAATGATACGTTTATGGGTCACAGGTTCGATTTCACAATTTATATTCTTCGTATTGTTTAAATTAGCAGCCATCCTTACTATTTCTTTTATGAATTTGCTAACGGCTATAATTTTTTATTGTTCGACTAAGCTTTTCGTCATTACTGACATCTTCAGGTCTTAAACAACCAAGACCTTTGGTTGTTTAAGACCTGAAGATGTCAGTAATGACGAAAAGCTTAGTCGAACAATAATAAATTATAGCAGTTAGCAAATTCATAAAAGAAATAGTCACAATTTATAATTAATATGATTCCATAGAATCTTATTGTATCTTCGTCACTATTATATTATAAGTTTGTAACGGAAGAAGAATATAAGAAGAATTCAAAGTTAGAAAAGCTTCAGTATAATTCACTTCCTTTGTATTTTTAACTTCTCTCCAAAGTTAATAAAATTTCATCACAGCACCCGTGTTAATATTTGTAAGCCTACGGACTCTCCATTCCCTTATACATTTACAATGTCTACGTCAGTGCTTTTCTCAAAGGCTGCTGCTGCTAAAGCGAATCACATTAATTTATTTTCTATCAACAAATCCCAAATGTTTGAGACTTTGATCATAGTTACATGGAAAAAATGGATATAAATATGTTAAGCACATTAAATATACAAGTTTAAACAATTTACTCTAAAATTTTGTACCTATTTCTTTTGGTGACAGATTTGGATTTTTACTTTCCAAAATTACAGCGCACTTAGTACCTATATAAGTAGGTGTATTTCAAGTTTTGTAAAATTTACAAGACTCCTGTAGCTTCGTCATACCTGTCTTAACTAAATAATCTGAATTAATTTAAAAATCTACGATAGTACTATAGACTGTTTTGAATCTGCTATAGAGATATGAAATCACAATTTTATTCAATTGAAATTCTACGTTCATTCCATTAAAATAAGGAGATGTTGCACCAAGAAAATAAGACATAATTTATTTAGAGGTATTAACTTTTCATAAATAGATTTTGCATTATCATCAATTAAATAACCTCTTTGAAAATAATAGCAATGCTGAATTCTGTCCAAAAACTCTTTCAATGCGTGCTGACAAAGCTAACTAACTTATTTACCAGAGCCTTAACAAGTTACAAACTTCTTGGAAAGCCTAAAATTTGTTTTGTCTTTTTGGACTATATTGAAAATGCGTGCGTGCGTGTGTGTGTGTGTGTGTGTGTGTGTGTGTGTGTGTGTGTGTGTGTGTGTGTGTGTGTGTGTGTGTGTGTGTGTGTGTGTGTGTGTGTGTGTGTGTGTGTGTGTGAAATTTCAGTAGAAATAATTGTTTTGATGTATTGATATTATAGTTTTGTTTTAGCATATGTACAGGTGTGTAGCAAACGCGCACTCGCCTCTCTCCCTTTCCCCCTCTCTCTCTTGCACGCGCATGCGCGCACATGCACACATTCTTTCATACGCATGCACGCGCAGTATAATAAATGTAATTTAGTAAGTGGCTTAGCAGTAGGGCCTATAGTAAAAATTAGTGAATTAAACATAAAATGTAATATAAAAATAAAAAACATAAAAGCAATTAAAAGTAACAAAACAATTTAAAATTATAAGAATAATTTGTTCATAAAAACTTTAAAAGTCAGTCAAGTCAGATCAGAGGTAATGTTTATATACATGCTCTGTGTGTGTGTGTGTGTGTGTGTGTGTGTGTGTGTGTGTGTGTGTGTGTGTGTGTGTGTGTGTGTGTGTGTGTGTGTGTGTGTGTGTGTGTGTGTGTGTGTGTGTGTGTGTGTGTGTGTGTGTGTGTGTGTGTGTGTGTGTGTGTGTGTGTGTGTGTGTGTGTGTGTGTGTGTGTGTGTGTGTGTGTGTGTGTGTGTGTGTGTGTGTGTGTGTGTGTGTGTGTGTGTGTGTGTGTGTGTGTGTGTGTGTGTGTGTGTGTGTGTGTGTGTGTGTGTGTGTGTGTGTGTGTGTGTGTGTGTGTGTGTGTGTGTGTGTGTGTGTGTGTGTGTGTGTGTGTGTGTGTGTGTGTGTAGAGGGGGTACACAATTTAATTTGATAAATGTACTTAGTACTCTAGTAAAAAAATATAGCGAATGAAATATATGAAATGTTATAAAAGGGCTTATGTTTGAACTACTGGGGATTAACTAATTATGTTGAGACTAATTTGTAGTCTACTCTATTTAAGCTTGCTTCACAGAAAACTGCACATTAAAAAATAAAATATGACAAAAATAAACAAATTCTTGTGTTCTTCAAAATTACTCTGTATACTGCTATACTTTCAGACTTACGTCTACATCATCGGAGACAGAATTGTTAAGGTTAAGTAAATAAAATTTTATAAGCACTGAGTATTTTACTCAGCTGTCATTACAACTGGTATTAATTTTTAAATCTGTCTGAGTGTGACGAGACAAATCAAGGGGAACAAATATTTTTTTGTTAATTTGTAGTAACCCATTTTGAGGGAACTTTTTTGACTACCAGTGTGTAACTTTTGGGAACGGCCTGGAGCGCCGAGCTAGGTACGACTTGGTACAGGAATGTTGATTATCAGCAGAGTGCGTGTAAGAAATACGAAGAATCGACCACATGGGAAATTAAAAGAATGTCCCCCGCCAAGCTTCGAGAACATTCGATGGAAAATAACCAATCAGCGAGCGAGTTGATGGACACGTGGCAGGCGACAAAGGGCGGAGTGCATACCCAAGCCTAGCGTGGCTCGTCAGTAGAGGTGGACTAAACTGTTATTTTAAAATAATAGGTATGAAAATACCGTTCCCAAAAAATAACAGGTACAAATACCTGTTATTATATACTATATATACATAACCTATATTATCCTTTGTAAGTAACTCGTTTTGAGTTTCCTGCAGGTCTCTTATATAATATCTTCAAATAAATACACTGCAAGTAGGTTTATTTTCACCTAGATAAACCTATTAATATATTAATAAACCTACTTGCGGTGTATTTATTTGAAGATATTATATAACCTATACTATATAATTTGTTATAAGAAATAAATTGAAACAAAAAGTATTAACAGTGTTACTTTACACTGTGACTTTATTAAACTATTACTGTTTAAAAGAAAATAAGAAACAAGAGAATTTATAGGCCAGGCCTATCTCCCTTAGGGAATACCAATTTAAGTTTTCACTAGGAGTAAAACTAACATTGGTTAGACTTTAGACAAATCAGTTGCGAAACTCAGGGCAATGAAATAATTTAGAGCACACCTTATACCACAACAAATAATGTGATAAAAACATCAGAAACATATAATAAAAACATAACAGTAAGCCACAAGAGTGAATGAGAATAAAAAAATTTTACAAATAAAAATAAAAACAATGTAATAAAATAAATATAAATAAATAAATAAAAACTTATAAATAATAAGCAACAACAAAAGTAAATTAAATGCATTACATACCTGGATAATCTTCAGATTCATTCACTAATGTACACAGAATATACAAGTTATGATATGTCACACCTATTTACATTACAATCTGCTTCACTTAACACATTATAAATAAAATTAAACAATTGAATTGTTTTTAAAATACTGGGATTTCAGTTATTCAAACACTATTTTAAATTCGCATTCAAAAATATCAACTGTTGCACTTTCCTTGATGATAATCGTGTTCATGTTCTTCGTTCAGATATTTAAGGAACGAAATCCCATTAAGTTAAAAAATTAGGGTTTGGCACGTGGACCTCCTTTACAAACTTAAAAAAATACTCCCTCACACACTATATCTTATTCTCAAGTCGTACCTGCATGAAAGGTACTTTAGGGTTAAATATGGACTAGAAGTAACACAGTTGTACCCTGTCGGAGCTGGTGTTCCACAAGGAAGCGTCCTTGGACCAACGTTATATCTACTTTTCACGTCAGATCTTCCTACTTGTCCCTACACCTGAACAGCAACGTTTGCCGACGACAAAGCAATACTGGCTAGTCATGCAGATCCTGGCATTGCTGCGAGAATGCTTCAACAACACTTGGATCAAATTCAACGTTGGACGAAATCATGGCGCATCCTGATCAATGAAACAAAATCTGTCCATGTCACTTTCACTAAGTGCAGAGGAGCGTCACCTCAAGTCTCTTTTAATGGCCATTACCTACCACAAGCGGACAATGTTAAATATTTGGGCATTCATTTGGATAAGGGCTTGACATGGAAGATGCATATTTTCAACAAAAGAAAACAACTTGGCCATAAACTCAGCAAATACTATTGGCTGAATGGGCGTAAATCAACTCTGTCCCTTACCAATAAATTACTACTTTACAAAGTGTCATTCAAACCAATCTGGACCTATGGCATACAGCTGTGGGGGTCGGCATCAACGTCTAATATAGAGATACTAGAACGATTCCAGACAAAAGTTCTACGGATTATAACAAATGCACCCTGGTTTATACCAAATAGAGAAATCCTCTGTGACTTAAAAGTGTCATCTGTTAAAGATGAAGTGAGTAAGTGCAGTGAAAAGTATATAAGTAAACTAGAACTACACCCTAACATTCTTGGAATAAATTTGCTAGAGAATAGTGAAGACATTCATAGACTAAAGAGACAAAAAATACTAGACCTACCATCTAGATTTATGCAACCATAATCTTTGTGCTGTTGTTTCTTTTTGTAACTTACTTTTAAGGAATAACTGAGTTTGTTATCACAGGATAACAGCTCCACATGGTCAACACCTATTTTTTTTTTTCATACAAACAATTTGCTTATAGTATGTTATTTTTTTTTATGTTATACTGATTGTAAATAGTTTAAAAAAAAAACGTGAAGTTAAAGTCCCATTAATAAAAAGTATAATATAGCCTTTCAACATCAATCACTCTATATGTTATAACACAATATAATTAAATACAACTATTTCACTAACGACTCAGAACACAAGTTTTTTATGAGTAAAAACAAAGTTTTACCTTACAAGCTGAACCGGTTTTAGTTACAAGTTGGTGACTAGTATAATATATAATTTATTAGCATATAATCGGTATTATATATCTGCATATCACACGAGAATAAATGTAACATCAGGATGAATTTTTTCCTTTATTAAAAACAGCTTCGTGTCTTTGCGCAGAATGAAGTATTCAGGACGAAAAAGTGGCTGCGTACTAGTTCCTACTCGAAATATGCTTGATACTACCTGTTTCTAAAATACTAGGTGTTCCTTAAATACTACTGTTTCTCTGATACGCTTAGTATTTTATGTATCAGTGATACCCCTAGTATATGAAATACTCATGTACTGGTTGTTCCTTGCGTACCAGCGATATTTTTGTATGCCTAGTATTTGGCCTTGGTGTATTCGTTTGCTTGTTACTTGCGTACTTTGTGTGTGTGTGTGTGTGTGTGTGTGTGTGTGTGTGTGTGTGTGTGTGTAGTAGCATAGGGGGGCGTGCCTCGACTTGGAACAGCGTCGCCGCGAATAACAGGTATTTCAACTTTTCAGTCACTGTTACATCCGTTCCACAAAAATATCGTTCCAAAATACCTGTTACAGTTATATCGGCCCACCTCTACTCGTCAGTCGACACCAGCTTCAGGACCACGCGGTCAAAAGAAATCGGTGCTCGCAAGCAAATTTAAAGTCGGCCGACAAAAATGTTATTTTTATTGTGGTAAAATCAAGATGAAGTGCAGATTGTAAATTAATCAACAACAGTTTTCGAAATGTGGCAGTTTATAAACTATTTTCAGAGTGTTACGTGAAAATCGTAAATTAGCGGTGATGCTGCAACAGATTGGATACTTCAACAAACTGGATAAGTACTAGATAATCAATTGGCCATATCTAAAATCAAAAACTTTTTAAATTAAATTCAACAGATGAAAGAGCTTGATTAAAAAAAAGGGGGGTGTAAAATGTCTGTTAAGAATGAGAGTGTGTGGGGAAGAATAAAAAAAAAATTAAAAGTACTGGTTTGTCAAGAATAATTTTATTGTAATTAATCATTTATAATTTTTTATATTAATTAATCATTGTAATTTCATAGCTATGGTTTTAATGTTATAAAAATGAAGTAGTGTAACGGGGCGGAAAGGCGTATTTTATTTTGTTTTAAAATTTTATTAAATGTACTCAAATATATCTATGACCAACGCAGCAAGTCCCATACCCAATACGGTTTTATTCAAACAAAGAACAGTGCTATAATTTTGCAAGCGAGTGTGGTAAAATGCAATACAAATTCCGAGAATCCAGTGTTGTATTATGCACAATGTACGCGCAAACACCAGCATACGCGCAAGTGACGCTAAGCAGAATGAAACGACGCCAAACAAACATGGCTAAATTATAAAATTTGTTCGCCACGTGGTCTGGATGAGGACGGAAGTCCGTGATAACTCCTCCTACATGTGTCACGTGACTAGTGGCATTGGGATATCGTCACCCCGAACACACATGGACAACACCGTACTTGGTGTAAGTTGATGAAAAATTTAACACAAGAAGGCATTGGTTTCCTGTCCAGCAGCCCGACGTGGTGGGAGTTTGGTTGATGCTCTCTGTATAGGAGTCGACGATTAGCAAATAAACGTAACGGACGCGAGTAGTGGCGCGTGTCCCCGGTCGGGCAAAACTTTATCAAAAATGTGAAAATAACGCTCTATTCGTTCGAATAACTCCGCTTCCCGGCCGAGAGCGCAAAGAAGTCGCGCACATCAAAATTAAGTTTTCTGTAGTCCTTAAAAAATGAACCGATATCTCAGAATGGAGCCAGTGAAGTGAAGGAGAAAAATTTTAAAGTGTATCGAAATAACGAAACATTTGGACATATAACTAGTGCAGCACGCGGCGACGAGGTGACGCCGAAAGTTAAGTAACCGATTACTAAGTTCCTGATTTAATTCATTTAAATTAAAAGAGCGCTATAAAATAATGGGGAGGGAAATTTGAATGAAAGAGTGTGTGTGGCAGGCTGGGTCGACTTTGTTAATTAATAATTATATTAGAATAAGCCTACTATGTCGAAATAAATGTTTGTGTTATTAATAGATAGAGAAAGCAGTAATATGTCAATTTCGAGAGAAAGATGAATAATTCGTGCATTTAAAAAAAAAATATTCAGGGAGTATTCTTGATACTCCCGTCGGATCTTTATTTCGTGAATGCGAAATTACATACGTTACTCTCGTTATTGGGAGATTCTTTTGTTTTGTTTGTCAGAAAGAAAGTTGAAATGAAAGAAAGAAAATTACGCTATACATAACATTTATTCATCGAAATCATTAGTACAAATGGCTAACCTATGAACAATTGGTTGATGGTAACTAAAATATGAAACGTAGGGCATAATCGTCGGACTAAGTTGACGTACAAACGTTAAGTCGATTGTGGTGTGTCCAAGTGTAGTCGGAGAGGTTTGTACAAGTTGTAGATCGTATTCTTGTTGCATATATGGAACCAGCCAATCATTTCTCGGATCGTTGGGATCGACATTGAAATCACCAGTAAGAAATATTGGCGTTGTAATGTCGGGCTCAATTTCCTCAATGACCTTAGATATTGAGCGCCCAAATCTACAAAGACTTCGAAAGAGGAGAAGTTTAATGTATTTTGTTTCTGCATTTGGATGAATATATAATGAGGCAGCAATGAATCTGAAAGAATTGTTGACTGTGATTTGTGCCAATGCAATATCGCCTGAGCCAGGTTCCACGTATACACCAAGTCGTTGGGTTATATTGTTTGGTATATTGAAAGGCAGCACATAGCTTGTTGCTACGACGTTGATAAATTGCAACACCGCCAGCCTTTCTCTTTTGTTGTTGTTGTTGTTGTTTTGTTGTTGTTCAGTGGGGTTATTATCCATGGCTTCGTGTTCATATGAGATGAGATTATAATTTTCAAGCTGCACAGACTCGTCATTTGTAATCCATGTTTCTGAAACCATAAGAAAATCAGCTCTCGTTAAGACAGGATCCGTTTCAATGTCAAGTTTGTGTGCAACGAGACTTTGCGCATTCATTCCAACGAAGAATATTACAATCGTGTCGTCTTCAATCAAACTGTCGGAGCAATTCATAAACAGTTCAACACGTTTGGTAAGTGTATTAAGTGGATGGCTCTCGAGTCGCAGATATTCATTTCGCATTTCTCTAACAGTTGAGCTGTCGCAATCAAGTCCGTGATAGAATTTAAAGTCGTTGCGCGAGTTCGTAATGTAAAGACCTTCGATGCTTGTTACTCGACTCATTGCAACATAGACCAAATTGTATTTGCTGACTTTTGCTGTAGTCATACACAACCGTGTCAAATGTGCCTCCCTGACTTTTGTGTATGGTTATGGCACAAGCGGGTACAATTGGAAATTGCATTCGTTTACAACTTCAAGAACCACCGAGTTTGTTGTTAGCGCTACGCATACAGATGCGTGTCCAAGTTCGATCTATTAGACCATTGCTGCAAATTACTCTTGCAGCCCATTTTGCCGATGTGGGCTTGTGGAAAGTGTAGCCACAATCTGATATAAGGATTGATTTGTGTAGACTCGTCGCGTAGTTGGACTAATTGAACTGCTGTCTCATGAGTGACTTCTTCGATGTACTCAAGTATTCCTATTGCACCATTAACAGTTCCATCGTCCACATCAATGTTAGTTGTAATCATATAAGGCATACCACTCTGTAAATTAAGCAGATACGGCAAACCGCCAGTTTCCATCACACTGAGCTTGTGTAATTTGACTCGTGCAGTGCCAAGTTGAGTGCTGTTATTGTAGCCAGTGATCAAATCGGAGGCGCTGCTACAAATTCTGTCTGATATTGCAAGTCGGTTGTAAGCATCCACATCATGATTTCTGTGGAAGAGACGTATTGCATTTGGTTCGTGTTCCCTACACCATTCAACTGTTCTGAAACGAGACTCGATCGCTGCCATTTCTTCAGAGTCTAAACGTTTTCCATCACCAATCTTCGTCAAAATTTTAGAGAATAAGAGGTCGCTTTGTCGCATAACCTGAGTGAGCGGATAGAAATCAACTGATTGACACAATACGCACCCACCCAAGTTGTTTCGTGGTGATTTATAAACGGGGGTAGCATTTATAGGTGGTAATTGCCGAAAATCTCCATTCAGAATGATATCCATGCCGCCAAATGGTTGATCATATACGCCCGTAATTTCATTCAGTCTAGAGTTGATTTTATTGAAAACATCGGACCCAATCATACTTATTTCGTCAACTATTACACATTTTACTCCAACGAAGGCAGTTCGGAAACACTGCAAAGCTTCATGGGGCAATGAAGTTGATGTTCGCATTAGACTTATACGAAACGCAGAGTGAATGGTCGTACCCTGCAAATTTACAGCGGCCTTTCCAGTCGACGCACAAGCAATGTAAGCATCTCGTCGTGTAGTGTGTTGTTCAGTGTATCGATTATAGGTCTCCATGGCTACACGTAACACATAAGTTTTGCCACTACCGGCTGGCCCAGTGAGATACACTTGGATTGGCGGCGAACCGAATGTATGGATCCGATGTATAATTTCCAATATGAATTCTCGCTGGCGTTTATTAGTACTGCGTAACAGTTTGCAGTAGTCTTCTTTTGAAAGCACATTCGATCGTTTTCGTACAGCAGATATGCCCACAGACGAAGCCTGTGCTGCATCGATGTCATCGTTATTCTCTTGGTTGCCATCATTCAACACTCTACTCACAAAATTATCTCGATTTTTTTGCTCCTCATTTGTCACATTTTCGTCTATATCGTTATGAATATATAATTCTTGAATTTCTCGCATCACTTCTTCAATATTTATGTTGGACTCATATTCACGACGTTTAGTAAGAATTGCGGATTCGTTGGTGTCATAGATCTCGACAAACCTATTACGATCGAGTATATCAACTGTCTCATTTCGAAACGGATAGTATAGCGTAACCATTTCCCGTTTGTAATTGACCACATCACTTATATTGTCTGTAACGTATAACACATGGAACTGACCGCTTCTTATTGATAAATCGAACCTCATCATTCTGATCGGCGTTTGGATCGTCACATTCGTCTGGCTGCTGTTGTACTGACTTCTTTCCAGAATACCAAGCTATGAAATCAGCGAGGCATAGATCTTTTAACGATTCATCGCGTTCCTCATAACGTTCGATTTTAGTTTTGGTCCGCACATCCGTACTATCATCAGCCAAATTTTCCAAGTCCATTTGACGTTTCAATTTCCTTGATCGTTGTCGTTCTTGTGGCCACACCGTTGGAATATACACAACTTGACGACTACAATGGCTCATCGATTGACGAAGCAAATACCAGGCCGCCTCCTGTGCCGACATTTCGACCGAATTAAGAACGTTCACACCAATCTTGCGTACTAACTCGGTGAAGTCCAACTCCGGATTCTCTTCTTGTAATTTTATGAGTTCTCGTTGCAAATGACTTATTCCACGATTCGCCTTGTTAACATATTCTACAACATATGTCGCACAACTATATTCGTCCAGTATAAATTACAAGTCACTATTTGAGCCCAACACTCTGGCTAACCACGGATTGAAAGTATTGGTGTAGATTTCAGACATATTACGTTTGAACAACATCGTCGGCCGTCGCAGTGAAGCTTGAATTGTATCGAGGTATTTGCGCTCTGTCAAATGGTTGTCTACAAGATATTCTTCAACACTGTCATACACTTTCTGCTCCAGTATTGTTTTTAAACGCTCAGCTGATTTCTGCATGGTAGCTTTTCTCGGATCACCTTTAGCGAGCGGCAACAGTACCCTTGTCTTTCGCATTGGCCAATACGGGATTCCAAAGCGACACGTTGATTCTCCACGCTTGGTACAAGTAAACGTATGCTGGTGTGTTTGATTGGAGTACATCTCTGCAGGCAAATCTCCCCTCGATACGCTCGCCAATGTATTCATCAACTCAATTGTACGTGGCATATCTTCACTGATTGATTCTTTAGGATCATTGTTCAACCACAAGAGTATATGCGCATGTGGACTGCCTCGATGCGCTTAAAGTAATCAACGACTCGATACCGATCACCAAATGGATTCGCCTTTGTCTTACTGCACAACATACTCATCAAAATGTCGACCAGTTTGTTAAACACAATGCAACACGTAACTGGATCTTCATTCACCAAATGACACCGCATTGATCTGCTAAGTGCCTCAACATTTTGCACATCTTTATACGAATCACTTAGGCGATGCAACACCGACAGCAAACCTGGCCAACGAATTTCATTTGCGCTCAACGTAAGAAACACAGTAGGCTTCCCAAGCTGGCGCATCATTGCAAACAAGTCACGCTTACGATCCTGCCAATACTGCATCGAATTTGGAATGGATTTAAGAAATGACAAATTCTTTTCCATGCAATCACGTATGAACTCCTTATCATTTAACATAGCACGAGTCACATTAACTGTGCTGGACGTTTTGAAAGTATGAAACATTCCCTCGACGACTCTCATTCTCAAGATTTTCATCGCCATATACAAGATGTGTTGTGGGGTCACACCTCGCCGATCTTTACGTCTAATTTCACTCGTGGCCATCATATAAAGAGTCACTCTTACACCATCTTTGTAGCGACGATCTATACCCAAGTAAATATTTGGAAACGACAATTCCTCGGCGTGTGTATCATATACAATATTCAACGGCATACTGTGTTGGCCGGGCGCTATATCAAGACAGTTCTCCTCGTTCCACAGAAGTGTATGTTGCCTGGCCACAATGCAATCCGAGTCTAACACTGGTGCCTCTTCTACGCAATCCCCATCATCGTCAATTCTGTCGACACATATATTGTCCAACAAAGTTCCATCGGTGGTAATTCCATAAATACGGTACAACGGCTGTTTCACCAAGTACTGCAGACATTGCATTACATTGGATTTCCGAACATACCCGCTCAAATATGACGATTTGTGCATTAATTTCCTCTTGATGTTAACATTTATCGCATAATCGTCGTCCAACTGTCGAGGCAATTGTTTCACCATATTGTTCACATCAACTGGAACATTTATTACTTGACCAATGATGCCATAACTGCCCTCGTGTCGAAGTCGGCGAATTTGCATGAAAGGCAGCCTAGGTGATATCAACCGTTCCTCTACCGGACTCAACACTGGCAAAGTTTTAGGCCGATCAGGATATTTGAAACCATTAGACACACTCATGGATGGGATTTTATTAGTATCCAAGCATCGACGGCAATTTACACATGCTACCATAGCCTCCACTACTTGGTCGGGGAACTCGCTGCGCAAAATGTTACAGTGTTTAACTTTAACGAGCTTAAGATCCTTCTTGAACCAAAGTCGATTACAAACATCACAACCAAGTCCAAATTCATTGTCAAAGAACATTTTCACAAAGTGGCGATCGCATGCAGCATACTTATTTGTCAAATCGAGCGAAAGGTCTGAACGCCCCATTGACGGACCGATGTTACCGTCCGTACGAGTCTCAGTATTGTCATCCTGCATATCAATGGAATCGTCGTTGCTTTCTACGTCTTTTGGACCACTTTCCAAATCCATTCGACACGATGACGAAGTGCTAGGTTGCTCCAAACGTTGTACGCACTCGCTACTTGTACTGGGCGCTCCACTTCCACCATCCAAATTCGAATTCTGGCGTCTTCTTTCCAATTCCTTTTGTTGCAATCGACGTAGCCGACAACGTTCTATATTTGTACGTGGTGCACGCATTTTGTTCGGAGTTCCAGATTTTACAGCCTTCTTTCTCTTCTGAGGACGCGGCATTTTCACAATATCTCAATATTTTCTGCTTTCCAATGTCAATTTTATATTTCTTGTGTTATTAACGTCTAACTCACGTTTTCAGCTCTCCGTAGACACCTCGGTCACTAAAATCGACCAACTCGTTCCGGAGATACAACTGAACATAGCGCGCGCCGTGCCCACACAAGCCCAAATTTAGACCCCCACGCGCAGCGCTGTGACGTCACCACGCAACCCCCCTCCGCTCGCAACAAACCATTTCCGGTAGTCGACGAAACGGGTTATCCAGTCATAGTTTTAGATATTCTGTAATCCTTATAGTTTTTGCACACGAGGCCCTCGAAAGTACACAAATATTGGTCGCGGCAAAACCTTACATGACACTGAGAACGAACCATAAGACGTTCATTCGCATTCACATCAAAAAAGTATAGCTGATGAAATAAAGTTTTAGTTGTTTTACACCATGCGAATCGAGTATGTTACTAATATAACCTTGAAACCTCACTTGTATTACGCCGTTCATGTGACGAACTCTGGAGCTGAATAGTAAGGTGAGTTATCACGGGTAAGCATAAAATTAAATGTTATAAGTCTTCTAATAAATTGACTTAGCACAAATGGCAACACAAACTTGGAACGAATTTTTATAAATTACATTTTATACATTAAATTCCACACCTACGGTAAAATACAAGTATGGTTTGAAGGTTAAGAAAAATAAGTACAAATTACGTAACAGACGTAAAATAATATATCATTGTTAGAGTAAGTGTCAGATGTTTTGTATGTGAGTAAATTTGTATAAATTGATAATATAAAAATGGCAGGGAATAATAACGAGAACGATATAAGTGAAATTACAAATCTTGATGAATCAGCTATTATGAACAGTCTTGAAGTCCATTCGACTCCAAACGTGAGTCAGGACAATAAAATAGTCGAAATAAGTGTTACAGACGAAACAAATATTACAGAGGATTCAGGAGTTCAGTAACTCCAACCTCAACAAAATGTAACAGCAAATTTGATAAGGACATGATGAGTATTTTACTAAATCAATTCGATAAAATGAATTATAAATTTGATGAGCAAAAAAGTGAAATTAAAGAAATTAAGAGTAATTTTAATGATAAATTTAATGAACAGAATAATGAGATAAAATTAATCAGAGACGAAATAAAACAACAAAATATTAATTTTAGTAAACAAGTAAATGAAATTAATACAAATTTTAATAATATTAAAGAACAGGTAATAAAATCTATAAATAATAATTGTGAGAAGATGGTTAACGAAATGAATAAAAATTTACACAGAAAATTAGATCAGATAATGAATAAGAAGTTAGGATTCTTGGATTTCGTTGTCCATGACGTGTCCGTTACTTAACTAAATATCACTATAATATTGACGACTCGGAACACAAAGTTTTTTATAAGTAAAAACGTAAAGTTTTACCTTACAGCCTAAACCGGCTTTCACCTATAGAAGGCTTCATCAGAGGCTGTCGTTAGTAGCGCTGCTCGTCTTGTTGGCGACGAGAAAGTGTTTCGAAAGATTGAAGCTGTGTGTGTGTGGTGAGATGTGTTCGAATAATGCGTGCGATTTGAATTGTGTCTGTTCGTTTAGGATGTCGTTTTTATTTGTTTTTGTGTGTTTGTATATTTCTAATTGTTCTAGAGTGTCTAGTTTTCGGCCTTTTGTGTGTACGTGTAGTATGTTCATGTTATTGTCGATGTTTTTATATGTGTGGTTTGCTTCAATGAGGTGGTTTGCGAAGGTAGATTCTGTAGTGGTGTGGAGTGCTTTTGTGTGTTCAATGTATCTCTGTTTGAAGCTACGTCCTGTCTGGCCTATGTAGAATTTACTGCAATTTGAACAATTTAGTTTATATACACCGGGTAGATCGAATTTGTTTTGTGCTTTGGGCATGCGTTTTGATAGTGTGTGTTCTGTTTTGTTAGTAGTTTTGTAAGCGATTCTGTATCCTGCTTTTTTGAATTTGTGGGCAATTTTTTCTGTTTGTTTGTTGATGTATGTTAGTGTTATGAATTTGTTGTTTTCTGTCTTTGTCTGTTGTTTGTTTTGTGTTTTGTGTAGGAGTTTACTGACTATTGTTCTGTCATAACCGTTAGATTCTGCTAGATATTTTATCGTGTTTAGTTCGTCTTTGTAGTCTATTTCATCTAAGGGGATGTTGTTAAGTCTATGTATCATGGTTCTAAAAGCAGCTAGTTTGTGTTGTATTGGGTGATTGGAGGTGTTGTGTATTAGTGTGTCAGTTGTAGTTGGTTTTCTGTATATACTGAATTTGTGCCTGTGTTCTAGTTTTGTGATGGAGAGGTCTAAGAAGTTTATGGTATTGTTGTGTTCGTATTCGGCAGTGAAGGTTATGTTTTTATGTATTTTGTTTATGTGCGTTAGTAACTGTTCACATTGTCTTTTGTTTCCCCTGAATAGTATTAGAATGTCATCAACGTATCTGTGCCAATATAGTATTTTATGTGAGTGTCTGTCATTGTTTGTGAGTATTTTTGTTTTTTCTAAGTGTTGGAGGAAGACTTCTGCTAGAATGCTGGATATGGGGGAGCCCATGGGTAGGCCATCGTTCTGTGTGTAGTATTTATTGTTATAAGTAAAGTAGTTTTGTTTTGTGATAATGTTCAGAGTTTCTGTTATTTCATTGATAAGTTCGTCTGGTGTGTTGTTCTGTTTGAGTTTGTTTTGTAGGATGGTGATTGTTTCAGAGATGGGGATGTTTGTGTACAGGTTTTTAATGTCAAAGGAGGCTAATGTGGCGTTATGGGGGATGTGTATGTCTTTTATTTTTGTTACTAGGTCAGTGTTGTTTTTTACTGCAATGTTGTTGTCTATTTGTGTGTGTTGTCTAATAATTTTGTCTAGATATTTTGCCAGTTTGTGTGCAAGGGCATTACGGTAGTTGATAATGGGGCGGATCGGAATGTCTTCTTTATGGATTTTGGGAAGCGCTTGGAGTGTAGGTGCTGATGGTCGGATTTGTTTCATGTAGGGCTTTTGTTTATGTGTCATAATGTGTTTGGCTTTGTTGACTATTTGTTTTACTGAGTTTTGGTATCTGTCGGTGGGGTCGTGTTTTAGTTCTGTGATGTTGTTCTGTTCTATGAAGTCTTGTACTTTTTTGTGTAGGTTGTCTGTGGGGATAATTACAGTCGTGTTGCCTTTGTCAGCTTTTACAAATGTGATGTTGTGTTTGTGTGCCTTTTCCCTCAGTTTGATGGCTGTGTGTATTTCTGAGTTGTGGTTGTTGTTGTCTGGTGTCTTATGTACTCCTATTGTGTTGTTTATATTATGTCTTAATGTGTCTTGATGTTCTGGTGCTGTGTTTTGTATATTTGTTTCTGTGTCAATTATGAGCTTTGTTAGTGTTTGGTTGTTATGTTTGTAATGTATGTTATGTTTTAGGCCTTTATCAAGGAGTGTTTGTTCGTTTTTTGTGAGTGTGACGTTCGTGAGGTTTACTGTACGTGGGTAGAATTTGTGCGAGGGAATTATATCTGTTTTGATTGGTGTCAGGTTTTTTATTTTTCTGTCGTGTTTTGTCTGTATGATATGTATTTGTTTTTTTGTTCATTCATTTGTGTGATGTATTAGTTCAGTCATGTAATTGTGTCCGTATGTGTTGGCGATATGTAGGTGTAGTGTTAATGCTTTGCGGTTAAGAGCTTCTTTTTTCTTATATAGTTGTTTAATTGATTCTTTTATGTATGTTCTTTGTGCGATGTTTTGTGTTATTCGGGCGGCCTGGTTGTTATGTTTAATTTTGATTTGGGCATATTTAGGTGTTAGTGAATTGTTTATGCATGTTTTGTTGAAATTTATGTGAGCTACAATCTTTCTAACCTTCAAAGTTGTGAACTTGTACGCTTGGACGTTGGCTCGTCTTGCTGAGTTAAATTCTTGGATTTCGTTGTTCATGACGTGTCCGTTACTTAACTAAATATCACTATAATATTGACGACTCGGAACACAAAGTTTTTTATAAGTAAAAACGTAAAGTTTTACCTTACAGCCTAAACCGGCTTTCACCTATAGAAGGCTTCATCAGAGGCTGTCGTTAGTAGCGCTGCTCGTCTTGTTGGCGACGAGAAAGTGTTTCGAAAGATTGAAGCTGTGTGTGTGTGGTGAGATGTGTTCGAATAATGCGTGCGATTTGAATTGTGTCTGTTCGTTTAGGATGTCGTTTTTATTTTTATCCATTCTTGGATTTCGTTGTCCATGACGTGTCCGTTACTTAACTAAATAAAAACGACATCCTAAACGAACAGACACAATTCAAATCGCACGCATTATTCGAACACATCTCACCACACACACACAGCTTCAATCTTTCGAAACACTTTCTCGTCGCCAACAAGACGAGCAGCGCTACTAACGACAGCCTCTGATGAAGCCTTCTATAGGTGAAAGCCGGTTTAGGCTGTAAGGTAAAACTTTACGTTTTTACTTATAAAAAACTTTGTGTTCCGAGTCGTCAATATTATAGTGATATTTAGTTAAGTAACGGACACGTCATGGACAACGAAATCCAAGAATTTAACTCAGCAAGACGAGCCAACGTCCAAGCGTACAAGTTCACAACTTTGAAGGTTAGAAAGATTGTAGCTCACATAAATTTCAACAAAACATGCATAAACAATTCACTAACACCTAAATATGCCCAAATCAAAATTAAACATAACAACCAGGCCGCCCGAATAACACAAAACATCGCACAAAGAACATACATAAAAGAATCAATTAAACAACTATATAAGAAAAAAGAAGCTCTTAACCGCAAAGCATTAACACTACACCTACATATCGCCAACACATACGGACACAATTACATGACTGAACTAATACATCACACAAATGAATGGACAAAAAAACAAATACATATCATACAGACAAAACACGACAGAAAAATAAAAAACCTGACACCAATCAAAACAGATATAATTCCCTCGCACAAATTCTACCCACGTACAGTAAACCTCACGAACGTCACACTCACAAAAAACGAACAAACACTCCTTGATAAAGGCCTAAAACATAACATACATTACAAACATAACAACCAAACACTAACAAAGCTCATAATTGACACAGAAACAAATATACAAAACACAGCACCAGAACATCAAGACACATTAAGACATAATATAAACAACACAATAGGAGTACATAAGACACCAGACAACAACAACCACAACTCAGAAATACACACAGCCATCAAACTGAGGGAAAAGGCACACAAACACAACATCACATTTGTAAAAGCTGACAAAGGCAACACGACTGTAATTATCCCCACAGACAACCTACACAAAAAAGTACAAGACTTCATAGAACAGAACAACATCACAGAACTAAAACACGACCCCACCGACAGATACCAAAACTCAGTAAAACAAATAGTCAACAAAGCCAAACACATTATGACACATAAACAAAAGCCCTACATGAAACAAATCCGACCATCAGCACCTACACTCCAAGCGCTTCCCAAAATCCATAAAGAAGACATTCCGATCCGCCCCATTATCAACTACCGTAATGCCCCTGCACACAAACTGGCAAAATATCTAGACAAAATTATTAGACAACACACACAAATAGACAACAACATTGCAGTAAAAAACAACACTGACCTAGTAACAAAAATAAAAGACATACACATCCCCCATAACGCCACATTAGCCTCCTTTGACATTAAAAACCTGTACACAAACATCCCCATCTCTGAAACAATCACCATCCTACAAAACAAACTCAAACAGAACAACACACCAGACGAACTTATCAATGAAATAACAGAAACTCTGAACATTATCACAAAACAAAACTACTTTACTTATAACAATAAATACTACACACAGAACGATGGCCTACCCATGGGCTCCCCCATATCCAGCATTCTAGCAGAAGTCTTCCTCCAACACTTAGAAAAAACAAAAATACTCACAAACAATGACAGACACTCACATAAAATACTATATTGGCACAGATACGTTGATGACATTCTAATACTATACAGGGGAAACAAAAGACAATGTGAACAGTTACTAACGCACATAAACAAAATACATAAAAACATAACCTTCACTGCCGAATACGAACACAACAATACCATAAACTTCTTAGACCTCTCCATCACAAAACTAGAACACAGGCACAAATTCAGTATATACAGAAAACCAACTACAACTGACACACTAATACACAACACCTCCAATCACCCAATACAACACAAACTAGCTGCTTTTAGAACCATGATACATAGACTTAACAACATCCCCTTAGATGAAATAGACTACAAAGACGAACTAAACACGATAAAATATCTAGCAGAATCTAACGGTTATGACAGAACAATAGTCAGTAAACTCCTACACAAAACACAAAACAAACAACAGACAAAGACAGAAAACAACAAATTCATAACACTAACATACATCAACAAACAAACAGAAAAAATTGCCCACAAATTCAAAAAAGCAGGATACAGAATCGCTTACAAAACTACTAACAAAACAGAACACACACTATCAAAACGCATGCCCAAAGCACAAAACAAATTCGATCTACCCGGTGTATATAAACTAAATTGTTCAAATTGCAGTAAATTCTACATAGGCCAGACAGGACGTAGCTTCAAACAGAGATACATTGAACACACAAAAGCACTCCACACCACTACAGAATCTACCTTCGCAAACCACCTCATTGAAGCAAACCACACATATAAAAACATCGACAATAACATGAACATACTACACGTACACACAAAAGGCCGAAAACTAGACACTCTAGAACAATTAGAAATATACAAACACACAAAAACAAATAAAAACGACATCCTAAACGAACAGACACTATTCAAATCGCACGCATTATTCGAACACATCTCACCACACACACACAGCTTCAATCTTTCGAAACACTTTCTCGTCGCCAACAAGACGAGCAGCGCTACTAACGACAGCCTCTGATGAAGCCTTCTATAGGTGAAAGCCGGTTTAGGCTGTAAGGTAAAACTTTACGTTTTTACTTATAAAAAACTTTGTGTTCCGAGTCGTCAATATTATAGTGATATTTAGAAGTTAGGAGACAATGTTATAGTTGTGACAAATATTAATAATGACAAAATAGTGGAAGAGGTAGTGTTAGATAATAAAATATTGAATAGTGATGATAATGATGTTAATTACGATTCTGAGAATATAGTGGGGGTAAAGAATGGTGGAGAAACAGATAAATTAGACGAAAATAAAGACGATCAGATGACAGATAATGAGGTAAGTAGAGGTGAGAAAAATTATGATATAATTAAACATGTGGTGTTAGAAAGTAAGGTTGTGAATGTTGAGAATGCTGATGAAATTATAGTGGAAGTAGTATTTGATAATGAAGTGGTAGAAACAAATGTTTAATAGTTAAAGAGAGAGTATGAAGCGAGGTTAGGTGAGTATGGAGGGCAAAGGGCAAATTTTCCCTGTATAAGTGGAGTAAAGACTCCACAGGTGTTTTACGAGGACAGAGTTTCCTCCGGTGGTGTGGAAGACGAGGTGTCTTCGTATGGTCCCTTTATTTTTTGTGATGGTCTTGGAAGTGCCAAGACATATAGTAAGTTTGTTGTGCCCTTTGCATGGAGTGAGATAGTTCAGGGGGTTATGAGAGATATTATGAGAGAGAGAGAGAGAGAAAGAGACAGATAGAGATTTTTGAGATAAATAGAGGTTATGAAAGGTTAGTCCAGAGTTTAAATGTTGAGAGAGGTGACTTACATGGTGAAAGAGAGATTGATGATTATTTTGATAATACTGTTGTAAATGATAAAATAACTTACCTTATGTGAAACAAAAATACTGACGGAGACAGAACTGAAATTACCAATGTAGAAGGGGTTTTATGAATTAATAGGTAATAATGGTGTTAAATACTATGTTGATAATGGTCATTACAATAATAATAATAGTATAACGAGTGTGAGTAAGGACGATAATTATTATATAAAAATAAGACTAATATATGATGGTGGAGGGTAAATATAAACTCAGTGAATGAACATTTTAAATATTTTAGTTTGTGGTTATGACATGGCTAAATTATGAAGTGTGGTAAACAGAAAATAATGACAAGAATTTGTAAATAAATTTATAGTGAAATTAATTTTTTCTATGTTGTAAAATGTATTTAATGTAAACAATGTGTGTATGTAGTAGAAATTGTTTTAATAATAATAATAATAATAATATTTTGGCAGACTAAATAAATAATGAAAATATTTATGAAGGTGATAATAAATGAATTGTAATTGTTTTGGAGTAAGGTAATTAAAATAACTTGTGTTTTCAAGAACTGATTAAATTAAATAATTTGAGATATTTAAATATTTTGATTGATTTAAAATGTTATATAAAGAAATTTTGATGATGAATTTAAATTATTTGTATGAGATTTAAACTTTATAATAAATAATAAAAGTAAATATAAAATGTACTTAGTTATGGAATCTTATGAATGTTATAATGTTGCAGAAGGTACATGGAGTTGTGTACGTGATATTGGTGATGAATTGTTTATAATTTTATGTCAGTAATAGGAAGCAGGTGTGTTGAGTGATGTACTGTAAGTATGAATTTTATAATGCAATTTAAATAAAATAAAATGTTCAATGTCTAAATAGCAAATTTTAAATGAAATGTTTGATGTTTAAAAGTTGAAAATGTAGACGAGTCTAAAAATATAAACATGAAAAGTAATTAATAAATAACCAAACATATAAGAGTTGACCATCCGTGAATTGTAGTAGCGGTGTCAGTGTGAGCCTTATATGTCTTTTGGTAGTTTCCCCACATATCGGGCAATCACGGTTTCACCGAACCCTGACCGTGGATTTATGTAAGTAGATTTTAAATTGGTGAACACAGAAATTGATGTAACAAAATTATTCAAGGGTTAATAACTGGGAAGAGTGAAAGTTTTCCATATTTCACTTTAAAAATATAGGTGGCGGCCCAATAAATTTCTGATGGTGAAAAAAAGGTAAGTCTGCGAGAAAATATTGCATAAGGTAGGTAAGATTCTTGCATTAATATTTATTAAATTTGTTTATTTCTTTACATGAGTACTTTACATGTAAAAATGTAAATTTTACTTTTTCCATGTGTCTTTGATAAATGTAGCATAGCACATCAGGTATAAAAAGTACCCTCTCACATCAACAATAAATTAATTATCTTATTTATCTAAGTGTCTGCAAGTGAAATTGGTGCAAATGCTGTTGTTCACAACTGGCAGAACAGTGTACTGTGTGCGTGTGCGCGTGTGTGCGTGTGTGCGTACGTGCGTGTGCTCACTCGCTCGTGCACATGACATTTAAGCAAGAAACGGGATATGTGTAAGTTGCATTTGAGAAAGATTTTGCCAGGCTCCTAGTACTACTTATTATAGTATAATTATAGTGTACTATTTACTATCATTTATGCATTGTACTGGTACCCTATTATACACATTTCACAATTACTCTTGTCAAACACTGTCACTATTCTAAGATCTTTCAAGCAAAGATACACATGTCCATCCAAGTTGTGAATAACTCATTAACCAGTAAACAATTGACAAAATGTTTCGAGTAATTATGTTTTAAATTAAAATCAACAGAGACAAACTGATATTTTAATTCGGCTTGAGTTAGTCCTTAGTCACTTAAAAGTAAATTAAGTGCCTGGCATCTAGAAACAGTAAAACTGTTTGGATACATAAGCTAAGTCAGATAGTAAAAATCTGTTGCAAAGTTTCTGAGATTGCCTCTTACAAACCCGTAAAGTAAGAAAAATTACAAACTTTCTCCATTTACAATACTATTAGAGATATTAACAGGAAAACAAAATGAGCATAGAAGAAAAGTACAAATTAGTATTTGCAGTATGGCTTTATACGGTATAACATATAGGTCTATTTATATGCCATGTTATTATATGGAATATAAATTGTGATTGTTAAATAAAGTTTAGTTGTTACCATTTCATCTGAACTTTGCATATTAAATTTAATTCTATGAAAACAATGCTATGTTTATTTTCAGATGACTACTACTTCTGTAAAATGTGATTTTTGCAGCAAAGAGTTCAGTAAGAGTTGTTATTGTAAAGACCATTGTGACAGTACAAAAAGTCTGATATAAAAAGTATGGTATGCAAGGTAGTAAATTATGGTATTTCGATGTTTTTAAAGTCATTTCTATGGGTAATACAATTTCCCTTGGTTTTTGCCTACAACGACGCAGTTCCGAGACAACAAAATAATTTCAAGGACAGCAGTGTACGTGCAGATAAAAAGACTTATAATGGTTACAGCCGCCAGTAACGGCGCCACATGATCCCGTTTCATTGGCCGACACCGCCAAACGTCATTAAAACAACAATGACGTGATTAAAATACGTAACTAACAAGGCGATTGTATAACAAGAGACAAAGAACGATGACGTTTACTCACACACACATACGTAAAATTTGCATAATATCCGTCCCAGTCGCCAGAACATCACCATGGCAGTAACACGTTAAAATTGTACTGGCATAGAACAGTCAGCTAAAGTGTTTTATGTGCATTAACAAAATGTAATAACAAGTAAATAGTGGTAACAAGTGTTTACAACCATCATGTAAATTCAGTGTAAAGGACAGACGAGAGCTAGACAGAACAATTACGTCTACCCAGTCTGCAGAAATTCATCATGGTGATAATACGCTAACCATTGTGCTGGCCTGAGTTAGTCAGTTTTAAGTGATTTTAAATATAAATAATGTAATCAAAATGTAAACCAGTGTTAACTACAGGAGAACTAAGACAGTGTGCAGTAATTGTTTTTCAAAATTATACTTAGAGTCAGTGAATTCAGTAAAATGTAACCACGCCATTTGAGGAAGCAACATGTGATCCACTTCTAGAACTTCCAGTCTACCGAATCAGGAAAGTGTAAACCCAAAATTTTACTTAAAGAGCTCTTTACCCAAATTGCAGATATGTGTACACAAAAAGTAAATTGAGATTATAAGTATGAATGTGAGAGAGAAAGCGGGGCGTGCATGATAAATGTCGACATCCAAACGGGGTGTTGGTTTGCGTTTGTTTTAAGAAAATATAAGTAAAATTATTTAATAATGAAGCAGCTGCATAGTCAATATATAAAATTTGGTAAACTAACGTTTAATAAACTATAAAAGAGTTTTAATGATGAAAGAGAGCCAATCTAAGTAATGGCCGCCATGTTGGAATTTTATCCGGTGTACACGCTTGAATAAATTACTAAATAAATCACTATTAATGGTTAATGTTTCAATTGAACGTATTCTCATTTCTATGCCTGTCTCTGTCAGCAATCACGCTGAGTCGAATCCTTGGACCCTAGGTAATAATAAAAACAACAAGATTGAAGTAACCAGATGCTCCAACTATGGTAAGTACCATAATTATGGTGCGCGTGACATACGTGCTTCATACAAGTAATGTAAACAGACCCAAATATAGGTTACTGGTTATTCCTGCATACAGATATATTTATATTTATTGTTTAAAAGGGTGTAAATGCACAAATGGCTGCCCGAACTGGTGACTATATAAAATATATTAATGTATTTTATATAATAAGCCTGAATGGTGGCAGAGTGGACATTGAAAATGAGAATACGGTTGTAGGTTAGGTGGTAACGATAATAAAGAGACAAACCATTAACAAATTTTTTATAATGGCAGAGAATAAAGAAAATATTTCTTTATTAAGCATAACTGACAGTACGAGTAACAGTCAAATGAGTATGACAGAATCAATAGTAATGAGTGAAGGAGTTGTTCACTCAACACCAGTCCCAAATAACAGGGCTAAAAATAACGAAATTATGAAAATGATGCAAATGCTGTTTAGTGAACAAAAAACCGAAATTAGAGGAATCCAGAATAATTTTAATGTAAAATTTGACGAAATAAAAAATGAAATCAAAACACTAAATTTTAATTTTGATAAACGAATTGATGAAATGCACGCACGTTTCGATAAAACGGAAGAGAAAATAGTTGCATTAGTTAATGAGAAGTTTGATAGACAAAAGAATAAAGTAGATGAAAATTACGAGAGTAAAATGGGGGTAGAGAATAGTAGAGAATCAAATAAATTGAATGAAAATAAAGACAAGGTAAGTAGTGGTGAGAATTATGATAATAGAATTAAAAATATGGTGTTAGAAAATAATTGTGTGAGTATTGAGAGTGATGATAAAAGTATACTGGGAGTAGAATTTGATAATGAAGTGATAAAAAGTGTTGATGAATTAGAGAGAAAGTATAGAGAGAATTTACAGATAAAGGGGTTGCAGGGGGTAAATTTTTCCCGTAATGTTGTAGTCGGGGGTGAAGAAATGGCTTCACGTGAGTATGTGAAAGACGATAGGTCTACAGATAAATTTCCCTTGGTTTTTTGTGCACTTCACAGGTGGTGCTGTAATGATAAGTTAGTATCCCCTGCATGTTTTGAGAGAGAGTGTGTAGCTTGGTATGATGGTGAGAAATGTTTGGAGAGAGAGAGAAATAGAGATATTTAAAGTAAAGAAAAATTATGAAGAATTCATAGAAAGGCTAGGCATAGAGAGAAATAACAATGATAATGAGTACTTACCTTACAATGACATTGAGATAGCAGTAGATGAGGTTAACAATGAGAATATAACTTACCTAATGTTAACAGATAATACCAACGGAGACGGGACAAAATTGACCAATATTGAACAGGTATATGAACCAACAGAAGTGATAATGAATGACATAGAAATAAGAGATTATAATAATAATAATAATAAATTTGATATAAATAAGAATGATCTATGTTACAAATATGTTAGACTATTATTCAACGATATGGGGTAATTGTTTATTGTTTATTGTTCATGAACATTTAATGATGTGAATAGTATGGTGTTGAAGTGCATTGTCTTATGGAACGATTTGTGGTTAATGATAAGAAATAATAAGTTGGACTGTATATTCTTTTATGTGTAGATGTTATTATGTTAAGTGTATTTGTGTACTTTGCTGTTGTGTATTTTATGTATTTTTATGTAAACTATGTACTGTAGAAAAGTTAATAATGATTTTAAAGGATATTATGAGATTTAGATTCTAAAGGGTTAGTAAATGATTATGCAGGTAATAGATTTGGCTATTGAGAAGTATTGTTGTTAGTAGATAAGCGATGAATTTTCTAGTGGTGTATTAAGGTGAAATGTTGTAAAGAGTTTGGGAATAGTGATAAATAAGGGCAGTGGAGTTAGTTGAATAAAGTTATTGGGAGTTAGGGAAAATAAAGTGCTGAGATGCTGATAATATATAAAGAGGTGTTAGATATTTTAGGGACACAGTGGTTAGCGATTATATGTAGAGGTGAGTAATGTGAGTGGTAATTATATTTGTTGTTGATGGTGATATTTTGTAATAAGGGTATTGGTGTAGGAGTCCAACGAGAGATGTTGAGACAGGAAGGGACCGTTTAGCGCCGGAAAGGGTTACCTGAAAGGGTCAGGAACCGATAAGGGAATGAGTTGGTTAGAGGGAATACACACATACTAGTACAAAAATGAGCGGTGCCAGAGGTTTTAAATGGGATTTGTGAAGGGGGTTATTATAGAGATATTGGTGTCATAATGTATTAATGGTTAGAAGGGGTTGTTAATAGTGAAAAAGAGGTGAGTAAGGTTAGGTTGACAAATGCCAAAATAAGATAGAGAAAAATGAATAATAGAGAGTCACCCAAACTAGTTAAGGATAAAAAGGTTAGGAAAGAAAATTCATAGTAGAAAGGTGATGTAACTGAAAGGTAAGGCAAATGGAAAGGTAAATGATAATTTTAAAATTTTTGTATAGAATCTAAATGAATGTTAAATATTAAAAGTTAATCGAAAGTTGATAATAAAATGTCATAAAATTCTGCTACAAGTTATGTAAATATGAATTAAGTAATGTGAATTGTTCAATGTTAGTGTTTAATGCTTATGATATACAATGTTTTATTATGTTTTATGATGTACATGGTACCAAAGGATAGGAGGTTACTACAAGGATAGTAACGATTATAATATTAAAATTTTGTAAAGTTTGTCCATTCTCTAGAAATGATTCTGTTATAAAGAAAGTTAAATATAAGAAAAGATCGTAAAGAAATTATAAAGCTTTAAAGTTGTTTGCCATGATATAGATATTGTAAGATTATATGAAGTAAAATATTAGGGTTAATGGTTGTTGCTAAAGCAGTAAAATGTATTGTTTGTTTAGGTTAAGAGTGATTGTTTTCATATGATAAAGAGAGTGAATATAATTGACAGAAGTCAGAGATGTGTACTAGGTACCGGATTGTTAAAAGAGCAAGAATTTTCTGTCTTAATTCTTGATATACATTGTTTGCAACTTGTAGAATTAAGCAAACCAATGCCCCAAAACGCAAACCAACGTACTAAGACGAAACATATCAGTTGTGGATATGGATATAGAGAAGGCCACTATTTTAAAATTTGTATTGAATGTTTCAGAGTTTTATGGTGTGGTGACCGCGGTCCTGAGCTGGCCGGTGCGTCAGAACAGGAGCGTAAAGTGCCTCATGGCCTTATGGTGTAGGGATCTCTCAGGAGAAGTCCAGTAAGGTCAGAAGGTGGAACCTCATCATTGGACCAAGGGTAAGTGATTGAATTTTTTTATAGTAACACTACAGGGGGTTATGGCTACATATCTGGGCTGATCCTTTTAGAGAGGTGTGAATGAGTCAATGAAAGTTTTTGTGTCTCGACACAAAACCTTTCATTGAGGGGGTTTTGTGACAGTACAAAAAGTCTGATATAAAAAGTATGGTATGCAAGGTAGTAAATTATGGTATTTCGATGTTTTTAAAGTCATTTCTATGGGTAATACAATTTCCCTTGGTTTTTGCCTACAACGACGCAGTTCCGAGACAACAAAATAATTTCAAGGACAGCAGTGTACGTGCAGATAAAAAGACTTATAATGGTTACAGCCGCCAGTAACGGCACCACATGATCCCGTTTCATTGGCCGACACCGCCAAACGTCATTAAAACAACAATGACGTGATTAAAATACGTAACTAACAAGGCGATTGTATAACAAGAGACAAAGAACGATGACGTTTACTCACACACACATACGTAAAATTTGCATAATATCCGTCCCAGTCGCCAGAACATCACCATGGCAGTAACACGTTAAAATTGTACTGGCATAGAACAGTCAGCTAAAGTGTTTTATGTGCATTAACAAAATGTAATAACAAGTAAATAGTGGTAACAAGTGTTTACAACCATCATGTAAATTCAGTGTAAAGGACAGACGAGAGCTAGACAGAACAATTACGTCTACCCAGTCTGCAGAAATTCATCATGGCGATAATACGCTAACCATTGTGCTGGCCTGAGTTAGTCAGTTTTAAGTGATTTTAAATATAAATAATGTAATCAAAATGTAAACCAGTGTTAACTACAGGAGAACTAAGACAGTGTGCAGTAATTGTTTTCAAAATTATACTTAGAGTCAGTGAATTCAGTAAAATGTAACCACGCCATTTGAGGAAGCAACATGTGATCCACTTCTAGAACTTCCAGTCTACCGAATCAGGAAAGTGTAAACCCAAAATTTTACTTAAAGAGCTCTTTACCCAAATTGCAGATATGTGTACACAAAAAGTAAATTGAGATTATAAGTATGAATGTGAGAGAGAAAGCGGGGCGTGCATGATAAATGTCGACATCCAAACGGGGTGTTGGTTTGCGTTTGTTTTAAGAAAATATAAGTAAAATTATTTAATAATGAAGCAGCTGCATAGTCAATATATAAAATTTGGTAAACTAACGTTTAATAAACTATAAAAGAGTTTTAATGATGAAAGAGAGCCAATCTAAGTAATGGCCGCCATGTTGGAATTTTATCCGGTGTACACGCTTGAATAAATTACTAAATAAATCACTATTAATGGTTAATGTTTCAATTGAACGTATTCTCATTTCTATGCCTGTCTCTGTCAGCAATCACGCTGAGTCGAATCCTTGGACCCTAGGTAATAATAAAAACAACAAGATTGAAGTAACCAGATGCTCCAACTATGGTAAGTACCATAATTATGGTGCGCGTGACATACGTGCTTCATACAAGTAATGTAAACAGACCCAAATATAGGTTACTGGTTATTCCTGCATACAGATATATTTATATTTATTGTTTAAAAGGGTGTAAATGCACACCATATTAGAATTGTTCACAGAAGAAATGCTAAAGGTGAGCAAATTGAAACAACTAAATTTACTTGCACTTTGTGTAACAAACAGTATTCCCAAAACAAGAATTTGCAGCGACACATCAAATCAACCCATTCTTCTGAGCCAAAACTAATTTATAAATGTGATATGTGCGCTTATACAACAATTGACCAGAGTACTTTAAAACGTCACATATTAAGTTTAAAAATACATAAAGGTGGCAAGAAATCCTTAGCACGATCTTTCATGTGTACTCTATGTAGTGCAAAATACGAGGATAAACAGAACCTCATAAAGCATGAAAGAAAATATCATAACATTGGAAAACCTTCACTTCTGGTTAAAAGAAAATGTCCTATTTGTAAATTCATAACAAGGAGACCAAAGCGACATAATCAAGAGAATATTTACAGTCATTTTGAAAATGTACATGGCATTTTTATGAAGTTTGAACATTACAGTTTTGATTATGTCGATGAATTTAATGCGTGGAAACAAGAAATTAAAAAAAAAACAACAACTTGTTTTGTTAAACAAAACTCAAATGGAAATGTATCTGTTTACCAATGTCACAGAAGTGGTTTTTACAGGAAATGAGGTGTTAACAAACGTCACATAAAAATTATGGGCACATGTAAAATAAATGCCTTTTGTCCAGCAATGATCAAGGTGAAAAAATTAAAAATGATACTTTGAATGTGTCATATCTTTCTACACATGTTGGCCATAAAAATGAGTTAAAACATATTCACTTGACAAAGAAAGAGAGAAACAAAATTGCAACTCACTTAGCAATTAAATACCCCCATGAAGAAATTTTAAAAGATATCAGGTGTTCTATATCAAATTGAGATCTACACAGAATTCACCTAGTGAACAAAAAAGATATTATAAATATTGAAAAAAGCTTTAATCTAAATTATGAAGCCACAAAACATCCATTTGACCCTGTAAGCATCGAGGCTTGGGTTGAAGATCTTAAAACATCAAAGGACACTGCCTTAGTGGTTTATAAACCACAAGGTGTAAATAGTTTTGAGTTTTCTCAACTGAAAACAGATTTTTTGTTATTGTTTATGACCAAAGTACAAAAAACTATTCTACAAAAGTATAGTAGTGACGTTGTATGTATTGATGGCACCCATGGCCTTAATAACTACAACTTTCAGTTATACACATTTCTAACAATGGAGGAAACCAGAGAGGGGTTTCCTTGCACTTTGATGTTCATGAACAGAGGGGATGAAATCGTTATAATGATTTTTTTTATCATTAAAGTCTGTATTAGGATATATTACAACCCATACATTTATGTCTGATATGGAAGACACATTCTATTCCGCATGGTGTAAAACAATGGGGACTTCAAATAATCGTATTTATTGTACATGGTATATATTAAAGACATGGAAGACCAATGTAAATACAAAAATAAAAATAAAAGAAAAGCGTGACAGTGTGTTTAAAATGTTACAACTCTGTTGTATGAACTTGATGAAGACACTTTTAACAAAATGCTCCATGAAGTTTTAAGAAGACTGTTTAATGATGAAGAAACACATTCGTTTTATGAATATTTTATAAAACAATACAGATCATGGGCCTACTGTTACCGGATTCATTTAGGTATAAACACTAACATGTCAATAGAAAATTTTAATAAAATGTTAAAATATTGTTATCTAAAAGGAAAACGGATTAAACGACTGGATAAAACAATCTGTGCCATATTACATTTGCTCAGAGATAAAATTTTTGATCTGATAATGGACAGTAATGTGGTAATTTTCGCATCAATAGGTTGGCTAATCTGTGCTTTCTGATATTGCGCTATCATGTTTATACAACGTTCAACGTTAGAGTTGTCCGAGCTACGGCTGGCGACAGACATTATGTTTGCTCGATTGTTCTGTCATCATTTTTTTTGTCGTCAGACAATCATTGTAGGCCTTAGGCCACAACACATATTGCATACTTGCAATGAATTAGCAATACATTGCTAATTCTATTTCATGTAGTTTGAGTGCCGCGTACTCGCGCCTCAAGTCTTACGACAATTCATACGACATTCGTCTAGGCCTTATGCCTTAACATTTTAATTTGAGTGCCGCACATTTGCGCCTCATCTAACATGTAGCGTTCTTAACGACTCTGTTTATTCAAAATCAAATTGTTCAGACTTAGCCAATCTCAACACCATGATATAAGTGTACAGAACTTAATAAATGTATTATACAGTCCACTATCGTCATTATTCTGCATCCTGGCAATAGCACCACAAGCATCATTCTTCCTAACATTAACATTTTTTGTTGGTCCTATCGGGCCGCATCTTAACATTTTTTTGGTCGCTCCGTGCCTGGATTCGTCATTCACCTTTTGCAACTTAACAGCGGTTTTCATAATTTTTCTGCCCCAATTTCTGGCCATCACGGGCGATTCAGCATATTAGCTGATCCGACCGTCTCGGGACTTACTCAGCATTTCTTTCATCGCCATTGAGCCTTGTGACGACATCACTGCAAGACCATTCATGTGCTAGCGTCTACACTCCAGTTTAAGCAGTCATCTCTCAGGTCTGTGTGTTTGCCATCTTCTCCACGGCCTCGACGCTCCAGGACATCGCATAGCAGGTACCACATCATTAACAGGTGCGTACAATGGCTGAAGAAGGTCTCAAAGTGTTCGTCAGAAAGAGAGGCGGCATAAAGTCTGCCATAGTGCGTATTAATTCGGCTATCATTAGCTTTGATAAAAACACTAACACAAAACATTTTTTAACAGTTAGACTCGAAAGTCTAAAAAGCTTGGCAACAAAATACGATGAGGTACAGTCCGAAATTGAACTCATTGCTAAAGACATAAACGCTGCTCAAGAAGACCGAATTGAGTTTGAAGAGCTGTTATATTCAACAGAAGCCAATATCATGCAGTTGATAGAAAGCTTCAACGTTCAGACTGTATCTCCCGTATTAACAAGCAACATACAATTAAAACCGATAAGTTTGCCCTGCTTCACAGGTAATATCTTAGAATGGCAGCACTTCTATTCAATATTTCTGGACTTGGTGCACGCCAGATCTGATTTAACCTCAGTGCAGAAATTACACTATTTGTATTCGTCTCTGAAAAATTAGCCGCTAGATTTAATTAAGGCATTACCTATTTGTAACGAAAACTATTCGATAGCGTTGAGTTTGCTGTCCGCTAGATATGACAACAAATTCATACTAGCTAAGTATTATATTCAGAATTTACTTGAAGTAAAGTCAACAGTTAAGGACTCTGTCCAAAGTTTGGCAGAGTTCATAAATACAATAACGTCTTCCGTTAATTCACTGGCGGCCATGCAACTGTCAGTGGATTCATTCGAGCTTATCACTGTGCAATTATTGTTAGCAAAACTGGACCATACCACGTTCAAATTATGGAAGGAGTCTATAGACCCCGATAATCTTCCTAACTTTCAAGGTTTCACTCAGTTTTTAAACGCACGTAGACAGTTGCTAGAAAATACACTGCCTATCAATGCCGGACAGCAGCTCAACAAGTCAACTTTAAGATTCAATAAATCTGACAAACATAAATCACGAAACTCTGCTGGCAGCACTGCATTTAAAAGTTATCACTCAGCTTCAAACAATTATTTATGCTTATGCTGTAAATCTAGTCATCCAATTTACATGTGTGACAAATTTCGTGCATTAAGCACATCAGAACGAGGGCAATTTATATTAAATCATAAACTCTGTACAAATTGTTTAAGACCAGATCATTTCTCATCTAATTGTAAGATTAAACAATCATATAAGATCTGCTCAAAACGACACCATACATTGTTGCACATAAACAATGTGTCAAAGCCAGTTTCTGCCAGCAGCAGTAACTACTGTTCACTTAAATTACAATCTACAAATAATATTCTTTTATCAACAGCAATTGTGTTTGTCATCGACCAGGCTGGCAATAGACAACCCGCAAGAGTTCTATTAGATGCGGGGTCACAAATAAATTTTTGTACGGAATCATTTGCCAAGAAATTATGGCTTAACTTGACTAAATCTAACATACCGATTACAGGTAGGCCTATAAATAATACCGCTTGTTGTGCCACTAAGTTAGCGTCTATATGCATTATCTCACGCTATCAAAGATTTAGTTTCCAAGCAACATGAGCGGTCTTATCTGCATTAACTCATAAATTGCCAGCACAATCTTTTGACATAAATCAGTTTAATGTCCCAGATAACGTTTATCTCGCGGATCCACACTTCAACATTTCAGCTGACATTGATATACTGTTAGGAGCGCAATTTTATTTAGATTTAATTTTACCTAACAAATATGTACGGGGTTCTCATTTCCCTACTATACAAGAAACAAAGTTAGGCTATATTCTAGCTGGCAATCTGCCCAAACACTGCCATTATAAGGGTCCTGCTGTTTCGTTCCTGGCTAGGAACAACGACAGTCAAATCCTAGCGTCTCTCGAGAAATTTTGGGAGACCGAAACTATCCCTGATAATACACCCATTAATAACGAGTCAGCTTGTGAGGAGCATTTCGTTAAGTCTACTCATCGCAATCAGGAGGGTAGGTTCATGGTCTTGCTACCATTTAAGTCTGACAATCCCCAGTTGGGTGAGTCCTGTGCTAGCGCTGAAGCGAGATTCTTGAGTTTAGAACGCCGGTTCATGCGTGATTCTAAGCTTGCGCGCGAATACGCAAACTTTATACAGGAGTATAAGGATCTTGGCCACATGACGCTTGTCGACGATTGCTCCATAAATTCAGGTGTTTCAAATACTTATTATCTGCCTCACCATGCCGTCTTTAAACATTCTAGTTCTACCACAAAACTTCGCGTCGTTTTTGACGGCTCGTCTAAAACTACCAATGGCCTTTCTCTCAATGACATTTTGTTGTTAGGCCCAAACTTCCAACAAGACCTTTTTTCTATTCTTTTGCGATTTCGTATGCATAACTATGTTCTCATCGCCGACATCGAGAAGATGTGTGGACAAATTCTGGTAGCTGAGAAGGATTGTCATTATCAACGTATTCTGTGGCGTGACTCTCCCCTCGAACAGTTTAAACATTTTGTACTGCGAACTGTAACATACGGTACTGCTAGTGCTTCGTTTTTGGCTACCCGCTGTCTTAATCAGATTGGTAAGGATCATCAAACTTTTTTTTCCTGACGCTGCGTCAGCTATAACCAATGATTTCTATGTCGACGATTTGTTAACCGGTGCAGACACCATTTCTGATCTGACCAAGTTGAAATCTGACTTAGGTACGTTGTTGAGTCAATACGGTCTCACTCTACATAAATGGGCATCAAATGAACCCAATGTGGTCGCAGATCATGACAATTTATCACTCCCTTTAAACAAACAGGGTAATGTGCGTACCTTGGGCATTCTCTGGAATTACACTACCGATTCATTTTTGTTTGACATCAGATCATTCCCCGTTGAATCAAGGATCTCTAAGAGGAAAATCCTATCGATTATCGCAGGTATATACGACCCACTCGGACTCGTCGGTCCCATTGTTTTCCTGTACAAACAGTTTATGCAGCAACTTTGGCTGTGCAATCTTGGTTGGGATGAGCCAATCTCCGGGCAATTACACTTGCATTGGCATTCATTATGCGATAAATTATGTCTGATCAGTAAAATCATTGTCCCACGTTCTATTCGCTGCAAGTCTAAAGCAAAGATAGTTGAATTACATGGGTTTTTGGATGCATCTGAAAGGGGATATCGGTGTTGTGTTTACATTAGAGTCACTTATCAAGATTCATCGGCCTCTTGTCACCTTCTGTGTTCTAAATCTCGCGTAGCCCCCCTTCAACAGGTGTCATTACCTCGCTTTGAACTCTGCGCTTGCTTGTTGTTATCGCGACTCTTATTCAAGGTCGCCCCTGCTCTTCATTCCTTTATCAATAGTGTTCACCTCTATTCTGACTCTATGGTGTCCCTTTACTGGATTCATGCCCAGTCTTCTTGGTGGAAAACTTACGTCGCTAATCGTGTTGCTGAGATTCAGCGTCTTACGGAAGCCTACACATGGCATCACATCAATTCTCGACATAATCCTGCTGATATTATTTCTAGGGGATGTCACCCCGACGTTTTGCGCGATTGTTCGCTTTGGTGGCATGGTCCCGCTTGTTTGTGTCAATCTTCCGAGTCCAATCTTTTTCCACCCTTTTTACCTTCTAATCTGTCGTCTTCTGAATTCACTGCGGAGGAAAAACAAACCCCCAAACTTTCTCTAATGTCTACCCTGGCTATTGATCTTTCTAAGGACTTTTCTTCGTTGCACCGTCTGACTCGCGTATACGCTTACTGCTTTCGATTCATCAAAAACATTAGACTCTCCAGCGCTGAGAAAATATCGGGCGCTCTTACCCCCGTTGAAATTCATTCCACTCTCAATTTTTTCATAAAACAATCTCAGTCCATCCACTTCGCTGCCGAGATTAATTGTCTGCGTAATGGGTCTTCTGTCTCTATCAGGAGCAAGTTGTCTTCTCTGGACCCGTTCCTTGATGAGTCTGGCGTAATACGCGTCGGCGGACGATTACAGCAGTCGCAACTAGCTTATGACAATAAGCATCCTATTGTCTTGCATCCATCGGCTCATATTACTCGCCTTATTATTGAACGCGAACACATTCGTCTACTCCACGCTGGTGCTCAACTCGTGCATCACTCACTTCGTCAACGTTGGTGGATCATTAACGCCAAGATAGTCATCGCTCTATCATTCGTAGATGCGTCAAGTGCCTCAGGTTTAGTGCCAAACATCAGATTCAGAGGCTTGGTATTTTGCCATCTCCCAGAGTCACTCCTTCGCGGCCGTTTCTATTCTGCACAGTTGACTATGGTGGTCAACCATATGGTTGGTATGGTGGTTCATGATTCGTCATGGCGGGCAGAAATCTAGGACTCTGTCAAAATCGTACGTGTCTTTGTTCATCTGCCTAGCAACTAGGGCTATTTATTTGGAATTAGTTTCCGACCTTACAGCCAACGCGTTTATAGCTGCCTTACGTCGTTTCATGTCCCGTAGGGGCATACCCAGCCAGTTATATTCTGATAATGGCACGAACTTTAGGAAGGCCCGCAATGTTTTGCATGACCTTTACAATCTTTGGCATAATAAGTATGCCACCTCATCAATCCAATCCTTTACGACCTCTCAGGGTATTACATGGTCATTTACTCCACCCTCGTCACCTCATTTTGGTGGTCTTTGGGAGAGCGGTATAAAGAGTTTAAAGTATCACTTGCGCCGCGTGGTAGGCAAGTCTATACTCACCTTCGAGGAGTTTACGACAGTTTTGTCTCAGATAGAGGCATGTCTAAACTCACGTCCATTATTTGCCGTTTCATCGGATGTAAATGATCCGGTGCCGCTTACTCCTGGCCATTTTTTGATTTGCGCACCATTAACGGCGTTACCTGATCCAGACTTATCTCACATTCCCATCTCTCGTCTTGGACGTTGGCAACTTCTCCAGAAGTTTGTCCAAGTCATTTGGAAAGCTTGGTCTAGCGACTACTTACATCAATTACAACAACGTCACAAATGGAAATTTGCCAAGGACAACGTTTCCATTGGTGACCTGGTTTTACTGATTGAGGATAACTTACCTCCATTAGCGTGGAAATTTGGTGTAATTACCGCCACATTTCCCGGCCCAGACAACTTAATTAGAGTAGTTGACGTTCCTACGCCTACTGGCACCTATCGCAGACCAATCCATAAATTATGTTTGGTCCCTACTAGGGATGAACAGTAAAAAAAAGTTGTTTATTTTCCTTCATATATTTGTAATTATCTAAACCAATTTCTATTGTATTTATTATGTATAACTTGTATCTATGTAAAACACGTTGTTTTATCCGCATCTACTGTCTATAACCATACGCCACACCTATATTTTTATATTGTATTTCGTATTTGTATTTTGTGATCATGTATTGCACAATTATTATTCATGCTTTAATTATGACATACATGTCATTACACTTTGTGCTTACAATCATTCAACTATGTATAGCTTGTCTTTACATGTATAATTTTATAACAATTTTGTTTGTTCATTGTATTCATACTATTGTATAGGTCTACTGGCCTTATCTGGTTCAAGATAACCATTATGACTTGCATAAATGTTACAATTTATCGGGCCCATCATGTGATTGAGTCACCGATTATTCATCATTAAACATTGTCAAACCATGTATTTTTCATGTCTCATATTGTCTAATATTGTATACATACAATATATATTGGCAATACATTGCTAATCTTGCATTTATACTCATGTATAATCAGGTTGCAAGCCTACTTTGGCCTGTTCAACTCTTATCATCATTCAAGCTTATCTCTAAACAGTAATGTCATAACTGTTATCTAAGATTCAAACTCAAGGTTCAGTACAACTTATTGAGATTGACTTTATTATTAAGAACTCTGTATTTTTCTATAATAAGTTATTAAAATGTATTAAAAAATCCTTTGATTTTTTGCGGGCAGTTATGGACAGTAATGTGGTAATTTTTGCATTAATAGGTTGGCTAATCTGTGCTTTCTGATATTGCGCTATCATGTTTATACAACGTTCAACGTTACAGTTGTCCGAGCTATGGCTGGCGACAGACGTCATTACGTTTGCTCGCTTGTTCTGTCATCATTATTTTTCTTGTCGTCAGACAATCATTGTAGGCCTTAGGCCACAACACATATTGCATACTTGCAATGAATTAGCTATACATTGCAAATTCTATTTCATGTAGCTTGAGTGCTGCGTACTCGCGCCTCAAGTCTTACGACAATTCATACGACATTCGTCTAGGCCTTAGGCCTTAACATTTTAATCTGAGTGCTGCACATTTGCGCCTCATCTAACATGTAGTGTTCTTAACGACTCTGTTTATTCAAAATCAAATTGTTCAGACTTAGCCAATCTCAACACCATGATATAAGTGTACAGAACTTAATAAATGTATTATACAGTCCACTATCGTCATTATTCTGCATCCTGGCAATAGCACCACAAGCATCATTCTTCCTAACATTAACATTTTTTTTTGGTCCTATCGGGCCGCATCTTAACAGATAATTAAAATGAAAAAAGGAAAACTTGTGAAAAAATTGCAAGTATTAAGAAATTGTCACAAAGCTAGTATGTTGTTGGATGCAGAGAAAGTTTGGACAACTTTAAGTGACAAGTGGCAGGTCCTGTCATCCACACAAACAGAATTTTATACTGTTAAACGGATTAAACACTGCACATAATGTCATTTACAGTGCATACACTGTAACTCTTGCTTTCATGAGTTTGTGTGTTCGTGTATGGACAGTGCCATACGAAACAATATGTGCAAACATATTCACCTTGTTTGTAGAACACTTAACAATAGGATCCCTGAGGAAAGGGAGAATGAAGATACGCTCGTTATAGATATTCCGAATGACGGAGTCATATTAGAAGAAATTTTAAACGAAATAAGTACGACTAAAAAAAACAGAAAAGAGTGTATCTTCAAAAAAAGAAAGAATGAATCTTGACCTATCTGCAGAATTTAAAGAAATTCAGAAAAACAGAAACTGTAGAAGAATTTGACTACGCAAAAAAACAGATCAGACATCTTTTAATGACACTTAAGGCAATGAAGTCAGCTGCTGAAAGGATAAGCTGCTTAACCTGACTTTTAAAACCTGACTTTAAGATACATAAAGAAGGAAAACCAATTAGACCGATTGTTTCTTTTAGTAATGCACTTATTTATAAATTATCAAAGGAAGTTAGCAGAATATTGAAGGAGAAATATGAATTTGGGACAAAATACAACATAGAAAATAATGTAAAATTGATAGAAAAATTAGAAAATATAGAATTAATGAAAATACTAAATTGATATCACTGGATATTAAGGACATGTTTACCAATATTACAGTAAATAAAGTTATTAAGTTAATAAACGATAATAATATGGGTGAATATAGGTATAAAAAACAATTGATTAAAGTAGTTAAAGAATGTGTAAATCAAAACTATTTTAGGTTTAATAACAAGTTTTATATACAGAAAAAAGGATTACCTATGGGATCTTCATTATCCCCTATTCTTTCAGAAATATACATGAATGTTCTGAAAAGCAATTAATAAATTCCACTAAGTATAAAGACAATATAAAATTATGGACTAGATACGTTGACGATGTATTAGTAATTTGGGAAGGAAGCATAGAAGAAGTGCATGCGTTTATAAATGAGGTAAATAATAAGAATAAAAACTTACAGTTTAAAGAAGAGATAGGAGGTAAGAAAATAAATTACTTAGATTTAAACATAGAAATTAAAAATAATGAAAAACTACAGTTTGGGATATTTAGGAAAGAATCATATTCTGATATAATTATACCAAGAGAGTCTTACCACCCTTATAGATATAAAATGGCGGCAATCAATTCATTTTGTTATAGAGCCCAGAATTGTTTAAAAGAGACAGAATCAAAAGACAGGAGTTAAAAACGATAAAGGGAATTGTAAGGAATAATAACTATAACACCAACATAGTGGATAAAGTTGTGAAAAGTATTGATATACAAAAAGCTAAAATAGAACCAGAACAAAAGAATTATGCAGGGACATTAACATACATAGGATCACATACTAGAAAAATTATAAAATGTTTTAATAAATACGGAGTAGATATAACTATTAAAAAATGTGAAACAGTTTTTGATAAGATAAGGAATAAAAATGTAGACAAAATTCCAGTATTACAGTTTATAAATTAAAATGTAAAGACTGCAACAAAGTGTACCTAGGTGAGACAGGATGGAAATTCGTATGCAGGTTGTCTGACCACAAACATGGAGAAGGTAATAGAACAACGAATTCGAAGACATTTCATAGAAGAGAATCATAAGTTTGTTAATCCTTTGGAAGACTACAAAATTGTAAAAGTAGTAAATACACAGTTGAAAGGAAGCTTAGGGAGGAGTTAGAAATATTGAAAGAAAGAGAAAAAGGATTAGACAGTTTAATGAATGCTAAGGCTAAATTTGATAATGAACAAATATTTTATAATATAATTAAAAAGTAAAAGATAGAGGACGGTTAGATAAGATTAAGAATTAAATTGCATAGGACTAATTGGATGTTTTTAAAATAAGGGTGAGTGACCGCGCCCACAAGTGTGAATGAGAAAGGCGGTACAGGTGGGTTTAAAAGGAATGTACACACACACACACACATAAACACAAGGAATGTGCTAGAAAAATATGTAACTGTCCAGATGGGGGTGACAGGGCTCGGAGGTTGGGAAGGGACATTTTAATTATAGCTTGTTGTGTGTGGGTAGTGGGTGGGTGGAGGTGTGAAGGGTTTAGTTTACCTCTGCTGGTTATTTCCGATCTGATGATGAGCTGAGAAGCTTGAAAGCGCTAATCGGAATAATTTTTCTATAGTGGTGTGCAACAGTGATAATTCTGTTTGTGATTATAACCACTAACACAACTTTCTTCATTAAACTTTTTATTTGATTAATTAATTAGTTTCTTATTTTAATAAAATCAAAATGTTTGTTTATTATTAAAATTAAATATCTTTATTATTTGTGGTTATGTACGTGTACACTATAGTAATTTCAATATGAGTAAATTATAATGTGTATGTTTTTATAAATTAAATCAGATATTTATAAATGTTACTCCAAACTACAACACACACACACACACACACACACACACACAAAACATACAGCAGACCCATTCTGAGCAAGTGGTGGGCAGCAAATCAGCCCATTAGTCATCTTTATCGATACTAATCACTTTGAGTATTCACAGCTACTTGGTTAGAATACATGAAAAACTTCAGTCTTTCTTGGACTGTGGCTTGATCGCTATCCTATGTCTAACTGGTTTGGAATATGTTACCTTCCTGTCTGTTTGTGCATCACTGTCTTCAGTTATATGTGTGTAAAGACATGCGTGCTCCTAACCATTTGAATTGGTTGTAGTCAATTTTTGTATTACATGAGGTATAAACAACATTATGTTTACAGATTTTTTCAACAGTGACTTTACTATTGTATATACAGATACTACTACTAGCCTCTCTGAGCTGCAGAATTCACTCATTATTTTGAATTAAATACATTTATTATTAGTTAAATTTTAAGGACCGTTTCAGTTTAGTGGCAGCATGCAGTAAGCAATTGGGCCCACTTGATTTAGCAGTCGCCAATAACAACACATTTTGCAATTATTCCATGGTTGCAGCACGCTCTCTCTACAGTGGAAGGGGCAACATATTGCACTCTATATGCCACAGTCACAAGTATAGTAGTATCGGATCTTTTTGGTTTAGTGGTAGCATGCAGTGCAATTACTCTACATAGCAATCACCAGTAACAACACATTTCCCCCTCCAATGCATTTTGCAACCATTCCATGGTGACAGCGAGGCCTGTCACTCTGTATGCTGCAGTCGTTGCAAGTACAGTACTATTGTAGTGTATCATGAATTTCCTGTATATGACAGGTAATCAAATGAAACTGTATACGACAGGTAGAGACCGTTGGGTAAGTTCTAAAAAGACTGCCAGGAATCCAAACAAATGCGACAGGATACATTCCTAAATAATTCTTGGTTAGATTTTCACACAATCGTATACTTCATTTACTGTTGGAGTACGGAGTACACAACCGTGCAATACTGTCAAGATGAGTTGGAAATGAATCACTGCACATGCGTGGATTGGAATTCATACATGCATGAAGTGTGTGAGCACCATTTATTAAAAAGTCCAAAGGTTATTGGTGGACCTAATTTGCATATAGAGTTGGATGAGACTTGTTTCACTAAAAGAAAATATAATAGGGGAAGAGTTATACCAAATCAATGGGTGTTTGGTGGAATTTTCGTGAAACAAGAGGCTGTTTCCTTGTCCCAGAGAAATCCGCAGGGACTTTAGTGGCTATAATAAACCAGTATGTTGCCCCAGGCACAACCGTTTTGTCCGATGAGTGGAGGGGATATCACAATTTACATCAAAGTTACCAACATTTAATAGTAAACCACTCGATACAATTTGTAAATCCAGTAACCCAAGCCCACACCCAAAATGTAGAAAGCATGTGGGCTAAAGTCAAAATAAGGAACAAAAGGCAATGGGGTACTTCACGACTGATGTTAGATTCCTACCTGGCTGAATTTATGTGGCGGCAACGGTATCGAAATAATAATAAATATGAAAAAATTATTGAAAACATTGCACAATTTATGCCTCCTCAGTAATTTATACTCTGTTTTATTTGTAGCTATAATAAATTATGAAATGTATCATTGTATTTATAGTTATAAATTATATTTGTAACTGTAATTAATTTGTAGTTGTTAGTGATGTAGGAAATTAATTGTAAAATGTAAGTAAAATTGTAAATAAAATGTAAATTTTTAGTAAATTGTAAATAAAATATAAATATAAAAAATATAAAAATAAATATAAAAAATATGTCAAAATGAAAATAAAAATAAAACTGTCACTGGTTATCGCTATGTGTGTGGAGGGGGAAATGTGTTGTTACTGGCAATTGCTACGTAGAGTAATTGTTCACTGCATGCTGCCACTTAACCGAAAAGATCCGTAGTATCGTTGCAGTACCACCATCTTCGTACAATATGATGAAGTTCCTATAGTTAACATCATGGATTCCACACAAAGATACAACCATTCAATTTCTACAAGAGAAAAGTATTTTACACAACCCAAGAATTTGTATAAATGGCCATCATTTGAAATTGTGTACAACGAGTAAAGACGGTTTGTATGAAAAAAGACTGCCAGGAATCCAAACAAATGTGACAATAATACATTGGATACATTCGTAAATAATTCTCAGTTAGATTTCCACACAATTGTATAGTTCAGTTAGTGTAGGAGTAAGGAGTTCAGAACCATGAAATTCTGTCAAGATGAGCTGGAAATGAATCACGGCATATGTGTGGATTGGAATTTCCACATGTGAGAACTTGCAAGAGACCGTTTCCTTCTGAGTGTTCCGGACAGATCCGCAGAGACTTTAGTGCCTATAATAAATCAGTATTATAGGCACAACTGTTTTGTGTCATGAGTGGAGGGAATACCAAAATTTACGATAAAGTTATCAACATTTAACAGTGAACCACTCAATACTTTTTGTCAATGTAGTAACCCAAGCCCACACGCAAAATGTAGGCCAAATAAGGAACAAAAGGCAATGGGGTACTTCTTGACCGATTTTTGATTCTTACCTGGCCGAATTTATTTGGCTGCAAAGGTATCAACGTGATGATAAATTTGAAAAAAATATTTAAAACCTTGCTGAATTTATGCCTCCCAAATAATTTACATTTTGTTATTTGTAGCTGTAATAAATTATGAACTGTATCATTGTATTTGTAGTTATAAATTAAATGTGTATTTGTAATTAATCTGTAGTTGTTATTGATGTAGGAAATTAATTGTAAAATATAAGTAAAACTGTAAATAAAATGGAACTAAAATAACATGTAAATATAAAAAATAAAGTAATAAATAGTAAATAAAATGTGTAATGATAAAAACATGATAGATAAAAGATAAAAATAAAAAATTTATTTAAGCAAAAAATTGTATGTAGATCAAAATGAAAATTAAAATAAAAACTCTCACTGGTTATCACTACATGTGGAGGGGGAACTCTGTGTGTGTGTGTGTGTGTGTGTGTGTGTGTGTGTGTGTGTGTGTGTGTGTGTGTGTGTGTGTGTGTGTGTGTGTGTGTGTGTGTGTGTGTGTGTGTGTGTGTGTGTGTGTGTGTGTGTGTGTGTGTGTGTGTGTGTGTGTGTGTGTGTGTGTGTGTGTGTGTGTGTGTGTGTGTGTGTGTGTGTGTGTGTGTGTGTGTGTGTGTGTGTGTGTGTGTGTGTGTGTGTGTGTGTGTGTGTGTGTGTGTGTGTGTGTGTGTGTGTGTGTGTGTGTGTGTGTGTGTGTGTGTGTGTGTGTGTGTGTGTGTGTGTGTGTGTGTTTTGAATGGCTGGCAATTGCTACGTCGAGTAATTGCTCACTGCATGTTGCCACTAAATGGAAAAGATACAATTTTAGTATTAGATAATTTTTGAATTATCAGAAAAATTACAATAACCTTAATTACTCCATTTTTTTAATGTAAAATAAGAATTGTAAAGTAGACAATCGTACAGTAACAAAAAATATTATAAACTACTGTATTGGGATTTATTTAAATTTATAACATAATGCCTGAATGACACATAACTTAGTCCTAGCTTTTAAGTGTATGCACGAGGATTGTTCAATAGAAACATGTTTAGAGGCTGTAAAGCATTTTTATTCAACGATTTTAAAAGAAATCTCCATTAACATTAAGGCATGAATTCCACTGTTGCACTAATCTGTAGATTCCCTGCTGGTAGAATGTACAAGGATTGTTCAATAGAAACACGTTTAGAGGCTATAAAGCATTTTTTATTCAACGATTTTAAAAGAAGTCTCTATTAACATTAAGGCAAGAATCCCACTGTTGCACTAATCTGTAGATTCCCTGCTGGTAAAATTCTTGTGGCTGTTTGTGGAATCATTCGCTAACAGCAAACTCTGCCTCAGCGTCCAATTTGAACCACCGTCCTTTTAGTGATTTATTTAATGGGCCAAAAACATGATAATCGCACGGGGACAAGTCAGGATGGTAAGGTGAATGTTGTAAGACTTACCACTTCATACGACCTAGCAGATCTCAAATCGTCTGGGCTACATGGGGTCAAGCATTATCATGCAGAAGAATGACACCATTTGTGAACTTCCCGGGACATTTATTCTTGATGCTGACCCATAAGCGTTTTAAGCTGTCTGCATATCACTCAGTGTTGACACCAGGTTCTTTAAAATCTAAGAGCAGTACACCCTGATAATAAAAAAATATGGTGACCATTACTTTTCCTGCTGAAAGCTGGACTGACATTTATTTACCTTAGGAGATTGTGTATGCTTCCACTGCATACTCTGACGTTTGGATTCTGGTTTGTAGTGATAACACAAAGACTCATCATTGGCAACAATTTGGTGTAGAAAGGCATTACCTTGTTGTTGATAGCGCATCAAATGCTGTAATGATAAGGGTGAACACAAATTTTTCTGCGTATCAGTAAGCAGTTGTGGAATCCACTGAACAGCAACTTTGTGATAGCCAAGACTATGAATGATGGAATGAACAGTTCCCACGCTGATGCTCAACATTTGAGAAAGTTCTTTAACTTTGATGCATCTATTTGCGTGTAAAGCAGTTTCCAGCTGTCTCACATTTTCAACTGATGCTGCAACACATGCAGGTCCAGGACGGGCCAAATCTTTAGTGGATTCTCTTCCTTGTCGAAATTTATTGCACCATTCAACTACTGACGTATGAGATTAAGTATAGTCACCATATACAGCTTTCATTCTTGTATAAATTTCCATTGGCTGATGCCCCTCAGCGGCCAAAAACTAAATAACGGCACACAGATTATCTTTGAACGGATTTTCTATCATAGATGTCATTTTTCAACCCAGTCACAGTGCTTAGAAAAGAGCAAACTGCAAATATTTTTGACAGACTTATCACTAGTACTTAAACAGACAATATAAACAAATGAATTCCGTTGCCATGGTGACGAAGTCATGGCTGTGCAGATCAAACGTGTTTCTATTGAACAATCCTCGTATATTTCCATAGATATCTATTCACAAGTACCACACAACTGTCAGCAGTAAGTAAAGTTTTTATTGCAAACTTAGCTTACAAATTTATTGTAAATTAATTTAAAATTTATAAGGGGTGCTGACAGATATTAATATGGTCAAATTATTGAAGCTATAAGTTTGTATTTGAATAAAATTTCTCATAACTTGATGGAGCTTTTTCAATTTTTTAAAAATTTGGAATTTTTGGTCATTGTGCCCCTAAAGTTAAAACATTTTCAGATTTGGATTAACATTCTCTTCAGTATGATGCCTGGCAGAAACTTTTATTACTTTTTTTAATTTTTTGATCCCTTTTTGGAACCCTGATGTCCTAAAATTTTGACACTTTTGAAACTACATTCAGATTTTGATTTAATATATTTTTAATTTGATATCCTACACGTATTTTTGCAGTTCTTTTCTAAATTTGGACCCCACACATTTTTGCCTGTCATCCCCAAATTTTGGTTGGGGTCATTCTAAAAACTAATAGGGTTCTGTAGCATAAATGGAGGGTAATACTTGCCATGTTTCTAGAAAATTCGTTGTTGCATTCAAAAGCTATTGTGAGACAAACACCAAATGGCTGAAGCTGAGAACTAATTCCACTAGTTCAAGTATTCAACAGAGTTTCTGGATATATTGTGGAAACAATACTTACCCAGTTAAGCCTGTACACTTGCCATAGTCAATTAGCTGATTGCGTTTCTGATTATGAATTGCTGTGGTTTTTTCAGTTGTCTCAATTTATCTCACACAATAACGTATGCCTCAGTAAAAAATGATACTTAAAAAAAATTTAATTAAAAGCTGGAATGTTTTTTTCTTCAAGTGCTCAGCTTAAATCAAGTATAGCTTACATCTTTGGATATCCCTGTGGTGAGTATGTTTATAGGTTCTCTTAGAAATACATAGGACCTATAGTTTAACATTATCCACAGTAAGCTAAACAGGGAGGTGTTACTTTTGTGTGAGGGTCAGTTGAAAAGTTTGCGGAGTGACATCTATAGCTCAGTGATAGAACAAAAATCTTTCGTGTGCTGCAAGACGTATATTTTGCGTTAACACCTGTTAATTTCCGGATATATCTGTCAATTTATTCACTCTTTACCAGCTGTTTGAAATTTTCCTGTCGCGCGTGTTTTTAAAATGCATGAAATCAAACATCGTGTTGTGATGAATTCTGTGTTAAAAACGTTTTAGTGCCAATGGAAAATCAAAATGAAATTATAAATGTATTAGGAGATGCTGTCCCTTCAGAAACAACAGTAATTGGGGCACATTCGAGTTTAAAACGTGGTCATACAAGCACTGAAGACTATCAAAATACCAACAGTGGACGTCCAAAAAATGGCATTATTGAAAAAATTTCATAGGGTGTTGGAAGACCATAGATTGAGGAGTGGATGACGTTGGTGAAATCATAGGCATCTCATATGAATGTATCATCATACTTTAACTCAAGAACTTGGCGTGAAAAAGCATTGTGCAAGGTGGCTGCCGCAACTGGAATTATTGCATTTTTTGGGTGTCCTGTGCGACCACGTTTAAACTCAAGTGCCTACTTACAAACCGTTGGTTTTGTGATCGCAGCATTTCCTGACACATTTTCTTTTTCATTTTGAATTTCCATTGGGGCTAAACAATTTTTAACAAAGAATCACACCACGTTGTTTGGTTTTGTCTGTTTTTCAAAACATGCATGACATGTCAATTTTAAACAGCTTCTAAACAATGAATAAACTGATAGATAGATTTGGAAATTAACAGGAGTTCACATAAAATACAAATCTTGCAGCACACAACAAATTTTAGTTTTACCGCTAAGCTACAGTTAAACAATTAATAATTTAATGCACTTTCACTTGTGAAAAAACTTACATTTTGTTATATCTTCATACGCATGAGGAGTTATATCCCCAAACTAACTTTGGTTTGTATACATCTTCCATCCTGACACTCCTCTTTTTAGATTTTTAATTTTATTCAGTTCATTACAATAAGGGTCAGTGAGTATTTTAACATTTTTTAAAGCATCTTCCTTTGCTAATAATCCATCAAGTTCCAATTCATCTAATAACTGAGTGAAACAGTTTTTTTCGTGTCGCATTTCAAATGCTCTACAGACTTAATGTCCAACAATCATATGTTCTTTACAAGTATTACAGAATGTAATTATTTCATCACCTGACCACTTTAATAAATCACTCATTGTAAATGTAGAATAGAACACTCAAAAGGCACAATACAACAACAAGAAAACCAAAACAAATGACAAGACAAGCATGTAGTGACAAGGGAGGCGCTACCTTACTGCTACTGCATTGTCACACTGCACGACCAGAGTGCTACTTGGTACTGGCTAGTAAGTCACGTGGCTCTAAGTTTTGGCTATTTAGTAGTGCGAAAAGTCGAATGTGTCCAACTTTTCTACCTACTGATTTTTCACCACCAGCAAGTGCTAGTAGCTGCTATGCAAGTAGTGGCTAGTGAAGTACCATAGTGTGACAGAGACTTTAGGTGTGTGTTATTAGTATTCTGGTGTCAAAACCCACGGTGGATCCTAGTATGCTCAATAATTTTTGTTAATTCCTTCTCGCCGCACAACTTTCTCCAGCCTCTCACATTCACATTCTCCAATCATCCTCTATGACATTTATCCATCTTCCCAAAGGTCTTCATAATTCTTCTGCCCAGTGGTTTCCAGTCGGTAATTTGTTTAGGTGTTCTGCTATCATCCATTTGACTTATGCGACCCAGACATTTTAATCTTCTTTTGTTGATCCAGGCCATGTCAGTACCGTTTAGTTAGTAATGTATTACAGAATGTAATTATTTCATCACCTGACCACTTTAATAAATCACTCATTGTAAATGTAGAATAGAACACTCAAAAGGCACAATACAACAACAAGAAAACCAAAACAAATGACAAGACAAGCATGTAGTGACAAGGGAGGCGCTACCTTACTGCTACTGCATTGTCACACTGCACGACCAGAGTGCTACTTGGTACTGGCTAGTAAGTCACGTGGCTCTAAGTTTTGGCTATTTAGTAGTGCGAAAAGTCGAATGTATCCAACTTTTCTACCTACTGATTTTTCACCACCAGCAAGTGCTAGTAGCTGCTATGCAAGTAGTGGCTAGTGAAGTACCATAGTGTGACAGAGACTTTAGGTGTGTGTTATTAGTATTCTGGTGTCACAACCCATGGTGGATCCTAATATGCTCAATAATTTTTGTTAATTCCTTCTCGCCGCACAACTTTCTCCAGCCTCTCATATTCACATTCTCCAATCATCCTCTATGACATTTACCCATCTTCCCAAAGGTCTTCATAATTCTTCTGCCCAGTGGTTTCCAGTCGGTAATTCGTTTAGGTGTTCTGCTATCATCCATTTGACTTATGCGACCCAGACATTTTAATCTTCTTTTGTTGATCCAGACCATGTCAGTACCGTTTAGTTAGTAATTGATCCAGTTCATAATTCGTTCTTGTAATCCAGGACCCATCTTCAGTTTGCCAAGGCCCAAAGATCTCTTGCAAGATTTTACATTCAGGTATTCCAAGCTGTTGTTCATATGCATTATGTAATGTCCAGCCCTCACATCCATAAGTCACTACTGATCGAATAAGACTTATATAGATGGTTAACTCTTATTGTTATTATTGGTGGTGGTGTGTACAATCCAAGTTGTAATAATTAAATGGTTAATGGCACATTTGAAAGCCAGCTGTAGCAACAGTAAGACGGAAGTGAAGTGTTATAACTGAGCACATTGGTTCTCCCCAATATCCCCACTTTTCCACTTTTTGCGCAGCTATGAAGTGGCCACCATAAAGTAACACAATTTTAGTAGTAGTAGTATTAGAGCACAATTTTTTTAGTTAAGCAATGCTTGAATAACTTGTACACTAGTTAATGCATTTGGCAACAAACCAACTGATTGTAGCATATAACTAAATGGTTCATACCTCAGGTAATGGTTTGGGTGGTACTATGTGCATAGGTCCCAGCAGTATTATGTTTGGTGGAAGTGGCTTTGGAAATGACATTATGGGATCACAGCTGTACATGAGCAATGACTTGTTACGGTCCAGTTCATAAGCAGTTGGTAATCCTTCTCCAAATACTTTTTTTATCACTTGATCTGACAGCGGGTAGGCAATCCTGAAACATATTTATTTAATTAAAGTATAAAGATAAAAAGATAAGTGGCACTGGTAGAACTTCCCCATGTGTAAGTATACAGATTTCAGCTCACAGTACATCTTACATTTTTATGTAAATGTCTATCTCTTTTATTTACTACAATTTATTAATTAAGGCCAATTAATCAGATCATACCAATTCAACATTATTCTATACAAACATAATATTCAGTATGTGTCATTCATAAAAAAATAGTAATAGTCACTGAAGATTTCAGTTTTACTAAACCAAACTTACAGAAACAAAACACAGTTAATATGCTTTGTACAAATTGCATTGTACCACTTTATAACTCTAAACAACTTACAGAACAAAATAACTGTGTCTGCCGTCATTGCTACATATTGGTTGCTCCCAGGCAAACAATGACAATCATCTCAACAACCTAAGAAAGCAGCATTTGTTTATGCTACAAGGTTCTGAGGAATCTATTATTTACAGCTCAATATAGCATATTCTCTTTTCTAATGCATGCTTGTTCCTTATGCAAGCAACCAGTAAGTTCGATTCAACTGTATTCAATTAGTTTATTTTACATTCTGTGCTGTGTGATAATATATAATATTATTAATATTAAAATATTATAGAATGATAATATTATAATTATGTTATATATTAGATTATATTAATATATAAAATAAATTATTTCTGTAATAAAATGTTGTAACTGCAGTTTAGTGAACACGAGTATTTAGTTAGTCAAACAGCTTGGAAATGATGTTTGATGAGATGTGTATGAGTTAACTAAATAACCATTTTGTCATGACAGAAAAAATCTAAATAAGGAAGTCCATTCATCAACAAATTGCAGAGAATCCAAAACAGCAAACGTATTATTCATATTGGAATAACTTGAGATATAATTTTGCTTTTTACCTAGTCACTCTGCCACACATACTTCTCATACTGCAGAGTGCAATGTTTCTTTATCACATGAAACTTGTAAAAATCTGTACATTCATATACAGTTTTTAAAACTGGTTTGGTATAAACACAGAGATGACAAACCAAGAATGCAGTGGAGGGTAGTGTAGCAATGGATGTCAGGAAAATAAAAAATTATAGAGTTTTTGAGAGAGAGAGAAATAAACAGACAGTTGACAGAGGAAGAGATAAGGAAAAATGGCATGTGGAATCTACTGTAATTCATTAGATAAAAGATCAAATTTTTACCCTTCTGCGGTGAAATGTTAAGCCTTGAGTATCGTGTAAGGTAATTTTTAACATGCATGCTTCAATAGTTGTTATAATAATCATAATTGGAAATAAACTCCGGGCTATTGGGTCATGATCCACTAGTGATATTAATTTAGGCATTTCGATCTCGGCACTGAAGGCCATGTTCAGTGCATAAACGATTCACACAACTGACACATTGTTTGTCAGTTAACCACAGTACTGTGGCAAAGAATGTTGTGATCCCAAGGAGGACCGTTTATACAAACTTGCAGAGTTGGCATGACGCAAGCTAAAGACTAGCATTGGCCAATAAGAATCCAGCACACTATGATTGGTCGAACAGCACAGGATGTTTAAAGCGAGGCTTTCGCCACACCGATTCATTGTGATGGAAGCTTATTCTCGCCCAGAGTTTACTTCTAACACTGTTGACACTGGTCATGAGAGCATTAGATATAGAATAATCATAAAATTGTCATCTGTCATTCAGACCCAAAGCCTATTGTGACCTGGAGATCTGCAGACTGTGTTATAGTTTCTGAACCCTTAACTTTGGGCTGCCCTCATTGCAGTTCAAGAAGAAGCCAGGCAGTATTGTTTGTAGAAAATATTTTGTTATGGCAGTACATGTGTATTCATTGCACAAAGTTGGATACTTTGGTTTTGATATCCAAGAAAAAATGAACAGATGAGTCATTTCAAATGTAAGTTATAAATTTAGCTGTCTTCATTGAAAATTAATAGAAAAAAAAATTTAGAAACAAAAAACATAAATTTGTTTCATTCCTTTACCATGCTGAAAACAAAAAAGTAATTGCTTTTTATCTAGTTTTTACCACACAAACTTGTCATAATGCGGAGTGCAACACACAAAACTCGATAGAGATCTGTACATTTGTATAGAGTTTTTAAAAAGGGTTTAGTATAAATACAGGTAATGCTGTACAATTAAAACAGTGTTAGGTCTAACATTATCTAAGTAATCTCTGGTGTGAGAGAAAAGCTGCTTCATGTAAACGACAAATTTTATTGGCAAAAATAAAAAGTTAAAATTTACAGTATATTCTCAGAATACTTAGGGTAATTAATGTGTAGTGTTTTTTAATAATCAATGAACACAACTTTTATTTGATAGAACTTCAAATGTGACTTCCCTTCAGAAAAAGAAAAAAAGTTAGTACAGTAGACTCTTGACTATCCGCCTATCCAGGCTATTTTTGAACCTACGTGCCATGTGAAAACACAAGTTGCGACATGAAAAGCGTGGATTTCTCCCCGCCCTGTAATGTTTCCTGCTCTTTGTTTCATCAGTTGTGTATTTTTTGGATGTCAACTCCTGATTACGTTCGTAAATTGTTTTTTGGTGTCCTTCGTTTTTTTTTTTTTTTATGGGTGATAAACGAAAAAAGTTGTAGTGACTATGGAGGAGAAAGCGCTATAAAACGAGCGGACTCTGGGGTAACAGCAAGAACTATTGGTTCGGAGTTAGGAGTTGGAAAAAGTACAGTTGGTGACTGGAAGATAAATTGAGCAGAAATTGAAAAATGGTGTGCTGCCCAAGCTAGTGGAAATGGAATAATAGTAAGAAAAACCATGCTGAAAGGTAAACATAAAGAAGTAGATGAAGCTTTATTTTTGTGGCATGAACATTTATGAGTAAAAGGTTTTCCTGTTACTGGGCCGATATTGCAGAAAAAATCATTGCAATTTAAGTGACAAATAGGAGAAGATTCAGAATTTATTTCCAGTAATGGATAGTTAGATCGGTGGAAAAAACGATTCGGTATTCACCAGATTACCATAAGTGGGGAGGCTTTATCTGCTTTATCTTTGTACCTTTGTTCAAAGACTATATTTTAAGCTTATTGAAAAGGAGGGAATTTCTGGGGAGCAGTTGTACAACTGCGATGAGACCGGTTTAAATTATAAGAATCTCCCAAGAAAAACGGTTGTACCAAAAAAAGAAGCCGCTGCACCAGGATACAGGAAAAACAAGGAACGATATACACCATCTTGGCTTGCAGTAATGCAACCGGCAACCACAAGCTTAGGTTGACTTTAATTGCAAAATCAAAGAAACCTAGAGCTTTTAAAAAACTAGAAAATCAGGAATCTCTACCCCTATATTACACACACCAAAAGAAAGCAAGGATGAATTCAGAAATCTTTAAAACCTGGTTCCAAAACAAATTCGTACCGACTATAGAAAAACATTTGAAAGACAACAATTTGCCGAGAAAAGCTATGCTAATTCTTAACAACGCACCTTCGCATCCGGCCACAGACAAACTCACAGATGGAGACATCAAAGCTTTATTTTTACTAGGCAATTTGACGGCTGTTTGTCAGCCAATGGGTCAGGGCGTCCTTGAAATGCTAAAGAAAAAATATCGCCGGCATCTTCTCAGTCAGTTGATATCATCAATTGATAATAATGAAGACTACTTACCACTCTGAAAAAGATTGACATGCTAGGTCTCATTAGGTGGTTGGCCGAAGCATGACGAGAGATTCCAAACATATCACTTGTAAGGTCTTGGCAAATTCTTTTGGACCATGAAGGTAGACATTTCAACCTTGAACCCGTGTGTGAAACCGAAGTGGAAGATGAAAACGATAAATTTGTATCGTTGCTGGAAAAAGTACCGGGCTGTGACGATGTCACTGCAGAGGACATTAGAGAATAGATGGCAAACGACGAAGTTGATGAAATAACTGACAATGATATTGTGGAAATGGTGACACTGGGAGAAGAAATAGAAGCAGAGGAGGAGGAGACATCTTTAGATGACAGGAAAAATGTCATCCTACATTCGGAAGGGTTCAAGACGATAGAGGCAGCGCTGAAGTACATTAGTCAGCAGGAGAATAATATTTTTATTCTTGGATGTCCTTTTTCTGTAATAAAGTTTTAAAACGTACAGTACAGTACATTACAAACATTTATAAAGTACTGGCCTGTACTAAGATGTCAGAAAATATGAATAAGAGCGGGTTTTGGTATAAAAAGTGTGTTTTTAATTGTGTGCGTGGGCAGAATGTGAGTAATTATAGAACTCTGGCCTATCCGGCTTTTTTGTTATCTGGCCTGCCCTTCTGACCACATTAGGCCAGATAGTCAGGAGTCTAGTCTAGTGTACTTCCTTGTTCTAGCCATGAAATAACCGTAAATCGATTCTATACAAATTTCTTAAATAGCAAAACAACACTACTTTGTGTATAAATAAACTGATATTTTCATGTAACTGAATACACTGGAGTTGAATTAACTATCATTTTTGTTGGATGTACGCAAACTCAGGTACACAAAATTTTGCAAGATACCGGTAATCTGAAACATTATCTTGAAATGTTGGTGTATTCCGGATTTGTAGTGTATCTGTCATATATTATCACTGCCATCTAACAAGTCAGGTCAGGAATCACTGAGGTTAATCCCTGAAGTTGATAATGACAACCAATGCACAAATTGTTGAAGCATGTTACCATTTTGAATCATAACCAACCAAACTGTCTATGAACTGAGAAATCATCGCAGGTATATGCAAAGAAGTAGTAGCCTATACTTGATTATTTTCTTCCTGATACATGAGCTGAGCATATGAAGAAAAAACTCCCAACTTATACTTGAATTATTTTTATAAGTAAAATCTTTAACCGAGGCATTCATTATTGGAAGAGTTAAGATGAAGTAACAGCAATGTACTATTAGTAAACCATAATGAGGTGATCAATTCTGGCAAACATATAGGCCTACCTGGGTAAATGTTGTTTCCACATTATACAGAAACTGTCTGGTGTATTGGTCTCTTGAATAACTGAGCAAGTGAAGCGTAGGTTTCTCAGTGTTTAGTGTCTATTTGGCCTGTTTGGTGTCTCTCATGATATCTTTTGAGTGCAACAACTAATTTTGTGTGAAACTTAGCAACCATGTCCATACTTAGACCATACAGACATCTATTATTATTAAGAGATAATCCCCCCTCCCAAATAAATGTGATGAGTGGCAAAAATGTGAGAGGTCCAAATTTTTATCGAAGTCGGAACGTGGTGTTCAGTTTTATAAATTTCAAAATTTTAGACTGCCAGGTTCCAAAAAAGACAAGAAATTGTGAAAATCCTTGCTAGGAATTATATTAAAGGGAATTTTAACCCAAATCTGAAGGTAGGTTTACTTGAAAATGTTTTAACTTTGGGGCACAATGGGCCAAAAATGGACTACAAAATTTTAAGAAAATTATACAAGTTGATTTGTGGCATCAAGGGTTATGAGGAATTTTATTCAAATACAAACTAGATATCTTTAATAATGTGGATAAATACGATGAGCACACACACAACAAGTAGGTAGGCAAGCTGTTTCACTGCCAATAGGGAATTGTGATATTTGATGTGTGTTGTGTGTCTACCACCTCAACATTAGTGTTTTTTACTGTGCAACACAATTCATAATTCCAAAATACCAGACACACTTACCAATTACGGTAATAGAAAAATAAAACTATGAAATAAAGGTTGTGAATCCTTTCAAAGAATGTCATATGATCTGTTGTCTCCATAGAGAGAGGCATGTATGCAGGACTTGTCTCAGCACCCATAGTAGCATCAAACCATGGATGTGAGACGATGGTAGCAACTCCGACTACTGGTGGTGAACCCAGAACATGTGCCATGGCTAAGAATGGTACCGTTATCATATTTTCATACAATACCAAATCAAATTTGACATCCTTTGCCCAACTGAAACAGTAAAAGTTTTACATTAAAAAAGTTCTGTTTATAGGTTAATTAACAGAATCATAAATTAATATTTATTTACAACCAATGCTGATATATAACTACTCTAATAGCAAGATATTAGTGTATAATTGCATTGTATGATGACTGGTGAAATAGAGACACATTCAGAAAAAAATACATTGTCTTTGCGTATTGTTAGCACCAAACATTAAAAAATTGCATTTTCTAATAAAAAATTAGAACATGGGCCATTAATTACTGGTATTTAAGCCAATGGGGTTGAAAACAATGCTGCTCTGCTAGATGAAACGTATGCTCTTGAAGTTCAAGAAAATAGAGGACACATTGAAACAATTGCTGATGTACTTCGATTCACAGCCCTACAAGGAATAGCTCTAAGAGGTCATGATGAATCGAAACAGAGTGAAAACAAGGGAAATTTTTTTAGAATTAATAGGAACTTATAGGGAAAAAAGATCCAACTGTTAAAAAAAAGCTTGAATATAAAAGAGAAAAATACACTCATCATGATATTCAAAATGAAATTCTTAGCACCATGAGCAATATTGTGCTAGAACATATAACAGATGAAGTAAAAAAAGCTCAGTATTTTGCTCTAATGGTTGACGAGTCAAAAGATTGTTCAAAAACTGAACAATTATCAATAATGATTCATTACTATTTAGATCGGAATATATATGAAAGATTTCTAGGCTTTGAACCTGCAAAAAAATTGGATGCTTCTTCTTTATTAATTTGTATTAAACAAAAACTAGCAAACTGTGGAGTTGATTTAAACTACTGTGTTGCACAAACGTATGATGGAGCTGCAGTCATGAGTGGCTCTTGTGGAGGTGTTCAAGCTCTTTTAAGCAGGGAATTTCCACAAGCCATCTATACACACTGTATGAACCATAAATTGAATCTCGTTATGGTGGCAACATGTAGAGGGATCAAGTCAGCTACAGATTTTTTTATGACACTGCAGGGACTGTATGTTTTCATGAGTGGGTCGGCAGTCCATCAAATGTTTATAGATACACAAATGAAAATTAAGATAGGAAAAGTGGAATTGAAAAAGTTAAGTGACACCTGATGGGCCTGTCAGTATGCTACATGTTTGGCTGTGAAGAAGACAATTGAAGCTATTATTGTAACACTAGTAAACAGCCAGAGTGAAAATTCAGAACAAGCTGCAGAAGCGTCAGGATTCAGTGCCAAGTTGAACTTTTCTTTTATTTTTCATTTATGCCTGTTCACACATTTGTTGAAAGAATGCAAGTCACTGTCTGATTTCCTCCAGGGCAAAGATTGTGATATTGTTGCCGCGATCAATTTGGTCGAAACTACAAGGGATCTTTTCAACCAAATGCGTGAATCTGCTACAGGTTTCACTTCTGTGTGGAAAGAAAGTGTAGCTGTAGCAACAAAAATGGGCGCTGATATTCCCACAGATTCCTCTACTCTTGGCAGAATTCGAAAGTTACCAAAACTTGTGGAATATGTTTGTGATATGACAAATAAAGACAGCTTGAAACCTGTACACCCAACTGATTTCAAGTCTCTAGTATTTGATGAAATTCTACATATCATAGATAGGAAACTTGAGAGATGTTTTATTTCAAACTCTGCAATAATTAAAGGAATCACTTGTCTGAATCCCAAAAGTAAAATATTCTTGAATAAAGAAATGTTAATGCCGTTGGCACAAAATTATTCATGCAACACTGATTCGTTGGAGACAGAAATAAAAATATTAAAAAATCTCATCCTAAGGCATGAACAACAAACCGGAGTGGAGACTGTGAATCTACTTGCATTGCTCAAGTTGTTAGAGCAATACAAACTAGTGTTCAATGACTTGTACAAATTGACTCAAATAGCAGTGACTATTCCAGCTTCTTCTGCATCATGTGAGAGAACATTTTCGTGTATGCAACGTGTTAAGAGTTATTTACAAAATTCGATGTCTGCTGAATGTCTTAGCTATTTGTCTGTGCTTGCAATAGAAAGGACTTTGACCAAGAACATTGACTTGAAAAGAGTCGTTGGTGATTTTGCCGTTAATCACAACAATCGAAGAATTAATCTGTCCTAAAAATAAGTAAAAGCCTGTTTACTATTTTGCATTCATAGTATTTTATTTTCCTTAATATTTCAGCTATTCAGTTTTGGCCTATCAATTATCATCCTTATTGTCAGCACTGATATTGTCATTTTGTACAAATAATATACGCATATACATAAATATGCACAGTAACTATATTCACACAACACAAACACATAAATTAAATCGGAATTACAGTCCAAATTTGGCTCTCTGTCATTGATAAAACTATTTTAAACTCCAAATTTATACCAGCAAACTCAAGGTTAGGTCCACCCATTTTATAACCTGGCCCACCCTCAGCCCACCCATGTGACCTACGCTAGAGCCGCCACTGGAGAGGGGGAGAAAATTGACTTACCTTGTGATGTAATTAGTGTAGCAGTAGATGATGATGATATTGTAACTTACCTGATAGTGACAAATAATACTAAGGGCGACTGGACTATAACCGATGATGACAAGGTATATGATATGATAATATGGAATAATACTGTGGGTTATTATAGTATTGTGGTAGAATATGAGAGTTTAAATGACGATTATATTGATAGAGGTAATATAATGAATTTAAACAAAAATGAAATGTACATGGGTAATATAAGACTAATTTTTGATGATGGGGGTTAAACATATGTTGTTGATGGACATTTAATTATTTGAGCTTAATGGTTTTAATACTTGGCTGGATAATATAACGATTTTTGGAGAACAATTATATTTTATGTGAAATATATTGTATATATTTTGTATTGGGGTTAAGTGTATTATGTATTAGGTTATGTTATTGTTATGGTAGGGTATCTGAGGATACATTGTGTTGTGTGTGTGTTGTATTTTGTTTGTTTATGATTTTAATTGAATAATAATTGGTGTTACTAAATATTTATTATGTAATTAAATTGATTAAAATTTTTTAAGGTGTGAATTTGAAAATTTGAAGAATTAAAAAAAAATTAATGTGAATTTGGTAATAAATTATAAATGATTAAAATTTAACAATTGAAGTATTTAATAGAAAATTAGAGTTAAAGATATAATGTGACAATTGGAATAGTCAATAGAAAATTAAAACTAAAGTTATATAATGTTTGTAATTTTTATTCAAATTCAAATTTGAAATGCTTATTTTAATGTGATGTTGGTAGTGGTTATTTTAATATGATGTATTTGTGAGTAGTTAGAAAACAGATGTTGCTGTCAGAGTTTTGTTACAGAAATAATTTTGGTAAATAGATACACTTTTTGGCCTAGTCATTGTTAATAAATGGGTGGTAACAGATAATTGTAAATTTTAAATCAACTAAATAGTAAATTATTATATTGTACTTGCTATTTTTGATGCTTAGGAAAGACAGAGTTATAATAATGAGATGGAAATTGTATGTATAGTGTAACGTGACAGATACAGGCATAATAATGAATGGCATTTTATCATTAGAATAATAAAATTATAACATTTAAATCTGGAAGAAAGCATTAAGTTTAATATAAAAAATTAATTCATAGCAACTGTGGAAAGCAATCATTATTATTTAAAAAATACAAGTTAAAATAAAATGAGTTACTAGTGATGAGTCATCCAAAACCAGTCTAATAACCCAAGGTTTTTTAAAAACATATAACCCAGGAAGGTAAGGAGGATATAAAGAAACAATAAAGTATGACTAAACCCACAACGAGGATAAACAAAATTAAAAAGAAACCCTGAATAAGGCAAGATCCACCAATAAAGGTGATGTATTTCTAAAATTCCGAAGAAGATGAAGAAATCCCAAGAAACCCGAAGAAGATGAAGAAATCCCAAGAAACCCGATGGCATCAAGAAGAAGATGGAGAAGATACCAGTCCAAGAAGACAGAAGAAAGAAGAAGAAGGCAGCATCCTGAGGAAGATGTTATGCTCTTATAAAAGACACCCATATCCCCAAAATAAATAGTAAAATACCAATAAAAGTATAACGAAATAGTAATGGACAATAACAACATGTACATAAAATTAAGAAAGAAAAGGGTGTAAAGTAAGAGTTGCCAGTGAACCAAGATGAAACAATAATATAGTACCCAAGGAACAAATCTCCATTGTAAAACGCTAACCAATTTATTATGTTAATAAGACTACACGACCATTTAGAAATAACAAAATAAAAGTGCAAAGTGAACCAGTGCTAGTTTTGGGTATTATAGAAAATAAACCTTGTGTTTCATTCTTGGCAATCACAAACATTGAATACAATGAAATATGCAACTTTCAGTGACTTAAAAGTTGTACCATGTGAATATGTTACTTTGAATAATAACAAGATATAAATCTGTTTAAAGTGACATTTTGTGTTATATAATGAGAAAAAACAGATTTAATTATACTATGACAGGGTACAATTCCCCAAATACAATATTTTAAAGGACAGTTTATAAAACTGCATAATCCAACTTAGTATAGTAGTTAGCAAATAAGAATATAGATATAAGGTGTTTGTAAATATAGGATAAGGATTTTTAAAATGTATTAGATATAAAGACATTTATTTAAATTTTCAACAACTAACATCATACCTGTAAATATATTTATTACTGGTGTTAATAGTAATAAGTAATTAAGATTTTAGTTGGTAAAAAACCTCTTTTGTGAATAATAATCCTATATTAGTAATAAGTATTTGATTGTAAAAAATGTCTGAATGTTGAAGACAACCATTTATTTGAAAATATTCCTCATTTGTTTAACTGTTCATTGTATTGTAACCAATACTAATTATTGTTGTGTTATTTGAAAAAATGTTTAGTTTATAATACCATATTTAAAAGTCAGAGAGGGTATCACACATCATTTATTGTTTGTAAAAATATTTTGTAAGAAAAAACTTGTTAAAAAATCTAGGCAAAAGAATGAAAACCAAACTTCATCAAAACAGAGAAATTACTCATTTAAATGCAATTAAACAAAAGGGATTTAGGTAAAATAAACCTGATATGAAGCCATATAATTACTGATACCACTTAGAAAGATTTTATAAAATTATATTCAGAATTATAAATAAAAATGAAAATGACAAAACTCAGAAATTTGGAGAGGGGGGTCATATATTCCAAAATAATATTTTAGAATTTAACCAATTCAATTAATTACAAGAAAATAAGGGAATATAAACCTTTTAATACAATATGAGATTATTAATAATAAAATATAACTGAAAAATGGCTGAATTTGCCTAATGACGAAGTTAAATTTGTAAATTTACTAAATACAAAATGAAAGTAAAATTACTAATTTTAGACAGAAAAACATAATAAAACGGCATTATTCAATCTTAAAATATGCCGAATGAACTGAAGGATTAATTTAAATTACATCTAGCAAATAAAATTGATTAATAACCAAAGTTTAGGCAGTTATATAGTGTATTTGGAAATATGCACAGGATGCAAAATTATATTTGAACAATGTTAAGAATAATATTATATTGGCTAAGAGTTTAGTCGAAACTGGAGGAAATAAGATAGTTGATTATTGGTAATTGTACGGTGAACTTGACGAGCGGAATATAACAGTTAACCTAACTAAAAATGGTAATGGCGAGTAAGTGAACGACACGTTTTTGTAAAATCGCGAGTGGCGAATAAAACAATTTTGGAACGTCCACATAGTGACAAAAACAATTGATAAAGACTAACTAACACTAAACAGCACCTGACTACACCGAATAACACTATTAAACACAAGAAAACAGTATACAACATAACCATACATTAGTGCCTGAATCATAAAAAGTGAACGAACTTATACATACACAGATATACAAAATACAACACGGAAACTTCACTTAAGACACTACACAACATCAGAAGGAAGATTTGCAGACACCAGGACGTGAATACTACCAGAAAATATCAATTTTGGAACATCGCATATACAAAGGACAATTTGACCGACTTCACGACAGCCATTTGCATTCATCGTGAGCAATGCCTTCTTGTTCCCGTCAGCTGTGTTGGTGACAACAAATTATTTTATTTCAATTTATTATTCAATGTATGTATCTAGTATTAGTAATTAACTTGTTGTAACGTTATACTTTTTAAATATTGGCCCGATTTCTCTGACTTTAATCATAATTAGCTGTTCAAAGAACCCTTTATTGAATTTTACATATATCAAACCTTGTAACTGTTTCGATACCCTGAGAGTCGATTTTATAATCGAAAAGAGTCTAATTTTCAGTTGTTTAATAAAACTTTTATACTTTTCACTTCAAATTAGTTCTTTCTTTCATTAATATAATAAATTACAATTAATATAATCTTAGTAGCCAACTACCAGAATTTTACCACATACAAAGGAAGATAACCTCCAAAACGAAAAAGTAAACAAATATCGATTGTTCTGGAGACAATTTTATGAGTGGTTGTAGTTTATTTGGAAAATACAAGAACATCAATAACATTTCATAGAGAAGTGATACACGTTTTAAAACTTCACAAAACACCATTAATTAATTGATTCTAATTAATTAATTGATAAAAAAGAAATTTTTTTTTTAATTATAAAATTTTTTAAACACAATTTTTTTTTTTCTTCAACAAGCAACATTTTTATATTAAAACGTTTTGTGATACTACACATACATCTCTTCAGTAGCATAACACTATTTGACAGGTCTTGCTAAATTTGGGACTCGATCAACTGGGAAACTAAGGAAGTGTTTCAGACCAGGAAGACTCGAGAGCCACACCAATTATTAAACACCATTCATCATCTGAGAGTTATTGAGTTTAGTTACAATAGTAATAGTTGACACTTTGTATGTATTATGGATAGTATAAGTATAAGTAGGGGTACAGGGCCGGCCTAAGGCGTGTGCGACGTGTGCGGTCGCACACATGCGATTTTGGAAGGGGCGCCGAAATGAGAAAAAATATAAAAAAATAGTATGGTAAAAATTCAAAGTTTTATGTAATTTTGAATGCAAATTAGCCATTTGAATATGTTAATAACTTTTGTTCAACAAATAAAATGTTGCTTGAAAGTACAGTAAAGAGACTGGCTACTGGCTCCAAACACTCCGCTCCGTTGTTTTGACAGAACTGAACAGTTGTAGATAGTGAGTCACAATCACTATCACATGTTTAATCTATCTGTCGCATCTGGTGCTGTATCTGTGCTGCCTACTGAAGTTTGAAAAAGTCAGTTAAAAGAATTAGTACTAGAAGTCATTTAAAAAAATAAAAAAAATGAAAAGGTACTAAATACTTTACTTTAATATTTACTTTTTATTACAACTTATTAGTTTTAGTTTTTGGTTTTTAATCCCTTTAAAATGCCAACTTCAGTTATTAGGTTCCGACAAATTTCAGTTATAGAGCACCCATACCATTTTTTGGAGGGTTTTCTATACCCATTTTCATTGTAAGGGGCGCCAAAACTCATTCTTTCACACACAGCATTTTGCTCTTAGGCCGGCCCTGTAGGGGTATAAGATTTTGTTTTTAACACCAGTAAAAAGGAGATTCCCCAACTTTCAGGCAGTCACGGCCTCACCAACCCTGACCGTCGATTTAGCTTATCTTTAACAAGCTAGAGCCAGACTTATTGTACCCTGACCATAGTTTGTTATTGTTGAAATTGGTGAACATAGAAATTTAACCTGGGAGAAAATTGGGGGAATCTAAAAAACTTTGGAACTGCGGCTATACACCTAAGGGGGTGATAGACCGTTTAATGGCGTATGGATAATTAATTTACTGCTATTACTGGTGTCCTGTACGCGAGTGATACCAGACTTTGTGTAAGGCTGAAGCAAGATGGAGTAAAATTAAAAAAAAATGTTTACTCCAATCAGGTACAGTTCTTGTGGAAGCAACTGGGCGAGACAGTCCAGTATAGGGGACAATAGTGTAGTGGACAGGGGGTAGCTACCATACTAGCTACGTACAATAGTAATTTCAAAAATAGGGGGCGGCTAATGGTCAAAACCTTTGAGAAATTACAAAATAAAGTATGGGGTATTTGAGTGAATATTTTTGTTGTTTATGTATGTGGGCATAAGCATATTTGGCATGGTGTAAAGGTAACAGTGGTAATCTAACTTGGTATTACTGAATGTTTGTGGTTAGTTGCATCTGAATGTTACAATGTTATGATAGGGAACTTGAATTTATAATGAACTGTGGATAATTAATGATACTAGCTATGCAAAACACAAGTTAATGGGAATGTAATCATGAACTGTAAACAATTAGAAAGTTGAGATGTTGAGATATTGGATTATTGTATTTCTTATTTTGACAGGTGGTCATACTCGTATATTCATGTATGTTAATATGTTATGTGGTTTAAATAAAATGTGTTATGTTAGCGATAAGGCTACCTATTGTAGAAGGATAATGTTATTTGTGTATTAAGATATTTAAGAAACCAAATCAGTACTTTGATAAATGCAAATCAGTACTTCTAGGAGGAACCCAAATCGGTTAAGGATATGGAATAGTGAAAGACCATTTGCTAATGTTTTTACTTGGTTGTTACAGAATCTGGATGGGCCTGTGGCGGCGGACCTGTGCTGGCCAGCGTGTCAGGGCAGGGTCACCAAGTGCCTATCTGGCTTTATGGTGTTGGGATCCTGAGAAAGGAAGTCCAGTAAAGTCATGCAGGTGCGGCCACAGCCTCTGGATTAAGGGGGGTAACAGTAAGTACCCAAATTTTAATCAGGAAGTAAGGAGGGTCGTGGCGCCATATCCTCGCTGATCCTCTTAGGTTTAGGCAATGAGAATTTTTATGTTTTTACATAAAACCTCTCATTGGGGGGGTCTTGTAATATGACAAAATTAGGGTAATCAAATATATATCATTTTGAAACATTCTTATTGTGATGAAACAGACCTAGTTAGAGATGTGTTAGGTAATGTAACAAAGCGTGGATGATTCATACAGCGCAATGCGTGGCGGCCAGACGATTACCATAAAAGGTGAGGAATGTCGCTAATTGAGTTCATGTCACCAGTGAATCATACAAACACAGCCAGTCACCAGGGCAGGACGTTGGTGGAATTCCGCCTCAAACCAGTTTTTAAAGGCGCAATTAACACAGAAATCTGGTGTGGTAACGCTAAGCTTGCGGCAGTCTCCAACTCACCATCACACCGTACCGACGTTATGACAGTGGCTTCTAAAGTGAGTGTCAAGTGGTGGTGCAATGACTGGGACCACATGCAATCTAAGTAACTACAACATATTATGTTGTAAAACAAATAATTGGCCAGAAGAAATTAAAACTTAATGTCAAATTAGAGAGAGAGAGAGAGAGAGAGAGAGAGAGAGAGAGAGAGAGAGAGAGAGAGAGAGAGAGAGAGAGAGAGAGAGAGAGAGAGAGAGAGAGCATGTGAGAATAAAGGGGGAAAAGAGAAAGAGAAAGAGGAAAGTACTGATATGATGTATGACATATGATGTATTTGATAATTATTTTTTGATTTAATTTGCAGTAAATCATCATTTTTTTGGTTCTAAACAATAACAAGTTGTTTTAATAAAATAAAATAAGATTTGTTTTGGATCTAACCATGTGTTAGTATAATTATTACACAAAAACCCATAACCTATATTCTGTACCAAGAGCTCGTCTAAACGACCCTGGAGGTTTTTATTTAAGGGAGTTCAATTTTAATTAATTATCTAAATTATTTCTGCGGGGAGAGTGCAAATATTTCTACATTTTCTGCTTTAAAAATGTAGTGGCGGCTCTGGCTTTATGGTGTTGGGAATTATCTGTAAAAGGTAAGTGGTAAAATCGTAAGAAGATCGTAAGTAATAGGGGTAAGTATATTCTTATTTTTTTGTAGAGTTACACACCTTTGTATGAAGCACTCATTAGTTCATTAAAATAATTGTAATATAATTTAATTTTATATTTTAATATAATTTTCAGGAATGACAATCTAGTTCAAGTGTAAGTTTTAATGATTTTGTTAATGCACTTCTTCTAACATTTGAAAATATAACCAATTTAAATTAAAATGAAAACAAGTGTAGTCTAAAAATTTTTAAATGTGCCCTAAAATATTGTAGTTATTCTAGTTATACTAAAAAAAAAAAAAATGGTTTATATAACAAAATTTCAAAGATAGTGGCTTTATTTCATATAGATTGATCTACATCTAATTTTCATGTAACTTTCATTAATGAGCTGTTTCTTTAACTTCTGTGCATTACTTTGTTTTTGTTCACTTAAGTCTGAAAATGAACAGACTTGAGTTTGTTTTTGTTTCTGAAAATTTAGGAATTGTATTTAGCTTAATAACTATAACAGCCCATGAGCCATTGGTACTACAGACAGTATTAGTATGAGCAAGTCAATTGTACAATATACTAACCTCAAAAAATGTTGTATCTGTGGAGATGTTAATTCAATTTCTGTCATCTTTACCATCCCAGCTATTGATTCTCTCATCATTTCAACAGCTCTTTTCCTGGACTGCAGGTTGAATCCCAGTGAACCATTTCTGAAAACTGCATAGAGAAATGACACGTCGATTTCTGTGTGGTTAGCAAGTGGTACCTAAAATTCATGAAAACACAAAATTATAAAAAGTCAAGGTATTATAAAAAGGATTACTTTATTGTTATGTGTCTGACAAATATCATGCTTTATCTGACTAAAGAATGAAGGCTCTGCTAAATTCATATCTGGTAGACAATTGAAAAAGCTATAGTATCTGCTTCTTGTTACATAATTGTCAATCCATAGTTATGCACTCTGTACATTTTATCCATAGGGAATGATTACCTATTATGGAAATAAAATATTTTCTATTATCATTGTCAGTTCCTTTTGTTCATGCAGTAACTCTGTAATTAGTGGTTCTGATATAACAGGGTAGATATTTTTTTTATATCTCAAGAAGGTTACTTCAAACTAAATTCACTTTGGACTGAGTTTTGTACAAAATTTTGGAACTGTCCCTTTATCTGATCCTGCAGTACATTTTCGATTTTTTTAATATCCGATTGTATTGATATATTACAATGTGGAAAAGAAGAAGTGTACTAATTGTAAATTGTTCTATTTCTTAATGCAATGCGGAAATACGTGTTTTTTTTCCATTTGTGGGGCTAGGTGACAATTGTTTTTGGTTTCTAGTTTACTGCTGAGGTAAATAAAAGCCATGGTTGAGGAAAACATAACATTTAATGTGTACATACAATGCTTATAACACAGTAATACTTAAAATACAGAACCTAACGATTTTGAGTTGGCAAATAAACAAAACTACAGCAGCAAATGTAAACTGAAACATACAAATATTTATGGTTCATGGAAAACACACAAAAAACAATGTGTTAAGGAATGACAACATCCGCTCTACATATTGTACATAATGGACGTTTCTTTTACTTCCATGTTCCTTAAGGAAATGGAAGTATGGTGATGGCATAAAAATTCGTGTTCGAGATTGTTGCCGATTCTGATTGTACTACACTCAAAACATGAAAAAAAGTCATTTTTCGAAAAGTGTGTGTGTGTGTCTGTCTATCTGTAGATTTTTTTTTCTATGGCAAACGATAACAGCCGCAAATTCAAACAGAATCAAATAATTTTTTGCATGCAGCTCTGATTTGTAGAGTACTCAGGACCTATTGTTTTTGGTGAAGATCGGTTAAGGGAAAGGGGTAGTTTACCTGCAACAATTTTTTTTAATCAAGGGTAATTTTTTTCTATGTCAAACGATAAGAGCCACAAATTTAAACAGCATCTACTACTCTTTTGCATACAACCCTGAATTGTAGAGTTCTCAAGACCTGTTGTTTTTGGTGAAGATCGGTTAAGGGAAAGGGGTAGTTTACCAGCAACATTTTATGTTTTAAAAAGGGTAATTTTTTCTATGACGAACGGTAACTGCCGCATATTCAAACAGAATCAAATAATGTTTTGCATACGTCCCTGAATTGTAGTGATCTCAAGGCCTTTTGATTTTGGTGAACATCGGTTAAGGGGAAGGGGTAGTTTACCTGCAACCTTTTACGTTTTAATAACAGTAAAGTACTTGAAAATTCATTTAAACTTTTTCAAACAATGGTAATTGTTAAAGATAAAATAATTTTGTTGCCAGGCAATAAAATTATAATTTTTTCATTTTAATGTAAATCATGTATGAGAGAAAATATATCGTTCATGGCAGGCAAGCATATCTCAATTATGTAATGTTTACGTTTCCATTTTATTATTATGATTACTGCAATAAAAAGGCAGGGAACACACACACACACACACACACACACACACACACACACACACACAAAATTCGCGTTATTTCTGGCCTCACTCATGTTTATTTTCTTACATTTGCACGCTTTTTAAATGGAAAGTGCCGAAACCCACACCAACATAACGCGTGCAAGCTGAAAAATTGTCCAGCGTGGATAGCGATTTGCTTCCTGTGGATCGTTGGGCAGTGTAACTGCACGTGTTTACAGAGGAACGATTCATAGACAGAATTTTCGTCTTTAGGGAATGAACCCTCTGCAAGATGCTGAGGGTCCATGAGTGACTTCGGAGCGCTCCTTCTTTTCCGCGTGTTTGTTCTGTGAAACGTACACTGTAGATTCGCAGCTTTACTCTAAGCAATGCTCAATAGGAAATGTTGAAAATTTTTGTCTACGGTGCACCCTCATACACACTAAACCTGCTCTGATGTTTTAATTACGGACATCATAATATTAAAACTTTGGAAACTTGAGCACTACTTAATGGAGATCAAACATTAACTTATACAAGCCATTAATTTTATGCATATTTTTTATATATATATGTACAACGTTATCAGAAACAAAGAAGTAGTTTTTGTTAAAATTCCTTCCCAGGATGTTTGGCCGTAGTCCAATGTTTTCTACAAAACCAGACGTTTCGGCAATGCCATCGACTTCCATCATCAGTGAAAATCGAGTGCGATAATGTGAGGTGGTATACGTTAGTGACCACAGTACTGTGGTTAAGGCTGAAGCAGTAAGTAGAAAGAAGTAGTTTCTATGGTAATATTTCATTTCGAAAATGATTTTAAATATAAATCTTAGAACATGGAAGTTATGTATGGTTCTCCATACTGATATTTTGGTTAGCCACAAAACAAGTATTTGTTGGAAAAAAAAAACGAGTACTTGTTGGAAAACGAATATAATGGGCCACCGCGCTTTACTTTCGAGTTCGGTCGTTTTGCAGTGATCTATTCAAAGGACGAGTATTAATGAAAAAAAAAAGAATACTACGGTACTGAAAACACGATTTCTAATGCAAACCAAATTGTGCCACAAAAAAAGAGACATGTATATTATACATGTCACCTTACTTTCGAGTAGGGTTTTTTCTGTACTTTCCACAAAATACAGAGTTCTGCTTTACACTCGTGTCGCTTTTCACGTTTTGTTTCAGTTCTTATGTTAACGTAACAACAACTTTTGGCATCATAGGTACGTAACGCTGCTATACTACTGCTACAATATTTTTCCCCATTACAAAACGACTTATGACACCAACAACAATTGTCAACCAACTATTTTCTGACATAAAAAATTAAAATTTGTATAATTGTTTTAATAACATGAAATTATGTGCGATATTCACTAAACATTGAAACCAAACAATCGCATTATCAAAATATCGAAAATGACTGCAGGATCAGATAAAGGTAGAGTACCATTCTTAACACATTTAACATGTGTTTGGAAAGGTCTTCTTCTTCTTCTTCTTCTTCTTCTTCTTCTTCTTCTTCTTCTTCTTCTTCCCTAACAAGGATTAGGCCTTGGTGACCTGTTCCGGCTTCATAGGATTTATTCCCATATTCTCTTTGATCTCCCTATGCTTCTTCTTCTACCTGGTTTGTATCTACTTGCCACTTTTGGTAGTCTTCGATCATCCATAGGCACCAGATGGTCCTTCCAGTTTCTTATATGCAACTCTATCTTCTCATTTAAGTTGTATATTTTCAACTGTTCTCTAACCTCTTTATTTGTAAATCGACCTTGTTTAGAACAACCTTTGACTGATCTTAGAAATTCTATCTCTGCTGCTTGTATGTGGTTTTTTCTCTCTTTCTCATTATCCATGACTCACTTCCATAAAGAAGCATAGGGACAGCCATTACCTTGTAAAATTTGAGCTGAGTATCTTTCTGCATCTTGTTTTTTAGTGTTCTTCTTATGGTGCTGCACATCATTTGAAACTTATGTAGTTTATTGTCTATGTCTCTATTGTTCTCATATGATCATGCATACCCCAGGTAGCTAAAGTGAGAGACTTGTTCAATTAGTTGATTGTGGTTGTTAATTGTTACATTTGAAAAGGTAACAGATCTAATGTACCTCACTGTTGTGGCAAAAGCAAACTGTTGCTTTGAAGTCAAGATAAGAAATCCAGTTGGTATACTCAGAACCACTACATTTTCAAACTCTTTCAATTCAAGATGATTAGAACAATTTTAGTGCCATAACAAGCGGAGTTTTGGGGATTAATTTCCTCTCCAAATGGTTGAATTAAAAAGGAAATATATACAAAAAAATGCCATTAAAAATATAATTATACAAGCCAAATTAAATATAATTAGAGTAATTAGTTGTATGAATACAAAATTTTCATTGCAGTACTTGCAACCCATCTTTCAAGTACGACATGACTTTGTGCAAATATTTTTAGTTGTCTGGTTGTTCAGAGTTTCAAATTTGCATCCTAGTTTTTGAGGATATGTTCTCCTAGCAAGTTTGAAAGAATATCCTTTGAATGTTTATTCAGCTTGCAGTGTATTTGACTCAGTTTATGACATTTATTGTGCAGTATTATAAAAAAAAATGCCTACATTGTAATTTGCATGCTACTTAAATCTTACACAAATATAGGGCCTACCTAATGTAGTACATGGTGTTCCAATCACTATTTAATAATTTTTTTAACATTGAAAATATTTATAAGAACGTGTCGCACATTTGAAAACTACCGCTGGTGCATGATCGAAAATGGGAACCGGTGAGTTTCCATAGAAACTACTTCTTTGTTGTCAATAACGTAGTACACATATAAAACTTCACTTATGAATGAGACTACATTTAACTTATAATCTGTAAATTGGTAAATGAAGAATGAATTCATTGATTGGTGAATGAACATAAATATATATATATATATATATATATTGTAACGATAATAAATAAATGAGATGTGTGATGAGAGGTCTCGCGAGTAAACAATGTAACAATTTATGTTGAGAGACGAGTTCTTATGCTGCACGTAGTATGCGTCACTTGGTAACAAATTGAATATGTATGTGTAAAATTATTAAACCACACCATTGTGTTCGACAATCTGTAACAATTAATAATAGATATGTTGAACGGTAAATTATTTTGTATTCTGCCGCTCGCTCCCACTATGCGTGCCGTTCCAATGACGTCACTCGGAGTTGCCAACAGTTGCTCCGTGCGCTGTGCTATGTTAACGTAATTCTTAAATGATACTGTCAGATATTTTGTTTTTATAACAATAGTTAAACTCACCCTATCTATATTTCATTATCTCTAATAGAATGCACTCCCATTACCTGTTTCAAAGTTCAATTCACATTGTAATCAGCAGTCATAGTTAGAGCGTTTTTCTTTCCAGTAGTGTACGGTATATCGTGCAGTTCAGTTCTTTCGTTTATACACGCATACCGCAAGAATAGAAAGACTATTCAACGCTCTTGTTATTTTACTTTGTGCTTTTTTCATGTGTTTATTTATGTGTTTAACGTTTGTTGGGATATTATTGTTAAGTTTAGGACTGCCTAGAAAATCACCAGTGTTGCTTACAACAGGACATTTACAACGCACAAGGACAAGGTCAGTAAACGCTTAATTTTTATGCATTGCTGATTACATGGGAATAAAGCCTTTTAACTATTTATTTTGACAATATACAGTCCACTGCAAATCAAAAAGAACCCCACATTTTTGGTCCTCCGGGCCGGATAGCATCTTTCATTCAGAATCCAGCACGTTGGAAAGCAAGATTTTTATTAATTATTACGCTCTTTATTATTATGTTTATTGAATTATTGTAACGCATAAATAAAAAAAAAAACAATTATTTACTACTGGCAAGTATTGCCAATACTCAGTGCTCTTTTCATTTTGTTATGATTTTCTCTTGTTTTTTCATGCAAGCATAGTTTTATTGATTCATTGTGCAGCGTGTGTTATTTCATGTTTTATCTAGCAAGCATAGTTCTGAAGTGTAGTGTGTTTCTTCAAAACCGACCTCTGTATTAGTTTCTAAAATACAGTAGCCATATTCCTTTATTACCGTATTACCATTATTATTGTCATCTATGCTATTGGTATTAGAGTGATAAAAAATAAATAAATTAAAATTATTTGGACTGGAAATTACTGAATAGTGGAAGAACATTGTGAATTACAACTTTTACTCAGAACTCTTTTGTTATTTACATCTGAATCTGTTTTTTAAACCGAGTGTATTCATAAATTACCAAAATGAGATTTTCTTCTTTTGTGAAGCAATGTGAACTGATTGAGAGTAGGCTTCATAATATTAACAAGCAAATTGTTGCTCTTGAGGTTATTGGTATAGGTAATTTAACTGAACAGCAAACACAAAAAGTTAGTTTGCTTAGTTCCACCGCAGAAAATAAATATGCTGAATTTGAAAGGCTTATAAATAAACTATTTAGTACAACACCTTTACCAGAAGATCTGGATAACGAACAGATTTCAAGATTACAAGATTCTATATCAGACTTAAATATATCTATACAAAGTTTGTGTGCTCCTCTTCTACCATCGCAACCGCAGGAAACCTTGGATCAGTCTCACACTGGTGCACCACAACTAGTTGCACCCACTCCCACCGTAAATTTACCTCGCTTAAACTTGGGAACATTTTCTGGACAACCTGAGAAATCGGTAGCCTTTCACAGTCTGTTTGAAAATGCAGTGCACAAAAATGAAACCATTTCTAATGTGGAGAAATTTACATACTTGCTTTCTTGTTTGACTGATGAGCCGCTAAATTTAATTAAATCGTTGCCTGTTACTAATACAAACTATGCCATAGCCTGGCAAACTTTGCTAAAAAGATATCAAAATTCTAGATTGTTGATAACACTTCACGTAAACAATATATTTGAGTTACCACAATTGCACAATCCTTCAGTTAAACAAATGAGGAATTTTCTGTCGACCTACAATGAAAATTATCAAGCGCTCAAAGCACTAGGACATGATATTGCTAGTGAAAGTTTGTTGTTGACCTCATATATTTTGCGTAGATTTGACACGGAATTCAGGACCAAACTTGAACGTTCGCGAGATAATTTACAAAATGTTCCTACCATTACAGAAGTAATTACATTCTTAGAAAATGAATGTTCTTGCAAAGAGGCAGCGGGTTTAACTAATATCATCTCAAAAAATGAACCTTCTCTTCAAACCTCTCAAAAAATCAGTGGCTTTAAAATGAATACAAACCAGTTTAAACCGCACAAAATAGCGATGGTCACTACTCACACTCAGCATTGTATCTTCTGTTCATCAAATTCACACAACATTTATAGATGTGCAGATTTTTCCGCACTTACTGTACAAGAGAGACAAGCTTTTGTTAAAAATAAGAACTTGTGTCAAAATTGTTTTGGAACACATAAGTTAGTCACCTGTAAGTCCGTCCACACATGCAATGTATGTCATAGGCGTCACCATAGCCTACTACATTTTTTTGTTGAGAACCGCTCCGCACAACCACAACAAAAATTGACTCAGTCAAATAAACCTACCTTGTGCCCTTCTGTTGAAACGACGATGAATAAGCAAAACCACTCTGCAGAGTGTCACCAGGATATTACCTTGATAGGTGTTTCTTGCAACCAGAATAACACTGTGTTACTCGCAACCGCTTTGGTGCATATCACATCTGCCAATGGAAATGCAGCAGTTGTACGAGCTGTGCTTGATAGTGCATCCCAAACAACAATTATTTCAGAAAGTTGTGCAAAGACGTTGTGTTTGTACCGCTCTCAAACAGATGTTCCAGAACTTAGTGGCATCTCTACAGCCCCAGTGAAAACGAAGGGACTTACCTTTGTGACATTGTCTTCGCTCAGTGGGAATATTTTAGCAAAATCTCACCCAGTCATGATTCTTAATAAAATATCATGCAATCTGCCTCGTGTTCAGCTCCCACCAGAAATTAAAGAGCGACTCAAAGGTTATATGCTAGCGGATCCAACTTTTGATGTTCCGGGTCCAGTTGACCTTCTGATTGGAGCAGATTTATTTGCATTGACTCTTAATGGTACCTTTATCAATCTCGGCAAGAATATGCCATACGCTGTCAATACAATCTTTGGCTATGTTGTGCTTGGTCCGACACCTGTTTCACTTAAGTCTAATCCTTACTCAGGCTTAGTGACTCTTTTATCGACGAATGATCGTGATCTGCACGCAACATTGCAACGTTTTTGGTCCATAGAGGAACCACCTCACACTACAAAACTCGCTCCACAAGATGAAAAATGTGAAGCTCACTTTGTCTCTACTCATAAGAGAGATGCCTCCGGCAGATATGTTTGTCACTTGCCTTTCAGCGGAAACCCTGCTCAACTAGGTGACTCTACAACTTTGGCAAAACGCCTGTTTAATACACTGGAACGCAAATTTGAATCTCAACCTGAGTTTAAACAGAAGTATGTCAATTTTATGAATGACTACTTAGCATGTGGGCACATGAAACTGTGCACATCTGTGCCATCTCTGAACAAGCCGCATTACTTTTTGCCACATCATGGCGTTTTTAAAGATAGGAAAATCCGTGTTGTTTTCAATGCATCAGCACCATCTTCTTCAGGTGTCTCACTGAACCACATTCTACATCAGGGTCCAAAGTTGCACAATGACATTACTGATATAATTCTTCGCTTTCGTCAACATAAATTTGTTTTCTCTTGTGATATCAAACAAATGTTTAGGCAGATATCCATCCATGAAGATGATCAGATCTTTCAGTTAATATACTGGAGAGAAGACACTTCAGTCCCGCTAAAGGTCTACCAATTGACTACTGTCACTTATGGTATGACGTCCTCGCCTTACTTTGCTAATAGAGTAGTACAACAGCTCATTATGGACGAAGGAAAAAATCATCCACTTGCTGCTGAAGCACTCCAACAGCAAATATATGTTGATGATGCTCTATTAGGGAGCAATTCTCTGGAAGAAGCTCTCCACCTTCAAGAGGATGTTGTTTTACTTTTGAAAAAGGGTGGATTCGAACTGAGCAAGTGGTCTTCAAACCATCCTAAACTCTTAGAAAATGTCATGCAAGATAATCCTGAGACACCCCTCATGTTACACACATCGGAACAGCCATTTTCAAGTGTATTAGGGCTAAAATGGATCCCAGATATTGATGTCTTTTCATATGTGATGCACACACCTTCAAGTAATTACACAAAAAGAACTTTACTTTCATCAATTGCTCAGATTTATGACCCTTGTGGTTGGATATCCCCAATAGTTTTTTGGTCTAAAGTCTTAATGCAGCATGTATGGACCTTAGGCTTAGATTGGGATTCTCCATTACCTGATCATATTTCCGAGAAGTGGTCACGATTCGTGAAAGAACTTCCAGAAATAGAAAAGCTAAGGATACCACGTTTCATATCCTTAGCAACTGCAGTCAATATACAGCTTCATGGATTTTCAGATGGAAGTGAATCCGGATATGCAGCTTGTGTCTTCCTGCGCACAGAAGACGCAGAAGGAGATGTCAACATACGACTGCTGATCGCAAAATCAAGAGTAGCTCCACTGAAGCGTGTGACTATTCCCCGCTTGGAACTTTGTGGTGCGCACATGTTAGCCAAATTGCTACATTACTGTACAGAACAGCTCTCACAACATCACAAGATCGACAACATTTCAGCATGGTGCGACTCTACAGTAGTTCTATCTTGGATACGCACTCTATCTTTTCGTCTCAAGGTGTATGTTGCTAATCGTGTGGCACAAATACAAGACTTAGTTTCACCGCACGTCTGGAAATATGTTTCAACTAATCCTGCTGATTGTGCTTCTCGAGGCTTGACACCCATGGTTCTGATGAAACATAGTCAGTGGTGGCTAGGACCACCACGGCTCGCTAAATCAACGCAGACCTGGCCACAATCTATCCTTCATCCAATTTCGGAGGAGTCTATTCCTGAAATGAAACCAAATGTGCTTAATCTTATGATGACCACAAAAGAAGTCCCAACATTTGGATTTCTTACAAAGTTTTCTTCTTGGAAGACTCTTCTTCATGTAATGGCTTATGTCCTTCGCTTTATAACCCGTTTGAAATTTAAAACCACCATAAGTGGATCATTTACAGTAACTGAATTAAATAACGCCTGTAACCGCATTTGCTGGCTCATTCAGAGACTTCACTTTGCAGAAGACATAGATCTACTCTTCAAGAAAAGGACATGCTCAAACCGCATCCAACGTCTAGCACCCTTTATTGATGATGCAGGAATAGTCCGTGTCGGAGGTCGACTGAAAAACTCTGCGCTTACTTACAATGCCAAACATCCTATTCTTCTGCCAAAAAATCATGTCGCTATTCATTTACTCATTGATTACTATCATGGCATGTACCTGCACGCTGGTCCCCAGTTCCTCCAAGCAACACTATCTCAACGCTTTTGGATCCTCTCCGCCCGCAGTGTTATACGCTCAAGAATATTTAAATGCGTACGATGTTTTCGTGCAAAATCAACAAACACGTCTCCGCTCATGGGTGATCTACCAGCCGGTCGTGTTACCCCTACTCGTTGTTTCAACGCTTCTGGAGTTGATTATGCTGGCCCTTACACGGTCAAGTTTTTTACACTTCGCAGGATACAGCCTATAAAGGTGTACCTCTGTCAGTTCATCTGTTTTGCAACAAAAGCTGTACACTTGGAAGTGGTTACTGATTTAACTACAGACGCCTTCATTGCAGCCCTTACGAGATTCATCTCTTGAGAGGTCTTGTATCAGACCTGTACTCTGATTGTGGGACTAATTTCATAGGAGCTGCTTCTTCGCTCAAAAGATGTTTTCAAGATCTCATGAAGCAACCAGAGATGCAAGATTTTGCTACGACCAACAGTATCACATTCCATTTCATTCCTCCGCGTGCACCTCACCAAGGTGGACTTTGGGAACGTGCCATTAAAGGTGCAAAATATCATCTCACCAGAGTCATAGGTGAACACATTTTAACGTACGAAGAATTTACCACCTTAGTTGTGCGTGTTGAAGCTATCCTTAATTCGAGGCCGATAGCTCCTCTCTCGAATGACCCTTCAGATCTTCAACCTCTTACACCAGGACATTTTCTAACTGGAGGACCTCTTAATGCCCTGATCGAACCTCAACTAACCAATGCACCACTTAATCACATAAAACGCTGGAAATTGGTTCAAGCCTTCACACAACATCTCTGGAAAAGATGGCAAATGGAGTACCTCCACACACTTCAAGAACGGTCCAAATGGATCAGACCTCAAGAAAATCTCAAAATAGGAGATTTAGTCGTTATTCATGAAACAAACCTGCCACCCCTCAAGTGGAAGCTAGGGAGAGTCATCTCCGTATCTCCAGGGAATGATGGAGTGGTACGTGTCGTCAACATGAAGACTGCCGGTGGAACCTTGACCCGTCCTTCTGTTAAGGTATCCCGTCTTCCCATTTACTAAAATCCTCGACCAGTCAATTGGCTGCTGCCCCTTATAATTTAGTTTTATTATACTCTTCCAAAGGATCAAATTTGTTCTTATGTTCTTTTAATGTTTCTTGTTGAACCAGTTGGTTCAAAGGGGCCGGTATGTCAGATATTTTGTTTTTATAACAATAGTTAAACTCACCCTATCTATATTTCATTATCTCTAATAGAATGCACTCCCATTACCTGTTTCAAAGTTCAATTCACATTGTAATCAGCAGTCATAGTTAGAGCGTTTTTCTTTCCAGTAGTGTACGGTATATCGTGCAGTTCAGTTCTTTTCGTTTATACACGCATACCGCAAGAATAGAAAGACTATTCAACGCTCTTGTTATTTTACTTTGTGCTTTTTTCATGTGTTTATTTATGTGTTTAACGTTTGTTGGGATATTATTGTTAAGTTTAGGACTGCCTAGAAAATCACCAGTGTTGCTTACAACAGGACATTTACAACGCACAAGGACAAGGTCAGTAAACGCTTAATTTTTATGCATTGCTGATTACATGGGAATAAAGCCTTTTAACTATTTATTTTGACAATATACAGTCCACTGCAAATCAAAAAGAACCCCACAGATACAGTAGTAATAACGCAAATATAACACCAAACAGATATCTTCCTTGTAACAACCTTTATTCAATGAAGCATTGATTAATTACTTCTCGTCCCATTCTTTACGGTATTTACAATTATGACAAAATTATGCGTCTTCTTTTATCAGTTGGTACAGTAGCTAAAAATATTGTTCTGTAGTCGGCCAAGCCAAAAGAATGATGCAGTTTATTATTTCTATTAAAATAAATTATCTCAGGGTGTATCTGGTTCAGGGATTACGGTTAAACAAATAATACTATTCTTAAAATCAAAATACAAATTTCACAATACAAGGATATTACAAGGTTTTGGTGTGTAAAGTGCAAACTGGCAGTCGTGTATTGGTTACTTATTATTAGAGGTTATGACCAGTTTAGGTGCTTATTAGTTATCGTTAAAGTTTTTATGGTGTTCAAAAAAGTGTAAAACTCAATTGGTGTATTTTTTGAGTGTTCTTTAGTGCTGGTGTAGTATAGTGTCTGTAGTTTTATTTTGTTTAATTCCTAGATATTCGTGTACACAAAATATTGGTTTTGACACATAAGATAATAAATTGTTCAAATTCACCAGATCCTCTTCTTTCTTCTTCCAGTACGAAGATAGGGTCCACGTCTTCTTCGCTTCTTCTCCCTGGATCTCAATTCTTCTGTATTAAATGCTGGATGTTCCTTTCTTGATTATAATATTTTGTATTAAGTATATCGATTTGTTTTACTAAGTCTGGTACGTGTTTTCACTGTTTAAAATATAATTATATGAGACGTTTTATTAACGCGTCTGTATTCAATGACCATTGTTAAAGAAGTCCTATTTTATTTATCTGAAATTTTGGTTGCTAAGGTAAAACTTGAAACCTGGTTGGTTGATTCAGATATACATTGTCATACAAATTCATTATTTCAATGTCTGAATTTGGTCAAAACTTTTAAATTAGTATAACTTTTCTGTATTGATTGGGAATTTAAAACTACCAGCATCATTATTTTGGTCTTAACATTTGTGACATATAGACACTAAACATGCCTATTTTTACTTAAGAAATACTGATGTTACATTTTTGCTATTTGAATTTTTCTTAAATAACTTAAAACAGATTATTTTGATTCCAGATTTGTTATGTATACCATTAATTATAAATCTATCCATATTTCATCATTTGTTTTACAAAATTCTAACAGTATTTCCTAAAATTTACAAAATTTGGTTTTACGGCTTCATACAGTTTGCCATCCACAAAAACATTTGCTAATTCATTTATGTGTTCAAAAAATGTGATTACCATTATAGAACTACTGTCTGTTTTGTTAGTTTTACTATTTCTTATTAATTTATAATGGTTTGTTACTTTACTGGCTATTCTGATAATAGTTTATTTATTTTAACATTGGCCTATGTCATGGTGATTCTTTCAACACCATGTTACATATTGTTTTATTATTTAGCCTGTTGGCTTGAACCCTTATATTTAATTATAATCATTATATTGGATATTAACCCATGAGATTTAAAAATACTCATCATCCTCTCATAATGTGAATACTTTAACAAAATTACAAATAGATTGACTTAAATATTATGCCCTCATGGCTGAGATTCTGATAAACGTTAAACAGATAAACTAAATTCCAACAAACACAAAAACTGTTTACCATATAATAACATTAATTCTTTTCTTTTTTTAATAATTATTTTATAGTTGGTCCACCATACTATTCTTTTATTACATAACTTTAATAACTTAGCATACATCTTTTGAAGTCTAATATTCTTTTAGAACATGTAACTGTTTAGGTTTTGATTATACCATTAATCCTATCCATTATCCTTTCAGGACCATAACTTTTATAACTTAACATCTTATAACTAACATTTCTTTATAACATATAATTATTTTATATTTAAACATGACATCTTATTCTATACTACTTTATGGTGTTTTGTCTCTTTCAAAACTTATTACTATTACTGTATACACACCTATGGTATTTTAACATACTGTTTTTCATAATCATATGTCTTTTACACATTTCACTATTACTGCAGTTACCTCAGGTAACTGACATTTTTTCAGTTAATAATATAGATTTTTCTATACACTTTCTTACACTTGCATTTGAGCTGCTTTCCTCATATAGTGTTCATTACCTTATTGTTTTTATTATTTCAGTATACACTGTTATTTGGTTCAGCAAGATGCATTAATCATTATTCACTATATTGGTTACTATGACCATCACTAATTGTCATTTAATGTTGTGATTATTATACTATCACTATCACTGTTTACTCTTTATACACTTGACAATTTATTATGTGATTACACATTATTTTCTTGACAACATTATGTCCACTATTCTTTACAATTAGTTGCATGTTCCATGTATCTATAATAATTGTTTTGTTATATTATTTCATTATATCATTCAAATTAATAATTTACTAACATATCATTTTACATTGTATTGTATGTTTGGGCCTATTATCCCTCAATTTGTATTTTGATTATTTTTATATTTGGATACATTTAATAAAACCATTTGTTTACTTATAGTATTGGTACATAATGCTCTGTCTTTATAAGTATTATTCTGTCATTATTTGAAATTCATGTCATCATCGGGGTATTTTGCATCACTTTGCCTAAGTATTAATTTGGGTACGGTCAGTTGTAGTACAAGTCAGTCTAAAGTAGTTATTTGTTCATCTTCACTATCATTTTGAAAGATATTTTTCTTCTTGTTTAGTTTCTTATCCATGGTCTTCATTAAATCTGGTACGATATCAAGCTATGCCAAATGTAATGTTACATACTACCCTGCCACCAAATTTGATTATTTTAATAAAATAGTATATTTTGTTGAAATCATCAATTATCTTATCTTTCATATTATCACTTGTTATTCTTTTTATGATCTAGTATACTTGTCTTTAATTATAAGTGTTCTATCCCTGGAACATGTTACCTCCCTAACAAATTAATCACCATATATTTTGGAATCAGTCGGGGGGCTCTCTTGACCTAATACCCTGCTGTCCTTATAATACATAATACATAAATAATATCGATTGCTGGAGCTATCTCATCAGTCAATCACATTTAATAATCACTAGTCTATTCACGACTAAATCAAATAAAAATAATACAATAATATATTCTTGGGATGGTTCACTCAGTTTAACTTCTCAGATCTAAATATTTCTTTCCAATGATTCTTTCAGATGTTTATTTTCTTGTGGCGGTATTAATAACATTTTTTATTTTTAATTGGTACTATCTTCTTTCCTTCTTTATCAGTACTGCTTAATCTTCATTTTTCATTCACTATCTTCATTCAATTAAAACATAACAAGTATCTGTATCTATAGTTCTTGTTGATTCTCTCACAATCATGATAGGTTATCCGTAGTAAATTCGTTTCTAGTTTTGTCTTATTTTCATCGTCGATTGTCTACATTTGTATTTTCTTATTCATTTTATAGCACTATGGTTTCTTCTGATTCATGGATGTTGCATCTTTCTTTTATATTCCAATAATAAGTTCATAATTATATTTAATAAGAGGTGCTTATTTTGTTTAGAATTTTGAAATTCATTCAAATTTGTTTATTCACTTGGTTCAAAATAACATTATCAAAATGTACTGTAAGTTGTCCTTACTATTTATTTGAATTTTGAGATTTATTCAAATTTGTTTATAATTGGCTTCATTTAAAATTATATTCTGGATTGGTAGAGTTGGTAAGATGATCTTACTAAATTTTTGAATTTTGTGGTATTCGTTGTTATCGATTGTTTTCGCCCGTATCTATCATGAATCTTGTGTCTAGTCCATTCACTTGGGCGATAATATAGGCGATCTCATTATTCGAACCATTGTGCGTTATCGTATCTTCGTTTAGCAGTTCTTCTCTCACATTTTTAAGAAGTGATTGTGCACTGTCGTTATTGTATTGTCAGTCGTTTTGTCTCGTCCTAGTAAGTACCCAAATTGTCGGTTCAGTGATGGGACCTGTTGGTTTTTCACTGCCGCGGTCCGTTTAAATCAGGGCTGATCCCCTCAGTCCTGTTGTCTGGTTGACCGGGTCTGTCTCTATTCTGTAACTCTTGTACTTCAATGGCATTATTATCGAACGTCACTGAGTTTCTGTTATTTCTGTCATCGTCGCAGCTCCTACTTCGTCTATGTCCATCCCGGTAGCGCTGGTTATTCTCCTCCTGAAAACTTCTCTCACGGTTCCCATTATAATTCGTTCGTCCCTGGTACGAACGTCTTCCCACATCTCTATCGTCAGTGCTCACGTAATTCACATGTCTTCGATATGTTTGGTTTTGGTTGTTATAATTGCCATTATTATTCTGTCTGTATCGGTTATCGTAATTGTTGTTATAACCTCGGTTGTTCTGGTAATGGTTGTCTCTATCATTGGCACGCTGGTATCCATTATTATTATTCGTAGGAGGGCTACGGTAATAGTGGTTGTTGTTATTGTTGTTGTTATTTGCCGCATTATTTCATGGATAGTTGTTATTGTTATTGTTGTTTTGGTAACTACGTTGACAGTGGTTACCGTTGTTGTTGTAATTATTATTTGGTCTTTGCCCGTTGTTTTCATATCGGGCGTCGTGGCGACCGTTATTTCTGTCCATTTCATCGCTCCTTCGTCTGTATTGGAGGAAGCTCTTCTCCTGTTCCATTTCCGCTAATAATGTCAACATCTCCTCAATGGTTTGTATATGTCCGTTTATTCGGCCTCTCGTAATTTCTCCACCATAGTGATAAGCTAATAGCCTCACTAAACATTCGGTCGGAATTGCAGGCTCTAAATGTCTGGCTATGTTTATCTTACCAAAAAAGTATGCGGTCGGAGTTTGTTTGCCGTGTAGGTCATATCGGCCCAATCCTATGTCACTTCTTATCATATGTTGCGTGGCATCAGACCAATACTTGGATTTAAACTGTTTTTTGAAATCTTGAAAATTTTGTATACTCGGCCGCATCGCCATCCACCAATTGTCATAGAATTTTCTGAACATTTCGTCCAGCATACTTCTAATTATTCTAATTACAAACCATCTGTCTTCTCCGGTTTTTGCTATTTTTTCCTCTACCCGTTCTAGGAATAGCATGGGGTTTCTTCTGTAGTTCTGGAAGTCGATAACTTCTCGGTTTTCCTCACTTGTAGTATGGGCACCGGTACATTGTCTGTTTTTTAGAGAGTTAATTTCATCTCTATGGGCAGTTGTTTGGTCTTGTACTCGATTAAGACTAGTACCCATGCTTTCTAATCTTTCTCCCATCACTGCTTGGTTGGTTCGTATATTTTCCATTCGTCCATTCGTTTCTTCCCGGACGCTCAGTATCTCTTGGTTCATCCGCTCACACTTTTCCTTGGTCTCGGATTCTACCCTTTTTATTTCGGTCACCGGTTCTCCTAGCTTCTTGTCCCATTCTTCCTGCAATTGCCGGTTATTAATTTCCATCTTGTTATTCCACTCTTCTTTTAATGACTCTTTGTGTTCATCCAATTTTTTCATGGTCTCTTGGTAATTTCCCTTCAATTCTTCCCTCAATGCTCTATTATTTTCGTCTATTTTCTCCTCCATTTTACTGCTATTCTCTTTCAATTCTCGGCTCAATTCCTCCTTTGTTTGTTTATTATCACTCTTTATTTCCTCCATCTTCTTACTCAAGACTTCCTTCAATATTACTAAGTTCTTATTACTATTCTCACTTAATTCTTCCATAGACTGTTTATTATCCCTTTTTAATTCCTCCATTTTTTCTTCCATTTTCTTATTACTCTCCTCCGTAGACTGTTTATTGTCCTTTTTTAATTCTTCCATTTTCTTACTGAAATCTTCATGACTCTGTTTTAAGTATTCCATAATGCTCTTTATGTCAACGCTCTCTGTGACTTTGTTCGGTTCTTGTCTATCTCCTTGGTCCTCCCTTATTATTGTTTCTACTTCCTCAACCGGTGTTGCTTCCTTGTCTTCCATGTTTAAATCGCTTACTTTCTCGGTTTCGGCCGCTCGTTTGCGCGATGTTTCTCGCTTCCTCATTTTCGTTTATTTCTGGTTGTTTATTTATAAATTATAATTTAATTTATCGCCCCACGTTGGGCGCCAATTTGTAACGATAATAAATAAATGAGATGTGGGATGAGAGGTCTCGCGAGTAAACAATGTAACAATTTATGTTGAGAGACGAGTTCTTATGCTCCACGTAGTATGCATCACTTGGTAACAAATTTAATATGTATGTGTAAAATTATTAAACCACACCGTTGTGTTCGACAATCTGTAACAATTAATAATAGATATGTTGAACGGTAAATTATTTTGTATTCTGCCGCTCGCTTCCACTATGCGTGCCGTTCCAATGACATCACTCTGAGTTGCCAACAGTTGCTCCATCCGCTGTGCTATGTTAACGTAATTCTTAAATGATACAGTAATAATAACGCAAATATAACACCAAACAGATATCTTCCTTGTAACAACCTTTATACAATGAAGCATTGATTAATTACTTCTCGTCCCATTCTTTACGGTAATTACAATTATGACAAAATTATGCGTCTTCTTTTATCAGTTGGTACAGTAGCTAAAAATATTGTTCTGTAGTCGGCCAAGCCAAAAGAATGATGCAGTTTATTATTTCTATTAAAATAAATTATCTCAGGGCGTATCTGGTTCAGGGATTACGGTTAAACAAATAATACTATTCTTAAAATCAAAATACAAATTTCACAATACAAGGATATTACAAGGTTTTGGTGTGTAAAGTGCAAACTGGCAGTCGTGTATTGGTTACTTATTATTAGAGGTTATGACCAGTTTAGGTGCTTATTAGTTATCGTTAAAGCTTTTATGGTGTTCAAAAAAGTGTAAAACTCAATTGGTGTATTTTTTGAATGTTCTTTAGTGTTGGTGTAGTATAGTGTCTGTAGTTTTATTTTGTTTAATTCCTAGATATTCGTGTACACAAAATATTGGTTTTGACACATAAGATAATAAATTGTTCAAATTCACCAGATCCTCTTCTTTCTTCTTCCAGTACGAAGATAGGGTCCACGTCTTCTTCGCTTCTTCTCCCTGGATCTCAATTCTTCTGTATTAAATGCTGGATGTTCCTTTCTTGATTATAATATTTTGTATTAAGTATATCGATTTGTTTTACTAAGTCTGGTACGTGTTTTAACTGTTTAAAATATAATTATATGAGACGTTTTATTAACGCGTCTGTATTCAATGACCGTTGTTAAAGAAGTCCTATTTTATTTATCTGAAATTTTGGTTGCTAAGGTAAAACTTGAAATCTGGTTGGTTGATTCAGATATACATTGTCATACAAATTCATTATTTCAATGTCTGAATTTGGTCAAAACTTTTAAATTAGTATAACTTTTCTGTATTGATTGGGAATTTAAAACTACCAGCATCATTATTTTGGTCTTAACATTTGTGACATATAGACACTAAACATGCCTATTTTTACTTAAGAAATACTGATGTTACATTTTTGCTATTTGAATTTTTCTTAAATAACTTAAAACGGATTATTTTGATTCCAGATTTGTTATGTATACCATTAATTATAAATCTATCCATATTTCATCATTTGTTTTACAAAATTCTAACAGTATTTCCTAAAATTTACAAAATTTGGTTTTACATGGCTTCATACAGTTTGCCATCCACAAAAACATTTGCTAATTCATTTATGTGTTCAAAAAATGTGATTACCATTATAGAACTACTGTCTGTTTTGTTAGTTTTACTATTTCTTATTAATTTATAATGGTTTGTTACTTTACTGGCTATTCTGATAATAGTTTATTTATTTTAACATTGGCCTATGTCATGGTGATTCTTTCAACACCATGTTACATATTGTTTTATTATTTAGCCTGTTGGCTTGAACCCTTATATTTAATTATAATCATTATATTGGATATTAACCCATGAGATTTAAAAATACTCATCATCCTCTCATAATGTGAATACTTTAACAAAATTACAAACAGATTGACTTAAATATTATGCCCTCATGGCTGAGATTCTGATAAACGTTAAACAGATAAACTAAATTCCAACAAACACAAAAACTGTTTATCATCTAATAACATTAATTCTTTTCTTTTTTTAATAATTATTTTATAGTTGGTCCACCATACTATTCTTTTATTACATAACTTTAATAACTTAGCATACATCTTTTGAAGTCTAATATTCTTTTAGAACATGTAACTGTTTAGGTTTTGATTATACCTTTAATCCTATCCATTATCCTTTCAGGACCATAACTTTTATAACTTAACATCTTATAACTAACATTTCTTTATAACATATAATTATTTTTTATTTAAACATGACATCTTATTCTATACTACTTTATGGTGTTTTGTCTCTTTCAAAACTTATTACTATTACTGTATACACACCTATGGTATTTTAACATACTGTTTTTCATAATCATATGTCTTTTACACATTTCACTATTACTGCAGTTACCTCAGGTAACTGACATTTTTTCAGTTAATAATATAGATTTTTCTATACACTTTCTTACACTTGCATTTGAGCTGCTTTCCTCATATAGTGTTCATTACCTTATTGTTTTTATTATTTCAGTATACACTGTTATTTGGTTCAGCAAGATGCATTAATCATTATTCACTATATTGGTTACTATGACCATCACTAATTGTCATTTAATGTTGTGATTATTATACTATCACTATCACTGTTTACTCTTTATACACTTGACAATTTATTATGTGATTACACATTATTTTCTTGACAACATATGTCCACTATTCTTTACAATTAGTTGCATGTTCCATGTATCTATAATAATTGTTTTGTTATATTATTTCATTATATCATTCAAATTAATAATTTACTAACATATCATTTTACATTGTATTGTATGTTTGGGCCTATTATCCCTCAATTTGTATTTTGATTATTTTTATATTTGGATACATTTAATAAAACCATTTGTTTACTTATAGTATTGGTACATAATGCTCTGTCTTTATAAGTATTATTCTGTCATTATTTGAAATTCATGTCATCATCGGGGTATTTTGCATCACTTTGCCTAAGTATTAATTTGGGTACGGTCAGTTGTAGTACAAGTCAGTCTAAAGTAGTTATTTGTTCATCTTCACTATCATTTTGAAAGATATTTTTCTTCTTGTTTAGTTTCTTATCCATGGTCTTCATTAAATCTGGTACGATATCAAGCTATGCCAAATGTAATGTAAATACTACCCTGCCACCAAATTTGATTATTTTAATAAAATAGTATATTTTGTTGAAATCATCAATTATCTTATCTTTCATATTATCACTTGTTATTCTTTTTATGATCTAGTATACTTGTCTTTAATTATAAGTGTTCTATCCCTGGAACATGTTACCTCCCTAACAAATTAATCACCATATATTTTGGAATCAGTCGGGGGGCTCTCTTGACCTAATACCCCACTGTCCTTATAATACATAATACATAAATAATATCGATTGCTGGAGCTATCTCATCAGTCAATCACATTTAATAATCACTAGTCTATTCACGACTAAATCAAATAAAAATAATACAATAATATATTCTTGGGATGGTTCACTCAGTTTAACTTCTCAGATCTAAATATTCCTTTCCAATGATTCTTTCAGATGTTTATTTTCTTGTGGCGGTATTAATAACATTTTTTATTTTTAATTGGTACTATCTTCTTTCCTTCTTTATCAGCACTGCTTAATCTTCATTTTTCATTCACTATCTTCATTCAATTAAAACATAACAAGTATCTGTATCTATAGTTCTTGTTGATTCTCTCACAATCATGATAGGTTATCCGTAGTAAATTCGTTTCTAGTTTTGTCTTATTTTCATCGTCGATTGTCTACATTTGTCTTTTCTTATTCATTTTATAGCACTATGGTTTCTTCTGATTCATGGATGTTGCATCTTTCTTTTATATTCCAATAATAAGTTCATAATTATATTTAATAAGAGGTGCTTATTTTGTTTACAATTTTGAAATTCATTCAAATTTGTTTATTCACTTGGTTCAAAATAACATTATCAAAATGTACTGTAAGTTGTCCTTACTATTTATTTGAATTTTGAGATTTATTCAAATTTGTTTATAATTGGCTTCATTTAAAATTATATTCTGGATTGGTAGAGTTGGTAAGATGATCTTACTAAATTTTTGAATTTTGTGGTATTCGTTGTTATCGATTAACGACACGTTTGCGCCCGTATCTATCATGAATCTTGTGTCTAGTCCATTCACTTGGGCGATAATATAGGCGATCTCATTATTCGAACCATTGTGCGTTATCGTATCTTCGTTTAGCAGTTCTTCTCTCACATTTTTTAAGAAGTGATTGTGCACTGTCATTATTGTATTGTCAGTCGTTTTGTCTCGTCCTAGTAAGTACCCAAATTGTCGGTTCAGTGATGGGACCTGTTGGTTTTTCACTGTCGCGGTCCGTTTAAATCAGGGCTGATCCCCTCAGTCCTGTTGTCTGGTTGACCGGGTCTGTCTCTATTCTGTAACTCTTGTACTTCAATGGCGTTATTATCGAACGTCACTGAGTTTCTGTTATTTCTGTCATCGTCGCAGCTCCTACTTCGTCTATGTCCATCCCGGTAGCGCTGGTTATTCTCCTCCTGAAAACTTCTCTCACCGTTCCCATTATAATTCGTTCGTCCCTGGTACGAACGTCTTCCCACATCTCTATCGTCAGTGCTCACATAATTCACATGTCTTCGATATGTTTGGTTTTGGTTGTTATAATTGCCATTATTATTCTGTCTGTATCGGTTATCGTAATTGTTGTTATAACCTTGGTTGTTCTGGTAATGGTTGTCTCTATCATTGGCACGCTGGTATCCATTATTATTATTCATAGGAGGGCTACGGTAATAGTGGTTGTTGTTATTGTTGTTGTTATTTGCCACATTATTTTGTGGATAGTTGTTATTGTTATTGTTGTTTTGGTAACTACGTTGATAGTGGTTACCGTTGTTGTTGTAATTATTATTTGGTCTTTGCCCGTTGTTTTCATATCAGGCGTCGTGGCGACCGTTATTTCTGTCCATTTCATCGCTCCTTCGTCTGTATTGGAGGAAGCTCTTCTCCTGTTCCATTTCCGCTAATAATGTCGACATCTCCTCAATGGCTTGTATACGTCCGTTTATTCGGCCTCTCGTAATTTCTCCACCATAGTGATAAGCTAATAGCCTCACTAAACATTCGGTCGGAATTGCAGGCTCTAAATGTCTGGCTATGTTTATCTTACCAAGAAAGTATGCTGTCGGAGTTTGTTTGCTGTGTAGGTCATATCGGCCCAATCCTATGTCACTTCTTATCATATGTTGCGTGGCATCAGACCAATACTTGGATTTAAACTGTTTTTTGAAATCTTGAAAATTTTGTATACTCGGCCGCATCACCATCCACCAATTGTCATAGACTTTTCTGAACATTTCGTCCAGCATACTTCTAATTATTCTAATTACAAACCATCTGTCTTCTCCGGTTTTTGCTATTTTTTCCTCTACCCGTTCTAGGAATAGCATGGGGTTTCTTCTGTAGTTCTGGAAGTCGATAACTTCTCGGTTTTCCTCACATGTAGTATGGGCACCGGTACATTGTCTGTTTTTTAGAGAGTTAATTTCATCTCTATGGGCAGTTGTTTGGTCTTGTACTCGATTAAGACTAGTACCCATGCTTTCTAATCTTTCTCCCATCACTGCTTGGTTGGTTCGTATATTTTCCATTCGTCCATTCGTTTCTTCCCGGACGCTCAGTATCTCTTGGTTCATCCGCTCACACTTTTCCTTGGTCTCGGATTCTACCCTTTTTATTTCGGTCACCGGTTCTCCTAGCTTCTTGTCCCATTCTTCCTGCAATTGCCGGTTATTAATTTCCATCTTGTTATTCCACTCTTCTTTTAATGACTCTTTGTGTTCATCCAATTTTTTCATGGTCTCTTGGTAATTTCCCTTCAATTCTTCCCTCAATGCTCTATTATTTTCGTCTATTTTCTCCTCCATTTTACTGCTATTCTCTTTCAATTCTCGGCTCAATTCCTCCTTTGTTTGTTTATTATCACTCTTTATTTCCTCTATCTTCTTACTCAAGACTTCCTTCAATATTACTAAGTTCTTATTACTATTCTCACTTAATTCTTCCATAGACTGTTTATTATCCCTTTTTAATTCCTCCATTTTTTCTTCCATTTTCTTATTACTCTCCTCCGTAGACTGTTTATTGTCCTTTTTTAATTCTTCCATTTTCTTACTGAAATCTTCATGACTCTGTTTTAAGTATTCCATAATGCTCTTTATGTCAACGCTCTCTGTGACTTTGTTCGGTTCTTGTCTATCTCCTTGGTCCTCCCTTATTATTGTTTCTACTTCCTCAACCGGTGTTGCTTCCTTGTCTTCCATGTTTAAATCGCTTACTTTCTCGGTTTCGGCCGCTCGTTTGCGCGATGTTTCTCGCTTCCTCATTTTCGTATATTTCTGGTTGTTTATTTATAAATTATAATTTAATTTATCGCCCCACGTTGGGCGCCAATTTGTAATGATAATAAATAAATGAGATGTGTGATGAGAGGTCTCGCGAGTAAACAATGTAACAATTTATGTTGAGAGACGAGTTCTTATGCTCCACGTAGTATGCATCACTTGGTAACAAATTTAATATGTATGTGTAAAATTATTAAACCACACTGTTGTGTTCGACAATCTGTAACAATTAATAATAGATATGTTGAACGGTAAATTATTTTGTATTCTGCCGCTCGCTCCCACTATGCGTGCCGTTCCAATGACATCACTCTGAGTTGCCAACAGTTGCTCCATCCGCTGTGCTATGTTAACGTAATTCTTAAATGATACAGTAATAATAACGCAAATATAACACCAAACAGATATCTTCCTTGTAACAACCTTTATACAATGAAGCATTGATTAATTACTTCTCGTCCCATTCTTTACGGTAATTACAATTATGACAAAATTATGCGTCTTCTTTTATCAGTTGGTACAGTAGCTAAAAATATTGTTCTGTAGTCGGCCAAGCCAAAAGAATGATGCAGTTTATTATTTCTATTAAAATAAATTATCTCAGGGCGTATCTGGTTCGGGGATTACGGTTAAACAAATAATACTATTCTTAAAATCAAAATACAAAGTTCACAATACAAGGATATTACAAGGTTTTCGTGTGTAAAGTGCAAACTGGCAGTCGTGTATTGGTTACTTATTATTAGAGGTTATGACCAGTTTAGGTGCTTATTAGTTATCGTTAAAGTTTTTATGGTGTTCAAAAAAGTGTAAAACTCAATTGGTGTATTTTTTGAGTGTTCTTTAGTGTTGGTGTAGTATAGTGTCTGTAGTTTTATTTTGTTTAATTCCTAGATATTCGTGTACACAAAATATTGGTTTTGACACATAAGATAATAAATTGTTCAAATTCACCAGATCCTCTTCTTTCTTCTTCCAGTACGAAGATAGGGGCCACGTCTTCTTCGCTTCTTCTCCCTGGCTCTCAATTCTTCTGTATTAAATGCTGGATGTTCCTTTCTTGATTATAATATTTTATATTAAGTATATCGATTTGTTTTACTAAGTATGGTACGTGTTTTCACTGTTTAAAATATAATTATATGAGACGTTTTATTAACGCGTCTGTATTCAATGACCGTTGTTAAAGAAGTCCTATTTTATTTATCTGAAATTTTGGTTGCTAAGGTAAAACTTGAAATCTGGTTGGTTGATTCAGATATACATTGTCATACAAATTCATTATTTCAATGTCTGAATTTGGTCAAAACTTTTAAATTAGTATAACTTTTCTGTATTGATTGGGAATTTAAAACTACCAGCATCATTATTTTGGTCTTAACATTTCTGACATATAGACACTAAACATGCCTATTTTTACTTAAGAAATACTGATGTTACATTTTTGCTATTTGAATTTTTCTTAAATAACTTAAAACGGATTATTTTGATTCCAGATTTGTTATGTATACCATTAATTATAAATCTATCCATATTTCATCATTTGTTTTACAAAATTCTAACAGTATTTCCTAAAATTTACAAAATTTGGTTTTACATGGCTTCATACAGTTTGCCATCCACAAAAACATTTGCTAATTCATTTATGTGTTCAAAAAATGTGATTACCATTATAGAACTACTGTCTGTTTTGTTAGTTTTACTATTTCTTATTAATTTATAATGGTTTGTTACTTTACTGGCTATTCTGATAATAGTTTATTTATTTTAACATTGGCCTATGTCATGGTGATTCTTTCAACACCATGTTACATATTGTTTTATTATTTAGCCTGTTGGCTTGAACCCTTATATTTAATTATAATCATTATATTGGGTATTAACCCATGAGATTTAAAAATACTCATCATCCTCTCATAATGTGAATACTTTAACAAAATTACAAACAGATTGACTTAAATATTATGCCCTCATGGCTGAGATTCTGATAAACATTAAACAGATAAACTAAATTCCAACAAACACAAAAACTGTTTATCATCTAATAACATTAATTCTTTTCTTCTTTTAATAATTATTTTATAGTTGGTCCTCCATACTATTCTTTTATTACATAACTAATAACTTAGCATACATCTTTTAAAGTCTAATATTCTTTTAGAACATGTAACTGTTTAGGTTTTGATTATACCTTTAATCCTATCCATTATCCTTTCAGGACCATAACTTTTATAACTTAACATCTTATAACTAACATTTCTTTATAACATATAATTATTTTATATTTAAACATGTCATCTTATTCTATACTACTTTATGGTGTTTTGTCTCTTTCAAAACTTATTACTATTACTGTATACACACCTATGGTATTTTAACATACTGTTTTTCATAATCATATGTCTTTCACACATTTCACTATTACTGCAGTTACCTCAGGTAACTGACATTTTTTCAGTTAATATTATAGATTTTTCTATACACTTTCTTACACTTGCATTTGAGCTGCTTTCCTCATATAGTGTTCATTACCTTATTGTTTTTATTATTTCAGTATACACTGTTATTTGGTTCAGCAAGATGCATTAATCATTATTCACTATATTGGTTACTATGACCATCACTAATTGTCATTTAATGTTGTGATTATTATACTATCACTATCACTGTTTACTCTTTATACACTTGACAATTTATTATGTGATTACACATTATTTTCTTGACAACATTATGTCCACTATTCTTTACAATTAGTTGCATGTTCCATGTATCTATAATAATTGTTTTGTTATATTATTTCATTATATCATTCAAATTAATAATTTACTAACATATCATTTTACATTGTATTGTATGTTTGGGCCTATTATCCCTCAATTTGTATTTTGATTATTTTTATATTTGGATACATTTAATAAAACCATTTGTTTACTTATAGTATTGGTACATAATGCTCTGTCTTTATAAGTATTATTCTGTCATTATTTGAAATTCATGTCATCATCGGGGTATTTTGCATCACTTTGCCTAAGTATTAATTTGGGTACGGTCAGTTGTAGTACAAGTCAGTCTAAAGTAGTTATTTGTTCATCTTCACTATCATTTTGAAAGATATTTTTCTTCTTGTTTAGTTTCTTATCCATGGTCTTCATTAAATCTGGTACGATATCAAGCTATGCCAAATGTAATGTTACATACTACCCTGCCACCAAATTTGATTATTTTAATAAAATAGTATATTTTGTTGAAATCATCAATTATCTTATCTTTCATATTATCACTTGTTATTCTTTTTATGATCTAGTATACTTGTCTTTAATTATAAGTGTTCTATCCCTGGAACATGTTACCTCCCTAACAAATTAATCACCATATATTTTGGAATCAGTCGGGGGGCTCTCTTGACCTAATACCCCACTGTCCTTATAATACATAATACATAAATAATATCGATTGCTGGAGCTATCTCATCAGTCAATCACATTTAATAATCACTAGTCTATTCACGACTAAATCAAATAAAAATAATACAATAATATATTCTTGGCATGGTTCACTCAGTTTAACTTCTCAGATCTAAATATTCCTTTCCAATGATTCTTTCAGATGTTTATTTTCTTGTGGCGGTATTAATAACATTTTTTATTTTTAATTGGTACTATCTTCTTTCCTTCTTTATCAGCACTGCTTAATCTTCATTTTTCATTCACTATCTTCATTCAATTAAAACATAACAAGTATCTGTATCTATAGTTCTTGTTGATTCTCTCACAATCATGATAGGTTATCCGTAGTAAATTCGTTTCTAGTTTTGTCTTATTTTCATCGTCGATTGTCTACATTTGTCTTTTCTTATTCATTTTATAGCACTATGGTTTCTTCTGATTCATGGATGTTGCATCTTTCTTTTATATTCCAATAATAAGTTCATAATTATATTTAATAAGAGGTGCTTATTTTGTTTAGAATTTTGAAATTCATTCAAATTTGTTTATTCACTTGGTTCAAAATAACATTATCAAAATGTACTGTAAGTTGTCCTTACTATTTATTTGAATTTTGAGATTTATTCAAATGTGTTTATAATTGGCTTCATTTAAAATTATATTCTGGATTGGTAGAGTTGGTAAGATGATCTTACTAAATTTTTGAATTTTGTGGTATCGTTGTTATCGATTAACGACACGTTTGCGCCTGTATCTATCATGAATCTTGTGTCTAGTCCATTCACTTGGGCGATAATATAGGCGATCTCATTATTCGAACCATTGTGCGTTATCGTATCTTCGTTTAGCAGTTCTTCTCTCACATTTTTTAAGAAGTGATTGTGCACTGTCATTATTGTATTGTCAGTCGTTTTGTCTCGTCCTAGTAAGTACCCAAATTGTCGGTTCAGTGATGGGACCTGTTGGTTTTTCACTGTCGCGGTCCGTTTAAATCAGGGCTGATCCCCTCAGTCCTGTTGTCTGGTTGACCGGGTCTGTCTCTATTCTGTAACTCTTGTACTTCAATGGCGTTATTATCGAACGTCACTGAGTTTCTGTTATTTCTGTCATCGTCGCAGCTCCTACTTCGTCTATGTCCATCCCGGTAGCGCTGGTTATTCTCCTCCTGAAAACTTCTCTCACCGTTCCCATTATAATTCGTTCGTCCCTGGTACGAACGTCTTCCCACATCTCTATCGTCAGTGCTCACATAATTCACATGTCTTCGATATGTTTGGTTTTGGTTGTTATAATTGCCATTATTATTCTGTCTGTATCGGTTATCGTAATTGTTGTTATAACCTTGGTTGTTCTGGTAATGGTTGTCTCTATCATTGGCACGCTGGTATCCATTATTATTATTCATAGGAGGGCTACGGTAATAGTGGTTGTTGTTATTGTTGTTGTTATTTGCCACATTATTTTGTGGATAGTTGTTATTGTTATTGTTGTTTTGGTAACTACGTTGATAGTGGTTACCGTTGTTGTTGTAATTATTATTTGGTCTTTGCCCGTTGTTTTCATATCAGGCGTCGTGGCGACCGTTATTTCTGTCCATTTCATCGCTCCTTCGTCTGTATTGGAGGAAGCTCTTCTCCTGTTCCATTTCCGCTAATAATGTCGACATCTCCTCAATGGCTTGTATACGTCCGTTTATTCGGCCTCTCGTAATTTCTCCACCATAGTGATAAGCTAATAGCCTCACTAAACATTCGGTCGGAATTGCAGGCTCTAAATGTCTGGCTATGTTTATCTTACCAAGAAAGTATGCTGTCGGAGTTTGTTTGCTGTGTAGGTCATATCGGCCCAATCCTATGTCACTTCTTATCATATGTTGCGTGGCATCAGACCAATACTTGGATTTAAACTGTTTTTTGAAATCTTGAAAATTTTGTATACTCGGCCGCATCACCATCCACCAATTGTCATAGACTTTTCTGAACATTTCGTCCAGCATACTTCTAATTATTCTAATTACAAACCATCTGTCTTCTCCGGTTTTTGCTATTTTTTCCTCTACCCGTTCTAGGAATAGCATGGGGTTTCTTCTGTAGTTCTGGAAGTCGATAACTTCTCGGTTTTCCTCACATGTAGTATGGGCACCGGTACATTGTCTGTTTTTTAGAGAGTTAATTTCATCTCTATGGGCAGTTGTTTGGTCTTGTACTCGATTAAGACTAGTACCCATGCTTTCTAATCTTTCTCCCATCACTGCTTGGTTGGTTCGTATATTTTCCATTCGTCCATTCGTTTCTTCCCGGACGCTCAGTATCTCTTGGTTCATCCGCTCACACTTTTCCTTGGTCTCGGATTCTACCCTTTTTATTTCGGTCACCGGTTCTCCTAGCTTCTTGTCCCATTCTTCCTGCAATTGCCGGTTATTAATTTCCATCTTGTTATTCCACTCTTCTTTTAATGACTCTTTGTGTTCATCCAATTTTTTCATGGTCTCTTGGTAATTTCCCTTCAATTCTTCCCTCAATGCTCTATTATTTTCGTCTATTTTCTCCTCCATTTTACTGCTATTCTCTTTCAATTCTCGGCTCAATTCCTCCTTTGTTTGTTTATTATCACTCTTTATTTCCTCTATCTTCTTACTCAAGACTTCCTTCAATATTACTAAGTTCTTATTACTATTCTCACTTAATTCTTCCATAGACTGTTTATTATCCCTTTTTAATTCCTCCATTTTTTCTTCCATTTTCTTATTACTCTCCTCCGTAGACTGTTTATTGTCCTTTTTTAATTCTTCCATTTTCTTACTGAAATCTTCATGACTCTGTTTTAAGTATTCCATAATGCTCTTTATGTCAACGCTCTCTGTGACTTTGTTCGGTTCTTGTCTATCTCCTTGGTCCTCCCTTATTATTGTTTCTACTTCCTCAACCGGTGTTGCTTCCTTGTCTTCCATGTTTAAATCGCTTACTTTCTCGGTTTCGGCCGCTCGTTTGCGCGATGTTTCTCGCTTCCTCATTTTCGTATATTTCTGGTTGTTTATTTATAAATTATAATTTAATTTATCGCCCCACGTTGGGCGCCAATTTGTAATGATAATAAATAAATGAGATGTGTGATGAGAGGTCTCGCGAGTAAACAATGTAACAATTTATGTTGAGAGACGAGTTCTTATGCTCCACGTAGTATGCATCACTTGGTAACAAATTTAATATGTATGTGTAAAATTATTAAACCACACTGTTGTGTTCGACAATCTGTAACAATTAATAATAGATATGTTGAACGGTAAATTATTTTGTATTCTGCCGCTCGCTCCCACTATGCGTGCCGTTCCAATGACATCACTCTGAGTTGCCAACAGTTGCTCCATCCGCTGTGCTATGTTAACGTAATTCTTAAATGATACAGTAATAATAACGCAAATATAACACCAAACAGATATCTTCCTTGTAACAACCTTTATACAATGAAGCATTGATTAATTACTTCTCGTCCCATTCTTTACGGTAATTACAATTATGACAAAATTATGCGTCTTCTTTTATCAGTTGGTACAGTAGCTAAAAATATTGTTCTGTAGTCGGCCAAGCCAAAAGAATGATGCAGTTTATTATTTCTATTAAAATAAATTATCTCAGGGCGTATCTGGTTCGGGGATTACGGTTAAACAAATAATACTATTCTTAAAATCAAAATACAAAGTTCACAATACAAGGATATTACAAGGTTTTCGTGTGTAAAGTGCAAACTGGCAGTCGTGTATTGGTTACTTATTATTAGAGGTTATGACCAGTTTAGGTGCTTATTAGTTATCGTTAAAGTTTTTATGGTGTTCAAAAAAGTGTAAAACTCAATTGGTGTATTTTTTGAGTGTTCTTTAGTGTTGGTGTAGTATAGTGTCTGTAGTTTTATTTTGTTTAATTCCTAGATATTCGTGTACACAAAATATTGGTTTTGACACATAAGATAATAAATTGTTCAAATTCACCAGATCCTCTTCTTTCTTCTTCCAGTACGAAGATAGGGGCCACGTCTTCTTCGCTTCTTCTCCCTGGCTCTCAATTCTTCTGTATTAAATGCTGGATGTTCCTTTCTTGATTATAATATTTTGTATTAAGTATATCGATTTGTTTTACTAAGTATGGTACGTGTTTTCACTGTTTAAAATATAATTATATGAGACGTTTTATTAACGCGTCTGTATTCAATGACCGTTGTTAAAGAAGTCCTATTTTATTTATCTGAAATTTTGGTTGCTAAGGTAAAACTTGAAATCTGGTTGGTTGATTCAGATATACATTGTCATACAAATTCATTATTTCAATGTCTGAATTTGGTCAAAACTTTTAAATTAGTATAACTTTTCTGTATTGATTGGGAATTTAAAACTACCAGCATCATTATTTTGGTCTTAACATTTCTGACATATAGACACTAAACATGCCTATTTTTACTTAAGAAATACTGATGTTACATTTTTGCTATTTGAATTTTTCTTAAATAACTTAAAACGGATTATTTTGATTCCAGATTTGTTATGTATACCATTAATTATAAATCTATCCATATTTCATCATTTGTTTTACAAAATTCTAACAGTATTTCCTAAAATTTACAAAATTTGGTTTTACATGGCTTCATACAGTTTGCCATCCACAAAAACATTTGCTAATTCATTTATGTGTTCAAAAAATGTGATTACCATTATAGAACTACTGTCTGTTTTGTTAGTTTTACTATTTCTTATTAATTTATAATGGTTTGTTACTTTACTGGCTATTCTGATAATAGTTTATTTATTTTAACATTGGCCTATGTCATGGTGATTCTTTCAACACCATGTTACATATTGTTTTATTATTTAGCCTGTTGGCTTGAACCCTTATATTTAATTATAATCATTATATTGGGTATTAACCCATGAGATTTAAAAATACTCATCATCCTCTCATAATGTGAATACTTTAACAAAATTACAAACAGATTGACTTAAATATTATGCCCTCATGGCTGAGATTCTGATAAACATTAAACAGATAAACTAAATTCCAACAAACACAAAAACTGTTTATCATCTAATAACATTAATTCTTTTCTTCTTTTAATAATTATTTTATAGTTGGTCCTCCATACTATTCTTTTATTACATAACTAATAACTTAGCATACATCTTTTAAAGTCTAATATTCTTTTAGAACATGTAACTGTTTAGGTTTTGATTATACCTTTAATCCTATCCATTATCCTTTCAGGACCATAACTTTTATAACTTAACATCTTATAACTAACATTTCTTTATAACATATAATTATTTTATATTTAAACATGTCATCTTATTCTATACTACTTTATGGTGTTTTGTCTCTTTCAAAACTTATTACTATTACTGTATACACACCTATGGTATTTTAACATACTGTTTTTCATAATCATATGTCTTTCACACATTTCACTATTACTGCAGTTACCTCAGGTAACTGACATTTTTTCAGTTAATAATATAGATTTTTCTATACACTTTCTTACACTTGCATTTGAGCTGCTTTCCTCATATAGTGTTCATTACCTTATTGTTTTTATTATTTCAGTATACACTGTTATTTGGTTCAGCAAGATGCATTAATCATTATTCACTATATTGGTTACTATGACCATCACTAATTGTCATTTAATGTTGTGATTATTATACTATCACTATCACTGTTTACTCTTTATACACTTGACAATTTATTATGTGATTACACATTATTTTCTTGACAACATTATGTCCACTATTCTTTACAATTAGTTGCATGTTCCATGTATCTATAATAATTGTTTTGTTATATTATTTCATTATATCATTCAAATTAATAATTTACTAACATATCATTTTACATTGTATTGTATGTTTGGGCCTATTATCCCTCAATTTGTATTTTGATTATTTTTATATTTGGATACATTTAATAAAACCATTTGTTTACTTATAGTATTGGTACATAATGCTCTGTCTTTATAAGTATTATTCTGTCATTATTTGAAATTCATGTCATCATCGGGGTATTTTGCATCACTTTGCCTAAGTATTAATTTGGGTACGGTCAGTTGTAGTACAAGTCAGTCTAAAGTAGTTATTTGTTCATCTTCACTATCATTTTGAAAGATATTTTTCTTCTTGTTTAGTTTCTTATCCATGGTCTTCATTAAATCTGGTACGATATCAAGCTATGCCAAATGTAATGTAAATACTACCCTGCCACCAAATTTGATTATTTTAATAAAATAGTATATTTTGTTGAAATCATCAATTATCTTATCTTTCATATTATCACTTGTTATTCTTTTTATGATCTAGTATACTTGTCTTTAATTATAAGTGTTCTATCCCTGGAACATGTTACCTCCCTAACAAATTAATCACCATATATTTTGGAATCAGTCGGGGGGCTCTCTTGACCTAATACCCCACTGTCCTTATAATACATAATACATAAATAATATCGATTGCTGGAGCTATCTCATCAGTCAATCACATTTAATAATCACTAGTCTATTCACGACTAAATCAAATAAAAATAATACAATAATATATTCTTGGCATGGTTCACTCAGTTTAACTTCTCAGATCTAAATATTCCTTTCCAATGATTCTTTCAGATGTTTATTTTCTTGTGGCGGTATTAATAACATTTTTTATTTTTAATTGGTACTATCTTCTTTCCTTCTTTATCAGCACTGCTTAATCTTCATTTTTCATTCACTATCTTCATTCAATTAAAACATAACAAGTATCTGTATCTATAGTTCTTGTTGATTCTCTCACAATCATGATAGGTTATCCGTAGTAAATTCGTTTCTAGTTTTGTCTTATTTTCATCGTCGATTGTCTACATTTGTCTTTTCTTATTCATTTTATAGCACTATGGTTTCTTCTGATTCATGGATGTTGCATCTTTCTTTTATATTCCAATAATAAGTTCATAATTATATTTAATAAGAGGTGCTTATTTTGTTTAGAATTTTGAAATTCATTCAAATTTGTTTATTCACTTGGTTCAAAATAACATTATCAAAATGTACTGTAAGTTGTCCTTACTATTTATTTGAATTTTGAGATTTATTCAAATGTGTTTATAATTGGCTTCATTTAAAATTATATTCTGGATTGGTAGAGTTGGTAAGATGATCTTACTAAATTTTTGAATTTTGTGGTATCGTTGTTATCGATTAACGACACGTTTGCGCCTGTATCTATCATGAATCTTGTGTCTAGTCCATTCACTTGGGCGATAATATAGGCGATCTCATTATTCGAACCATTGTGCGTTATCGTATCTTCGTTTAGCAGTTCTTCTCTCACATTTTTTAAGAAGTGATTGTGCACTGTCATTATTGTATTGTCAGTCGTTTTGTCTCGTCCTAGTAAGTACCCAAATTGTCGGTTCAGTGATGGGACCTGTTGGTTTTTCACTGTCGCGGTCCGTTTAAATCAGGGCTGATCCCCTCAGTCCTGTTGTCTGGTTGACCGGGTCTGTCTCTATTCTGTAACTCTTGTACTTCAATGGCGTTATTATAGAACGTCACTGAGTTTCTGTTATTTCTGTCATCGTCGCAGCTCCTACTTCGTCTATGTCCATCCCGGTAGCGCTGGTTATTCTCCTCCTGAAAACTTCTCTCACCGTTCCCATTATAATTCGTTCGTCCCTGGTACGAACGTCTTCCCACATCTCTATCGTCAGTGCTCACATAATTCACATGTCTTCGATATGTTTGGTTTTGGTTGTTATAATTGCCATTATTATTCTGTCTGTATCGGTTATCGTAATTGTTGTTATAACCTTGGTTGTTCTGGTAATGGTTGTCTCTATTATTGGCACGCTGGTATCCATTATTATTGTTCATAGGAGGGCTACGGTAATAGTGGTTGTTGTTATTGTTGTTGTTATTTGCCGCATTATTTCGTGGATAGTTGTTATTGTTATTGTTGTTTTGGTAACTACGTTGATAGTGGTTACCGTTGTTGTTGTAATTATTATTTGGTCTTTGCCCGTTGTTTTCATATCAGGCGTTGTGGCGACCGTTATTTCTGTCCATTTCATCGCTCCTTCGTCTGTATTGGAGGAAGCTCTTCTCCTGTTCCATTTCCGCTAATAATGTCGACATCTCCTCAATGGCTTGTATACGTCCGTTTATTCGGCCTCTCGTAATTTCTCCACCATAGTGATAAGCTAATAGCCTCACTAAACATTCGGTCGGAATTGCAGGCTCTAAATGTCTGGCTATGTTTATCTTACCAAGAAAGTATGTGGTCGGAATTTGTTTGCTGTGTAGGTCATATCGGCCCAATCCTATGTCACTTCTTATCATATGTTGCGTGGCATCAGACCAATACTTGGATTTAAACTGTTTTTTGAAATCTTGAAAATTTTGTATACTCGGCCGCATCACCATCCACCAATTGTCATAGACTTTTCTGAACATTTCGTCCAGCATACTTCTAATTATTCTAATTACAAACCATCTGTCTTCTCCGGTTTTTGCTATTTTTTCCTCTACCCGTTCTAGGAATAGCATGGGGTTTCTTCTGTAGTTCTGGAAGTCGATAACTTCTCGGTTTTCCTCACATGTATTATGGGCACCAGTACATTGTCTGTTTTTTAGAGAGTTAATTTCATCTCTATGGGCAGTTGTTTGGTCTTGTACTCGATTAAGACTAGTACCCATGCTTTCTAATCTTTCTCCCATCACTGCTTGGTTGGTTCGTATATTTTCCATTCGTCCATTCGTTTCTTCCCGGACGCTCAGTATCTCTTGGTTCATCCGCTCACACTTTTCCTTGGTCTCGGATTCTACCCTTTTTATTTCGGTCACCGGTTCTCCTAGCTTCTTGTCCCATTCTTCCTGCAATTGCCGGTTATTAATTTCCATCTTGTTATTCCACTCTTCTTTTAATGACTCTTTGTGTTCATCCAATTTTTTCATGGTCTCTTGGTAATTTCCCTTCAATTCTTCCCTCAATGCTCTATTATTTTCGTCTATTTTCTCCTCCATTTTACTGCTATTCTCTTTCCATTCTCGCCTCAATTCCTCCTTTGTTTGCTTATTATCACTCTTTATTTCCTCTATCTTCTTACTCAAGACTTCCTTCAATATTACTAAGTTCTTATTACTATTCTCACTTAATTCTTCCATAGACTGTTTATTATCCCTTTTTAATTCCTCCATTTTTTCTTCCATTTTCTTATTACTCTCCTCCGTAGACTGTTTATTGTCCTTTTTTAATTCTTCCATTTTCTTACTGAAATCTTCATGACTCTGTTTTAAGTATTCCATAATGCTCTTTATGTCAACGCTCTCTGTGACTTTGTTCGGTTCTTGTCTATCTCCTTGGTCCTCCCTTATTATTGTTTCTACTTCCTCAACCGGTGTTGCTTCCTTGCCTTCCATGTTTAAATCGCTTACTTTCTTGGTTTCGGCCGCTCGTTTGCGCGATGTTTCTCGCTTCCTCATTTTCGTATATTTCTGGTTGTTTATTTATAAATTATAATTTAATTTATCGCCCCACGTTGGGCGCCAATTTGTAATGATAATAAATAAATGAGATGTGTGATGAGAGGTCTCGCGAGTAAACAATGTAACAATTTATGTTGAGAGACGAGTTCTTATGCTCCACGTAGTATGCATCACTTGGTAACAAATTTAATATGTATGTGTAAAATTATTAAACCACACTGTTGTGTTCGACAATCTGTAACAATTAATAATAGATATGTTGAACGGTAAATTATTTTGTATTCTGCCGCTCGCTCCCACTATGCGTGCCGTTCCAATGACATCACTCTGAGTTGCCAACAGTTGCTCCATCCGCTGTGCTATGTTAACGTAATTCTTAAATGATACAGTAATAATAACGCAAATATAACACCAAACAGATATCTTCCTTGTAACAACCTTTATACAATGAAGCATTGATTAATTACTTCTCGTCCCATTCTTTACGGTAATTACAATTATGACAAAATTATGCGTCTTCTTTTATCAGTTGGTACAGTAGCTAAAAATATTGTTCTGTAGTCGGCCAAGCCAAAAGAATGATGCAGTTTATTATTTCTATTAAAATAAATTATCTCAGGGCGTATCTGGTTCGGGGATTATGGTTAAACAAATAATACTATTCTTAAAATCAAAATACAAAGTTCACAATACAAGGATATTACAAAGTTTTCGTGTGTAAAGTGCAAACTGGCAGTCGTGTATTGGTTACTTATTATTAGAGGTTATGACCAGTTTAGGTGCTTATTAGTTATCGTTAAAGTTTTTATGGTGTTCAAAAAAGTGTAAAACTCAATTGGTGTATTTTTTGAGTGTTCTTTAGTGTTGGTGTAGTATAGTGTCTGTAGTTTTATTTTGTTTAATTCCTAGATATTCGTGTACACAAAATATTGGTTTTGACACATAAGATAATAAATTGTTCAAATTCACCAGATCCTCTTCTTTCTTCTTCCAGTACGAAGATAGGGTCCACGTCTTCTTCGCTTCTTCTCCCTGGCTCTCAATTCTTCTGTATTAAATGCTGGATGTTCCTTTCTTGATTATAATATTTTGTATTAAGTATATCGATTTGTTTTACTAAGTATGGTACGTGTTTTCACTGTTTAAAATATAATTATATGAGACGTTTTATTAACGCGTCTGTATTCAATGACCGTTGTTAAAGAAGTCCTATTTTATTTATCTGAAATTTTGGTTGCTAAGGTAAAACTTGAAATCTGGTTGGTTGATTCAGATATACATTGTCATACAAATTCATTATTTCAATGTCTGAATTTGGTCAAAACTTTTAAATTAGTATAACTTTTCTGTATTGATTGGGAATTTAAAACTACCAGCATCATTATTTTGGTCTTAACATTTGTGACATATAGACACTAAACATGCCTATTTTTACTTAAGAAATACTGATGTTACATTTTTGCTATTTGAATTTTTCTTAAATAACTTAAAACGGATTATTTTGATTCCAGATTTGTTATGTATACCATTAATTATAAATCTATCCATATTTCATCATTTGTTTTACAAAATTCTAACAGTATTTCCTAAAATTTACAAAATTTGGTTTTACATTGCTTCATACAGTTTGCCATCCACAAAAACATTTGCTAATTCATTTATGTGTTCAAAAAATGTGATTACCATTATAGAACTACTGTCTGTTTTGTTAGTTTTACTATTTCTTATTAATTTATAATGGTTTGTTACTTTACTGGCTATTCTGATAATAGTTTATTTATTTTAACATTGGCCTATGTCATGGTGATTCTTTCAACACCATGTTACATATTGTTTTATTATTTAGCCTGTTGGCTTGAACCCTTATATTTAATTATAATCATTATATTGGGTATTAACCCATGAGATTTAAAAATACTCATCATCCTCTCATAATGTGAATACTTTAACAAAATTACAAACAGATTGACTTAAATATTATGCCCTCATGGCTGAGATTCTGATAAACATTAAACAGATAAACTAAATTCCAACAAACACAAAAACTGTTTATCATCTAATAACATTAATTCTTTTCTTCTTTTAATAATTATTTTATAGTTGGTCCTCCATACTATTCTTTTATTACATAACTAATAACTTAGCATACATCTTTTAAAGTCTAATATTCTTTTAGAACATGTAACTGTTTAGGTTTTGATTATACCTTTATTCCTATCCATTATCCTTTCAGGACCATAACTTTTATAACTTATCATCTTATAACTAACATTTCTTTATAACATATAATTATTTTATATTTAAACATGACATCTTATTCTATACTACTTTATGGTGTTTTGTCTCTTTCAAAACTTATTACTATTACTGTATACACACCTATGGTATTTTAACATACTGTTTTTCATAATCATATGTCTTTTACACATTTCACTATTACTGCAGTTACCTCAGGTAACTGACATTTTTTCAGTTAATAATATAGATTTTTCTATACACTTTCTTACACTTGCATTTGAGCTGCTTTCCTCATATAGTGTTCATTACCTTATTGTTTTTATTATTTCAGTATACACTGTTATTTGGTTCAGCAAGATGCATTAATCATTATTCACTATATTGGTTACTATGACCATCACTAATTGTCATTTAATGTTGTGATTATTATACTATCACTATCACTGTTTACTCTTTATACACTTGACAATTTATTATGTGATTACACATTATTTTCTTGACAACATTATGTCCACTATTCTTTACAATTAGTTGCATGTTCCATGTATCTATAATAATTGTTTTGTTATATTATTTCATTATATCATTCAAATTAATAATTTACTAACATATCATTTTACATTGTATTGTATGTTTGGGCCTATTATCCCTCAATTTGTATTTTGATTATTTTTATATTTGGATACATTTAATAACACCATTTGTTTATATATAGTATTGGTACATAATGCTCTGTCTTTATAAGTATTATTCTGTCATTATTTGAAATTCATGTCATCATCGGGGTATTTTGCATCACTTTGCCTAAGTATTAATTTGGGTACGGTCAGTTGTAGTACAAGTCAGTCTAAAGTAGTTATTTGTTCATCTTCACTATCATTTTGAAAGATATTTTTCTTCTTGTTTAGTTTCTTATCCATGGTCTTCATTAAATCTGGTACGATATCAAGCTATGCCTTGATATTGTAGTTGGTCTTGGTTGATAGTTGTAGGTTAGTTTATTTTTTCTGTTGTTGGCGAAGTTATATTCGCCCGGCGTACCTGCTCTCACTCACTAATGCCTGTGAACAAATTCTTATTCTATTTTCATGCATAAAATAACAACTCTGGAATCGGTAATCATTGGTTTCTTTTATTATTTTTTCAGCTTATTTATCAAAACATAAATGGTTAGGTCTTGAATCGACATTAACAGTTAATAATCGATTCGTCTTCGAATCTGCTCTTCAATGGTTTACAAGTAAATTTATTATAAAATGTTTATCTCAGGGCTTGGGTTCTTTGGGCTAGTTATGAAATCAGAAAATGCTTTAAAAAGGAGTACAACACATTACAATTACATATGAAATAATAAAACTGAATTATTAATGTTTACAAATATAAAATATTAAGTTTTTTAACCGTCAGCAGTAACGAACTCTATTGGCACTGGAAATAGAATAATAAACAAAATGGCCGCTTAGTCGGCTAACCAAACGTCATGTAGTTGAATGTTTTTCTGTTTTAAATAAAATTGTTTTTATCATTAATCACTGTATTAATGATCAATGGGTATTCCAATTATCACTGTAAGTTGTTTATATGGTGTAGTGAAGTTGATCTGTGTATATTGTGGTAATGAAAATACTTCGGAGTCATAATTACGTTCCTGGAATACTGCAAGCAATCCCTCGCTAGCGTCTTTTTGTGGTTCTGGTGTAGAATTATGCTTCCATCGGTCAGTAATTAATTCTTTATAATTTTCTTTGAGTGTTTTTCTTACTTCTCTGGTTTTTTTTAGAACATAAATCGAGTATTACTTGATTGGTTTAGTTTTTTCACAAGCGTCAACTATTAGACTCATCTCTTCAGCGTGGCATCTAACAATACAATTATTCCTTCGTCTCGTCTTTTTAACGGCTTTTTGACCAGTAAACTCGGGTTTTGATTGGTCAGTTTTCATGAACTTGAGGTCAAGCGGCATATATTACTAAAATTATATCCTTGCCTTTACAGTCAAAAAATACTCCCTTGTTAATTTTTGCTTAAACTAAAATTGGTTTACATATTTCTGTTCCTTTTTTAAAGGTCTACATTTTGGTATATAATTTGTATATGTTAACTTCATATTAGTTGTCCTTTCACCTTTACAAAATCTATAAATCTGGACTATAACACTGCCCTTACATTCACTATGATACAATACTTAAATTTTTATAAGATTAATCTCATTTGATACACAATTACTCTAAGACTGGTCCATTATTAAATTTTGATCCTATTTTGTTATTATTGTATTATATTGATTTGATAACTTAATCATTCCTGACATTATTTTATTTTATATTTCATGTTCGGCCTAGGCCTCAAATTTGACTTCATACTCATTTTCTAAATTACATTAATTATTAAATTGTTTTCTGTTTTGAACCCTTTTGCCTGATTACATTTGTTTTAAAGATTACTACATTTTTTCTTTAACTTATTCTAACAATGTTTATTAACTAATACTAAACCCTTAACATACTAATTAAAAATGTTGCCTTCATGGCCAAGATTAGATTCATTAATTCACAAACAATAACATAAATTATTTAATTGGTCATAATACCATTTTCATTCTCATACTATCAGGTTCTAATCGTGGACCATTATTATATTGTTTATGGGCCTCTATTTAAGTATGTTTTGGTATTATGCTGTAACACATACTTTCTATTCTTGGCTACAGGCTTAATATTTTTCTTATATTCCTTTACACATAGTTCATCAATGCTAACAATTACTGGCATTGGCCTAATTAAAGAAAAACAAACATGGGATTAATAATTATACAACCTTTCAATAAACAATGTTACAATACTACAATGGTCTGTTCATACTTTAACATTTATTATGTTTGTCATTTCATATTACCTATAAGAGTTGGGCCTCTTATATTGAACTATTTGGGTTTTTTCACACTTAATGGAATTATAGGGATCATTAATCTTAACAGTCTCATCTGTGTGATTAATGATCACCCTTGTTTTTCCACCTTTCACTTTTCACTTTTACACTGATTCACTTTTCATAAGTTTTATCTTATTTTGTTACAATACATAGTTTATTATTGGTCACACTATTGTGTTGTACTTTTTATTTTAAATGGTTACATACTTGATTTCATTTATTCCGACTTTTCTGTTGTTATTTGGACTATTTTTGTTAATTGCTTTGGGACTCTCATTATGTCACATTACATAATTGCTCCCTCCCCAAGACATGGTTAATTTTTCGAAACCGGGGTTTAGGGAAAAATAAGCTGTTACTTTTTATTCGTGGTTATAATTTTTTCTATGGTTTCAGGGATTGGGTTGTGATGAATTTTTTTAAGTTGGTTATTATCTCATAATGTACGCATAACTTCCTTTCTTCTTTGGCGAATCTACGAAATATATTAATTCTTTTCATCTTCTTCATATAGGCTATTTAGTTACCAACTGATTGTTCCTTTCCTCTGGGGTTTCTCCTGTTACTATGGATTCCTTAATTGGGGTTATAAATTCCTCCCTAACTTGAAATGGCACGGTGAATGCATATCGGCTGTGAGTGGCACTATTCTAACCTATTCCTCACCCGACCCTTCACCCCGTGCATGGTACAGTGCTCGTTGGCCCCTGCCCATCATAATAATTATTGAGTGGCGCCATAGCTTTCTACACTCTCATAAAAATGGTAACTCTTGTGTTTGTTACTTTACATGCCCTCGGAATCACGTTGTCTTCTTACTTCTTTTCATTATTATAAATTGCATCCCAGCAGTTCCCCTTACTTTCAAATAACTTATTTTCAGTTTTGGTAAAAATCCTTTGTATACTTCTTCTTTTCAATTTAATTTCATTTCGTCGTTAATTGATTCATTAGCCACTATGTTATTCATCTTCTGTTTCAATATCCCTTTTTAGCAGTTACAAATATAGTTATTATTATTCCATTTATTCACAAACATCAATTCTTTTTCTGCAAGTTCATTTATTTTAAGTGCTTCTTTTCTTATTTTTCATTATTGTCCCCTTATTATCATTGTTAACTGTCTTTCTCTTCTTTATTGATCCAAAATAAATTTGTCGAAAGTATCCTGCAAGATGACCTTACTCATTTTAGAATTTGGTGGGTTATTTGTTCATGTTTTTTGAAATCTTCATTGGTCATTACCTTTATCATCATTTTTCCTTCTTTTTTAAATGTTTGTTGCTGTTGTCGGTTCTCAGAAAATCAGTCCCTTGTCTCTATAGTGTATGATATTTAGTTTTTATCCATGGTGCATCATCTCCTCTGCACTTGTCGTTCGGATTCTCCTGGTGTGCAGAACTATTTCCTTCCTTGTGATATAGGTCTCTGCTACCTCATACACCTATTCTTCTAATACCATGTGTTCTTTAGTATCAATTTCTACCTCAATTACTTCAGCATTTTGGTTATTGCTCAACGAAGTTACTTGTACCTCCATCATTGCTCTTCTCACTGATATCTTATCATGTATTTCCAGTGTATTCAATTTACTTATAGACTTTTTTAATTGGTTACTCACTGTTTTGTTGTGAGTCCTTTTTAAAGTTTCTTTTAAGTTCCTTCTTTGATTTTTAAGACTCATTATTTCATCCTGGTCGGTCATTGATAGATTAAGCTCATTAATTAGTCCATGCTTCATCATCTCCACTTCTTCTCTTGTTTTTACTAGTTTCTTTTTTATATTTTTCCTATATTTTTTGTTTTCTTAATCTTCTAAATTATTTGGTCCTCCTTTACTTCTCTACGGTTGGTTTCTATGTGCTTAATTTTCTCTTTGTTTTTGTTATTTCTGTTTTCAGAAAACAATACACTTGAGTCTTCTTTATTCTCTATTCCCTTCCTACTATCTTCTTCAATTTCCGGATTCAGTTGTTCCATATTGTTATTGTTTGTTATTTCTTCTACCTTCATTTTACTTCTATCATTTATTGACAGCTTTTGTTGTTCCAAGTTTTCATCCTTGTGTACTTCCATCCTCTGGCTAAGTCTCTTTCTGACGTCTCCCATCTTCTCATTTATAAGTTCCCTTAATTCTCTCTTAATACTTTCATTGGTGCTGTCTATCTTTTCATTGATCTTCTCAATTTTATTTTCAAAATTCTCGTTCATTTGTCTACTATCTTCCTTGATTTGTCTTAAACTTTCATTAGTACTGTCTTTAGTACTATCTATTTTTTCGTTTATCTGTCTAAAATTTTCCCGAGTACTCTCATTTGTACTGTCTATTTTCTCATTTATCTGTTTCATCAAGTTCTCCTCCGTTGATTTAAAATTCTCATTAGTTTGTTTAATATCCTCCTTATTTCGATCAAACTGTTCATTTATTTGTCTTAATAAATTCTCATTGGTTTATTTGTTTTGTTCGGTTATGAAATCCATCAATTCCTGTAATTCTGGTGAACCCAGGCCTCCTCTAGCTTCTTCTCCATCACCCGCCTGTTGTTCCATTTCGGTGTCCGGTACCATTTCTGTCTCTTCTTCCTGTTCTTGGTCCTTTGCCAACCTCTTCGATACTCCTCTTGTATGCATCTCTAGACTTATAACGGCCGCCTGCTAAAATTAGGTTGACTGTATTGTTTAATAGTGGTATTACAGTCCGTAATTTTTCCTAATTCAGCCTCATTAGCTGGATGACAATTCTATAACGTTTATTTTTATGGTGTTTGTGGGTCTATTTTATTCAGCCCCACGTTGTTGACGTAAATTCTATAACGTTTATTTACTTCGTGTTTTAATAGCTTGTGTTGTGATATGTCTTATGCCTCACTAGTTGTAATCGCAACCTTGTAATGTAAATTTGTTTTGGGGTTTAAATAAGCTCCACGTTGGTATGCGCCAATTTTTTAACGTTTAGTTCTCTGTGTACGTGTTTAAATAATCAATTCTTTAATATAAAGTTTGTATGATGTTGTTCTGAGAGAAAGTGTATGTATTCGTGTGCTAGCGCCTTCGAATTTTCCCGCACTTCTGGTTGACTCAGCGGCAGTCGCTAACCGTATGTTGCCAGTTGTAGGTTAGTTTATTTTTTCTGTTGTTGGCGAAGTTATATTCGCCCGGCGTACCTGCTCTCACTCACTAATGCCCGTGAACAAATTCTTATTCTATTTTCATGCATAAAATAACAACTCTGGAATCGGTAATCATTGGTTTCTTTTATTATTTTTTCAGCGTATTTATCAAAACATAAATGGTTAGGTCTTGAATCGACATTAACAGTTTAATAATCGATTCGTCTTCGAATCTGCTCTTCAATGGTTTACAAGTAAATTTATTATAAAATGTTTATCTCAGGGCTTGGGTTCTTTGGGCTAGTTGTGAAATCAGAAAATGCTTTAAAAAGGAGTACAACACATTACAATTACATATGAAATAATAAAACTGAATTATTAATGTTTACAAATATAAAATATTAAGTTTTTTAACCGTCAGCGGTAACGAACTCTATTGGCACTGGAAATAGAATAATAAACAAAATGGCCGCTTAGTCGGCTAACCAAACGTCATGTAGTTGAATGTTTTTCTGTTTTAAATAAAATTGTTTTTATCATTAATCACTGTATTAATGATCAATGGGTATTCCAATTATCACTGTAAATTGTTTATATGGTGTAGTGAAGTTGATCTGTGTATATTGTGGTAATGAAAATACTTCGGAGTCATAATTACGTTCCTGGAATACTGCAAGCAATCCCTCGCTAGCGTCTTTTTGTGGTTCTGGTGTAGAATTATGCTTCCATCGGTCAGTAATTAATTCTTTATAATTTTCTTTGAGTGTTTTTCTTACTACTCTGGTTTTTTTTAGAACATAAATCGAGTATTACTTGATTGGTTTAGTTTTTTCACAAGCGTCAACTATTAGACTCATCTCTTCAGCGTGGCATCTAACAATACAATTATTCCTTCGTCTCGTCTTTTTAACGGCTTTTTGACCAGTAAACTCGGGTTTTGATTGGTCAGTTTTCATGAACTTGAGGTCAAGCGGCATATATTACTAAAATTATATCCTTGCCTTTACAGTCAAAAAATACTCCCTTGTTAATTTTTGCTTAAACTAAAATTGGTTTACATATTTCTGTTCCTTTTTTAAAGGTCTACATTTTGGTATATAATTTGTATATGTTAACTTCATATTAGTTGTCCTTTCACCTTTACAAAATCTATAAATCTGGACTATAACACTGCCCTTACATTCACTATGATACAATACTTAAATTTTTATAAGATTAATCTCATTTGATACACAATTACTCTAAGACTGGTCCATTATTAAATTTTGATCCTATTTTGTTATTATTGTATTATATTGATTTGATAACTTAATCATTCCTGACATTATTTTATTTTATATTTCATGTTCGGCCTAGGCCTCAAATTTGACTTCATACTCATTTTCTAAATTACATTAATTATTAAATTGTTTTCTGTTTTGAACCCTTTTGCCTGATTACATTTGTTTTAAAGATTACTACATTTTTTCTTTAACTTATTCTAACAATGTTTATTAACTAATACTAAACCCTTAACATACTAATTAAAAATGTTGCCTTCATGGCCAAGATTAGATTCATTAATTCACAAACAATAACATAAATTATTTAATTGGTCATAATACCATTTTCATTCTCATACTATCAGGTTCTAATCGTGGACCATTATTATATTGTTTATGGGCCTCTATTTAAGTATGTTTTGGTATTATGCTGTAACACATACTTTCTATTCTTGGCTACAGGCTTAATATTTTTCTTATATTCCTTTACACATAGTTCATCAATGCTAACAATTACTGGCATTGGCCTAATTAAAGAAAAACAAACATGGGATTAATAATTATACAACCTTTCAATAAACAATGTTACAATACTACAATGGTCTGTTCATACTTTAACATTTATTATGTTTGTCATTTCATATTACCTATAAGAGTTGGGCCTCTTATATTGAACTATTTGGGTTTTTTCACACTTAATGGAATTATAGGGATCATTAATCTTAACAGTCTCATCTGTGTGATTAATGATCACCCTTGTTTTTCCACCTTTCACTTTTCACTTTTACACTGATTCACTTTTCATAAGTTTTATCTTATTTTGTTACAATACATAGTTTATTATTGGTCACACTATTGTGTTGTACTTTTTATTTTAAATGGTTACATACTTGATTTCATTTATTCCGACTTTTCTGTTGTTATTTGGACTATTTTTGTTAATTGCTTTGGGACTCTCATTATGTCACATTACATAATTGCTCCCTCCCCAAGACATGGTTAATTTTTCGAAACCGGGGTTTAGGGAAAAATAAGCTGTTACTTTTTATTCGTGGTTATAATTTTTTCTATGGTTTCAGGGATTGGGTTGTGATGAATTTTTTTAAGTTGGTTATTATCTCATAATGTACGCATAACTTCCTTTCTTCTTTGGCGAATCTACGAAATATATTAATTCTTTTCATCTTCTTCATATAGGCTATTTAGTTACCAACTGATTGTTCCTTTCCTCTGGGGTTTCTCCTGTTACTATGGATTCCTTAATTGGGGTTATAAATTCCTCCCTAACTTGAAATGGCACGGTGAATGCATATCGGCTGTGAGTGGCACTATTCTAACCTATTCCTCACCCGACCCTTCACCCCGTGCATGGTACAGTGCTCGTTGGCCCCTGCCCATCATAATAATTATTGAGTGGCGCCATAGCTTTCTACACTCTCATAAAAATGGTAACTCTTGTGTTTGTTACTTTACATGCCCTCGGAATCACGTTGTCTTCTTACTTCTTTTCATTATTATAAATTGCATCCCAGCAGTTCCCCTTACTTTCAAATAACTTATTTTCAGTTTTGGTAAAAATCCTTTGTATACTTCTTCTTTTCAATTTAATTTCATTTCGTCGTTAATTGATTCATTAGCCACTATGTTATTCATCTTCTGTTTCAATATCCCTTTTTAGCAGTTACAAATATAGTTATTATTATTCCATTTATTCACAAACATCAATTCTTTTTCTGCAAGTTCATTTATTTTAAGTGCTTCTTTTCTTATTTTTCATTATTGTCCCCTTATTATCATTGTTAACTGTCTTTCTCTTCTTTATTGATCCAAAATAAATTTGTCGAAAGTATCCTGCAAGATGACCTTACTCATTTTAGAATTTGGTGGGTTATTTGTTCATGTTTTTTGAAATCTTCATTGGTCATTACCTTTATCATCATTTTTCCTTCTTTTTTAAATGTTTGTTGCTGTTGTCGGTTCTCAGAAAATCAGTCCCTTGTCTCTATAGTGTATAATATTTAGTTTTTATCCATGGTGCATCATCTCCTCTGCACTTGTCGTTCGGATTCTCCTGGTGTGCAGAACTATTTCCTTCCTTGTGATATAGGTCTCTGCTACCTCATACACCTATTCTTCTAATACCATGTGTTCTTTAGTATCAATTTCTACCTCAATTACTTCAGCATTTTGGTTATTGCTCAACGAAGTTACTTGTACCTCCATCATTGCTCTTCTCACTGATATCTTATCATGTATTTCCGGTGTATTCAATTTACTTATAGACTTTTTTAATTGGTTACTCACTGTTTTGTTGTGAGTCCTTTTTAAAGTTTCTTTTAAGTTCCTTCTTTGATTTTTAAGACTCATTATTTCATCCTGGTCGGTCATTGATAGATTAAGCTCATTAATTAGTCCATGCTTCATCATCTCCACTTCTTCTCTTGTTTTTACTAGTTTCTTTTTTATATTTTTCCTATATTTTTTGTTTTCTTAATCTTCTAAATTATTTGGTCCTCCTTTACTTCTCTACGGTTGGTTTCTATGTGCTTAATTTTCTCTTTGTTTTTGTTATTTCTGTTTTCAGAAAACAATACACTTGAGTCTTCTTTATTCTCTATTCCCTTCCTACTATCTTCTTCAATTTCCGGATTCAGTTGTTCCATATTGTTATTGTTTGTTATTTCTTCTACCTTCATTTTACTTCTATCATTTATTGACAGCTTTTGTTGTTCCAAGTTTTCATCCTTGTGTACTTCCATCCTCTGGCTAAGTCTCTTTCTGACGTCTCCCATCTTCTCATTTATAAGTTCCCTTAATTCTCTCTTAATACTTTCATTGGTGCTGTCTATCTTTTCATTGATCTTCTCAATTTTATTTTCAAAATTCTCGTTCATTTGTCTACTATCTTCCTTGATTTGTCTTAAACTTTCATTAGTACTGTCTTTAGTACTATCTATTTTTTCGTTTATCTGTCTAAAATTTTCCCGAGTACTCTCATTTGTACTGTCTATTTTCTCATTTATCTGTTTCATCAAGTTCTCCTCCGTTGATTTAAAATTCTCATTAGTTTGTTTAATATCCTCCTTATTTCGATCAAACTGTTCATTTATTTGTCTTAATAAATTCTCATTGGTTTATTTGTTTTGTTCGGTTATGAAATCCATCAATTCCTGTAATTCTGGTGAACCCAGGCCTCCTCTAGCTTCTTCTCCATCACCCGCCTGTTGTTCCATTTCGGTGTCCGGTACCATTTCTGTCTCTTCTTCCTGTTCTTGGTCCTTTGCCAACCTCTTCGATACTCCTCTTGTATGCATCTCTAGACTTATAACGGCCGCCTGCTAAAATTAGGTTGACTGTATTGTTTAATAGTGGTATTACAGTCCGTAATTTTTCCTAATTCAGCCTCATTAGCTGGATGACAATTCTATAACGTTTATTTTTATGGTGTTTGTGGGTCTATTTTATTCAGCCCCACGTTGTTGACGTAAATTCTATAACGTTTATTTACTTCGTGTTTTAATAGCTTGTGTTGTGATATGTCTTATGCCTCACTAGTTGTAATCGCAACCTTGTAATGTAAATTTGTTTTGGGGTTTAAATAAGCTCCACGTTGGTATGCGCCAATTTTTTAACGTTTAGTTCTCTGTGTACGTGTTTAAATAATCAATTCTTTAATATAAAGTTTGTATGATGTTGTTCTGAGAGAAAGTGTTTGTATTCGTGTGCTAGCGCCTTCGAATTTTCCCGCACTTCTGGTTGACTCAGCGGCAGTCGCTAACCGTATGTTGCCAGTTGTAGGTTAGTTTATTTTTTCTGTTGTTGGCGAAGTTATATTCGCCCGGCGTACCTGCTCTCACTCACTAATGCCCGTGAACAAATTCTTATTCTATTTTCATGCATAAAATAACAACTCTGGAATCGGTAATCATTGGTTTCTTTTATTATTTTTTCAGCGTATTTATCAAAACATAAATGGTTAGGTCTTGAATCGACATTAACAGTTTAATAATCGATTCGTCTTCGAATCTGCTCTTCAATGGTTTACAAGTAAATTTATTATAAAATGTTTATCTCAGGGCTTGGGTTCTTTGGGCTAGTTGTGAAATCAGAAAATGCTTTAAAAAGGAGTACAACACATTACAATTACATATGAAATAATAAAACTGAATTATTAATGTTTACAAATATAAAATATTAAGTTTTTTAACCGTCAGCGGTAACGAACTCTATTGGCACTGGAAATAGAATAATAAACAAAATGGCCGCTTAGTCGGCTAACCAAACGTCATGTAGTTGAATGTTTTTCTGTTTTAAATAAAATTGTTTTTATCATTAATCACTGTATTAATGATCAATGGGTATTCCAATTATCACTGTAAATTGTTTATATGGTGTAGTGAAGTTGATCTGTGTATATTGTGGTAATGAAAATACTTCGGAGTCATAATTATGTTCCTGGAATACTGCAAGCAATCCCTCGCTAGCGTCTTTTTGTGGTTCTGGTGTAGAATTATGCTTCCATCGGTCAGTAATTAATTCTTTATAATTTTCTTTGAGTGTTTTTCTTACTTCTCTGGTTTTTTTTAGAACATAAATCGAGTATTACTTGATTGGTTTAGTTTTTTCACAAGCGTCAACTATTAGACTCATCTCTTCAGCGTGGCATCTAACAATACAATTATTCCTTCGTCTCGTCTTTTTAACGGCTTTTTGACCAGTAAACTCGGGTTTTGATTGGTCAGTTTTCATGAACTTGAGGTCAAGCGGCATATATTACTAAAATTATATCCTTGCCTTTACAGTCAAAAAATACTCCCTTGTTAATTTTTGCTTAAACTAAAATTGGTTTACATATTTCTGTTCCTTTTTTAAAGGTCTACATTTTGGTATATAATTTGTATATGTTAACTTCATATTAGTTGTCCTTTCACCTTTACAAAATCTATAAATCTGGACTATAACACTGCCCTTACATTCACTATGATACAATACTTAAATTTTTATAAGATTAATCTCATTTGATACACAATTACTCTAAGACTGGTCCATTATTAAATTTTGATCCTATTTTGTTATTATTGTATTATATTGATTTGATAACTTAATCATTCCTGACATTATTTTATTTTATATTTCATGTTCGGCCTAGGCCTCAAATTTGACTTCATACTCATTTTCTAAATTACATTAATTATTAAATTGTTTTCTGTTTTGAACCCTTTTGCCTGATTACATTTGTTTTAAAGATTACTACATTTTTTCTTTAACTTATTCTAACAATGTTTATTAACTAATACTAAACCCTTAACATACTAATTAAAAATGTTGCCTTCATGGCCAAGATTAGATTCATTAATTCACAAACAATAACATAAATTATTTAATTGGTCATAATACCATTTTCATTCTCATACTATCAGGTTCTAATCGTGGACCATTATTATATTGTTTATGGGCCTCTATTTAAGTATGTTTTGGTATTATGCTGTAACACATACTTTCTATTCTTGGCTACAGGCTTAATATTTTTCTTATATTCCTTTACACATAGTTCATCAATGCTAACAATTACTGGCATTGGCCTAATTAAAGAAAAACAAACATGGGATTAATAATTATACAACCTTTCAATAAACAATGTTACAATACTACAATGGTCTGTTCATACTTTAACATTTATTATGTTTGTCATTTCATATTACCTATAAGAGTTGGGCCTCTTATATTGAACTATTTGGGTTTTTTCACACTTAATGGAATTATAGGGATCATTAATCTTAACCGTCTCATCTGTGTGATTAATGATCACCCTTGTTTTTCCACCTTTCACTTTTCACTTTTACACTGATTCACTTTTCATAAGTTTTATCTTATTTTGTTACAATACATAGTTTATTATTGGTCACACTATTGTGTTGTACTTTTTATTTTAAATGGTTACATACTTGATTTCATTTATTCCGACTTTTCTGTTGTTATTTGGACTATTTTTGTTAATTGCTTTGGGACTCTCATTATGTCACATTACATAATTGCTCCCTCCCCAAGACATGGTTAATTTTTCGAAACCGGGGTTTAGGGAAAAATAAGCTGTTACTTTTTATTCGTGGTTATAATTTTTTCTATGGTTTCAGGGATTGGGTTGTGATGAATTTTTTTAAGTTGGTTATTATCTCATAATGTACGCATAACTTCCTTTCTTCTTTGGCGAATCTACGAAATATATTAATTCTTTTCATCTTCTTCATATAGGCTATTTAGTTACCAACTGATTGTTCCTTTCCTCTGGGGTTTCTCCTGTTACTATGGATTCCTTAATTGGGGTTATAAATTCCTCCCTAACTTGAAATGGCACGGTGAATGCATATCGGCTGTGAGTGGCACTATTCTAACCTATTCCTCACCCGACCCTTCACCCCGTGCATGGTACAGTGCTCGTTGGCCCCTGCCCATCATAATAATTATTGAGTGGCGCCATAGCTTTCTACACTCTCATAAAAATGGTAACTCTTGTGTTTGTTACTTTACATGCCCTCGGAATCACGTTGTCTTCTTACTTCTTTTCATTATTATAAATTGCATCCCAGCAGTTCCCCTTACTTTCAAATAACTTATTTTCAGTTTTGGTAAAAATCCTTTGTATACTTCTTCTTTTCAATTTAATTTCATTTCGTCGTTAATTGATTCATTAGCCACTATGTTATTCATCTTCTGTTTCAATATCCCTTTTTAGCAGTTACAAATATAGTTATTATTATTCCATTTATTCACAAACATCAATTCTTTTTCTGCAAGTTCATTTATTTTAAGTGCTTCTTTTCTTATTTTTCATTATTGTCCCCTTATTATCATTGTTAACTGTCTTTCTCTTCTTTATTGATCCAAAATAAATTTGTCGAAAGTATCCTGCAAGATGACCTTACTCATTTTAGAATTTGGTGGGTTATTTGTTCATGTTTTTTGAAATCTTCATTGGTCATTACCTTTATCATCATTTTTCCTTCTTTTTTAAATGTTTGTTGCTGTTGTCGGTTCTCAGAAAATCAGTCCCTTGTCTCTATAGTGTATGATATTTAGTTTTTATCCATGGTGCATCATCTCCTCTGCACTTGTCGTTCGGATTCTCCTGGTGTGCAGAACTATTTCCTTCCTTGTGATATAGGTCTCTGCTACCTCATACACCTATTCTTCTAATACCATGTGTTCTTTAGTATCAATTTCTACCTCAATTACTTCAGCATTTTGGTTATTGCTCAACGAAGTTACTTGTACCTCCATCATTGCTCTTCTCACTGATATCTTATCATGTATTTCCGGTGTATTCAATTTACTTATAGACTTTTTTAATTGGTTACTCACTGTTTTGTTGTGAGTCCTTTTTAAAGTTTCTTTTAAGTTCCTTCTTTGATTTTTAAGACTCATTATTTCATCCTGGTCGGTCATTGATAGATTAAGCTCATTAATTAGTCCATGCTTCATCATCTCCACTTCTTCTCTTGTTTTTACTAGTTTCTTTTTTATATTTTTCCTATATTTTTTGTTTTCTTAATCTTCTAAATTATTTGGTCCTCCTTTACTTCTCTACGGTTGGTTTCTATGTGCTTAATTTTCTCTTTGTTTTTGTTATTTCTGTTTTCAGAAAACAATACACTTGAGTCTTCTTTATTCTCTATTCCCTTCCTACTATCTTCTTCAATTTCCGGATTCAGTTGTTCCATATTGTTATTGTTTGTTATTTCTTCTACCTTCATTTTACTTCTATCATTTATTGACAGCTTTTGTTGTTCCAAGTTTTCATCCTTGTGTACTTCCATCCTCTGGCTAAGTCTCTTTCTGACGTCTCCCATCTTCTCATTTATAAGTTCCCTTAATTCTCTCTTAATACTTTCATTGGTGCTGTCTATCTTTTCATTGATCTTCTCAATTTTATTTTCAAAATTCTCGTTCATTTGTCTACTATCTTCCTTGATTTGTCTTAAACTTTCATTAGTACTGTCTTTAGTACTATCTATTTTTTCGTTTATCTGTCTAAAATTTTCCCGAGTACTCTCATTTGTACTGTCTATTTTCTCATTTATCTGTTTCATCAAGTTCTCCTCCGTTGATTTAAAATTCTCATTAGTTTGTTTAATATCCTCCTTATTTCGATCAAACTGTTCATTTATTTGTCTTAATAAATTCTCATTGGTTTATTTGTTTTGTTCGGTTATGAAATCCATCAATTCCTGTAATTCTGGTGAACCCAGGCCTCCTCTAGCTTCTTCTCCATCACCCGCCTGTTGTTCCATTTCGGTGTCCGGTACCATTTCTGTCTCTTCTTCCTGTTCTTGGTCCTTTGCCAACCTCTTCGATACTCCTCTTGTATGCATCTCTAGACTTATAACGGCCGCCTGCTAAAATTAGGTTGACTGTATTGTTTAATAGTGGTATTACAGTCCGTAATTTTTCCTAATTCAGCCTCATTAGCTGGATGACAATTCTATAACGTTTATTTTTATGGTGTTTGTGGGTCTATTTTATTCAGCCCCACGTTGTTGACGTAAATTCTATAACGTTTATTTACTTCGTGTTTTAATAGCTTGTGTTGTGATATGTCTTATGCCTCACTAGTTGTAATCGCAACCTTGTAATGTAAATTTGTTTTGGGGTTTAAATAAGCTCCACGTTGGTATGCGCCAATTTTTTAACGTTTAGTTCTCTGTGTACGTGTTTAAATAATCAATTCTTTAATATAAAGTTTGTATGATGTTGTTCTGAGAGAAAGTGTTTGTATTCGTGTGCTAGCGCCTTCGAATTTTCCCGCACTTCTGGTTGACTCAGCGGCAGTCGCTAACCGTATGTTGCCAGTTGTAGGTTAGTTTATTTTTTCTGTTGTTGGCGAAGTTATATTCGCCCGGCGTACCTGCTCTCACTCACTAATGCCCGTGAACAAATTCTTATTCTATTTTCATGCATAAAATAACAACTCTGGAATCGGTAATCATTGGTTTCTTTTATTATTTTTTCAGCGTATTTATCAAAACATAAATGGTTAGGTCTTGAATCGACATTAACAGTTTAATAATCGATTCGTCTTCGAATCTGCTCTTCAATGGTTTACAAGTAAATTTATTATAAAATGTTTATCTCAGGGCTTGGGTTCTTTGGGCTAGTTGTGAAATCAGAAAATGCTTTAAAAAGGAGTACAACACATTACAATTACATATGAAATAATAAAACTGAATTATTAATGTTTACAAATATAAAATATTAAGTTTTTTAACCGTCAGCGGTAACGAACTCTATTGGCACTGGAAATAGAATAATAAACAAAATGGCCGCTTAGTCGGCTAACCAAACGTCATGTAGTTGAATGTTTTTCTGTTTTAAATAAAATTGTTTTTATCATTAATCACTGTATTAATGATCAATGGGTATTCCAATTATCACTGTAAATTGTTTATATGGTGTAGTGAAGTTGATCTGTGTATATTGTGGTAATGAAAATACTTCGGAGTCATAATTACGTTCCTGGAATACTGCAAGCAATCCCTCGCTAGCGTCTTTTTGTGGTTCTGGTGTAGAATTATGCTTCCATCGGTCAGTAATTAATTCTTTATAATTTTCTTTGAGTGTTTTTCTTACTTCTCTGGTTTTTTTTAGAACATAAATCGAGTATTACTTGATTGGTTTAGTTTTTTCACAAGCGTCAACTATTAGACTCATCTCTTCAGCGTGGCATCTAACAATACAATTATTCCTTCGTCTCGTCTTTTTAACGGCTTTTTGACCAGTAAACTCGGGTTTTGATTGGTCAGTTTTCATGAACTTGAGGTCAAGCGGCATATATTACTAAAATTATATCCTTGCCTTTACAGTCAAAAAATACTCCCTTGTTAATTTTTGCTTAAACTAAAATTGGTTTACATATTTCTGTTCCTTTTTTAAAGGTCTACATTTTGGTATATAATTTGTATATGTTAACTTCATATTAGTTGTCCTTTCACCTTTACAAAATCTATAAATCTGGACTATAACACTGCCCTTACATTCACTATGATACAATACTTAAATTTTTATAAGATTAATCTCATTTGATACACAATTACTCTAAGACTGGTCCATTATTAAATTTTGATCCTATTTTGTTATTATTGTATTATATTGATTTGATAACTTAATCATTCCTGACATTATTTTATTTTATATTTCATGTTCGGCCTAGGCCTCAAATTTGACTTCATACTCATTTTCTAAATTACATTAATTATTAAATTGTTTTCTGTTTTGAACCCTTTTGCCTGATTACATTTGTTTTAAAGATTACTACATTTTTTCTTTAACTTATTCTAACAATGTTTATTAACTAATACTAAACCCTTAACATACTAATTAAAAATGTTGCCTTCATGGCCAAGATTAGATTCATTAATTCACAAACAATAACATAAATTATTTAATTGGTCATAATACCATTTTCATTCTCATACTATCAGGTTCTAATCGTGGACCATTATTATATTGTTTATGGGCCTCTATTTAAGTATGTTTTGGTATTATGCTGTAACACATACTTTCTATTCTTGGCTACAGGCTTAATATTTTTCTTATATTCCTTTACACATAGTTCATCAATGCTAACAATTACTGGCATTGGCCTAATTAAAGAAAAACAAACATGGGATTAATAATTATACAACCTTTCAATAAACAATGTTACAATACTACAATGGTCTGTTCATACTTTAACATTTATTATGTTTGTCATTTCATATTACCTATAAGAGTTGGGCCTCTTATATTGAACTATTTGGGTTTTTTCACACTTAATGGAATTATAGGGATCATTAATCTTAACAGTCTCATCTGTGTGATTAATGATCACCCTTGTTTTTCCACCTTTCACTTTTCACTTTTACACTGATTCACTTTTCATAAGTTTTATCTTATTTTGTTACAATACATAGTTTATTATTGGTCACACTATTGTGTTGTACTTTTTATTTTAAATGGTTACATACTTGATTTCATTTATTCTGACTTTTCTGTTGTTATTTGGACTATTTTTGTTAATTGCTTTGGGACTCTCATTATGTCACATTACAATATATATATTGTAACTAAACGACTTTGTGTGAATGTAGTGTTTTATTTTAAATTAACTTGTAATTGATTTAGTCGTATTACTCTTCAATCCCTTTGTTGTTTAATAATTAATTGAAATAGTAATGTTTATGTTCAAAATAATGTTTATGTTTAAAAGGACTGTAATAACTGTTCTCTTGATGTATCTACCTCCCCACTTACCATCCGTGAACGTCTTCAATCTTCCTAATATGTTGCTCTATCTCACTGGAAAGACATGAATAACACACAAAATACTTCACCTTGATATTAAAATATACACAGTACATAAAATGATAATGATACTTAATCATGGATTGAATATTCAAATACTGGCCGCTGGAATATTGCCGCCACCTTGAGAAACAATTGCTTCTAAAATGCAAGTTATTTGTGCCTATTTAAAAGAAATAAATACTCTCTGTTCACTGGTAAGATATTTAGGCGTTTATTAACATTAGTTAAATTAAATGAAATCCTTTTTTTAAAACAATAAATAAATCTTTAAAAACAACAAAGTTAATTATTTTCTGAAAATTCTTCAGCTCAGGGCTGGTAACACTGGTACAATATACAATATTATGGTAATTCTTGTTATGTTAATTTTGGTTATTATAGTTACCAAATTTTCATGGATCTTTGAATTTACATGATGCAAGATACAAAGATGCTTGTTAAGAATAATATTTATTCATATAGAATGATCAAAAGATAAAAAATTAAAAATAGTTAACCTCAATACGATATTAAAATTACCGTATTGTCGTACAGCAGGTGTGCTGCAGTTAGTTATTCAAAGCTGTTTAACACGTGTTATAAACGTTACACTATAAAACAATATTACTGGTTTAATTATTATTATGAACTGGATTTGATAAAGAATAGAAAAATTCTTCTTATTGAGTCTATTCAAAAAGTATTGTTAATGACTGGTGTGACTCTCTGTTGGCAAAGAAATATTTGTTGGTTATAGGTTAGTTTACCTATAGATGAGTGTAAGTTAACAAAATAAGTTATTTAATATTATTGAAATCTTAATACTATTTTCAAAAACATTATTTATTGTAACAAGATGGATAATTAACGGCAGTGATTGTTCTCGTATGTAAAATCATTATTTATCAAGTACAACTGGGATTGTAGTCAAGTAAGCGACTATATTTTACAAGTGTTGTTTGCTGTATTTATTATTACTTCAACTTCTATTATTATTTTTTCTTACATAAATATTAAAATATTTTAATTAAATACCATTATTAAATTAAACGAGAACTTTTATTCATTGTGCCTGATAATGTATCATCGTTCGCTAGATTAACCATGCATAGTGTGTGCTTGGCTAACGTAGTCCGCTATAATATTCGTCAACTGACGAAAATTATATTTTCATTTTTATTTTAAAATTCGTTAACTGATAGTACTCCCTGCATATTTCACGTAACATTGCCTTTATTATACACTGGCAATGTTTTAATAATTCACTTTATTATTCGTACCACTGTCACACAAGAAAAAAATTAGTCTTCAGTTGAGGTTAGTTATAATTGTTTACTATCTGACGCGCACATTTCAAAATGTTTTCTTGATGAGTGTCGCGGGCTCCGCTCGCATCGGTGGCTGAAAGACAATTGATTCTTCTCATCGAAGCTCCTTCTCGCGTCTGGTAAAATCAGATCATCCTATTGGTGTAGAAGTCTGTACTCTCTACCCCAAATGCCTTGGTTATATTAAAATTTTAATTTTTAGCGTCTATGCTTTGGGTTCGAGACTCAGCTATTATTTCCCATTCGGAAATGACAGAAAATCTTATAATATTCATAAGTTTCTTATTAATCGTCCGATCGTCATTTGAATAGTCGCATTGTTTTGCGGATACTTGTGTCTTTAATTTAAGTCCAAACAAGTAATAAATCCGTCCATTAACGACTCACTTCACTTTATACAATACACATATAGTGGCTCTTAATAAAAATAAGTTTTTTCCACTATATTTTGGTGTCATTATAACACAATGCTTATAATTAAACGTTTAGAGCCCATATCTCTCATTATTTAACACATACCTTTGGTATTAAAATGTTATTTAACACCTTTACATATATTTGCTGACACTTTACTCCAGCAAATGTTATCTTATTTACACATATAGCATTGTTTAAAATACACTATGCTATTATTTTGCCATTCTGTCACTCTCATTTAGTTATTTTTATCACATATTATATGCATTATTGATAATTAAAGTGTACACAGACATTGTACATGGTCTGTTTAGTGCACTTACTAACTTTTTGTTAGATGAAATTTCTTTAAGTTACAGTATGATGGTTATTTACACCTAGTCCTATGATTACAGTTAATTAGTTTATTAAATTATAGTTATTAAAATACTTATACAACGATTGTGAGGTATTCTCATAGTTGAATTGAACATTCTTCTAACTACTGGTAAACTTCCTTACTCTCTCTTTGCAAGTTTTGTTATGGTTTTTTGATTAACTCTCTAGTCACTTGGGATTCTGTCTAATTTGTTTATTGTTATTATTAATAATCTGACTTATATAGTTGTGTTCTTCAGTTCATAAGGTATTCATTGTCTTGTACATTTGTTCTTATTTGGTCTCTGTTTGAAACAATTACTGGTAATTACTTTATCTAATTATTGTGTATGATTTTATGTTGTAGGTCCTGTTCAGATGAGGTTATGTGTTACTGAGTTGGCAACAATATGCTTCTTACTTTATTCAATATTCAGCTTAAATACTGTCATGTCATTATGGCATGTTACTACCATTGTTTATTACTATGTTTTACACACTTTGTACACATTTTACACTATATGTTTATACAATAATACTTGGTTTTTTACTTAACTATGTTACACATTTTGGTGGGTTGCATCTTGGCTTGTATACATTGGTTTGTTTCTTTTCAACAAATTAGTTTGTTTACTACATATTGGTTATAACATTATGTCCTGTGTTACTATGACATTCAGGCACATTCCATGTCAAGGATTATATAGCTTTTATTATTGGTCTTTTTGAGCAATTATTTCTCTTTTCAGTTCCATTAAATTGGTGGTCTTACTAAGTATGTTTGTGGTTTTACAATCTTGGATTACAATTGGTACACTAATTGTTTGTGTATTTCTCTTGATAACCGTTGATTTCACTTATTAATTTTTATTCACTTCCCTTTGTCATAAACACTCCACTCATATTGTCTGTGTTGCTTATTTGGGGTTATTGTCATTACACTATCTATTGTTGCACTTATATAAAGTATTCACTATTATTGTTTGTGATCACTTACTAAGGTTCAACACTTGGTTTTTATTATATTGGTTTCACTATGTCCTTCCTTGATAGATAGTTTTTTATTACTATTAATCTTGTAATCATTATTCTTATTTTGGTTACTTTACTAGAGTTAACTGCATGGAAGTAGTACCGTCAAGGTCACTCACTTTCACTGCTTCTCCCTGTCACCTCCACGCCCCTCGCCCAGCGTTGTTGCCGGCTAGTTCAGTGAGTAGCGTTTTAGCAGTGTTACGAAAACAAATTTCATACATCCACCTTATATTCCTCGTTTCAAATTTATTTATGCGTATCGCATAAATGAATTTGTTTTATCAGGAATAATTAGTTGCGGGTAACACTACTCAGTTAAATTCTGGGCGCCAGTATTTGAGCTATAAAAATTTGTGTGAGTCGGCAACATATTTTTTGTTGTCGCGTAAATATCTACAGAATTTCTATCTTTGCGTTTCTTCTCTTTCTTTGGCTTTTTTTGTTACGATTTGCAGTTCTCTGAAACTACTATTTATACTGCGCTGGTTTTTCTTATGTTAGAATCTAAAGCTTTTAGCAATACACACCCTAACTTTACGAAGTACCATTAGGTCAGTTATTTTGTGATTTCTGTACAGTGAACTTACTTATTTAAAGTTTTACTGTTTTCTTCATGGACGGTTATCCTACAGACTGACAGTTGTCTGAGAACGTTGACCTTGCCTGCTGTTATCGCTTTAATTTTTGCATACTCACGGTCTTTTCCCTTTTGTAAATGAATCTGTTTTTGTTCTCTGCAAGGTCGTTCCTAAGCCATATGGTTCGGAAGTTCTGTTAGGTATATGTACACATTTGGTATGCAAATTGCGTTTACCCTGTCGGCATGTCTTTTCGGTAAATATTGCTGTCTGACACTTTTATGAATGCCTTTGTCATTTTACACTCCCCTCAAAAATGTGTATGTTTACTGGCCGCGCTACTACCTTTCTTCCGTTGCACAAAGATAAATAGGACTGAGCAATTTCTGTAAACAAAATTGTCGCTGTTGTGGCAAAAGCCAATCCCATTTCAGTTACAGTACCCCATTCCAAGTAGGTTGGGTGAACGAGGTGAGGAAGAGACGAATTAGCAACAAACATCCAAAATATTTATCGTCCTTAGTATTGTTGACAGACATTTTGTGCGTTTCATGTGAACGGTTGACATCTTTATTGTAGACAGTGTGTGTATTAGTTTATTTCAATAATTTGTATTTATTATGAGTGATATTGTGGAACAGTATCCTACATTTAGTTCGAGTACAAGCAACGGTGGTGTACGTGCGGGCCGAGAGGACATTAGAAAACAAAGTAAAGTCATCATAGCAGATGTTTACAAGTTTTTTAAAAATCTTGCGTATAATGAAGAAGCCAGGAGGAACATAAACTTTGCACAAGTTCGAAAATTGACAGCGGAAGCTTGTGGCATTTCTGAACAGTCGGTGCAACGTATTAGCAATACCATTGCTTCGGCAGATGATCAAGGCGTGAGTGTTGTGTTCAGTTCTCCTCAGTTCTCCAAGGAAAGGGTATAAACGGGAACACAAAAACACTGAACTGGACGATTTTAATAAACAAATAGTCCGCAGGACCGTACTTGAATATTACGACCGAGGGGAATACCCCACTGCAAGCAAAATTCGAGCTGATCTCTGTCAGAAAATCAATTATTCTGGTTCAGAAGCCTCCGTACTTCGCCTTCTGAAAGTGCTTGGTTTTAAATTTAAGAAGTGCAAAGATGGACGAAAAATTTTAATGGAGCGCAGAGACATTGCTGCCTTGAGAGCGAAGTTTTTGAGAACCATGCATATACATCGTACGAAGGACAACAGGCCTATAATTTATTTGGATGAAACCTGGATATCACAGAATCATACAAATAAATACATCTGGCAAGACTCCAGAGGGAACGGTGGGCTGAAAGTACCTACTGGTAGAGGTGGCCGGCTGATTATTGCACATGCTGGATCCGCAAGTACAGGTTTCATAGCAGGTGCCAAACTTGTCTTTCGTGGCAGTAAGCATTCAGCTGCATCTGACTACCACACAGAAATGAATGCTGAAGTTTTTAAGACCTGGTTTGTTGGTATGTTGCGCTCCTTGGAAGAAGGCTCTGTCATCGTGATGGATAATGCCAGCTATCATTCTGTACAAATAGATAAACCACCATGTTCAAACTGGCGTAAAGCGGATATCATGGAGTGGCTGCGTAAGAAGAGAATTTCATTTTCCACAGCTGAAACCAGGGATGAACTTCTTTCTAAAGAAGAGGTCCGAACGGCCAAGAAGACGTACGAATTGGATCAACTGGCAAATGAAATGGGACATACAGTAGTGCGCCTGCCACCATATCATTGTCAGTATAATCCGATCGAGCTGATATGGGCCCAAGTTAAACGGTATGTTGCAAACAAGAATACAACTTTCAGATTGGCCGATATTGAACAACTTGCACACGAAGCTTTGGACAGGATAACTCAGGAAGACTGGGAGAAGTGCGTAAGACATGCGGAGGCACTACAAGAAGCCGATTACTCAAAGCAGTGCACGAGAGACACCACAGTGGAGCCCTTCATCATACACTTACGTGTGAGTAGTGACAGCGAACCTGAGTCCAGTGAATCCGAAGACGAATTACTGCAGGAGTGTTAAAAGTGTATATAGGTGGTAAACGTGTCTATAGCAAAGCGTAGTATTTTCTATTTTTATTGAAACATAAAAAACCGTGTGTGCGTGTTTTCTTCAGGAGTGTTATGCATGTGCTCTGTGCTATCACTTTGCAAAGTGATAATTGTGTGACTAACCCTATTTAAGGTGAGTTTTTCAACATACTGCTTATATATAATAGTCATAAGGAATTCTATAGCTCATAAAATAAGGAAAATTTTAATTATAAAATTAGTAAGGACAATGCATAAAATATAGAATTATAAATTTAAATTCTATATTTAAAGATTTATAATATATTAATATATAAATAAGGAATTTTAAATTTATTTCATGAGGCATTTGAATTTGTTGTTTATAAAATTATCCTTATTTTCTTAAGAAATCCAATTCGTTGCACGTTTATACATACCATTATTTTTGTGCATGTAACGTCTTATAGTATAGTTCTAATTTTTTTACTTAATTATTAATAAGCAGCGCAGGAAATAAAAATAGAATATTTTTCTGAGTCACGAATAGTGCGGTGTCTCTTCAATAATTAAATGGGGCAAGCTTAAGACACAGGATGCGTATAAAAATTCGTTCAAACAAACTATAGCTGACGCGTCGCATTGAATGTTATGTATAAGATACGGAAATTAATTGTTAATTAATTATTAACACTATATTAATTCTGATGTAATTATTATTAAGAATTATTGACAATGTAACAATGTACTCTAATGCATGTATTAGAAACTTTCTCACTTTGTTATATTCTTTACATTAAGTAGGCTTAGTTACTAGTGTAGCATTTTTCGGAAGAAAGGGAAACTGTTGCTTAGTGGCAACGCTGTAAGTAAGCGTTGTGACCTTGACGATACTACTTCCATGCAGTTAATTATAGTTGTGGTGCCTTCCATATTTTGGGAATGCTGGTGTCTTGTTCTAGTTATACTTAATCTTCATTCTTCATGGTACATTTCTTCTTCTTCTTCTTCTTCTTCTTCTTCTTCTTCTTCTTCTTCTTCTTCTTCTTCTTCTGGTTATTCAATTGTTTATTCTTCATTTTAATTGTTTGTCACTTGTAAGGCATTTTTTGGTTCCTCACTATTTGTGATAACTCATGTTCATTTAATATAGTTATATATTCAACATTTTCACTCATTATTATGGTAATCATTATCTTATATTTGTCTCACTATATGGTTAATTAGTTTGTCCTCTCACTATGATAATTACATTTAATATGTCTCTTCCTTCTGATGATAGTAATTCTTGGCATATCCCCTCACTATTTTGATCTATTGGGCCTATATTGCTAACGTATTATATTGATCCATTGTATTCTCTCTTTCTTCTTTCTACTCGATGATATATTTTTATGATTCTTCTTTCTTCTTCGTTGGGTTGCTTTAACATTATTCATTTATAGATACACGTTTGATTTTCATACTTTTGAAGAACGTCCTGTTCTGCTTTTGAAGATCTTCCAGCCATCTCTTCCAGGGTCTACCCTCACACCTGTGTCCTATAGGTTTGTATTTGCAGACATGTTTGGCCAGTCTGGAATCTGACATTCTTTCTAAGTATTCTTTCCACTGTTGTTTATAGTCTTTTTATCTTTCATTCAAGTTAAAAACTTGTAATTCTCCTCTTATGACCTTATCCTTTGTACAATCAAGTTTAGAACATCTTTTAACTCCTCTTAACTTGAGATGCTCCACTTATCTCCTTTAAAGATGCCATTTCTGAGACCTGTACTTTACTTTCTTGTTTCTTGTATGTCATCTGTAATTCACACCAAGGACAGTACAGGGATTGCCATAACTTTGTAAAACTTGAATTGTGTAGGACAACTTTAAAATGTTTATTTTTCAGGACCTGTTGTGATAATTTTATTAAAGAGTAGAACAATTTAATTTCATTTAATATAAATATTGACAGGCTCACTAGGGTGGACATTAAAAAAATGTATAAAAAAAGTAAACTCTATCAGTAATTACAGAAAATGAGAGAAAAGTTGCGCCACATTCCTGGTATCATGTACTTTATTTCTGTTGTGATGTAAGATGTCACTTTTATTGTTTCATAACTTTGTTAAATTTCAGATATCTATTAATATAACCCTTATGCTTCCACGCTTACCTTGTTGGTGATGGCAAAAAATAACAAATTACAAATTATTGTTGTCTTGTTTGTTCATCATCTTCTTTCACAGCACTACACTTTATATAATATTGTAACTTTCTCTTGTGAAAACTTACTTGTCTTTTTCGTCGAACGTGTTTCGGCGTCGTATTCACCTTCATCAGCTTAGAAACAGACTGCCAGTACTTAGTAACGGTTGTTGCTTGGAAGGTATAGCGGGGGTGGTGTGTAGAGGAAGGGGATTGGCGCTGAAAACTCAACACAGCTGAACAGTATGAAATATACAAACACCACACAACACAACCAAACAACATACTAAACGACCAATTACAATATAAATCACATACACTTTTCGACACAATTATACAAAAAACAAACAATAAGTTGGATCCCCACGCCAATCTCCTTCCTCTACACACCACCCCCACTATACCTTCCAAGCAACAACCGTTACTAAGTATACTGGCAGTCTGTTTCTAAGCTGACGAAGGCGAATACGACGCCGAAACGCGTTCGACAAAAAAGACAAGTAAGTTTTCACAAGAGAAAGTTTCAATATTATATAAAGTACAAATTATTATTCTTTTAGTTTCTGTAGTTCATTCATAGAAATCTACCCCTATGCCACTAGGAGGAATCGTGGCTGTGCCCTTGAATTTGAATACTTTTTTCCAATAACTTCTGGCATTGTACTACTGAGCATCCATACAATTATTCATCTTCTTTAGCAGTACAGCCCAACGTGAGCCCTAGCTTCTGACCAAGCCCGGCTCCAGGTAGGGGTGAACTGTGCCACCGCCCAGGGTGGCAGATTCCGGGATATTAAGTTTTGAAATTAAGGCAAAAAATAAAATTATTCACTTAATTTCATCAGAATATGTAAGAACAGTAAGAATTACTTTAAGTCAGCGGAGTTTAATGAAGAGTCAAAAACTTGTGAACGAGAGAACGTAAACCTGACGAGTCATCAGCAGATAATACTGCCCCACTGTGCCACGCCACCAGCATGCACAAATGATAACTTTTCTGACAAGTCTCAGCGTCGTTGTTTTGTCTGCCGGGTAAACAACCTGTTCATAATATTATTGTAGTTATTTGTGATTAGTGTTTGTGTTTCCAGTGTCAAAATTGTGTGCACTATACACACTTGCTTTTTTTACAAAAAGAGTTATCGCAGACCTATTTTACTTCCATGTTCCATAAGGAAATGGAAGTATGGTGATGGAAAAAAAAAATCGTGTTCGAGATTATTGCAGATTCTGATTGTATTACCCTCAAAACATGAAAAAAAGTAGTTTTTCAAAAAGTGTCTGTGTGTGTGTCTGGTGTCTGTGTGTCTGTCTGTAGATTTTTTTTCTATGGCAAACGATAACAGCCGCAAATTCAAAGAGAATCAAATAATCTTTTGCATACAGTCCTGATTTGTAGAGTACTCAGGACCTTTTGTAGAGTACTCAAGTTTTTGGTGAAGATCGGTTAAGGGAAAGGGGTAGTTTACCTGCAACGTTTTTTGTTTTAATAAGGGTATTTTCTATGGCAAACGATAACAGCCGCAAATTCAAACAGAATCAAATAATGTTTTGCATACAGCCCTGAATTGTAGAGTTCTCAAGACCTATTGTTTTTGTTGAAGATCGGTTTAGGGAAAGGGGTAGTTTACCTGCAACGTTTTATGTTTTAACATGAGTATTTTTTCTATGACGATTGATAACTGCCACAAATTCAATCAGAATCAAATAATGTTTTGCATACCTTTCTAAGCTGTAGAGAACTCAATGTCTGTTGATTTTGGTGAAGATCGGGTAAGGGAAAGAGATAGTTTACCAACAACATTTTATGTTTTAACAACTGTAAGTTTTTCTATGATGAACGATAACTGCCGCACATTCAAACAGAATCAAATAATGTTTTGCACACATCCCTGAATTATAGAGGACTCAAGACCTATTGATTTTGGTGAAGATCTGGTAAGAGAAAGGTGTAGTTTACCTGCAACATTTTATGTGATAACAAGGGTAATTTTTCTTATGACGAACAATAACTGCCGTAAATTCAAACGTAATCAAATAAGTTTTTGCATACATCCCTAAATTGTAGAGTACTCAAGGCTTTTTGATTTTTGTGAAGATTGGTTACAGGAAAGGGGTAGTTTACCTGCTACATTTTATGTTGTAACAAGAGAAATTTTTCCATGACGAACGATAACTGCTGTAAATTCAAACAGAATCAAATAATTTTTTACATATATGCCTGAGTAGTAGAATGCTCAAGGCCTATTGATTTTGGTGAAGATCGGTTATGGGGAAAGGGCAGACAAACGATAACTGCTGTAAATTCAAACAGAATCAAATAATTTTTTACATATATGCCTGAGTAGTAGAATGCTCAAGGCCTATTGATTTTGGTGAAGATCGGTTATGGGGAAAGGGCAGTTTACCTGAAACATTTTTTGTTGTAACAAGAGTAAAGTACTTAATTTTGATAAATAAAGTATCCTGATAAGAAGATGTTAATAATCCACTGTAGAAACGTAGATAAAATATCTATAAATGAAGAGGCTAGTTGAACGGGCTGGGGGTAATTTTCTATAAATGAAAATTATAGTTGAAAGGGGAGGGGATAATTTTTATATATGTACTACGTTATCGGCAACAAAGTAGTAGTTTGTTGTTAAAATTCCTTCCCGGGCTGTTTGGCTGTAGTCCAATGTTTTCTGCAAAACCAGACGTTTCTGCAGTACCGTCGACTGCCATCATCAGTGAAAATCGAGTGCGATAACGTGTGGTGGTATACATTAGTGACCACAGTACTGTGGTTAAGGCTGAAGCAATAAGTGGAAAGAAGTAGTTTCTATGGAAAATTTCATTTCATAAATGATTTTAAATATAAATCTTAGAACATGGAAGTCATGTATGGTTCTCCATACCGATATTTTTAAAATGGTGCACCATTGATGTCGAAAAGAATGTTGTGCAGTGAATTACCGGTATATAGAGTATGACAAATTAAAATTAGAAAAATGTGTATGTCAAGATTATGCTGTTAAATAAAAAATTCCAAATATAACTTAAGCCTTGTCTTAATTGTCAATTTTTGCAAGTTAAGTTGCTTTTTGTATGTCCACAAGTAAAGCAAGGAATATACTGGGTTTTCCAAAATGGAAGGCTTATTATTTAGTAGTGTTATTTTTACCTTCATGTTCCATAAGGAAATGGAAGTATGGTCATGGTGAAAAAAATGGTGTTCGAGGTAACGGGAGATTCTGATTGTTGTACTACCATCAAAACAAAACAAAAAGTCATTTTTCGAAAAGTGTGTGTGTGTGTAGAATTTTTTCTATGGCAAACGATAACAGCCGCAAATTCAAACAGAATCAAATAATTTTTTGCATACAACCCTGAATTGTTTTTGGTGAAGATTGGTTAAGGGAAAGAGGTAGTAACTGCAACATTTTACGTTTTAACAATAGTAAAGTGCTTAATTTTGATAAATAAAGTATCCTGAAAAGAAGGTCATAATACTCCACTGTAGAAATGTAGATGAAATATCTATAAATGAAAAGGGTAGTTGAAGGGGGAGGGGGTAATTTTTTTTATAAATTAAAATCGTAGTTGATGATGGAGGAGGTAAATTTTTATAAGTTTTATATGTTTACTATGTTATTGACAACAAAGAAGTAGTTTCTATGGTATAAAATAAAGAAGTAGGTATAATATAAAGAAGTAGTTTCTATATATATAACATTTCATTTCACTTTAACAAAATTCTATATTTTTCATTTTAATTTAAGTAACCTATGAATGAAAATATATCATTCCTGGCAGGCAAGCATATCTCAATTATGTAATGTTTACTTTTCCAAAGTTTTATTATTGTGATTACCGCAATAAAAAGGCCGGCAGGATACACACATACAAAATTCGTGTTATTTCTGGCCTCACTCATGTTTATTTTCTTATGTTTGCACGCTTTTTAAATGGAAAGTGCCGAAACCCACACCAACACAACGCGTGCAAGCCTAAAAGATGGACATCGATTTGCTTCCTGTGGATCGCTGGGCAGTGTTGTTGTATTAAAGCAATTAATACAATCTGTGTACTTATTTCTATTATGATATTAGAATTATAAACTAATATGTTCATGCGTTTGTGTATGAAAAATATGTAAATATTTTTCTCCTTTGGAAAATTGTTTGCCCATTAAAATATTTTGACCTCCCTGATGGCTAGTTATTTACTAGCCTGTGTGGAATATAGCGTTATGACATGGATCAGAATGGTGGGTGTTAAACAGGAGACACAAACGTATTAAGGAAGAAATGTTTTGCTGAGAAATTTGTAATTATACGGGTGAACAGAATAGTCATTCAGGAAGTTAGAAGGCAAATGGAAACAAATAAATCAAGACTCGATTTTAAAAAAGAAAAATGACTAGTATAGTATTGACAGGAAAGACTTTGATAACACTATAGACATCCCTCGGCCCCTCGCAGCGAGAGTCTAATTTCATTACAGGAATCAGATCGCAGCTACCTTTAGCTCGCTCTTTGTTCGATCTACAGACATTTTATCCAAAAGTACAGTCCTTCCTCACGAAGGTTGAGGATAGTCTTAATCCACCTGACATGGTGGTACCATTTTAGCTGATACGTAATTTCTTCAGAACTCAAGCATCCACTTATTTAATTAATATTTAAATGATTTTAAATATAAATTTTAGGACATGGAAGTCATGTATGGTTCTCCATACCAATTTTTTAGTAATATTATAGGAGTTACGTGTGATTAGTGTTCGTGTTTCCAGTTTCGAATCAGTATTTACTGTATATACTTGCTTTCTATTACAAAAACAGTCTTTTAGACCTATTTTGGAATCATGTCGGATAACAGAAAACATCTCTCTGGGAGTAAGTATCGTAAAAGAAGGGCAGAAAAAGAAACTGAAGCGAAAAAATTAAAATTTTTGTTTTAAAAATTTTTGCAACCTAACGAAGTTGAACATAAACCAGCCGAAAATGAAAACCAAGTGGCAACATTATATACTGCCGGGCCTAGTGACGCTGACGATGATGCTGCCAACGACGAGCCTGTGGATAAAGATAAAGTTGATTTTGGGGAAACTGCTCATCCAACACTGAAATCAGTGAAAATTTCATTGATTCTGATCCCGCAAAGTGTCCCAAAAAAATGGATGATTTTGTTAGAACAATCGTAGTAAAAATAAGTCCTCCAAAACAAATCACCAAGCCTGAGTCTGACATATTTCCTAAAGATGATACAAACCGTCGGTTTAATATTAATCACTACAGCTACTTTGTGCAATGGTTAAACTGTTCAAAGAAAATGGTTAGTTTTTTCTAAAACTAGTAATGCAGATTTTTGTTTTTACTGTAAACTCTTTTCAACTGTTAAAATATCATTGACATCGAGTGGTATGTCTTGTTATAATAAAGTCATAATATCTTATGACTGGCAGCATATTTCTGAGGCCTTATCTAGTCATAGCAAATCACCTGATTACCTAAAATCACATCAGAAGTGGGTGGAACTGTGAACTAGATTGGGGTCTGGCAACACTATTAATGCAGAAACTCAATGGATATTAAATTCCAAAACCCCGCATTGGACAAATGTAATTGAATGGCTTATTGTAATAATAAAATTTTTAGCCCAACAATGTCTCCCCTTAAGAGGTCAATCAGTTAAATTATTCGAACATAATAATGGAAATTTTCTTAAGCTAGTAGAATTGTTTGGAAAATATGGTTTAGTGTTAGGTGAACGTATTAGAAGAACAATGAGTCATAAAAATAAGTGTCACCATTATTTGGGGAAAATATACAAAATGAAATTATAAATATCCTTCAAGACCAAATCAGAAATAAAATTTTGTCATCATTGAAATCTCCCAAATATTACAGCATAATTTTAGACTGTACACCAGACATTTCTGGAGTAGAACAAATGACGATTATTGTATGTTTTGTTGATCTAAACTTTCAAGAGGTGAAGATAAGTGAGCATTTTCTTGGCTTTATTCCAGTATTAGATATGACTGGCTTAGGATTAACAGACGTTGTATTAAAACAACCGCAGGAAATTGAAATACCCATAGAAGATATGAGAGGCCAAGGATACGACAATGGCTCCAATATGAAAGGAAAAACGTAGGAATGCAGAAGAGAATTTTAGATATTAATCCAAGGACGTTTTGTGTTCCATGTAGCAGCCATTCCCTAAACCTAGTTGTTAATGATGATGCAAAGGCATCTTAATACACAGTTTCATTTTTTAGTTTGGTGGAAAAATTTATAACTTCTTCTTTGCATCAACTCACCATTGGGCTGTACTAAAAAATCACATTTCTAACCTTACGTTGAAACCTTTATGTGAAACAAGGTGGGAAAGTAGAATAGACGGTGTCACTCCACTTAGATATCAAATAGATGAGATCTACGATGCGCTTGTTGATATCAATAAAAACAAAAACACAGATAAAATGGTGGCTCACGAGGCTGGCCATCTGGTGAGCCATGTACTTGACTTCACATTTCTGTGTTCCATTGTAATATGGTACGACATATTACTCCATATTAATATCGTCAGCAAAACACTGCAAAGTACTGACGTGGATGTAACAGAAGCTGTCAGTTTACTTAGAAATACAAGCATTTATTTCATGTCTGTCAGTAATGACTTGAAATTTCAAAGCTATCTAGTTGATGCTAAGGAACTAGCCACTAAATTGAACATTGAAAACCCAATAATCAGAGGCTTAGCACAAGTACAAAGGAGAAAGATTAAAGGACAATTTTATTATGAGAGAAAAGACAAATTTATTGAAGATCCAGAGTTGTGGTACAAAGTCGATTTTTATTTTAAAGTCATAGTTGTTACCATTTGTGCTTTAAGTGAAAGATTCCAACAGAGTAAGAGTCATAATAAACTTTTTGATTTCCTGCATGACATGAATAAAGTCAAAGACATGTCACCTGAACTCTTGTCGGATAAGTGTACTAAACTATCAAAAGACATCAGTGCTATTGATTTACAGGATGAACTTAAAGTGCTTTCAACAATTGTAAAACCTAAAAGTACCCCTGTCGAGACTTTAAAATTTATTCAAGAGTATGGGTTCGTGCCAGTGGCGTATGCTGAGTTCGAGACCTGGGCTAGCTCACCTTAGAATTGAAGAAAATGCAGTTGAGGGGGTCCCCCTCGTTCATATTTCAAGCTTTTTGAAGTGATGTGTTGTTGTGACACCATGCCAATGCATTCTAACTTATATAATAATGACTGATACTTCAACAATAATTATGAAATGGCATCATTAGAAAGACAAAAGCAAGCAAAGAACTTCAGTACTTCATTTATTTATTTATAGCATACATTTGTTCCGCAGAAGCCACTAGGGCCGGACGGCGGTAGTGAAACAAATAAAAGATTACAAAAAGCAAGAACTATATCATTACATCATGAGGAAATAATATATAATTATACTGAAGAAAGTTTGACTTACTTCGACGACGGCTCTGTGTAGACTTATTTGAACAAGAACTCCATTCTTCTCTCCTTTTGTGTGAATTTCAGGATTACACTTTCATAAAATGTTTCTTCTGACCACTTTTTCATATTAAGAAGAATGTTTTTCTCAATAGATATAACAGCCAAGTTGCTTAACCGGACTTGTCCTTGTGTGGCTCTGAGGTAAGTCTTAATCCTCTTTAGAGCGGAGAAACTTCTTTCAACAGTTGCAGTTGTAGATGGAAATGTCAATGTTAATTCTGCTAGTTTGTACACGTCACTAAACACTATGTCCAAATTATTGAGTTTCATATAAATAGTAATCTCATTCACTGATTTTTTCTTATACTCATCTAGAGTATAAAGCACATTTAGTTCATTTTTGAGGCGAACAATGTCAAAGTATGAACTATATGGTTCTTTAAGTTCTGTCATCAGATTTTGTGGGAAACTTTTACAAAATGTATCAAAATTGTTTGAATCCAATAAAGACACGAATTTAAGATCCTTTTGGGACTCAAACCTGAATTTTATCTGGGACATCACTGTGTCCAGAATTTCGTTAAAAATACGCTGCCATTTGGAATGGTCATCATTTCTCTGTCTTTTGTGTCTTGGTTCATATTCTTTATCTTCATTATCTTCATATTCAGAATTACTTGTAGCTTCTGTCCATACAAGATCAAAATCCTCATCTCTAATTTTCTGCAGAGTATCATAGAATTCATTGACTTTGTTCATGCAGTAAGAAATGTCCAAACATTTTTTTTTGCATTATGTCAAAAAGAACATCAGAAATTGCAAATATTTTGCTGAAACTAAGAAGAAGAAATCTAGTGTCGAATTTATGTAAAAAACAAACAAAGCCTGAAGCAGTATTCACTTCTTCACCTGTCCAGTCACCGGGTTCATCTTCTATTGATGAAAAGAACATGATAAGAGGCCTTCTATATTCTTTGACAGTATTTACAAGCCTTGATGAGAAATTCCACCTTGTTGGTGCCACTCTCGGTAGTTTCTTCTCCATAAAGTTTTTTAGAGCAGTTGTGCGGACTGTAGAATGTGAAAAAAAGCTAGGTATTCCTGATAAAGTGATGAAAAACCGTTTACATTCTGCTACAAAATTTGTAGACTTTGACAAAACCAAATTCAGCCTGTGACTACAGCAATGAATAAAAGTTGCTGATGGGTACTTATTTTTCACCAAGGTTTGAAGTCCAGACACATGGCCGGCCATAACAGCTGCTCCATCGAAAGTTTGGGCTATAAGTTTTTTTGAACATTCTAAATCATCCACAACCTTGGTGACATGTTGGAACAATCCTTGTGCAGTTCGGTCTAAACTGACATCAGTGAAGTGCAAAAATCGTTCCTGACAGTTTCCTTCATTATCGACAAATCGTAAAACTGTTGATAATTGACTTTTATTGGTTACGTCAGTTGTCTCGTCAAGTAATATTGCAACGAATGTTGCATTAGATATTTCTGATTTGATTTTGTCTGTAATTACGCTACCTACTGCGTCAATTAAATCATTTTGTATTACCGGTGACGTTCCTCTAAAAATTGTTGCGGTTTTTAAATGGTTCGCTATTGTTTGCTCATACGTTGATAAAAATTCCAAAAGTTCTATGTACATGCCTTTATTTGTTGAATCGCTAGACTCATTGTGGCCCCTAAATGGACATTCTTGCTTCCCTAGGAATATTACTGCGTCAATCAGTCTTCTTAAAATAATTCTATTTTCCTTTACTTTTTCATTATGTAGACTGTCAGCAATCTTTTTCTGTAAATTAAGAGAATGATCGATTCTTTGAAAACCGATGTCTGTAACGTATTGAATGCTCGTATATGAGTAAGTGATTTTTGATGTTTATCACAAGCCGTTACCAAATAATTTAAATTACTAAATCCTCTCTTATTCCAAGGACTTGTATCGGTGCAAAAAAGCAAACACGCCCAGCAGTACAATTTATTAGTTGTACTCGATCCAGTTAACCAAGGGTATTTTTTGTAGTTGGCCTCACTAAAACATCTAGTATACACTCTGTTCTTTTCTTTATGTTCACTTTTAAGTTCTAGAAGGGATGGCTGAGGCCTACCTATCTTTACAATTTGAAGCTTATCCTCATACGGAAGCTGAGCAAATTGTGTCTTTGTCAATAGTTTATTAACTATATCACTCATCTTAATTTATTATTCAAACCGCACATCACAAAATATCATTCACAAAATTATAACTAATTTTAAAATGAATCACTGCTTTGCGTGCCACACGGCCTACTGTCTCACACTGTTGGCTAGCTCTTCAAGGAGCGAAGCCTAGCCTACGATAAACGTCACTGCCCCCACCAAGTCCCTCACCGTTGTCATAGCAACGCCATTGAATCGTGACGAGGAAAGGCTTCGCAAGTTACTTGCGAAGCCTGAGTAAAACAAGTTGCAGCGATTCAGGCGCCGTTATATGCGAAGTTGTATTGTCTATAATTAGTAATTACGCTACTACGAAACAGAAGTAAACACGTGAGGGAAACACGTCTGACTTCGATAAAATGAACAATTTTATGCAAATTCCTAATAGATTTTTTTGTGCTTTAATCTTTGGGCTTCGCAGCTAGCCTAGCTAGCCTAGAATATACGCCCCTGGTTCGTGCCAAATGTTTGTGTCCCTATAAGAATTTTGCTAACATTACCTGTGACAGTGTCAAGCAGAGAAAGGACTTTTTGAAGCTCAAACTTATTAAAACTTATCTCAGATCGAGTATGTCTGAGACTCGCCTGAGTGGTCTGGAGACTATATCTATAGAACATCAATTAGCTGAATCGCTTGATTATAACGAAGTCATAAAGGAGTTTGGCAGTGCAAGAGCTAAACAAATATTTTTTAACTAAGGTATATGATACATTATTTTTGTTGTATTTCAATCATAATGAATTTTAGTTACCGTAGTATTTTAACTTTAAATCATCGCATAGGCATACATTTTCATTGTCTCATGATTCCTTGTATTGTCTCTACAATTTTTATTGTAGCCGTACACCACATCGTAAATGCAAAAAAGTTCTAGTTATTTGATAAACACAACAATACAAACATTCCTAGTCATCATTTGAAGGTAATCGCCATATCTTTAGGATATGTCTAGTGTGTGTGAATGTGTTCAGAGTTAAAATAGGGAGGGGGTGGGTGGCACTCACAAATACTGCACAGGGCGGCAGAAGCGCTGGGGCCAGCCTTGCTTCCGATACCAACCTTCTCCAACATCTATCCATTGCCATCTCAGCACAACCCTTCACTTCCATTTTTCTGAGATCTTCCAGCACATCATCCAACCATCTGATTCTAGGTCGACCCCTCTTTCTGCTTTTATACACCTCTGCCTTCAAGGTTTTTTTTTTGTACACGCTGATCATCAATTTGCTCTAGGTGGCCTAGCCATTGTATTCGTTAAGCCTTTACAAGCCGTACGATGTTCTCGTGCTTCAATAGGTCGTCTGTCTCCTGGTTATTTGGTACTCTTCATTCATCATCTTCCTTAACTAGGCCATAAACACGTTGTACAAACTTTCATTCAGACCTCAGTGTATTTTGTTCCCTTTGTGCTAATGTCTCACATCATAAACAACAGCCAGTCTAACAAGTTTCTTATATATTTTCATTTTTATGTTGTGACTAATGAGCTTGCTTCTCAATAGTCTACTGCTAGCACAGTATGCACTATTTCCTATTTATATCCTGTTATGTATTGACATGTTTATGCACCCTTCATTTTCTGTCATGTTTCCTAGATTACCTGCATTACTGCAGTTAATGAGATAACTTATTAACTGCGTTGAATGAATTACCCCTATATTACCCCTATAATTTCTGATGCAGAAATTAGCATGTATTTAGGTTTGTTAATAACTATACAATTATTGACTAATACATATACATATGCAAATACATACAGAATTTGATAATCATTTAATTTCAGTCAAAAGTAAATGAGTAAAATATCTGTTTTTTAAACTTAAATATACATTATTTTTAATTATTTGCATCTACTGTAATGTATTCTAAAAGTTAATAATCTTGCTTAAATCTAAAGTATTCCATATACGTTGTTCCAAAAGTTAGAAATTAGTTAGTAAGAAGGCCATAACTGTCTTTTTTCTCTGAATAAAAATTAAATATTATTAAATCACTACAGACTCAGAATATATTTAGTTAAATTAACTAAATAAAATTCATGGACAACGAAATCCAAGAATAAAAATTATTTTTATATGAATTCAATAAAGTACCTAATTGTTGCTCAAATTTAGAGTTAATTATTTTAACAAAATCATGACAATATTTTTATAAACACATATCAGAACTATTAAATATAATAACCAACATTTTTATGTGTGTTTATACTACGGACTGAAGCATGTTAGTATCTTTTATATATCGGAACCAATATACTACTGTTTGTACTTTGTTACAAAAACTTATCAAATAACACAAACAAATGTTTTACTCTTGAGAACTCACCTCACTAGGATTTGATGTTATGACAGTTAAATTGTGGCCTCTGGCAGCAAGGGCTTTAGACAAGCGAAGCAAAGGCATCTGGTGGCTGTAAGAGGGTATCAGAAACATGGCCAGAATGTTGGCTCCTTGTGCTGAGCATACTAGTCCTACCAACAGAATGTAACACACCTGAAAGTATACAAATTTTAATCAAGCATAAATTCAATAGAGACTTCTCAGTTCATTCAGTGACATACACAACAATTCAGATTAAGATTGAAACCCATGTAGCTTATACAATTGAGGAAACATTTCCCTCTCTCTTTCAAAAAATACTGGTAAAATTTTACATGAGACAGTTATATGGTTTGCTTTCACTGATTTTATTAAATAATTGAATTATTAAAAAATTGTATGCTCTTGTTTTAGTACACTTACAAAACAAAACAAATGTTTTTTTGGTTAAAGAATGGTTTAGTTTTTTCATTTTGTGTTACAAGGTGCTTATATTTCTTTGTTAGCTGTCACTTGCTGCACAATCTTTCTTCTACCCCATAACTTAATAAATTTACTTTAAGTACTTAACTCTCATCACCTGCTGAAATATTTACTTGTTATCAATGATTCAATGATTTTATGTATCTGCAACCTCTTTTATTATCAAATTCCATTTTTTTTTTTATAGTGCAAACACCATAATGTTGAACTACACTGATACTTAATGAATACATGTTTCATTCAATATCGGTTATATTTATTATTGAGTATAAAGACTATTATTGTAGATTATTTAAACTCGTCACAGAACTAAATAGTAATTTTTAAAAATTGACACAAAACCAACTTAGATATCACTTTCTTAGTTTGGGGTTACCATTTGATAAAATAAACTCATCGGATAATTCCAGACATGAAACCTGTATTTCTATGATAACAACAAAAATCTGACACACATAAAATGTCTCATTAGCATGTCATTTATGAAAAAAAACTATTGTTACTTAAAAAAAGTACAAATCTGTTTCTGTTTTACAAAAATTCACATTTTTAGTTTATGAAATACAACTAACCTCTATTAATAACAAAAATATATATATACATACAATATGCTACACTATTTATTATAAAATGGTATTGTTAAATTAAATAGGAGACATCTATAAATAAAAAATGAAAGTACTGTAATTTGAACGAACAATAAAATATACAGTTGCTTTTCTTTTTGTTTTTAAGTGACAGCTTACTTTTTTGTATGCCCACTCCTAAGAAAATCTTTCTCAATTTTTAGCTTTCCAATCTACTTTTCCTGTTTTCCAAATCTGACACATCAATAAACTAACACTTAAACGCTAAAAACAATAGAAACTGACACTAATACAAATGCAAACAAAACATAATAAACAACATACTGTACAGCTTTGCTAGATGATTAACTACAGTATGTGTAATTAATGCCTAACAGACTTCTTGAAGTCAGCATTTCTGTTTTTTAAAGATTCATAAAATACTAAACTTGGACAACAATTCAGAGAAATAACCCAAGGAGACAACCAAGAAGAAATGATCCATCCTTGCCGATATTTAGGAGTCTGAGCGTTCTTCCACTAAAATATATTAAGTTTAATATAAGTTGTTTTTTTTTTTAATGAGAGGTAGTCACTTAAGTGGTAGTGCCTAAAGCCAATTCAATAAGATTACAGTATTTTTTTTTTTAATGTCTGTATCAGTTATTTTTTGCTAACTTGTGTTTTACTAACATAAATTTTGTAACAATGCTTACAATTTACTTTTAAAATATGAGTTGTTTTGTTATTTATTTTCTGTTGTATAATATACTGTTAGCATGTTTGCCATTTTCTATTTGCTATATTTCAGCAAAAAGTTATACAAACAAATTGAAACAATAAAATACGTTTTGAAGGATAGAATATGAAAACATAGTAGCTACAGTAACTTCACTAATACTATTGAAGTAACAATTGAGGAATAGATTGATAATCCCTTAAATCAGGGGGTGACAAACGTTTCCATATAAAGGCTATATATAAGATAGTTTTAGCCTTAGAGGGGCAAAAGAAAAATGGGCATCAATCTGTAGGTAGATGTTAAAAGAAAGTTTTCCCAAATCCGGAGTAAATGAATGAAGTGAGGCAGGAAGCTATAGATACTATGTTGACAAATTAACATGTTTATATTTAAATAAATTCTTTTTTGGCTACACATATTAAATGTGTTATGATTTAAATGTGTTATGATTTAAGTGTGTCATGATTTAAATGTGTCATGATAAAATGCAGAAATGGTGTACTCTCGTAGTGTGATATAGTCAACTGAGTATCGAGTTTAGCGTGCTCAGTGTAATTTGTCAAGCCATTACATAAAATTATATAGATGTTACAATAATATTAAAATATATAAGCTTTATTTGAATTATAAATTTTTAAGAAACCTGCAGAGATAACTAATGTTATTTAAATTTTTATCAGTTCTACTAAAGTGAAGTAGCTAGTTTTAATTACTTAATCTGCAGGGTAGTAAAAATTGAAAAGAAAATTAGGTAAGTTAAAAATAATTCAATAAGTAGTTACAAATAAAATATCCATCACAAAAAAACATTCAGTAAAATAAGAATAAATTAAACAAAAACGTTATTTTCAATATAAAATTGTAGTATTCCTTTGACTTTTTAAAGATCAAGACATAGGGATCAAAAATATTTGGAGGACCAAACATGTTTGCAATATAAGATGCTCTTATAAAAATAAGCAATTCATACAAGTTAGGGTTAAACTAAAAATCTACACCATTTATGTAAGCTCATCAGTACCTGTAGGTAGTTGATTATCTAAATGTAAGGGGATTTATTGGTAGCAGACTGAAATGGAGGAAACTGAATTGGTATCTAAACTTTCTTGATATGGTCATACTAACATTTTGAATTTATGAAGATATCACTATAACATATGACATTTCTAGTATTTTGGCATCCAAAGTAGAAATACAGCTTCTCTCTCACCAAAAAAATTGATACAAAAAGTAAATGTCAAGCATATAGGTACAAGGGGGGTTACTATAATAAGGAATCTGAGTGTTTAGTACTCAAACTGCTCGTAATACATCTATTTATCTATTTTATTACTTGTTATTTTCTGCAACACTGAATAAAAAAAAAGATTTGTTTGCTTTTATCAAAACACTTTATTATGATTTATAACTTTTAATGAATGGAAAATATAAAAATTGGGATAACCACAATTATATTGTTGTTCCAACTTTGTCACTACTTATTGCCACACTTTTAAATACTTCGTTCTTGACGAGGCCTTTCGATGTCTCCACCATCTTCAGGTCTTAAACAGTGGGAATAAGTAGTGACAAAGTTGGTGTTAAGATGGCTGCTAATAAAACTAACAAAACTGGAAATATATTGTTGTTGTTGTTTTAGATGCATTTTTTGTATTTTTGAAACAAATCAGTTTTGAAATCGTTTCGTCTGTATGCGATTGCTTCAAGTTATCAATTACACTAACTATTGTGAAAATTATATTAGAATATTTTCGAAATAAAATTTAAACTGATCTCTTCAAATCTGTTAAAACCGCCAACTATGGTATATTAACCAGTGGCATATCTAGAATTTGGCCTGGGGGGGGGGTCTGAGGTCAGGTCGGCTTTATACAAATGAAAAGGAAGTTGAGACTAATCAACATTACTATATTTAAAGTGGCTGAATTCAACCCCATTAAGGAAAAATGTAATAACACAATAAAAATACGCATTATTGAATCATTGTTTACAAGATACTGAATTGTTTTTCCTATATTTTATATTCCAAACATATACACTAATGCTGTGTAGTAAACCCGTATGTATATTTAAAAAAGAGTTACTACTATAATATCAAACACAGCTGAAAAAATAATAAAACAGCCTAAAAATTAAGGGATTCACAGAATTTGTCAACTTTTTCTATCTCTGGAGGGATATGGTTCCATTTGCCTCCACCACGTAAATACACCCCTGGGTGCTAATGGTAAAAGATGGGTTTTTGACATTAGGCCTACTAATAAATGTTTTATTTATTTACAAATAAATTATTTATATAATAATAAATATTTATTTATTTGTTACCTATATATTGTATAAATACTTTAGTCTGTTTTGACCCTCTGTCAGTTTGTCAGTTATGGGACAGTGTATTGTTTATCTGCTATTTGTGATGTTTTAGTGTTTGTTTTTGCCTGAATTGTTGTGTAGCCGAAATGTCACTTTATATATAAACATATATATAAAAAAACAGTGGTGGAAGAAGTCCATCTCATTAGTATACATAATGGCAATTAAACCTATGCTCTAACCTTGAACCATGTTCCTTCTCTCATTCTGTGTGGGTATGTTGCACCAGTGTTCCTATACTGTGTTTCTCTAATATCACTGTATCACTCAAGATTAATAATACATGTGTTTTGATTATCTTATCAAGTACCGTACATATTTCTTAATTGTTTTAAACCAAGATAACTAATCTCTGTCGACTGATTAAACATTGTTTCATTGAATTTAGAGAAGAAGTAACTTGCATTTATCGTTTGTCAAGTACATTCCTGTAAATAGATAATTACCTGTATCAATTAGCCGACAAACTTTTTAAATGCCATTGAAGATTAAATGTTTGTGTCTTTCTTTGATGTTCTTTATTTATGATGGAGCTTTTAATGACAAAGCACATTGTCTCGATTAAAATAGTCTATTTTGGTGATTACAGGAGTGCAGTAATGATACATTGTTAAACTGAAACTTTTTCTGTAATTCAACAGCCACATGTGGTGCTGCTTTTGCCTGTTTCGCTAGTGCCGTCCATCTATTGCGGTCCTTGTTCAGCTTTAGCTGCCCATCTCTCCATCAACCCTTATGAATTTCTTTAGGTTGCATGCCACTGTTGTATACTAGAGAACCCTCAACCCACATTCAAAGTAAATTCTTGGATTTCGTTGTCCATGATTAGTCCTTGGATAGTTGATTAACTAAATATAATTATGCCACTAGTGACTTGGAACAGAAAATTATACCACTAGCCTCCTTTGACATTAAAAACCTATACACAAACATCCCCATCTCAGAAACGATCACCATCCTGGTAGGGGATGTTTGTGTACAGGTTTTTAATGTCAAAGGAGGCTAGTGGTATAATTTTGTCTCCCGAGTCAGAAGTGGTATAATTATATTTATTCAAAGTAATATTATGAATATTGTATAATATGATTAAGTGATATTGTGCCTGGTATATTCTTAAAACCATTTGTCATTAGAATATACATAACTTAAGTATGTAGGTTATGTTACGTGTATTTACATTATCAACTATTGATGTATAACTTATGTATATTAATGCACACTATTTACACAGACAATTGAATGTTCTGTATGAATGTACCATACATTTACAGGTAAGCATAATTTGTTCTGTAAGATTCAGGGATATGCGCCTAGAATGACCTTGATTATACTAGTAAGTGTTGATACACAAATGACAAATGTTTGTGAATGACATTATTGCCAACTATATATATGTAACAGTAAGAGAGAAAGAGAGAGAGTGTGTGAGTGAGTGTTAGTCTTTATTGAGAGTTCGGGTAGCGAGTTACAAACTTACTGTCTGGCCGCGATTCGATGATTGAGCATTGTGTAAGGTGGGAGAAGCATACGGTAGGCTAAGTGGGGGTAAACCAAACGGCTAGCACACGTATTTCACCCTACCTCGCTTACAAGCGGCCGCATGGTGGGGGAGAGCAGCCTCGATCATCCAGTCATGGCCAGACAGTAGTACATGTGTTTGATACCACATTTGTGTGTTATTGTTTGTATAAATTATGGTCGTGTTAATATTCGGTATCACAGTTGTGGATCAAAGTTGTATTTTGTGTGTTATATTTTTCATTTGTGGAAAAATTGTTTGTGATAATCGATAATAAACAAGTTGTAGACAGTGGTAGGATTGTTTAATTTCAATAGCTGACCTGGAAGACGAGACCATCTAGTGTACACATCTGTACAACACCATTGAGTAGGCTACTTATTCAGAATATGCTGAATCTTGAGCCTCATGTGTACCATGTGTTAATGATCAAAGTAATTATAATCCAATATTCTTACATTTTAAAGGTACCATTAACATTATTGTCTGCCTTTCAAGAATTAGGTTTAAGAACTGCTGAGATTAAGGATCTATAGTTTACTGTACATTTTATATTCTTAAGCAAACTGGTGGAACAAACAAAACACGGTATGTGTACAATGTACATACCAGATACGTCATGTCAACTGGTTAATTTTGGTTGGGCTGATTTGACGACACCAAAGTCAGCACTGTGTTAGTTGCACTTTAACTGTAGAGCAGGCTGCCACAGGTTTAAATATATGCCGTAACTATAGTGAGTGCAAACGCATTATATCCAATGGTAATAATATTTCTTATGAGTGTTGTTGCCATGTCGTACTTTACTTCCACTGCTGCTAGTTTATCTTTGTTGGTACTTTACACATGCATGCAATATGTTGGCTCTCCAGTTCAGCAGAATACATGACCTTGTGCGTGTGGTAGGGTGCCAGTGTGGTATTTAGTAACTGCAGATTATCACCTTCGATGAAGCCAGCCCGTGTCATGCTGTGACTATCAGTGTAGGCCTTTGTTTAAGTGATACAAGAATGTGTCAATAACACAGCTATGTAGGTGGAGATAAAAGAGTGATTCAAGTTGACAAATGTTGCTTTGATAGCTGATGTTACCAGTAACTGTTAGCGATTTAGAATAAACAGATGTCTGTTTCATTGTCATTTGTTTAGTCTTTTCATTGCTCTTGTTTACATTCAAATTTTTGTATTTTTTTTTTAATTGGTAGTGAGTAATATGTAGTATAAATGTGAGTAATTGTGGAAGTGTAAATTCGGAGGAAGTGTGTGACTGATTTGTTGTTCATTTTTTGTAAGTTGTTAAGTGACTTAATTTAATAGAATATGGATTGAAAGTGTGGTATGAAACTTTTTAGTAGGCTGACACAAAATGATATTAAAAGCATTTGACTTTTTTTAAAAAGAAAATTCAGAATTTAGTATAGCAAAACTTGTTATATTAACAGCAGAATGTTTGGGTTAAGAATGCCATACAATATCCTTTGCAACCTTGGATTAATTTATGAGAAAGGAAACAGAAAAGTGATGTTTCTTGAAAGAGATAACATCATTACCTAAGAAACATAAACAGTTTCCAGAATATTAGTAAAAAAATGGTTATGCAAATGAAATATGGATAAATGTAGGTCACAGCGTATGTTTTGAATGGACAGGTAAAACAGTCAAAAGTGCAAAAGATGTTTTCTGAAGGGACTTTCACTAGGTGGGTGTTAAGCAGCCTACTCAGTGAGGTCCATGGATCATTATTGCACATGCAGGCGGCAAAGAGGGGTTCATGTCTTTCCTGGCTAAGAAAAAAAAATTCAATGTAAACCAAACTGTACAGTTAACAAATTGGTACCAAACTGATACATAAAATCATATTTATTACGAAATGAAATTATGTTAATTTTTTGTGAAGGAAAGATACACATTTTCTAAGACAAATTGCTTAAGCTGTTTTTATCGACCAAATAAAAAAAAATATTCAGGGAGTATTCTTGATACTCCCGTCGGATCTTTATTTCGTGAATGCGAAATTACATACATTACTCTCGTTATTGGGAGATTCTTTTGTTTTGTTTGTCAGAAAGAAAGTTGAAATGAAAGAAAGAAAATTACGGTATACATAACATTTATTCATCGAAATCATTAGTACAAATGGCCAACCTATGAACAATTGGTCGATGGTAACTAAAATATGAAACGTAGGGCATAATCGTCGGACTAAGTTGACGTACAAACGTTAAGTCGATTGTGGTGTTTCCAAGTGTAGTCGGAGAGGTTTGTACAAGTTGTAGATCGTATTCTTGTTGCATATATGGAACCAGCCAATCATTTCTCGGATCGTTGGGATCGACATTGAAATCACCAGTAAGAAATATTGGCGTTGTAATGTCGGGCTCAATTTCCTCAATGACTTTAGATATTGAGCGCCCAAATCTACAAAGACTTCGAAAGAGGAGAAGTTTAATGTATTTTGTTTCTGCATTTGGATGAATATACAATGAGGCAGCAATGAATCTAAAAGAATTGTTGACTGTGATTGGTGCCAATGCAATATTGCCTGTGCCAGGTTCCACGTATACACCAAGTCGTTGGGTTATATTGTTTGGTATATTGAAAGGCATAGCACATAGCTTGTTGCTACGACGTTGATAAATTGCAACACCGCCAGCCTTTCTCTTTTGTTGTTGTTCAGTGGGGTTATTATCCATGGCTTCGTGTTCATATGAGATGAGATTATAATTTTCAAGCTGCACAGACTCGTCATTTGTAATCCATGTTTCTGAAACCATAAGAAAATCAGCTCTCGTTAAGACAGGATCCGTTTCAATGTCAAGTTTGTGTGCAACGAGACTTTGCGCATTCATTCCAACGAAGAATATTACAATCGTGTCGTCTTCAATCAAACTGTCGGAGCAATTCATAAACAGTTCAACACGTTTGGTAAGTGTATTAAGTGGATGGCTCCCGAGTCGCAGATATTCATTTCGCATTTCTCTAACAGTTGAGCTGTCGCAACCAAGTCCATGATAGAATTTAAAGTAGTTGCGCGAGTTCGTAATGTAAAGACCTTCGATGCTTGTTACTCGACTCATTGCAACATAGACCAAATTGTATTTGCTGACTTTTGCTGTAGTCATACACAACCGTGTCAAATGTGCCTCCCTGACTTTTGTGTATAGTTATGGCACAAGCGGGTACAATTGGAAATTGCATTCGTTTACAACTTCTAGAACCACCGAGTTTGATGTTAGCGCTACGCATACAGATGGGTGTCCAAGTTCGATCTATTAGACCATTGCTGCAAATTACTCTTGCAGCCCATTTTGCCGATGTGGGCTTGTGGAAAGTGTAGCCACAATCTGATATAAGGATTGATTTGTGTAGACTCGTCGCGTTGTTGGACTAATTGAACTGCTGTCTCATGATTGACTTCTTCGATCTACTCAAGTATTCCTATTGCACCATTAACAATTCCATCGTCCACATCAATGTTAGTTGTAATCATATAAGGCATACCACTCTGTAAATTAAGCAGATATGGCAAACCACCAGTTTCCATCACACTGAGCTTGTGTAATTTGACTCGTGCAGTGCCAAGTTGAGTGCACGATCCTTTCCCCTTCCGTCACTACTAATTACTTGTTTATTTACATCGATATTATAATGGAACTGTAAGTGTGCGTACGAAACAAGAACGAACGTGCGTGTTATCTTCCCCCCTTCCATCACTACTACCATTATAAAAACGCGACGAAGCGCGGACCGCGCTCAGTCTCATGGCGGACGGCGACGGAGTAACACTTCTTCTTCTTCAACAGCGCTACGAGGAGGAGGAGCGACGAGCAACGGAATCATAAGTGCGAAAAGAGGTACACTCGCATCGTTTCCCCCACCATGATCCCAATTCCCCCACCACCACTTCCTTTTCAATCACTACCACCGTTATATAAAAGTATTGTTAGAACCGTTGCATCAGAACGAGAGACAGGAAGTAGCGCGCTTGAGGTCACGTAATCGGCCAGATACAGGAAATTATTGTCGTTAGAACGAGGAAAGTGTTGCATCAGAACGGAGAAACAGGAAGTCGTGAGACCGCACGACAGGAAATCGTTCGCGTATATAAGCGACGAAGCGCGGACCGCGATCAGTATCAGTCTCGTGGCGGACGGCGACGGAGCAACATCTCTTCTTCAACAGCGCTACGAGGAGGAGGAGGAGGAGCAGCGACGACCAACAGAATCGTAAGTGCGAAAACAGGTACAGTCGCATTGTTTCCCCCCACCATAATCCCAATTCCCCCAACACAATCACTTCCCCCACCACAACTTCCCCTTCCATCACTACCTCTGTTATATAAACGAGACGAAGCCCCGACGACGATCAGTCCTGCGGCGGACGGCGACGGAGTAGCACCTCTTCTTCAACAACTGACCAGAACCAACATCACACCGCCCAACTACACTCTCCAAGGGACGACACAGCACGAGCAACGAGAACGAGGACGAGAAGAACCAAGAAGAATGACCTAGATCATCCCGTCGTTGCCAGTTCGACGTCATAAATCCGTGACGTCACGATTTATGACGTCCCAACTAATGACGAGGGCGAGGACGAGGATGAGGATAAGGACGAGGACGAGCACGAGAAGAAGAAGAACCAAGAAGAATGACCAAGAAGCACACACAAACGAACAGGAGGGAACAACAACCCACACGAAGGGGGACTCCGGATACAGGAAGTGTTTCAGGATCAGCCGGCCAATTCCCACCGAACGAGCAACCTCGTCATCAACACGCACACACGCGATGATCACGACGTCACTCGTTCCGTCATCTGTGACCTAGGTCATGACGGCATCCCGACGTTACCAGCTCGACGTCACGAATTTATGATGTCGATACTACTACGCCACCGACACGTCATGACCTACCTCACTGTGACGTCACTTCCGGTCACATGACGTCATCACTTCCGGTCAGCTGATCCTGAGACACTTCCTGTTTTCGGAGCCCCCCTAACATACTACTTATTTCCTATGCTCTCATGTTGCAACCGCCTGGCTTTGCGTACAAAAGTTACAATCTATCTTTTGTTTCTTCGGTCAGTGTTGACCTATGCTGCTCCCACATGGTGGTCACTTTTGTCGACTAGTAACAAATGTAAGCTGGAAGCATTCCGGTCCCGCACCCTCCCATCCTTCTCAGGGTCTCCATGGTTTGTGGGGAATAATGATATTCATGGAGGCCTTCGGTTCCTTCTCTTGCTGACTTTGTCCAGTCGCTCACCGAAACTCTCTTTGCTTCTGCAGCGACCTCTTCCTTCCCCTTCCTGAGGTCCGTTAGTACTTTGGAACCATCGTCCCCTATTAGAGTCAAATGCCCTCGGGCAATTCTAGATGACCCACTAATCAACCTCGTTGCTATCTAAATAGCCCCAGTAACTTCCTTTCCTATGTTACCTTCCCTTCTCAGTGATATCCTCCCCCAAGTGTTTTGGCATACTGCTTGGTGTTGTTACCGTTTGCCACCAGCATGGAGGTTCCCTACCTCGCGGGGAATGACTGGCGCCTCAAGGCGCCTGCCTACTGGGCCGGCATGGGCAGGAACTGCCGTCCGCCTCACCACCAGTAGCAGTGCTACCATGACCTAAGCCCCTCAAAACTAAATTGTTCAAATTTCTGGCGCCTCTGCGGTTAACTGAGTTGGTGTGTTGTTCCAAGTTTTTATGCACCTCTCTTTATGAAAGTCCAGCACTGTTTTCATCTGGCAGCCATCGGGCATGTCCCGGAAGATGCAATTCAGCCATGGGTGCAAAGATGTCCCACTATCACGACGCAACGCAACGCAAATGTCGTCTCATCAATAACCACAGGAGCATCACAGAAGACCCACTGAAGAAGACTGCTGCAGCTGCAGTTAAAAGATCTGGATGTATAGCCTGGACAATAAGTGAACCTGTAAACCATAACCAAATAAAGGCTTTTATGGAATTGTAAACAAGTGAATCATGATTCAGGCTAAGATAAAGTTTATTCAACATTTTACCTAAAAACATAGTATTTCAAAGTTTAATAAGTGCATTAAACATTAAAGTGTGTTAGTATATGGGCACGTGCAGAATTTCATCTCATGGGGGCCAGTATAAAGTGAGAGACTTTAACAAGGATGCTGTTTGTCAGAACATTATCGAATGTCTATGCTGAAAAGTTGACAGAGAAGGTTTTGAAAAGGCAAGAAGAATTGTAGTGGGTACAGAAAGAATAAAGGCCATTAAATACAACGATCAAGCAGGCATTAAGTAATCAAGCAGTGTTGGTGCAATCAGAAGAAAAGCTACAATTTATGATGGAGAGTCTTACAAGAGTGAGGAAAGCATAAGAAATGAAGAGAAGTTTTGTAAAGAACTAAAGTGATGAGAATTAACAAGGCTGAAGTCTTTGTTAACATGTCCTTGGAAGGAAACCTGTAGAGCAAGTGAACTAGTGAGCAAGTATTTGGGGATTACAATGGATATGGAGTGGAGGAAATGAGAAGTAGGGTATGTCTGGGTAAGAGAAAGCTTTTGTAAAAGTAAAAGCATTTCTAATAGTAAGTAGGATTCCAAATGAGAAAGAGATTTATTTCACTCGGAGTGTGATTTTTGATGCAAAGAAACATGAATCATTAAAAAGAAAGAAGTAAGATACCTAGAGAGCTTCAAAGCTGTGGTTGTGGCAAAGAGTTTTAATGTAATATGACTGATAGGAAGAGAGAAATGATGAATTGTTAACAAGAATAGACAATAAAACAAAACCGCTGAAAGTAATTACAAAGAGGAAAATATCTTGGTTATGTCACATATTGCGTAGAAACTGTCTGCAGTTAACGATTGTGGAGGGAAAGAGAGAACGGAGAAGAAGAAATGTCAGAATGCTTGATGACATCAGAAATGGAAAGAGCAGTAGTAAGATGAGAACTACACAGGCACAGGACAAAAATAAATTGAGAGCATCCTGTTGAAACCTGTCATAGACAGTTTTCTAAAGAAGAAAAATTATAAGTGAAGGGGACGTGGATTATGGTCCATCTCCTAACATTCTGTAGATCCACATTATTTGTTATTATTGCTTATTGAAAATAATAATTATACTCATCTTAAAAGGACAATAAAGAATAAAGTGACACGATATTATTGTCTTTTTTTTTTATCGCCAAGTAGTAAACACCCTCCCCCCAAATTCAATCTATTTCCAAAACATCTCTGCCAGTGCCAAAGATGTACAAGTAGTAGTTGACACATGGTTACATTGTGGAGGCCACCAAAATCCAACATTTTATTTAATACTATTAAAAACCTATATTTCTAATACAAATAATAAAAACTATAAATAATAAAAATAATAAGATTCCTGAGCTCCAAACTCATTCACTATTTTGAACGAAGTACATCTATTATTACATAAATTTTAATAATGGATAATTTTTCAGGAAAATTACAAAAGAACCGATAACTCTACTATTTATTTCTAGTAATACAATAATTTTATAGTACATGCTCATGTAATAAAAAACACAAAAATTTGATAACTTTGGATACAGGTTACAATTCCTTTTACCCTGACAACCTGCTGGATTGTCAAAACTTTTCAAATATTTGACTTTTTTTGGGCTCTGGGTTTAAAATTTTTGAAATTTCCAAAAGTAACACTACATTCAAATGCTTGTTAATATTCTCTTTAATTTGATACACCACATTAATTTTTGCAATTTTATCCAAATTTTTACCTACTTTTTGGGCTCTGATGCCACAAATTTTTAAAATTAAAAAAAATGAAACTGTATTCAGACTGTGGTTAAAATTCCCTTTAATTGATACCCCACATGGGCTTTTGTGACTTTTTTTATAATTTGGACCCCTCAAACTTTTACATCTGCCAGCTTATTTTTGAGCAGGCCAATCTAAAAAATTATGGTTTATGTAGGATAAACTATGAACATGCATACTAAGGTATGAAAATCAGTTGATACTTTCAATAGTTATCATGAGACATACCTCAAAGTGATAATCCATATCAGTTGAATTAAAACTGAGAACTTGCATCGCTCATTCAATAAAATTAGAAATCTATATGTTATGTTGGTCAACTAAATGAAAAGTTTTATTTTCTTTCAGTTCCATACCGTGTGCATTCCTTTTTTTAAATAAAGTTTTTGATTTGTTCCATTTTTCATCCTCTTGGTTTGTTTGGTTGTAACAAATATTTTTTATAATGGATTCATATCAAGCCACTGGAATTTAAAATAATTAGAAATGGCCTTATTAAAGTAAGTAGAGATTGAAGTCTACTTCAGTTTAGTTAGTATAGTACTTGACATTATAAGACCAGATAAATTATATATTGAATACCAGTAAGAATATGATATAAAGATTAAACATTTACAAATGTGATTACGTCAGATCTGTATTGAAGAATTTGAATTTCTGTGATGTGTATAATCTATTTATATGAACAAAAAAAAAAAACGCTAATGTTCATTTCAGTAATGGCTGGCTCAGACAGAAATTTGGTATGGCAGGTTCAGACTGTGATAACCTGTTATTATCATAAGGAAAAAAGATTATTCAAGTCCTTTGAACTCTGCTGATTAACTAAATTATGGTGTACTTTAAAAAAAATCTTGTATTTACTATATTTGTGTTTAAGCCAAGCAATATTGACTGTTTAAGAATTGTTACATTTTTCTCTTGTGTAGTCTTTCATGTCTTTAAACTTACAGTTAAATGTTCACGTCATACAGTTACAGTTCATATCATATCCACAGTTATTATTAATAGCCTTATAAAATCACAGAAAATCTCACAAGTTATACCACATGAAAACAGTGCAAAGTATTTAGTTATGACATTAGATGATGCCAAATTACGCTGGAAGGAACACGTAAGAAAAAGAACTGAGCTTGACCAAGAATTCGGAAAAATGTACTGGCTCCTTGGACGAAATTCAAGTTGTCTGTATATAATAAACTATTGGTATATAAACAAATCCTCAAACCTGTCTGCGCATATGGTGTACAACTCTAGGGATGCATGAAGAAAAGTGACAGACTGAGGAGTATTGTTCATGTAAAATGAGGACATCCACAGGGACGCAACTTGAAGACTGCTTCAATCGAAGATAAAGTTCAGCAATTTGCCAAGAAGCATGAGACACGTCTGTATGAAGACCAGAATGTCGAGATGCTGCAACTTCTCGACAAGACTGAACTAGTGCGAAGGCTAAATAGAATGAAGCCACTTGATTTAGTGTAGTGTGTCAAGTGACAGGCATCACAAGAACACAGTGATAAGTTTTTAAAGGAGTGCCCGATAGGACGCCCATCCTACACTTTATAAATTATCTGAGATGCAAATTGATAGATGGGCTTAGCCCAGTCTCAATAAAAAGAATAAAAATGACAGGAAATCGTATTCTTCATGGTAATTACAAAATTCACATTTCACTTGTCTTGATGTTTAATTCTGTTGTGTTTTAGTGTAGTGATTGTACTAAAATGTAATTATTTTGATTGTATTAATAATAATAATAATGACGATGATTATTTTCTTTAGTTTTAGTGTTTTCAGTACTCACCTTTTGGGAACATTGTGTCAAGATGTGCATTGGTAAAGACATGCTTCTGTGGGAATTCAGAAGGTAAGCAACAAGCTTTAAACAGGTATAAACAAGCCCAATTTCGAGCCACCACTTATAGAACAATAGTTGCTGCAAAACGTTCAAGCTGGAAAACTACATCTCGACCATCACACAGACAACCCCAGTGACAGAAATATGGAAGAAGATGGAACATGAACAATCTCTGGTACAATAGTGTTTAAGCCTATTGCATAATGGTAAATTGATATGCAACCCCGATGACATTGGAGACACTTTGGCTGCACGACATACCAAAGCAGTAGTACAGAAAGTTATACTCCTGATTTCCTCACAAGAGAAATTGAAGTAAATAAGCAATATTTTCACTTTGAAACTGAAGAGTGTAGAACTTACAACGTGCCTTTCATGATGAGGGAATTACAGTCTGCTATCCGTTCTGCTGGTCACACTGCAGAGGGGCCAGACAATATTCTTTACATTATTATACGTCAACTGCTGGATGTATCTATGGCTACACTACTGGCACTTTATAACATCACAAGGGACTACCCTAAACAATGGAAAGAAGTGATCATCATCCAATTTCTAAAGGCTGGAACAGATGCCCTTAAAGCAGAGAACTATCGTTGACATGCTGTTTAGGAAAATTATTGGAGTAGATGGTTAACAACCAGCTCACTTTTTGTCTTGGAAAACATGACCTACTGACTACACACAATTATTGGTACTGGAAGCACAATTCTACTACTCATCAGCTGGTAATCTCCAACTTTCTCAGGGACAGAGCTCTTGCCGTGATCAGGTTGGATAATCCTATCAGCCTCACATGAGGTGGAAAATGTAATACCTCAGGGATCTCTGTTGAGCAGCACGCTTTTTACTATAGCCATCAAAGGGTATAGAAATGCCACTTGGGAAATGATTCTGCAATAGCCCAGCACAAAGTTTATACTGTGAAGCAGGAATGATGTCATTAAATCTTCTATGTAAATTACTGTTGTCACGATATGTGCCTAAACATTTAGCACTAATGAGCCACAGAACTCATTTGTTGATTGCAATGACTTGTGAGGATATATTGTACATTTACTCAACCAGCCAGCATATGTGTGCTCAAAATAGCCCAGCACTATGACATCCAGGTGTTGAAGGTCCAAGTGCACATTCCAAGGGAGGTGCCTCCCTGGCTGGTTCACACACCAAATTGCTAATAGAAGCAAAAAACCGTGTCACTCAACTGATCTGAAACTTCTTTTTAGATGAGTCCTGGAACATTACGTTGAAGATCATAGCACTGTATACACTGATGGCTCAAAGACGGAAAGTGGAATGGGTAGTGTGTTTGTCATCAAGATTGACTCTCACTCCTGGACACTGCTCAAGGCAGCCAGCATGTACTCCACTGTGGCAAACGCTTTGATTAAGTGAAAACTGAGATGAAAGGAAAGTTGTTATCTGTGCAGATTTACTGAGTTTTCCAACTGTCCTGGACAATCCAGGCATAGTAGATCTGTTACTGCAACAGGTAATGGCACCTTGGCAAGTGTTAGATGATTTTGGTTTACCTTTTACTTTTGTTTGGTGTCGGAGTCATGTAGGTATTGAAGATAATGAAGACACACTGCAGACAGCCCACAAGTCAATGGTATTGCCATATATTGATGCAGAAGTAGCTGCCACAAGCACACGTAATTATTGTGTGGCAGCAAATGTGGACTACGCAACAGAGCAAACTTTCGTCCATGAAAAAAATCATCTGTAAATGGCAAAAGTAAGGTAGAACGCAGGTGAGATCAAACATATAGTTGATCAACATTCCTGGTCGACCAGAGTTGCCAAGCCCTCATGAAAATAATCTTCTTCTTCTTCTTCTTCTTCTTCTTCTTCTTCTTCTTCTTCTTCTTCTTCTTCGTCAGTTTACTATATATGACTCCAACGTTTAATTGCACTGTTAGCATGTGAACTGTTTAACCAAAACACCTGCTGGTTAAGTTTGTTATACTAAAGTTTTCTCTATTGTAATATTTTCAGGCTAGACAGCAGATGTTGGTTACTAATCTCCAGGTTCTGTATCTCATTCTTGGACAATATCAAAGTGAGTATTTTCAGACTCCAAGTTGGCTCAACTGTTGCAATAACTATTTAACATAACATATAGAATATTGTTATGTCATTACACAATGTTCTACATGTTTCTCGGCAAGGCCAGCTGTAATGTTTGTCTGCGTACATGTCACTTAACATGCGAGACACTGTTACATATTATGGAATATATGCTACACTTACTTGTTGCACACACCACTAGTCACTGTGACCCCGATTAGCGCTTTCGAACGAACCCGTTCATCATCAGATCGTATCTGCCACATCCGTCCCTAACTCCACCCCCTTATATACGTGCCTCTACCGAGGGCGTCAACATCACGCAGGTAACCCCTTGTCAACACTACTTCCTACACGTGGGTGGAAACATCAACCCATGTCTATGTTGTCTTTCCTTACCGAACCTACCTTTTCACGTTTTATTATATTATAAAATATTTTTTCATTTTCAAAATTTATCTTAATATTCATTAAATTATTCATACCTTTTTCCCTTTCTTTTATAATTTATAATTCTTCTATGAGCTTTCTTTCCGTCGTATTATTAACTACCTTTACAATATCAAAATTTTCCAACGGATAATTAAATTTATGATTTTCCTTTATAAAATGCCTTAGCATAAAGAGAATTTGTTGTCCTATTTCCCTCTCCTCTTTTGTGTTCTCCCAATCTACATTCAAATCAAGTTTTGCCCACGTACACTTTTTTACATTCTTCACAACTTAATTTATATACCCCATTCTTCTGCAAAATAGGTATTGTTTCTATATTATTATTTTTTATTTTATTGAATACTCTTTTACACCTTTTTATTGCTACGTTCACTCCATACTTCTGAAAGCACTGTACAATTTTCTTCGTCTGTGTTCCTATATACGTTACTGAGCCCAAATACTTCTTCTCCTCTTTTTGTTCTATGTCTTCTTTTTTCTTCTCAATACTTTCCATCACTTTGACTACTATGCCCATGTTATAATTATTATTCTTCACAATTCTCTTTATCATTTTTAATTCTCTCTCTTTTCTTTCTTTATCTTTCAAACATTTCTGTGCTCTATAACAAAACACATTTATTGCCACTAACTTATATCTGTATGGGTGATATGATTCTTTCGGAATAATTATATCCAAATATGTCTCCTTTCTAAATATGTCAAATTCTAGTTTTTTGTTATCTTTTTTATGTATTCCTATTCCTATTCCAATTTCTTCCTTAAACTGTACATTTTTTTCTATAGTATTCACTTCTTTTACGAATGATTCTATTTCTTCAATACTACCTTCCCAAATAACTAAAATATCGTCAACATACCTTACCCATAGTTTTATATAATTTTTTGTACCTTGTACAATTTAGTAACCTTTTTTCAAAATCATTCATATATATATCAACCAAAATTGGTGATAATGACGAACCCATAGGTAACCCTTCTTCTTGTATGTAAAATCTGTCATTGAACCTAAAATAATTCTGTTGAATAACAGTTGATTATAAACTGTTAATTGTGATAATTAAAGTTGGTTTTAGTGACTTAATTGGTGTCTTGTGTTTTGTTTTCCACTGTACCATATGGCGATCACTAGACCATCGTAACAATATCAATAAGATAGTTGTAGCACAGTGCATTCCATTCATTGTGTTCCTCCTGGTATTCTGTCTTCTAGTCTATTTTGATAGTACAAAAAGGAATCTATTTTTATTTACAAACAGAAATTAAGCAGCTGCACACCACTATATAGACAATTCATGATTAGCACTTTTGACTCTCTCAGCTCATCATCAGTTGTTTCTGATCTGATGACAAGCTGAGTGGCTTGAAAGCGCTAACCAGGAATTTTCTATATAATGGTGTGCAACAGCTTCTTTTCTGTTTGTGGTTATAACCACTAATATAGCTTTATTAACTGAACTATTATTATTAACTATTATTATTTGATATTTTATCATTTCTTAGGTGTTCCAACTTTACATGTCAGATAAAAACAATGACCCTTTTGTATTGTATTTCCACTAATAATAAACATATTGTTTCAGATGGGTAAAGACTTATTTTCTTTATGCAGTGGTAATTAAACCGCTTGAAAGGTATTGGGAAATAATGTATGAAATTCCAAGTGTAACATCAATGGAGGAAAAGAACACTAAAGAAGAGCACTGACTGTCTGTATTCCAGTTAAATAAAGTGCTGTTATAAAATAATAAAAAACTTAATGAAATTTAATTTTAAAAATCTTGACTGGCTATAAAATTATTCAAAAATTGTGAATTATTTTATATCCTACTGTATTACAAGAAAAAATATGATCAAAATGTTTGAGAAAATAAAAATTGTTGTTATTCTTAATTAATTATTATTGCTTAGTCTTGTTGGTTGTTGTAATTATTGTGGTGATACAATTCTGTACTCACATAACAGAGTGAGAGAATTATTCTGCAAATGTTTGTAGTTTTTAATTTGTAAACTACACTAAATGTACACTACACCACCTTATGATCAAAAGTTTTCAGAATTACTGCAGATCGTCTCTTGTGTTCAGTGCTGTGTAGCTGAAACATCATGGGCCCACTTGTAAACTTAAGTGTCACATGTGTGATTTGTGATTGTCCAAACAAAACCTCAATAGATGACCATGTGGCAGCTTGGTGGCTGTGCATCATTGTGCTCAAAAGACTAGACAGAGGGGAAAGATTAGAAACAATTTTTCTTTGTGATGGAAAAAACTTTTGAAAGGTACCAGGCTGATGGACAGGTACACACTAAAAAAAAACCCATTTTTTCCACAGTTCCCCAAGCGTGGACTGCTCTCACATTACTGTGGCCTATAAACAATATTAACAGTATCCTAACAAAATAATTAATTTAATTTTGGTGAAATAGCAGGGACAAAATTGTTGAAAGAAAAACAATAATAAAAAAAATAAATTAAAGTCTTTTTGAATGTGTAGATCAATGGAGATGATTTTGTGTAGGAATAATGGTATTATATTGTGTAATTTTATATAGTTAAGTTCTGATAGGTGCCAGGATGTTGTCATAAAATACAACAACCATTTCAACGTATCTTTTTATTTTAAATAAAACATCTTTTGATCTTCAAAATACATAAAAGTGATATCATTACGTTATATGAAATTTTGTGATGCTTTTTGTGACAGAACCAATTTTGTATCAATATCTTATTAAGTAATTAATATCTTACTTATTACCTTAACATCTTACATAAATATGATATATTAATAATATATATTAATATATATATATAATATGATATACAGTGGAACTTGGTTATTACGGCCTCGGCTGTTACGTCAACTCGGGTGTAGCGTTATTTTGTCATAAGTCCGGTCAAACTGATATCTTTAACATTATAAAAATTCCCGGGTTTAACGTCACTAAATATTATACTACTCTGTTATAGCGTCAAAAATGTCTCAGATATTTTACTCTAAATTTCATATAAACGTATATATGTGTGCGCACGTACTCGTACATGAAAATTTACCCGATGATGACAAAGACGACGACTTGCCGCTCTCGGAGTGGATTAAGAAATTCGACGTAAATGAATTTGGAAATGAACTTGATTCCTATGCATCAGTGGATGACCAAGTAGAAACATTACAAGCGTTGAGTGACGCAGAAATTATCGCGGAAGTAAAAAACATAGAAGCAGAAGATAGTGTTGAAGAAGATCCTGAGCAAGTGGAGGATGCGACATCGTTTGTCCGACAGTACAGAAAGCAATGAGAGCCGCCGAAACTCTTTCACGATTGTACTGCCTTAAAGAGACGTCTGACGACACGTTCAATGCAGCGCAGCATCTCCACAGCACAACAGAAAAAATTTATTTTTCAGAAAGGAACGTTAAAAAAAAATTACGGATTACTTTCGACAGTAAGCCTAAATGTAAGTTACATGTACTTTCTTTTTGATCTTTTAAAATATTCTTCATGCTGTTTGTATAAATGAAATGCAGTTTGTAAACTTTAGAATAAATATCACGAATAATGTTATAATGCAAAGATCTTTTTTTTTATTTCTCCTTCCTTACTAGTGATTAAAAAGGGTCTTTTATAACGACTCTTTTATAACGTCACTCGGACATAACGTCATTATTTTTTTGGTCCCTTCAATGACGTTATAACCAAGTTCCACTGTATTAATAATATTACTGATTAATTATATTAGACATTAATAGTATTTTCAATACTGCGATCTGTCAATAACTAGGAGTATGGCTGTGTGAAATGCTTCTTCTTCTTCTTCACTCCAGGATTAGGCAACATTACCTGTTCCTGTCTCTATTTTCAAGCCATCTTTTGCGTGGTCTTCCCACATCTGTTTTCCCTTTAGGTGCATATTGTAAAACTTGTTGAGGTAGCCATTTTACTTCCATTCTACCTATATATTCAGTCCTTTCAGCTTACATTCCTCGATCCTTGCATTTACAGAGAATATACCCAATTCATGTCTTATCACATAGTTACTAAGTCTATCGTTTCATGTACATCCATTTGCGTATCTCAAGAAGTTCACCTCTGCAGCTTGTATATGACTTGTATCTTTTTTAGACAATGCTCATGTTTTAGAACCATATAAAAGAGTGGTGACTGCCATAACCTTACAGAACTTTATTTGAGTTTCTTTCTTGTTTTCTCCCTAAAGTTTCTTTAATAGTGCCAAAAATTGCCTGAAATCTGTTTATTGTTCTCTCCGTGTCCTCATCAAATTGATATGTAATATCACATCTAGGCACTGAAAGTGGGATATTTGCTCCAGTACTTTATCACTGATAGTAATTTTGTACCTATCTTAAGAGATATTTGCCTTTGAAAGCCTATACTTTTATTTTAGTAATAGATATATTCGAATTATATTGAGCAATATGATGACTCAGTTTGTGAATAACTCTCTGTAAATTATCTTCTGTTTTTTGGATACTGAGCTGGTCATCTGCATATTATAAAGTATTTAAAATAGTCTCACTATTTATCTTGATCCCAATATTAAATTCTGTCCTCCACTTTCTCATCAAGTTGTCTGCATATAGATTAAAAAGGGTAGGGGATAAACTACATCCTTGTCGGACACCTTGATTTGTCGCAATTTGTCCTGATAGATGTGACCCTGATTCTATAACAGTACAGTATGTCAAAGTTTTGTATATCACATCGGTGAGATGCGCAGTCGTCTGTGCAAGGTGTGTCCAGAGAGGTGGAGGGGACTACTTGGCGTGCCGCGCCACACCAATCATGTTGTATAGCTCGAGACTGTCAGAGCCTAGCTTTCCAGTACGTGCATACAAAGCAAATTTCATTACAAGAGTGTTTTTCAGTACTTCATTCGTTCAACAGTGTTTATAAATTTTGAATACAATACTTGTGCAATGCCTCAACCGACATGCACATGTCAGAAATTAAAAACCGTGTTGCTGGTCTGTGTGGAATATCGGTTCACGTTTTAAGAAAAATTCTGTCGGAATTGAAAAAATTGCTTGAAAACGAAACGTTTACTACACCTGGGAAAACTCTTAAACGAACTAACAAGAAAGTTAATATAGACAATTTTCAAATTAGTGCATTACAAAATATAATTCATAATTTTCACATTACGCATAAAAGTTGCCTTCTTTAAAAAAATTAATTTTGGTTTTGAAAACGGAACACCGGGAGTTGCAGTTTAACTTTACCCATGAAACTTTACGAAAGATTCTTAGAAGTATGGGGTTTAAATGGAAAAAGACAAGTGGTAATCGAAAAATTTTGATTGAAAAACACGATATTTGTTTCAAACGAGTAAATTACTTACAGAAAATTCAGGAATATAGAGAAAATGAAGAACGATAGTTTTTTCGGACAAGTCATATATCCATTCCACCCATGTGAAGAGGTATTGTTGATTGTTGGTCAGACGGGTCGGCCAACGGTTTTAAGAAAAATATTTCTAAAGGGCCTAGATTAATAATAACCACTGCTGGAAGTGAAGGATGGGAAGTGCCTAACGCGCGTTTAATTTTCATATCGGGCCAAAAATCGGGTGACTATCATAACGATATGGATGCACTCAATTATGAAAAATGGCTTAGAACGCAACTGATACTTAATCTTCCACCCCGTTCTGTGTTGGTAATAGATAACACACCTTATCACAACAAATTATTGAATCCAGCTCCAAATTCAAATCAGCGAAAGGAACAAATTTTAATGTGGCTAAAAAATAGAAATATAACATGTTCGGAAAAAATGTACAAAGCGGAACTATATGAGTTGATAAAACTAAATAAGAAGCATTACGATGAATATTATCTTGATAAAATAATGGAAGAAAATGGTCATGCCATAGTAAGATTACCGCTCTACCATCCTGAGCTGAACCATTGAATTAGTGTGGGCAAAAGTCAAAAACAAAGTGGCAGGTGAAAACGTAACCAATAATTTGGTAGAAGTAAAAAAAATGGTAGATCGAAAATTGTCTGATCTTTTACCAGAGAATTGGAAGAAATTCTGTGATCACGTTTTAAAAATTGAAGATTATTTTGAATCTGATAGAGTTGTAGACATGCAAACAGACAGTCTAATTATAACAGACAACTATAGTGATAGGCTACTAGCGATGATGAGACTGATGAAAATTTAAGCTAAGCAGAATCGTCAAGTGAAGAAGTTCACGACATTGACGGTATTGAACCTTTGGATTAAAATTCATCCAAGGTAAGTCTACCTGTAGACTTATTTATAACTTTTATTTAATACGTATTCATAATTGTATTGTATTGTATATTATTTTTAATTGTATTGTTTGATTTATGTTAAAAAGAAGATAAAAATTAACATCTAATAACAATAAATTTATTGTAATAAAAAAACTGAAATTATGGTAATAATAAAAATAAATTAGTAAAAAAAAAACAAAACAAAAAAATAAAATTATAGTACACAATGCTATTTATCGTACATTGTGCTATTTCAGTTGAATTGGGTAGTGGAACTGCTGGTTGCTGGCATGTGTGTGTGTTTGTGTGAATGTATTTGTGTGTCCCTTCCACCGACAAATTCTCCCACCCAAATGGTGCAGTACTACGGGTGGGAGTACACAATCTGCGTGAACAAGTGACATAGAAAACTTTGTCATACTGTTCAAGTGTAAGCTCCTAATTGCATCAATGAAGTGTCTCAGAATACCTGTGGCTTCTAGAATTCTCCATAATAGGGGGACTTTTAAATCTATCAAAGGGTTTTTCATAATCTATGTGTGTTTCTAGATTAAATTCCTGACATGTTTCAATGACTTGCTTCAATATAAATACATCATCAATACATAAGCATACTTTTCTAAAGCCTGATTGTTCCTCTAATAATATGTTATCAGAAATAGTTATCAGCCATTGATTAAGGAGTCTACTACTATATATTTTAACCCGCATTGAGGAGACTTATACCTCTATAATTAGAGACATAATTTCTCTTTCCTTTTTTGAAAAGTAATATAGCCTTTGCAGTGATCCATTCTTCTGGCTCAGTACATTTCTGGCAGGTGTGAAATGCTACATATCAAATTTACATTTTAATCTATAATTCCATAACTGGTTAAAAAACTACAGGTAGTTTAGCATAATTGTTAGAAAGTAAACTGATCTCAAGGGTGTGCCCAGGATTTCTTCCTGGGAGGGGGAGATCTGGTAGCCTCTTTTTTGAGGGCAGTTTAAGTTTGTGTGAACAGAAATAAAAACTAAAAGACAACTTGTAATTTGTCATCTATTTGGCTGTAATGAAGAATGTAAGTGTGCAGACATTGGTGTTAATAGACTCTTGAGTGATGGGTGTTTTCTTACAGGTAAATCCTCAGCTCTTACTGTTTCCATCATAAATGTAAAAACGTCATGCTGTTTAGGGGTCAAAGCGTCATGTTTATTAATTTTAACTTATGATGGCTAATGTCTGAAATCTTATAATTTGTAATGAGTATATTGCGCCATCAATTATGTAATGAGTATATTGCACCATCAATTAATAATAATTTTAAAAATCACAATATTTTTCTCAATTGACTTTTTGATCCCCACAAATTGTAATCGTCCTCAGAATCTGTGAGTGGCAGTTAAAGATCCTGTTGAATCGTTGTTAGGTCTTTCAACAGCCACTCCCTGCTACTGAGGAAGTTCCCAGATTCTAGGGATTGAAAAGTCAAGTGAGGAAAATGTTACGATGGATGCAGAAGGAATTGAGGATTTTCCCATGGATTAATATTGTTACAATACGGGTTACCTCTCCTTAAAAACCCCTCTGTTGTATTTGTCAATATGTGTTGTATTAATTTAATTTGTATAAATTCTCGGAAATATTTGGAGTTGTGGAATATATGGATGTACTCAATTAATGTTAACTTAGCTCTTTAATAATTATCAGTGTTAGTGTGCCTAGAACTTAAATAACTTAAGAATTATTCTACAATTTCATCCAACCCTATTATGCCTTGAAGAGAGTTCTGTCTAATTTTATATTTTTACGCTCCCTCTTTGGTGTCAGATAATTCCGCTATAAGCGCTGTAGTATCGGCTCAACGAAACTTGTAGGTTATTCGATGTTTATATTAACCATTTATTATACTACTTATTCAGTTACTTTTGTTCCAGTTCACTAAACCATACTCCAAATAACAAGGTGTAACAAATATATAAAGGTTCTTTATTTGTGTATTCAATTCACATTAACTCAGATATATTCTAATTAATATATGTTGGGACTATAGATTCAGGTATCGATTGTTGATTATTTGATCCTTTGTTTATATTTGGTTATATATTATATTTGATTTGTATTTTATTTATTTCAGGGTGTGAAGGTTCTTGTAACTGTGGGGAAGACTAAAAATACATACTAAGAATGCAAGATTTACAATAATTATGTGTTGTGTATTTAGTATTATTAATATAATATAATTTTACCAGACTCTAACGACGCCAATCACGTAGGCGGTTGTGATGGTACAATCATGGTACATTTTATAATTACCTAAAATATGGTAACGAGATCATAAATATTGTATTTTTCTATTTTTTGACATACCCAACCCGACCTCAAACACCCGATATCGAAGTTACAGTGAGTGGACTATATCACAATATTTGCCAGGATTTGAACTAATTCGTAGCAGAATCTGTAAAATGTCATAAAAACAGTGTGCAGTTATTGAGATAAGCAAGCCAAGCCTTAATTACGTCAGAGGCGGAGAATGTGTTGACAACGACAAAACGGTGATGTCAACAAGTTAAACAAAGAAAATGTGACGTAGGTACACCCCACTTCCGCAGAATTCAACAAGGAATTGTCGTCATTTAGCTGCAGCGACTGATCAGTGCCGGCCGGCCAAACCAATTCACTCCTGGGTGAATTTTAACTTTTTAGACCACTGTAGGTGGTTAATAAACAGTACAAATATATTAAATACAGTGCGCCAACTCCAAGATGTGACCGGGAAAAAATCGCCGAACTCGCGGTGCGCGAAGTTCGTACAAACCGAGAACGCACAACAACACGAAATTGGTGAGAACGTTCCTTTTACATTTTCAATCCTTTAATTATTTCCAAATACCAAATTTTAAATCAATTATTTAAAAAATCATTTAAATTTTTCATTATATTTAAAAGGAGCTCCACTATGCATAAAGTTGTACCATGAGAATGAAAGGGTGAGTGGTTGTGTGCGTGCGTAATTATTTCTAAGTGCTGGGTTGAGCAACAGATAACTATATATCTGTGTTGAATTAATATGAAATTTACTTTGAATTAATAAATGTATGTCTTATCCTATAACATGTATTAATGCAGCGTATATTCTTTGTGTAATGTAATTTCATGTGGACAACGCCCATGGCGCAATATGTAATACTTATCAATATTTAATATTAATAAATACTTTTATATGTTATTTGATGTGTCTTTATTTCAGGTAATTGGTTCCACTAAACTGGTACGTATTAACACGAATTCTGGCCCTAAAAGTAAATGTCGATCATAACACTTGTACAACATGGCGCCCTAGAGTATTTACGAATACAGACAAAATACATTGTACATTATCAGAGATTACATTTTGCTCCCGAATTGCAGGGACAAATTGATTACATTTGTCGCCCGTAATAACAGGAACTCGACATAAAACTTAATTTTATGTGGAGTAATACCTACCAGGAAAGTGGAATAGTTACCTGAAGTAATAGCGTAAGTACATGCACACGTGCGTAGAATAGGGTTAAATTCCTAGGTTATAAACATACATGTTTTAGTAACCTAAAATAATACAACATGAATACTGATGAAGATAAAACTGAAAAAGTCAGCCTCTCTGACGAAATAGTGATGAGTGAGATGGATGTTCCATTAACCCCACTTAGTCAGGTTGGCGAGGCGAGTGCGACCGAAAATGTAGAGACTGAACAAGTAACCTCCATCTCACTTCATGAAAACAAAACAGACGAAATGTTAACACGTCTGTATAACATGATGTGTAGCAATTTTAAAGACATGAATTTTAAATTTGATGTTCAGAAAAGTGAAATTAAAGAAATTCAAAGTAGTTTTAAAATTAATTTCGATGAGATGAAAGATGAAATTAAAAGACAAAATTGTCAATTTGATGAGCGAATTAACACAGTAGAAACACGTTGTGATAACATACAGAAAACTACACTAGCAATTGTTGATGATAAGTTCAGTAGTACCATACATGATTTAGGCACTAAAATCGATCTAGTTTATGACACAGTAAATAACACGATTAAAAGTAAATTAGAGTCAACAAGTACAGAAATACAACAGAAATGTTTAAAATTTGTAGAAAGTCAATTAGAAGTTAAAACCAATGTTGAAGTAAGCAAACAAATAGCAGTGAAAACCAATGTTTTACAAAATCATTTAGAAAACATTGAAATAAATGTGATAGATATCACCAAGAATTTAGAAACTATAGATAATCCAAATAATACAGGTAGTAAGATTGTGGTGTTAGAAGAGGATAAACATGATAATGAAAGTATAATGAATGATAATGAAATATTTGAATTTATGAAGTCAGAAAGAAAGTGGAGAGAAAGTATTTTAGTACAAGGAATGCAGGGGGTAGAATTTTCTTTTAATGTTGTATTAGGGGGTGAAGACAAGTCTTCATGTAATTGTTATAAGGATAAGAATGCCTTTAATTTATATTTGATAGACGATAGTTCTACAAATAAAGTTTCTTTATGTTTTTGTGTACCTAAGAAGAGGTGCAACAATTTTATGATAGGGACCCCTGCATATCTGGAGAGAGAGAGTGTGACTTGGTGTTATGATGAGGCATATTTTGAGAGAGATAGGTATGGTGATAGTAAGTTAGAGTTGTTTGAAGTTGGGAGAAATTATACAGAATTAAGAGAGAGAGTGAGTAGAGAGAGAATTAATAATTATTGTAAGTACTTACCCTATATTGAAGCTGATATAGCAGCAGGAGAGGATGTTATTAATGATGACTTTATAATTTACCTGGTTGTGACAGATAATACTAAAGGTGACAGGACCATAATCGATCGTGACAAATTATATGAGATAATGATATGGAGTGATCATATGGATTATAATAGTATTGTGGAACATTATAAAAATTTGAATAACCTTTACATTTATAATAATAAGATAATGTATTTAATCAAAAATGATTTATATAGACCTAAGATTCGTTTGTTGTTTAATGATGGTGGATAGACTGTTATATTGTGAAATGAACATTAAATAATAATGTGCAAAGTGGTTTTGAATTGGACTGTTATGGACTGATTTCGATTAATGACACAATAATGAAGTTGGAGTGTATATTTTTATTGTATTAATTGTATTTATCCATGTATTTGATGTGTATTATGTATTACAGGTACCCCAGTGTGTATTATTATATATTTTATATATATAACATGTTTAATAATAATATTTTAATTAATTACTAATGAATAATAATGAATGTTTAAATAAGTATATATATTTGAATTTTGAAATGAGGTATTGTTATAAGTAGGTAGGAGAGGAATTTTATAAGAGAATTGTCAATGATTACAGTAAGTGTTTAAACAGGAATAGAGCCTGGGTATAGATAAATGCAGGTGAGTAATGCAATTAATGTAAATTGAGGTAGAAAGAGAGATAAGAATTTTTAAGAAAATACAAAGAGAATTATTAGATATTTAGGGACACAGTAGTTAGTGATTATTTGTAGAGAAGGTGTTTAAGTAGAGGTATAAACATATAATTATTGTTGATGAATTCTGTAGTGGGGGTGAGGTGATAAAGAGTAGCCAACCAATAGTGTTGTGGCAGGTAATAGCGTAGTTTAAGGGAGTGGTTGCCGAATTATTTGGAAGGGCAAAATATTAGAGATGTATATAGCCAGTTAGGGAACACCCAACCCATTGCAAAGACGAGCGGTGCCATATGATTTAAATGAAAGTAGTAATGGAGTATATAATTGAGATATTGGTGTCAATGATAGGTAAATTTTATGGTCAGTTAGAAGAAGGTGAGTAAAATTATATAATGAAGTATAGTGAATATAGGAGTTATCCAGACTAAACAGTGATAGAAGGTGAGAGGTTAGATAGTTAGGTAGGTAGGAAGTTCAGAATAGAGAGGCAATGAATTATGAATAATGAAATAATAATGTAATATGAATAGTAACAATAAGTTCAAATGTATTTTATTATTATAAATAAATAAATTTGATGTTTAATTAATAACCGCAATGGTAAATTTTAATTTAAATACAACTTTTAAGTAAATTATACAAATGTTAATGCATATCTTAGATATGATTAAATATGATTGAGTATTTAAAATGTATTAACTGTATTATTAATATATCAGTGTTAATTATTAATGTATTATGTATTTATTTGAAAACTTTTTAACATGATGTTATAATATGTGTAGGAAGAGAAAAAAAATTTTTTTTAAATGGCGTTAATAATATTTATCAGCCAAATAATTACCTGTTAATAATAAGAATAATAATAATAATAATAATAACAATAATAATAATTTTTTTTATTTTATCATGCACTAAGAGTCTTCAATAAATAAATATATAGAGTTATTAATTCTTTTATAATTTGTTTTTCTCCAGATTTGGGAGATTATAATGTGTAATTTTCCTATTATATTTTCAATTATATTTTATTTAATTTTGGTAACTATATTATATTAATGTGCTTATGTTACAATTATAGTAATTGTAAAAGAATGAAGATAAATATGATCGATAGGAATCGAAACCATTTTTCAACTCAGGGTAGAAGTATTTGTTAATATGAAGAAGAGATATTCTTTTTAATTCTTGAAGATTATAATATATAATCTTATAATTTTATTAAGCGTATTAAAATATATTAAGCCAACCCAGTGCTTATTGGCACAAACCAGCACTTAGCTAAGGGGAACCAGATCAGTTGAGGATGGAGTGATTTACTAAGCCACTATTTTAATATTTATTATATATTGTTTCAGTGTTTGGTGGTGTGACAGCGGTCCTGAGCTGGCCAACGCGTCAGAGCAGGGGCGTTAAGAGCCTAAGTGGCCTTATGGTGTTGGGATCTCGTAAGAGAAGTCCAGTAAGGTCATCTAGGTATGGTCGTCATCACCAGACCAAGGGTGACTTGTTATTTTTCTGTAAATTTGTAAGGGGGTTGTGGTGACTTGTCCTGGCTGATCCCTTTAGGAAGTATGAAAGGGTCAATGAAAGTTTGTGTGCTTCGTCACACCATCTTTCATTGAGGGGGTTTTGTGATGGTACAATCATGGTACATTTTATAATTACCTAAAATATGGTAACGAGATCATAAATATTGTATTTTTCTATTTTTTGACATACCCAACCCGACCTCAAACACCCGATATCGAAGTTACAGTGAGTGGACTATATCACAATATTTGCCAGGATTTGAACTAATTCGTAGCAGAATTTGTAAAATGTCATAAAAACAGTGTGCAGTTATTGAGATAAGCAAGCCAAGCCTTAATTACGTCAGAGGCGGAGAATGTGTTGACAACGACAAAACGGCGATGTCAACAAGTTACACAAAGAAAATGTGACGTAGGTACACCCCACTTCCGCAGAATTCAACAAGGAATTGTCGTCATTTAGCTGCAGGACTGATCAGTGCCGGCCGGCCAAACCAATTCACTCCTGGGTGAATTTTAACTTTTTAGACCACTGTAGGTGGTTAATAAACAGTACAAATATATTAAATACAGTGCGCCAACTCCAAGATGTGACCGGGAAAAAATCGCCGAACTCGCGGTGCGCGAAGTTCGTACAAACCGAGAACGCACAACAACACGAAATTGGTGAGAACGTTCCTTTTACATTTTCAATCCTTTAATTATTTCCAAATACCAAATTTTAAATCAATTATTTAAAAAATCATTTAAATTTTTCATTATATTTAAAAGGAGCTCCACTATGCATAAAGTTGTACCATGAGAATGAAAGGGTGAGTGGTTGTGTGCTTGCGTAATTATTTCTAAGTGCTGGGTTGAGCAACAGATAACTATATATCTGTGTTGAATTAATATGAAATTTACTTTGAATTAATAAATGTATGTCTTATCCTATAACATGTATTAATGCAGCGTATATTCTTTGTATAATGTAATTTCATGTGGACAACGCCCATGGCGCAATATGTAATACTTATCAATATTTAATATTAATAAATACTTTTATATGTTATTTGATGTGTCTTTATTTCAGGTAATTGGTTCCACTAAACTGGTACGTATTAACACGAATTCTGGCCCTAAAAGTAGATTTCGATCATGTTACTTTTAACTTAACAAACATGGCGCCTGAAAATTATTGACGTATAGACAAAATTTACATTTTCACCATAAGTAATAAAACAATAAATGTAAATGATTACACGGTTGATCACTAAATTCGTTGTTCTGGTCAATTATGAAGTACAGTTTTCTTTCTTCAGTTTAATAAAAGTAAATCTTGTCCTGTCCACTTCGGAATACAGCTTCTGAATTGTTTTACAGCACGATTGATGTTTCTTCTGCACCGCCAGGATCCAAATAGGTTCTTCCTTCGGTTGAAGCAGTTAGTGTTGTTCCGTGTATTTGCAAGGTTATAATTTCTGGTGTTGTGAATATTATGATTTGTGTTATTGTTAACTCTTTATATTTGATTAACTTTTCGTCAATTCCCTTCGGACATGGGACAGTCCAAGTTTCTTCTTGTAGAATTCAGTGATTTCTTCTCGATTATTATTTCACAATGTATCGTTATTTTATTAATCTGTGTTAGTGATAGATGTAAGTATTGTCATTGGAATTTTATCTTTTTTATAATCGTATCTCTTGATTTCGAATATTACGATTCAATATATTCTTCTTGGGTTTTTTCAATCATCACGTTCAGTTTTTTACAAAAGCAATTCTCGTTATTTTATAAATCAACAACATTCTTCTTAAATTTTTCCCTAGCAACCTATATTAATTTCCGCTTCCACATGTTTGACTATATAGTGTTTCTTTCATATATTTTTTTGTCTATTCTTTGTCAATTTGCTGTCCTATCGGAATGTAAATTTACCGATAGCTGGTTTATTATTTTATACACATCTTCTACTGGTTTTTTGATATAATTCCGTTTTTTTCCTTTTTTATTATATTTAATCCACCTTCGATATTATTTTTTACCAATCGATATTATGGCATTATGGTATTATTATAATTTGTATAAATTTTATTAAATATTATTATTAACTTAATGTTTTTTCTTCTTTCTAGCTCTTCATAGTGTATTTATTAATTATTATTAATTGATGTATCTAACCTTTAAGTTATAAGTGTTTATTTAGTATTTTTGGCTGTTAGGCCTTTTATTGTAAATTGATCTACCTGTGGTTATGTCTGTTAGGCATCTATAGTCCCTTTTATATAAATTCGTACATGCAATCAAAACTTAATTATTAACATTTGTATAAACAATTATTTTTCTACATCTAATAACAAATTTATCTTGATCTCTCGATCACATATAACAAAATTCGAACTTATGAACATTGGTTAACTGCCTCACACTTCATTCTATGACAGTTATTGAATAACACTATTTGTTTCATTATTTTTCATGAACTCAACACATATTTGATATAACATCACACAAACTTTATCATAACATTTTTGTCATAATATAATACTTTTTTAACACAAAATTCTTATCTGTTATTACCATAAATTAAGTAATTGTTTCATTTTTCTGTTTTGATTTTTATTAAACATGTATCATTAGCTATTATTTATTTTACAGGTTCGTTTATTCTATTCAACACTACCTTGCATTCTTATTTATTTTGTCTATGACTATAATTGTCATAATTGGGTCTCTGTTCTACTATGGGATTAAGTATCAATTTATTTATCAATCTGTAAATCTTCTTTTATGTAGCATAAATGCTATCATTTTTGTTGTGCTACATATGCTTCCCCTCCTAAAAAAGTTTAGTTTACCTGAATGAAGTTTAGGTCAAATAAACTTGCCTTTTTTACATGCCTTTTCTTAATTTCATTGTTAATGGTTGACGATGGTCTTCTCAATGTAACTTCATTAGACTAGTACTAGTACCTTTTTTATTAAATAACATTTCATCATTTTATTTAACATTCTTGATTCTTGATATATTTTTTTTTTCTGTACACATTATTTGTTGGTAACTGGCTACACTATTCACTGATACATTAGTTTTACATCTCTCCTATTTATAATTACTATAATTACTGCATTTTTCATTATTCTTCTGTCAACTCGCTTCTTTCTGTTTTCTTCGTCCTATTCCTTTGGAAACTGAATTTATTTTTGCAACTATTCTAATATTCCTTAAATATTTAATTTCCCTAACAATCCCTAACACATGCGTTGGTACAGTTCAGAGAGGCACTGTTTGGCTTCATACTCTGCTGCCCACACTACATCTTAATATAGTACTGCTGGAATTCATCTACAGTCAGCTATAAAATATAATAATAATCTCCTAATAATCTCTTTAATCATTTAATAATAAATATTTGTGAAAAGATTTTTTCTTTGTTGCATTTATATTTTTTCATTACTATTCTTCATATTTCGTAGTTCCATTTTAATTCCTTAAACATTCGTTAATATTGACTTTGACAGTTATCAATTGTAATCATTTTTGTTTTCATTTTTGTTGAGATTGTAATGTTAAGTATCTTCTTCGTTTGTTTTTTTCCTCTGATCTCAATATTTTTTAATCAGTTGTTGTGTGTTGATCATTATAATTGTATTTCTTACTAAATATATTCCTTTTACTTAATTATTCTTCTTCTTATCGTATTTCACTATTTTGGCTGTTTATTTTTTAATGAATTATGTTCATAAATACTCTTTCCTTCTTGTCTTCTTTAACATTATATTAGTTGCATTCAATCGTTTACTGAGATTGTTCCATCATGTGGCAATGTAGTATGTATTTTAGGTCATATGATTTTTTTCTTCTTTATTTTGGATAAGTAGGTTTGAGGTAATAACTTTTATCTTGGGGTTCATTCTTCATTATTCACACTATTTCTTTATACACATAATAATAATAATTCTCATTTTATTCTGTAATCTTGGGGTTTGTTATTTATTATACACATTATTTCTTTATACACATAATAATAATAATTATCGTTTTCTTCTGTAATCTTGGGGTTTGTTATTCATTATACACATTATTTCTTTATAAACATTTAACAATAATTCTTGTTTTCTTCAAAATCGATAATACGTTGTTCTTATTGTATTTCAGAATTTAGTGGTAGTATTCAACTCAAATTATTTTTAAATTCCAAGTATTTTTCTTCAAGATTGGTAATAAGTTGTTCTTATTATTATTATTATTTTTTTTTTTTTTTTATTAGAATTTATTCATTTATATAAATTCTTTTTCTTTTTTTGTTAATCCAGAAGTTGTTCAAATATAAGGTAATAAGTTGTCCTTACTTCATTTTAGAATTTATTCATTATATTTCTTTATGGACTCTTGGTTGTATGTTCCCTTAATCCTTTTCGTGGTAGGGTTCATTATTTCATACGTATTGTTATTATTATTTTTTGTTATCACATAGGGCCCAGTATATAATAATAATAATTTTTTAGTTATTCCTTCTAGAGTACTTGGTAGCTCCCTGTTTCTTATTAATATTTTCTCACCCACTCGGTACTTAATTGGTTTTGGGTTATTCTTTTCATATTTTCTTCTCTTCATTTCCGTCTTTTCCATAACTCGGTTATAAAATTTAATTGTTTCAAATTGATATTCTGGATTAATTGGAAAGTTTATAATATCTTGGATTTCTCTAGGTGGAAGCCTTTCAAACATAACAGTATATGGGGTATTTTCAATAGACTGGTGGTAAGATATATTTAAAAATTCTTCGGTTACTGACAAGTATTCGTACCACCTTCTCTGTTGGTCATGACAGTAAGTTCGTAGTATTCTGCCAACTTCCCTCAATACACGTTCTGCCGGATTACTGCTGGGGTGATAAACTGAAGTCTTATATGTTCTGATGTTGTGTTTTAACAGATTATTTCTCCATTTATAGCCCTTAAACTGCATACCATGATCAGTGATAATAGATGACGGTTTGCCAACCTCTGTTATGTACCGTCCGATGACTATTTCTAGAATTTTCTTGGTAGTGGCTCTGCTAATAGCATAAAGTTTAGTGTATTTGGAAAAATGATCAAAAATAATTATTATGAATTTGTATCTGTGATTTCCTCCACTGCGTGGGAAGGGCCCACATATATCTAGAAATACCTTCTCCAGCTTATATTTGGATGTTATTGGGATCATGACTCCCTCCTTCTTCTCATTATTATGTTTAACCATCTGGCAGATGTGACATGTTTGTATAGATTTTTGTACCTTTCTGGTCAAATTTTTTATGTACATTTGTTCTTCTATGGCTTTGACGATTTTCATGGCTCCCATGTGTCCATATCGTTCATGGTAATCCAATATTAATTTGTTTTCCACAGCTGTGGGAATTACTAGTTTCCAGTTTATTTGTTTAGGAGTAACCTTAATAAATAATCGGTCATCATGTATACAGTAATATTTAGTAATAACTTCATCAGCATTTTGTATCTTCTGGCGTATGTTTATTAATTTGTGATCCGATTTTTGGTGTTGACTAATTTCATTGACAATCATCTCCAGATCCTTCCGACTCTTAATGACATGGTACACCTTCGCGATCTCTTCCTTTTCTCCTTCAAATGATTGATCTTGTATGTTTATTCGGGACAAGATATCGGCTGCTATATTCTTTCTTCCAGGTATATATTCCCAATCAATGCAATACTCTTGCAAGGCAAGGACCCATCTAGTTAGCCGGCCGTGACTAAGTTTACATCTTTTTAGAAAGGAAATCGATTTATGGTCACTTCTTACGGTCACTGGGTATCCGAGTATATAGGTTCTAAATTTATTGCATGCGTACACTACGCTTAGCAGCTCTTTCTCGGTAACGTTGTAATTGCGTTCGCAGCTGTTAAGCACTCTGCTGGCGAAGCTGATTACCATATGATGTCCTTCTTTATCTTCTTGATATAGGGTAGCCCCTAAGCTAACATTGCTTGCATCACAATTTAAATAAAAGCGTTTGTTAAAATCAGGGTGGTACAACATAACTGTTTCTAAAAATTTCTTCTTGATCAAATGCAGAATTTTATCTTGTTCTGGTCCCCATGCCCACTTGTCTTTAGATGATAATTGTTTCTGAAACTTGGCAGTCACTTCTGAATAGTTATCTTGGAATTTATGGTAATAGTTGCAAATTCCAAGAAAAGATTGTAGCTGTTTTCTATTTTTTGGAGTAGGGAACATTTGGATTGCTTCTACTTTTTCTGCTGAAGGTGTGATACCCTCCTCAGACAAATTGAAACCTAAAAACTTTACTTGATTGGCAATAAATTTAGATTTATTTAGCTTAAGTGTTATGTTGTTCTCAGATAATTTTCTTAGTACCTGTTCCACCCGCTCGCAATGTTCATCCCAATGTGAAGAAGTTATAAGTAAATCATCTACATAGACCGTAGTGAACTGTAGTGTTTCTTGTCCCAATACCTTGTCCATACATTTCACAAATATTGCAACCGAATTAATTAGTCCGAAAGGTAGTCTTTTAAATTGATAGTTCCTTCCGTCAAAAAGGAACGCCATGTATTTTCTACTGTCTGGGTGTAGTTCGACCTGCCAGTACCCACATACCGTATCCCAAGTGCTAATGTATTTAATACCGTGGAATTTCTTTAAAATTTCTTCTATTTCGCCTGGTGAAGTCCTATCATTGACGATCATTTTATTTATTTCCCTAGCGTCCAGGCAAATTCTCACCTTTCCGTTCTTTTTCGGGACTGCTACTATGGGACTGGTATATGGTGATTGACTATATTCTATTATATCATCTTGCATCATACGGTTAATCTCGTTCCGGACCTCGTTTTTTATAGAGTAAGCAATTGGGTATGACTTTCTGCGAAAGTTCACCGGTTCTTTAAAATTTATTATACATTGATATCCTTTTACTTTACCTGGAGCATTGGAGAACACATGTTTGTATTTATTATATATTTGGATTAAATTTTCGGCCTGTACCTTACTTATTTGTTTATAAGTTTTTTCCCTTTGGAATTCTCGAATCTCTTCCAACTTACTCTGCCATAGGTTAGGATCATCGTCTTCATATTGAATGATCTCTGGTAATTTATTCTTCTTACAGAAATAGCTTTTTATGGCTCCACATTTGGTGTTAACTGGACCGGTTTGATTAGTGTTGATTAATTCGGCTGTCCATAATCCTCCTTCGGATGTTAAAGACATTGTACCTTTATGCAAGTCAATTATTGCGGAATGCTGGCGCAACACATCGCATCCAATCAATACATTAAATGGTAGTCCCGTTGCGACCAAGAATCCTATTGGTAGGGTCATATTGTTATTGGTAAGATCGAGTGATACTTGTTTTTTGACTGTTTTATTTTGTCTCCCAGTGGCTCCGATAATTATCACATTATTGACGGGTAAAGTCGGTATGGGTAATTGGACTTCTCGCTGGATTCTTTCAAGTTCAATGTTGTCTATCAATGATATGTTAGATCCAGTGTCTATCATTATGGTAGATTTTACCCCATTTAAATTTGCTGATATATATATGATTTCGTTATTACTATTACTGTTTACATGTTTCTGATCCTCTTCTAACAAATCTTCCCTGATATTCTTTAAATAGTGGTTATTAATTATGGTTATTTTATGATTACACTTAATTTTATTTATTAATCGTTGTTCCCCAAGATTACGGTTCAGTGACGGGTATTCATTAATTTTCACTGCCTCTATTAGTTTAAATGAGGGCTTACTCCCTCTTCTCTATTTTCATTCTGATTACTGTGTTGGTTTTGTACTGGTTCCGTGCGATCCTCCGTATTATGTTCTGCTATCCTATAATTTCCATCATGTGGGTAGTTGTCTTCATGCCGAGATTGGTCATAATGGTTGTCATATCGGTGACTCCTTGGGTAGTATCGTCGCTGATTACCTTGAGGTCTGGAGTAAATATAATTGACGTTATGTCTATAATTATTGGGTCGTCTGTCCCCATCTCCTCTATTATTGCGACTATCACGATAATTGTAATTGTTATTGCCGCGATAATTATAGTTTCTGGAATTATTATTCGTGTTTTCATTTTGTGTTCTATTAGTATTAACGTTATGCGCAGGTCGATTGCGATCGTTATTATGAGAATTGGCTGGTGGCGCGTTATTATCATACTTCTGATATTTATGATTTAGCATTCTATTTCTTTGGTATTGGTTCTCGTGCTCATAATTCTCCAAGAACTTGGCCATGGCTGGAATCGTTTTGATTTGACTACACATACGCGCATTTTTTATCCCTTCCTCGTAATGATAGGATAGTTGTATTACCAAACATTCTTCGGGAATTCGGGGCTCTAAGTTCCGCGCCATACATACTTTTCCTAAAAAGTATGAAGTAGGGGACTGGCCTACATTTGTTTCGTATCGACCGTTACTCAAATTATTCCTAATCATATTCTGGGTCGATTCCGACCAATACTTCTCCTTAAATTGTTTTTTGAACTCAGTCATGTCCAGTATATCCGGGCGCACCGCTGTCCACCAATTATCATAAGTATCTTTAAATGTTTCATCAATCATGCTTCGTATAATACTCCAGTGACTCTCTCTATTTCTTATGATCACTTCTTCCAATCTCTTTAAAAATTCCATAGGATTGCGCTTATAATTACGAAAATTAATCGATTCTCTGTTCTCATGGTTATTTATATGACTATTTTGGCATGTCCTATCCCGCCATGAATCTACTTCCTCCTGTAATTGTAATTCACGCCTACTAATCTCTTCTATTTTATTTTTATTGGTATTGATTTGACCTTCCATATTATTTAAATTGCCATAGACCCTTTCGAGTCGTTCGCCCATGTCTGTCTGTATTTGCTTAATACCTTCCTTATTCTCTTCCCGTACCTGATGTACTTCATTTTTAATTTACTCACATTTTTCGACAGTTTCCTGTTGGATTTCTTCGACCAATGTTTTATTCTCAATTTTTGTGTCATTAATTTTATTCTGTAATTCTTCACGAACCTGTACTATTGTTTCGTTAGTTTTTTCTAACTCTTCATTTGTTTTGGCTATTTCTAATTTTCTTTCCTCATTATTTTGGTCCACCTTCTGGTTAATTGTCACATGAATATTTTCAATTTTTTCATTAATTTGCTTTAAATTTTCTTCATGTATTTGTAAGATGTCTTCCTTCATTTGTTTTAAACACTCATCATTCCTATCTAACCTTTCGTGAATTTGTTTTGAGGTTTCTTTAATTTCCTCATTTGTTTTATCGTATTTTTCCTCCAGCCTCTTTGAGTTTTCTTTATTTTCCTCATTTGTTTTATCTAATTTCTCCTCCAGTCTCTTTGAGTTTTCCTTAATTTCCTCATTGGTTTTATCGAATTTTACCAACAGTAGATTAAGCATTTCCTGTATATTCAAGTTTTCCTTTTGGTTGGGCTTATCGAATTGGTCCCCTTGGGCATCTTCTTCCATTACTCCCTTTTCTTTGTCCATAATAATTTCAGGTTCCGTTATTTCGTCTGTCTGATGCTCTATTTCACTATCTGTTATTAGTTCTATTTCCTGTTCTTGTTCATCTATTTCCTTCTCTGTTTCTCCTGCCCTAATCCTTGATCTACCTCTGGTATGCATGTTTACTCTCCCACAGTTGCCTGCTCTGGTTAAGTAATATTAATATGGTTACAGTTACTTAACTTAAGCCCTACACAAGTTGAGCGCCAATTTGTTACAATACGGGTTACCTCTCCTTAAAAACCCCTCTGTTGTATTTGTCAATATGTGTTGTATTAATTTAATTTGTATAAATTCTCGGAAATATTTGGAGTTGTGGAATACATGGATGTACTCAATTAATGTTAACTTAGCTCTTTAATAATTATCAGTGTTAGTGTGCCTAGAACTTAAATAACTTAAGAATTATTCTACAATTTCATCCAACCCTATTATGCCTTGAAGAGAGTTCTGTCTAATTTTATATTTTTACGCTCCCTCTTTGGTGTCAGATAATTCCGCTATAAGCGCTGTAGTATCGGCTCAACGAAACTTGTAGGTTATTCGATGTTTATATTAACCATTTATTATACTACTTATTCAGTTACTTTTGTTCCAGTTCACTAAACCATACTCCAAATAACAAGGTGTAACAAATATATAAAGGTTCTTTATTTGTGTATTCAATTCACATTAACTCAGATATATTCTAATTAATATATGTTGGGACTATAGATTCAGGTATCGATTGTTGATTATTTGATCCTTTGTTTATATTTGGTTATATATTATATTTGATTTGTATTTTATTTATTTCAGGGTGTGAAGGTTCTTGTAACTGTGGGGAAGACTAAAAATACATACTAAGAATGCAAGATTTGCAATAATTATGTGTTGTGTATTTAGTATTATTAATATAATATAATTTTACCAGACTCTAACGACGCCAATCACGTAGGCGGTTGATCGCTAAATTCGTTGTTCTGGTCAATTATGAAGTACAGTTTTCTTTCTTCAGTTTAATAAAAGTAAATCTTGTCCTGTCCACTTCGGAATACAGCTTCTGAATTGTTTTACAGCACGATTGATGTTTCTTCTGCACCACCAGGATCCAAATAGGTTCTTCCTTCGGTTGAAGCAGTTAGTGTTGTTCCGTGTATTTGCAAGGTTATAATTTCTGGTGTTGTGAATATTATGATTTGTGTTATTGTTAACTCTTTATATTTGATTAACTTTTCGTCAATTCCCTTCGGACATGGGACAGTCCAAGTTTCTTCTTGTAGAATTCAGTGATTTCTTCTCGATTATTATTTCACAATGTATCGTTATTTTATTAATCTGTGTTAGTGATAGATGTAAGTATTGTCATTGGAATTTTATCTTTTTTATAATCGTATCTCTTGATTTCGAATATTACGATTCAATATATTCTTCTTGGGTTTTTTCAATCATCACGTTCAGTTTTTTACAAAAGCAATTCTCGTTATTTTATAAATCAACAACATTCTTCTTAAATTTTTCCCTAGCAACCTATATTAATTTCCGCTTCCACATGTTTGACTATATAGTGTTTCTTTCATATATTTTTTTGTCTATTCTTTGTCAATTTGCTGTCCTATCGGAATGTAAATTTACCGATAGCTGGTTTATTATTTTATACACATCTTCTACTGGTTTTTTGATATAATTCCGTTTTTTTCCTTTTTTATTATATTTAATCCACCTTCGATATTATTTTTTACCAATCGATATTATGGCATTATGGTATTATTATAATTTGTATAAATTTTATTAAATATTATTATTAACTTAATGTTTTTTCTTCTTTCTAGCTCTTCATAGTGTATTTATTAATTATTATTAATTGATGTATCTAACCTTTAAGTTATAAGTGTTTATTTAGTATTTTTGGCTGTTAGGCCTTTTATTGTAAATTGATCTACCTGTGGTTATGTCTGTTAGGCATCTATAGTCCCTTTTATATAAATTCGTACATGCAATCAAAACTTAATTATTAACATTTGTATAAACAATTATTTTTCTACATCTAATAACAAATTTATCTTGATCTCTCGATCACATATAACAAAATTCGAACTTATGAACATTGGTTAACTGCCTCACACTTCATTCTATGACAGTCATTGAATAACACTATTTGTTTCATTATTTTTCATGAACTCAACACATATTTGATATAACATCACACAAACTTTATCATAACATTTTTGTCATAATATAATACTTTTTTAACACAAAATTCTTATCTGTTATTACCATAAATTAAGTCATTGTTTCATTTTTCTGTTTTGATTTTTATTAAACATATATCATTAGCTATTATTTATTTTACAGGTTCGTTTATTCTATTCAACACTACCTTGCATTCTTATTTATTTTGTCTATGACTATAATTGTCATAATTGGGTCTCTGTTCTACTATGGGATTAAGTATCAATTTATTTATCAATCTGTAAATCTTCTTTTATGTAGCATAAATGCTATCATTTTTGTTGCGCTACAATATACATCTAAAATTTAACAAAGTCATGAAAAAATAAAAATGACAATTTACAGTACAATATACACATAACATATTCAACACTGAGAGGCAGAAGGCCCATATAAAGAAGAAGAACTGTCTCGTCTTCGACGCTCTCGAGATATTCTTGAGTTGGTCTTACAACTGGAGGTGATGAGTTGGCTGGTATAATATGAAATAAAGTAGTGGACTGTATTTTTCTTTGAATTAGTTGTTTATTGAAGTTTATATGAAATATTGAAGTTTATATGAAAATGATTGCATAGCACGTGCAGTGTAGCGCGGCATACATTCCCAAAGTAGAAGTAAATTAAGTATTGAAATGCATAATAATAAATTAAAGCGGAATTTGTTAAAGTAGTGATGAATTAAGCACTGAAAGGCATAATGATATGTTGAATTGGAATATTCCGAATTGAAAGCGTTACATAGCCGCGGCGAATGAAGGCCTGTTGTCCGTTCAGAGTTTTAACAGTTAACTAAACTTGACTAGGCTGCTGCGAGCATGTGGGACACGCTGGCAGCAGTTTAGCAGTGGGGGGGGATGACATCACTGGACGCTCACGCCGCTTACATTGCAGATATTAAAAGGTACAAAGTTTAACATACTGCCCGCACAAAATCGGGTGATTTTGCAGTTTGAGTTATATGAATAGTGCATCATAAGTGTCAAGACGTAGTAATACATAATAATATGATAATACGAAAGACATAATAATTGACAGTACATAATAATAGAATAATGACCCCAAAAATTCAATAATACATAACAATATGATAATGATACATAATAATACAACAATAAAAAGGCATAATAATTGACATGCATAATAATGGACATTACATAACAATAGAATAATGACCCCAAAATTTAATAATACATAATAATATGATAATACGAAAGACATAATAATTGACAGTACATAATAATAGAATAATGACCCCAAAAATTCAATAATATATAACAATATGATAATGATACATAATAATACAACAATAAAAAGGCATAATAATTGACATGCATAATAATAGAATAATGACATCCAAAATTCAATGATACATAATAATATGATAATACGAAAGACATAATAATTGACATTGCATAATAATAGAATAATAACCCCAAAAATTCAATAATACATAATAATATGATAATACGAAAGACATAATAATTGACATTACATAATAATAGAATAATAACACCCAAATTCAATAATACATAATAATATAATAAGAATAACAAATGGCAAGCATGAGATCGCGCGGGGCATGTCCCGGGCATGAAGCACGAGAATGCAAATAAAGTTTAAGTCAAAAGTACATGTCGTTTGAACGTTAGTGTAATTAATCTGAGGCACTGGAAGTGAGCATAATTTGTGAATGGGCCTACGTAGGATGCCGTTTACGGTGTGAACATCCGCAACGCGCACTAGGGAATCCTGACCCAAATGGACCTGAGTGACTACACCGCGTTTCCACTGCATGGGGGGGGATTATCTTCCAAAATAAGGACGAGTTGTCCGGGAGCCAAATTTTTTGACTGGAGACGCCATCTGTTGCGCTGTTGTAACTGGTGCAAATAATCCTTTGACCACCTCTTCCATATAGAGTGAGTGAATCTTTGCAGCCATCTACTCAAACGACCAATTTTGACTTCGGAATGGTCAGGTTCCAGGAGTGAAGTGAGTGGAGAACCAACCAAGAAGTGCGCTGGAGTCAAAGGCTCGGGATCCCTAGAGTCATTTGAGATGGCGAACAAGGGGCATGAGTTGAGGCAGGACTCTATTTGAGTTAAAATGGTGTAATACTCTTCAAACGTGAGACTGGTTCTGCCGACAACGCGCCGCAAATGAAACTTGACGCTCTTGACTCCACTCTCCCACAGGCCATCAAAATGAGGTGCTGACGGGGGAATGAAGGACCATTTGACTGCTTGGAAACTGGTAAAGTCCTGGGTAGTCTGTTCAAATTCGTTTGATTGGAGAAGTTTGTATAAGTCATGAAGTGTACTGCTAGCACAACGAAAATTTGTACCATTGTCAGAAAATATCTGTGAAGGGATGCCTCTTCGAGCTATAAAACGTCTTAAGGCTGCTATGAAAGCGTCTGAGGTAAGATCTGAAACTAATTCAAGGTGAATGGCCTTGGTGGCCATGCATATAGAGAAATATAAGCCTTTGACATCGATTTGGAACGCTGCCCGCCCTGACATATAAATACAGGACCGGCATAGTCGACTGCACATTGAGAAAATGGCTTAGCAGGAGTAACTCGGGAAGAGGGCAATTGTCCCAATAATTGGCTTGAGGCCATAGCACGGAATCGAAAGCAATTGATGCATTTGTGTATTACTGAATGTATGTACGATTTATCATTAATTATCCAGTATTTCTGACGTAGAGAGTACTGAGTCAATTGTACCCCAACATGGAGTAGACGAAGGTGAGTAGACAAGGGTGACGCCTTCTATGATTAGTTTACTGAGATGAGAATGTGGGTGGAGTATGATTTGGTGTTTGCTATCATAGGTGAGCTTGGAGTGCTGAAGGCGTCCGCCTACGCGTAATATCCCCGTATTGTCCAGAAAGGGGGTAAGTGAAAGAATTTTGCTATTATTAGGGATAGAGCGTTGTGCCTCAAGTTCCCTGATTTCGATATTAAAGTGCGATCGCTGGGACTGACGAACAAAAATTAAAAGTATACCATGTAGCTCATGGGAAGATAAAAAAGAAGTGTTTCTATCAGCTATGGGAAGCCTAGAGTTCCGAATGAATCGAAGGCAGTAAGAAAATACACGAAGAAGTTTTGTAAGCGAAGAGTAGTTTTCAAAGTAATTAGGCGTAGATGAAGTGGCAACCAGTGTGGTTTGGACTTGTTTACGTTTTTCTTGCTCAAGATCGGGATGAGTGCAGGGTGAATGGGCATCGAAAGCACTGGTTGGCCATGACTCATTGGACAACCAGGATGGACCATACCACCATTGTGGGTGACAGTGTAAAAAACGGGGTAGACAACCACGTGATAGGATGTCAGCAGGGTTGTCATGTGAGGAGACATGATGCCAGGTACCCTTTGCAGTGAGTCGCTGCATCTCCGCAACACGGTTGGAGACAAATACCTTCCATCTGGAGACTGCTGGTGAATCCAGTGTAAGGCGATCATTGAGTCGGAGTAAAAATACAATTCGTCAAATTTATAACTCACAGCGCTTACAACCTTGGAAACCAACTGAGCCAATAAGAGACAGGCGCAAAGTTCAAGTCGGGGTAATGTTACCTGCTTTAAGGGGGCGACTCTAGATTTAGAGCATAACAAGTTTGATGAAATGCTGTGGTTTGACTACACCGTACGCACATAAATGCAGCACGCGTAACCCTTTACTGACGCGTCGGCAAACCCATGGAGCTGAAATGAAATGATTTGGGAATCACTTAAATTCTTTATGGATCTTGGAATCTTAAAATAAGTGTCTGATATCAGCTGAGCATAAAGCTTTACCCATTGATTAGATAATGAGTCTGACAGGGGGTCGTCCCATCTTGTTCCCGTTAACCACAGTATCTGCATGAAATGTTTGCATCAAAATGTAACCGGGCCAATAAGTCCTAATGGGTCATAAATTCTGGCGATAAAGGATAATACCCTTCTCTTGTTAAATACCTCCACTTCGAAATTTCTTTGAAAAGTATGTATGAAACCAGTGGCGGCTCTTGAGTAAACTCACCAGGGGTTCACACAGATAATATTGTACGTTATTAATCCATGTGCCTGCTAATATTTGCACTGACAGTAGCATTTCCAATAATTTTTCAACATTAAAGTAAATGACGTTACTAAGAAATTTTAAATAATTTTAGTAAGTAATATTAACAAAATGAATCTAACATTGTAGTTTACTAAGCTTCAACTGGATTATTTATTTAATTAATCTTAGAAAAATTAAATTTAGTAATAATGATAGCAATCACGTTCTGAAACAATAGTAAAATTATATACATACTAATTACAAGTATCAGTAGGTTAATCGGATCTTTAACAAAAACTAAGTGAACTTCTTGTAAACAAAGTCCATCCTTCGGTCTTTCTTGGAAACAGATCTATCAATCACTATTTCATTAAACTTAGGGAGGGTCTTCACCAGTTCTTTCTCTATTGATAACATGGCTAAGGCATTAAGTCTTTATTGAGACATCGTACTTCTCAAAAAGGTTTTCATCCTCTTCAGAGTCGAGAAGCATCGTTCGGCTTCAGCTGAAGTCATTGGGACTGTTGATATCATCCTTAAAAGCTTATATGACTCTGAAAACGAATCTTTTAGATCATTTTGTATAAGAAATTGCAGTAAGCTCACAGCACCATTCATACATCTTATGTCTTCACGTCGGTAAAACACTCCAAGTTCGGTTTTTAGCTTTGCTTTGTCCAAAAAGGGGTATTTTTCTATTGTTTCATCTAATGCAGATTGAGGAAATGATTTACTGTACTCACTAAATTTTTGAGGAACAATAAGGGATACGGCTGAATGGTGCGATGTAAATGAAAACCGCTCTTTTATTTGCGTCAAAATTACATCACATACTTCTTTAGCCGCGATCGTCCTATTAGCATGACCGCCTTCTTCATGTCTTGCTCTTTTGCATTGTAGAGGCATCTGGTCTACAGCACTTTTCACGGAGTTCATTTTTTCTCTTTCTTTATTTATTTCCCTCAGAAAGGTTTCCACGTCCTTTTTTGTTCGCACAGGATCTGTATAGGTAAGCTGAATTTGTCTGTATAAAATGTCGACGTGTGGCATTATATTATGGAAAACTGTAAGCCAAAACACAAAAGTTGGGTCTTCCAGCATTCGCCGGATTGCTCCAGCTTTGGTAATAGAAGATTCTTGTTTAGAGGTTGATTCTATTCCTCCATACAGGTAATAAGGTCTTCCCGATGTTCGAATACTGTATTTACAGTTCTGCTTTTAAAATTCCATCTAGTGCTTGAAGCTCGAGGGATTCTTTTCCCGACAATATTATCCAAAATTTCTGCTCTTTGAGGTGAATTGCTGAAAAAGTTTGTTACATCACTCAAATTCGCGAAAAATATCCGCACTTGCTGATTTTGGCTAGCAGCTCGAGTAATCACTAGATTTAATTGATGAGTATAGCAATGGATATAAAAAGCATACTCGTAATGTCGTTGAATAATTGTTTGTACACCGGTTAGGTGTCCGCTCATCACGTTTGCTCCATCATAACTCTGAGAGATTAACTTTTCCGGCTTATCAACAACATTTTTTAGGGCGCCAAGAATGCATCCAGCGATCGAGTCTGAGTCGTGTCCGGGGGGATGTATAAACCCCAAAATCTTTCTACTGGTTCTCCATTAGGTAATACATAGCGAAAAACAATAGCTAATTGAAATGTCAAACTAACATCTGTGGTCTCATCAGCGATTACAGAGAAGAAATCTGCAAATTTTATTTCCTCCTTAATCTTTTCCTGGCAAACAAGAAGCATACAATCGAGCAGGTCGTTTTGAATTTCTTTTGATGTTCCTTTAAAAACGGTTGCATCACATAAGTGTTCTCTTAGTGAGGCATCAATCTGAGCAGCAAAATCCACTAAGCCTCGAAAAATCCCAGGATTTGAAGAATCATCTCCTTCCCTGTGTCCCCGAAGTGCCAGTTCAAAAGCGCCGCAAAATTTAATGCAGTCAATTATTTTTGATAATGCATAACGATTTTTCTCTACTTTTTCATTATGTTCTTTTACATTCCTCCGATAAGCGCTGTTCAACTGCTGACGTATGTCGACTTTACCAAGCAAGTTAAACTCTAGCAAAGAGTTCAAATGAGTTTGAGAACATTCATGTTTTTTAATTTTCGAGAGTAAATGACCTAAATCATTCACACCATACTTAATCCAGTTTAAGTTTTCAGAGCTTTGTTTTGCAAATAGCAGACAAGGGAAACAATATAGTTTATTTGTAGCTTCACAACTGCAGAGCCAAGAAGTCTTTTCATATAAAGTTTCTTTAAATTCCCTTTTGAAATCTCTATCTTTACCTTTGGTCACTTGTACGATATTAAGCTTTGAGGTCGAACGACCACGTTGTTTTATTTCGAGTTTCTTTTCTAATGAAATACTTGAAAAAATTGTTTCTTTTAACACAGACACAGGGGTAGCAGCCATTGCTAATCGATCACCAACATTAACACAACACAAACACAACTGCACTGGGCGCGAGCGACACTGGGAGAGCGAGTAACGTGACACCTACAACGGCTAGAACAGCACTGGTTCACAAACCGAATGTGCGCACATTCTTTACATGGGAGAGTTGCCCCCACCACCGCGCCAATGCCGCATCATGTCACCGCTCTCATTTGATCCAGCAGCGCACGTACAGAGCTGTGCGCACACCTTACACTGCGTCGACTGCACGACTGTTTTACCAGAACGAGCATTTTGTTATTGCATCTTGCATCATAAAACTAAACCAAATTATTTCCCGTTTATTTAGTGTTTGTTAAAATTAATTAATTTATATTTATTTATGTAGTGGGTTCACGTGCTCATGTGCACCAATTAAGAAACAGCCACTACATGAAACTATCATCGTTAATGTCCCATTGAATACCCAAAGTACGTATAGTTTGATTCTTGTTAAAGTCAAGGGAAGAGTTGGCGGGTGAAGTTATAATGGTTTGATCATTGGAAAACCACTTGTGCAAAGTAAACCCGTATTGACTTAATAAATTTGTAATGTCGAATTTCATTTGTGATAACATGTGTGGGTTATCTGAACCGGTCATGAGATCGTCCACATAGAAATCGTTTGCGATAGCAGAACAGGCTATAGGGTGTTGAGTTTTGTTTTCCTGGGCTATTTGTGTCAAACACCTTGTGGCCAGAAATGAAGTGCTTGCAGTCCCATATGTGACTGTCCTCAAGGCGTAGTGCTGAAGTTCCCTATGGGGGGCGTCGCGCCAAACAATTCGTTGCAAATTAGAATCCCTGGAAGTAACTAAAATTTGACGGTACATTTTTTCAATGTCCGAAATGAGGACGTATCGGTGTGTTCGAAACCGAGACATAATCGAAAAAAGATCCTGCTGGACCTTGGGACCAACCATCAATGTGTCGTACAAGGACAAATTATTTGTTGTTTTGGCAGAGCCGTCGAAAACAACTCGCAATTTGGTGGTTATACTAGAGCCCTTAAAAACCGAATGGTGCGGTAAGTAGAAGGTGTCTGACTTATTGACTGACAAATCGTAAGAATCAAGCAAAGACATGTGACCCAGAGTTAAATATTCCTGCATGAATTTACTATAGTCTTTATGAAGAGCAGGGTTCTGCTTGAACTTAAGTTCCAGTGATTGAAATCTGCGAATAGCTCCAGGAAGAGAATCGCCCAAATGAGAGTTGTATCCCCTGCGAGGTAGGGACACCACAAATCTACCACTATTATTGCGGAAAGTGTTAGCGATAAAATGACTTTCACATTCTGAGTCCTCAACTGAGGGAGTACGGACTGCAACATCCTCCAATTGCCAGAAGTCTTTTAATTGCGATGAAATGGCATTGTTATCTTCGCACGCTATAAATGATGAAACAGGTTTTGTCATGTCGACATTAAAAGGCAGGTTACAAGCGAAGATGAATCCCAATTTTGTCTCCTGTATTATGGGAAAGTGTGGGCTGCGGATGAATTTGATCGGTTCAATCAATTGTAAATAGTACTGGGCACCAAGTAATATGTCGATTTGTGAAGAAAAGTTTAGTTGCGGGTCAGCTAAGAATATGTTTTTCGATATATTTAGGGATGAAATATTAAACGATTCTGCAGGGAGATTATTCGTAATACTGGGAAGCACAGCGCAATGGACGTACAGATTGAAATCCTTGTAACAAGAATTCAGCCTTACCCTTGTACTAAAGTCAGCTTGACATAAGGAATTGTTTATATCAGTGATGGATAGTTGAGACTTAGTTAATTTTAGACCCATGCGGCGTGCGAAACTCATGGTACAAAAGTTTGCTTGAGATCCTGAATCTAATAGAATTCTTACTGGATGCTTCGTACCGGCTTGGTCCGTTGTCATGCAGATAGCGGTGGATAACAGAATAGATTTGTTTGTTTGTAATTTGAGGGAAAATTGATTGTTGCCCCTGTTTGAAGTGTTACTGCCTGATATGTGAATCATTGTATGATGTCGTTTAGAACATGTCCTACAAGAAAATTTGGAAGGACAGTGTGAGGTCTCATGGCCTGGACGCATGCAATTTAAACAAAGTTTGCATTTGATTAAAAGGTTCTTTCGCTCAAAGGGAGATGTAGCCACGAATTGTGGGCATTCAGCAGCCTATGTTTACCGCGACACAGCTGACAAATGTTATTGTTGATGAGTATGAAATGTTGACCTAGTGAGCTCAACGGGTTTAATAGTCTTGCGATAGGGAATCTTATCGCTGACTTGTGTTCTGTTTGCTGAACTGGTCGAGGCACCTACATTTTGCATTAATTGCCTTCTACCATTTAAAAATTTAATAAAATTGTTGAAATTAGGGAATCGCTCATCGGATAGACTTTCCTTCCATAGTTGACATGTCTGGTTATCGAGTTTCTGCGTTAAACATTGAACAAAAATAATTTCAAATGTATTTACAGGTAAGCTCAATGAATTCAAAGCGTTTATATTTGCGGTGATTTCGTCAATAAATTTTGAAATGCCAACCATGGACTCTTGCTGAACAGACTTCATGCCCAAGACATTCCCTACATGATACGCTGAGACAATTAATTTACTATCATACCTGGCCTTCAATAGCTCAATGGCTACCGCATAATTTTCATGGGTGATTGGGAGAGACTTTATTATATTTAAAGCCTTGTCCCTTAGTGAAGAATGTAAATAATGCAATTTCTGGATGTCCGTCAGGTCCGTTCTGACGTGTACTAACTTCAAGAACATGTTGTAATAGTGGTGCCAATCAATAATGTTGCCTGAGAAGCAGGGCAATTTAATTGGCTCTAACTGAATAGGGGACGTTTTAATTGGCGTAACTTCCTCTTGATTTAATGGTTTTTTGTTCACCTCTTCTACACGTTCTAATAAATTATGCAGCTTACACTCAATAGTGCAGAGATCATCCTCTGTCTGAACCCTGTCACTTACCGATGTGAAATCAGATTCATCAGCCCCAATTTTGGTCTGAATTTCATCATACTTCGCGGACAACTCCGTCAAGTGACGAAGTTTTATTTTTAAAGCATGGTGATCATTTATTTCAGGATCGAAATTGTCCACGAAGGTGTTTATATGGGATATAGAGGCTTTAATTGTGGCACGTTTTTTAATTAAAGCTTTCACATCAGTCATGATTGAACTGCAAGCTGTGATCCAAAACCGAAAAATAAATACAAAACAGGTGAACAATTAATTTAATTTGAGTACCTTACCAAATTCTGATATAATGCGGCAGCCAGTGAGTTGTATATAACTTAATCTATTCCTTATTATAATATGTACTTTTTTTTTTTTAAATAGTTATATGAAAATTGTTTGAAAATATGACTCATTTAAACATAAAAATATACATATAGCTTCATTCCATTATTTAAGTTTCTGACTGATTTCTTGTAAAATTGTATAAGTGAAAATTTATGTGAAAATACAGGTCTATAATCACTTGAAACTGATTTCTGGTTATATAAAAATTCTTTTGCAAATATTACTGATTTTTACTGTATATAAAATTATATAAGTGAAAAACTATGAGAAATACAAGTTCATAGTCACTTGGATTATGAGAGTCCTCGGCAGGTTTAAGATGGCTCCGTTGCCTGTCATTTCCTTGGCGATCCTGTCCAGCTGGCCTTGGATTGGTGGCGCAAGTCTTGTTTCCGCTTGTCGGGTGATGTTTAAAGTTGTGGCTCTCTGTGCAGGCTTGAAGTTCTAATTTTCACTGATGAATAACAAGTGACGATGAATTGTAATATCTTGCGGTCTTAGAGATGATGTCCTGTAGAAGCTTGTACGTCCAAGTATAAAGTTTTTTTTTTTTTTTAAGTAATGAGTGTATGCTCACGACCAGCAATTTCACGTTTGAGAAGATTCGGGCTTGACCAAAATGTTATTTGGGCCCATTAAATGAAATATAAATCCGAATCCCGATCCGGCCCGGAGGACCAAATGTTCCGTCTTCGACGCTCTCGAGATATTATTGAGTTGGTCTTACAATGGGAGGTGATGAGTTGGCTGGTATGATATGAAATAAAGTAGTGGACTGTATTTTTCTTTGAATTAGCTGTTTATTGAAGTTTATATGAAAATGATTGCATGGCACGTGCAATGTAGCGCTGCATACATTCCCAAAGTAGAATTAAATTAAGTATTGAAATGCATAAAAATAAATTGAAGCGGAATTTGTCAAAGTAGTGATGAATTAAGCACTGAAAGGCATAATGATATGTTGAATTGGAATATTCCGAATTGAAAGTGTTACATAGCCGCAGCGAATGAAGGTTTGTTGTCCGTTCAGAGTTTAACAGTTAACTAAACTTGACTAGGCTGCTGCGAGTGTTTGGGACATGCTGGCAGTAGTTTAGCGGGGGGATGATGTCACTGCATGCGCACGCCGCTTACATTGCAGATATTAAAAGGTACAAAGTTTAACAAGAACACTATAAATAATATAAACAATACCAGAAAATGGGCACAAACTTTCTTCTATCTTTTGCAGATGCTGATTGTGTTAATTGTTTAATACCGGTATGTATTTTTTGAAGCTACCTAGCCTTAGTGACTAGGTGTCTGTAAATATTTTCAGCAAATGAAGTTAAATCGTCCTACTCATTTTGCTACAGAAATGAATAAAAGATTTTCATATAACAGGCACCACAGTCCCTTGAAAACAAACACTTCAAAATCTCACTGTGGTGTACCCAAATATGTGATTGGCTGCAAATTTTGTTGAAGTTAGAATACACATCATTCACTGGTAGCACTTATAAATGCCATTTTGATTGTCACATTCAGTCTTAGGTTTATGTGTATATAGGATAATGGACACGTTTTAATATTTTAATTGTTGATTTGTTTTTAAAATGGCAATAAAGCATTACATTAACAAAACTATGAAAAATTACTAAATGTAGACTAAAAAACTGTGCAACATCCATGGCACATCCATATGAGATTTCAATACTAACAAAAAACCTGTTTAATATAGAAATTTTTTAGCTCACTCTGGAATAAATTATTGTACTATAAATACAGAAACTAAGTTTCATGTAGTGCAAACTAAAAAACCATTTGAAAGCTACCTGTTTTCCATTTAGTAAGGGAACACAACCTCAAAAACTAGGATAATTTGAACCATACCTCAACCACCAGACAACTACCAATGTTTATATGAAGTGATATTGTACTTGCAAGATGGCTATAGGATACTATGTTTAAAAATATCTGTACTCCTGTATCTAATTAACCTAATTATTTAAGTTGACCCCAAGAAACCCTTCTTGCTGTGCCACTGCTAATCTGTTGCAAAAATGTTTGTTAATTGAAAAAAGTCAACATGTATATTGAGTATTAGTTGAGTCTTTAATCATGTCTGTAATCAAGAGACTTAAATTGTTTAACAATTGTATTATTCTAAAGATTTACAAATTTAGAATGAAGGATTTTCTAATTACTTCTAAGGACGTCTGGTTATTTAATTCATAACGTCTGTGGTAGTGTCATTTGGTTCTTGATATGTCTGACCTAGGACCAGATGTGTTTACATTAACAATATTATTTAATAATAATTAATATATACAAATGTATACTGTATATTAGCACCTGATACAGTAAGGTACCTATATTAGCATTAAGTCATATACTTACTACAAAAAATTACAAAGTCGATTTCATTAGGATTGAAGGGATTTATGTAATGTAATTAACATATCATCATTTACTGTAAGAGTTTTTAAAATATAATTTATGTAAAACATACAACATTAGTTCATTGACTTTTCAGTTTTGTCTTTGATTGTTTCAACAAGTACCATCTGAGAAGTGTTTTTGTTAATTTAAATATCATAAATAAAAATACACCAACAACACAGATTAGAAATAATGCGATGTCTATAAAAAAGTATTGTATCCAGTTCAAGTCCAGTGTAGCTGGTCGCAGGTGTTTGGCTCCCTTGTGTCGCAACACATACTCAACCCACCACACCGCCTGTTCTACTGGAGGCAGTACTCTGTCCTTGGCTCTGGCCGACACTGAGTGTATGTTCTCTCTGTACCTGAGAAACACATTGACTTGTTACCATACTGTTGAATCTGGGGCAAATGTTTTCATGACAAGTGTTTGTAATAAGCATACTAAACCAGATCATTATATAACAAAACAGATTTTTTGCATTATTCAACCCAGTGACACTCCTGTTACAGTCAAATTTGTCACCAGTTCTCTGAATTTACTGAATTAAAGGTTTAAACCAACTATTACAATATTAAGTGTAAAAAACATTAAGTGTGAGATACTAAACAATGGTATTTACAAAGTCAAACACAAAGGACTGGAACAAATTCTATGTTGCTTAGGCAAAAATAAATAAATAAATGAATAAATAAAATAATAATAATAAATGAAAACATTATATTAGAAATTCTTGGATTTCGTTGTCCATGACATGTCCGTTGACTAACTAATTATAAGTATATCACTAGCGACTTGGAACTTAAAGTTTTTACCAATAAAAAACTTTGTGTTCCGAGTCGACAGTGATATACTTATATTTATGTTGGTAACTTGATTTAGTACTCAATAATTCAATGTCGTTCAAGCAGTTAACAGTGAAAGAAAGTTTGGACGCTGAGATTTCATACAGTTGTAGTACTGATATGTGAAGAAACGAGGTGCTATATTGTCACTTGAGCAACCACAGGTCAATTGATCAGTGTCTGATCTGATTGAAATATACCTACACTCAATGTACTTACTTAGGGTCCTGAATGATGGTGTTTAATGCTTTGTATATCATTTTTTGTGTCAAGCAACCGAAGTCAAGTTCAAGTCCAATTCCAAGGTCAACAACTCTATGTGAAGTTTGTTCTTGATCGCTGAACAAAGGAATGCAGATTATATTTGTTGCATGATGAATAGCTTCTTGGGTGCTCTGAAGACCACACTGTGAGATGAAAACTTTTACTTTCACATGTGCTGAAAAAGAAATTGCTTTTTATTTAAATTAATTCAAGTCTAAAACAGCTATATAATACAGAATCTACAGGTGTTTTGTTTTATATACTAGAAACATTTGTTGTCTTCTGAGCAGCGATCAAAGTAAAATACTTTCGCCACCTTGTTTATTTACCATTATCCAAAATAATTTTTCACAAGTAAATATATAACACCAATAAAACTTTACCACAAGTTTTGAATACTTAAATTGGATTGGCTGTTGATTTTTATATATTTACTTCAGGTAATGTGAAAGTATGATAAAAACAGATGACTGTAGGAGACTAATAATTTTCTTGCAGTTGAGCAGTGGCTAACATAAAAATGAGAGAGAAGTGTCTTTCATACTGATCAAGGGAAAATTGTAACACAATATGTATAATATTTAACAGAGGTTTGACATATTCCCCAACATCATTTTAAAAAAACTTTGTGAGAACACATTTGTATCAAATTACATTGGGGTTTTTGGAACTTTTAATATGATTTTTCATAATTTATGCTTCACTATATTTACATAACTATATTTTTAATTTTCACTTATTATATTATCAATGTAAAATAAAAGTAAAATAGCCTCCCAACTTTTCAAACAAAGTTAATACAAAATTTTGTTTGGTATGAAAAAAGAAGACTTTATTAGTGCATTACTCCGTGTAAGTCTAAGTGAATGTATGTCCATATTAGTGAGTTTATATTTATTCTAAATGTATTCTAATCTTCAATCAGAGACTCTTGATGTAAACTGGATATCTGACTAACCAATCATTTTTATTATAAATATTATTCATAATAAAAGTATTGCTGCGGTTGCAGTTTTAAATAATTCCATGTTTGTGTTTATTGTACTTGTTAGTAAATATGAAAGACTTGGTTTACATTTCTTTAAGATTGTAGTTGTCTTATACTCGTACATATGGACAAATTGTTCCAATCATCATTACCTGGAGAAGCGGGATTTTTGCTTCAGGGTTGCCTAACTGTTCAAGTATTGAGGTGCCAAAACCCTGCTATCATCCTCTTCCATCTACTTCCAAATTCACATCTACAGACCATCATATATTATCCAGATTCCATGTACCATGGGAATTTCTTCATTGTCAAATACAAGTCTATTAACTCATAACATAAGGTAAACATTTTAAGAACAGTATTTTGTGTTACAAAGAAAAAATAAATTACCCAGGAGATCTTGCTGTGGTATCCATTTTCTAAACATAATGTTATCAGCTTTTCCTGGAAAGTGTGTGTCCGATTCCCATTTCCATATTACACGGTAAGTTGGGAACTGCTTAAACACATTCAAGAACTTATTACTTGCATCTTCAGGTAATGACGTTCCCTGCATATTACTACCCAAACTGAAGTATATTACTCCATCCTGAGCACCACTGACCCAAGACTCCAGATCCTGAAATTTTAAACTATTCACTACTGCTGTTTTTCTATGATGAAATTAGTATCTGAATGATTTATATATTATGCAGTTGTAGCATAGTAGTAAAAACCTAATAGGAACAGTGTTATAGCAAATCGCACACTTTGGATGTTTTTACATAATATGGATGTCAATGTGTCTACAGTTCACCAGGGCCACTAGACATAAAGCTGAGAAAGAGAATGGTGTGGAGTGTGCTCCTATATGGAGCAGAAAGTTGAACACTGAGGAAAGAAGAGGAGAAGAAGATGTTACAGAGATGTGAATATGGAGAAAGATGGAAAGGATTCCCTGGGAGGATAGAGTGACAAATATGGAGGTGCTTGGAAGGTTGGAGAGAAAAGGAGAGTGTTGGATATTATCAGTGGCAGGAAGAGAAATTGATTGGGACACTGTATGCGGCAAAAGCAAGGTAAAGTGATGGTGGAAGCACTGGAGGGACTGGTAAATGGAAAAGCACAATAGAGAATGGAGTAGACTAGATGATCAATGACTAGACGCAGTATTATGAAATGAAGAGACTAGTCCAGGGTAGGGAAGTGTGGTGGGAGCATGTCCTATAAGACCTGTCACCTGTCTTTAAACATTCAAAGATAACTCTTTGAAGTATCTTGTCTAAAATTTAAAGAAAATGTGTCTTCTTTCATTGGCATATGAGACATAATAACAGAGAAATTGATTTCCTAGTTGCACACAAAAATCCATGATATAAATCTAATGATTTAATAATATTTAATAGATTTTAAGCTTATTGTTACCTTGGGTAGTGGTTTGGATGGTGTTATATGTAGAGGACCTACTTGGACAATGTTCGATGTCAAAGGTCGCTGGTACCCCAAAATACCATCACTGGTGTACATCAGTAGAGAGTTATTGCGGTCCAACTCATAAGCGCTTGGCAGTCCCTCTCCAAATAATTGTTTTATCACATGATCTTGGTTTGAGTAAACAATCCTGTGGCCAGAAAATTTAACAAATTTGTGATTTATGCAATCTTATGTGATACAGTATTTTATATATAAAGTTACTAAGTTGATAATATTGAAACTTATTGTTGCATAACTTCCAACTACTGCAGTCTACTGGGTGCACAAGGAAGCTGATAACATTTGCAATGTTTTAACAATGCAAGTTTTTCGTCTTTTGTGAAGTAACGTTCCTAAATAGAAGTCTTCCTAAATAAGGTAAAACTTTTACGTGTTTACCCATAAAAAACTTTCTGTTCCGAGTCAGTAGTGAAATAATTATATTTAGTTAAGTAACGGACATGTCATGGACAATGAAATCCAATTCTTTATACATTCATAAAAACAAGTCTTTGAAGTATCTTGTTAAAAAATTAATAGAAATATGTTTCCTTTTAGTGCCATCTATGATTTTATTTGCAACTGATTTTATAATGCCTGTATTGGCATGATTTTGTTCTACAAATTGTTTAGAATGGGGGGTCATGTAGAGTGACTCACATCATATTTTGAAGACTTTGCAAGAAGAATTCTTTGTGCATTCACTGTCTATGCTTCAAGACGCTTCTTGTGTCCTTTACAGCCTTAGTGACAATAGGCTTCAGCTATTATGTATTGTATTTAGTCACTTACTGTTGTCAGTAAATTATAGTGTTAATAGTTAATACTGCCATGTTATACAGAATGCTTTTATGAATATTAATATCATTTTTGTTTGTGTACACTTTTAAATAATGAAATGACAAACTCTTTTCCTTTTGAGTTTTATTTGTGAGAAAAATGATCATTTGTTTAATAACATGCTTGGCCTAATATGCATTTATCAAAAAGAATGTACCATTTGAAAATATTATTAATAATTCTTGGCTTGGTGGGAACATATTACAGGAATCAAATCTCTTCCAGAAAAACAAGAGCAATTCCTTCTGTTGATTGTGAAGTAATCACAGTGAAAGTGAACATTTTTGTAAACTGAATTACACAAGTTATTGACTTTTTGTAAGAATGCACATGACATTGGAAACTTTGTAGCTGTTATAATTAAACCTATAGCAATATTGACTGCCATACATAAGCATGAAGATGAAATCCTGCATAACATTCTAAAACCAATATTACAATGCAACTTCTTGAGCTTCCACAGCTGGCTTCAACAGTGTTGAAATTATTATTATCCACTGGGCTGTTAGGCTGTGTCTAGGCTCGACTCCAGGCAGGGGCGAACCGTGCCATCGCCCAGGGCAGCAGATTCCGGGATATTACGTTTTGAAATTGAAGGAAAAAATATAATTATTCACTTAATTTCATCACAATATGTAAGATCAGTAAGAATTACTTTATGTATAAAGTCAGCGGAGTTTAACAAAGAGTTGAAAACTTGTGAACAAGAGAACATAAACCTGACAATGAGTGCTGAATTGCATGAGTCATCAGCACTGCTCTAAGAATGGTGTCATAAGAATTTTGCTAACATTACCTGTGACAGTGGCAAGCGGAGAAAGGACTTCCAAGCTCAAACTTATTAAAACTTATCTCAGATCGAGTATCCTCGACTCACCTGAGTGGTATGGCGACTATATCTATAGAACATCAGTTAGCCGAGAATCACTTGACTACAACGAAGTCATAAAGGAGTTTGCCAGTGCAAAAGCTATTTTTTAACTAAGGTACATTACTTTTGTTATTTCATTCATAATGAATTTTAGTTAGTATTTTAATTTTAAGTCATCACATAGGCATACATTTTTATTGTCTCACGATTCCTTGTATTGTCTCTACAATTTTTATTGTAGCCATTCACCACATCGTAAACGCAAAAAAGTTTTAGTTATTTGACAAACACAACAATGGAAACATTCCTAGTCGCCATTTGAAGGCAGTTGCTGTATCTTTAAAGTAGGTCTAGTGTGCATGAATGTGTTCAGAGTTAAAATAGGGAGGGGCAGCACTCATAAATACTGCACAGGGCAGCAGAACCGCTTGGGCTGGTCCTGGCCATGTCCACAATTGTCATTAATGAGAGATGGTTTGGCCTCACCATTGGAGGCCATCCTCAGTGTCTAGATTAGCAAAGTGTCAGCTAATTCACCTCAGAGATGAGGTAGACTACTAAGGATGGACTCTGATGGTGAAGCCAAAATATCTGTCAATAACAATAACTGTGGGCCACAGCCTAACAGTCTAGTGGATAATAATAAAAATTTCAACAAAACTACAGTGTTAAAGCAAATGTTGAATTAGTCCAAGAACATTTCCCTAACTTCATTATTGATTTGCTTCAATCTACAGTAGGTGTGCTGCTGCTTAATCTTGATTAAGTCTCCTTTAGATAATGAGCAACATTCTAATGATTGGATGAGCAGAATTCTCAGAAGGTCACTTTTAACTTATAGATCAGTCCCTCAAGCCAAATTTTAACAAAAGATTGCACATGTCCAAAGAGATTATAAAGCAAAATGCATTGCATTCAACTGTATGTTATGGATTGCATTGATTTCTAATCAATCTAGTGTTTATTTCTAATCCAAAGAGGTGGCATGAGACTGGTGTTTTCCCTCTCAGTGATCAACTCAAATCTTTAAGTAGTAATTTCTTGAAGGTTTTTGACACTAATGATAGCAGTGAAATTGGTCTGTAAAATGAAAGTTCAGATAACGTCTGCTGATTTCCATAAATAGGACATGCATTTCAGTCTAAAGGTAGCAATAATGATGTTAACTTTAAATTTGTTAAAATTTATTAATTTAGTTTAAAATCAGTCCTTCAATTTGTTATAAATTAATTACTTACTCAATAAAAAAATAGTAATAACTTCAAATAAATTTCTATTATCCTGGAAGAACTGAAGTCCGGCACAAAAAAAATGAGAGTCAGCATTTATGAGTAGACTGTTTTTCACCAGAATTCTATTATTTGTTATCACATTAGAACAAACCAGATAACATTTTAATATTTTACAATTAGAAAAATTCTTAATATTTTACTTAAAAACTATAATTTTATAAAATTAAAACTTACAGAGCTATTAGCAATGAAATAGTTAAAGCAGCTCCCATTATGAAATTTAAGATCACAAAATAACATTGATCTTTAGTTTATTAAAGAAAATTAATATAAACATGTGTACCAGATTTTATTAAGACACTTCAATTCCTTCTTCAGATATGAAGTTTAAAAAAAAACACACCCAGACAAAAAACAAGACATTTATAGACCTATATTTATAGGAATTTTTTTCTTGTATCAATGTATGGGCTCTGAACATGTATAGAGAGTACACCTCTAACGCTACATGGTGTGTATGTTTCCAAGGGGCTTTATAGACTAGTGGGCACTGCATTTGGCTGAAATTTGATTCCTTACAGGAAAGTTAAAGTCAGAGTTAGATTTTCAGCCACTAGATCAATTCACCCTATTAGCAGAAATAACAGAGGGCTAGAGGAAAGTCTACTGACACTAGATAGTGAAGTGCGTAAAAGGAGGTTTAAGGATAAATGAAGGCAAGACCAAATACATAGAACATCAATAGAATGATGCAAACAAGTAAGCATAGGCCTATCTATCCAGTTGGCAATTATACATTTGAACGTGTCCAACAATTTTCTTACTTAGGTTCACAGATTACTCAGAACAACTCTTGCAGCAATGAAATAAAGTCCTGCATCGTACATAGCAACAGGTATTATTTACTCCTGGCTCAAAATCACCAAGGTGGCGAATTCCAAGTTTGGTTTTATGATGAAAATTCTTAGAAGCTATGATTATGAAAGGTACCTTAAATCATCACTAAACTTGTGTTTAAACTATATTTAAATGGGGCAAGTATAGAATTAATTTTTTTTTTCGTAATAGTGTTTTTAAAGAGATGCTTAGTTAAAAAAGGTCATTTCGGGAACGTTTTTAAAAATTCAATTGTATATCTAAAAAAAATAATATTATCTTTTTTTTACTTTATACATAGCGTAAGTAAATAGTTAGTATTATGAAATAAAAATACATGTAAAATATTACCTACAATAAAGCTCTGAAGCAAAAGTCCACCACAAATGAGGTAAAGTTACTATTTTCAAGTATAAAATTTTCCAAATGAAAAAATATAGATAACTTTCATAATTAAATTACCTTTACATACAAAGAATTAAACTTTTTCAATAAAATTATAATCTTATTTTATGAAAATATCTAAAGTTGTACGTTTTTTTCGTAATTTAAGTAGTGTTCCCGGAAATGATCGGGTGTTCACGGAATGACACGTGTGTTCCCTCAATGACGATATATATAGGTACAGTGTGGGGATATTGAAATGATAAACGTGTAAAAAGTTTCGGAAATGAATAGTTATTTATTAAACTGGCTACAAGGTTTGTACTTAACATAAAATTAACTTTACTTAGTTTTAATCAGTTCTCATAATGCAGTATTTTTGATTAAAGTACACAGCCAAGTACAACTAACAATCACAGATCTATATTTTCAGTACGTTGGTGATAATCACCCATACTAAAGAACAATAATATCAAATCTAAATTAAATTATAAAACAAAAAAGAGTTTGCTTATGCATAGACAAAAATATTAGAATTGTTCGAAAACATCAACATCAGTCTCAAAGTAATAATACTCTCGGTTCTGTTCTTTTTTCAGTAAAGGTGTAGGAATAATATTAATTATTTGCTCAAAAGCAATATATGACACGTCTTTTGATTCTAGTTTAAATTTTCTGGCACTATTACGCACAGATCTCAAGAAAGTTACTAAAATTTCCCCCTCATCTTTATCAACACAAGTCTGACTGGTGGCAACATATCTGTAATAGACATTTTCCTTTTGAGTAGGTACTTTAATTAATAAAAATGTCCCAGGGGAAATTAAATTTGGATGTAAGTTTTCTTTGCCGTGGCCGTATGATGTACCAGCTTCAACACTATTGGTTTTTTGTTCAGCCTGCTGACGAACAGAGATTGCCATTAAATCTTCCTCATCCGATGAAGATGAGTTATAAATGCTTTTATAAACGTTATGTCTCTTCTTGAATTTCAGCAGGTCTTCAAAATCATTTGTTTCCATGGGTTCTTCCGGATAAGGAGATTCTATCAAAGGCGTATAAACATCCATGGATTTGACTACGTTCGCGTTTAAATCACTAGAAAACGTGGATAGTTTTAACTCCTTTTGAAAATGTTCGTGTTGATATACTTGTATTGAAACTTCTGGCCCTCTTTGCCAGGTAATTTTCATGATATTCATAATACCTGGTATAGCATCTAAAGTTTTCGGGACCATATTTTTTATGCTAGTGATGTCATCATCAGAGATTATTTTTACTTGAATAGCAGACTCTGTGAACAGATTGGCAAAGTCCGAGGCTGTTTTAATGTCCTTTCCCATTAACACATGGCTGTCGGCAGTTCTTTTAAGAACGCCACCTACACCATCCATGGGCCCTTTTCCATGCCCAGGTTCACTGAATGTCCAAGTAGCTTTTGTTATTTGCTGGAATTCATGAATCAATGTTTGAAGCCAAAGATATATATTCGTATGGTTGCGGTATTGGGATGTTGGACCATCAGAGTAGATATGGAGAGTGTCAACATTTTTGTTTTCCAGAATCATTGTTAAGATCGGTTTCATATGAGCCCACACTGCATGGGCCTGGTGATCCAAATTTTCACTCACTGTAACAAAAGATCTTGATTGCAAAGCATTGTTAACGTTTCGTGAATAATATACGCCTGTATGAATAGATAACTGTTTTTTGGCAAAATGGGTGGACTGAATTTCATTTGCGTACTTAGTAGTGTAGTTCTCTGAGAAGTCTATCTGTATTATAATCTCTTTTTCAGTTAAGTTTTCTTTGAGCTCTTTTTTCAGTTTGTTGTAACTATAAATGCTATAGAGATGTTTTTTCATTACTGGAATATCTTCAGCTAAAGCCATTTTTAATTCTTTGACTGTACTCGAGATAACAACCTTTTCTGTAATTTTAAACATCTTCTTCTCACCTTTTACCATTTTATCCACATTAATGGACTTCCACTGAAAATATATCAAAGAATCTTTGTTGTCACCTGGCTCGAACGTTTGATTTTTGGATTTATCACACAAACCATTCATACAGTCATAAGAAGTTACGTCGCAACTGTAATCCTCAATCAACTTTTCTGTGCTCCCGTGATTAAGCTGTTGTAAACTTTTCAGTTTATTAAGTTTTAATTCGAAATTTTCATGCTTAACGCACAAACAAGTTTCTCGGTCTCTTAGTTTTGGAGCTACAACCCAAAATGGCTTTGCCCTTAGTAGTGTCGTATAAGGTAAATTAATACCAGTTTCTTGGACGAATTTTGATGTCAACGCTTTAACTGTGAATAAAAGGATGCGCTTTTGTTTTTTAATACCGTTTTTCTTTACGAAATCTCTCTTAGCTGGGCACATCCTACTGATGTCATCTCTTTCGAAGAAATTTATGACCTTTTGACGAACTTCTGGCTTCAAAACTATCTCGCGAACTTTGGCATCAGATGTCATAATCGATTTATTGTTTTTCTCTTTTGGTAAAAACTTCTTGGCCATATGTAGTAATTTGTATTTTCTCAAGGTAGTGCCACTGACACATTTTTGGAAGACTTCTCTCTCTTTGGAATTTTTTTGTAAAGTATCAGCCTTTTCTTGTAATTGCGTCGTCAATACTTCACTAAACAAAAGGCTTTTGCGCACTTCAGGAGGTACGTGAGTATCTTTTATTAAAGCATTAATTTTGCTGTTAGGAGTGGAAGGTAAAGCTTCTCTTTTTTCGTCCCTTCTTTTTAGTTTTTTCTTTAAAGACTCAATTTTACATTTCATTTGAGCTATGGTTTCTTCCTGTTTTTTTATTTTACGGTATGCTTTTGCTCTATCTTTCCGTACTATTTTTCTTCCTACTTGTCTTCTTACTGAAGGGGTTACGGCTGAATCATCATCTGAATTTGGAGGAGTATTGCTAACTATATTTGCCAATGCCTTTTTCTTTTCCCTGTATTTTTTTGATGCTTTTTCCAATTTTTCCTCTGCTTTCGCTTCTCCCAATTTGTCATCTCAGTAATGTTCTTCACTTTCTTTTCTGCTTTTTTTTTCTGATAGTATGCTCTGTCTTTAGCCCTTTTAATCTCTCTCTGTTCAGGAGTCATCTTATCTAAAAATTTTCTTTTTCTAGCATTAGCTTTTTCTCTTTGGCATAAATAAGCCAAACTATCTTTTTTCAACTGTTTTTCGGTTTTTTTTATTTTTACCCGCTTCGTCAGACTCCATATTGCTACAAAAAACCCATGTATATCTTATTAAAAATTAATTAAACACAGCTTATATAGTAATTTAATTGAGAAATTTAATAGCAGATATCACTTCGGGAACAAAACAGTCATCTCGGGAACGCCATAATCATTTCGGGAATGTGTCACCATGTCCGGGAACGTTCCCGATATGACCGTTCACGAAATGACATTTTCAAATAATATATTGACGGCAGCCATCTTAGATGCAGTCTAGCAAGGTTAGTGTAAAATATTTGAAGTTATTTTTTAAGCATTGTGCTTTAAAAGGTATTTTTTCAATATTTCAAACTAATAAATGCATTCCCGTAATGATGAACTATTGATGTACGCTCTGTAGATACTGAATTGAAAAGTACTTACCACTTAATTTTAATTAATCTGGCGGAAAACACTAACAACCGCTGCACTGACTACCTTTCCCTACCACAACTGCGCACCAGCGTCTAAAGGTGGCATTCACTGAAATGACGCATACGTTGTCGGACAAACTTTTTAGCATATTTGTATATATAATAATTTTATTTTATGATTAATACGGTACATAATTAAGGTATTAGATAAAATTGATGGCTAATAAGCACTGAAAACGGTTAAATATGTTTTTTTTTTAGGGAATTCTAGGTGTTGGTTTCTACGGATCAGTACTTTGGGACGCGTTCTCGAAATGACTTTCCATACATATATTTTGAAATAATATTAAAAATGATTTACTTTTGAAGTATATTGTATGATGTACAGTTAAAACGAATAAATTTTAGTAGTTACTAATGTTCATTTGTTCAATAAAATTGAGATTTTATTAATTTATTTGCTGGCGAAGCAAATTCTCCACCTTGGTGATTTTGAGCCTCCTATGAAAAGCTTTTCAGATCCAGGATGTTAAGCAAACAACTTGAGCTGACTATATATACAAAAGTCTTATACGACTGGTAGCAACATATGGATATAAAACCTGGACATTAACCAGCACATATGAGCAAGACCTAAGAATATTTGAACAAAAAGTCTGGCAAAAAATCTTTGGGCCTCTACAAACTGAAGATGACTATTGGAGGATTTGAATGAACCATTAGCTGGAGCAACTGATTCAGGGTGTCGACATAGTCCAGTTTATTAAGAGTTGGAGGCTTGAGTGGCTGGGCCACATAAGGCAAATGGATGACAGAAGAATGGCTAAAAGAATTGCAGATTGGAGACTGGTAGGAAGAAGAATTACAGGCAGACCCAAAAAGAGATGGTTGGATGACGTGGAGGATGATTTGAGATATACAAACATGAGGGGACGGAGATGGATGTGTAATGAGAGGGCGGAATGGAAGAAAGTAATTGAGCAGGATAAAACCCACTCTGAGTCGTAATGCCAAGAAAAGGGAAAGGAAAGGAAAGATCAATTCACACTGGGCAATGTGCGCCTAATGTAATACCTGGGACAATAACAGGCAGCCAAAACTTAATGTTGACATCACTGCTTTTTTTTTATGTGTTGATTAGATCAAATCTACTCATCTCTCCTAAACTGTCTTGATTGCACAAAATATCTGTTATCAAAGATACATTCTTATTATACAAAAATAATAAGATAATTAATAAGTAAAGAGACAAAAGCCACCCTATACAAGACCTTCATTAGACCAGTCTTGATGTATGGCTCGGAATGCTGGGTGTTAAAAAAACTAGATGAGCAGAAACTATCCGTTTTTGAGAGGAGGGTACTGAGGAGAATCTATGGCCCTGTGAGGAAAAATGACATTTGGAGGCAACTGCATAATCGAGAGTTGTACGAAAGGTTTAAAGATCTTTCGATCGTGCAACTCATACAAATTAACAGATTGCGTTGGGCTGGTCATGTGCAGAGATGGCAGAGGATAGACTCCCAAAAAGAGTGATGAATTATTTGCCGATGGGAAGGAGAAGGAAGGGAAGACCGCGTACAAGATGGCTGGACCAGGTTGGTAAGGAGGCAGTGAGGCTGGGTGCAGCAAACTGGTGGACATTGGCCGGGAGTAGAGACCAGTGGGGAATATTTCTTTTGGAGGCCAGGGCCCGGACTGGGCTGTAGCACCGAGGATGTATGTATGTATGTAATAAGATAATAAGACTAGCTCAGATATTTTCCAGTCAGCCAGTAAATTGGTTTCTAGTTTGTAGTTAGTGACTGGGTTTCACATTTACACACTTGCTTTCCTTTTTCATTTATTGGGCCTCTTAAATTTCTTGGTATGGTTTTTCATCTAACTTTTTTACTCGATTCCTACAGTTATTGATAAATAAAAATTACAAAATTTTCCAGTATTTCATTGAGTTCTTAATTTCTTAGAGAAACACATCAAGATTGCTTTAAATAATTTTAAATGTATAAGAATGAGATAAGAATACCCTCTGTAAGATTTACAGATGGTGTTGCCATTCTAGCAGAATCAGAACTAGAAATGAACATAATGCCCAATATCTTAGGAGAAACATTAGGTAAATGAAAAGTCAAAGTAATGCAAGAAGAACAGAACAATGATAGTATGTAAACCAAACCAAATCTACCAACAAATAGCAAGATAAGCAAAGAAAACAATTGAACAAGTTAACCAATTTTATTACTGTGAAACCTTAATTAATTTGAAATCTTTGGCAAATAAAAAGGCTCTTTTAACCACCACCCATCAATGTAATATAAGTTTTGTAATCATCACCATACAAACACATTACAAAAATCATAAAAACTTTTGTTTGGTATGTGGGAAACTATAAATTGGGTGTGAACTTTGGGCTTGATGGACATTGGGCAAGTGAGAAAAAGTAAGTTTTGAAGCATCTGAAATGAGGATTTGGCATAAAATAAATCAAATAGATTGAACAGGAAAAAGTAATACAACAGTTTTGGGATAGATTGGGTAAAAAAAGGAATCTTGTAAATATAATTGAAAATAGGAAAATTAAGTTCGTTGGTAACTTTCTGTAGTGCATTGTAACATCTCGAGGGATGAGTTGCTGAAAAGAGAGGAAGAGATGGCCAAAAATCTCGTATTTTAACAACTTGCTCAGCAGAGTGAACTACAGGTCATGCACTGAATTAATCCCTTAATGATTCATTTAATCAACCACAATTTGACCTAAAAATGCTCAATTTTCTTTTCTTTAAAATGCACATATTCTGTCTTGTTAATTTAAAAGTAATACTAAAATAGTGTAACGGGGCAATTCAGCCCACCTAATATTTTGGGAAACATAAATACATAATAAGGGTATATTTTATTGGGAACAAAAGTATAAATAATAATTGTAAAATATTATTCACAAATTATAACGACGTAGCAGGCAACGAGTGAATAGTGTCAAGGTCAACATCCAGATGCAAGAAAAAACAGTTACATTTAGCCAAACGAACTTTGACCGATGAAGTCACCGGTCACGCCACATTATGTAAGTGCCGATCTTTAAAAATACGTCACTTGGAATGCAAGGTGCAGTCAACCTCCCCTCAGAAATTGGTTTCGTCATATTCATAGAACAATGAAATGTGATCACGTCACCTTCTCAGAAATCGAAGCAGTACAATTCTGCCCAGTTTAAATCTACACCTTGTGCCAGCTGGTCACAAATAAAAATTCCGGAACAAAATCGTGGACGTCCACATTTATAAATCGTAAAAAATTTTAACAAAGTTTATATGTTATTTGGATTGAAGTAACTGTTATTTTGTTTAAAAGAAGAAGAAAAAACGGTGAAAGACAGTTAAATGTAAGGCGTAAACGGGAGTGCGTGGTATAAGGGGAGTCGTTTGGAGGATGGTCAGATAAGTAACAGACAAATATAAAAAAATCCAAATTCTATAAATAATAAAAATGATCATCTAAATTACATATACTTAAAAAAGAAAAATATGAGCTCAAAAAGGGGAATCAAAAAATAAAAAGAATGTACTGTGTGAAACTGCGTGAGTGTGTGTGTGTGGAGGTACCTAATTAATATCTAAGAAGTGCTGGTTTGTGGGTTCATTATTGATGATTTTGATAAATGATTTAATTGTCAATTCTATTTGCGTTTATAATATAAAAGGAAAAATTTATTAATCATGTTAGATTGATGATTCATGAATGAACAAATAATGTTTTCGTGAATTTTAAGACAAAGTTTAATGTATGATTGTTGATGAAAGTAATAAAAGGTAATAGTATTTGTGAACAAATAATTAATTCATTTACTAAATAATCCTATTCTGTCTTCCGAATACGCTTAACCAAACTCTGGTGTACCTTAGGTAAGTAAATTTGGCAACAGTGTAAGATGGCATCCAAAATATGGACGAAAACAGTAAACAAAATTAAAATTAATTAAGTTTTGAATATTAATAAATAGTACAATTGGCGCTTCTGAACTTAGGGACGTTTATATAAATAAATTTTATATAAATATAATCCTACTTGGGAGAACAGAATGGCCATTTGAGATAACAAAATAATGTATAAATAAATGTACGTATGATGTAGTTGGGGTAACGTAAAGGAGGTTAATTAAAATATTTTGTTATGTGGTAGTTATATATAGTGTGTATAGTAATTATTTTGATAGAATTATATAATACAAATGGATACTAACGAGATTGAAGTTGGAATGAGCGAGTCGGCTGGTGTGGGAGAACCAGGGGTTCATTCAACTCCAGTAAATCGGTTCAAAGAATACAGCTTAACTGAGTCAGCTATAGATGACTTGAGTACTCAATCAACTCCAACCTCAACAAAATGTAACAGTCAATTCGACAATGATATAATGAGTTTTTTATAGAAACAATTTAATGTAATAAATAGTCGTTTTGATGTCAATGATATTAACATGAATGAACAAAAGAATGAAATTAAGGAGATAAAGAGTAATTTTAATGATAGAGCAAAATAAGGAAATAAATAGTAATTTTAATGCTAAACTTGATAAAGTAAACACTAAAATGTATGACAAATTAAATGAACAAAATAATGAGATAAAGAATAATTGTAGTGAGAAGTTGAATAAGATCAGAGATGAGATAAAACAGCAAAATTTTAATTTTAATAAGCAAATGAATGAAATTAATACACGTTGTGATAGTATGAAAGAACAGATAATAGAATCAATAAACAACAAATTCAGTGAGCAGATCAACAAAATAAAGACAAGTTTAGAATGTAAATTAAATCAGTTAATGAATAAGAAGGTAAGGGACAGTGTTAGCGAGATGACGAATAATAATGAAGAAATAAGTAACGAGGTAAGTGATAGTTATAAAAATGAATTAACAAGTAATAGTGATAAGACAAATGAAAACGAGGTATGTAAAGGTGATACAGTGAAAATTAAAAATAGTGATGATGAGACTATGGAGATAGTAAGTAAGGGTGAGAGAGAAATGAGAGTAGAGGGTTGTGAAGGGGTAGAAATCAGTGTTTGTAAGTTAGAGAGAGAGTATGAAGAGAGTTATTTTGTGAATATGAGGCAGAGGGTGAATTTTCCCCAGGTTTATTGTGAACCAAGGTGTTTACAAATGTTATTGTTGAAGGGCGAATGTCCCTTAGTGGAAGATATGGTGTCTTCAAGTTGTTCCCTGAATTTTAGTGTTGTTCCTGGAAAAGCCAGGAGGTGTTTTTATGATTTAGTGCCCTCTGCATGGGATGATAGAAAAAGTGTGAAATGGTGTTATGATGAGTTGTATGTTGATAGGAAGATAGAGTTGTTTGAGATTGGTAGAAGATATAAAGAATTAAGAGAGAGATTGGAGAGAGAGAGAGAGAGAGAGAGAGGGAGAGAGGTGATAGTTATATTGAATTCTTACCTTGTGACGTAATTAGTGCAGCAAATGATGATAAGGTTGATGATATTGAGTACTTACTTTGTGATGAAACTGGTATAGCAGCAGATGATAATAATGATGAAATTATACTTTACCTAATTGTGACAAATCATACTAAGGGCGACTTGACTATACTCGATGGTGACAAGTTATATGATCTAATAATATGGAATAATCCTGTTGGTATTGTAGAAAAATATGAGAATTTAAATAGTCATTATATTGATAGAGATAACATGATGTATTTAATAAAAAATGATTTGTGTAGAAGTAAGATCAGATTATTATTCGATGATGGTGGTTAAACAGTTGTTGTTCATGAACATTTAATTATGTGAATAGTGGGATTTTGAAAGGTACTGTATTATGAAATGATTTGTGGTTAACTATAATGAACAATAATGTGGATTGTATATATTCTTGTGTTGATGTTAAATGTAATGATGTAGCAAGGTGAAGTATACTCAACTTTGTGAATTTTATTAAAGTAATTAAATATGTTTGATGAAATAAGTGAATTAATTTGAAAGGAGATAATAACTGAAATATTGTATAAAATGAAAGAAATGATAAATAATTGATGGTTGATTAGTAAAAAGTTCAATTGAATTTAAAGTGTAATGTTTATAATTTTATATGCAAATTTAAAGGTGAATTGTTTATTTTGATGTAATAATCTCAATGTTAGTTACGAGTGTATTATGTTGTATATTATTATGTATTATGTTAGTGTGTAGGAATCTTAAACATGAATTGTATGTTTTTTTAAATAGATTCCCCACTTTCGGGCGGTCCCGGCCTTACCAGCCCAGACCGTGGTTTTGGATGACAATCAGCTGTGGGCAGACTTATTGTAACCTGACCATGGTTGGTTGCCTATGAAATTGGTGCAATTTAGAAATTAACAGGGGGTTTTCATCAGGGGAATCAAATAACTTTGGAACAGCGGCTATCACCGAAGGGGGTGATAGTGCCGTATTAAGGCCGTATGAATCATTATAGTAGGATTACTGGTGTCCTCGGACATCAGTAATGCCGAATTTTTATATTACGCTGAAGAAAGAACGGTGTAAGCAGCGTTTGCACCCTAATAAAATTCAGTTCTTGTGGACACAAATGGGCGCTACAGTCCAACATCAGTAAACAATAGAGTGTGTGGAAAGGAGCTGGCCGTTACAAGCCAGGGGCATAAATACAGCCTTTATGCACAAGGTAAATGCCTTACACGGTTTATCCGTGAGGTGATTTGCCTAATTGTAACTGGGTTATGGGGGGATATTAGATATTGATGAAGAAGGAGGTTACTAAATTATTAGTAACGAATTATTGAATATAAAAATGAATTAAGTTGATGATATAGAAGGTGTAGTTGATTTAATGAGATAACTAAATGATTTTGTATTGAGCTAAGGAGTGTTATGAAGATGCTTAATGATTTTAAGTCCATAATTTGCTAGGATGTAGTTGATTTAAATGTGTTTTATTCTATATAAGAATTTGTGAATGAATTTAATTATTTTGAAATGTGAATTATATAATGGAAGGTATTTGTAATGTTGTAATGGGAAATGTTTATTTAAATTCTGACGGAATCAGAGAAATATTTTGAATTTTGGAACAAGAATTAACGAGAGAAGGATTCAGAATGTTAGTATGGAAGTTTAAAAAATGTGTTATATCACATTATGTTATGTATCCATGTATATGTTAGAAGTTAAGAAAAAACCAGTGCTTCTTAATGCAAACCAGCACAGCTAAGGGGGACCAGATCAGTTGATGATATGGTAATATACTAGGCCACTATTTGATATTTTGATTTGATGTTTCAGTGTCTGGTGATGCTGTGGCGGCGGTCCTGTGCTGGCCTGCACGTCAGAGCAGGAGCGTCAAGTGCCTGTCTGGCCTTGCGGTGTTGGGATCTCGAGAGAGAAGTCCAGTAAGGTCATTCAGGTGCGGTCACAGTCACTGGACCAGGGGGTAAGTTAACCATGATTTTTCAATAAAACTTAAGGGGATTGTGGCGACATATCCAAACTGATCCCTTTAGGAAGTATGAGAGTGTCAATGAGAGTTTTTATGCTTTGGCATAAAACCTCTCATTGAGGGGGTATTGTAACGGGACAATTCAGCCCACCTAATATTTTGGGAAACATAAATACATAATAAGAGTAAATTTTATTGGGAACAAAAGTATAAATAATAATTATAAAATATTATTCACAAATTATAACGACGTAGCAGGCAATGAGTGAATAGTGTCAAGGTCAACATCCAGACGCAAGAAAAAACAGTTACATTTAGCCAAACGAACTTTGACCGATGAAGTCACCGGTCACGCCACATTATGTAAGTGCCGATCTTTAAAAATACGTCACTTGGAATGCAAGGTGCAGTCAACCTCGCCTCAGAAATTGGCTTCGTCATATTCATAGAATAATGAAATGTGATCACGTGACCCCCCCCACCTACTCAGAAATCGAAGCAGTACAATTCTGCCCAGTTTAAATCTACACCTTGTGCCGGCTGGTCACAAAAAAATTCCGGAACAAAATCGTGGACGTCTGCATTTATAAAACGTAAAAAATTTTAACAAAGTTTATATGTTATTTGGATTGAAGTAACTGTTATTTTGTTTAAAAGAAGAAGAAAAACGGTGAAAGACAGTTAAATGTAAGGCGTAAACGGGAGTGCGTGGTATAAGGGGAGTCGTTTGGAGGATGGTCAGATAAGTAACAGACAAATATAAAAAAATCCAAATTCTATAAATAATAAAAATGATCATCTAAATTACATATACTTAAAAAAGAAAAATATGAGCTCAAAAAGGGGAATCAAAAAATAAAAAGAATGTACTGTGTGAAACTGCGTGAGTGTGTGTGTGGAGGTACCTAATTAATATCTAAGAAGTGCTGGTTTGTGGGTTCATTATTGATGATTTTGATAAATGATTTAATTGTCAATTCTATTTGCATTTATAATATAAAAGGAAAAATTTATTAATCATGTTAGATTGATGATTCATGAATGAACAAATAATGTTTTCGTGAATTTTAAGAGAAAGTTTAATGTATGATTGTTGATGAAAGTAATAAAAGGTAATAGTATTTGTGAACAAATAATTAATTCATTTACTAAATAATCCTATTCTGTCTTCCGAATACGCTTAACCGAACTCTGGTGTACCTTAGGTAAGTAAATTTGGCAACAGTGTAAGATGGCGTCCAAAATATGGACGAAAACAGTAAATAAAATAAAATTAAAATTAAAAAAGTTTTGAATATCAGTAAATAGTACAATACAGTAGTATAATTATGGTATATAACAAATAAAAACTCATATTTCCCATGAACTTTGAGGTGTTGGAATTTTTGGCATAGTTTCCAGTTAATGCGAATATAAAAATAATTACAGCTAAGTTCCTTTCTGTAACTGCATTCTAAATACTATTTTGGACAATTTTTAGTTTATGTTTTGACAGACAACACACCTAGAAGGATATGCTCTGGAAAATGCCACTGATGAAGTTGTAGCAGATCTGTTTCAAGGGAAGCTCTTCCTCTTTTTGTCTATTGCTCTTCAATGTGCGGGTGTTCTTCTGTGACCTTTTCAACCAAAGACACCCTAAATTCAACTGACATCATTTTTCCACCATATTTTACATGAATACTGTGAGCATTATATATACACGTATTTATGAGGTGACAAAAGACTTTTTTATACTACATGTTCTGCTTCTTTTGTTCAAGAGGGTAGGCAGATTACTGTGTAAAACAAATGTCATTTGAAACAAACATTTGTTTCAAGTAGGAATGAATAACATGAAATGTAGCTCAACATAGTGGCAAAGTGTGGAATTACCATTATGCACAACCATGTCAGAACAGTTTGTCAGAAAACAAAATAATGTTGGCAAAATCACAATGATGGATCATCTTGTCAGGGGCACTTTTTTGAACAAATTCACTGACATATTATCTTATTCTCCTATGGCACTACAGCCCTTGTTGGGCCCTGGCCTCCTTCAATTTTTCCCCCATTCTCTTCTGTCGGTAGCCATCATCCTCCAGGAACGCACTTTCAAAATTTCTTTTGCATCCTCCCATCTTCTTCTTGGTCTTCCCACTGGTCTTTTTCCATGGATTCTGGTATTCAATAGTTTTTGTGGTATTCCATCTTCTCCCATCTTGGCTATATGACCAGCCCACCTTAGATGCTGTAGTTTTATGTACTGTGTTAGCAGTGGTTCTGGTTGAGATAAGTACCTGTGGCTGGAGCGACGAAGTTGTGGTGGGATGAAGTATGATATTGTGCTTACAATTTTCTTTGATAGTATTTACCTAAGATTTCTACTGAAATTGTCTTAAGATGGTTGCATCAGTGCTCAATGATCAAGATAGTAGTTATTAACTATTTGCATTGGTTTTGTTTCTGTGTTAGTGTGTACATTTTATTCATACATACAATAAGCAATAATTGTAACCATCATATGTTTTTCATTCACTTCTTCTTCTATGGCATCATGGTTTGAAGTCAAACCTTAGCCTCCATAATCATCCGCCTCCATTTTTCCCTGTCCTTGGCTATCGATGTCCACCGTTTTATTTTAAGAAAATTATCAGCATCACTTGCCACTATGTCAATCCAGTGTGTCTTTGGGTCTTCCGACAGGCCTTCTACCCTTGATCTGACTAAACAGATCAACAATGTATTCGGTTGTCTTCCATCCTAATGATGTCTCCTGCCCATTGCAATCTATGCAGTCGGATGGTGGTGGCCAGATCATTGCCTTTATACAGCTTGTAGAGCTCCTCATTGTGATGCATTCACCATATCCCGTTTACTTGGATTGGTCCATATATTCTTCTCAAAATTCTCCTTTCAAAAGTATTGACTATGTTAGCGGCTTGTTTGTTCAGACTCCAAAGTCTTGCTGCCATATATTATCACCGGTCTAATCATAACTTTATACAATGTGACCTTGGACTGATGGTGGATATTCCTTGTCTTAAATATATATGTCAATGAAGCATATGTTCTATTTACGGTGTAACAGAACTTACAACGATATTATTTAAATTATTATTATTATTATTATGAATGTTATTATTAATAAGATTAGTGTGGGTTTTCACTTTTGAGGTCTGTCGTTTAAAAGAGTAGTTATCACTTCACTGTCAACCTCCCCACTTACCATATGTGGATGTCTTCAATGTTCTTGTTGGTGACTTCTGCTGCTGCAAAAACACTTGATACACATATATGGATATTCCGTTTGAATATCATGAATAATGCACATGCACAATAAAGTAAATTAAAAGTTCAACTGCAATTTGAATGATATTGGTCATTCAAATCCTACCGCCACCTTATGATAGAACTTTTCGTGAAAAATTAAACTATTTTATCTATTATAAAAAAAATCAAAAAAACTCTGTTCCACTGGTAAATAAATTGGGGTTTATTAACAATTGTTAAATGCAATGAACTCTTTTAAAAACAATCAATAATATCTTTATAAACAATAATTACTTTAAACAACTCCTGAGATCTTTGTACCTCAAGGCTGGTAACACTGATGTCTGGTACAATGCTTTTGGTGAACGAGGTTATGTCCACTTTATTCAGTTATATTACCAAATTCGTGGTTCTTGGAAGATACATGATACCAGATTACAAGATGTGATCTTATTTAACAATATTTAATAATGTATTACTATAAAAACAAACAAAGATTTAAAATTATTAAAATTCGGTACCATAAACCGATATATATCGTACGGTTAGCAAAACTCATACAGCAGTTGTGATCAAAACACGTGCTCTGTGCTTGCACTGTTAAAAATATTATTATTATTTATTCATTAACTATTAAAGGTATGTACTGGCAAGAGAAAAAATCTAGAAAAAAAAACTCTTGTTATAGCTTTCATTGAATTAAAATTATTTGAGAACAGAATCATTACTTGGTGACAAAGTTATAATCGTTAGTTCTAGGTTAGTTACCTAGCAAACGTAAGTAATTATTTTGAATAAGTATATTACTTATTAAATTCTTAATACTATGAACATAAACATTTTATTTATAAGTCATCTGACGTATAATTATCAGTCGTTTAGAATATTTGCGCAATAAAACAGTTATTCGTTAATTTAAAAAGTTTAGTCAAATGAGCGACTATATACTATACATGGACGGTCGGTATTTAAATTAATTCCGATCTTCTCAATTACGATAAAATCGTAAAATATTTATTTTTAAATTAATAATTGCGCTATGATTCATTTATTCAGTTCTGATAATTTTTCATCATGGTTTAAGCACTTTAGTACTTTTGACTAGTGCAGTCCCAAAACAATATCTGTCGTGTACTAACGAAAGTTATTATTTTAATTCAATTCGTTAAAATAATTAAAATAGAGTACTCCCTGATTTAAAAAACACAAAACACGACCTTTATTATACACTGGTCGAGTTATTTTCACTGTTCACTTAATGCACTAACCTAACACTCGTTAGTATATTGTCGTGTATAGGTTAGTGTATGTAGGCTAACTAATGTTAGTGACGCGCACATTTTGAAATAATTTTGACGACTTCTTGCGTGAACCTTGCGTGTTGAGTGATATGGAACGAATGCTTTCTTCACCAAAGCGTCTCCTTCTCGTCTGGTCATTTTAAGCTATTTGATTGGTTCAAATGGTCAAACTCTCAACCCCAAAACACTTTGGTTAAATAAAACTTTTAATTTTTTACAATCTATCGCATGGGTTCGAGGCTACGGGTGACGTATGCATCGATACACAAAATGACTGAAAAGTTTATGTGTCATAACTTTTTTATCAATTATCGTATCGTCGAATGGTTAGTGGCATTAAATCGCAGACACTTGTGGCTTTATTTTAAGTCTAAACAAGGATTAAATCCGTTCATTATTAACTCACTTAGCTATTTCACAAACTCATATGGTGATTCTTAATATAAATAAGTTTGTTTCACCATATTTTGTTCCAATTACACTATAACACTCATTACTAAACGTCTCGAGTCCATTTCTCTTTCGTTTTAGTACATAAAATAGTTGTAATTACCATTTAAACAATATTTGGTAATGGCGTCCCTAGCGACCATATTCGATTGTTTATAATTACATGTAACGCTATTATTCCTTACCTAATTACATTTGTTTGACATTCTAACACTAATATATACATTTATTCACATTTGTTCACATTTTATTTTGCAAAAATGTTATTTTTCATATACTTATAGTATTATCAAAAATACCTTCTGTTCTCATTTATCTAATTTGTCACTTTTTTAATTATTTTATCACACAAGGCATATAATGTTATAAATTAAAATAGTGTACAATTGTAGTACCTTGTTGGTTTAATGCATTGATCAGTCTTTCGTTATCTGAAAGCTTTCCAATTCTTAGTATAGTGTTTGTTTACATCTGGTTTTACAATGGTGGTTAGTTAGTTTCTAATATTTCAATTACTAAACTATTACTATTACATTTGTGATGTGTTCTCATAGCAGTATCAGATATTTCTCTAACTACTGATAACATTTTTAGTAATCTTTTAATAAGTTTTGAAATTGCTTTTTGATTAACTATCTTGTCACATTGGGTTTCTGTTCTTTTGGCTTTATGACATCATATTCAATCTGATTCATTTGCTGTGTATTTCAGTACATATGTTATTTATTGGTTTGCATTACTATTCATAATTAGTCTTTGTTTGAAACAATTGTTGGTAGTTGCTTGGTTTAATTAATATACATGATTTTATGTTATAGGTGCACTTTCTATGAGGTTATGTGTCAGTTGTCTGGTAACCATGTGCAACATATTCTTATGCAGTATTTGACTCTACTATTACCATTTCATTATGGCATTCTACTACAGTGGTTTAATTATTAAGTAATACACATGTTTACACTATTTGTTGAAACAATAACACAAGTATTCTTAGTCTAATAGTATTACATTTCTTGTTGGGTTGTACCTAGTTTTTTGGTACATTGATTGTTTTATACCTAACAAACTAGCTAATTTGCTACTATTTGTTCTGGATTTTATTTATATTTTATTCTGTCTTGCCGTGGCATTCAGTTACATTTCATTTTAAGGTTTACAAAGCTTTTATTATCAGTCCCTATGAACAATTAATTTACTGTTCTATCTCACATTTCTCTTGGTGGTCTTAATGATTATCTATGTTGTGTTACAATCTTGATTAAACTGGTCACACTAATTGTCTGTGCATTTTAACTAGTTAATCTTGGATTCTTTCACTTATAATGGTAACTCATTTTCCTCTGTTATAAACATTCTCACTTGTATTGTCTGTGGTGTTTATTTGGGGTAAAAATGGTTATCATGTTACAGGTTGTCACACTTATATTAAGTTTTCACTGTTATTGTTTGTGATTACTCAATTATGCTAAACACTGGTTTCTTTGTAGTTGATCTTCGAATAATCATTACACTTCTTCCGGTCACTAATATAGTTCCTTGTATACCTGGTGAATGGTGATTTCTTGTACTGTCCATACATTATCTTCATTCTTCATGGTATGTTTCCTTTGCTCTTCTTCTTCCTTTCTTCTTCTGGTTAATTGTTGTTCACTATCGGTGTTCTCCTGGGTTATACATTACTTGTGATAATCAATGTTCCCTTAGTCTTGTCATATTCTTCAATATTTCTATTCATGGTTGTCATTGTCCCATAGTATTTTATACTAATAAATAAATTTGTTTGTTTTATCATCATTGCGGTTGTTCTTGAGTTGGCTCCTCTTCATTTTAATGATTATTTTCGTTGTTTCCCCTCAGTATTCGGGATCTGTTGGGTCCTCTTCATTTTAATAGTTATTTTTGTCGTTTCCTCTCACTATTCGGGATCTGTTGGCTCCTCTTCATTTTAATAGTTATTTTTGTCGTTTCCCCTCACTATTTGGACCTATTGGGCCTGGTTTCTAACATATTATATTGGCTCGTTGTTATTTTCTCTCTCTTTTGTACTCGGTGATGCTATATTACTCTTCCTTCTTCTTTGTTGGATTGTTTCAATAATATACCTTTGTAGATACACACTTTGTCTATATTCTCCTGTTCCTTATTTTATGTACTTTGAAATATTTTCATGATCTCCCGTTACTTGACGTAATAATTAGTTATTTTATGTAACTGCCAATTTGGTACGTTACAACGCCCTGTATCCTTTTCCTTATTTCATTTATTTCTTCATTGTTTTCTGCCATCCTACATCCCAAATATTTAAACTGATTCACTGTTTCCAGGTTTAGTGGTTCGTTTCAAACTGTTCAGGTTTCCTGGTTTTCTTCCGTGTGGTGACCAGAACATTTGTTTTATCTGTATTAACCTGCAATCCTATCTCTTCTGCTACACCTTTGAGTTCCTGGAATGTCTCTTTTGCTCTTCCTTCGGATCTTGCCATAATATTGATATCATCTGCATACCCTACAATCTGGACCATTTTATGTTCTAATGTTGAATTCCTATCAATTGACAATTTCCTGATCAGGTTTTCATTCACAATGTGTAATAAACTCACACTATTTGAAAATATCTCGACTATCCAGAAGTCACATGTATGGTTTCCATATCATATGACACAGAGTTACAGTATTATACTGCGCTCTAAATACCACAAAAATCATCTGTGCTACAATACATTTGAATCTTAACTACTGGAGGAAACTATGTGTGTGGGGATCAATTAAAAGTTTCAGAGATTTCCATTAACACTTAATGTAGGCCTATTTCTAAGCCAATTGTGTGTATTGAAATAAGGCTTATAGATAATTGTATGGGAAGATCGTAAACATCTCATTTGTCCTGAGGAAAATGGGGAGTCCAACATTCAAGCTAGCCTCATCTCCCCTACCCCAAAAGCTAGACTCATCCACCTCCCAATCTCATCCCCCAAAAGGAGCAGCTCCTAGTTATGCCACTGGTTAATCAAGTTATGGATTACTTACAACACACTCACTTACCAGTGATAATAGTACATATAGTGCAAGAAATTGTAAGTGTTAATGATCCTTTCAAAGAACGTCATGTGGTCTCTGAACGGTGGCCCTGCTGGTACATAACCTGTGTGCGTTGGACAACCCATAGTGAAGTCAAACAGGTAGCTACTTTCCAGTGTGGTGATTCCAATTACAGGCGGTGAGCCAAGAGTGTGCACCATGGCTAAATATGGTGCCGCCCATATGCTTTCATACAACACTAAATCAAATTTTACATCTTTCGCCCAACTGAAACAAAGATTCATTTTTTATTAAATTATATTTTAAGTTACATATTAATTGTTTACTATAAAGATTAGATGTATTGTATAAGGCTTAATGTATTATAATATCAAGATTGTCAACTTTGACACCTTTTGGTGTTAAAATAGTTTGCTATTGAGCTGTGAAGGTTAAACCATGAACCTAATCTTTGAGAAATGACTTTGCATAAGTGGTACTATTTTGATAACTGATTATTTAGCAAGTTCCACTTAGGTTATAAATATGAGTTTGTAGAAAACCTTATGATAAGGTCACTCTTATTTTCTTCTTCTACTGTTCTACTGTCTTTAAACATGTTACTTCTTGATCTACTTACATCTCCGTTTTCTCTCAGTTCACAATTTTTAACAAGTTTGGGTGTATCAATATCTGTTCTGTATGTTATTTTCAGATAATGTTTATTTTATTAGATCTGTTGTGATCTTCTGTTGTATAATTCCAACTCCCTTTGAATATCTTCTTTCTTTCTTTAAAACCTCTTAAGGGATGGGTGACTTCTTACGAGTAAATCTTCTATTAGGACTACTACCATCATAAAAGTTACTTTTAATTGCTATGTACTGTATTTTACGTTATTGTTCATGTAATGTATGAATTAATTAATTTGTAAAAAATCTAGGTGGTTTAGTTAACCAGTTTACATCTCTTGTACAGATTATGATGCGTTACTTAAGGTAAGACTTGTGTAAGAAATCTCTCTCTCTCTCTCTCTCTCTCACTTCCCCCCCCCCACACACACACACTGTGACAGTACAGAATGGGGTAAAACCAATTTGAATAATTATTCGATGTTGTGCAATAACACAAGTTATGTAAAAGCGAATCAAATCTAACTTTCGGAGTGGTAGCTGGAACCACGTGTTTCTGAATCAATAGATCGAGCCAATCGATGAACCGACGAAAACAGAACTCGCCATAGCCATATACGGGCACAGATTTTTAATTTTTGAAGGACGTCACAAATACGTCACAGACCGATCCCTTGTTTTGTAACATTGGAATGTGATTCAGTAGTCGAACAGTCACAAAATTTTGCCAGCGTGGAACATCCAGCAGAGGAAGGGGTATCACGTGACCCACGAATATATTATTCGCTCCGAGACCGACATCAGTCTGTTTCGCACAACATCTTAACCTGGCCGGGTGTGTTTTAACTAAAGTCCACGGACAATATCATTTTCGGCGTTCAAACAGTAAAAAAGCATGTAAACAGTGAAAATTAAGTGTCATTGATGATATAAGAAGCAGCAAAATTAAGTAACCGTTCTTTAAACAGTTCAGTGAGTGAAACAACCAGATTCTTCAAGAGATGACTCACACATGGATTAAAACTTATTCAGATAAGTAATTAAAACAACCAGACTGCACTCAACAAAAAGTGAATACAGTATAACAAATTAAATCCTGATCATCATGAGATCTCAATTATAAAAGGGGGGTTTTTAAGAGAATGAATGAGAGCGTGCAAAACGGAGTATTGGTTGGCTTTTGATTAATTAAGTAGTGTTAATTCTATCTATTAATAATTATGTTTGTTCATTGGTGTGATTTGTGAATCACCAGAGATATAGGCGAAAACCCAGTTAATGTTTTAATTGCAAATAAAATACGAAGTTCAAGTCACAAAGACCACAAGTGTAGCGTAACTTATTGCGCAGCTTCCTCAATCTGTTTGCGACATCCAAATTCTTGCCTAAACAAATACTAGAATCTTCTGAGGCCAGGGAAATCAAGTGTCAAGTAAGCGTTAGTTAAAACCAAGTGGGAAATAGTTGCATATGATCTACAATATGCTGGCGACCCAAATGACGTGCTGGTGAATTATAAGGTACGGTAGGTGAGCAAAGATCGACCAGGTAGGTGGTATTTTGGGCGGGTAGATTTAAAAAATTGGTAAGTTCCTTTACAACATACACGTGCGCGCGCGTGCGCATAAAGAATTTTGACGAAACCGAAACATCGAAGCATGATAATGTTTTGTAAACAAAAGATTTCTAGACTGTGGGGAATCGAAAGTTTGGAAGCGTCACATTTTTTGATGACTCATCACGCATTTTTTGGAATGACCCCCAGCCTAAAAACACTATCATGTTAATTTTTTTCTTGATTGATGTTTCGATCCCTAGAATGTTGTTAGGTCTTTCAACCATCACTCACAGCTCTTCAAAGGACGATTCCAGATTCTATGGATTAAAATGGCAAGTAAGAAAAATACAGTTTAGTTTGTAAACACCAGGTAGATCGAATTTGTTTTGTGCTTTCTGTTTGTGTTTTGATAGTGTGTGGTCTGTTTTCTTTGTAGTTTTGTATGCGATTCTGTATCCTGCACAAAACAAATTCGATCTACCTGGTGTTTACAAACTAAACTGTTCATATTACAACAAATTCTATATAGGCCAGACAGGACATAGCTTCAGACAAAGATACATTGAACACACAAAGGCACTACACTCCACTACTGAATCCACCTTTGCAAACCACCTCATTGAAGCAAACCACACATATAAAAACATCGACAATAACATGGATATTCTACACATTGTAATGCAACAAACCAAGGGGACCCACAAAATAAATATATTTAAATTACAATCTAAAACCCCTGAAGTACAATACAGAAACCAAACTAAAAAACCATTTTACAATAGTTTTAAGTAAACTCGATTATTAATGGTGAAGTAGGCCACATCCAGGAAGAACTGGGAAATCTACAGAATAGGCCAATACATTGTCACCAAAACATCGTGCTGGACCACAGGGAGACCATCAGCTTCAGGGACTACAGGAGAAACCCGATGGAGTTCCTTGAAAGGGTAACTGAGTGCCTCAACTGAACCAGAGAAAATCGATGGAGTCAGATAAAGAACTTCTTAGACGAAGGGTTCGAGGGTATAAGTGACAACTGGTGGCCAGCCATCAGGAACGAGGTGCATGACTACGAAGGATTCAAACAAATGTTCCGGGAAAAATACTGGCCAGAGTCGTACCAAAACATCATTAGGGACAGCATATGCAACGCTAAGTTTGAGTCGACCCGAGGACAAGCGCCAACATCATGGGAAAGGTGTGTTTAGCCCGGAATTTAGAGCCAAGAATCCCTGAAGAATGTCTAGTGACAAAACTGGCCTATCATTTCGAAGATGGTATCAGCCAAGCTCGACTTTATGGACAGATAAAGACAGTAGGAGCTATGGAGGAACTATCAGGAAATTACGAGCAAGAAGGATACTATCGCAACTCTAGGAGGCAATATGGCAGGCCGAAAACAAACAGAGAAGTCCAAACCAGAGATCAGCGCCAACGTGTAAACTATGTACGCGGCGGAGATAACAATAACAATAATAATAATAATTTTCACAACAATAATAATAATAATAGAAATAACCATAATCAAAACTCTAATAATAATAACTATCGTAGAAATAATAATAATATTAACCAAGATAGAACTAGGAGGAGGAGCTTTGATAATGGTAGAAATTATAGAAATAATCATAGGTATAATGAAGAGAGGAGATACCAACACCGGAGCAGAAGTAGTGAAGACCATTCAGCAAGGAATCAGGAAGTAGGAAGGGAATTGAGGATGGACAGTAGGACCAATGAAGAGGCTGCAGGAACCACTCAACCACAATAGATATAGTGGGAAACTTGAGTCTGCAGTGAAAATAAACAATAGCCCATCACTGCAGGACCTAAACGGGCAGGTGACCATTGTTCATGGCAACAAAAATATTAAAATTATCAGAAAAAGCAACTATTTAAAGAACATCCGTGATGAACTATTAGAAGTCAAAGAGATGGCGGAACACAAGGAAAATAATGAAATAATCTTAATAACTGCTGAGATACAAGGAATACCAACCGAAATAATGGTTATACAGGGGCCAACGTATCTTTAATAGATCTAGTGGAATTCAACAGAATCAAGGAACAAAGTAATGAAAAAATAGATACACTTCCAATAAGCAATATGGTGATAGTGGGAGCTACAGGAAGATTAAACAAGACCATCAAACAACAAGCCATGTTAGAAGTAGCCAGTCAAGCCCAGATGATTATAATGGTGTTTTTGGTAGCGCAGGGTCTACCATTTACAGCAATGGTAAGGTGTGATGTGCTACGGCAACATTCAGCAATCATTGACATGTGCAGTGGGAGAATAACACTGTACCATTCAATGGTCGAGTGAGATAAAGGGCCGCAAATGTGCCACTCACAATCGACAAACATTTACCCTAGTTAGTAATGAGCGGGGGAGTTTTAGAACACCAACCTGTGAATCAGCCCAATTGGAAAATGAAGAGTGGGATAAGAAAATAGTGGAAATTAACTCATTTCCACCACGAACATGAAGGAAATCACCAACATGCAAAGAAACAAACTTATTGGAATTTACCAAAAATACAGAAGAGTATTTTCAGATTTGCCAGGAAAGGCCAAGAATTTTAGCTGTGAATTGAATTTCCACTCACCTATTAACTTTAATAGGAAATCATACCTAATACCACAATCATAAAACCAGCAGTTAAAAAAGAAATTTTATAAATGTTAGAACAAGATATAATTGAATATAGTTTGTCACCTTACACAAGCCCAGTAGTAGCAGTACAAAAGAAAGACGGGACTGTACGCCTATGTCTTGATGCCAGAGAAATAAATAAGAATATTATAAATGACAGAACTTCGCCAGGAGAGATAGAGGAAATCATGAAGTTTAAAGGCTGCAGATATATGAGTATATGGGATGCAGTATGTGGTTACTGGCAAGTGGAGCTACACAAGAACGGCAGACAGTATGTGGCTTCCATATTTGAAGGTAGAAATACCAATTTAAAAGACTCCCATTTGGCCTAGTAAAGTCAGTCGCAATATTCATCAAGTGTATGGATCAAATCCTAGGTAGCAAAGCACTTGGATTCACAACAGTCTATGTAGATGACCTCATGTCTATGTTGATCACATCTACAACATGGGAGGAACATTGTGAATGAGTCGAGATAGTACTACACAGACTGATGGAGAACAACATCACCTTGAAGTTGGACAAATCTAAACTAATAACAAATGAGCTACAATTTCTGGGATTCATTTTGACTGAAAACGGAATCACGACATCTCCTGAGAAGGTAGATGCGATAAAAAATTTTCCATCTCCTAAAAACCTCAGGCAGCTCCAGTCATTCTTAGGAGTCTGCAACTACTATAGAAAGTTCCAAAATAATTACTCTTATTTAACGGCCAAATTCAAGCATCTATTATCATCTAAAAACAAATGGAAATGGGGCAAGGAGGATGATGAGACGTTTAAATTGATAAAAAAACAAATTTTTGGATAATATTATGCTTCACCATCCTGATTTCAGTAAAGGATTCTATATCAATTGTGACGCTAGCGACATGAGCCTTGGGGCAGAACTTTATCAAGAAGACAATGGAAAAAAACCACCTGGCGTTAAGTTTTGCAAGTCGCGTATTAATCAGTAGCGAGCGCAACTGCACAGTAACGGAAAAAGAATTGTTAAGTGTGGTGTTTGCATGTAATAAATTCCGCACTTACATACTAGGGTTTAAGATAACTGTAAGATCAGATCATAAATCAATATCATTTTTGCAGAAATGTAAGTTAACATCATTGCAGAATAACACGATGGATTTTAGCTCTTCAGGAATACCATATCACATGGGAATATGTCCCAGGCAAACAAAATACTGTGGCGGATGCACTATCCCGAGTAAATCTGGATAAGGGCACTTTCGAAGTAGACAGGGAAAACATTGGGAAGATATATCATGTGTATGCAGGAAAGGAAGATCTAGCCAGTCTATTAAACCAAATCAAAGAAGAACAGATAAAAAAAGACGACGAACTCACAAACATCAGGACAAGAATTTTAAATAATGACACGGAATTATTGCAGTATTATCAAATTGTTAACGAAATTATATTTACGAAGCCCAATACCAGGGACAACAGATGGAAGCTGTATGTACCTAAAGGAATGGAACCTCAAATGATAACAACTTACCATCAATTGTATGGACACATGGGACCGACGAAAGTCATTAAGGCTCTTGAGGTGCATACTGTTACGACGGTCTACTCGATCGTCGTAGGTACAGTGGAAACAAAATAATTACAAGACACCAATCAAGTCACTAATCACACCTTTAATTGTTATAGTAAAACAGTTCGTAATTAACAACACAGTGTCTACAACAAATCAAATGAAAATTGTTCATACGCAATAAAATGTCCACTAATATTAAAACTCAACTGTATTACAATTATACCGTCCGAATATAAAACGCAACACTTCACTAATAACTACTTGAACGTATACCGTAATAACTCGAACCGCTCTGTAAATATATCGCACTAATACTCTCGAACCGCACAGTCAAAAATCTCGCATTGAACTGAAAACTAAGGCCGCGACGCGATGTATTTATAGTTACGCTCACACACCAGAAGCTTCCAAACTGCGTCTTATCTCTCGCGAACTACGTAATTGCTACGGCATTGACACAGTCCGAGCGCCCGAGCGAAGCCTGGCACATGCGAGAAAATTCTCGCAAAATGCGTGTAGTAGCACGTACACCACACGCTTACGTCGAGATCTTTCTGGTGCATTCGATAAACGCGTAGATTGTTCTATGCTGTCGTAGCACTGCCCCCTCCTTAAGCCTGTTCGTCCCGAACTGGCAAAGCGTTTTTGAAGTAATACTCGACCAGGCGATCTAGGTGGCCATCCTTGCGAAGGATAATTTTCCCGTTCTTCGAATTCAGTCTCGTGTGATCCGAACATCACGTTCCCAGGAATGCGAATCTTTCGCGCAACCACTAGCTTCGCTGGAATCACTCTCGTTGCGTCATGTACTAATGACCTAAATACCACTGGCTGATCCAAGTTTGTTTGGTTCTCGTTAACAACCTCTTGCGTAACCTCATCTTCAGCCACTTTACCCTCGGCCGCTTCTATCAGCTCAGGAACAAGCAAGAGTTTTGTCTCGACACCCATAGTTGGCTCTCCAATCACTTCTTTTGTCGTTATACTTATTTGTACTTCCTCTGCTAGTTCTTCCTCCATTTCCGCTTGCAACAGGGAGGTTTCCTCTTGACTAGACTTGTTGACTTTTTCTTCGACTAATGCCACTCGCTTAATCGAATGGTTGGTAGACCCTGTCATTTTAGCCATGCAAAGCTTTATCTTCTCTTGGCCAACTTTCAGGACATTCTCTCTTAAGTCCACAACGAATCCGTAGGCATTCATAATGTCCGTGCCAAGAATCACTTCATCGACAATGTCTGCAACGAGCATTTGGTGGCTAAACTCAGGAAGATCCAGGAGTACACGTACGTCTACCTTTCCTAGCACCTTGACGGGGCTTCCAGTCACAGTCTGTATTGTACAAGAGCTAATTAGAGGATGGCGGTTACAGACTAAGTCAGGGCGCACAATGGACACTGTTGCGCCCGTGTCAACTGTAAATGATGTTGGTTTACCATCCGCAAATCCATTAACAATCAAGTTTCCACTGATCTTATGTAGCGTGGAAACTGTGTGCTGTTCTGGCCCTTTACTTCTCCAATTGGTGCGAACAGTCTCTTCTCTCTGTATCTTCTTCTCCCAACAGTCTACCTGTAGATGACCACGTTTTCCACAGTTGTAACATTTCGGTCTTCTGTCTTTTTCAAATCGTTGCGACTCTCTTGAACTTTTGAATTGTTTGTCCGACAACACTGTTTTTCTGCACCCATCGTAACGGTAATGTGATACAGGGATCTTTTGACTGCAACGTGATGGCACAAACCCATTTATGTAGCGGGACGCTGACTTGGCAGCTTCAAACTCTAGGGCGTGAACAAGAGCTTCTGAGCTATCTCGGTGTCTTGCCATTCGTAACACTTGCTGAAGTTCACAATCTCCGATGCCATCAATAAATGTCTGCACCGTAAACCTTATTCGGAAGTCTTCTGGTGCTTCAGGATAGGCCAATCTAATCAATCTGTCGACACTTGCTTCAAATTCTTGAAGACTTTCCCCGGAACGTTGTCGTCTTGTTCTCAACTGGGTGCAGTACACATCTCGCAAATGTTTATCACCATACCGTAATTCCAGAGCTTTTATCAACTCGGCATAGGTGTTCTGGCTGTCAGGTGGCACTTTCTGTAGTAGTTCTGCCGCGGGTCCTTTTAATGCAAGAACAAGTGAAACAGCCTTGTCTTTTTCTGTCCAATTATTTGCGCATGCAGCAGCTTCAAATTGGCGGAGGTACGTTGTCCAGTGAGTGCTGAAACCCCCCTTTTATTTTTCTAAGTTTTGTAATTTTTTTTTTTTTTGAATTTTATTTAATTTTATTTTTATTAAGTTTTTTTTTGTAAAAGGGGAGAGACATCATATTTAGAACTAGGTAAAGAGAAACCTAGAGGAATCAAAAGTGTGCAAGGCCCAGATACAATTACAGACATGTCCCCCCAGGTGAATGACAGGACTTGCAAATGAAAAACTCTTTTAACCAACAAGCGTGTGCTTTATTCGACCTGTAAGATTTTACATAAATAACAAGTCCGTAATTGTGTGAGCACACCATTTAAGGCAGAATTATATATATCTATGTATTTCCATTAATCCATAATGTCACCAAGTAAATGAATTGATATTACTAATTGCAAAATTTCTGCCTGATCATGTATGAGTCAAAGTTGGTAATAATCTCATTCATTAAGCAATACTAATCTATCAGTGTTGTATAATATCAATTAGGCTAGCCTGTTGTCTCAGCGAGCACATTTATGGTTATTTGATATATATTATTATGATACTCTTGTTTTAAATCAGTTACATATTCCCCAAAAATATATCTATGTATATATAGTAAAATTACACACACAAACACATATACGACATGAATAACAAAACATCCCTCATTTCAACACTAACCTCCACATAAACCGTTTCCCACTACAGTAAATAAATGAAGCCTAATATGTACAGCTAGGTACAAATATAAATAACAACGTAAAATGGAATATCACAGCTCCTAGGCATAGATTTGCTAGTATATTCACAAGCATAGTTCACACCAGAGAATGTAAGTGACCGCCCCGAAACTCAACCAGCCAAACGAACCCTTAGCTTAATCATTAAGCATTAAGTATGTGTGTGAAAGAAAATCGTTTCTCATCAACAGCATCCGACAACCCCCAGCTACGTTATTAAACTCTGCCATGACCAGATGACTTGATAGCACGAGATAATTAACTCCCTAATGGTCTTAATTAGATGAAAGTTAGATCTTACAGTAAACTGCGGATGTGTGTGTATGTGTGTAACTTCTTACACATTATACAGTTATAAGATACTTCATTAGGTGTACTGTGGTAATGTTCACACATGCAATAACATGATGATCACACATAATTGAACATGAGAGTTTGTGCTAGAGTCTAATTTTCAGAACTTCACGAGTGAGCTTCTGGCGGCTTCTGTGCATTCACATGTTGTAGAGAGAGAGAAATAGATAAACAGAATTTTCCCACCTGGATAGTCCGGTGTACTTAGTTCGTATAGGCGAGGATCAGTGATGTCACAGTCATATCACCCGTCCCTGGTGCAGCTTAGCGTTGGAAAAGTTCTTGGTTCAGCTTAGCATCGAAAAGTCCTCGACTGACGGCATTGTGGCTAAAGATCGTCTCTGCTATTAGGGGGAACAGATGTTCGTTCGCCCCTGACACCCATCTCGTCCTTGGTCGAGCACCTGGACATACAATACTTGTAGAGGGTGTCATAAAGAAATTCACGCCACTTAGGCCGTCCACATTAAATACCAACACTAACTTTAAGCAGCTACAGCGCATACACACATCGCCACTAATTCAGATTAAACAGTACTAAGCTCGTCTAGCAATTGTTTTCTTAATGTTTCATTGAGATATTCAAATTGATTTGCTGTGTCTATCGTTGTTATTAATTACATCAAAACAGCTGAGTGCAAGATACATTAACATATTCTCTATTGAAATTAACTTGACCCACGACTCTCACATTCATAATTTAATTAAATATAATTTAATTTGATTTTGTAACAGCGTTAATGCCCAGATTAAAAAAACTGCTCTATACGCACACACACACACAGGCATAACTCATAATGAAAGCTGAAACGCAAAATATATTTGGGGTTAGAATATTTTCAGAACCCACAGACTTGCACGTACCTGGAGCACGCTTTATCTAGCCTATCATAGTGATAGGTACGGAAGTCCTGGTTAGAAGTTCGCCGCCAACCGAGACCAGATGAACAGCTTGGAGGATGAAACAGAAATGAGAGCGAATCAACGTTTCGCTCCAGCCAAGTAACCTCCAAACAGGAATGTACAGACACACAGCTGGCCGGCAGCGCCAGCCGTATTGCGTAGCCACACAACCTTTTGTGTGTATAACTGACCGGCAACAAACAATCGTAACAGAGTGGCAGTGCGTGACGTCAGCGGCGCTCGTTTTTAAAATACTAATAGTCTAATACGTTGCCGAAGCCAGTTCGGCACAGTGCTTCTGTCAAAGGTTGGAGCTTTGACATGAACTGTCCCTACTGCAGGCAAAGTGACTTTCTCTGTTAACTTATTTTCTGTGTATTTTTCTGTCTTGATCACTGGTACAGTCTGTTCAGAAATTTGTTTTGGTTGAATCTTCATGCACTGTTCAACTTCAATTTTAATTTGTTCTCTTATGTTTGCCATTGAGTTTTCTACTGCAGATATTTTTGTTGACATAACTTCTTCCACAGTCAAGACAGATTTTTCTACTTTATCTATTTTATTTGACATGGATTCTTCTACGTCAGATATTCTGGTAATCTGATTTTTGAGCTCACCTCGTAATTCACCTACGTCACCACGTAGGAGACCCAATTCTGCGGTAGTATGTTCTTGCAACTGTTTCTGCATAGTTTCAAAGAGAGCTTCCGTTTTATCTTTTTGTCTTTCTTCTGTTTCTAGCATTAGTGCTTTCTGACGTTCCTCAGCCTCTTCTCTTTCCTGTCTTCGTTCTTCCTTTTGTCGTCTTTCTGCTTCTTCCGCCTCCTGTCTGCGTTTCTCATCCTGTCGTTTCTCTGCTTCTTCCTGTGTCTGCCGCAGCAGTGTTTGTAAAGTTTCCATCATCTGACTGGGATCCATGTTTACCGATTTAATTACGAATCACACTCGTCTTGTACAAAGCGTCCACTGTTTTCACTGTTAACCGTTCTATCCCAGTTCTGACACCACTGTTACGACGGTCTACTCGATCGTCGTAGGTACAGTGGAAACAAAATAATTGCAAGACACCAATCGAGTCACTAATCACACCTTTAATTGTTATAGTAAAACAGTTCGTAATTAACAACACAGTGTCTACAACAAATCAAATGAAAATTGTTCATACGCAATAAAATGTCCACTAATATTAAAACTTAACTGTATTACAATTATACCGTCCGAATATAAAACGCAACACTTCACTAATAACTACTTGAACGTATACCGTAATAACTCGAACCGCTCTGTAAATATATCGCACTAATACTCTCGAACCGCACAGTCAAAAATCTCGCATTGAACTGAAAACTAAGGCCGCGACGCGATGTATTAATAGTTACGCTCACACACCAGAAGCTTCCAAACTGCGTCTTATCTCTCGCGAACTACGTAATTGCTACGGCCTTGACACAGTCCGAGCGCCCGAGCGAAGCCTGGCACATGCGAGAAAATTCTCGCAAAATGCGTGTAGTAGCATGTACACCACACGCAGTGGCGGCGATAAGGCCCCCGCAGACCCCGTGGCGCGGGGGGCCCCGACCCTCATGGGGGGCCCCAGTTGGTTCAGTCATGGGAGATAACTTGTAACATGAAAAATAAGCGTAAACGAGTTGTAAAACGCTTCTTTGTTGAATTATCAGTTGACCATAGAATTGACGACCCAGTGAAATCATTTGAAGTAAAAGTTTTCAGTGCAACACTAGATATTGTAATAGCTCAGCTACAAATGAGATTCGAAGGATTGCGTTGCATTGATGATAGGTTTTCATTCCTGACGCCTCAGAATTTAGTAAACTTCTCACAAGAGACAATAGTGGAGAAAAATAAGGCTCTGGTAAATGTGTATCCTGGTGACCTTTCCACATCACTGCCTGACCAAGTAATATCCTTCAAAGCTCTGATGGCCAAAGAAATTGTACACAAGAAAAGAATTCGAGAAATGATGAATTTACTGGTTGAAGAAAACAGCTGCCTTATGAGTTGCCTCCCAGAATTAACTACATCTTTGCAGCTTTATTTAACCATACCTGTCACAACAGCTACAGCGGAAAGAAGCTTTTCAAAACTTAAATTAATTAAATTAAGTCATACTTAAGAAGTACCATGGCCCAAACTCGGTTGAGTGACTTGGCACTGTTAAGCATTTAGCATTAAGAGACACAGAAAACTAATATCAACGAAGTGGTTGAAAAGTTCTTAGCTATTAAAAAAAGAAGACTAGGCTTAGGAAAACAGTGAACTTTGGTTGATCCTCATCTGTAAATATTGTACATTACTTGAGTTCGAGTGTTATTGAATTGGATTAGACTTAAGGAGAACTTGTATAGAGTATATTCAAGAATTTTACAAATTCAGTTACAAACTAATTTAAATGTTTGAAAAAAGCTAGAATGTTAATTTGATATTCGTTTTTAAATAATAAATTTTTAACACTCTGTGTGCGGTACTGTTTCATAGTCTGAATTTAGATCTTTGACGTAAAAATAAATCATTCTTTTTGTTTTGGTTTTTTTATAGTTTGTATAGAACTTTGTCTATTTAGCAACAATGAATTTTAAGAGTTTGTACACGTGTAAAACATCCTTTGCAAATTGCAAACGCTTTGTGATAGACGAGAAAGTATTCACAAACCATTGTTGTGAAACACACGTAAATAGAAACTCATTTGAGTGTTTTCCCCTATTACGTATACAAAATTTAACCATTTTTATAGGGCCCCCTAATTAGTTTCGCGGGGGGGCCCCCGTTTTGTTAGCGCCGCCACTGACCACACGCTTACGTCGAGATCTTTCTGGCGCATTCGATAAACGCGTAGATTGTTCTATGCTGTCGTAGCAATACTTATATAAAAGGGATAAATAAAAAAGTGAGACTAACTTTGAGAAAATGTGGACTATGTCAACGAGTGAAAGTTAACAATGAGAAGAAGGAAGGAGCGTTAATTACCATAACCTCTGAAAGTAAGCTAGAGAAAATGTTTTTGGACATATGTGGACCTTTCCCAAGGAGTGGGGAGAGGCATAGACATAAGTATATAGTGATTATTTGGGACCACTTCACAAAGTACACTAAACTTTATCCGATCAGCAGAGCGTCCACCAGAGTGATCATAAACCTGGTAATAAATAAATACATACCAGACATTGGGAAGCCAGGACAAATAATAACAGATCATGGAACACAATTCCGAGGAAGGAGATGGCAGGAAGAAATGCTAGATAGGGGGATAAAAACCTACAAAACCTCTATCTATCACCCCAGCAGCAATCCTGAAGAAAGGGTCCTGAGAGAAGTAGGACGCATCCTTCGCACCTACTGCCATAATGAACACAAAAAATGGAGCGAATACGTGGGGATTACAGAAGAATATTTGAACCTGTCATACCATGAAACATTGGGCATCTGTCCATACGAATTAATGTTCTTGAGACCACCGCCAAGAGCAATAATGGAATTAATCACTTTCCCCGAACAACCACCAGAAGAACTAAATACAGTATGAGAAGAATATACAACAGAGTACATCAGGCAGAGCTGAGAAAATGAAGGCAGGAGAAGACAGGAATTCCCAAAGTAACATACAATGACGGTGAAAAGATTCTGATCAGAAATAGACAACAGCCGAGTAGTACCGAGGGAATAGCGAAAAACTACTTCTGCTATACATAATAAAAGAAAATAAAGGGAACAATACTTATGTGGTGCCATATCCGAACAGTAACTGAATGAAGGGTACGTACAACCAGAGCGAGATAAAGAAATTTTATGAATAGATCAAGAAGGATTATAGCTCAAGAGATTTCTAATAGATTATTTTCCCATAAACCTTGTTTAAACAAAATAATCATGTTTTGGTGGGGAGGTATCTGTAATGCAACAAACCAAGGGGACCCACAAAATAGTAACCTTTAGTACATAAAGCCAAAATAAATATAATTAAATTACAATCTAAAACCCCTGAAGTACAATAGAGAAACCAAACTAAAAAAACCATTGTACATTAGTTTTAAGTTAACATTGTTAATAATATTAAGTTGTAAAAGTGATGTGATGACGGAAAGGTAATTGTCAACACAAGAACAATAGACGGTCTAGTTAAATTCTTCTCATGACTACAAACATAGTGTAAAAATCAGTGAAAGCGACATGTGAAGATGCACTACAAAGTGTATTCAAACGAATGTAATTGATAATAAGCAATTACATTAAAATGGAATAATAGTGAGATTAATTGTAAAAGTGAAATGGTGAGTAAACAAACCAAAATATAATCAATCATAATCAGGTTAACAATACCAGTGTAAGTGTGAACATGCATAAACATGGACAAAACACATGATAACACAAATGTATTCAAAACCTACTATCACAAATTAAGTGGTAATGAAAGTATAATAGAGAACAACTTTAACATTGATAATTAATTTTTCCCCACACCCCTGAACACATTAGAATATTACTATGAAAGTGAAGAACAATTGTCATTTCATGGTAATCACAAAAGTGAATAAAAACATTCATAAAGGAATGATAAATGAACCTAGTTAGAAATAACTAAACATTAGAAAAGTAGAAGGAGTTGAAAGGAGTTTGTTTTGTTATTATGTTAATTTATTATATAGAGTTACCAATGTTGTGGGTTAACTAATGCAAAGTTAGTTTAAAAGTTGAATTTTATGTTAGGTATTAAGTAGCATGTAAGTCATGGAAACATGATTCCAAGTTAAAATGTTTATAATTTGTCTTAGGGTAATAAGAGGATAAGAAAAGATATAATTCAAATGTAATAAAACAGTTAAGCATTAGTAGTATGTAACAAGGGTTCTAACAAAAAAAGAGATTAATGAACTAAACTGTAACATAGTAATTAATGTGAAACCATGACATAGGCCACTGCTAAATTCAACCAACTATTGTCAAAATTAATAATAGAAAAACCAAATAATGTAAATTAGTATCAAACAACAGATTTAACAAATAAGCTATCTTTCAGGACTGTAAACATATTTTTTGGAATATCAGAAGGTGCTAAATAATGTTTCAGAAAATGTCAAACTGAACAAAAAGCATGACCTAGGCAGAAAAGTTGAATATTAAAAATAGTAGTAAAGTCAATTGACAAAACACAAATCAATGTTAATTAACAAAAACAAGTCATGATTATTAAGTGGATGTTCTTTTTTAGGAATGGTACAATGTAATAAGAAACTTAAAGACGTTTGACATGATTTTGTGAAAATCAGATACCTAAAGGGTCTATAAACTGAGTTTTTGTAAATAAATATCACTATTACATTAACGACTCGGAACACTAGGTTTTTTATAAGTAAAAGCGTAAAGTTTTACCTTACAGCCTGAACCGGTTTTCTCCTTTAAAAGGCTTCTTCAGAGGCTGCCGCTGGTAGCGCTGTCCGTCTTGTTGTGGGCGACGGAATCGAATTTCGAAAGATCGATGCTGTGTGTGTGGGGTGAGATATGTTAGAATAATGCGTGTGATTTGAATTGTGTCTGTTCGTTTAGGATGTCGTTTTTATTTGTTTTTGTGTGTTTGTATATTTCCAGTTGTTCTAGAGTGTCTAGTTTTCGGCCTTTTGTGTGTACGTGTAGTATGTTCATGTTATTGTCGATGTTTTTATATGTGTGGTTTGCTTCAATGAGGTGGTTTGCAAAGGTGGATTCTGTAGTGGAGTGGAGTGCCTTTGTGTGTTCAATGTATCTCTGTTTGAAGCTACGTCCTGTCTTGCCTATGTAGAATTTATTGCAATTTGAGGAATTTAGCTTGTAAACCCCGGGTAGATCGAATTTGTTTTGTGCTTTGTGTGTGTGTTTTGATAGTGTGTGTTCTGTTTTGTTAGTAGTTTTGTAAGCGATTCTGTATCCTGCTTTTTTGAATTTGTGGGCTATTTTTTTCAGTTTGTTTGTTGATGTATGTTAGTGTTATGAATTTGTTGTTTTCTGTCTTTGTCTGTTGTTTGTTTTGTGTTTTGTGTAGGAGTTTACTGACTATTGTTCTGTCATATCCGTTAGATTCTGCTAGATATTTTATCGTGTTTAGTTCGTCTTTGTAGTCTTTTTCATCTACATTTTTGTACATGTAATAGCTTACCTATTAGGTAACATAAATATAGCAAAAGGGATATCAGATTGTTTGTAATTAAGTAAGGAATACAACTATGTAAATTAAATTAAGCGAAATTAGTTAGAGTCGAATGGGGGCAACCAAATCAGCGACCTGTGAGTCGTAATACGATTTTTAAAGAATAAAAAATTAATAAAAAATAATTAATTGAATTAAACCAGAGCTTTATTTATAAAAAATTACTTAGTTAAGGAATTTCAGGTGGAGAAAGAGGAGTTAATTGCTGAATATCGTCGGAAGGAACCAAAAGAGGTGATAGCCTATATGAGCCGAGTCGATAACCACTTCGAACTGGGTCTTCACAAAACATTATTATGAATTAATTTGTACCAAACCGACAAAGGCTGAATAAGAACAAATAATGATAAATACTAAGTAATTAATAATAATTAACCAGAAATATAAAGAACTAAATAACGAATTAATACAATTTAATAAAACTGAATATTAAAATAATATAAAAAGAATTTAATTGATTAAAAAAATTTTTTTTATTAAATAAAATTAAAATAATAAATAGTAATATAAACGGTACAAGATAAAATAACATTGGGAAGTTATTGTTGTTTGCTTAACGCTCTCGAAATATTCTAGAGTTAGTATGGCAAGCTAAATGATGCTGGTATAGGAGTCAGAATATGTTTTTGAATGAATAAGTGGACTGTATGATCTGAGTTAAGTAGCGTTTATTGCAATATTCAGGCCCACGCAATTACGTACGGCGTACATAGCCAAAATACAAATACGTGTGGCGTAAATTGGCAAGATACATAATGTATAGAAGAGAGAAACAATTGTATGAGAAGTTACATTAATAAATTTACATTGCCGCGGCTAACAAAAAAGGAAGAGTGCAGTGCACAGATGAAAGGCTGAGTCTTAACTAACTGATCGCAGTAGCTAGCGACGCGTGCAGTACTGCGATGAATGACGTAAGTGCGTGGGCTGATTGCGCGTGAGCAAGTAAGCAGATACAATGTATTAACATACTGCCCGCCCAAAATCGGGCGAAATCGAAAACACGTGATACATTTGTGAATCACTGAGCGTATGTAAGATTTGTCGTTGATAATCCAGTATCTTTGGCGTAGAGAACACTGAGTTAGTTGTACTCCAGCGTGGAGTAGTCGAATATGTTCATATTCGATAATTAGTCTAGTAAGGTGAGCCTGAGGGTGAAGTATGATTTGGTGCTTATTATTGTAGTTTAGCTGAGACTGTTGAAGGCGTCCGCCTACACGTAGTATACCAGCGTTGTCTATAAATGGATTGAGTGAAAAGGTTTTACTATTAGTAGGTACAGGGCGATGTGCCTGGAGTTCTTTAATTTCGATGTTGAAATGCGAAAACTGGGCTTGGCGTATAAAAACCAAAAGCGCGCTGTGCAGCTCTTGCGCAATCAAAAAGGAAGCGTTTCTATTAGAAGCGGGAGACTTAGCGTTCCGAATGAAACGCAGGCAGTAAGCAAAGACGCGGAGAAGCCTGGAGAGAGAAAAGTAATCTTCCACGTAGCTTGAAGAGAACGAAGCAGCAGCCAGAGCGAGTAGAGCCTGTTTACGTTCTTCCTTGTCCAAATCCGGATGAGCGTAGGAGGAATTGGAATCAAAAGGACGGATGGGCCAGGCTAAAGGCTCCTTTAACAACCAGTAAGGACCATGCCACCATTGCCGGTGGCGGTGTAACAAACGGGGTAAACAGCCGCGGGATAAAATGTCCGCGGGATTATCATGCGACGAGACATGATACCAATTGCCCTTGATAGTGAGCTGCTGAATCTCCGAAACGCGGTTGGTTACAAATACCTTCCACCTCGACGACGGTTGGTGAATCCAGTGTAGGGCAATCGTGGAATCAGAATAAAAATACAGCTCGCTGAAATTGTAGGTCACAGCGTGGACAACCTTATAAACCAGCTGCGCTAATAATAAACAGGCGCAAAGTTCAAGGAGGGGTAAAGATATCTGCTTTAAAGGGGCGACTCTTGATTTAGAACACAATAAGTGAGATGAAATACTGTTGTCGGAATATACCGTGCGCACATAAATACAGCATGCATAACCTTTTACTGACGCGTCGGCAAACCCGTGTAATTGAAAGGAAATGATTGACAAATTACATGAATCTTTTATAGCTCTCGGGATCCTAAAATGAGTGTCTAAAATCAATTGAGCGTAAAGCTCGGCCCATTTAATTGATAATGAGTCAGAAAGCGGGTCGTCCCAGTTTGTAACCGAAGACCAAAGCGTTTGCATAAAGTGCTTGCACCAAAACGTAATAGGCCCAATCAGACCCAATGGGTCGTAGATTCCAGCGATGACCGACAATACTTTTCTTTTGTTGAATACATCAATTTTAAAATTTCTTTGGATATTGTATACGAAGCTGTCAGCATGAACGTCCCACTGAATGCCTAAAGTGCGGACGGTTTGGTCCTTGTTGAAGTCCAGGGACGAGTTGGTATGTGAGGATGTTATATTCCGGTCATTAGAAGACCATTTGTGAAGAGTGAAGCCGTAACGGCTTAACAACTCAGAAATGTCAGTGTTCAGTTGGGTTAGGACGTGCGAGCTATCGGAACCGGTAAGGAGATCGTCGACGTAAAAATCGTTAGCAATGACCGAGCAGGCCAGGGGGTACTGAGTACTATTTTCCTGGGCGATTTGTTTTAAACATCTAGTGGCTAGAAATGATGCGCTGGCAGTCCCGTATGTGACTGTTCTCAGAGCATAGTGTTTGAGTTCCTTGTGGGGAGCGTCACGCCAAACAATTCTTTGTCAGTTAGAATCACTCGGGGATACCAAAATTTGGCGATATATTTTCTCGATGTCGGCAATGAAAGCGTAACGATGGGTTCTAAATCTGGCCATGATGGCGAAAAGATCCTGCTGGATCGTAGGGCCAACCATAAGAGTGTCGTTTAACGGCAAATCGTTGGACGTTTTGGCCGAACCGTCAAAAACAACGCGAAGTTTAGTGGTTGTGCTAGTAGTCTTAAAGACAGCATGGTGAGGTAAATAAAGAATGTTTGACTTGTTAATTGATAAATCATATGAATCAGGCGGAGACATATGGCCAAGATTTAAATATTCTTGCATAAAACTAGTATACTCTTTGTGCAAAGACTGGTTTTGCCTAAACTTGAGTTCAAGGGTTTGAAACCTACAAGCCGCTCCGGGAAGAGAATCTCCGAGGCACTCTGTACTGCGGGGCAGCGACACAACGAACCTAGCACTATCGTTACGATAGGTGTTTGCAAGAAAATGATCTTCACACTCCGTATCCTGAGCTGAGGGAGTACGGCACGAAACATCCTCCAACTGCCAAAAGGTTTTCAATTGCGACGAGATAGCATTATTGTCGTCGCGTGCTATGAACGAAGAGACCGGCTTAGTCATGTCTACGTTGAAGGGTAAATTCCCGGCGAGTATAAACCCTAGCTTTGTTTCCTGTATTATCGGAAAGTGCGGACTGCGAACAAATTTAGTCGGCTCAATCAACTGCAAAAAATACTGTGCCCCGAGTAAAATGTCAATTTGTGACGAATGATTAAGTTGCGGGTCAGCTAAAAATATCCCCTTAGGAATTTTCAACGATGCCATGTCAAAGGATTCTGTTGGGAGGCTATTTGTGATTCTGGGTAGAACAGCGCAGTGGACATTTAAAGTGAAATCCTTATAGCGTGAGTTTAGGCGCACCCGTGTGCTAAAATTGGCTTGACATAGTGAGTTATTTATGCCCGTGATAGGCAGCTCGGATTTGTTTAGTTTTAAACCCATGCGGCGGGCGAAACCCATTGTACAAAAATTCGCTTGCGACCCTGAATCCAGCAGGATTCTTACCGGGCGCTTTTTACCGGCATGATCGGTGGTGATGCATACGGCGGTGGACAATAAAATCGATTTGTTAGTTTGTAGCTTCAGGGAGCATTGCTTATTGCTCCTGTTGGTCGAGTTATTTATTGAAGCGTGGATCATGGTGTGATGCCTTTTCGAGCATGCTTTGCAGGAAAATTTAGAAGGGCAACGCGAGCTTTCATGGCCCGGGCGTGTGCAATTCAGGCAGAGTTTGTTACTTATTAAAACCTCTCTACGTTGCGTACGTTGTAAAGCTATGAATTGTGGGCACTCGAGCAATTTGTGATTACCACGACACAGCTGACAAAATTTATTGTTTGTTTGAGTGTGTATGAGTGACCCAGTGAACTCCGCGCGTTTAGCCGACTTGCGATAAGAAGTCTTATCGCTAACTTGTCTGCCGCCAGACAAATCAGTCGGGGCATTTACGTTTTGCAACAGCTGACATCTTGCATTTAAAAATCTAATAAAATTATCGTAAATCGTAAGCTGTTTTTCACCTAAAGTTTCCTTCCACAATCTGCACGTACGCACGTCAAGCTTTTGGGCGAGAAAATGTACAAAAATGAGTTCAAATGTGTTTACTGATAGGTTCAATGAGTTCAGCGCATTTATATTAGCGGTGAGGTCATCTATAAATTTAGAAATGCTGAGCACGGACTCCTGCTGGATGTGCCTCATGCCCAAGACATTAGCCGCATGATACGTGGTAACAATCAATTTACTGTCATACCGGGCCTTTAACAAGTCAATGGCCACCGTGTAATTTTCGTGCGTGATAGGGAGCGACTTTATGACATTCAGCGCCTCATCCCTTAATGATAAGTGCAAATAATGCAGTTTTTGGATGCCAGTCAGGTCCGTTCGGACATGAACTAACTCCAAAAACATATTATAAAAATGTTGCCATTCAATTATATCACCTGCGAAACAGGGTAGCTTAATCGGTTGCAACTGAATGGGAGGCGTGCTGAATGTGACTACTTCGGATTGACTTGTTGCCTTCCTGCTCATCTCCTCGGCATGGTCTATTAAATTTTGCAGCTTGCATTCTATGCTGCATAAATCATCTTCGGTCTGAACCCTATCGCTCGCGGATGCAAAGTCAGAGTCCTCAGACTCAATTTGTGTTTGAATTTCATCATATTTGGCTGATAGCTCCATAAGGTGGCAAAGCTTTATTTTTAGTGCATGATGGTCATGCGTATCGTGATCGAAATTGTCTGCATATGTATTTATGCGAGATATAGAGGCCTTGATCGTGCCACGTTTCTTGATCAGTGCCTTCATATCCGTCATGATTGGGTAGGAGAGAAAATTTAAATTATAATACGAAAGAAGCCAAGTGAATGCAAAGCGATGAGCAAGACCAGGCAGGAAGTCCAAATTATAAAGTCACGCGACTACACGGTAACCCTTACTTAACACATTTTAAACTAGTTCTATATGGTAATAAATACTGATCTAGGCAGTACAAACAATATAGCAGTATAATCACTAATGATGTGAATGCCTTTGAAAGGTATGACTTACAATTAATAAATGTTTGTTGAGTTCGCAAAAAAATTACAAGTTCATATTCAAATGAAACTGATTTAAAAAATTATATTGTTATTTTTAATACTGCTTCCTTTACTTTAATGACATTGAAAAAAATATGCAAATCATGCAAATTGAAAACTAATATGAGACATGAGTTTATAGTCACTTGACATGGTACTTATCGGCATGTTCTAGAAGGCATCAAAGCTTGTCGAAACCTTGGTGGTCCTGTCAGGTACCCATGAATTGATGATGCAGACACGGTCGCTGCCTGTCAGGTGATGTCCAATGCGGTCGAATCCTGTCTAGATAGGCTGCTCTGGATTTTCCCACATGCTGAATGCCACGTGCTGATGGTGCTCAACTGCTGTAATGATGCTTCAAATGTTCCGTTTTGCAAAATATGGTGTCCCCAAGTCGTGCAATACGAGCTCCAATTGTAGTGATAATTAAGGAGTTGCTGACTTAAATCATGAAGAAAAAATGCTGATAGGCCTGCTTAATAAACTGATCCATGAAACGAATTGTCCATGAAATGAGTCACATCCGTGAAATACATTGTGTGTGGATTGTACATCCATAAAATGAATTATATCCGCGGCCCGGAGGACCATATGTTGTCGCTGTGGACGAAAATGCTGTCGCTGGACAAAAGTGCGGTCGCTCGGGCCAGGAATGTTGTCCGTAAGGCTAAAATAAAATCCGGGTTTGGAGGACCATATGTTGTTTGCTTAACGCTCTCGAAATATTCTAGAGTTAGTATGGCAAGCTAAATGATGCTGGTATAGGAGTCAGAATATGTTTTTGAATGAATAAGTGGACTGTATGATCTGAGTTAAGTAGCGGTTATTGCAATATTATGAAGAAGCGCAGGCCCACGCAATTACGTACGGCGTACATAGCCAAAATACAAATATGTGTGGCGTAAGTTGCCAAGATACATAATGTATAGAAGAGAGAAACAATTGTATGAGAAGTTACATTAATAAATTTACATTGCCGTGGCTAACAAAAAAGGAAGAGTGCAGTGCACAGATGAAAGGCTGAGTCTTAACTAACTGATCGCAGTAGCTAGCGACGCGTGCAGTACTGCGACGAATGACGTAAGTGCGTGGGCTGATTGCGCGTGAGCAAGTAAGCAGATACAATGTATTAACAGTTATATTACAACATACACACAAAAGGCCAAAAACTAGACACTCTTGAACAATTGGAAATATACAAACACAAGAAAACACATAAAAACGACATCCTAAACGAACAAACACAATTCAAATCACACGCATTATTCGAACATATCACACCCCACACACTAGAGGTGGGCTAAACTGTTATTTTAAAATAATAGGTATGAAAATACCGTTCCAAAGAATAACAGATACAAATACCTGTTATTATATACTAATTATACATAACCTATATTATTCCTTTGTAAGTAACTAGTTGAGTTTCTTGCAGGTCTCCTATGTAATATCTTCAAATAAATACACTGCAAGTAGGTTTATTTTCACCTAGATACACCTATTAATATACTAATAAACCTACTTGCAGTGTATTTATTTGAAGATATTACATAACCTATATTATATAATTTGTTATAAGAAATAAATTGAAACTAAAAGTATTAACAATGTTATTTTATACTGTGAGTTTATTAAACTATTACTGTTAAATAAAATAAAAAACAAGAGATTTTATAGGCCTGTTTCCCTTTGGGAATACTAATTTAAGTTTTCACTGCGAGTAAACAAACTAACATTGGTTATACAAATCAGTTGCGAAACTCAGGCAATGAAATTTAGAATAGCACAACAAATAATGTGAAAAAAAACATCAGAAACATATAATAATAACATAACAGTAAGCTACAAGAGTGAATGAGAATAAACATGATTTAAACCGATTGCCCTTATAAAAACACAACCTAAACAGTTTGCTGTAAAATTTCATTAGATATCTCCTCTTATCTTATTTTACTTTCTTATCAGGTAGTACTCGATAAGAATGCAGAAGACCGAAGTGGTACGCGGGTCCTGAAAGGTTGGGAACCACGTGCAAATGATAGGTCCTGGCAAAAGCACAAGTTGGGCAAGTAATGGAAACTTCCAACCATATCATAAATCAATCATGAATGTTTTACAGTCTCCAAGAAATTCAGATAAACTTGTAGCTTTCTCTTCTTATTACCTTGTTTTATTGATGGCCTTCTAATAAGTTTAGTAAATCCTTATGTTCATCAGATCGTGTATTTATCTTAGGCTGCAGTTTGACCATTTACACCTAAATGTGTTATCTGTTATGGAGTTTATTTTTATTTCTTTACTAAGTGGAAACTACTATTAGTCAAATGATAAGTAAAGTGATAGAGACAAAAATTCAAAATCAGCAGTTTAGATAAAAGAAACAAATTTACGAAAACACCTTGTTTTTAGGGTAGCCTTATCAGATCAGTAAAGATTTATTGAACAGGACTAGATAAAGTGCATAAATCTCCGTTACAATAATCTCATCATTTATGTGAGATGTACAGTGAAGTTAAAATCACATTAACAAAAGAATAATGTATAGCACAACAAATAATGTGAAAAAACATCAAAAACATAATAACAACATAACAGAAAGCTACAATAGTGAATGAGAATAAACATGATTTAAACCGATTACCCTTATAAAAACATAACCTAAACAGTTTGCAGTAAAATTTAATTAGATATTTGCTCTTAGCAGCCTATCAACTATTATCAGCCACTCTGTAGGTTATAACACAATATAATTTGTTTTTCAAAATTTACCAAGTTGGTGACTAGTATAATATATAATTTATTATAATCTGTATTATATATCTGCATAACACGAGAATAAATGTAACATCAGTATGAATTTTGTTCATTTATTAAAAACAGCTTCGTCTCTTTGCGCAGAATGAAGTATTCAGGACCAAAAAATGGCTTCACACTCGAAATACTCCTGATACTAATTGTTCCTAAAATACTAGTGTTCCTCGTGATACGCCTAGTATTTGTAATACTCGTTTACTTGTTTTTCCTTGTGTATCGGTGATACGCCTAGTATTTGAAATACTCGATTACTTGCTGTTCCTTGTGTACCAGTGATACGCCTAGTATTTGGCCTTGGTGTATTCGTTTACTTGTTACTTGTGTATAGTTGCATAGAGGCATGCCTCGACTCAGAACAGCGAGGCCGCAAATAACAGGTATTTCAACATTTCAGTCACTGTTACATCCGTTCCACAAAAATATCATTCCAAAATACCTGTTACAGGTATATCGGCCCACCTCTACCACACACACAACATCGATCCTTCAAAAGTCAATACGGTCGCCAAGAACAAGACGGACAGTGCTCCCAGCGGCAGCCTCTGAAGAAGCTTTTAAAAAGCAAAAACTGGTTCAGGCTATAAGGTAGAACTTTTACGTTCTTACCCATAAAAAACTTTGTGTTCTGAGCCAGTAGTGATTTAATTATATTTAGTTAATTAATGGACATGCCATGGACATCAAAATCGAAGAATCTATAAAAACAGAAAGAGGAGCTGATATAGGATAAGATGGTTGGATGATGTGCTGGAAGATCTCAGAAGAGTGGATATGAGGGAACACTGAGATAGCAGTGGAATAGGAGACAATCATGAAGATTGGTGCTGGAGACCGGGACTCACATTGGGCTGTATTGCTGGAGAAGAAGATGTAAACTGTATACATTTTTATTTTCTATTTTAAAATTGTAATGGTGTGCTACTGTTTTCTTGTAAGAAAGTTAATGCACTCCCATAAATTATATTTTTGAAAAATATAAAGCCTTCTTTTTTAAGATTCAGTGGAAGATTTCTCTTTATTGAAGATGCTACAGACATGTTTAACCATGTCAAAATTCATATAAGTGATACGTTTTTAACAAATATAGAAGCATATGTACACATATAAGCATATTGATGCAAATAATTCTACTAAATTATCAAAAACTGCCCTTAATAAGAAGAGAACCGTAATTTATATCGCTGTGAGGAAGAAAGGAAGAAAAAGAAGAAAATTCTGGTAGTGAGAAAGAGACTGCTAATGTACTATGTGAAGGGAGGGGGGGGAGAGAGAGAGAGAGAGAGAGAGAGAGAGAGAGAGAGAGAGAGAGAGAGAGAGAGAGAGTAGATAGACAGACAGAGATAGAGAGGTTTGAGGCTTTTGAGATTAGGGGTAGAGAATAATGGAGAGAATAAATGAGTTGACAGAGTGACAATGAGAAGGTTCTGAAGAATTAAGGAAAACAGAACATTTTTAGATACAATCCTCAAGAGAAAAGGAAGTTGCATAGACCATGTTATAAGAGGAAAGCTGTGAGTGCAAGTATACTATTTGTAGACTTTGGAAAGGCGTTTGATAGTGTAATGAGGAAGAAGATGTGGAAAGCCATGAAAGAGTTTGGGATTCCAAAGAAAATTATTAAGTTAACTCAAGAAATGTATGAGAACTACACATGTCAAGTTTTACACCAGGGGATGTGGTCCGAGCCCATCCCAGTAGATAAAGGAGTGAAGCAAGGATGTTTGCTGTCACCAATATTATTTATTATGGTGCTGGATCTCATGATGAAGAAGGCAATGAATCGCCGAAGAGGAATTCAGTGGGGACTGACAGATAGGTTGGAGGACTTGGACTTCGCGGATGACCTGTGCTTGCTAACCAACAGTTTTAAGGATATGGAAGCAAAGCTGAACGATTTAAAAACCGAAGCATCAGAGGTGGGATTGAAGATTAATGGAAAGAAAACCAAGGAGATGCGTTATAATAACCGCAATAAGGCACTATTATTTTTAGGAAACCAAGAGATCGAACAAGTCAAACAGTTTTGTTACCTGGGAAGTATGGTCACCACGGAGGGAGGAACCATAGAGGATATAGGAAATAGAATAAATAAGGCTAAAGGAGCATTTGCAATGCTGAGACCAATCTGGAAATCAAGGGAACTTAACACCAATACCAAACTACGCATCTTCAATACAAATGTCAAGTCGGTACTGCTCTATGGGTGTGAAACTTGGAAGACTAACAAACAACTGATTAGCAGACTCCAAACATTCGTGAACAGAAGTTTGCGGAATATCCTGAGGATATGGTGGCCACAAGTTATCTCCAATGAAGAGCTGTGGAGAAGAACCCATCAAACACCCATTGACATTGAGATGCGTCATAGGAAATGGAAGTGGATTGGGCATACATTACGACGAGATAGAGACAACATAGCAAGACAAGCCCTGGAATGGAACCCACAAGGTAGCAGGAGAAGAGGCAGACCAAGGAACACATGGAGGAGGAGTGTAATAGCGGAAGGGATGGAGAAAGGAGGGAAGACCTGGCCCGAGATCAAGACGATGGCGCGGAACAGAGTCCGGTGGCGGAAGTTCATTGATGCCCTATGCTCCACTTAGGAGATGCAGGATAATGATGATGATGATGATGATGTGAGTGCAAGTCTATAAAAACAAAAAGAGGGGCGACCCTAGGATGTGATGGTTGGATGATGTGCTGGAAAATCTCAGAAGAATGGATTGAGGGATTACGCTGAGGTGGCAATGGATAGGAGACATTGGAGAAGATTGGTGTTATAAGCCAGTGCTCACATCGGGGTGTAGTGCTATAGAAGAAGAATACTTATGATAACCATAAACATTATATCAGAAGTTTAATTAAGAAAGTTGTGTTAGTGGTTATAATCACAAGCAGAATTATCACTGTTGCACACCACTATAGAAAAATTATTCCGATTAGCGCTTTCAAGCTTCTCAGCTCATCGTCAGATCAGAAATAACAACAACAGAATAAAAAAAAAATCTTCACACCCCCACCGCCCCACTGACAACCCCCCCCCCCCGCAGACAAGCTATAAGTCAAATGTCTCTTCCCAACCTCCGAGCCCTGTCACCCCCGTCTGTACAGTTACATATTTTTCTAGCACATTCCGTGTGTGTGTGTGTGTGTGTGTGTGTGTGTGCACGCACGTGTAACAGTGATAATTCTGTATATAAAAATTATAGTCAGTACCTTAAAAAGTTTTGCACTGCTGGACTCTTCAACTGACTTTCTGACATGACTGCTGTTGCCTTGAATGCTCCCTGTAAAAATGTTCCAATTGACATTTGAGATTGTAGTGAAAGACCTGATGATCCGTTCTTCATCATTTCATATCCAAATGATATATCTATCTCTGTATGATTAACAACTGGTACCTGTGCACAGCATTTGTAATGGTTGTTAATTATATACTGTAATGTGCAAATACATGTTGCCAAAGTTGTAACTTAGTCACTAGTAAACTTTTCAGGTTATGTGAGTGGTTGAAATTTGTTGACTTTCTAATATCATCCTTTTCTCATTACTGTTATATTGTTTTCAAGCATCACAACACTCCCCCCCCCACCATCTAAAGACTATGAACAGCACATGAACCTCGTGAGCAGCATTTCTTCCATCTGCTATCTGCATTATTTGACAGTTATATACAACTTTTTATTTATCATGAGAATATACTTGATAAGTAGTCTCAGTGTCTTCTACTGTCAACTTTCCTTTAAATATATAGGTTTTATATACCATTTTGTTTCAACTGGTACCCAGAGATTTTTGCAAATTCATTTCTGTTTTGGCGGTAAAGACTAATTATTCAATAGTCTACATATAGCATATGTATTACACTCATATGCTCTATGCATGTATGAAATGCTGCATTCTTAGTCCATGTTTGTGTGACATAATTATGATCAATTAGAATCTCTGCCAGTATTTTAGTAGTACTATTAGTTATATGAGGGCTGTTACAAAATTAACCTCCAGTGCACCAATACACAAATTTGTTGCTATAGAAAGATGGCACATGGGCATTAGTGACCACTCTCCATTTACTGGTTACATTTAAAATTGTGGCCTATTTTTTGAATAGTGACTGATTAACCATGGATCATGTCATTATCTTTTTCCCCCAGCTGTAATGTACATATTGGTATTCTTTAAAACATGCCGTCACCCTCAGATTACATTGGAGGGTATAGTCTGAATGAAGAGGTTCTCAGTCGATGGAAAGGTGGCATAGAAATTGTTTGGCCACTGACAGGCCTTGCGGGAGCTTGTTCTATCAGCGGCTGAATCAAGACTGGTGTAATGGCAGGCTGAGTACGGGCAAGAGTGCCATTGTGTCACCAAGATAAAGCTTTGACTGTGTCTACTCAGTGCTTTGAATCAATGAGGATCTAATTAATGGTGTGTGAACTCTGAGCTGCTGGGTACCTTGGCGATGTGTTGTAACTTTAGGGAAGGCTATTAAAATGTTCCCGATGACGAGAGGAGTGACAGTGCTAGCGTCTGAAATGATGATCTTGCTGAGTGCGTGAATGTGAAAGTGTGAGAAAATAATCACTTTATGATTATTGACGTTTGTATAGAAGTTTGAAAGACAACATTGTGACTGACACTCTAGACTGTTGTAAACTGTTTGTACAATGGGAGCTGAAAATATTGAAAAGTGATTGACATCTGCGCATCTGCTTTTTTGGACCAATTTCATAAGGAGCAGCTGCCCACACAATTAAAACAATTCAAAAATTCTGATGGAAGATTTTGATTATCCGCCTTATAGTCCTGATCTTGTGTGCAACCTCAGTGCAAAACTGGCTAAAATCTCAGGTGGTGGAATTTTATGCAGAGGGTTTAAAAAACCTTGCTTCATGATATCAAAAGTGTTTGGAATGAAAGAGTGACTATGTAGAAAAATAATGTAAGTTTGTATTTAGAACCCCCAATAAATTTTTAATTTTCTCATTTGTTCGCATTGGCCCTTAGTTTTGAAATATGTCTCGTATTTGTTATTTTCCTGTTTCAGAGGTAACTGAATATAATCTACATTATGAAAAGCAGAGGAATATAAAATGTCAAAAGATGAAGTTTTTCTAGTTACACATGTCAGGTCACACTGTATTATAAAGTCAAACAGAAATAACACTGTTGCACACCATTATAGATAAAAATTTCCGATTAGAGCTTTCAAGCTTCACAGCTCATCATCATATTGGAAATAATCAATCTGATGATGAGCTGTGAAGCTTGAAAATGCTAATCAGGAATGCTTATCTAAAACAGTGTTATTTCTGTTTGTGATTATAACCACTAACACAATTTTTATTAATTTATTTATTATAAAGTAGTTTTATTACTATTGGTAGTAGTGTACCAATAATAGTAAAAAGTATTAAAAAAGATGCTTACCGGTACTTAAGGTAACTCACCTTACTGGGGTTTGCTGTGATGACTGTAAGGTTGTGACCTTTGGCTGCAAGAGCCTTTGACAGCCTTAGCATTGGCATCTGATGACTGTAAAGTGGAAGATAAAATATTCCCAGAATGTTTGCCGCCCATGTGGGGTATACGGAAGTCACAAGCAGCCATATCTAGAACAGAATGTGGTACCAGCAAGTAGTTTGTTGTTGAAGTACCGTATATGATTTGCAGAAGTTAGTGTTGGTTTCTCTTTATGTTATGCACAAGTAGATTAGTACTTCTATTTAGTGTACTCTTATAGTATATTTTAGTTAACATTATATTCATTATTTTAAGAATAATGATTTAGGCCTTTTATGGATACTCTCACATATGCTGTGGGGCACAACTCAATGGGGTTTTTTAATTACATTTTACATATAAAACCAAACTTTAGCTCTAACCTTACTGAAACTTTCTAGCAACCAATCAGAAAACAACACAAGCTGGTTTAATAATAAAATAAGACATTGTCGATGGACTTATTAATCATTGTTCTGACTTGTTACCACATGTGCCCAATACACCATCACTTTCTCACTTTATTCCTATTGATAAGTTAAAAAAAAAATAATTCCCTCTTTTAATACATTTAAATTTTCATGAATGTCACTTCAGCATATCATAGACTCTTGAAAATAATTTATGTAAAATGCTGCATCATGCAAGTGTTGAAAAAAATGTATTTTAATACTCTGTAATGATTTTATAGTGTAATTTGTGCACTACAGAAAATTAAGATTTAAACCTGAAGTGACAATACTGGGAATGATTGAAGATTGGAAACTAGAAATAATAATATAGAATACATTACTATACGTTATGTTACATTACAATATATTAGTAATAATAATGTAGAATTTGGAACGAAAATTTAATTAGCTAATGAAAATAGAACAACTTATTGTCTTATTGTCTTGATAAAGGAATGGTAATTGAGTATAAATGTTGAGTTATACTAATTTATAGTAATTGATTTACTCATTTTATTGTTATGAGACGAACAAAATTACAATCTATGTGCTACCCCTAACGTTTCCTAAATCATGGACAATTAATTCAGCAAAATAATTAAATTTCATAAATATAGTTTGTAATGGGGCAAAAAGGAGGTCTTTATTTTTGTATTAAATTTATTTAAATCTATTCTGTCAGCATTGCAAGTCTCCTGCAAATTAATGTCGTATTCGAACAAAGAACAGAAACATAAACTTTTTGATTGGAGTGTAGTCGAAAAATGCCAGACTTGTTTGATAAATCAAGTGTTTGTCACGTACTAGTATGCGCCACATGAGCACGCGCACAGATGCGACGCATACCCAGTAAAAGCAACGCCACGAGAAAATGGCTAAACTGTAACATTTGCTTGCCATGTGCTTTTGAGATGGCGGAAGTCCAGTGAATGCTCCACCCACAAAGTCTTCTATATCGTCTCCGTTTGACAACTCTAAAACACGTGGCATATAGACAAATCCATCCACTGTGAAAGATGACGAACAATTTGTCACATGAAGGCAGTGGCTTCCTATTGAACAACTAGGGTAGCGGGGAGCCTGTTTCGCGTGTGTTATAGAGTCTGCAATTAACATCTGACGGTAGCGGATGCGAGCAGTAGTGCGTCGCCGGCCGGGCAAAGTTTTATTATTCTTAAAAATGTGAAAATAGTTTCAAAGTGAGTCGTCTATCAAATTTTACCCAGCCGAGTAGACAGAAGACTCGTGGGCCCAAGAAATCTTTTAAATTTTAACTGAAAGTAATAAACCTTCACAAATAAGTGAAACAGTATCTCCGAATGAAGTAAGTGTAGTGACAGAAGGAAAAATCAACCATGTGGTGAACGAACAAAACATTTGGACTCACACTCGGTGCGGCAGGTATTGACGAGAGACGACGACCGTTAAGTAACCAACAACTAAATTTCAATATTTAAATAATTTCACTAAAATTTTAAATCACGAGCTCTAAATAAATTGGGAGTTAAATTGTGTGAATGAGCGAATGGGCAAGCTGGGTAGCCTTTATTAGTAATTAAGTTTAAACAATTATTTTGCTGTGTTTTGTTCATAAGAATATTAATCCTTAATAGCATCCGTAATAAAAAATAAGGTTTGTTTTCAACATAACAATGTGTTAGTTGTAGTTATTTCGTCGTTACCATTTCCTAGTGTTCTGTGCTGAAAAATTCGTCTAACGTTCCCGGGTATCTTCTGAATTGGGGGGTAGTCAGATTGGAAAATTATCCCTTTTGTTTTATTAAGGAAGAGTGTAAAGGTTTCGATGTATAGCCTAAAACATCGTGGCGACTCTTGACTTCTGATTGGTGTTTTATAAAAGGGTAAGTAAGTGAAAAAGATCGCAGGTAAGATTCTGGCAGTTTTTTTAATTTAATTTATTTATTTCAATTTAGTTTGTTTATCAACAAGTTTTTCTTAAGTAGATAGACATAATTATAACATTCCAAAAACATAATTAATGTAATATTACACTTTAAAATATTGATAATATAAAAATCCCTTAATTATATTTATAAATAGTTATCGATGCAGTAATCATCAAATGTATACTGGAATTAATATAGTAATAATAAAAAGGTAATAATAAAATTAATAAAAAGGTGTTTCATAAATTTTTTATACAATAAGTGAAAGTGCTTTTTAAGCAACTCTTTAATCATTTGAGATTATGAATATATTATAATCTAAGTTATTTTCAACATTAATAATAATTTTAATTATTAATAATAATTATTAATTTAAAATTAATAATTTAAAATAATTAACATGATTTTGTAATTATTGTTTAATAATTAATAATTATGTATGTACGTTATGTGCAGGAACAGAATTTAGGTTAAGTATTTGGACTTATGGAGAAGGAAATCATGAATTGAATAAAATTATTAATAAAAAAGTAACGGCAATACAGTTTGAAACAAAAAATAAATAAATCAGCATGTTATAATTAAATATTATCTATAGTATACTGTAATATACAGTATAGTATACTGTATAGTATACTGACCTTACACAGCAACATAACCGACCTCATTCTGGTGCCTTAGTGAACTGCTTGCTCTGTTACTATTAGTTGTTTTTCTGAAAGAAGATTACAAACATCGTTTATCCTAGTTTCACATATAAAAAATTTGCAGAAGTCTTGTAATGATGCAAATAGTTTAGATTATTTTATTGAACAGAGTTGCATACAGAAAAACAAAAATCGTTAATTAAATATTAATTTAACTTTAGATAAAAAATTGTATGATAATGGTGTTGAAGTTTTGTGTTTTTTGTAATTACACGCTTATTTTTATTTTTGTGTTGTTTTAGGTCTATTAAGAAATAAAGGAGCCGAATGACTGGCCAATTTCATGGTGTAATCGTTTTGAAAGTTTTTGTAACCTTTACTAACGTTCCAACATGTGTATGAGATAAGAATTACAACACAGAGTGGTTGGAGTTTAGGGATGTATAATTCGTGCATGTACATTTCCTTCTTCGTCTTAGGTTGTGCAGAATATACAGTGTTAGGTGTGCCTTATGTAAATGTAGGCAAAAGAAAATAATTAAAATTTTAATTTTATACTATCACAACCTACATTTCTAATAGCCACTGTGAACAAAAACAAAAAGTAAAATTATAACATGTTGTGCACGTCTTAATAAGTTTTGTTTCATCTGATTATTTAATTAATAAAGTTGTGTTAGTGGTTATAATCACAAACAGAATTAATGGTATTGAACAACACTATAGAAAAATTACTCCGATTAGTGCTTCCAAGCTTCACAACTCATCATCAGATTGGAAAAATCATCAGATCATCTGATTCTGTTGTTTTCTTTTTTTTTTTAAATAGAGTTTTCATACTTCTGAAGTTACATTTTCTCCTATTTGTTTTTCTACTTTTGGAAATCTTCCTACATGTTTGGCTATGATGAGTAACGCTTTTTTATATGCAATCAATACAACTTCATGTAACTACAGATGATTACAATGATTATATCACATTATTAACAAACACAATACTTGGTGTTAGAATGTTTAAAGAATTGTTTTTTAATACTAGCAAAAACAGGACACACACAGTGGCCTCTAATGTGTACCTGATCTTCAGTAATTCCTATCCAAAAATTAATTTTATTCATATCTTCATTCCGATTCCACATGGGCGATCTTTGATCTCCTTACTCCCCTAGCTATCCAGTGCAGGATCTATTTTATAAATCTTCCCTACACATCCTTTACACGTCCTTACCAGAGTGACTGCCTAATTTAATAGTGTCAGTCAGCATTTAGATTCGAATCAATGTTACCTCATGGACTCTCTCATTCCTGGATTATTTTCCTACAGCTTGCCTCCAAACGTCCACTTCTGTAGCACTTAAGAGGTGCTCCATTTGTACTTTTATGATTACTCTTCAGAGCTGTGAGTTATGCTGCATCTTACTATTGTATGAAAATTTAATATAAATATTTATTACGTATTTATTTTATTTATATAATATTTATTACATATTTATAAATGTGATTATTTCAAAAGTTTATTTAGTAGATTTTTCTGTTGGGATTGTGTTACTAAAATAGCAAGGAAAAAAAATGTTGATATCTGCTTGTCTACTGACTGAATGAAACATAATTTTGGACTGGTGAGTTCAGACTGTGATAACCTGTTATTATCATAACCATGAAAATTTTACAAATGCAGCATATTTTTTGCTGATGAACTACAGCATAGTAAACATTTAAAATCAGTTTTTTATCTTTCTCTGTTTAAGTATTTCAGACTATATTTTCTGTTTCATTTACTTTCAAAATTTTGTCAGTACATGTCATTTTCTGTTTTTTATTGTCATGGTTTCATTATTGTATGATTTAGAAGGAATTGACAATGAGCGTGGCATGGGATTTTATAGTATGGTGTGTTATAACTCTTTGCTATAACCAATAGGAAGAAATCCAGGTTAGTATTACAGAAGACGGTTGATAATCTGGACATCAAAAATCCAGACCTTGTCCACAGAAAAATTTGATTCATCGGCAGCGGTATCGAAATCGAGATTCCAATAGATCAGGAATGTTTTGCGCAAGTTTGTTCAAATTACTGAATGTCTTTGAACCTAGCCTCTATGTAATGTTATAGTAGACGAATAGAATGTGGGAGTGGTGGGGATGACAACAACAACCCCACTCCTGACTCAATCATCAGGATTTATCAAATTTTAAATTATGAAGAAATAACTAACACTACAGCTGAGGTTGAGCCCCTAGACGATAACGAAAAAGACAAAAGTGAAGAGATCGCTGATGAGGCATCAGCCGGACCTTCACACGCCAATCCATTCAATGCTTTGGAAACTGTAATGTCTTGGCTGAAAAAGCAGCCCGAATGCTCTACTTTTGTTACTCCAGAGAGAGACCTGGCCTCCAATAAACGCACCTCAAGCCTTGTTAAAAAAAAAAAAAAATATGAGTTTCTTAGTTCTGATCTGCATATTTAAATTTCTTCAGAATTAGTGATTTAAAAAAAATTTTATATAATATTTGTGTAAGTGTTTGGAATAAATGATGTTTCTAACATAACACTGATTTTTCGTAAGTTTTCGTCTATTCTTATACTTTAAGTACCGATAGTGATTTTTTGTATATGTTCAAAAATCCTGACAAATTGATATCCTGACTGGGTTCAACACCAATTAGTCCAAATTATCAACGTTCTACTGTAGTCACTGTGAATTAATTTACCCTCTGAAGGCTATACAAATACATGACAAATATGTTCAAAAGTTTAATTGACTGTCAAAATATATATGTATGTTGAATCGGTGGTGTAACTGTCAGATGTACAGGGCCGGCAAGGGGGCTGTGGAGTAGGCAGGTCTTTGCAAACATTTCCTGTAATTTTTTACATATGGTTATAAACCACCAAACTTGAGTGTAACCAAATTTCCTCACCCCATTTAACACAGAGCGATTTCTACTTCCTTCATAACTTTAAAAATGGCTCGGTGGGAAAAGATATACTGACGACAATCAAGTCAGTGATGCTGTAAATGGCTGCTTTGAGTAACTTGACAAATTGGCTTGTAAGTCTGGCATAACCTCTAGAATATCGCTGAAAAAGTGTTTAGAGCCAAATAGAGATTATGTTGAGAAATAGATGCAAAATTAATCTAAAAAGTGTTTTCTTATTCAGGCCTGGAACTTTTTACCCTACCTTTGTAATTACAGAGGGGGGAGTTAATCCCAATTAACTTCTAACTGTAACCTACATTCAAGAAATGTTAGTTCACTAACAATAACCTATAGGCCTGCCATAGTGTGCCTAAATAAAGGTGTTAAGTGCAAATTCAGACTAAAAGATATGCCTTAAAAACACAAAATATATCTGTGGCAATGTTATGTTCCTTCTATTTATATCTGATGATGTCACACTAAGCAGCGTGCAGAACGTTTCACTGATCAACGGAAACATAAAAATTATAATGCTTTAAATTTACAGATCTGTGTCTTCACAGTTGTGTTTTTGTTCTTGTGTTTTTGTTTTTGTTCTGTCAAATAGAAATAACATTGTTAAGTTTCTGCAGACTCACAATTCACATAAATTATACAATTCAGTGTGTTGTAGGTTCACAGACTTTGTAAGATACATTAGAGATACTTTCTAGATAATCGCTGCATTCTTTTAAAAAATCGGTATGGAGAACAATACATGCCTTCCATGTCCTAAAATTTATATTTAAAATCATTTAAATTCTTGGATTTCGTTGTCCATGACATGTCCGTTACTTAACTAAATATCACTATTGTAATGACGACTCGGAACACAGGCTGTAAGGTAAATCTTTACGATTTTACTTATAAAAACTTAATGTTCCGAGTCATCATTACAATAGTGATATTTATCATTTAAATATTAACTAAGTGGATGCTTGAGTTCTGAAGAAATGACATATCAGCTAAAATGGTACCCCCATGTCAGGTGGGTGAAGACTATCCTCAATCTTCATGAGGAAGGACTGTACTTTTGAATAAAATGTTTGTAGGTCTAACGAAGAGCTGGCCAAAGGGAGCTGCGATCTGATTCCTGTAATGAACTTAGGCTCTCGCTGCGAGTTATCGGCCGAGGGTGAATGATAACTATATTATTATCAAAGTCTTTCCTGTTAATATAAACTAGTCATTTTTCTTTTTTAAAATTGAGTTTTTCTTTCTTTCTTTCCATTTGCCTTCTGAATTCCAGAACGATGATTCTGTTTACCCGTATAATTATAAATTTCTCAGCAAAATATTTCTTCCTTAATACGTTTGTGTCTTCTGTTTAACACCCACCATTCTGATCCATGTCATAACTCTATATTCCACACAGGCTAGTAAATAACTAGTCATCAATGAGGTCAAAATATTTTCCAGGAGGGGCAAACAATTTTCCAGAGGAGAAAAATATTATATATTTTTCATACATACACACATGCACATATTAGTTGGTAATTCTTATATTATAACAGAAATAAGTACACAGATTGTATTAATTTATTAAAACATTTATTGCTTCAAAATATGCATAAAATTAATGGCTTGTAAAAGTTAATGTTTGATCTCCATTAAGTAGTGCTCAAGTTTCCAGAGTTTTAATATTATTATGTCCGTAATCAAAACATCAGAGCAGGTTTTAGTGTGTATGAGGGTACACCGTGGAAAAAAAATTCAACATTCCCTATGGAGCGTTGCTCAGAGTAAAGCTGCGAATCTACAGTGCACATTTCACAGGACAAACACGTGGAAAAGAAGGATCGCTCCGAAGTCTCTCATGGACCCTGAGCATCTTGCAAAGGGTTCACTCCCTAAAGACGAAAAATCTGTCTATGAACCGTTCCTCTGTAAACACGTGCAGTTACACTGGTGAGCGATCCACAGGAAGCAAATCAGTGTCCACACTGGACACCTTTTTGGCTTACACACGTTGTGTTGATGTGGGTTTCGACACTATCCATTTAAAAAGCGTGCAAACGTAAGAAAATAAAAATGAGTGAGGCCAGAAATAACGCGAATTGTGTGTGTGTGTCCTGCCTGCCTTTTTATTGCAGTAATCACAATAATAAAACTTTGGGAACGTAAACATTACATAATTGAGATATGCTTGCTTGCCAGGAACGATATGTTTTCACTCATATAAGATTTAAATTAAAATGAATAAAATATAATTTTGTTAAAGTGAAATGAAATGTTTCCATAGAAACTACTTCTTTGTTGTCAATATTGTATTACACATATAAAACTTATAAAATTTACTACCTCCATCATCAACTAATATTTAATTTATAAAAAAAATTACCCCCTCCCCCTTCAACTACCCTTTTCATTTATAGATATTTCATCTACCTTTCTACAGTGGATTATTATGACTTTCTTTTCAGAATACTTTATTTATCAAAATTAACCAATTTACTCTTGTTAAAACATAAAACGTTGCTAGTAAACTACCCCTTTACCTTAACCGAACTTCACCAAAAACAATAGTCCTCTACATAGGCGAGCGGCACACCCCTAAAACGTCAGTTAGAAACAGCAATATGTGACCACGCATTACTAATGTCTAATTTCAATTTTACTTTATGTTTTTGAGGTCGCTGAATATGAATCCGAGGTTATTTTTTACCTAGGAATGGGGGAACACTGTACAAAATGGCAACGAAGTGAATAAATAGAAAAAAATATTTTAACGTTTTTTCCTGTTTAAATTGCTATATCTTCGGCAGTTCTTGATATTTCTTTTTGAAATTTTAACCACTAATTCTTTGAAGTATTAACATTAAAACGCGACATGTTAAAAGTCTGTAAAGCTTGTCTTTGTTGAAAAGTGAATTTTCAAACTTTTTCCGCGTGGTTTTGTGGATCATTTCATTCGGCCGCAAAAATTGAGTGACAAAATTTCGAAGTTCTAAAATCTAACTATTAGGTATTAAAATATCATACCTAAGGAAGTTTTCTGGAAAGTTACAGCTTTTCATCTCGAATAGAAAAAAAGATATGCGATTTTGAAGTTCAGTATTGGTTCCGCGGGCGCGCGCTCAAGCCCGCGGAAGCGCTTGGCGATGTTTTATTGCGACCATTACTATCTTATAAGTTAACGAATGGAAACAAGCGACGCATTCTATAATTATTTCTAAGGATATCCAAAAGTTTGGCTGGTTGATGGTAAATGGACATTTAACTTTTGATTATTACGAAGGGTGCACTGCAACAGAGATACTGCAACAATATTTTTGTTCCTGCACTGGAAAGCATGCCTGTACGACTGCAACGTGTCCATGTATAAAGTCTAATTTAACATGCTGTGATGTTTGTTCCTGTAATGACTCTTGTACGAATTTAAAAGTAGAAATTTGTAACGACTCTTCATCAAATGTTCAAATAAATGAGTAATTTAATTTTAATTTAATGAATTTTCTTTATTTTAAATCTTATTATTATTACTAATATTAATACATTTATGTTAGTATAAATAACTATTTAAATTGACGGAAACCATAGGTGAAAAATAATAAAAATTTATTCAAACCTTATAAGTTAGTAATGGTCGCAATAAAACATCGCCAAGCGCTTCCGCGGGGTTGAGCGCGCGCCCGCGGAACCAATACTGAACTTCAAAATCGCATATCTTTTTTCTATTCGAGATGAAAAGCTGCAACTTTCCAGAAAACTTCCTTAGGTATGATATTTTAATACCTAATAGTTAGATTTTAGAACTTCGAAACTTTGTCACTCAATTTTTGCGGCCGAATGAAATGATCCACAAAACCACTCGGAAAATGTTTGAAAATTCACTTTTCAACAAAGACAAGCTTTACAGACTTTTAACATGTCGCGTTTTAATATTAATACTTCAAAGAATTAGTGGTTAAAATTTCAAAAAGAAATATCAAGAACTGCCGAAGATATAGCAAGTTAAACAGGAAAAAACGTTAAAATATTTTTTTCTATTTATTCACTTCGTTGCCAGTTTGTGCAGTGTTCCCCCATTCCTAGGTAAAAAATAACCTCGGATTCATATTCAGCGACCTCAAAAACATAAAGTAAAACTAAAATTAGAGATTAGTAATACTTTGGTCACTATAGACTCATTTTCAGGGGGTGTGCCGCTCGCCTAACAATTCAGGGCTGTATGCAAAACATTATTTGATTCTGTTTGAATTTGCGGCTGTTATCGTTTGCCATAGAAAAAATTCTACAGACAGACACACACACAGACACTTTTCGAAAAATTACTTTTTTTCATGTTTTGATGGTAGCCCTACAATCAGAATATTATCTTGAACATGATTTTTTTCGCCATGACCATACTTCCATTTCCTTATGGAACTAGGGTTGCCAGATTTCAGAGATGAGAAATAGGAACACATGTATCGACAATGAATTTCTTGATTTTATTTACAGCACATTTTATGGATAATATACTATACTCAACACAATTAACACGAGTACTTTTGACTTGAGCGTGCAATTCTCAACACTTTATCATTAAAAAGTACATTCTTATAGAAATCACTGCAACTTTCATCATAATTGAAGTAAGTATACAACTCATTTTTTATTAGATCAACTGAACATCTGTTTCGCTCATCCCTCTGTTTAATGTTCATAATGGAGAAAACTCTCTCTGTGAATGCATTTGATGGAAATATACTCAAAATAAATTTAACTAAAACTAAAACATTGCACAGATTTGATGCACCAATCAGTTCAATAATGTACAACCATCTCTGTGGTGTTGTCATAGTAGTTAATTTTGCTTTCAACTGTTCATTTCCTTCCCCACAAAACAAATCAGAAACCCTAGTGATCTCTGAATACATACTATCTACACTAAAGTGATCAACAATGCAAAGTGACTCTGCTAATTGTAAAATATTTTGAAACTCGGGTTTTTTTTCAAGTGATATGCAGTCCATTAAGGACAAAATGATGCCATCACCAAAATCAAACCACTTATTTAAATATTTCAGACACACTTCATACAGTGTATATATCTACATTCTCCCAATTCTCTTTGCTTTTCACCTGGGAAAAGGTCCTCCAATTTATTTAACAACTGTTGCACCTTATAACCAAAAAACAGATCACATTTATCCTATGCTCTAACTCTATTTTTATTTTCTCCATCACACAATATACTTCACAAATTGTCAGTTCATTTTTTTCTAAGTTGAGTACACCCGTGGAAAAAATTTCAGTTAAATGCAGAGAAAACTGGAGATATAATTCCACTAATATAATTTGTTTTTCTGAATCAGAGACACCCATCAAGTTTTTTTTAATGAAGTTGGGGCAATCATCTATACTAGCAAAGTACGACATAATTGCAGGAAGATTTTTCAACAGTCTTTCTATGGCAGGCTTTAGGCTTAACCACCTTGTAGGCACATGTCTTAACAAACTACTGTATTCCATATCAACAAATTGAAAGAAATCTTTCAATTGAGATACTCTTTTAGCTGAATTTGAGAAAAAATTGAAAGTCTTAATTACTAACATTTCAATATCAATGGACATAGCATTCATACCAGATATACAGCAATTATGGACTAGGCTATATGTGCACAGCAGTTTGATTTTATTATACCAGGATTTTCCTTAGTAACATCGGTTACGCCACCGTGTGAAATGGAAAATCCCTCTCCAGCTTTTGCAACGCATAAAGTACACTTTGCTTTATATGCATTTCCTGGAACTGGCCGCAATTCTGGAAAATCTTTTTCCCAAACCGGGCGATACACTTGCAGTCTTCTCTTCTGGTTTGTGCTGGTTTCAATACCTAGTTTTCTTTTCGTGGGAGTTGTCTCACTCCCATCCATTTTGAACACACTACTTTTACAAAAGAATCACTTTCAAAACGTAAAATACATCCTGAAACGTCAGGCTGAACGATGGCTTGCGATAAAGTGAAAGAGTTGAGTAATGAGTTGGTCATGCACGCGCTCCAAGCCTCCAACGAAATGAGCGAAGCCACGTGCCTCGCTCAGAGGCATGCAACGCAGTTCTGACGTCACATCCGTCTCACTTGACTGACATCACATGCTCCGATGCTCCCCTAGCGTGAACAACAGAAACTGCATCAACGTAAAATTTGCCGCTAGATTCAAAAATACAATTCATTATGCTTCATGTTAAAAATCGGAACATTTGGCGCACGGTTAAAGATTCGCACCGTACGCGGAACAAAATGGGAAAATTCCGTAATGTTCCGGCTAAAACCGTACGTCTGGCAACCCTATATGGAACATGGAAGTAAAAATCGCTAAGCGAGCTCAAGGCTGTATTAAAACGTGAACACTTGAAACATTTTGAAGACTGCAAAACGGCTGGCTTAATCATGTTAAATTCGACTGAGACTACTTTAAAGAGTATATTATCGATATAATATCATTATAAGTATCGATGAATGAAGGCGAAATTTTTAAAATAAACAAGAACTGTATGAAGTTTTTGATCAAACCTCGTTTTCACAATGTCAAACTCACACACCAAATATTCATAATTTCAGAAAACATTCCTGTTAGCTTAATATTAGAAGTCGTACAATTAATAATTAACAATTAAAATCTTACACAGAAGGAAACGGTTGGCAACATTGCAAACAAAATTAAACTAAAATATATGTCTAATCTAATAATTATACTTGTTTAAATAATATAGAATTTTACGTGTATGTTTACAGTACAGAACATAATACATAACATTTACACGTTTAGGCCTATGTGTATTATGGAAAAACGAATTTGATAATTAGAATTATCGAACGTGAAATATGATCTGAAACGTTCCGGTTGCTCTGCTCGAGTCAGCCGTTTTAAATCTAAAATTTTATGTCATTCATTTTTATTTTTACTGTTTGTTTTTTATTTATTTAATTTGCTAATGTAAACAATTTTTTAAAAAAAATTGTCCCTTTGTGTTTGCTTATACAATGAATAAAACACGTAGATGGATAGGCATCTGGTTAACATAAATTGTTAGGTTACTTATTTAAAATATCACTGACATAATGTGTCAAAAAAAGAGGTCTACTCCAAAAAGTAGAAATACTCATATTCACAAATTTATACTTTCATTATAAAATAAGAATTCTTGGATTTCGTTGTCCATGACGTGTCCGTTACTTAACTAAATATCACTATAATATTGACGACTCGGAACATAAAGTTTTTTATAAGTAAAAACGTAAAGTTTTACCTTACCTTACGAGGCTGTAAGGTAAAACTTTACGTTTTTACTTATAAAAAACTTTGTGTTCCGAGTCGTCAATATTATAGTGATATTTAATAAAATAAGAATTTCTGAAGGTAACTTTGAATTGTGAAATTTGTGGATGTTTATTAGCTAATCAATAAAAATAAATAAATCAACAAACAGCATTTAGACAGTACCTTCCACGTGGAAGCCGGACGGCTCATTATCTGTACAAGGAGAACCCGTCCAAGCTTACGTTATATATATATATATACACGTACAACGAACACGCAGGTTGACAACTACGTTTCCTTATCGTATCGCGTTAGTTATTTCTTTTAATTAATGGGGGGCTTACGATGACGCAACAAACAATCATTTAACCAGCAGTTTTGTTGCTGTCAATTAATGAGCTGTAGTTTTACTGATACGGCAACGGACTTGGATGGAAACGGTATACAATGATAATACTTTACCTTGAATACCAAGGTACTAACCAGCTTGTAACCCTTGTGTGATAGTGTGCATAATATCAGTATAAAATGTATATACAATAAAGTATCTATTCTAGTTAAGTCTTGTCTTATATAACTGACCACTTCATCAAAAGACATTTGATGTTAAAAAGATAATTAAAAAGCTTGTGTTCATCCACAAAAAGTACATCAGACAGTGTTCTTGTGCATAATATGGCACGAACACGGAATTTTCTTGACATTCTCCTTCGTCTCATTTTATTAATTAACGCAGCTCCACATTACATGACGACATGATTGCATTTACTGTAATACTGGACTGTTAACTATGGAACGGAGAGCTCAACTGCGTAAACACAGGATATGCAGGTTGATAAGGAAAGCGACGGTTGTCTAACCGCATACCTTAAGTCTGCTGACTCGTAGATGAGCGTATTATTCACACCTTTCCTTAATTATGGTTTGACAATAAATTGTTGTGGCACAGCAGTATTAAGTCTATAGTCGTGAATTTTGATGTAAATGGAGTCATTACTTCCATCTACTTCTTCACGTCTTGAAGTGATGAGGTCGTAAGTTGTGCCGATTGAATAAAGTCGGCTCTAATACGCAAAAGTAAATAGCGTATAATAAAAAAATCTTGTACTGCATTTAATGAATATAAAGAAAAATAGGTTTCTGTATTTAGCGGTGGGCGTTCTGCCGTACTGTGTTTAACGGTTAGCGCAGAATCTACATGAGGTAACGAAGCGGCGCTTGATTGGTGCTGCTCCTTTGTGGACGCCTTGAAGCGCGAGTTGAAAAATGCGTAGAATAAACGGTTCGGAGCTTGTCTGATTTCGCTACTCCAACTAACCGCCTCGCCGCTCTCCGACAGAGAAGTTTTTATTAATTGTTCCATCTTCCACCTATGGCAGTCTAAATTAAAACAGATCTGCTGTAAGTGAGTGCAGTATACTTATATATATTCAATTTAAAGTAACGTAAAGGGGGTTTTGTTTAATATACGTACAAGAATGAATGAAAATTGTTAACCTGTTACACGCACGCCGCGTGGCGAATTAGAGTATGCAAAATGAGTTAATTGTATAACAGTAATTGAAGTCTTAACTAAGGCCCCGTAATTGACCAATGTTAACGCAAAATAATATGTACTTTAGCCAAACTTAATGTTTTCAAAGATAGGGCCACATGCCCGTATAACCTGTTGTAGAGTGTGTCAAACTTTCATTTCAAGTAGGCCTAAGGCAGTGTTTAAAATTATAAATGGATTTTGGTGCGTGTGAGAGTAACCTGGGGGAATAAGTGTTGGAGCATCTCGCTGATAATATTTGTATGCTTAGGGTCCCCCGCTTCAAGTCGAGGAACAGCTCCAAATCATGACCTGAACAACCGAACATCAAAGGCTCTCAGCTTCATCTGCCGGAGGAGAACAGCGAGGAACAGGCCACACCAACACAAAAATGCTCTAGACCAGGACTTCAAACTCCACACCAGAGAATAAATCAGGTGACACCAACCCAATATTACTTTTTAACACAAGTGAATGTAACCTACTAGAACTCGTGGGCATATAGCGACACACCCTAAAATGAATTTAAGCTTTACACATTTCAATTGGGTCCCCGGTTAACGGGACAGAATAGTGTGCGGACTTGGGGGGGGGGGAATCATTTGTACATTTTGTAATACTATTTATATTAAATGTGAGCCCAGAGGTTGGCATGTATCCGTGGCGGATTACTATTCAGGCATGTAAATTTCTTTCTAGTTTTCAGTAAAAGGGTTACCTTAGTGCTAGTAATTCTATCATTCATCATGTAATTTCACAGATTAAATTTAGTTTTCAATTGATTCATTAATTTCACATATTTATATTCAGTTTGGGTCCTATAATGGATAGGAGTTTCTTTTGTTAGTTTCCTTCGGGTCCCCAGTTTAATCCTGTATAGGCGGATTTGTCATGCAGACTTGAACATGCTCCTGGGACAGGTTTAGTTAGGCACGATCTTGCCTAGGCACATGTCGGCCTTTGGGCCAAATTAATTCTTAAAGGTTATAAAGCATCATGGCACATTACTGTTATTAATATTTCACAAAAATTTTTATCACGCTTAAATTCTTTTTAATTTATTATGGTCACTTGTATTTTGACTGAATTATGATTATATTTCCTCCAAGTCTAAGTGCTCAGTGTGGGAGCACTTTATAGTAGTATCAGGCATTATGCCAACCCCTGAATTTTAGTATGCCCTGGGGGGACTGGGGTTACACATATATATATGGATTATTATGTATTAAGATCTTTCAATAGGTGTTGCGTTCAAGAATATTTATGAATTGTGAATTATGTACCTTATGGGGTGAAAGATGTGTGGCAAGATATTAATGTTGAAAGTTGTAATTGTCCTGTGATGTGGAACGTGTGTATGTGTTGTAGTTGTAGACATGTATATTTATATGTCCATTTATATGTATTGTATATTCATGTGTTATTTCTGGGGGTTAGGTATAGGGCTAAGTGGGGAAAAGTAACCCCAATTGGAAAAGAAAATCAATTAATCATTATATTAATTTCATTTAAATTTTATATTTCTTTTTAAAGTAAAAAATTAACAAAAATATTTTAAGGAGAAAGCACTGACTTTGTTGGGAGATAAATATTTAACGTTTTGTTATAAAAAAAAGAGAAGGATCTAATAAAAATTTATTGGTTGTTAATTTTGTGCGTTTTAATTGCAAGTCCCGTCTCACTGGATCCAGCGCATTTTTGGCTTCTCTAGGCTTTTGGCCTAGTTTTAATTATCTTGTAACCCCCCACCAACAAAAAAAAAAAATTTAAACAAATTTTTTTTATAAGTCAATAAAATACTTAAAGAAGGGTTACATTTAGTAGCAGAGCGTGGTTGAGATTAGGGTCAACCCTTGGGTCCTTTGGGTGTGACGGGGCTTGCAAACTCACGAAACATTTTGGGGTTCGAATCGGACTTGGAATAATTACTAGAAGTCCCTATATCTATAAGTACCTATGTCTTGTTATGTTTAAGGTTTTGTTAATTATATGTGTTTATCATTGCCCGCCTGTTGGTATTGTTGAACTGGAGGTCGCCACGGGGTGTGAAATTTTAGGGGGGAAATTCCTTGGAAACTCGAAATATCACAGATCTGGGCCGAGGTGGAGAAATGGCTTTCGCGTATTACCTTGCCAATAATAGGGAAGGCGTTTTTAGTTATGCGGTATAACCGATCGGCAGTCGGTCTCCTCCGAGATACGGGAGCCGAAGTTATTGCAAATATTTATATGAGAATTTGTTGTTGTTCGTTGGTCGGTAATTTGGTCATGTCGTGTATTAGTGTGTGTGTTGCGTTCCGTCGTGTGTAGTGTTGTTGAGAGCTAGTTCAGGTAAGTGGGCTGGGTCCTCGCAACGGTAGGGGGACCCGCAGTCTGCTGAAGGAAGGACAGTACTCAAGTATTCCTGTGTTCTTTATTGTCAATTTTTGTAGGGTGTTGTGTTTTCGGGTGCCGACCGCGAAGCTCGAGGATGAGCGTCCTAAATCCAGAGTTGTTTCTGCGTGACGAAATCGAGTTCGAGTTACGAGCCCGGGGGAGAGACCCGAAAGGGGCGGTAATTGTATTGCGACGGCAGCTCAGAGAAGCGCTGTCCGCGGGCGAAGCGCTCTCGACTGTCGCCATCGCTGACAAAGAGAGTGAATTCGAAAAATGCTTCGAGAAGTGGGAGGAGCTGCAGGAATTAGCTTGTAGCTTGTAGACAATTTGGAGGAGGGACCGGGGTGCTCCATCGGCGTCCGGCGAATCCGGCAACTCAGGCTGCAGAATCTTGACCAACAATGGGGCAATCTTGAGCCGGCCCATGATGTAAAAGGTCTGATCCAACAAATCACCTCGACCCTGCAGGGGGCTCAACCGAGTAGACCACCTACGCCGGCTCCAGTTGCTGAGTCCGTGGTCTCGGCTGTAGAATCATCTTATAGAGCAATCGAGCCTGCCGCAAGTACCCCGGTTTTCTCCGGTTTGGTGGCGGCGTCATATCACAAGCTGCCCAACCCACTGTCTCAAATCATCCAGCAATTACCGGTCGTGAATGGGGTGGATGTGGACAAATTATTGCCGTTTTTTAAAATAATTTTTCAATTGGTTGATTTCCCGGATATGTCGGATCGTACCGTCCTCGAGCTCGTTTATCCTTATTGTCGCGGCCCCATGGCTGAGAGGGTGGCGGGTGTAATGAGGCGTAGAGGTAGAGCGGCGGAGTTCCACCAGGAGGTGTTGGAGGCGTTCGTGCCCGGGAGACTAATGCAGCAATTACGTCACCGACACTTTTATCGCGTGCAGGCGAGGGGCGAGAGTCTTGCCCAATTCGTGCAAAGTATTCGAGAGGTAGCGCGCATACTGGGACTGGGCATGTCGGAGGAAGAGGTTGTCCAGAATATTCTTGACGGCGTCTCCTCAGAAGACAGATTGCGACTCGTATTTGCTGAGCGGCCGCGGTGGTTTGCGGACTTGGACCGGCTGTGTGTGATGTCTAAGGCCATTCAGATGAGCGACGAGGCGAGGGGAGACAGAAGAGGGGAACTACCCAGACCTCAGAGAGCGGAAGGACGCAGTGAACCTTCCCCCCCCCCCCCCGACAGGCCCAGTCAGTTCGAAATCGCGAGCGATGGGGGGACATCATCTGTTACAATTGTAATCGTCCGGGGCACGTGGCTCGATCATGCACCCAAGGGCGCGCGCGTCCAGCACCTCCATCGTCAAGACCCATCCCCAAAAACTAAGTAGACAGGGGAAGATATGTCGGAGGATGTCTTCCCCTCGCACTAAATCTTTACAAGTTCCAACTACCTCCAGGCAATTGCTAGGATCCAACTCTTTCGACATCAAGGTCCGGTCCACTACCTCTCAACACCTTTCAGTATGCCCCTTTCTGTCGCTCGAGGTAAAAGGGGGTCAGCTCAGAGCATTAGTTGACTCCGGTTCAGCCCGATCCATCATCTCATCTCGGGTATGCGCGGACCTTGAGAAGCAGGGCTTGATCAAGCGGTATTTGCTGAGCGGCCGTGGTGGTTTGCGGACTTGGACCGGCTGTGTGTGATGTCTAAGGCCATTCAGATGAGCGACGAGGCGAGGGGAGACAGAAGAGGGAACTACCCAGACCTCAGAGAGCGGAAGGACGCAGTGAACCTTCCCCCCCCCCCCCGACAGGCCCAGTCAGTTCGAAATCGCGAGCGATGGGGGGACATCATCTGTTACAATTGTAATCGCCCGGGGCACGTGGCACGATCATGCACCCAAGAGCGCGCGCGTCCAGCACCTCCATCGTCAAGACCCATCCCAAAAAACTAAGTAGACAGGGGAAGATATGTCGGAGGATGTCTTCCCCTCGCACTAAATCTTAAAAGTTCCAACTACCTCCAGGCAATTGCTAGGATCCAACTCTTTCGACATCAAGGTCCGGTCCACTACCTCTCAACACCTTTCAGTATGCCCCTTTCTGTCGCTCGAGGTAAAAGGGGGTCAGCTCAGAGCATTAGTTGACTCCGGTTCAGCCCGATCCATCATCTCATCTCGGGTATGCGCGGACCTTGAGAAGCAGGGCTTGATCAAGGGGTCGAACCTGTCGTCTGTGGTATGCTGGACTGCATCTCGAGAAATCTTGCCCATCTCCCAGGTGATTACCTTTAAATTTAAAATCGATTGGTTTTCTTGGGTGTGGCCTTTTCTGGTTTCTCCTGCTCTGGGAGTGGATTGTATCATTGGTGCCGATTTCATCGCGAAAAGTGGTCTCATGCTGGACATCAAAGCGCACCAGTGCTATTTCAAGTTTAATCGGGGAGCTCTTATTCCGTTCCTTGGGTACCAGGGAGCTAAGCCAGGTATCCAAGAGGTGGCTTGTCCCGATTCTGCACGAGATCATCTCACTCCATCCCAGCAGAGGGCCTTAGACCAATTGTGTGAGGAATTTCCCGAGGTGTTAACTCCTACATTGGGACTCACACACCTGCTGGAGTATAAGATCCGTCTTACAGACTCTAAGATAGTAAGGTCGCACCCTTACAAATTCGCACCTCCGAAGATGACCATTCTGCGAGAGAGGGTTCAAGAGTTGTTGGAACAAGGGGTGATTGAACCTTCTCATTCTAGCTATGCCAGTCCAGCGTTTTTGGTACCTAAGCCTGGGGGTAAACACCGTATGGTCATTGACTATCGGAAGTTGAACGCAAATATCGAGGTGGATTCTGTTCCCCTCCCAGACTTACATTCGGCCTTTGATTGGTTCAGTGGGGCCAGGTATTTCACCATAATCGATCTCAATGCGGCTTATCACCAGATTCCTTTGGCCAAAGAGAGTAGACCGTACACGGCCTTTTGTGTACCATGGAATTTGTACCAATACACAAGGGTTCCCATGGGTTTGGCTGTGGGGGCCTAGACACTCACTCGTCTTCTCGATACCGTTTTTCACGACGTGAAATTCAGGTTCGTCTTTAATTACTTAGATGATTTGTTGGTGTACAGTGAGACATTCGAAGATCATCTGGGTCATCTCCGAGAAGTGATGTGTCGGTTGAGAAGCTCTGGCCTCACTGTCAATCCCGATAAGGTTCGTTTCGCCCAGGAGAGTATTTCTTTCTTGGGCCATTTGGTTTCACACCGGGGCGTTACGGTCGACCCCGAGAGGACACAGGGCATCCCTGACTTCCCCCCTCCTAGGGATGCGAAGGGAATAGCGAGAATCGTAGGTATGGTCAATTTTTATCGACGATTCATACCTAATATCGCAGAGATTGCCGCACCCTTGAACGAGCTGAGGAAGAAGGGCGCTAAATTTACATGGGGCGAGAGTCAACAGAAGGCTTTCCACACCTTGAAGGAGGCCATCATCTCCCCACCGGTGTTACGGATGCCCGACTTTTCGAAACCCTTTATCCTACAGACGGACGCGAGTTCGGTTGCGCTCGGGGCAGTTCTGTCCCAAGTTGTTGATGACGCTAGGCAGCCTGTGGCTTTTATTTCCCGGACATTGATCCAGCAAGAACGAAAATCATCCGTCTATGAGCTAGAGTGTTTAGCTGTTGTGTACGCTCTAGACAAGTTCAGGCGTTTCCTGGAACATGCTGAGTTCCTGCTCGAGACCGACAATCAGGCTCTCTCGTGGCTTCTGGCTCATCCCCGGCAACTGGGTAAAATTGGTAGATGGGTGGTGAAGATCTCATCCTTTAAGTTCAAAGTGCAACACATTAGGGGATCTCAAAATGTAGTTGCAGACGCCTTGTCCCGCATGTTTTCCCAGCCCAGTGATGCCCAATCTGAGCAACCCTGTTCCGTTCTACTAGACTTTCCATTAGCCTTCACTGATGTGTTGCCCCATCAGTTGAACGACGAAGAGCTGGGTCCAGTCATCCAAAATATAAAGGAGAGTAACGTACAGGCCCCTTACTTCTTGTCCAAGGGAGTCCTATGTTGTAGAGAGAGAAAAGGACGTGCCCCTAAGATCGTGCTGCCTAGCAAGTTAGTGCCCATGGTCTTCAGTTATTACCACAATTCCCCAGTAGGAGGCCACAAGGGAATTTCTAAAACCATTTCCAGCATTAGGAGACATTTTATCTGGAAGGGCATGGATAGGGACATCGCGACCAGGGTTAAGAGCTGTCATCTATGTGGCTTGAGCAAGCCTGCCCAGAACACCAAGTTAGGGTTGTTGTCATCTGATGTGGCGAGCAGACCGATGGAGAAGTTGTTCATCGACTACGTGGGGCCATTCCCCCGTATTAAGTCAGGTAATGCTTACCTGCTTGTTTGTGTGGATGCTTTTTCAAAGTTTGCCTGGCTACTGCCCTTACGGTAGGTAACGGCTCGTTTAACCATAAACGCGCTCCAAAACAATATATTTCAGCATTTCGGTCTTCCGACCATCATTGTCTCGGACAATGGCCCTCAGTTCATTTCGGGTGAGTTCCGGCGGATGTGTTTCGTCAGTGGGATCAAACACGTAAACACTTCTCCTTATTACCCACAGCCGTCCCATGCGGAGAGATTCAATCGGAATCTCCGGTCCGCCCTGATTGCTTATCACGCTGAGCAACAGACCACCTGGGATCAGAATCTGAAGTGTTTACAGTTAGCTTTTAATACGGCCCGACATGACAGTCATCAGGCCGTGCCCTTTGAAATCCTGTTTGGATTCTCGCCCGCACTCCCGTTGACCAATTTGTCCCGTTGACTGGGCATGTCGGAGGAAGAGGTTGTCCAGAATATTCTTGACGGCGTCTCCTCAGAAGTGTGACGATTTCATTAAATAAAAATAAAATAATTAATAAATAGGTAATGTAAAAGCTGAGAATTTTTAAATTTTAATAAAATCGCACATTTAAACTAAATTTTATCGCTATCATAAAATTATAATAATATTTAATAAAGAGTTTTAATAATAAAATAAAAGGAATACGAGTGTACAGATAGGGAAACCCTTGTTAATTAACCCTGCATAGACATGCGCTAACCGGAATTAACTTGAATACCGACCCCTAAACAAACTAATAATACTTGTAAATTTGATATTAATTAAATAAATAAACAAGACCACAGTAGTGTACTATAATAAAGTCTGTAATTAAAAATAGCTTTGGATAATTAAAAGGTCAAACTTTAACCCTTTAAATAGAGGATAAATGTGGAACTATTTTATTGCGACGCGTAAACTCCGCGCGATTAACTGACCCTTCCTAACGTAGTAAGTGAGACTTGAGATGCGTCGTTCGGCCAGTAAGCAGCTCAGAACGGAGCGCTACAACAAAATATGTTTTATTATTTTGTTATTAAGTTAAATAACCGTGTGAAGAGTTATGTAACGAGTATGTAGTGTGTATCAGTAAAGAAGAATGTAGAAGATTAAGTGCGAAAGGTGACATCTCACATCTAGAAAGATAGTTAAAGTTATTTTAGGGTTGTATATGTAAAGTGAAATACAACCGTTCTATTACCAAATGTAAAATGTGAAGACGAAGACCTCAACTGTATTTGCCAAACCACCAAGAAACAGGACGACTTCATGACATCGTAACTCTCTCTATCATTAGGTGACTCCAAGGACCTTCACCAGGAAGACGACCACGATGACAACCCTCTACCTAGAGTGTGCGGAAGAATCACGCGAGGACGACATGGACTAAAACACTTAACTAAGAGGTAGCACGGAAGCTGGTCTTCCGTGGATATGTATTTTTTTTTAAATAGAAGTAATTGTAAACTAAAAGACTTTAAAATGACAATCTCTAAAGTTTAAGAATAAATGTTGTAACAAGTAATTTCAGTAACAATAAGTTGTAAAATAACTCGTGTGATGTAGCGTTGGAACATCGCACTACTAAATGAAACCATTCCTCAAATGGTATAAAGAGTAATAAAATAATTCATTAATGGAGTAGAGTAAACTTGAAATTCCTAAGTAATATATAGAAACTCGGATCCGAGGTAAAATGCGCTAACTGTATTATAAATCTTAATGTAGAAAACCCCTTACGATTTCACTGTAAGTTAAAATTTGATATGTTATGTATAATCTAACAGTCATAAATAAAGAGATGTCATCTTTAGTACATAGACCTACTAAATTGAGTGCATAAATCAGCAGTCTCCCCTCCCCCGTTTCCTTTTATATTAATTGTTTTGGTGATTTGATTAATTTTCAGCTTGTTACAACGAAGGCAGCCTGTATAATTGGCCAGAGTCACAATTAATACGGGTTCCCGATGTTATAACGTAAGTAAAGATGTTATAGAAGACAGATTGCGACTCGTATTTGCTGAGCGGCCGCGGTGGTTTGCGGACTTGGACCGGCTGTGTGTGATGTCTAAGGTCATTCAGATGAGCGACGAGGCGAGGGGAGACAGAAGAGGGGAACTACCCAGACCTCAGAGAGCGGAAGGACGCAGTGAACCTCCCCCCCCCCCCCCCGACAGGCCCAGTCAGTTCGAAATCGCGAGCGATGGGGGGCCGAAGATCTTCTGCCACGGGAGCCAGATAATAGAACTGCAGAGAGGTAGAAGAAGGCTCGGAAGAATTTGCTGCGAGCGCACGAGCGGGTCCGTCGACGATATAATCAGGGCCGAATTCCTAACCCCTTCCGGATTGGGAACTGGGTCTATTGCCAGAGCCACCCACTCAGCTCAGCCGCGGACAAACGGGCCGCAAAGTTATGTTACCGCTGGTCGGGGCCATATCGCATCCTGGGGTTCACTTCACCGGTGACGGCCCGGCTGGGCGTACCGGGGGGCGATTCTACAGAAATTGTTACACATGTTTCAAAATTGAAGCTCTGTCGGAGGGAGTAAGCTGACTAATAGAAGTGGGGGGGGGGGGGTAAGATTTGGTGGTTTCCATGTGTGTAGGGAGGGTGATCCTTCGGTGGTGTGTGCTCCGGGAAAAGGTAAGAACCTGGTATGGTAGCGGGTAGATGTTCCCCACAATCCGGGTGGTGTACGTCTACTTCAGGGCTGCGCCCCTGCCTACGCTGGCCTTGGTTTTCTCCACTCCTCCTTATATTCGGAGGGAACCCTGTCCTCACCCTTGACCTTTAAGGATCCTTACCCTTTTCATCCTCCCGATTTCCTACCACTTAAAAAAAAAATTAGAAAAAGAAAAGGATGAAAAAAAAATCAAAAATAGGAGTAAGTAGAGCAAGTCGTACCGCTCCAACGAGGCCAGGTAGGGACCTCGGAGGCGTTGTACGACGTGGACAATGTCCTTGGAGCACACATGTATTAGGTTATAGAAAGGGATATACACATTGGGTAAACAAATTATGGTGTCATGGAAACTACCTCCCCCGTTCTCTCCCTGGTCCTGTGGGATGTAGGAGGGATTCATGGGATAAAGTATTATTGGATTTTGGGGGGTTAGTCCCCGTGTAATTATAGGGCATGGGTCCCTGTTGAGGTAGCATCGGAGTTCCCGCATAAGTGGTCAAGCCTCAGGAGGTCAGAACTCAGGGTGCACCCGAACACTCTTTCTTCTTTTCTTCTTCTGTCTTTCTTGCTGCATGCTGGCCCTGATCAGGTCAGTGTGTAGTGCCAACACAGTCGCATTCTACACGTCTTCTTTCTGTTTTTTCGACTTCCTTCTGAGCCACTGCTCTCATGAGAACAAAGGCAACTGGGAAAACCGAGGAACACCTGCGTTTTAGTAGAAAACATTGGGGTACACTGCAGTGTACTCTTCTGTCTAAGTGTGGGGCAACAATGTTGCCCTTTTGGGGTGGGGGTGTGCCGATTGAATAAAATCGGCGCTAATACGCAAAAGTAAATAGCGTATAATAAAAAAATCTTGTACTGCATTTAACGAATATAAAGAAAAATAGGTTTCTGTATTTAGCGGTGGGCGTTCTGCCGTACTGTGTTTAACGGTTAGCGCAGAATCTACATGAGGTAACGAAGCGGCGCTTGATTGGTGCTGCTCCCTTGCGGACGCCTTGAAGCGCGAGTTGAAAAATGCGTAGAATAAACGGTTCGGAGCTTGTCTGATTTCGCTACTCCAACTAACCGCCTCGCCGCTCTCCGACAGAGAAGTTTTTATTAATTGTTCCATCTTCCACCTATGGCAGGCTAAATTAAAACAGATCTGCGGTAAGTGAGTGCAGTATACTTATATATATTCAATTTAAAGTAACGTAAAGGGGGTTTTGTTTAATATACGTACAAGAATGAATGAAAATTGTTAACCTGTTACACGCACGCCGCGTGGCGAATTAGAGTATGCAAAATGAGTTAATTGTATAACAGTAATTGAAGTCTTAACTAAGGCCCCGTAATTGACCAATGTTAACGCAAAATAATATGTACTTTAGCCAAACTTAATGTTTTCAAAGATAGGGCCACATGCCCGTATAACCTGTTGTAGAGTGTGTCAAACTTTCATTTCAAGTAGGCCTAAGGCAGTGTTTAAAATTATAAATGGATTTTGGTGCGTGTGAGAGTAACCTGGGGGAATAAGTGTTGGAGCATCTCGCTGATAATATTTGTATGCTTAGGGTCCCCCGCTTCAAGTCGAGGAACAGCTCCAAATCATGACCTGAACAACCGAACATCAAAGGCTCTCAGCTTCATCTGCCGGAGGAGAACAGCGAGGAACAGGCCACACCAACACAAAAATGCTCTAGACCAGGACTTCAAACTCCACACCAGAGAATAAATCAGGTGACACCAACCCAATATTACTTTTTAACACAAGTGAATGTAACCTACTAGAACTCGTGGGCATATAGCGACACACCCTAAAATGAATTTAAGCTTTACACATTTCAATTGGGTCCCCGGTTAACGGGACAGAATAGTGTGCGGACTTGGGGGGGGGAATCATTTGTACATTTTGTAATACTATTTATATTAAATGTGAGCCCAGAGGTTGGCATGTATCCGTGGCGGATTACTATTCAGGCATGTAAATTTCTTTCTAGTTTTCAGTAAAAGGGTTACCTTAGTGCTAGTAATTCTATCATTCATCATGTAATTTCACAGATTAAATTTAGTTTTCAATTGATTCATTAATTTCACATATTTATATTCAGTTTGGGTCCTATAATGGATAGGAGTTTCTTTTGTTAGTTTCATTCGGGTCCCCAGTTTAATCCTGTATAGGCGGATTTGTCATGCAGACTTGAACATGCTCCTGGGACAGGTTTAGTTAGGCACGATCTTGCCTAGGCACATGTCGGCCTTTGGGCCAAATTAATTCTTAAAGGTTATAAAGCATCATGGCACATTACTGTTATTAATATTTCACAAAAATTTTTATCACGCTTAAATTCTTTTTAATTTATTATGGTCACTTGTATTTTGACTGAATTATGATTATATTTCCTCCAAGTCTAAGTGCTCAGTGTGGGAGCACTTTATAGTAGTATCAGGCATTATGCCAACCCCTGAATTTTAGTATGCCCTGGGGGGACTGGGGTTACACATATATATATGGATTATTATGTATTAAGAGATCTTTCAATAGGTGTTGCGTTCAAGAATATTTATGAATTGTGAATTATGTACCTTATGGGGTGAAAGATGTGTGGCAAGATATTAATGTTGAAAGTTGTAATTGTCCTGTGATGTGGAACGTGTGTATGTGTTGTAGTTGTAGACATGTATATTTATATGTCCATTTATATGTATTGTATATTCATGTGTTATTTCTGGGGGTTAGGTATAGGGCTAAGTGGGGAAAAGTAACCCCAATTGGAAAAGAAAATCAATTAATCATTATATTAATTTCATTTAAATTTTATATTTCTTTTTAAAGTAAAAAATTAACAAAAATATTTTAAGGAGAAAGCACTGACTTTGTTGGGAGATAAATATTTAACGTTTTGTTATAAAAAAAAGAGAAGGATCTAATAAAAATTTATTGGTTGTTAATTTTGTGCGTTTTAATTGCAAGTCCCGTCTCACTGGATCCAGCGCATTTTTGGCTTCTCTAGGCTTTTGGCCTAGTTTTAATTATCTTGTAACCCCCCACCAAAAAAAAAAAAAATTTAAACAAATTTTTTTATAAGTCAATAAAATACTTAAAGAAGGGTTACATTTAGTAGCAGAGCGTGGTTGAGATTAGGGTCAACCCTTGGGTCCTTTGGGTGTGACGGGGCTTGCAAACTCAGGAAACATTTTGGGGTTCGAATCGGACTTGGAATAATTACTAGAAGTCCCTATATCTATAAGTACCTATGTCTTGTTATGTTTAAGGTTTTGTTAATTATATGTGTTTATCATTGCCCGCCTGTTGGTATTGTTGAACTGGAGGTCGCCACGGGGTGTGAAATTTTAGGGGGGAAATTCCTTGGAAACTCGAAATATCACAGATCTGGGCCGAGGTGGAGAAATGGCTTTCGCGTATTACCTTGCCAATAATAGGGAAGGCGTTTTTAGTTATGCGGTATAACCGATCGGCAGTCGGTCTCCTCCGAGATACGGGAGCCGAAGTTATTGCAAATATTTATATGAGAATTTGTTGTTGTTCGTTGGTCGGTAATTTGGTCATGTCGTGTATTAGTGTGTGTGTTGCGTTCCGTCGTGTGTAGTGTTGTTGAGAGCTAGTTCAGGTAAGTGGGCTGGGTCCTCGCAACGGTAGGGGGACCCGCAGTCTGCTGAAGGAAGGACAGTACTCAAGTATTCCTGTGTTCTTTATTGTCAATTTTTGTAGGGTGTTGTGTTTTCGGGTGCCGACCGCGAAGCTCGAGGATGAGCGTCCTAAATCCAGAGTTGTTTCTGCGTGACGAAATCGAGTTCGAGTTACGAGCCCGGGGGAGAGACCCGAAAGGGGCGGTAATTGTATTGCGACGGCAGCTCAGAGAAGCGCTGTCCGCGGGCGAAGCGCTCTCGACTGTCGCCATCGCTGACAAAGAGAGTGAATTCGAAAAATGCTTCGAGAAGTGGGAGGAGCTGCAGGAATTAGCTTGTAGCTTGTAGACAATTTGGAGGAGGGACCGGGGTGCTCCATCGGCGTCCGGCGAATCCGGCAACGCCTGCAGCATGTAAAACTCAGGCTGCAGAATCTTGACCAACAATGGGGCAATCTTGAGCCGGCCCATGATGTAAAAGGTCTGATCCAACAAATCACCTCGACCCTGCAGGGGGCTCAACCGAGTAGACCACCTACGCCGGCTCCAGTTGCTGAGTCCGTGGTCTCGGCTGTAGAATCATCTTATAGAGCAATCGAGCCTGCCGCAAGTACCCCGGTTTTCTCCGGTTTGGTGGCGGCGTCATATCACAAGCTGCCCAACCCACTGTCTCAAATCATCCAGCAATTACCGGTCGTGAATGGGGTGGATGTGGACAAATTATTGCCGTTTTTTAAAATAATTTTTCAATTGGTTGATTTCCCGGATATGTCGGATCGTACCGTCCTCGAGCTCGTTTATCCTTATTGTCGCGGCCCCATGGCTGAGAGGGTGGCGGGTGTAATGAGGCGTAGAGGTAGAGCGGCGGAGTTCCACCAGGAGGTGTTGGAGGCGTTCGTGCCCGGGAGACTAATGCAGCAATTACGTCACCGACACTTTTATCGCGTGCAGGCGAGGGGCGAGAGTCTTGCCCAATTCGTGCAAAGTATTCGAGAGGTAGCGCGCATACTGGGACTGGGCATGTCGGAGGAAGAGGTTGTCCAGAATATTCTTGACGGCGTCTCCTCAGAAGACAGATTGCGACTCGTATTTGCTGAGCGGCCGCGGTGGTTTGCGGACTTGGACCGGCTGTGTGTGATGTCTAAGGCCATTCAGATGAGCGACGAGGCGAGGGGAGACAGAAGAGGGGAACTACCCAGACCTCAGAGAGCGGAAGGACGCAGTGAACCTTCCCCCCCCCCCCCGACAGGCCCAGTCAGTTCGAAATCGCGAGCGATGGGGGGACATCATCTGTTACAATTGTAATCGTCCGGGGCACGTGGCTCGATCATGCACCCAAGGGCGCGCGCGTCCAGCACCTCCATCGTCAAGACCCATCCCCAAAAACTAAGTAGACAGGGGAAGATATGTCGGAGGATGTCTTCCCCTCGCACTAAATCTTTACAAGTTCCAACTACCTCCAGGCAATTGCTAGGATCCAACTCTTTCGACATCAAGGTCCGGTCCACTACCTCTCAACACCTTTCAGTATGCCCCTTTCTGTCGCTCGAGGTAAAAGGGGGTCAGCTCAGAGCATTAGTTGACTCCGGTTCAGCCCGATCCATCATCTCATCTCGGGTATGCGCGGACCTTGAGAAGCAGGGCTTGATCAAGCGGTATTTGCTGAGCGGCCGTGGTGGTTTGCGGACTTGGACCGGCTGTGTGTGATGTCTAAGGCCATTCAGATGAGCGACGAGGCGAGGGGAGACAGAAGAGGGGAACTACCCAGACCTCAGAGAGCGGAAGGACGCAGTGAACCTTCCCCCCCCCCCGACAGGCCCAGTCAGTTCGAAATCGCGAGCGATGGGGGGACATCATCTGTTACAATTGTAATCGCCCGGGGCACGTGGCTCGATCATGCACCCAAGGGCGCGCGCGTCCAGCACCTCCATCGTCAAGACCCATCCCAAAAAACTAAGTAGACAGGGGAAGATATGTCGGAGGATGTCTTCCCCTCGCACTAAATCTTTACAAGTTCCAACTACCTCCAGGCAATTGCTAGGATCCAACTCTTTCGACATTAAGGTCCGGTCCACTACCTCTCAACACCTTTCAGTATGCCCCTTTCTGTCGCTCGAGGTAAAAGGGGGTCAGCTCAGAGCATTAGTTGACTCCGGTTCAGCCCGATCCATCATCTCATCTCGGGTATGCGCGGACCTTGAGAAGCAGGGCTTGATCAAGGGGTCGAACCTGTCGTCTGTGGTATGCTGGACTGCATCTCGAGAAATCTTGCCCATCTCCCAGGTGATTACCTTTAAATTTAAAATCGATTGGTTTTCTTGGGTGTGGCCTTTTCTGGTTTCTCCTGCTCTGGGAGTGGATTGTATCATTGGTGCCGATTTCATCGCGAAAAGTGGTCTCATGCTGGACATCAAAGCGCACCAGTGCTATTTCAAGTTTAATCGGGGAGCTCTTATTCCGTTCCTTGGGTACCAGGGAGCTAAGCCAGGTATCCAAGAGGTGGCTTGTCCCGATTCTGCACGAGATCATCTCACTCCATCCCAGCAGAGGGCCTTAGACCAATTGTGTGAGGAATTTCCCGAGGTGTTAACTCCTACATTGGGACTCACACACCTGCTGGAGTATAAGATCCGTCTTACAGACTCTAAGATAGTAAGGTCGCACCCTTACAAATTCGCACCTCCGAAGATGACCATTCTGCGAGAGAGGGTTCAAGAGTTGTTGGAACAAGGGGTGATTGAACCTTCTCATTCTAGCTATGCCAGTCCAGCGTTTTTGGTACCTAAGCCTGGGGGTAAACACCGTATGGTCATTGACTATCGGAAGTTGAACGCAAATATCGAGGTGGATTCTGTTCCCCTCCCAGACTTACATTCGGCCTTTGATTGGTTCAGTGGGGCCAGGTATTTCACCATAATCGATCTCAATGCGGCTTATCACCAGATTCCTTTGGCCAAAGAGAGTAGACCGTACACGGCCTTTTGTGTACCATGGAATTTGTACCAATACACAAGGGTTCCCATGGGTTTGGCTGTGGGGGCCTAGACACTCACTCGTCTTCTCGATACCGTTTTTCACGACGTGAAATTCAGGTTCGTCTTTAATTACTTAGATGATTTGTTGGTGTACAGTGAGACATTCGAAGATCATCTGGGTCATCTCCGAGAAGTGATGTGTCGGTTGAGAAGCTCTGGCCTCACTGTCAATCCCGATAAGGTTCGTTTCGCCCAGGAGAGTATTTCTTTCTTGGGCCATTTGGTTTCACACCGGGGCGTTACGGTCGACCCCGAGAGGACACAGGGCATCCCTGACTTCCCCCCTCCTAGGGATGCGAAGGGAATAGCGAGAATCGTAGGTATGGTCAATTTTTATCGACGATTCATACCTAATATCGCAGAGATTGCCGCACCCTTGAACGAGCTGAGGAAGAAGGGCGCTAAATTTACATGGGGCGAGAGTCAACAGAAGGCTTTCCACACCTTGAAGGAGGCCATCATCTCCCCACCGGTGTTACGGATGCCCGACTTTTCGAAACCCTTTATCCTACAGACGGACGCGAGTTCGGTTGCGCTCGGGGCAGTTCTGTCCCAAGTTGTTGATGACGCTAGGCAGCCTGTGGCTTTTATTTCCCGGACATTGATCCAGCAAGAACGAAAATCATCCGTCTATGAGCTAGAGTGTTTAGCTGTTGTGTACGCTCTAGACAAGTTCAGGCGTTTCCTGGAACATGCTGAGTTCCTGCTCGAGACCGACAATCAGGCTCTCTCGTGGCTTCTGGCTCATCCCCGGCAACTGGGTAAAATTGGTAGATGGGTGGTGAAGATCTCATCCTTTAAGTTCAAAGTGCAACACATTAGGGGATCTCAAAATGTAGTTGCAGACGCCTTGTCCCGCATGTTTTCCCAGCCCAGTGATGCCCAATCTGAGCAACCCTGTTCCGTTCTACTAGACTTTCCATTAGCCTTCACTGATGTGTTGCCCCATCAGTTGAACGACGAAGAGCTGGGTCCAGTCATCCAAAATATAAAGGAGAGTAACGTACAGGCCCCTTACTTCTTGTCCAAGGGAGTCCTATGTTGTAGAGAGAGAAAAGGACGTGCCCCTAAGATCGTGCTGCCTAGCAAGTTAGTGCCCATGGTCTTCAGTTATTACCACAATTCCCCAGTAGGAGGCCACAAGGGAATTTCTAAAACCATTTCCAGCATTAGGAGACATTTTATCTGGAAGGGCATGGATAGGGACATCGCGACCAGGGTTAAGAGCTGTCATCTATGTGGCTTGAGCAAGCCTGCCCAGAACACCAAGTTAGGGTTGTTGTCATCTGATGTGGCGAGCAGACCGATGGAGAAGTTGTTCATCGACTACGTGGGGCCATTCCCCCGTATTAAGTCAGGTAATGCTTACCTGCTTGTTTGTGTGGATGCTTTTTCAAAGTTTGCCTGGCTACTGCCCTTACGGTAGGTAACGGCTCGTTTAACCATAAACGCGCTCCAAAACAATATATTTCAGCATTTCGGTCTTCCGACCATCATTGTCTCGGACAATGGCCCTCAGTTCATTTCGGGTGAGTTCCGGCGGATGTGTTTCGTCAGTGGGATCAAACACGTAAACACTTCTCCTTATTACCCACAGCCGTCCCATGCGGAGAGATTCAATCGGAATCTCCGGTCCGCCCTGATTGCTTATCACGCTGAGCAACAGACCACCTGGGATCAGAATCTGAAGTGTTTACAGTTAGCTTTTAATACGGCCCGACATGACAGTCATCAGGCCGTGCCCTTTGAAATCCTGTTTGGATTCTCGCCCGCACTCCCGTTGACCAATTTGTCCCGTTGACTGGGCATGTCGGAGGAAGAGGTTGTCCAGAATATTCTTGACGGCGTCTCCTCAGAAGTGTGACGATTTCATTAAATAAAAATAAAATAATTAATAAATAGGTAATGTAAAAGCTGAGAATTTTTAAATTTTAATAAAATCGCACATTTAAACTAAATTTTATCGCTATCATAAAATTATAATAATATTTAATAAAGAGTTTTAATAATAAAATAAAAGGAATACGAGTGTACAGATAGGGAAACCCTTGTTAATTAACCCTGCATAGACATGCGCTAACCGGAATTAACTTGAATACCGACCCCTAAACAAACTAATAATACTTGTAAATTTGATATTAATTAAATAAATAAACAAGACCACAGTAGTGTACTATAATAAAGTCTGTAATTAAAAATAGCTTTGGATAATTAAAAGGTCAAACTTTAACCCTTTAAATAGAGGATAAATGTGGAACTATTTTATTGCGACGCGTAAACTCCGCGCGATTAACTGACCCTTCCTAACGTAGTAAGTGAGACTTGAGATGCGTCGTTCGGCCAGTAAGCAGCTCAGAACGGAGCGCTACAACAAAATATGTTTTATTATTTTGTTATTAAGTTAAATAACCGTGTGAAGAGTTATGTAACGAGTATGTAGTGTGTATCAGTAAAGAAGAATGTAGAAGATTAAGTGCGAAAGGTGACATCTCACATCTAGAAAGATAGTTAAAGTTATTTTAGGGTTGTATATGTAAAGTGAAATACAACCGTTCTATTACCAAATGTAAAATGTGAAGACGAAGACCTCAACTGTATTTGCCAAACCACCAAGAAACAGGACGACTTCATGACATCGTAACTCTCTCTATCATTAGGTGACTCCAAGGACCTTCACCAGGAAGACGACCACGATGACAACCCTCTACCTAGAGTGTGCGGAAGAATCACGCGAGGACGACATGGACTAAAACACTTAACTAAGAGGTAGCACGGAAGCTGGTCTTCCGTGGATATGTATTTTTTTTTAAATAGAAGTAATTGTAAACTAAAAGACTTTAAAATGACAATCTCTAAAGTTTAAGAATAAATGTTGTAACAAGTAATTTCAGTAACAATAAGTTGTAAAATAACTCGTGTGATGTAGCGTTGGAACATCGCACTACTAAATGAAACCATTCCTCAAATGGTATAAAGAGTAATAAAATAATTCATTAATGGAGTAGAGTAAACTTGAAATTCCTAAGTAATATATAGAAACTCGGATCCGAGGTAAAATGCGCTAACTGTATTATAAATCTTAATGTAGAAAACCCCTTACGATTTCACTGTAAGTTAAAATTTGATATGTTATGTATAATCTAACAGTCATAAATAAAGAGATGTCATCTTTAGTACATAGACCTACTAAATTGAGTGCATAAATCAGCAGTCTCCCCTCCCCCGTTTCCTTTTATATTAATTGTTTTGGTGATTTGATTAATTTTCAGCTTGTTACAACGAAGGCAGCCTGTATAATTGGCCAGAGTCACAATTAATACGGGTTCCCGATGTTATAACGTAAGTAAAGATGTTATAGAAGACAGATTGCGACTCGTATTTGCTGAGCGGCCGCGGTGGTTTGCGGACTTGGACCGGCTGTGTGTGATGTCTAAGGTCATTCAGATGAGCGACGAGGCGAGGGGAGACAGAAGAGGGGAACTACCCAGACCTCAGAGAGCGGAAGGACGCAGTGAACCTCCCCCCCCCCCGACAGGCCCAGTCAGTTCGAAATCGCGAGCGATGGGGGGCCGAAGGTCTTCTGCCACGGGAGCCAGATAATAGAACTGCAGAGAGGTAGAAGAAGGCTCGGAAGAATTTGCTGCGAGCGCACGAGCGGGTCCGTCGACGATATAATCAGGGCCGAATTCCTAACCCCTTCCGGATTGGGAACTGGGTCTATTGCCAGAGCCACCCACTCAGCTCAGCCGCGGACAAACGGGCCGCAAAGTTATGTTACCGCTGGTCGGGGCCATATCGCATCCTGGGGTTCACTTCACCGGTGACGGCCCGGCTGGGCGTACCGGGGGGCGATTCTACAGAAATTGTTACACATGTTTCAAAATTGAAGCTCTGTCGGAGGGAGTAAGCTGACTAATAGAAGTGGGGGGGGGTAAGATTTGGTGGTTTCCATGTGTGTAGGGAGGGTGATCCTTCGGTGGTGTGTGCTCCGGGAAAAGGTAAGAACCTGGTATGGTAGCGGGTAGATGTTCCCCACAATCCGGGTGGTGTACGTCTACTTCAGGGCTGCGCCCCTGCCTACGCTGGCCTTGGTTTTCTCCACTCCTCCTTATATTCGGAGGGAACCCTGTCCTCACCCTTGACCTTTAAGGATCCTTACCCTTTTCATCCTCCCGATTTCCTACCACTTAAAAAAAAAAATTAGAAAAAGAAAAGGATGAAAAAAAAATCAAAAATAGGAGTAAGTAGAGCAAGTCGTACCGCTCCAACGAGGCCAGGTAGGGACCTCGGAGGCGTTGTACGACGTGGACAATGTCCTTGGAGCACACATGTATTAGGTTATAGAAAGGGATATACACATTGGGTAAACAAATTATGGTGTCATGGAAACTACCTCCCCCGTTCTCTCCCTGGTCCTGTGGGATGTAGGAGGGATTCATGGGATAAAGTATTATTGGATTTTGGGGGGTTAGTCCCCGTGTAATTATAGGGCATGGGTCCCTGTTGAGGTAGCATCGGAGTTCCCGCATAAGTGGTCAAGCCTCAGGAGGTCAGAACTCAGGGTGCACCCGAACACTCTTTCTTCTTTTCTTCTTCTGTCTTTCTTGCTGCATGCTGGCCCTGATCAGGTCAGTGTGTAGTGCCAACACAGTCGCATTCTACACGTCTTCTTTCTGTTTTTTCGACTTCCTTCTGAGCCACTGCTCTCCTGAGAACAAAGGCAACTGGGAAAACCGAGGAACACCTGCGTTTTAGTAGAAAACATTGGGGTACACTGCAGTGTACTCTTCTGTCTAAGTGTGGGGCAACAATGTTGCCCTTTTGGGGTGGGGGTGTGCCGATTGAATAAAATCGGCGCTAATACGCAAAAGTAAATAGCGTATAATAAAAAAATCTTGTACTGCATTTAACGAATATAAAGAAAAATAGGTTTCTGTATTTAGCGGTGGGCGTTCTGCCCTACTGTGTTTAACGGTTAGCGCAGAATCTACATGAGGTAACGAAGCGGCGCTTGATTGGTGCTGCTCCCTTGCGGACGCCTTGAAGCGCGAGTTGAAAAATGCGTAGAATAAACGGTTCGGAGCTTGTCTGATTTCGCTACTCCAACTAACCGCCTCGCCGCTCTCCGACAGAGAAGTTTTTATTAATTGTTCCATCTTCCACCTATGGCAGGCTAAATTAAAACAGATCTGCGGTAAGTGAGTGCAGTATACTTATATATATTCAATTTAAAGTAACGTAAAGGGGGTTTTGTTTAATATACGTACAAGAATGAATGAAAATTGTTAACCTGTTACACGCACGCCGCGTGGCGAATTAGAGTATGCAAAATGAGTTAATTGTATAACAGTAATTGAAGTCTTAACTAAGGCCCCGTAATTGACCAATGTTAACGCAAAATAATATGTACTTTAGCCAAACTTAATGTTTTCAAAGATAGGGCCACATGCCCGTATAACCTGTTGTAGAGTGTGTCAAACTTTCATTTCAAGTAGGCCTAAGGCAGTGTTTAAAATTATAAATGGATTTTGGTGCGTGTGAGAGTAACCTGGGGGAATAAGTGTTGGAGCATCTCGCTGATAATATTTGTATGCTTAGGGTCCCCCGCTTCAAGTCGAGGACCAGCTCCAAATCATGACCTGAACAACCGAACATCAAAGGCTCTCAGCTTCATCTGCCTGAGGAGAACAGCGAGGAACAGGCCACACCAACACAAAAATGCTCTAGACCAGGACTTCAAACTCCACACCAGGGAATAAATCAGGTGACACCAACCCAATATTACTTTTTAACACAAGTGAATGTAACCTACTAGAACTCGTGGGCATATAGCGACACACCCTAAAATGAATTTAAGCTTTACACATTTCAATTGGGTCCCCGGTTAACGGGACAGAATAGTGTGCGGACTTGGGGGGGGAATCATTTGTACATTTTGTAATACTATTTATATGAAATGTGAGCCCAGATGTTGGCATGTATCCGTGGCGGATTACCATTCAGGCATGTAAATTTCTTTCTAGTTTTCAGTAAAAGGGTTACCTTAGTGCTAGTAATTCTATTATTCATCATGTAATTTCACAGATTAAATTTAGTTTTCAATTGATTCATTAATTTCACATATTTATATTCAGTTTGGGTCCTATAATGGATAGGAGTTTCTTTTGTTAGTTTCATTCGGGTCCCCAGTTTAATCCTGTATAGGCGGATTTGTCATGCAGACTTGAACATGCTCCTGGGACAGGTTTAGTTAGGCACGATCTTGCCTAGGCACATGTCGGCCTTTGGGCCAAATTAATTCTTAAAGGTTATAAAGCATCATGGCACATTACTGTTATTAATATTTCACAAAAATTTTTATCACGCTTAAATTCTTTTTAATTTATTATGGTCACTTGTATTTTGACTGAATTATGATTATATTTCCTCCAAGTCTAAGTGCTCAGTGTGGGAGCACTTTATAGTAGTATCAGGCATTACGCCAACCCCTGAATTTTAGTATGCCCTGGGGCACTGGGGTTACACATATATATATGGATTATTATGTATTAAGATCTTTCAATAGGTGTTGCATTCAAGAATATTTATGAATTGTGAATTATGTACCTTATGGGGTGAAAGATGTGTGGCAAGATATTAATGTTGAAAGTTGTAATTGTCCTGTGATGTGGAACGTGTGTATGTGTTGTAGTTGTAGACATATATGTTTATATGTCCATTTATATGTATTGTATATTCATGTGTTATTTCTGGGGGTTAGGTATAGGGCTAAGTGGGGAAAAGTACCCCAATTGGAAAAGAAAATCAATTAATCATTATATTAATTTCATTTAAATTTTATATTTCTTTTTAAAGTAAAAAATTAACAAAAATATTTTAAGGAGAAAGCATTGACTTTGTTGGGAGATAAATATTTAACGTTTTGTTATAAAAAAAAGAGAAGGATCTAATAAAAATTTATTGGTTGTTAATTTTGTGAGTTTTAATTGCAAGTCCCGTCTCACTGGATCCAGCGCATTTTTGGCTTCTCTAGGCTTTTGGCCTAGTTTTAATTATCTTGTAACCCCCCACCAAAAAAAAAAAAAAAAAAAAAAAAAAAAAAATGTATAAGTCAATAAAATACTTAAAGAAGGGTTAAAAAGTGTCCTGCTCTTTACAGGATGAAACATTCAAATGAGTATATCATTTATCATTCGAACATTACAGACTTCAGACACTTGTACTTGGTCATTGTAGCTTTGTACTGGAAAAAAATTAATAGTAGGTCTATACAATGTGAAAAGTCGCGGAAAAATGACTCATTTACAACTAATGACTTCAACTAAACATCTCAATTTGTTTTTTTCACATTCTTACCAATATCAGGAAACCTTATCATCTGTTGACACTACGCAGGTCGGTTTCTGTAATTACACATGTAGAATCAGTAAGGTTTTTTTCTTTTTAATAAGGTCATTCTTTAGTCATCACTTGAATTATTCAATCAAAACATCAACAGTAAGCCATCTTTCAAACCCAAGAAAGATTGTTAGGATGACGGCCTGTTTATTTCAACACCTCTCTCAATATTTTTTTGCATCTTCCTAGAAATCTGCTTCCTGCCGCTTTTTGCCTCTCCTTATCTTCGCTACCCCGTCTTTCTGTCCATGTATACGTTCTATTCTCTCCTCTTCGCATTTCTCAGTCTTCGTTTACTATGTTAATCCTCTTTTTCTTCTTTATCTCCTCAACCCAGAGGTTGCGGCTTGCAATCTCTTCCTTTCTGTGGACAACCTCTTGATCACAACATACGTTCTTCCTACCTTTACCCAATCCACTGGGCCATTCCCTCCCACTACGCTTCTTGTCATTCCCTCCAACATAGGCCGGTGGGTGGAAGGTGAAACAGTTTAAGAGAATACAACTATTTCATTAACAACTCGGAACACATAGTTTTTTATGAGTAGAAACATAAAGTTTTACCTTAAAAACTGAACTTGTTTTCACTTTTAAAAAGCTTCTTCAGAGGTTGCCGCTGGTAGTGCTGTCCGTCCTGTTGTGGGCGATGGAATTGAATTTCAAAAGATCGATGTTGTGTGTGTGGGGTGAGATAAGTTCGAATAATGCGTGCGATTTGAATTGTGTCTGTTCGTTTAGGATATCGTTTTTATTTGTTTTCGTGTGTTTGTATATTTCCAATTGTTCTAGAGTGTCTAGTTTTCGGCATTTTGTGTGTACGTGTAGAATGTCCATGTTATTGTCGATGTTTCTGTATGCGTGGTTTGCTTCAATGAGGTGGTTTGCAAAGGTGGATTCTGTAGTGGAGTGGAGTGCCTTTGTGTGTTCAGTGTATCTCTGTTTGAAGATACGTCCTGTCTGGCCTATGTAGAATTTATTGCAATTTGAGCAATTTAGTTTGTAAACACCAAGTAGATCGAATTTATTTTGTGCTTTGTGTGTGTGTTTTGATAGTGTGTGTTCTGTTTTGTTAGTAGTTTTGTAAGTGATTCTTTATCCTGCTTTTTTGAATTTGTGGGCTATTTTTTCAGTTTGTTTGTTGATGTATGTTAGTGTTATGAATTTGTTGTTTTCTGTCTTTGTCTGTTATTTCTTTGTGTAGGAGTTTATTGACTATTGTTCTGTCGTATCCGTTAGATTCTGCTAGATATTGTATCGTGTTTAGTTCGTCTTTGTAGTCTTTTTCATCTAGGAGGATGTTGTTAAGTCTATGTATCATGGTTCTGAAGGCAGCTAGTTTGTGTTGTATTGGGTGATTGGAGGAGTTGTGTATTAGTGTGTCAGTTGTAGTTGGTTTTCTGTATATACTGAATTTGTGCCTGTGTTCAAGTTTTATGATGGAGAGGTCTAAGAAGTTTATGGTATTGTTGTGTTCGTATTCGGCAGTAGGCCTAAAGGTTATGTTTTTATGTATTTTGTTTATATGCGTTAGTAACTGTTTACATTGTCTTTTGTTTCCCCCTGTATAGTATTAGAATGTCATCAACATATCTGTGCCAATATAGTATTTTATGTGAGTCCCTGTCATTGTTTGTGAGTATTTTTGTTTTTTCTAAGTGTTGGAGGAAGACTCCTGGTAGAATTCTGGATATGGGGGAGCCCATGAGTAGACCATCATTCTGTGTGTAATATTTATTGTTATAAGTAAAGTAGTTTGTTTTGTGATAATGTTCAGAGTTTCTGTTATTTCGTTGATAAGTTCGTCTGGTGTGTTGTTCTGTTTGAGTTTGTTTTGTAGGATGGTGATTGTTTCAGAGATGGGGATGTTTGTGTACAGGTTTTTAATGTCAAAGGAGGCTAGTGTGGCATTATGGGGGATGTGTATGTCTTTTATTTTTGTTGCTAGGTCTGTGTTGTTTTTTACTGCAATGGTATTATCTAGTTGTGTGTGTTGTCTGATAATTTTGTCTAGATGTTTTGCGAGTTTGTGTGCAGGGGCATTACGGTAGGTGATAATGGGGCAGATCGGAATATCTTCTTTATGGATTTTGGGAAGCGCTTGGAGGGTAGGGGCTGATGGTCAGATTTGTTTCATGTAGGGTTTTGTTTGTGTGTCATTATGGGTTTGGCTTTGTTGACTAGTTGTTTTACTGTGTTTTGGTATCTGTCGGTGGGTTCGTGTTTCAGTTCTGTGATGTTGTTCTGTTCCATGAAGTTTTGTACTTTGTTATGTAGGTTGTCTGTGGAGATGATTACAGTCATGTTGCCTTTGTCTGCTTTTACAAATGTGATGTTGTGTTTGTGTGCCTTTTCCCTCAGTTTGATGGCTGTGTGTATTTCTGAGTTGTGGTTCTTGTTGTCTGGTGTCTTATGTGCTCCTATTATATTGTTTATATTATGTCTTAGTGTGTCTTGATGTTCTGGTGCTGCGTTTTGTATATTTGTTTCAGTGTCAACTATGAGGTTTGTTAGTGTTTGGTTGTTTTGTTTTAGGACTTTATCAAAAAGTGTTTGTTCGTTTTTAGTGATTGTGAGGTTTACTGTACGTGGGTAGAATTTGTGTGAAGGAATTATATTTGTGCTGATTGGTGTCAGGTTTTTTATTTTTCTTTCGTGTTTTGTCTGTATGTTATGTATTTGTTTTTTTCTCCATTCATTTGTGTGATGTATTAGTTTAGTCATGTAATTGTGTCCGTATATTTTGGCGATCTGTAGGTGTAGCGTTAGTGCTTTGCGGTTGAGAGCGTCTTTTTTCTTATATAACTGTTTTATGGATTCTTTTATGTATGTCCTTTGTGCAACGTTTTGTGTTATTTGAGCGGCCTGATTGTTGTGTTTGATTTTGATTTTACATGAGCGATCAACAGGCAGCAAATAGCTGTCCACACTTGACACCTTTTCGGCTTTCATGCGTTGTGTTGGTGTGGGTTTCGGCACTTTCCATTTAAAAAGCGTGCAAATGTAAGAAAATAAACATGAGTGAGGCCAGAAATAATGAGAATTGTGTGTGTTGCGTGTGTCTTGCCTGTTTTTTTATTGCGGTAATCATAATAATAAAATGGAAACGTAAACATTACATAGGCCTACTTGATATATGCTTGCCCTGCCACGAACGATATATTTTCTTGGATTTCGTTGTCCATGACGTGTCCGTTACTTAACTAAATATCACTATAATATTGACGACTCGGAACACTCTAACCTTCAAAGTTGTGAACTTGTAGGCCTACGCTTGGACGTTGGCTCGTCTTGCTGAGTTAAATTCTTGGATTTCGTTGTTCATGACGTGTCCGTTACTTAACTAAATATCACTATAATATTGACGACTCGGAACACTGAACTTGTACGCTTGGACGTTGGCTCGTCTTGCTGAGTTAAATTCTTGGATTTCGTTGTCCATGACGTGTCCGTTACTTAACTACATATCTGAGCCTCTGATGAAGCCTTCTATAGGTGAAAGCCGGTTTAGGCTGTAAGGTAAAACTTTACGTTTTTACTTATAAAAAACTTTGTGTTCCGAGTCGTCAATATTATAGTGATATTTAGATATATTTTCTGTCATACATGATTTAAATTAAAATGAAAAAATTATAATTTTATTGCCTGGCAACTAAATTATTTTATTTCACTTCAATATTCCTTAAGGAAATGGAAGTATAGTGATGGCAAAAAAAATCGTGTTCGAGATTATTGCAGATTCTGATTGTACTACACTCAAAACATGAAAAAAGTCATTTTTCGAAAAGTGTCTGTGTGTGTGTCTGTCTGTCTATAGATTTTTTTTCTATGGCAAACGATAACAGCCGCAAATTCAAACAGAATCAAATAATTTTTTGCATACAGCCATGATTTGTAGAGTACTAATGACCTATTGTTTTTGGTGAAGATCGGTTGAGGGAAAGGGGTAGTTTACCAGCAACGTTTTTTTTTTATCACGGGAAATTTTTTTTTTTGGCAAACAATAACATCCGCAAATTCAAACAGAATCAAATAATGTTTCGCATACAGCCCTGAATTGTAGAGTTCTCAAGACCTATTGTTTTTGGTGAAGATCGGTTAAGGGAAAGGGGTAGTTTACCTGTGACGTTTTATGTTTTAACAAGGGTATTTCATATGGCAAACGATAACAGCCGCAAATTCAAACAGAATCAAAAGATTATTTGCATACAGCCCTAAATTGTAGAGTTCTCAGGACCTATTGTTTTTGGTGAAGATCGGTTAAGGGAAAGGGGTAATTTACCAGCAACGTTTTTTTAACAAGGGTATTTTCTATGGCAAACGATAACAGCCGTAAATTCAAACAGAATCAAATAATTTTTTGCATACATCCCTGAATTGTAGAGATCTCAAGGACTTTCGATTTTGGTGAAGATCGGTTAAGGGGAAGGGGTAGTTTACCTGCAACCTTTTACGTTTTAACAACAGTAAAGTACTTGAAAATTCATTTAAACTTTTTCAAACAATGGTAATTGTTAAAAATAAAATAAATTTGTTGCCAGGGAATAAAATTATAATTTTTTCATTTTAATGTAAATTATGTATGAGTTAATATCTTTATATATATATAATTCTTCTGTACGTGTGTATGTCACTGAACTCCTCCATGTATAATATAATATATCGTTCGTGGCAGGTAAGCATATCTCAGTTATGTAATGTTTACGTTTCCATTTTATTATTATGCCTACAGCAATAAAAAGGCAGGTAAGACACACACACACGCAATTCACGTTATTTTTTGTCCTCACTCATGTTTATTTTCTTACATTTGCACGCTTTTTAAATGGAAAGTGCCGAAACCCACACCAACATAACGCGTGCAAGCCGAAAAAATTGACATCAATTTGCTTCCTGTGGATCGCTGGGCAGTGTAACTGCACGTGTTTACAGAGGAACGATTCATAGACAGACTTTTCGTCTTTAGGGAATGAACCCTCTGCAAGATGCTGAGGGTCCATGAGTGACTTCGGAGCGGTCCGTGTCTGTTCTGTGAAACATACACTGTAGATTCGCAGCTTTACTCTAAGCAACGCTCAATAGGAAATGTTGAAAATTTTTGTCCACAGTGTACCCTCATTCACACTAAACCTGCTCTGATGTTTTAATTACGGACATCATAATATTCAAACTTTGGAAACTTGAGCACTACTTAATGGAGATCAATCATTAACTTATACAAGCCATTAATTTTATGCATTTTTTATATATATAATATGTGTACAACGTTATCGGCAACAAAGAAGTAGTTTTTGTTAAAATTCCTTCCCAGGATATTTGGCCGTAGTCCAATGTTTTCTACAAAACCAGATGTTTCGGCAATGCCAACGACTTCCATCATCAGTGAAAATCGAGTGCGATAACGTGAGGTGGTATACGTTAGTGACCACAGTACTGTGGTTAAGGCTGAAGCAGTAAGTAGAAAGAAGTAGTTTCTATGGTAATATTTAATTTTGAAAATAATTTTAAATATAAATCTTAGAATATGGAAGTCATGTATGGTTCTCCATACCGATATTTTAACAATTACCGTAGTTTGAAAAAGTTTAAATGAATTTTCAAGTACTTTATTCTTGTTAAAACGTAAAAGGTTGCTGGTAAACTAACCCTTCCCCTTAACCGATCTTCACCAAAATCAAAAGCCCTTGAGATCTCTACAATCTAGGGATGTACAAAAAATTATTTGATTTTGTTTGAATATGCGGCAGTTATCGTTCGTCATAGAAAAAATTACCCTTGTTAAAACATAAAAAGTAGCAGGTAAACTACCCCTTTCCCTTAACTGATCTTCTCCAAAAACAATAGGCCTTGAGTACTCTACAATTCAGAACAGTATGCAAAAAATTATTTGATTCTGTTTGAATTTGCGGCTGTTATCGTTTGCCATAGAAAAAATTCTACACACACGCACACACAAAGACTTTTCGAAAATATCGGTATGGAGAACCATACATGACTTCCATGTTCTAAGATTTATATTCAAAATCATTTACGAAATGAAATGTTTCATAGAAACTACTTCTTTCCACTTATTGCTTCAGCCTTAACCACAGTACTGTGGTCATTAACGTATTCCACCACACCTTATCGCACTCGATTTTCACTGATGATGGCAGTCGACGATACTGCCGAAACATCTGGTTTTGTAGAAAACATTAGACTACGGCCAAACAGCCCGGGAAGGAATTTTAACAACAAACTATTACTTTGTTGCCGATCCAGGGGTGCCTACAGGGGGGTATCCTGTCGCCATTGGCGACATTTGAAAAATTTTTGGGGGGGATTTTTTTTTACTGTTGTATGAAATTTACTATTACTAAAAATACCGAATACAATGTGAGAACGTATTTCTTGGTCGCAATTTGCGTCAAAGCTTGCTTAAGGGGGCTGCATGGTGTATCACGTGATGAGACATCCACGAATCACAGTACAATAATTTTAGTGTACAAAATACAGCTTTATATTTTAATTTATTAAAAAAGCGATTATTTGTAAATACATATTGAAAAACAAAGAAGGCGAGACTGGTCAAGTTGTAGGCTAAAAACTTTTTTGAAGTCATAAAATACTTAAAGAAAATTAGATCGTTTGAAAGCGAATGGAATTTCCCTACGTAGGTAGAACAGACGCTTTCAAACGACCTAAAGTTCTTTAATTATTTTGCTGCTTCAAAAAATTTTCTCGTGTACAACTTGAGCAGTCACACTTTCCTTATTTATCTATATTTATTTTAAAATAATCGCTTCTTTGATAAATTTACATATAAAGCTGTATTTTGTACACTAAAATATTATACTACGAGGGTGCTTTCACATGTGCGGACTTTTTGGGTGCGAGGGAATTTTGAAAAACACAAAGTTTGATTTTATTGTTTTGGACTTGCACACTAATAATTTTGATAAAAATAAAATTAAGACGTTTGATTGGGAAAAACAACGCTTTATTCAGACGCCTTAAGGAGGGATTTTTATATAAGGCGGAAATTTTGAAAAACACAAAGTTCGATTTTATTGTTTTGAGAAATATTTTGTTATATTTACTTACAATTACCTTTTTAACCCAAAAGTTACGTATTTCCTTCGTTAAGAAATAAATTGCAGCATAAACAACTAATAAACGACCTTGTTTACAAGTCCAAAACAATAACATCGAACTTTGTGTTTTTCAAAATTCCCTCGCACGCAAAAAGTCCGCACAAGTGAAAGTATCCCGATTCGTGGATGTCTCATCACGTGATATACCATACAGCCCCCTTAAGGTGCGGGGGTTCCTTAGTAACAAAATGGGTCAGCGCTTCTTATTGGTTGTTGGACATCGTCTCACCGTTGTTTGTCACATTCCATGCTCGCTATCTCGCTATGTACGGTTAATTCTCAGAATCTGTTATTGCAACGTGCAAAAGCAACGTGACAATACAATACACAGTGAACTCGATAGTTTTACAGTGGCAGTGGCTGTAATTCGTGGATTTGAAAGGGGATTGTTTCATACTTTGCTTTTAATTTATGCAGTTGTAGTGTCGCTAGTGTAAACTGGGATAATGCCTCGGGATTTACAGAGAACTTTTAAATACAAGTGCCTCGAAGTCCTCTGCATCACCGTTCACTGACAGGACAAGTGGGTTGAACATTGTAAAAAAAAAAAACACATATAAATTTAAAAACAATTTAAATATTAGGTATAAAATAATAGAATTTAGAGAAGGAAATAATGGACAATGGAAACGTTGCTCAGAGCCTGAAGAAGTCTGACTGGACACGGCTGCAGGTGCACGTGGAAGACACTCATAAAGAGCGCACAGAAAATAAAGATGAAAGGTAAAAAATATTTATTTTTTTAGGTAGAAACATTAATTTTTATAAAGTTTATAATCTCTACTGGTATATTAAGCTGAGTATATTAGGCTTATTGTTAATCGTGTCACAATCATAATGGTTTAAACATCACTTTAAAGAACTTCACTTTTGTTGTGTTAACTAGTAAAAATTGAAAAATGTACATTAAAAACAATTTTCATTATTTTTGACCTAGATCGAATTCAATGCAAATACTATTTAAACAAATTTGATACTAGAGTAAGATAGGCAGTAAATCTATAATACTTAAATAATCTTATAATTTTTTTAACAGTTATATTTAGTACTTTCTGCATAAAATACATAACGCAAACCGTATATGTAGTATGCTCATTTTTTGAAACTGTTTTTCCCACCAGAAGTGCACTTAAATTTTTAATTTTTGTTTTTTATTCAATAATTTTTATTTTCAATGGGATCCGGATACGACTAAGATAGTCGTATAATTAACAATGTTAAACTAGCCATTTTTATATTACATTATCTCAGTAACTATTAAAATTATTTACATAAAAAAAACAAATAAGTGAAAAAAATGTTGTTCTTCCGTACGCCCAATCCTTTTAAAACTTCGTATCCCTGTGTTTAAGCTTTAAGGCCCTAAAATAAATATGTATTTTTATTATCCCCTGGGAGGAAAAATTGTTCAGGTCCTGATCAGGTACCTTAACACCTAACAGATCCCTCTTAAGGGTAATTCACTGGGCCGGAAGAGGGACCCCATCAGGCATCAGGTACCTTAATAGTCTGCTATGTGCGTTGGAAACGTGAAAGAATAGGTTAGAATGTATACGGGAACTAATAGTACATAGCTTGCATATTATATTACTTTAAAAATTCTATTATTTTACTATTCTGAATTTCTGAAAATAGATTTATATATCAATGTGCATTACACAACCCATCATTAAAATAATATTATGTTTACTGGACTTTTTTATAAATATATAAAATTATTCAATAATCCACATATTTTACAAGATATTTATTATTTTATTTAAATTTTTTTTTACAAAAGTATATAATTACAATACACAATTACAATGACAATAATTATTTTACAAAAGTATATATTTTTTACTATTTAAATAATATCGTTGACTGCTTTCATTCAAACCTTTCATGAATTCATTATTCTTTAATATATTTCTCTGCCTCTATTGCAATTCCGCTTTTCTTTTTAAGAAAATTCTTAAATTTTTAATGCAATTAATTTTTTTTAAACACTTAACGTGTAATAAAAATGTTCATATATAAAGTACACAAAATATAAGAGGTTAAATGTACTTAACCTGCATTAAAAAATTAAAAACATAATCTTTGATGATTTCAACTCATCAAACAAAGGAGAATGGGCTGAAATTCATAACTCCTAACATGTTCAAGCACATTGTTTATGGACTTTATCTAAAATTATTATTTTTTGTTTATTTTTGAAGCATTATTGTTCTGTTTATTTATTATCATTGTTTATTATAATTGTTCTGAATTATTTAAAAATAAATAAGTTGTCCGTTTTTACCTGTTTTTTACCACATTTAGTAGCATTTTTAGAATAAAACTATAAAATAACGCAAAATTTTAATAAATTCGATATATTAATTTACACTGTAAGAGAGTATTAATAGTATTAAATAATAATAACCTTAATAGTATTAAATATAAATATTAACTGGAGCTTCCCTAAGTCAAATTAATTACTTTCAGGGTGGTGTCTATAACTGGTGAAGAAACCTGCTGCATGCCACCGACGTCAACGGCGAGTTCTTTTCTTTCAATTAGTGCGAATAATGAACAGACAGGCTCTTTAGATATTCAGCCCGTCACATCACTTGAGAATGTATACCATCCTGAGAATACATGTAATTTACCTTCCTATTCTACATGTTCAATTGAGACTTTAGAAGAACTAGAACAAGAACAAGCTCCACATGAAAACATAGCAGATGATATGTCTGATCCAGCAACTTATGCAAACAAGAAACTAACCTCGCAGCAAATAAATTTTGCTCTGAAGCTAGATAGCCAAAAGCTAGAAGAAACTTCTTGTCGTGTTACAAAGGTAAGGAAATTTTTACCTTCTTGGAAAGTTTGCCATTTACCTGATGGAACAAAAAAAGAACGGAAATGGTTAATTTACAGCAGGACCAAAGACGTTGCCTTCTGCTTACATTGTATGATATTTGCTTCACCAAAAAGTCAGACAGTGTGGTCTACAATGGGTTACAAGAATTGGGTGGACAGAAATGCTTTGAGAGATATTGAACTTCATGAATCTTCTAAAAGTCACCTCGAATGTCAGGTATCGAGAATACAGTGGTTAGCTGGAAATCGAGTTGATTCAAGCCTTATTAGAAAAAACAACGAAGTTGTCAAACATCACCGAGAAGTTTTGTCAGTCATTATAGACTGCTGCAAATACTTGAGTGAAGAAATGTTAGCATTTAGAAAAAAACGACTGTATGACAGGAAAACTTATGAAACTATTCAGACTTTTGGCAAAGCACAGCCTTGATGCTCGAGTTTATTGTGAAAAGTTAGATAAGGCTCGACATAAAAACAAGCAAGTAGGATCAAACCTTTTAAGTCACTACAATATATTTGATTTGATAGGTATAATGAGTAAGCTTGTTGTTTCCAGAACCGCAGACAGCATTTCTTCTTCTGGTTGCTATTCGATTATTGTAGATTCCACTTATGATGCAAGTAAAAAGGAGACAACTGCTGTTTTACCTCGTTACGTTCAACATTCCTATGATGGATATGGAAACACTTTAGCAAAACCACAGGAACACCTTTCATCAGTTTTTACAAGTGGGGATACTACTGGAGAAAATTTATCCCGCCATGTGATGAGTGCTTTAAAAGAGTTAAACATTGACCCAAAGAATATGATTGGTCAGAGTACAGACGGTGCAGGGAATATGAGCGGGCGATGTATGGGAATGAAAACTTTTGTACAAAAAGAAAGCTCTACTGCCATGTATGTATGGTGTTATTCACATAGAATTGCTTTAGTAGTTGAAAAATCTTTTGATATGTGTATTCAAATGAAAAATATGTTTTCCCTTTTGCAAGAACTTTATGTTTTCTTTTCTGGTCATCGGCGACAACACAAGCTTACAGAAAACCTGGAGAAAACTTCGAAAAGTGAAGTAAAAGATGATAGAAAAAAACGGTTAAAAAGAGTCAACCCTACAAGATGGACAAGTAAAAATGATTCATTGAAAACAGTTCTTTCTTGCTATAATGTAATAAAACAAACCCTTGAAGAACTATGCCTTGATAAGAGCTCTGATAGTGATACTATTGTTGCATCCAAACGTTTGCTGAAACATTTATCTGACTATGAAGTTGTGGCTGCAATGATTATAGCCTCTGACCTGTTCAAAGTACTTAATCTTGTTACAGTATGTCTTCAAGGAAAATCTGTGGATTACGCTATTGTAAATTCAGTGATTTCTGAAACCAAAGAGAGGGTGAATATATTGAGAAGTGATGAATCATGGGAGAAACTTCATTTTAAGATAGAAGACTTTGCCACATGCCATGAGCTTTCTCCCATAAAAGCAAAAAGACTAAGACTGAAGAAAAGGTTTATGGATGAACTATCAATAGATGAAGCGCTTAGTAATCCCCTGAAGAAAATAAAGGTTGAGGTATTCTTCAAGACTCTAGATTCCCTTACTATACATCTAAAAGATAGGTTTCCCGATGAGACTATGGCCATCATTACAGAGATGGCTTTTTTCTCATGAATGTCTTGAAAGAATGGCAGAAACCATTCAACCGCAAAAAATATGGAACCTTTGTAGTTTTTACAATTTAGATAACCAAGAAGTCGCAGCTGAACTAGAAACCTTCAGCTTTGTATATAAATCATCACACAGCAGTATCGACATTAGTGACCTCTTACCTAAGCCTAAGGATACGCCAGTAGTAAAACAAAATCAACAGGATTCTCTGGCAGAAGAAACAGATGACAATGAAGGTGAGGGAGGAGCAGAAAAAGAAGGTGCTGGTACTGATAAGACAACTCTGGAGCTTTGGCTACGATGAGGATTTATAAAACCGTACAGATGCCTCCTGCAACTTTCTGGGTTTCCAAATTTAAATAGACTCTACAAGATTCTTTTATCTCTTTCCGTAACAAGCTGTTCGGCAGAGAGAACCATGAGCCGCATCAAAATTGTCAAAAATCGTCTTAGAACGAGCATGAGTGATACATGGTTAAAAAGTTTGTTAATTTTATGTAGTGAGTCTGAAGTTTTAAGCAAGATTCCGCACGAAGAAATCATTGACAAGTTTGCCTTCTCCACCAAACAAAGACAACAAATATTATTGAACACCTAAAAACACAACACTGATTATTAATATTATAATTTTTTTCTTACTTATAAGTTATATTTCAACTTCAGATAACAAAAAAGTTGTGATTGTAAGCTTAAAATATTATAATAGATAGATAGATATAGATTTATTTATAATGTAATTTAAAAAATCAATTTTTTGTTACTTACTGTATTAATAAAGTACAGTGTGCAATAGAAATTTGCGTTTAGATTTTTTAATTATCTTGCTTTCTACTATTTTTTAGTACACTACGTAAAGTCTATAAAAGGACGGAATTGTTTATAGCATTTTATTAAGGGAACAAATTTAAGTAAGGTGTTAAAGTTGCAAATCTAAGTATTTTTCCAACGAAGTGATTGAGATTTGATACTGTAAAACTAATCACATTTTACTGAAAACGCTAAATTGTGATCCATTATAAAAAGAGCTTTTTTTTTAGTAATCGAGCCCGGAGTTGGGGGGGAAGCGACATAGGGCTTGGGGGGGATCGGCACCACTGCCGATAACGTAGTACATATAAAAATTATACCCTCCCCCTTCAACTATAATTTTCATTTATAGAAAATTACCCCCACCCCGTTCAACTAGCCTCTTCATTCTTCATTTATTGATATTTCATCAACGTTTCTACACTGGATTATTAACATCTTCTTATCAGCATACTTTATTTATCAAAATTAAGTACTTTACTCTTGTTACAACAAAAAATGTTTCTGGTAAACTGCCTTTTCCCCGTAACCGATCTTCACAAAAATCAATAGGCCTTCAGTCTTCTACAACTCAGGCACATATGTAAAAAATTATTTGACTCTGTTTGAATTTACGGCAGTTATCGTTCGTCATGAAAAAATTTCTCTTGTTACAACATAAAATGTTGCAGGTAAACTACCCCTTTCTCTTAACCGATCTTCACCAAAATCAACAGGCCTCGAGTTCTCTACAATATAGGGATGTATGCAAAAGTTATTTGATTCTGTTTGAATGTGCGGCAGTTATCGTTCGTCATAGAAACAATTACTCTTGTTAAAAAATTAAAGGTGGCTGGTAAACTACCCCTTTCCCTTAACTGATCTTCACCAAAATAAATAGGCTTTGAGTCCTCTGCAACTCAGGGACATATGTAAAAAATTATTTGATTCTGTTTGAATTTACGGCAGTTATCGTTCTTCATGGAAAACATTCTCTTGTTACAACATAAAATGTTGCAGGTAAACTACCCCTTTCCCTTAACCGATCTTCAACAAAATCAACAGACCTTGAGTTATCTACAATTGAGGAAGGTATGCACAAAGTTATTTTATTCTGTTTAAATGTGCGGCAGTTATCGTTCATCATAGAAACAATTACTCTTGTTAAAACATAAAATGTGGCCGGTAAACTACCCCTTTCCCTTAACCGATCTTCACCACAATCAACAAGCCTTCAGTCTTTTACAATTGAGGAACGTATGAAAATCAATCTTTGATTCTGTTTGAATGTGCGGTAGTTATCGTTCGTCATAGAAAAATTACCATTGTTAAAACATACAATGTTGCCAGTAAACTACCCCTTTCCCTTAACCGATCTTCACCAAAATCAATGGACATTGAGGTCTCTATAGCTCAGGAAGCTGTGCAAAACATTATTTGATTCTGATTGAATTTACGGCAGTTATCATTCGTCATAATAAAGATTACCCATGTTAAAACATAAAACGTTGCTGGTAAACTACCCCTTTCCCTAACCTGATCTTCAACAAAGAAAAATAGGTCTTGAGAACTCTACAATTCAGGCCTGTATGCAAAAACTTATTTGATTCTGTTTGAATTTGCGGCTCTTATCGTTTGCCATAGAAAATACCATTTTAAAACATAAAACGTTGCAGGTAAACTACCCCTTTCCCTTAACCGATCTTTATCAAAATCAATAGGTCTTGAGAACTCTACAATTCAGGGCTGTATACAAAATATTATTTGATTGTGTTTGAATTTGCGGCTGTTATTGTTTGCCATAGAAACAAATTACCTTTGATTAAAAAAAAAAGTTGCAGGTAAACTACCTCTTTCCCTTAACCGATCTTCACCAAAAACAATAGTCTTGAGTACTCTACAAATCAGGGCTGTATGCAAAAATTATTTGATTCTGTTTGAATTTGCGGCTGTTATCGTTTGCCATAGAAAAAAATCTATAGATAGACAGACAGACACACAGACACTTATCAAAAAATGACTTTTTTTCATGTTTTGAGTGTCGTACAATCAGAATCTGCAATAATCTCGAACACAATTTTTTTTGCCATCACCATACTTCCATTTCCTTAAGGAACATGGAAGTAAAATTACTTTTTTTCATGTTTTGATGGTAGTACAATCAGAATCTGCCATTATCTCGAACACGATTTTTTTCACCATGACCATACTTCCATTTTCTTATGGAACATGGAAGTAAAATGTATTAGTACTTTTTTAATATATGAAAATCGCTACAGTATTACATGAAAATTTATTAAGAGCTGTTAGCCTTTAGATACACATGGGTATATTTTAATACAGGTTATTTATATTTGTAATCTGTACTCATTCCTCTATTAAATACTTTAAAAAGTAACATGCTGATATTTAGCTTTATATATTATAACATCCCCAAATTCAGATCATATTTGATAACTATAAGTATGTAAGAAATGCTAAAAAGTAATATATTTTAATAAATAAATAATGAAGAGAATAAAAATATAAAATGTAATTAAGAAAGAAGGAGGAAGAATGATAACTAAAAGTGATTATTAAAGAAACTCACCGACTAGACTGACAGACAAACGACTTTGACCCAACCCCAGAGATTGGCCAGATAAGAACCAAAATAAAAGGAAACAAGATGAGAAGTGAAGGAGAAGAAAAATGAAAATAAAAAGGGAACAAACCAACTATAAAGGAAATAAAATGAAACAAGGCGAGAAAACACAGACAAGTAGTAGAGAATAGAGAAGGGAGAATTAATACAATCAAATATAATAAAGGAAACGAAACCAGTAAAGAACCAATATTAAAAATTAATATTAGTATTGAATGAGTGACAAATGTAAATAATCATTGATAAAACCTGATAAATAAAAATACACTAGCCAAAGAATTATAAGTATATGTAAGTAAGAAATAGAGAAAGACATGAAATTAATAAGTATATATAATATGTGTAAAGAAAGAGAGAGATATTAAGATAGTGAGAAATAAACTGAAATTAACTAAGTGACAAAGAAAAGTAATGATAGGGATTACCCACTAATAAACACTTAAATAAAAAGTTTGAGAAGTGCCCATAGTGAAAGTGAAAAACCCTAAAGTAAACTGATAGAGAAAAAACACTAAATAAATTATAATAAACACAAGATAATTTAAAAGTGAAATGATGAGTAAATAAAAATATTGTCAATGATAGCAATAGATAAAATAGTGAAGGTTAAGATAAACACTTAGTAAAAAAGTAACAAACACTCGAGGTTTAATAGTGAACAGTAATAATGTTTAAGAAAGTTGTCAAGAATGGCATTTAAAATAAACCATTAATTAAGTAGTAATGAACACTGAAGAGTGATGTTAACTGTATTGATTAGAGAAGATTATTATTGTAAAAGTTTAAAAGTATATAATAGAATTTAAAGGTGAGAACCCCATGAAAGAGTAATCAGATAGTGTTACCATGGAATGAAGGCAAAGAGTATTTATAAAATAAGAAGTTTAAAACAATCAATAAACACCCATGTTATAAGGGATGATTATTGAAGTAAGTTCAAAGAGGTGAGGTTATTTACCACTCAAAAAATAAAATAAAAGGTAATGAATTGTACACCAATATTACATATTAAGTGTTAGATAATTGTTTAAGCAAACTTACGAATAGGATATGGCTAGGGTAATTATGCCAACCATAATGTTGTATTTTATGTGATAAAAAAATAGTAATTAATAGCCATATTGTTGACATTGGCGGAGTAAATAAGTAAGAAAGGAAAGCAATGTATGACTTAGAAAACGAGAAAACCAGTCAGTAAATAATTAGCAGTACATGATGTATAAAATAGTAGTAACATACAAATAACATAAAAACAGAACCAAAACACATCAATAGGTAACAAAACCAGTTATAAGAACAAAATAAAGCATTAGGCTAAAATGAGATGTAAGTGAAAATCAGTAATGGCTACTTAGGCTTAAGAAAGGCCTAACTGTCAAACACAAACAAATACTAATTGTACGAAAATAACCAAGTAATTAACAAATCCAAGGTGATTAATCAACCAAGGATAAATTGTAAATCTTATTAAAAGCAAAATATTAGAATAATGATTTAAATTAAAAGAGAACTGTAATTAGGAAATATTAAAATAATTGGAAAATTATAAAACATGAAATAACCCAATCTTGTGGGATACCAAAATAATCTTTGGAAGAAAATACAAATAACAGTGATAATAATTAATACTTAGGAAGGAAGATAACGGAATAAAAGCAATCAGAAGATATACAAGGATTTTGAAAGGAATTCAAATTTTGATAACAATGGGTTTATAGCCAGATTAACCAATCAAATTTCATTGGTAACCATAGCAACTGCCATTAGGGACGGTTTTACCGTTGAATATCGTTACTCGTAAAGTGACGCTCTTGGAAATCAGAAGCCAAATTTTGAACAACCAAATATTTATTTTAAAATGTCATAAAAGTTAACCAAATTATCAGAAGTGAACGAGAAGGAAGCCGATGATGACTGAGACCAATTAACTGATGTCGAAGACCCTTTAATCCAAAAAGAAGTGAATAAATTATTCCGATAAAATTGAAAAAGATGCCCGAAGCCTGAAAAATTGAATACGATTGCAGCTCCAGTCCTTTTTACCAGACCAACTGCTTATCCCCAGTCTACTAAGTGGTTAAGTATCATTTAAATTACCCAAATTTCCGAAAAAAACGCACTTTAAATATTTCTCACTATACTATGAAATATGACTAACTGAAATTATTCTCTTTCAAAGATTAAATAAAAAACTAAGACATTGAAAATTTGTCAACTTATAAAATTAACCTATTGTTAGTTTACGAACCTTTGAAACACTTTTACTACACTCCAAAAAACAAATTATAGCTACCCGTTATAATATTTAAGTAGAAATATTGTAAGGTTGTGTATTTTTATTATTGTAATTGCATCTCATCATTTTATCATAATCTAAAGAATCCAGACGATCGAACGAAAATATTTGTATACTACTTTGGTAGACGCCATTATGGTGTTTCTGTTATGTTCAGAATCGATACGTCAAAACCCAGAGAATTGTCTTAGCTTAATTTCCGGTGCAAAATAATATAACAAACCAAATATAACCTGTGTTAATGAAAAAGTAATAACCATTCAATAATAAACCAATACTGTGTGTAACCAATGTGTTTTATTTTCATTAGGAAAGTGTATTATTAATGTTGTACATTGTAGCGAACTGCTATGAATTGGCGGCTAGCGCTCAAGCAGTGAACATAGCAAACTGCTGACTTGATTGTAAAAATTTGAATTCTCCACACCGCCTGAGCGGAATCGCCGATAATACTAATTTTTTTAATTGTTTAAAATAAACAATTTGGCGCCACCCGGGATTTATACACCCCTAGTGAACCTCGGGTAAGAACTTCAATACCTGGTTAACAGTACGTTCACGACGGACTCAATCAGCGGAAGTTACGTTACCGAGCGACGACGGAATGGTAAGACACTTTACACAAATTACACTCTGACACGTTTACACTCTTGCAGAAGCAAGACGGACGGCACACGTCCTGTTACAAATTGACGCATCCAACGTGTGGCATTATAAAATGGGAGACACATGAAGGACTGTTAAAATATACATATTTATTTTAACATTAGAATAAAAACTAAAACGTTACTCATATTTAAAACCTTGTGGTGGTATGTTTGCCAACCTTAACATGTTTTAAAACTGAAAAACAGTACCAGTATATATACGCCTGCGCGTTTCGTATGCATATTGGTTAGGGTACAAACCACCTAACAATTTAAAGTTATTGTTTTGTTACTTATGGCACTCGTGTTTATTTACTGTACATTATTGTTGGAAATGCAAAAAAATATTTTTATTTCTGTATTGAAAGTTGGCACAGTATTTCATATAATATGTTAGATAATTCATAGGTATAAAATTATTGAATTTATAGAAAGATACGTAAAATACTTTTTTATTTTCAAAATTTATATACAGCTAGGACTTATTCCTGAATAGACTGAAAATTTGTACCCTATTTTAAAACCTTAATCATAAGAAGTTTGTCAGAAGTAACATTTGACCATTACAGTAGCTGTAATGATTGATACTTTTTTCCTTGGATTTCATTGTCGACGTGTCCATTACTTAACTAAATATAAGTATTTCATTAATATTGGTTATTAAACTTTCACTTGTGAACTTACTTTGTTTCCTCCCATACGCGTTTCAGTGTGATGTGCGCCTTTGTCAGCGGTGTGAGACAGACTGTCAGTAACTTGTAACGGTTTTTAGTTGGTAGGTTGTGTGGGGGGAAGGGAATTGGCGTGGGGATCCGAATTATTGTTTGTTTTATGTATAATTGTGTCAAAGAGTGTGTGTGATTTATAGTGTAATTGGTCGTTAAGTATGTTGTTTGGTTGTGTTGTGTAGTGTTTGTATATTTCATATTGTTCTGCTGTGTTAAGTTTTCGACTTTTAGGTAAGTAGTGTAATATCTCAAGATTAGTATCTATGTTGGTGTAGCTGTGGTTTTTTGTGTGTATGTGTGTGGCAAACGCGGAATGTATGTTGTTGCTGGATAGAGCTTTTAGGTGATCAGAGTAACGTGAAGAAAAAGATCTTCCCGTCTGGCCTAATAACCAATATTAATTTAGTGCTGTGGAAAAAGAAGATGAACTATCAAAACAACTATAACACCGAGAACAAAGCGTATTTCATCAACAAATAAATACAGAAACGTCAAACAACAAGTAACGAAATAGGCCAGACGGGATTGTTTTTTTGTTTTTAACATTTTTAATATTTTGTTTCAAACATAATTGACTTAAAAACTTATCAAAGTCTTAAAATAATAACAAATTAAACTTATTTATAATGTATAACAGCATTGCCTATTTTGTCTACAATAGCCTACTCCCGCTGTCTTTCTTAGCTATTTCAAGAGTCGAAGAGTCACTGACAACGAAAGGACCGAGAGTGGTAGATTGTGTGTGGCGCGGCAGGTGGAGGGAGTAGTACGCATCACCGTGTTCACAACAGGGCATCAGTTTGTTTTTGTTTGCTACCCCGAAACGTATTACCGGTTAGCTTTTCTATTACCAGTTTGACTGACAGTGTCAGTTTTGAAATACAAACAAAGTGCGTTTTGTTGTTTGAATAAATATGAAATGGACATACCTCAGTGGCGCCCAAAAAAGGCAAGAAAAGAAGAAAAAATCGGCAGAGGCAGCTAAAAGCACAGGGAGTTTATCTTTTTGGCTTTTCAGCTCTGAGTTCATGAGGAGCGATGACGAGAGAGGTAAAAATTGAAACATATTTTGTTGTAAGTCAGCAAGTGCTCATCCTCTTTCTTTTAGAATAAAGTTCCGTCTAGTTAAAACTAAACAATGAGTGGGCCATGGGCTGGCGGCCAAACAAATTTAGAGGTTAGGCCTATGGCCTATGGCTTTTCTTTTTTTGTCTGGCAGAGTGCCAGAGATGTATATTGTTACAACACAAATAAGCCACCCCAATACCAGGGGTGAAAAAGATGATACTAAATATAAATATACTTCATATAAAATAAAATATTAAATATAAATAAAATGTAAAGACAATGACATGACAAACGATGACATGACCTAACCCAAGTAATTGCCCAAACAAACAGGAAAACAAAGAAGAAGGGAAAAGACTGAAACCACATAAGAATAAAGCCAATTGAAGGAAGTGAACGAATCAATACAACCAAATGAAATAAAACCAAACGAGAAAGGGAGAACCAAATTAAAATGAAGCCAATCGAAAATGAAGGAGAAGAAGAAGAAAAATGAAAATGAAACTAAAGTGAAACCAAGGGATAAGAAACAAACCAATAATATAAAATATGTAAGGGAGAAATGGTACACTCAAGTATAATATTGGGAATAAAGCCAATAAATCCAATACCAGAAATAAATAGTATTATGAATTAAATAATTAATGTAACTCTTTTAACCAAAACCCAGTAAAGTAATATAATAAAAAGAAAAGTACACTAACCCAAGAATTAGAGTTAGATATAATAAAACTCTATGGGAGGGAACGAGACCTAGAGGTAGACCGAGGAAGAGGTGGGAAGATGGCGTTGCAGAGGACGCGAGAGACATGGGGATAAGAAACTGGAGGAGGGTTGCAGTGGATAGAGTGGAATGGAGGCGGAGATTGGTGGAGGCCAGGGCCCGACTTGGGCTGTAGCGCCATAGGAGAGAGAGAGATAATAAAACTCTATAGAAATATAACCTTGGTAATACTATGTATAATATTTGTAAAGAAAGAAATAGTGAGAAAGTGACAAAGAGAAATAATTATAGGGATTACCCACTAAGAAACACTTAATGTAAACAGTTAAAGAGTGCAATAGTGAAACCCCAAAATAGTTAGAAACCATATTTATGGCAATAAAACGCTTAATAATCAATAATAAACAATAATTGATTAATGGTGAATCAAATAATAATTAAGAATAAGGTTTTAATGATAGAATTAGATGTAAGCACTTCATAATGTGGGATAAACACTGAAGAGTGATGAGGAAACACTATGTGATTAAAAGTGAAACAAATTAGTAATTAAAAATATAAGGTTTTAATAATAATATTAAATGTAAACAATTAGTAATATGAAAAGAACACTGGAAAGTGATAATAACGTTGTTAATTAAGAGAATTAAGATTAATTGTAAACGATTGTAATTAAAAGGGGAGAACCCCATGAAAAATAAACAGCTAGTGTTAACATGGTTTGAGAGTAGAGTTTAATTAGGGAATAAGAAATAAATAATGTAATAAATAAACACCCCAGATTATAAGGGAAAACCAATTAAGTAAATTCAAAAGGTGTGATATTGTTTAACACCCAAAAAATAGTAATTAATGAAATGAGTTATAAACAAACTTTACTTAATAATTGTTAAAGAATTGTGTAGTTATATTTATGAATAGGATATGACTGCAGAAATTGTACAGAGCATAGATGTTATGTTTTTAATTGAGGAAGAATAGGGAGTGGTAGCCATATTATTAACAAAGGCAAAATAGAGAATTAAGAAGTTAAGACAATACCAATCTAATTACACTAGAAAATCAGTTAAGGTAGAAAATAACAGAACCATACAAATGGGATAATAAACAAAACAAAACACATTAGAATAAAATGAGACATCATTTGTATAAATTCAGTAAATATGATCAATGGCTACTAGTGCATCTGAAATGCCTAACTGTCAAAACCAATAATTACAAATTGTATAAAATCCACAAGGAAATTAACAAATCTAAGGCGAGTAACTAGCCAAGAATAATGTTGTAACATGACACAAGGTAGCAAGAATTCAATGGTATTTAATTATAAAATAAACAGCTGAAAATAAGAGTAAAAGGCAAAAAACTTATGAACTTAAAGATCAATAACCCAGTAACCCAATAAATGACAAATGACTATTAACCTGACAGACTTGACACAATAGATCGGATAGGAACCAAAGAAACCAAGAGACAGTGAAGAAGAAGTTTAAGTACAATCAAGTCATCCCAAAAAAGTGAACAGAATATTGTAAATTTAGTAATGAATTGAGGTCTGTAGCATATGAGATGTAGCTAGGACAATAAGATTAATGAAGGGTAATAGTATCACATGTATCTTGTTATTTAAAGAATGTACTTGTATAATATAATGTAGGGGGGTTAGAAGCTAACCATACCCCAAACTAATTGTAATAGTAATGGCCAAAGGCTATAAACAATACTTTGGGCCCAAAACAAAAGCAATATTAGAATGATGACCAAAAGTGATCAGTGTGATTTGGAGGTAAATAGTTATAAATGACCATAATCACACAGTGATTTAAAATAATCAGACAACCCATGAATAAACAAGTGAATAAGCCCAAAAGTGTGTGTGTAAAACTAAATAAGTAGTGAAGTGATAGGTATAGAATAATGAAACAAAGTGAGCAGGGTAGTAATTATAGTAACTTTCTAATGAAAGGAAAAGTGTAGTGAGAGTGTAGAACTAAATATTATATAAGCCAACTATGTTAAAACAGATAAACAATTTGTGATAAACTGTGCATTAGTAGGTAAGATTGAACTAATTGTAATATTGTTAATTTAGGTAATAAGATATCAAGATTATATATTAAGGTAAGAGTTAAGGTATCAGAATGTATAGCAAATTAAGAAGGACTAACACTGTATTTAAGTGAAGGGAATAGTAGATAGGACATATCATGCAAGGAACAGTTTGTCAATAGTATTATAAGAGTTTCTTTAAGTTTCTTTAAGGAAGTATTAAGAGTTTTGTTTGTGTTCAGAAAATAATAGCATAGAGTAAATTGTAGGGTAAGCAGATAACAGCAATTAAAAGTTATTTCAGGGTAGAACCTGAAAAGAAATGTTTAATAGTAAGAATTAGAGTTAGGGATACTGATGTTTATTGTTTGTTTTGTTTGCAAATTGTATTAGAGTTACCAGGAATGTTAGTAAGAAATGTCAGATGGAAGTAGAATGGAATTTAGGCTCTAGGCCAAACTGTTGAACATAAATTTATTAATTTGAGAACAAATAATAATCCAAGGGTAAGGCAGAACGTGCCAAATGATTAAACCATGTAAGTGGGTATTCATAGTACCAAGATATGTGATTAACAACTAATTTTGAATAAAATATATGTAAGATATAAAATTGGGAAAATAGTAAAAATGTAATTAGCTATCCAAAAGTAGGCATGAGGGGTATCAAAATGTTCATCATAAAAAATTAGGAAGAATGGTACTAATGTGATGACCATAGATATTAGAATAAAGTAGTAATCTTCAGTTGAAGATATTTTGGTAGAAATAGACGAAAAAAGACGATAAATCTTAACAATAACCTGAGTTAATAACCAATGAAAAATTAGCATAATTTATGAAGTAACCATAGCAACAAGAAAAATAACGCCAAAAAACCGTTAGCTTTTCAGTAAGTCATTTTTAACCAACGCCAGAGGGTGGACCGAGTAGCGCTCGTATTAAAATTAAATTATTATTCTTCAAGTAATTTCAAAACTATTTAAAACTAATGGAAGACAATTACAACAGTACAGGGGATCCTGAACGTAAATTTTTATTTATAAAAAATTAAATTAAACCGTAGTGATCCAAAGAAGATGAAGCGACGCCGTAACGAAGAAAGACGACCACGGACACTATATGAAGATCAGTGGAACCTCCTAAAAGAAGAAGACGACACCAACTGAAGAATTACGAGGCCTGAAGTAGCAAAGAAAAGTGCCGAGACGAGGGAAACAGACGACAGGAATTATCCATAGAAGAAGACGACAGCCCAGGAGTTATCTATCGAAGAAGACGACATCAGGATCTTCAGCAACAAGTAACTGATGAGTATAAACATTATCCCTTAAAGTGTATTCACAAATTTTGGTCTGAATTAAATATAACTATTTCAAAATCACTGATCACTATTCCGAGTCAAAATAAATGCTTATTTAAATTCACTATTTAACTATAACAAATTAACAATTATTAAGAAAGTAAATTATGATAAATAATTAACGAATCTTCTAATAACGAACTTCTGGCAAATGAGACATAACCCTAAATTGCTTCACAAGTTTTCATTGGTGATTACTTAGTCAAATGTAATGAGATATCGATTTATTTATGTAATTAGTTGTAAGAATTATTATAACTTTGTGTGTGTTAGCCGTAAGTATATATTTCTGTAGCCAAAAGGACTTTACACCCCTGAGAAAAACGATAATTTTTACTGTAAACTAACATTACTGACTGATTGTGTACAACTGAGCTGAGCAAGTACCAACTACACAATTGTAATAGCCGGTGCAGAAAACGGATTTTGATGTATAATAAACCAAGATAAATATTCTAAAGGATTAATAAATGTTCTCAATCTGCAATGCTGTATGTTTGATTCAGTTAATTTAGAATTACGACTAATAATTATTGAAGTGAAGGCGTTAAAGCGAGACGCAAGCTGGGTAATATAGCAGAGAGCTGTACGCCAATCAGGTGGCGAGGCGGCAACGTTTGAATGCAGCAGAGCAGAATACGGTTTACCCGTACACGACTGAGAGCATACATTTTGACACGTTTAACACCAAACAAACAACATTTAAATTTTAATTTTTACAACACCACGTAAACAGCTCTTTACAATGTGTAAATCATTTTAAAAGAAAAATGTTACAATAAGAACTTAAATTAAAAGAAATATGTAATTAACAAATGTTAACATAATTGTACAAAAGTTAATAGCTAATAGAACACAACCTTATGAGGTATGAATTTAATATTTGAAAGGAAATACATACAATAGTGATAATATTAATACTCAGGAAGGAAGACAGAAGAATAAAATCAATCAGAAAATATACAGTAATTTTGAATAAAAATTCAAATATAATAACAATGGTAATAAATCATGCCTTAGCCAATCAAAGGGTTTAGGTTACCATAGAAACGGGCCGTTGGTTACTAATTTTCAGCACTCGTATAATGACGCTTGTGTAGTAGGGACGCAAGATTTTGTATGACACAAATTTTACTTTAAAATGTTAAAAAACTAGTTAAAATTCAAAAACATATACCAGTGAGAAGGAGATGAAAAGTAATAGCATTTAACTGATGTCCAGGAACAATTTAAAAGAAAATTAAAAGAAGAAATTCCCAAGACTAATTAGAAAAAGGACGCCAGCAACCTAAGTCACTCAAAATTGATGAATTTTCCATTTCCAATGAACAATGAACTATAACAAACCTTCTGAACTGATAAGTATCATTTAAATACCCTAATCCCAGGAATAAAAGCACTTTAAATATTTCCCGAATCTATACAAACTCTCACTATGAATTGAAAATAATTTCTTTCAAGGATTAAATAAAATAAACTTACATAGAAAAACTTGTTAACTAAAAAATAACCTCGCACTAGATTGCAAACTTTTGAAACACATATTACTACACTGCAGAACAAATTGTAGCCACACTTTATATTATTTAAGTACGAATAATGTAAGGTAGTGTACTTTTTTATTGTAATCATATTTAACGTTTTCTTTATAATCAAAAGGACTCCAGATTTTGACAAGTTTACGTATAAAATACAAACAGTAACCATTACTGCATCAAGTAACTCGTCTCAATACCAATTTCGTCAACTTGAGATAAAGCGTTTCATGTTTAATGTCGGAGCAAATTTATTAAATACTAAATAATAACATTATTGTCAAATTGCATAATTACCAGACAACCATTAAAGAAACAGTACAAAGTGTAACCATTATTTTATTTCATAGGAAATTGTATTATATATGTGTGTGTTAGCGAACTTACAGATTAGACAAAATTATCTTGTTGTTGCATCCTCTTCGTTCACTTTATTAATTTAATAATATATATATACTTTCACTTATGAAATTACTTTTGTCACTTCCCAAACGTTTCGAGATCTTGTTTTTCTTCTTCAGTGGGTTTAGTACTAACTGTCGATTACAGAATAACCGTTACGGAATGGAGTGTATGGTGGGGGTTGATGGTGGGAAGGGATTGGCGCTGAGGTTCGAATTATGCGTGTGGATCAGTGTGTCAAATAGTGTATGTGATTTGTAATGTATCTGTTCGTTTAATATGTTGTTTGGTTGTAGTGTGTGATATCTGTATTTTGACACACTGATCCACACACATAATTCGAACCTCAGCGCCAATCCCTTCCCACCATCAACCCCCACCACACACTCCATTCCGTAACTGTTATTCTGTAATCGACAGTTAGTACTAAACCCACTGAAGAAGAGAAACAACATCTCGAAACGTTTGGGAAGTGACAAAAGTAAGTTCATAAGTGAAAGTATATATATATTATTAGATTAGACAACTAGCGCTTTCGCTATATGTGCGATACACCAAGCTGTACAAAGGCGGGAACCGATTCGAATGCTCCGGCCGTCATCGCTGAAAACACCATACTAACACATTAATTCATAAATTTAATTGTTTTCAACATACAATTTGGCGCCACCCGGGATTCACAAACCCCTATGAAATTACAGGTAAGGTTTCCACTAGGTTGTACTGATAATTGTGACAACGCTACGGACTTCGTTAGCAGCAACCATTGATGTAACGACAAGGTGTGAGACGAACACACCACACTAATACATAAAAAACCATATACACGTCTTTACACGGACACACCAGTCTTTTCAACGTTACAATATATAACTTATACTTCACCGTTCAATACTTCAGCCTTAATTTCTTGTCAATGCTAGTGCAAAAGAGGTCCATGAGAAAGCGGTAGATTTTGTTAGAAGGTTTCCGGGTGATGTGTCTCCAACATTTCCATCTCAGATATGTTCCGTTAAGACTTCATTTAAAGACAAATTTGAGAAAATGAGCAGCGTCAAGGAATTTGCAGAACTGTTAATAATTGATCACAGCTCACTTTCGCCAACTTATTCTGATGTGTGTACAGCATGTATTATGTACTTGACAGTTCCTGTGACCGTAGCTAAGGCTGAACGGTCATTTTCAAAATTAAAGTTGATAAAAAATTACTTACGAAGCACTATGGGACAGGAAAGGCTCAGCAATTGGAAATGGTAGAGCTCAAAAAATTAATATTGATAAAGTAATTAATGACTTTGCTTCTAAAAAAGTTAGGAAACAGAAGTTCATGTAATCCTATGTGGACAGTAATGTGGTAATTTTCGCATTCATAGGTTGGCTAATCTGTACGCTTTCAAACTGTGCTTATCATGTTTTTACAACGATACAGTTCTACGAGCCTTGGCTGGCAGCGGAAGTCATTACGTTTGCTGCCTGTGCTGTCTTTTTCACTTTCTTGTTGTCGCGACAATTATTTAGGCCTTAGGCAGGGGCGGTTCGTTCTTAGGGCGCTAAGGCGCGCGCCCTCCAATTTAAATCACATCACTAAACAATCCATTATCACCGTTCGTGGAAAGTCGTTATATCTTTATTTAATACTTCGGACGAGAAAATGTTTTCGTGTTAGGTAATAGCAGAAATGTTTTCGGAACAGCATCACGGAGCTCTTCCAATCGCGCCCATTTCTCCATCCCGCACTCTGTCCAACGTTGAATGAACCTGTAAGCTTATAGGCGGTATTTCCACTGGCAATTGGCGCGTCTCCTATCGCGCCTCGTTGAGCAGAAAGTGACGTGATTCACTAATCGCAGACTATTGATAATGTGAGATTTGCTCTTTTAGGTGTTTAGACTTTCTCAGCTGTGATTAATTCAGTGCAGGCATTTGTTTAGTGTTTAGGTTTTGAGTGTGTGTATTTATTTAATAGCTTCACGAATAATTTAGGCAACTATTGTAGTGTAGAATTATTAGGTTTTGTTTTATCATTTTACCCAAGTGTCTGCAGGGAAGAAATAGAAAAGGAGATACAAGCTTCTGAATTTGTGGCAATCGAATGTGACTAGACAACCGATGTGACAAGCCACTCCATATGGTATTAGTTTTTAGATACGTGTTTAAGGGATCGGTATACGAAAGGTTTTGCGGATTTCTCAGTCCTGAAGGTAAATATGCAGAAACCTTAGCAAAGTGCATAATGGACAACATAAATCCTCTTCTGCACACATCACAGGAAACGATAATAGCTGAGACTTATGTGTTAATGTTATGTGTGGTTCTGTTGAAGGTGTACGGGCAAAAATTAGAGAAATGTATCCGCTCGCATAATTTGTACACTATTACACTCATAAAATAATTTGTTATTAGAAAAAGCAACAAGTGTAAACAACAAAGTTAGAGTTCTTTCTCAAATCTGTCTTCCATTCCAGCACTTTTGTCACACTCATTTCTACGAACGAACGTTTTGGAGGAAGTAATGTAAGCCAGGTTACCCAGAGTTTCTATAACAAAATGGAATTACTACATTCGTACTATCAACGTTGTGTACGAAAACCGATATAAGTTGGAAGAATGTTTTGAAATTTTGAAGAAAAGTATACAAACAAACTCGCAGTTAATGAAGGAATTGTCACAGAAGGACGCGCCCTCCAGCCTCTTAAGTCACGAGCCGCCACTGGCCTTAGGCCTCAACGTTTTTTAATGTAAGCTGAGTGGCACACATTTGCGCCTCATCTAAAATGTAGCTTCATTTACGAATCGGTTTCTTCAAAATTAAATCTTTCAGACTTAGCCCATCTCAACACTATGATTTAAGTGTAAAAAAGAAACCTAATAAATGTATTAATACAGTCCACTATCGTTATCATTCTGCGTCCTGGAAATAGCACCCCAATCATCATTCTTCCTGATAGAAAATTCTTAGTACACGTGCCGACATCAACACATTTTGGTCCACTCGGATCGGAATTCAACATTTTTTTTTTGGTCCCACGGGCCGCATTCAACATTTTTTTGGTCGCGCCGTGCCTGGATTCGTTATTCACCTTTTCATTATTTTTCTGCCCCAATTTCTGGCCATCACGGGCGACTCAGCATATTCGCTGATCCGACCGTGTCGGGACTTAACCAGCATTTCTTTCGTCGCCATTGAGCCTCGTGACGACACCACTGCAAGACCATCCATGTGCTAGCGTCAATACTCCAGTTTAAGCAGTCATCTCTCCGGTCTGTGTGTTTGCCATCTTCTCCACGGCATCGACACTTCAGGACATCGCATACCAGGTACCACATCATTAACAGGTGCGTAAAATGGCTGAAGAAGGCCTCAAAGTGTTGGTCAGAAAGAGAGGCGGCTTAAAGTCTGCCATAGTGCGTATTAATTCGGCTATCATTAACTTTGACAAAAACACTAACACCAAACATTTTTTAACAGTTAGACTTGAAAGTTTAAAAAGCTTGGCAACAAAATACGATGAGGTACAGTCCGAAATTGAACTCATTTCTAAAGACATAAACGCTGCTCAAGAAGACCGAGTTGAGGTCGAAGAGCTGTTATATTCAACAGAAGCCAATATCTTACAATTGATAGAATCCTTTAACGTTCAGACTGTATCTCCCGTATTATCAAGCAATATGCAACTAAAACCGATAAGTTTGCCCTGCTTCACAGGCAATATCTTAGAATGGCAGCATTTCTACTCAATATTTCTGGACTTGGTGCATGCCAGATCTGATCTAACGTCAGTGCAGAAATTACACTATTTGTATTCGTCTCTGAAAAATGAGCCGCTAGATTTAATTAAGGCATTACCTATTTGTAACGAAAACTATTCGATAGCGTTGAGTTTGCTGTCCGCTAGATATGACAACAAATTCATACTAGCTAAGTATTATATTCAAAATTTACTTGAAGTAAAGTCAACAATTAAGGACTCTGTCCAAAGTTTGGCAGAATTCATAAATACGATAACGTCTTCCGTTAATTCACTGGCGGCCATGCAACTGTCAGTGGATTCATTCGAGCTTATCACTGTACAATTATTGTCAGCAAAACTGGACCATACCACGTTTAAATTATGGAAGGAGTCTATAGACCCCGATAATCTTCCTAACTTTCAAGGTTTTGCTCAGTTTTTAAACGCACGTAGACAGTTGTTAGAAAACACACTGCCTATCGATGCCGGACAGCATCTCAATAAGCTAAGTTTAAGATTCAATAATAAATCTGACAAACATAAATCACGAAACGCTGCTGGCAGCACTGCATTTAAAAGTTATCACTTAGCGTCAAATAATTATTCATGCTTATGCTGTAAATCTAATCATCCAATTTACATGTGTGATAAATTTCGTGCACTAAGCACATCAGAACGAGGACAATTTATATTAAATCATAAATGCTGTACCAATTGTTTAAGACCAGATCATTTCTCATCTAATTGTAAGATTAAACAATCATGTAAGATCTGCTCAAAACGACACCATACATTGTTGCACATAAACAATGTGTCAAAACCAGTTTCTGCCAGCAGCAGTAACTATTGTTCACTTAAATTACAATAGGCTATACAAATAATGTTCTTTTATCAACAGCAATTGTGTTTGTCATCGACCGGGCTGGCAATAGACAACTCGCATGAGTTCTATTGGATGCGGGTTCACAAATAAATTTTTGTACGGAATCATTTGCTAAGAAATTACGGCTTAACTTGACTAAATCTAACATACCGATTACAGGTATAAATAATACCGCGTGTTGTGCCACTAATCTAGCGTCTATACGCATTATTTCCCGCTATCAAAGATTTAGATTCGAGGCAAAATGTGCGGTCTTATCTGCATTAACCCATAAACTGCCAGCACAATCTTTTGACATAAATCAATTTAACATTCCAGATAACGTTTTCCTCGCTGATCCACATTTCAACATATCAGCTGACATCGACATAAGTTACTTTTAGGAGCGCAATTTTACCTAGATTTAATTTTAGCTAACAAATACGTACGTGGTTCTCATTTTCCTATTATACAGGAAACAAAGTTAGGCTACATTCTAGCAGGCAATCTGCCCAAATACTGCCGTTATAAGGGTCCTGCTGTTTCGTTCCTGGCTAGGAACAACGATAGTCAAATTCTGGAGCCTCTCGAGAAATTTTGGGAGACCGAAACTATCCCTGATAATGCACCTATTAATAACGAGTCAGCTTGTGAGGAGCATTTCGTTAAGTCTACTCATCGCAATCAAGAGGGTAGGTTCGTTGTTTCGCTACCATTTAAGCCTGACAATCCCCAGTTGAGTGAGTCCTATGCTAGCGCTGAAGCAAGATTCTTGAGTTTAGAACGCCGGTTCATGCGTGATTCTAAGCTTGCGCGCGAATACGCAAACTTTATTCAGGAGTATAAGGATCTTGGCCACATGACGCTTGTCGACGATTGCTCTATCAATTCCGGGGTTTCAAATACCTACTATCTGCCATACCATGCCGTCTTTAAACATTCTAGTTCTACGACAAAACTTCGCGTCGTTTTTGACGGTTCGTCCAAAACTACCAATGGCCTTTCTCTCAATGACATTTTGTTGGTAGGCCCAAACGTCCAACAAGACCTTTTTTCTATTCTTTTGCGATTTCGTATGCATAACTATGTTCTCATCGCCGACATCGAGAAGATGTATCGACAAATTCTGGTAGCTGAGAAGGATTGTCATTATCAACGTATTCTGTGGCGTGACTCTCCCCTCGAACAGTTTAAACACTTTGTACTGCGAACTGTAACATACGGCACTGCTAGTGCTTCGTTTTTGGCTACTCGCTGTCTTAATCAGATTGGTAAGGATCATGAAGCTTCTTTTCCTGACGCAGCGTCAGCTATAACCAATGATTTCTATGTCGACGATTTGCTAACCGGTGCAGACACCATTTCTCATCTGACCAAGTTGAAATCTGACTTAGGTACGTTGTTGAGTCAATACGGTCTCACGCTGCATAAATGGGCATCAAATGAACCCAATGTGGTCGCAGATCATGACAATTTATCACTCCCTTTAAACAAACAGGGTAATGTGCGTACCTTGGGCATTCTCTGGAATAACACTACAGATTCATTTTTGTTTGACATCAAATCATTCCCCGTTGAATCAAGCATCTCCAAGAGGAAAATCCTATCGATTATCGCAGGCATATACGATCCACTCGGACTCGCGGTTCCATTGTTTTCCTGTACAAACAGTTTATGCAGCAACTCTGGCTGTGCAATCTTGGTTGGGATGAGCCAATCTCCGGGCAATTACGCTTGCATTGGCATTCATTATGCGATAAATTATGTTTGATCAGTAAAATTATTGTCCCACGTTCTATCCGCTGCAAGTCTAAAGCAAAGATAGTTGAATTACATGGGTTTTCGGATGCTTCTGAAAGGGGATATGGGTGTTGTGTTTACATTAGAGTCATTTATCAAGATTCATTGGCCTCTTGTCACCTTCTGTGTTTTAAATCTCGCGTGGCCCCCCTACGACAGGTGTCATTACCTCGCATTGAACTCTGCTCTTGCTTGTTGTTATCGCGACTCGTATTCAAGGTTGTCCCTGCTCTTCATTCCTTTATTAATAGTGTTCATCTGTATTCTGACACTATGGTGTCCCTTTACTGGATTCATGCCCAGTCTTCGAGGTGGAACACCTACGTCGCTAATCGTGTTGCTGAGATTCAGCGTCTTACGGAAGCCTACACATGGCATCACATCAATTCTCGACATAATCCTGCTGATATTATTTCTAGGGGATGTCACCCCGACGTTTTGCGCGATTGTTCGCTTTGGTGGCACGGTCCCGCCTGTTTGTCTCAATCTTCCGAGTCCAATCTTTTTCCACCCTTTTTACCTTCTAATCTGTTTCTCCTGAATTCACTGCGGAGGAAAAACAAATTCCCAAACTTTCTCTAATGTCTACCCTGGCTATTGATCTTTCAAAGGACTTTTCTTCGTTGCACCGTCTGACTCGCGTATACGCTTACTGCTTTCGATTCATCAAAAATATTAGACTCTCCAGTGCTAAGAAAATATCGGGCGTTCTTACCCCCGTTGAAATTCATTCCACTCTTAATTTTTTCATAAAACAATCTCAGTCGATTCAATTCGCTGCCGAGATTAATTGTCTTCGTAATGGGTCTTCTGTCTCTATTAGGAGTAAGTTGTCTTCTTTGGACCCGTTTCTTGATGAGTCTGGCGTAATACGCGTCGGCGGGCGCTTACAGCAGTCGCAACTACCTTATGACAATAAGCATCCTATTGTCTTGCATCCATCGGCTCATATTACTCGCCTTATTATTGAACGCGAACACATTCGCCTACTCCACGCTGGTGCTCAACTCGTGCATCACTCACTTCGTCAACGTTGGTGGATCATTAACGCCAAGATAGTCATTCGCTCCATCGTTCGTAGATGCGTCAAGTGCCTCACGTTTAGTGCCAAACAACAGGTTCAGAGGCTTGGTATTTTACCATCTCCTAGAGTCACTCCTTCGCGGCCGTTTCTATTCTGCGCAGTTGATTATGGTGGTCCCTTCATGATTCGTCATGGCGGGCAGAAATCTAGGACTCTGTCAAAATCGTACGTGTCTTTGTTCATCTGCTTAGCAACCAGGGCCATTCATTTGGAATTGGTTTCCGACCTTACAGCCAACGCGTTTATAGCTGCCTTATGTCGTGTTATGTCCCGTAGGGGCATACCCAGCCAGTTATATTCTGATAATGGCACGAACTTTAGGAAGGCCCGCAATGTTTTACATGACCTTTACAATCTTTGGCATAATAAGGATGCCACCTCATCAATCAAATCCTTTACGACCTCCCAGGGTATTTCATGGTCATTTATTCATCACCTCATTTTGGTGGTCTTTGGGAGAGCGGTATAAAGAGTTTAAAGTATCATTTGCGCCTGATAAAGTATCATAACGTGGTAGGCAAGTCTATAATCACCTTCGAGGAGTTTACGACAGTTTTGTCTCAGATAGAGGCATGTCTAAACTCACGTCCATTATTTGCCATTTCATCGGATGTAAATGATCCGGTGCCACTTACACCTGGCCATTTTTTGATTTGCGCACCATTAACGACGATACCTGATCCAGACTTATCTCACGTTCCCATCTCTCGTCTTGGACGTTGGCAACTACTCCAGAAGTTTGTCCAAGTCATTTGGAAGGCTTGGTCTCGCGACTACTTACATCAATTACAACAACGTCACAAATGGAAATTCGCTAAGGATAACGTTTCCATTGGTGACCTGGTTTTACTGATTGAGGATAACTTACCTCCATTAGCGTGGAAATTTGGTGTAATTATCGCCATATTTCCCGGCCCAGACAACTTAATTAGAGTAGTAGACATTCGTATGCCTACTGGTATTTTACGGAGACCAGTTCATAAGCTATGTTTGTTGCCAGCGCGGGACGAGGCTTAGACGCAAGGTTACTATAATTATTTAGCACAATGCTATTTCACTTGGCCACTGGCTTTCATTACCTTATTGTCTGACAATTTGGTCAACTTAATTGTGATATGTATCATCACAACATTTTCATGTTCATTTGCATCATTGCGTGTTTTTATACTAAATTTGCATGTGACTTGTAATTTTACAACCATGCACTGTGCTATTATATCTATACTTATCATATTTTCATGGTGGCATACTTTGCTATTTTTGTATTTATATGTTAATAATTTGTGAGGCATACTATGTCCTACACATTTACATTTTGATATTAGTATTGGGTTATGTGTCATGTCATTGGTGGTATTGTTTTTATATAAAAATTTTGTTACATAATATTCGCATGGTCTGCAGTTATACAAACCGTGTATGCATTTTCTTGCACATTTGTCAATATGTGTGATATTTATTACTCTATGAATGTATTTCTCGCAATTGTTCAACACATGTATTACATTTGTATAATCACATTGTTGTACTTGTCACTTATGCTATTGTGCCTTGTATTCATATATTTGTAATTATCTAAACCCATTTCTATTGTATTTATTATGTATAACTTGTATCTATGTAAAACACATTGTTTTTTCGCATTTACTGTCTATAACCACACGCCACGCCCATATTTTTATTTTTATATTGTATTTTATATTGCATTTTGTATTTTGTGATCACGCATTGCACAATTATTATTCATGCTTTAATCATGACATACATGTCATTACACTTTGTGCTTGCAATCATTCAACTATGTATAGCTTGTTTTCACATAATAATTTATTGTAAATTCCTGAAAATTCAGGTATAGCATGCATCGTTCAAACTATATGGCGTCATGCTAAATTTATGTGTTTACATGTATAATCTTATAATACTTTGTCTGTTCACTTTACATTCAATACTATTGTATAGGTTGGTTCTACTATTGTACTGGCCTTAACTGGTTCAAGCTAACCACTATGACTTGCATGAATGTTACAATTTATCGGGCCCATCATGTGATGAGTCACCGATTATTCATCATTAAACATTGTCAAATTATGTATTTTCATGTCTTATATCGTTTAATATTGTATACATAGAATATATATTGGCAATACATTGCTAACTTTTACATTTATACTCATGCACAAATCAAGTAGCACGCCGACCTTGGCCTGCTCAACTCTTATCATCACTCAAGCTTATCGCTAAGCAGTTAATGTCATAACTGTTATCTAAGATTTCAAACTCAAGGTTCAATACAACTTACTGAGATTGACCTTTATTATTAAGAACTCTGTATTTTTCTACAATAAGTTATTAAAATGTATTAAAAAATCTTTTGATTTTTTGCAGGCAGTTATGGACAGTAATGTGGTAATTTTTGCATTCATAGGTTGGCTAATTTGTATGCTTTCAAACTGTGCTTATCATGTTTTTACAACGATACAGTTCTACGAGCCTTGGCTGGCAGCGGACGTCATTACGTTTGCTGCCTGTGCTGTCTTTTTCACTTTCTTGTTGTCGCGACAATTATTTAGGCCTTAGGCCTCAACGTTTTTTCAATGTAAGCTGAGTGGCACACATTTGCGCCTCATCTAAAATGTAGCTTCATTTACGAATCGGTTTCTTCAAAATTAAATCTTTCAGACTTAGCCAATCTCAACACTATGATTTAAGTGTAAAAAAGAAACCTAATAAATGTATTAATACAGTCCACTATCGTTATCATTCTGCGTCCTGGAAATAGCACCCCAATCATCATTCTTCCTGATAGAAAATTCTTAGTACACGTGCCAACATCAACACATTTTGGTCCACTCGGATCGGAATTCAACTTTTTTTTTTTGGTCCCACGGGCCGCATTCAACATTTTTTTGGTCGCGCCGTGCCTGGATTCGTTATTCACCTTTTCATTATTTTTCTGCCCCAATTTCTGACCATCACGGGCGACTCAGCATATTCGCTGATCCGACCGTGTCGGGACTTAACCAGCATTTCTTTCGTCGCCATTGAGCCTCGTGACGACACCACTGCAAGACCATCCATGTGCTAGCGTCAATACTCCAGTTTAAGCAGTCATCTCTCCGGTCTGTGTGTTTGCCATCTTCTCCACGGCATCGACACTTCAGGACATCACATACCAGGTACCACATCATTAACAGGTGCGTACAATGGCTGAAGAAGGCCTCACGTGCCGACATCAACACATTTTGGTCCACTCGGATCGGAATTCAATATTTTTTTGGTCCCATGGGCCACATTCAACACTATGTTTTCAGCTAAAACTCAGCCTGTGTAGACTTAAAATATTGCTTATGAAGTATACAGTTTTAAACAATTTGCTTTTTCTCTTTAAAATTTGCTGTTTTCTCTTTAAAATTTGCTGTTTTTTTTTTAACTTGTATTTCAATTATCACTTTTAAGATAAACCTTGCAATTCTTGATATGAGTCATGCAATTACTTTTCTGTCTTAATTGTTTCTGCTTTTATCTTAGTAATTCAATGTATCCAATTAATTTGATTTTACAATAACAAAATTCTAACTCCGTAAATTTTATATTAAACTCAGTGTGAAAAGTTAAGATGCGTTTTGTCTGTTTTAAATGCCCATTCTTTTCACTTGTCAAGAGAAAACCACCAAATAGCAACCCTACTGAATGCAAGTGGCTTACTAAATGCAAGTGATGTAGAAGCAAGGGGAGGGGGCAGATAAAGAGGGGGCCCCATAATCACTTGTTGTCCCGGGGCCCCCAAGCCTCTAGCTACAGCCCTGACTGAATGCACTTAGCCCTGAGGATACTCATTGTAATATGAGTGAAACGTTGTCATACAAGACATTTTTGACACGGTCCATACCGGAAGAAGATTTAAAAACATAATGAAATAAAAATTATTCAGACCCAATAAAATGTCAACTAATATAAAACACAATTGTCCCGCCTGATTATAACACTCAACACTTCACTACCAACCACTTGAACACACACAGTAAACACTTGTAATCGCCCGACAATATACTGAAACTAAGGCTGCCGATGCCTTGTATTTATACCCCCGCTCACAGACCAGAACATTCCAGAACTACGCGTTATCTATAAACTATGACATAATTAATTGCGGCCTTGACACAGTCAGCGAGGCTGGCGGCATCCAGAAAAATCTCGCAAGGGCATGTTGAAATCACGTACGCCACAACATTCAGCTGGATTCCAATGGATCCTTCGAGAAACACGTAGATTGTTCTGTGATGTCGTAACAATACTATAGAAAATATACATTAAAATATTATAAAATTAAATTTAATTTCTCTCAATTCCAGAAAACATCTACTCCAGGCACAGAGTATAAACCCTGCAAATTTATCATATTTAGGAGTTCAGAACATCATACAGTATCCCCTACATGATAAAACCCTTAGAAGATTTAAAATATTTGGGGCTACCATTTTAATGTCTTTTGTCCTGGCTGGTTATCTTGAGGGGAAGTCTCCCTTAGCCAAAGTGTTCTGGTTTTGTGGTGCCAGAGACTCACTATTGTTGTATACTAGAAAACCCCCAACCCACATTCAAAGTTATATTACGTATATTGTATAATATATTAGGTGTTATTATGATTGGTATTATTAACACTATTTGTTATTAAAATTATTCACAGGCAAAGTTCATAGGTTATGTTAAAAAAAACCTCCGCTCCACAGTCCGTTAAGGACCAAGGCGTACCGCGCAGCTTTTTGTGTTAGTGTGACGGTGTATGGCTAGTACTACGCGCCACCAGCTACTCGTTGCTGTATTCATTGCCAGGAGCCGGCACTGTTATCTCAGCACCTACTCAGTTTGCCTCACGACGCTGAGTGCACGCCGTATGGAGCCTCCGCCAGGAATTGAACCCGGGACCACGAGCGCATCAATCGCCCGCGTTAGCCACTAGACCACCTGGAGGCTCACATAGGTTATGTTACTCATGTGTATTTACATTCTTGGATTTTGTTGTCCATGACGTGTCCATTGACTAAGTATAACAGTACCGACTTGGAACACAAAGTGTTGTTATACTTGTATAACTTGTTGGTGTTATACTTGTATTTACATTTTCCACACTTGATGTATAATTTGTGTTTATTGATGCACTCTGTCTATACAGATGTAGAATACACTAGAATGTCCTGTATCAATGTACAAATACATTTAAAGTTAACACAGTTTGTTCTACAATGTTCTAGTTTAGACCATCTAGTGAGTAGTAAATTATGTATGTTGGTCAATGATGTCATTAGCAATTATATATAAGACAGTAGAGACAGAGAAAGTGAGAGTCTCGATTCAGAGTTCAGTGAGTTAAGCATCTGAGTTAGTGCATGTTTGATACCACGTTGGAGGATCAATAGTACTGTATGTTTGTGTGTTATCATTTTGTTTGTATAAATTACAGTTGTGTCAATAATCGGTGATCACAGTTGTGAATCAAAGTTGAATTTTCTATGTTATATTTTTGTTTGTTGAAAATTGCTTGTGCCATCGGTAAATAAACAAGTTGTTGACAGTGATACGAGTGTTTCATTTCAATCGCTCCATACACCCTCTCCTGTCTGCAATGTGATGCACACTCATTGTATACCATTTAATACCCAAAGGGTGAAAGATGTATTGGCAGATAGATGGAAGACATTTTTGCTTTAAAAACTTCAGGTTTTAGGCATTGTTGCTCGTTACAGTTCCAATCTTTTACTCGGTTTCTTCTTCGTTTTGATTTATACATTTTTGCATGAATGAAGATCTTCCAGTACAGCACAAACCACTTGCCACACCTCAAATTCTACTATGGATGCTGACTACATCTTGCACTACACTGGACTTAACCCTGTCAATCAACAAAAGACCAACCTAGTTGGACATTACTGGAATCCCAGGAGCAAAATGGAATAACTTTCCATGTAGCCATAAGAGTAACAACAACACATAGTTTGGAAGTACCGAGGCTACATTAAAAATGTTGTCTGAAGTCCCTGAGCGCCATTCAGTACTACCTAAAATTATATTATATTTGGTAATATCATATTAATTGCATAAAAATGAATGAACGAGTCTGTGATTGTTTAAGTGGAAAGGATAAAGATAAGTAGCGAACATTTTCAGTGCAAACAAAATAAAGACTACAAAAATTAAATAAAATTAATTAAAATTTAGTAGGTACGTGTTACCTTAAAGTGGTTACGTCATATTGTTTGTGTTTTATTAAGTTGTGTGTCCTGTTTTTGGCACTATCATGGAATAAACCAGCTGTTGTTATCTGACAAAATTTTGGTTTCACACTTCATCAAATAAAACAGCTGTTATAATAGTCAACATTTTGAATGAGTTAATCAAAACACCTTCTGCGCAGGTTAAAGAAATTAAAAAAAAAAGAAAATTTTTACATTTAAGCAAAATGTTATCATAATTAGCAATTATCTAGTTAATGATTCTCTGAACTACTGATGATTGAATGACTCTTCATTCTTCCTCATTGATTTTTCTTGTTCACACAGTCATCTTTCCACCATACAAAGGGTAATATAATAGTTTCTGTCATCTCTTGCCAAACTAACAACTTTTAAAAACATGTAGTCCTTTATTTTCATCTTTTCTTGGTACAGTGTTGTATGTCTAGCTTTTGGTAAGTCGGCAACATATTTAGGGGTCTGAATAAACATGTGTGCAGAACATGAAAGACTTGAGTGGTATCTTCACACAAGGTTTTCATTCTATAATCAGGACTTTTCCATTATTAAAGATTTAAATATTATTGTATGTTATTTTAGATACAATCGATTCATACAGTGTTTCCACATATACAGTAAATAAGTAATATATTATAGCATATTTCACATTGTTTTACTAAGTTAAGCTGTGTTAACCAGAATCTGCTGGTATTGTTTAAACTACTTAATATTAATTTTAATGTTAAAACATTAATCATTACACAAATATTAATTATTTTGTCGACAATATTTACATTGGTGAAATTAATATTTGAGTTACAAATTGATATAAGGAAGTTAATAAGTAGTAATTCAGCATGTATAAATTAATTTGTTATGTACAATTTAATGTCACTTGTAAAACATTTCACTCATTGACTTTTCGTCTTGACATTTAATTGTTTCTGTAACCACCATCTCACTACTGTCTTTATTAATTTAAATAAAATAAATAATGATAAACTAACAACAGAGATAAGAAATAATGCAATGTCTATGAAAAAGTATTGTATCCAGTTCAAGTCCAGTGTAGCAGGTCGCAGGTGTTTGGCTCCCTTGTGTCGCAACACGTACTCAACCCACCACACCGCCTGCTCTACTGGAGGCAGTACTCTGTCCTTGGCTCTGGCCGACACTGATTGTATGTTCTCTCTGTACCTGAGAAACACATTGACTTGTTACTATACTGTTGAATCTGGGGCAAATGTTTTCATGTGTTTGTTGTTTTTGGTTTTGATAACCTGCTGAAAACGTTTTTGGAAACAACAAGATATTTGTAAAAGTCTATAAAATAATATCACTGCCTGTGAGGAATTTAATATGGACTGTATGTCCCAAAGGAAAATACTATTATGTCAGATCAATTGGATGTTTTTATAGAATCTACCAAAAAATGAACACACTAAATATAAAGAATATAATGGAAAACATCACAAATATTATAATACATAGTACATTAAACACATATGAAGTCATCTCTGTTTTAAAATAAGATTTGAAGACAGTGAATTTTAAGTTGTGAGAAGTATTTTAAAAACTGTAAGTTTGGAAAAGTATAAAAATGTCCTAACTGTAATGTGTCTGATTTACTAACTATATCAGTAATTTATGTAACTTGTGTGTCTGTCCTTGTCAATAGTCCATGCCTTACTGTCCCATAAAGATACCTTATTCCATAAAAATGTCTTATTCCAGTTTAATTTAGCCACAGACATCATTTAGTTAACAAAACAGCAATGTAACTTATGCTCTCTCAGCAGGATTGTCAGATTTTCTTGAGGAAAAAAGGAATATTTTCTGAGACAATCTTGGCATTAAGTTTCCAAGTAAATTATTTTATACATCCCATTAATATGTGACTGTGTGGCAATTTACAGTAATAGAATCTAAGCACATTACTTCATTCGTTTAAAAATGTTTCGAAGGACCTGGTGGCCATTAGTTTCTATTGTTCTGTTCCTATTCTTAACAATTTATTATCATTTTTTGTATTTTGAAAAAAACTCTTTGCACAAAAAGGGGAAGTTTACAGCAATCTTTAATTCTGCCTCAATTAATTCCTTGCTGTAACATTCCACTTTGATTTCATTTGAGAGAATATTCTTTCCATGAACACGTTTGAGCTGGGAATACTAAATATATAGCCTGCACCTACACTTGTATTATGTACCTTTTTGAACAGTGGAAAAGAAATGAGCCAATTTTTCTACATCACTACCCTCAGACCTTGACGTTTCAGCTAAGATTGTTTTTACATTCACAGAATTCCTCCTACAGCTGATTAACATCTATATCATCCAGAATTTCTAATCTTTTTTTTTTTTATTCTGTGGTAATGTCTTCAACAGCTGTTTTGAAATGTATGTCTTCTTTGCGGTTATTTTAAAATCGATTTTTGACTTAAAAGTAAATAAATGGAAGAAAGTGAATATCTGATACATTACACGTTTCTCTTATACTATTGTTTGGCAACCTATTGTACCTTGTTTTTCCTAGTACCTTCTGTAATATAGTCATTTCTATAGTTTGTCGTTTTCTTTGAGTTGTTGCTGCATCTGGCTTTGACTGTGATGCATAGGATATTAATGGACGTATTGTACTTTTGTAAACTCTGGTTTTTGCTTTCTGTATATTTATTATTTCATATAAGGTTATTCATGCATATAGCATTTCTTCTTGTTTTCATCAATTGATGTTTTATTTCTTTATCTGCCCTATTGTTACATGTAAGCTTTGTTCCTCAGTACTATATCTGCGTTACTTGTTCTATTATTCTGTCATTTATCACAAGCTTACACCTTAATGGGTCATGTGAAATTGTAATTGATTTTGTTTTCTCTTCCGCTATCTTCACGTTATATTTCTAGCATGCTTTGTTAAAATTATACACAAGTCTTTGTAAGTCATTTCCATTTTCTGCTATTAGTATAATGTCATCTGCATAACATATAATATTAAACACATTTCTACCCATCCTATATCCTCTCATATGCTTTACCTCCTTAATAATTTCATCCATAACTACATTGAAGAGTATGGGATTTAGGGAATCCCCCTGCCTGATCCCTTTTGTTACAGGTATCTGATAATTCACCATTGGCTTTTACTCTCATTGAAGTATTTTTGTAGATCTTTTATTAAGTTTGTGATGTTGATTGGGGCTCCTTGTTGTTATAAAATCCTTAACACATCCGACACTCAGAACTATCAAATGCCTTCTATCCATCTACAAGGTTAGCCACCTATCCACTGGAAAAATATGGATGGCTCAAAGAAGCAACTGAGAGCCTTGGAATTGGACAGATGACATGGTAATTACCATAGCGAGAAATATGACAATGAATAAGATTGCAAATTGGCATAAGCATTATAATACATGTAAATAAAGGTGAGTCACTGCATCAGTCTCAATACTTAATAAGCACATCTTATATTCTTACTGTGTCAGCCAGACTTTTGTATTGACTAAACCATGATCCAGCGTTTGGATTGACTAGACCATGAGTTGAGTCCATAACACAACACAATGAATTAATGTTATGTAAAGTGAACTCTCCTCTGTAGCTCTACCCCAACATTGTTTGTATTTAATATTTATGTGGTCTACTTGAAATATAACCATACACACTATACTTACTTTGGGTTTGTAGTGATGTCATTCAGTGCTCTGTGTATTGCGTTGTGTGTCAAATAGTCAAAATCGAGTTGAATACCAATTCCAAGGTCAACAATTTTACGAGAAATTTGATCTTGATCACCAAACACTGGAATGCAAATTTGATTTACTGCATAATGGATTGCTTCTTGTGTGCTCTGAAGTCCGCATTGTGAGATGAAAACTTTTACTTTGTTATGTGCTGAAAAGACATTTGTTTTTAATTAAATGAAGTTATTACAAAAATCACAGCCTATGAAAATTTGATTTGTGTAAAAACTATATAAGCATACTAATTTGAAATGACTATCATGACAGAAGCAGTAGATACAATTTTTCATTAAGTTATTCAAATTTTCATGTTTTCCTTTCACTAGGCATGGCTTACCGGTACTTACCTATGCAAGTTATGAAGCTTTCACGGCCAGCTTCAACTTTGTTGAAATTATTATTATCAGTTGGGATGTTAGGCCATGTCCACAGTTGTCGTTACTGACAAACATTTTGGCCCCACCGTTGACCCCACTGAAGTGAATTGGCAGAAACTTTGCTAATCTAGGTACTGATGATGCCCTTTGATGGTGGGGCAGACATGTTTATCAATAATGACAACTGTGGACCACGGCCTCAATAATGTTACAGTACAACCTGTCACATCCGGTCCGGATATCAGGTCCTGTGATATCCGGATCCTCCCATATCCGGACGTATCTCCAAACTAATTTTTCAATTTTGGTTAGCGAAATGGTTAGGGATGGAAAAGTGAAAGTTGCAGCTGGAATGTTGTTTGCGCGCCTAGTCTATTCCGAGTGGGGCTGTGGCCTTGACTCGGTCAATGGCTCTTTCCCAGAAACCCATTCCTTTATTCTCAACCTCGGCTGCCGTCTGCCTGCCACTTGCTACCCGCAGTCTGTGTTTGCGTTTTAAAGTGACAGTTTGTTTTGCAAGTGAGTTTCTAAACTGTATGTCAGAAGTGATTGCCGTTGTTATCGTTATTGTTAACCGTTGTTACTGTATTTTATCGTTGTTATTTTTTATTGTTGTTATTCTTTATCATTGTTTTTTGCTAAAATGGCGGAGAAAATGAAGAAAACTGTTGTGACAATGGATGAAAAGTTTCGTGCTCTGAAGAGGTTGGATGCTGGTGAAACAGCTAAGAAGATTGCTGCTGACATGGGAGTAGGAACGAGCACTGTGAGTGACTGGAAAAAAACAAGGAGTGAGATTGAGAAGTGGTGCTCATCGCAAGCTTCAACAAGTGGGGTAAAAAAACTGAAAATGATGAAGAAAGCCACTAACAACCAAGTTAATGAGGCTTTATATCTTTGGTTTACCCAAAGAAGAGAGCAAGGATTGCCTATCTCAGGTCCTTTGCTAAAAGAAAAAGCTGTGCACTTCAATAAAGAAATCGGAGCCGATGGACAGTTTAAAGCCAGTGAGGGATGGTTAGAAAATTGGAAAAATCATTATGGTGTGCGGAAACTGCAGATCAGCGGTGAAAAACTTTCTACTAACCAAGATGATGTTGACAACTTCAAAACGTTAATACACAGCTTTGTAGACGAACATGGGATTTCAGGAGAACAGCTCTACAATTGTGACGAGACTGGGCTCAACTATAAAATGCTGCCGACCTACACTTTGGCTTAAAAACAAGAAGATAGTACACGAGGGTATAAAAAGAAAAAGGAGAGAGTGACCATTTTAGCTTATAGCAATGCTACAGGAGTTCACAAACTTCCACTGGGATTTATTGGAAAATCCAAAAAGCCGAGGGCTTTCAAGAACTTTAAAGATTTGTCTTTCCTGCCAGTTTGCTACAGAAACCAACGCAGCGCATGGATGAACTGTGAAATATTTAGTGATTGGTTTCACAAGCAGTTTGTGCCACAAGTTGAAAAACATTTAGCGAAAAATAATTTGCCAATAAAAGCAGTGCTCCTACTAGACAATGCACCCTCACACCCAAGTGAAGATGAACTGAAAAATGGTGACATAAAATTCTGTGTTTTTACCCCCAAATGTGACATCCCTTTGTCAACCTATGGACCAAGGTGTACTTGAATCACTGAAACGTACCTATCGCCATAAGTTACTGACTGTGTTGATTGCTGGAATGGACGAGGGTCAAAGTGTTACGGAATCCTTAAAAAAGGTGGACATGTTAGATGTGGTGATGTGGGTATCCCAAGCATGGGATGAAATAAAACCGTTTACACTGGTTAGGTCATGGAGGAAGCTGTTAGATCACGAAGCAACTGAAAAATGGACTGGGGGGAAACCAGAAGAAATCAATGAAACTGTTTGCAATGAAGAAGAGAGTCAGATTGCAGAGCTTGTAAAAAACCTGCCTGGATGTGAAGAAATCAATGACGATGAAGTCAAGAAGTAGTTAAGTGAAGATGAAGTCAACGAAATTACAGACAGTGACATTATAGAAATGGTGTGCAATAGCGATGAGAAAATCTCTGAACCCGAAGAGGATGACAACAAGCCTATAATGAGTCACTCTGAGGCATTCAAGATCATCGAATCTCTGATCAGTTATGTTCAACATCAAGATGAAACAAGTGAAACTGAAGTGATGCTTTTAAGAAGGTTGAGAGACATGGCTTCCAAAAAACTTGTGCAGTGTGTGAAGCAGCCGAAAATCACAAACTTTTTCAAAAACTGATGTAGGCGTACTGTAAGTAAAACTTTTTAACCAATTTTACTTTTTGTATTTTAAAGAGTACAGTGTACAAATACAAATGCTAAACCAATAGAAACGTCTAAAAAAACATCCAACAACAAACACGTTCATTATTTCTGGCCCTCTAGCTATTTATGAATGACCTTGTGATATCCGGATTTTTCCATATCCGGATCGGCCAGTCGCCATATTAGTCCGGATATGACAGGTTGTACTGTACTTATCATTGATTTTGAAAGTTTCTGTCTTCTATAATAATTGATCAGTTCAGAAAAGATTACTTGTTTGAGATGAAAGGCACAGACTTTCAAAATACATTCAGTAGAACTCCATTTATCTGAACTCCAGTTATCCGAATCGACAATTATCCAAATTGTTATCAGGAAATTTAAAAAAATGCAATTTCTAAAAAAAAGTTTATTCAAATTGCAGTCGCCATACTAACAAAAAAACAGCAAATGAAATACATATAAGACTGTGTTAGCCATGGATCATAGTTTATGTACTGATCTAATGTTTTCTAGCCTACTACTTGCCTAAAATTATAATTATGTGTGAGTATTATTTTTATTTTTTTTTTTAGGAAAAGTGAACATTTTGCAAAACATGTGTAACCTGGTTTTTATTAAGATACTGTATTCATGTAATAAAAATAAACAAAAGTGATTTTTGAGCAATTTTCGCATTTCCTTTCACAACATAACCTTTTTCTTATGTTTGTCCCAATTATCCGAATTTCTGCATATCCGAATTACGTCTGGGACTCATTAGTTCGGATAAATGAAGTTCTACTGTATTATTGATAACAATGTAAATATATTTTTGCAAAAAAAAAAAACTGAAATTGCAAGTCACCAAAAGTAAATTACATTTGACATTTGGATTACCTAGTAGATCTTGTTGTGGAATCCATTTCACAAACAGAACATTGTCCGCTTTTCCAGGAAAATCTATATTTGATTCCCATTTCCATATCACACGATAATTTGGTAACTGTTTAAAAACGTTCAAGAAATTGTTCCTCGCATCTTCAGGTAATGAAGTGCCCTGCATATTACTGCCCAAACTGAAATATATCACTCCGTCCTCAACACCATCAACCCATGATTTCAGATCCTGTAATAGTTATGAAAAAAATGTTATCCACAATTTGTTTTTTATATATCTAAATTAATATAGTTAAGGTTTACATTGTGAAGGAGAAGGTAAGTGTGTATTCTACTTGTCCTGCATTATTTAAGCTACACTGTATTTATTTATGCTGGTGAAAGTATCTCCATAGAAAATGCACGTTAATGGCCACCAGTAGACATATACTGTTACAACATCGCATAGACTGTGTGTGTGTGTGTGTGTGTGTGTGTGTGTGTGTGTATGTGTGTGTGTGTGTGTGTGTGTGTGTGTGTGTGTGTGTGTGTGTGTGTGTGTGTGTGTGTGTGTGTGTGTGTGTGTGTGTGTGTGTGTGTGTGTGTGTGTGTGTGTGTGTGTGTGTGTGTGTGTGTGTGTGTGTTTTAACAGCAGAATATATAATTCAACATCAGAGACTTCATTACTTCAACCTTTTGTAATAATTTCAATAAAAAAAGATATTGTGTACAAAAATTTTCCAAGTTTATAATAGCCACCAGCTTACAAATATCAAACACAGTAATATAGTTATGATAGTTACGGACCACTCTCAAACATCAAGAGTATCATACTACACGTTTCTCGGCTAGCCAAGCAGGTGCAGTGTCTGTGTCAAGGCTGCACAAAAGGACCCTCTAGACTGTTTGAGTGTTTGTTAACTGCACAAATTATGCTGGCACGCCGCCAAAAGAATAGAACATTATTCTTGAACATCTGCAGACTATATATAAGCAACAGCAGCTGACTTAGTTAGTTACAGCTAGGAATTTATTCAGTGCAGATCAAAGTATTGTTGCGAAGTGATTATTGTGTGGTACTGTAATAGTTGACATTATTATTGGATGTGGAGAAATTTAACTAGAATTACTTTATGAGAGTATCTTGTTGATTTCAAACTGTTATTTGTGACTCATTGAAGCTGGTAATTAGTGACTTCATTGAAGTCTGTACTTTGTTTCCACTGTACCATACAACGATACTTGAGACTGTCGTAATAATATTTTATCCTTTGCCACTGTCAAGTAACATGTAAAACTCAAACTGGCCGGTCACTTCTGAAACATTACTATTTATACAGCTGTATATGAGACTGCTGTAGATGCTGGTAGAACAGTAGATAACTGTCTGGAAGACTGAGAACAGTATCCTGCAAGAACATTGCACTGTCTACTGCTCTCACACACGTACAAAGCATCATTGTATTTTCTGTCTTATACATTTACTTGTGAAAACTTATTTGTGACAACGTTAAATAAATAAGGTGTTGACAGTGTTTTATTTCAATTGATTGTTAGGAGACAACAAGGTCTACGACTGATACTGACAGTAAAGTGATAGCACTAGTATGACACTATGACTGTTTAAGCTGTTACCTGATTTACATTGTAAGTAAAGTCATAAATATTAAAATAAAATAAGTTTTAATGAATTTCTGTCATGATTTCAAAAATGTTTTGGAAAAAACTTTGAAAGAGAGACAATTATATTTTTCAATGTGGTATTTTTCTGAACTCTTGTGTGGTTCAGAATGATGATTACTAAGACAGGCAAATTGTGATTGCCAACAATGGAGAACTGTGAGTTACTACAAGATATTATGTGAGTTAGATCAGAATAGTGTAGATTAATATGTTAAAAGTTGAATAGCATAGTTTTTGGCTGCAGAGCAGACTACATAATGTATTATGCCAATGCAGATATTCAGATAGAATATTGAAAGAAAAGGAATGCCATGCCCTTATTAAAAAAAAAAAAACATGTAAATAGGTCCTTAAATTCGTAGTGACCGTCAATCAATGAATTTTTCAGTAAAGGGTTATTGAGGATCGATAAAAAATAACACACATTTTATTTGAGGGCCAATCCTCACTAACCCTTCACTGAAAAATTCATGTAAATAGGGTGATAAAGAGTTCAATTGTGAAATTTTGGGACAGGCAATGTGTCAATGGTGATTTGCCCAAGTTATTTCAGAAAGAGAGTATTGTTTTAAGAAACCATCTTCATTGTTGTTTATAAACTTTGTTGGTATTAATGTTTTCTCCAGGAATATTATACAGGCGTTAGTAACACTTACTATATTGATTTAGCACACAGAATGTAACAAATTCTAAGAAACATAGTAGTATCAACTGAGGAATTTGAAACTTCTCAAATGACCATTTTATGTAAGCAGCAAAAGACAAGATAAATTGTAACAACTATTAGCCTATCATATTATAATTTATACTATACAAACTGATCCTATTAATGAAATTGTTATACAATATTAGTAACAAAAATAAATATACTGTTACCTCTGGCAATGGTTTAGGTGGCAAAATATGCAGAGGTCCAACTTGGACAATGTTTGATGTTAACGGCTTCTGATACCCCAAAATACCATCGCTACTGTATATCAGCAGAGACTTGTTGTGATCCAGTTCATATGCACTTGGCAGCCCATCTCCAAATAATTCTTTTATTAAACGATCATGGTTTGGATAAGCGTACCTGTAACCAAGGAATGTCAAGTGGAGTATGGAGTGATTATCGAGTTAAAGTTTCATTGCATAGTACATATTTTCAATTAGAGTTTTGTGTGTATGCTTATTCATACACAGCTGATGTATGGTACATTACTCATGTGATTCCCTATCATGTGCAGAAGAAGAAATGAAAAACAAAACATTATGAATAAGCAGTAACGTTTTGAGTTTCTTTAGCTATTTAGGCACAGCAGTGGATTGAAAGATTAACAAGAGCAGGTGAATTGATGAGTGTATTCTAATTGATACAGAGCTTATTATAGCTGCCCAAAAATAAAAAGATTACTCACAAAACTAACTCTCTCGATCCTACTCAACCTTCAGATCTCTAATGCACAGAGTGAATCACAACTCAAGTCTTCAACTACCTAGACCATATATTCTGAAGTAGCTCTTCCACATGCATGGCTCTTCCTGCATAATTTTTTCTTTAAGTTTCCCCTTCAGTTGTGCTTTTATATAATTTCATTGTGCTGAAGTATGTGCCTAATTATTGTCCTCCTCAAACGCTTTGAGAAACTTCTTTCCTTGTTACCTCTACAAAAGTCTCATCATTCACAAGTATTTCTCTCCATCATTCTTCTGTAGCACCACACTTTGATTTCGGGATGACTTTTATTTTCTCCTTCACCTGTCTTCCACAATTCACTTCCATATAAAGTAACTCTCTACATAGCCAACTCTCTGATTGAAAGCTAGCCATATAAAGTAACTCTCTGAGTCAGCTTCATATAAAAGAAAAATTTTAAGTTTAATCAACATTACTATCTAAAGAGGCTGAAAAACATGAGATAACATCTTGAAATCAGTTCCATTAAATTAAATGGTAATAATACAATAAAAATATACATTTTTGGAATATTTATAAGAAGTTACTTATTGACTGAATTGATTTTTCTATACTTAACATTTCAAATGTCTATGGAACGAATAAATAAAACGAAATGTCAAATGAATAATGTATATGGGGGGGTTTGGTCTCGTCCCCCCCCACTTGAAAATATGCCCCTGAGAATGTGACATTATACATATCTGAATAGGCTCTGTTATACAAATACAATAAACTTGTTAATATCTGTTCTTTATAGAACCAGATTCCTGGCTAGACAAATCAAGGCCAAAAAATTGTATCAGAATGTAAAAGTGCAAGTTACAGACATAAATACCAAACAGTATTCTATTGTTTATTTTATCATTAATTAACCATTACAAAGTCACCCTCATTTGAAATATTCTATTAAATACACTGTTTCTCGTATATAATCTACATCACAATCCTTATATTTCAGTCTGTAAATTCCACTTTTGTGTTATAATTAATTTTACTAAGAATTTTTAAACACTATTCTGATGCAGAATACACTGGTATTTTAGATAAAAATTGTCATCTTTTTTTCTAATCTTGCATTTGCTGATTGTGACCTTCATCAAAGGCCGGCATTAGGAGCGCTGTCCACTTGGTTTTTGGGAGATGGCACTGTTGTTTGAAAGATTGTTGTGTGTGTGTGTGTGTGTGTGTGTGTGTGTGTGTGTGTGTGTGTGTGTGTGTGTGTGTGTGTGTGTGTGTGTGTGTGTGTGTGTGTTGTATAATGTGTTCATACAGTTTGTGTGATTCAATTGTGTCTGTTCGTTTCCATATGTTTCATGTGTTTGTATATTTCCAGTTGTTCGAGTTTGTCTAGTTTTTGGCCTTTTGTGTGTACATTATAGCATTTTCATGTTGTCGATGTTTGTTCATACAGCAGTGCCATTTTCAAAACCATAACAGGTGATGCTCCTAGCCCCAGCCTCTGATGAAACTCATAATGATCAAAAGCTAGCTCAGACAATAAGGAAATACTATTCTGATAGTATTCCATATCAGAATAGAGTTTATAACTCCTTACTGATAATGGACAACAAAATTCAAGAATTAATTAATATTATTGAAAAGTGATATATCTTACTTGAGAAATGTTATGCCATATGCTTATCATCAGACTTACGGCATGAATGAATCTGAATCTGTATCTTATGAATCTGTGCTTTATTCGTTGTTAGATGTAGTGTTTAGCTAATTTTCAGTTGTAATTAATTTTCATTGTGTAAGTCTCATGTGTTTGTCTTTCCTCGTAACTTTAATTTCACGTACGATTTGGTAAGTTCAAATAGTGCGCGAGTGCGTAACCCTAGTATCGATTTACTAGGTCTGTCGGTCAGTTCGCAGAACCAAGGCAGAACCAACCACAAATCGATCTCTCGCGCGTGCGCTGAACTCTGTTGTTTGTATTGTTCGCTTCGTATAGTTGTACAAGTTTTCGCTTCGCTCTCGCAGCCCTGTCCCTTTTTTCGTATGTAACTTTTCCCGCAAATATGGCAAACGGTTCAAAACTCACGCAAAAGTTCGGAAAATCGCGAATGTGCGAACTGTTCATCAAAACCGCAGTTTCTACTACAACAACAAGCAGCTTCAGCTACATGCGGTCTTACAGCCTACAAGAGTGCTTTCCATCAAACCACAGGTACTGTACGTAATTTGTGTTTCATCAGTGTAAATGGAAATTGCTGGGAGGGAATTTACAACTCCCACAACAATTCCAGCAATCGACCAAGTTCAGTTGGGGTTAACAACCAATTCTACCTTTCTACTGAACCAGCTTTTATCAGAGCCTATAATTAATCCCGACAAGTGGTCCTCCGGGCCGGATTGTTCAAATAGTGGATGGTTCAAATTCGCAGTGTCGTTTTTGTGAAATCATAAAAACTTGTGAAACGTGGTCGGGCGAACTGTTACTACCGCTCATTTCGTCAGTTACCGGTAACGGTTGTTTTTTGGAACTACTCTCATATGTCTCCATGTAAATAGTGTACGGTAATTGTTATTTCATAAGGTACATTTCATAACTGTTCTTTTCTTTGTTTTGTTGGCGGAAAACTACTGCGACATTCCCATTACGTCACCAGACACTGTGACTCCGTATCTCCCTCTTGTATCCCCCCTGTGTTTACGCATAACTCACATATCCATCGCTGTGTTTACGTATCACTCACGTTCACCCGCATTTTCACCCGGCAGCCAGTCCGAACGCAAAAATACATTCAGCCGTCTGTACTACTGCATACTCACATTATACATCGCATACTTCAAATGCATCGTGCACATTATACGAAATAAATTCATTTCGTCTTCTCCGCAATAAATTGTTCAATAATCATTCAACATGACCGGTAAAAAGGACGCATTACTACGCGCAAATGCAGTTTATTTTGCCAAATGCAAACGTACTCTAAATACGCTACAGACCTTTGCAACTTCAAAGGGGCATAATTTAGATGGGAAAACGTACGAACTCGCGCTTAAATTATACAACGACTTTTCAGATGCAATCGAAAAAATTGAAATAAATAATATTTCCGGTATACCATATTTCCTTACAAGAAAATGATTCAACTTGACATTTCAAAAGAATGTGATGAACTTCAGTCTCCTCACACTGGACAATTCAACTGAACAAAAGCCTGTCATACAGGCACATGCTTCCTTTAAAGTGCCCAAAATTTCACTGCCTGTTTTCTCTGGTGAACCTAATCAATGGATTAATTTTAAAAATTTGTTTGATTCATCTGTCTTTACACGATGTCAAAAACTTCAATGTTTGCGTACGCACTTGTCAGGTCATGCATTGTCCTTAGTTGAAACATTACCAATTACTGATGTAAATTACCAAACAATGTATGACATTTTGTGTAATAGATACAGTAATAAGAGGTCTGCTGCAAATCATTATTATGCTTTGATGAAAAATTATCAAATAAAAGAAAATAGCCATGACAACTTAAAACATTACCTGTCAACCTTTCAGTCATCCGTCAATGCTTTGCTCAGCCTTGACATAAACATGCAAGATTTTCTCCTGTTGCAGCTGGCTTTACACAAATTGCCTTCTGACGTCCGTACGCTGTACGAACAAAAACAAACGGAGGATGATAATAAAATTCCTACCTTTCAGGATTTGATAAAATTTATCACCAACTTAGAAAGGTCATACGAAATCATTCAGGCTGAATCTCCTAGTTCGCCTCCCAGTACACCACCTGTCAATAGGCGATCGTTTCCCGGCACAAGCGGTTTCAAAGTCACACCTAACCAGGCAAAATTTGTAAATAAATCTGCAAAGACTCTGTTAGTTCAAACCTCTCAGGAAGCTCGACCCAACACTACCTGTTTCCATTGCAATGGCAATCACAAAATATTCAATTATGAAAAGTTTCAACAACTGCCTGTTGACTCTCGTTACAATGTACTTCGTCAGCACAAACGATGCTTTGCTTGTTTTTCCACTCATCCTCGTGCAAATTGTACTTCAAACCAAAGTTGTCGAACATGTCATAGTAAAAGCCACGACACTATGCTTTGTCGGGCAAATGTTCAAAGCTCGTCTGTCAATTCAACGCCGAGTAGTGTGCAAACGGGCGCCCCCGGACCTGTTTTGTCACATCAAGCTCTGCCAACAGTCAGAATGCAACTTTCTCTTGTCACGCCTCAACCGTCGATACTGTTTCGAAAATTGTGTTACTCGGCACAGCAAAAGTATTAGTAAAGGATGCATGTGGTCAGTGCCAGGAAATTCGAGCTGTTCTCGATTCTGGCAGTAAACGCAGCATAATCACCGCAGATTGCGCTGCACGTCTTGCTCTTAACAATGCCCTGTTGACTTCACACTCACTGGTATAAATTCTCAAGTGAACAAGGCTACTTTCACTGTAGATCTCAGTCTTCGGTCTCGAGACCCTCGTCAACGTCCAGTTCATGTAGAGTCTGTAGTCATGGATCGCATCACTAGTGAATTGCCTTCCATTAATCTCCACAAGGATGTAGCTGCCCAATTCTCAGGCCTGCAACTTGCTGACCCTGATTTTTATCCCCCTGCCAAGGTCGACCTACTCATTGGAAGCGACGTGTATCCATATTGCCTGTCAGACGGCCCACGCTCCGTAATCAAAGGCAATCCTTCTGCTATATCTACCATGTTCGGATATGTCCTAGTCGGCACTGTAGTCAATCGCCAATCATTCTCATCACGTCAAGCGTCGTCCACCACCTTGTTCTCAACTCTGAACGATAGGGTTGATCTCCAACTTAAACGGTTTTGGGAAACAGAGGAAGTCGAAACACCAAATCTGTATCTCCTCAAGACCAATACTGTGAAGACTTGTTTGTTCAAACCACGACGAGAGTACAGGGCGGGCGGTACATGGTTTCACTGCCAGTTGCTCCTGAAGCTACTGAAATTGGATCGAATCGTCCAGCCGCTGTTGGTTCCTTTCTTAACTTGGAACATCGCCTTTCAAAAAACCCCGAAGTGCAGGACAAGTATAACAATTTCATGCAGGAATACTTGGACCTGGGCCACATGTCTGTTGCGCACACTCCGTCTTCGTACATAATTCCAAACCATTGTGTATTCAAAAGGCACGATCCTCACGAAAAAATCCGGGTCGTGTTTAATGCCAGTTCTCCAGATCACACTGGTGTGTCACTCAACGAACGTCTTCTTGCAGGTCCCAAGCTTCAAAGTGACCTTCAACACATATTGATATCATTCAGTATTCACAAATTTGTCATCACCGCAGACTGTCGTCAGATGTATTGTCAAATTATACTTCGTCCGGAAGATCGACATCTCCAACATATCTTTTGGCGCAGCGATTCATCTCAACCTCTCCAAGAATATGAGTTAGCCACTGTAACATATGGACTAAAACCGTCAGCGTATTTTGCTCAACGTTCTTTAAAACTACTGATTTCAGATGAAGGCTCATCTTTCCCACTCGCCGCGTACGCACTCGAACATCATACCTTTGTAGACGACCTAGTCACTGGTACTGACACCTTTGAGGAAGCTGTTCATCTCATAAAGGAGCTAAATTCAATGTTGTCACTCTCGGAATTTGAGCTAAGAAAGTGGACGTCAAACAACTCAGCACTGATAGCCCAATTTCCTCCAGAACACCTGGAAAATCCTTTCATTTTTTTCTGATGAAAACCAAACAATAAAAATTCTTGGTATTCGTTGGTGTCCATCTTCTGATCCTTTTCGTATAACTATATTCCGTTCAAAGTGAAAATCACCAAACGCAGTATCTTGTCCTACATCTCCCAATTTTTCGATCCTCTTGGTTGGCTTTCGCCTGTCGTTTTTTGGGACAAATGTTTCATGCAACGTCTTTGGACTGCTTCATTGGATTGGGATGACCCGTTACGCTCTGAATCCGAAGAGGATTGGAAAAAATTCGTCGTTGGATTATCAGCTGTAAGTGAAATATCATTTCCACGTCGCGCCACTATTGACAACGCTCATTATCATCTCATCGGTTTTTGCGATGCGTCACAGCATGGCTTTGCCGCCGCCGTTTATCTGCATTCAGAAAGTAATGACAACCGAGTCAACATGCAACTGCTTGTAGCCAAAAGTCGTGTCGCCCCGCTAAAAACTGTCTCCATCCCTCGACTAGAGCTCAATGCCGAAGTGCTATTGTCACGATTGATAGCATCAACTCAACAGGTCCTATCCACTCTTCCTATACAGGAAATTCGACTGTACACTGATGCTAGTACTGTATTGGATTGGCTTAATACGCCATCCTACAAACTCAAAACGTATGTTGCTAATCGAGTGGTGACCATCCTGGAACTCACCGCACTTAAATTTTTGGCTCACATTCCTACGCACAGTAATCCAGCTGATGTGGGTTCCCGTGGATGCACTGTGGCCACGCTTCAAAACTCAGGACTGTGGTGGAAGGGACCACCGCAATTTCACGTGTCATCTAAGTCTTGGCCTCTGCTTGTCTACAGTAGAAAGGTCCACTTGGAGATTCCTGAATTGAAACCTGTTCCGGCCACAGCTCTTGTGGTCACCTCTCCAGAAAGATTCACTGACTTCTACCAAAGAGTGTCGAGTTTTCAAAAACTCATACGTGTATTTGCTTACATTCATCGGTTCGTAAATCACTCTCGTAAGCATATGGCATCAAAATCTACTGTTTTGTTTGTCAAAGAACTCAAAGTTGCTGAACTCACCGTAGTACGTCTAACGCAACAAAACTACTTTGATCAGGAGATTGCCTGTATGAAGAAGGGAAAGATTCCCGACTCGTTACGTTCGCTGTCTCCGTTTATCTCCAACGATGGTATCTTTTGTGCTGGTGGTAGACTATGTCACTCCTTGTTGCCGGACAGATCCAAGTTTCCTATGCTTTTGCCAAATAAATCACATCTAACTGATCTCGCCATTGATCACTTTCATACGTTACGATTGCATTCTGGACCACGTAATACTCAAGGATTGATCAACCAAACCTTTTGGATTCCTTGCCTTCGTTCCACCTTGAGAGCTCGGCTGCGTAAATGTGTCAAGTGCTTTAAAATGTCTGCAAGGCCCTCGCAACCTATCATGGCTTCGTTGCCTATGTCTCGAGTAACACCACAACCTGCATTCTTGTCCACCGGCATTGATTATGCTGGTCCGTTCTCAACTAAAGACTCTCGCCTTCGTAAACCACGCACCTATAAAAGTTATCTTTGCGTATTTGTGTGTATGGTTACCCGTGCAGTACACCTAGAAGTTGTCTCAGATTTGTCTACTGAGGCTTTCCTCGCCACGCTGGATCGTTTCATCGCTCGTCGTGGACTTCCTTCAGATCTTTATTCTGACAATGGTCGCAACTTTGTCGTCGCCTCACGCCACCTTCGTGATCTATGTTCTATGTTGAAAACTCATAGCAATGAAATAGCCTCTCAATTAGCGAAACGCAAAATTCAATTGCACTTCAATCCGCCGTATGCGCCAAATTTCGGTGAAATTTAGGAAGCCGCCGTCAAATCCGCGAAAGGTCATTCGTACCGCACTCTTGGTGATGTAACATTTACATTTGAAGAATATTGTACCATATTCACTCGCATTGAAGCGATATTGAACAGTCGCCCTCTATGCGACATGTCATCAGATCCATCTGAGGAACTTGATTTTCTTACCCCTGGACATTTCCTCGTTGGAAGATCCTTGTTGTCAGCTCCAGAAGAGCCTCAAGATAATGTCACCCATCCACGTCAGTGATGGACTCATCTACGTCAAATAGTTCAATCGTTTTGGAAACGGTGGAGTAAGAGCTATCTTCACAGTCAACTTCAATGCTCCAAGTGGAACAAGAACTCGGCGTCACTTCATGAAGGGCAACTTGTACTATTACAAGACGGAGAGTCAGCACCACTGCACTGGCCTGTCGGACGAATCGTCTCCCTTCATCCCGCTCCTGATTCCGTTACCCGAGTTTTGACCATACGTACCGCAAATGGTACCGTAGTGCGACCCGTCAATAATGTTGCACCCTTTCTAGTCTATACTATTTTATTGATATTTCTTTCTATATTTTTAAACGTTACTTCTCTATGTTACCAGTACTTGATATTTTTCCCACACACACACTCTCTCGTTCTTTACAATTTTGAAAACCCCCCGATTAATTGAGCTCTTTGATTTATTGTTTACTTTAAAACTTTGGCCAACAACTAAATATATTTTTTCACTGTACTTAACTTCTCTCGCTATCCAAATTGTTCCACCATCACGCAGTTCACTTTCACTTTTATCGTCACTTTGACCACATTAGTTTGTTATTAAATTTTCGTTGCGGTTTTGTTTCATTATTTAAAATTGCTGTAGCATTTGGTATTTTCTGGTAGGCCTTGTACTACATTTCGACCTACCAGACAAAGTATTCCCGAGGCCACGCTTCACTTAAGTCCGCTCAGTGTGAATGTATATTGCCAACTCTGCTCTTCGTCAAAGACTGTTCTGTGCTACTGTCTGATGCAAAACTGGGGTGACAGCGTGTTTTACTGTGATTCACAAAGAGACTGAGCTGGCAAGCTGTTGCGTAATACGTCTGGCTGGGCAGACTCCAGACATCAAACATAAACAGTCTGCAATAACATTGTAGGTGTTGCTGGTTACTAGGGGTTACCCCTTAGGTGAATACTGACTACTTTAAAATTAAAACTGAAACTTTGTAGCACACAATTCTGTACCGTTACAACTTTACCATATAACTCTTGTGATATAAAACAATTCTAAGTTACACTGTATCAACTAGAAAGTAGGCATACCAATTATGTGACGGTACATGCATATACTTACCAGTTAAGATAGTACATGTAGAAGAAGAAGTCGTAAGTGTTAACAATCCTTTCAAAAAATGTCATGTGATCTGTGTGTGGTGGCGTTACTGGTACATAAGCTGAGTGCGTTGGGCAGCCCATAGTCGAGTCAACAAAGTAGGTAGATTCCACTGTGACTATTCCAACTACAGGTGGCGATCCAAGAGTATGCACCAAGGCCAAGTATGGTGTCGCCCACATGCTTTCGTACAACGCAAGATCAAATTTTACGTCTTTTGCCCAACTGAAATGTAGCATTTATGTTTGCTTAAAATGATACATTTTATGATATATATCAAATAACAGTATTATATATACATTAACAACATTACGTGTACTCGCATCTTTCTAGTACATGGGAACTGATTGCAGGTCTGTAAATGGTTACAGTCTGTATATAATCTGTAAGTTGAACCATTCACTTAATTAATATTGATTGTTAAACTTTCACTTGTGAACTTACTTTGTTTTTTCCCGTACGCGTTTTGGCGTGATGTGCGCCTTCGTCAGCAGTGTGAGACAGAGTTCCAGAATTCTGTCTCACACCGCTGACGAAGGCGCACATCACGTCGAAACGCGTATGGGAAAAAACAAAGTAAGTTCACAAGTGAAAGTTTAACAATCAATATTAATTAAGTGCTGTGAATGAAGAAGATAAACTATCAAAACAACTGCACTCACTTAAGTTTAATGGTTTATACCCAATTTAAAAAAATTAAGAAAAATATTTGCATGGGGCCCCCTTGTCAGCAGTCCCCCCCCCCGCATTGTGGGTCCGGCAGTTATGCCACTTCGACCAATACCTGTTGCAAATAATAAATAAAAAATTGTTAGGTGTTATCCTACTATTCTGAATAGAATACCCATCGATCTTAATGACATGTTTCAGTTACTAAATCAACATTTTTCAATTTGTTACTGAGCCAAAGGTTATTTTTCCTTTTTGAAATGCAATACAGGCTTGATAATGGTTTAGCTTACACATTTATAATGTAAAAGCAACTAATAACCTGGACATTTAACCACATAATCTTTGTCATTTGTCTGTGCCAGGTGAACCTAGGACATGGTGTCGGCAAATACTCATTCTCAACTAGACTATGTATAATTGAAATCCTACAGCTCATAGCAGGTCACACTTTGGAACAACCTCATACATCATTGTCCCAGTTGTGGGGGCTCTTCTGAAACTGAGAACACAGTGTAATGGCCCCTGATCATGATGATAATATTTGTTAGCGTTAATTTTATTAGATAACCTTGTGCTACTCCATGCTTTTTGTTGTTAGCAGAATTTTATAGTTTAATTTTAAGATTAGTTTCTAGGTTTAAGTTGAGAATCTGTTATAATTTTATTGCTTAATATTTTATATTAGACACTTTGGATTCTGTAAGGGCAATGCTAATCATTGTGGATATTCACCCTGAAAAATTTTTATGCTGTTATTTAACAGTTGTTTTGATGGTTCATCCTCTTCATTCACGCACTTATATTAGTGATAAATAATTTATTGTACAATTATTGTAACTTTCACTTGTGAACACTTACGTTTTTTAATGTCCTCGTACGTTTCGGTGTGGTGTTCACCTTCCTCAGCGAGGTTTAAATACAGAATCAGGTTTAAATAATAATGGTTTAAATACAGGTTTAAATTCTGTATTTAAACCTCGCCGAGGAAGGTGAACACCACACCGAAACGTACAAGGACATTAAAAAACGTAGGTGTTATTTAACATTTATTTTATGACTGACTTATACTGAAATACCTTAAAAACTGTTGAACTGGTGGACTTTGTAGTTGCTGTTTGATCAGTCCTGTACCAGTCATTGCCATCTGTATAAGTTTCCTCATTGGTATTCGAGACTGCAGCGAAATACCTGACGAACCGTTCCTCAGTATTTCATACCCAAATGATATGTCTATGTCTGTATGATTAGCTATAGGCACCTGATAAAAATGTTTGTCTGTTAATGTTAATTTTTGAAGTATTATGTTATCTAAAATTAGAAATCAAAATTAGAGAGTTACAGATTAGTTAATATAAAAATTGAAAAACAAGGAAAGAGACTCACTAAAATTTTATAAGGTAATGGCTGTGCGTGTGTGGTTCACGTTTCTACTCCCCACCTTTCTACTTCTCAGTCATTCTATTAAGTGATATTCAAGGAATATGAACCTCCATACAAATAATCTGCTCATCTATGCCTCATCAAATTTTATGTTTATTATTTTATTATATTACAATATTACTATACAACATTAAAATTTGAACATTTTAAAGAAATTCTAATATGCTGATAATAGTAATAATAATAATTCTAATATAAAGAATAAACATTATTAAATTATAATTTTTACTGTTCTAACAGTAGTAGTAGTAGTAGTAGTAGTAGTAGTGGCGGCGGCAGCAGCAGCAGCAGCAGCAATAATAAGTACTTTACATTTCAGGTGCCTACATTCATTGTGTCCTCAGGAACTCACCTTACTGGGATTTGCTGTTATAACTGTAAGATTGTGGCCTCTGGCAGCAAGGGCCCTCGACAGCCTTAACAATGGCATCTGGTGGCTGTAAGAGGGTGCCATAAATATGGCCAGAATGTTGGCTGCCCTTGCAGGGTACAGTGATATGACAAGCAGAAGACATATCTGAAATTCAAGAAATAAGCAAAAAACTTGTATTAGAAAAATACAAAGCTTTTATCCATTCATGTAGACGCATATTTAAATGTAACTGTGTTTTTGAATAATGGGCAAGCATTGTGGCTTGATAAAAATCATCATATTTGACAAAAATTGTTTGTTAAAAATAATTATTATTAAATGATAAATTTCAATGCAGGTTGATAAATGAAGTTCTAAATTTTCAAAAATTTTACTATAGGGACGTTAAAAAAACAAGAATATCAAGATTTTCACAAGTATAAAGCAAAAGTTGACCAATGAATTTTTCTTACAGGCAGTGCCGGCTTTAGGGGGGGGGCAACCCGGGTGTTCGTCCGGGGCGCCGCGCGCTAGTGCGGCGCCTTGACCTGCAAATCAATCAGTTAAGAAAGAATAACGCCACCACAAAACAAGAGAAAAATTAAAAAATCGGAGAAACACCGACCCAAAGTGTGTAGCTGATAATAACTACTCGTCTCTTTCATAGCCTTGCAAAGGTGAATTTTTTGTTTGGAGCGACAAAACGTTCCGATACACGTATGATGCATGTTCATCGAATGTTTTCATTGTTTTTGTTTCTGGCTTGGCTACGTCTTAGACAATATTCGCGCTATCTGAGCGAGCACACTATTAATTTCTGGAGTTGCAAGCAAATTTCCGTAGATTCTGCTATGGCAGTTAGGTTGCTGCCTGCTGCCGTACACTGAGAAAAAAATAACTTTTATGAAAAAAAATTTTTTTAAGTCAAGAAAATATTAGATTGGAAATTTTCAATAAAATATTTTCTTTACTCAAATTTAATTTCGTCAAATTAAAATGCTAATTTATTTTTTAAATAAATGATGGTATTAATTAAAAAATATTCAATTTATAAATTCGAACTATTATAAATTTTTTATTAAAAAAATTTAAAAAGTTGTAGTGGAATAAATATTTTCTTCATTGAAGAAAATCGTTTATTAGCATTAAATATTATAATTGACACAATTTAAATTATAATATAAGTTAAACAAAAACAAGTTTAAATTAGTATAAATATTTGTTTGAGACAAAAATTTAAAAATAGTGTCAATCTTATAATTTCTTGTGTCAAGAATATTATATTGGACTAAGAAATTCAATAAGATAAAAACAATAAAATAATTGTTCGTAAAAAGTTATTTTTTTTCTCAGTGTAGCCCGTAGATTTTTTCGCATTTTTAATGGCCACACTGTTGCCACGCCGTGCATCTGCCATCTCTTTCTGTCGTATGGCGCTGAATTTTACATCAAGTAGATTGGCGGGGAAGTCCCTGTGGAGTGAATGAGCCTTTGTTTTAGATCAGTTATTTTGTGGAATTGTTCAATAGAGTGTCATCTAAATGATTGCTACGGTACTGTGTTAAGTTCAATGCGTTATTTGTACTTGGACTATATCGTTGTTAATACTGACTGGCTGATTGTGTTTTATTTATCAAAGAGAAAAGTTTGTGTGGCGAGTGACGTGATATTATTTTCTAATTTTTGGTAAGTTCGAATAACAACTTTTTTTCATTCAGTTCAGGTTTTTCACTTGAGTCAAATTACAGTCAGATTTTTTCTTTGTTGTAGATGTAGAATAGAATACAGAATATTTACGACATCGACATGGCAGACAAGAAAGAAACTATTAAGAAAAAGCTTTCTGGTTCTGAAAATCGTAAAAGAAAAGCTGAAAAAGACAAACTTTTTGAACAGACTAAAAAATTTGTGAATATTAAGAAGTATGTTACAGAAAAGTTTCATCAGAGTACTTCAGTTATTGAATCAGAAATCAGCACTTTTACATCTGAATCCGAAAGCCAAGTATTGGTCAATATTTCTTTAGATTCTAAACAATTAGACACTAACGAGACACAACGATCTATTCAAGATGACCAGTCCATCATATCATTGCCTGAATCATCTGAGTTTTCTTCGGGACAAAATCAACATACAGTTTCTCTCATTGATGAAACTATCACTATAAATCTAACCCAAAATTACAACGTGTCTGACTTATCTACGTGGCACAAGTGCTTAATATGAGCATGATAGATCACATTATAATGTCTGGACCCTCACAAGTTCATCTAAGTGAATTTCCCAAAGATGAAAAAGGACGCCATTTCTCATCAACTCATTACTCAAGAAAACTTTCAAATGAAGAAACTATCCGACGTCGGTGGTTAGTTTATTCGGTATCAAACAATAGCGTCTTTTGCTTTTTTTGTCGAGTATTTGACTCCAAGTCAGCTTCCAATTTGGCATCAAACGTTAAATCCACAGTATTATCCTGCATAAAGGATTCAAAGTATTATGCAATAATAGCTGACTGTACTCCTCCTGATATAAGTCACAAAGAGCAACTTTCCCTAACATTAAGGTGCACCGACATAACCGAGGACGCCGTAAGCATCAAAGAATATTTTATTACATTTTTGGAAATCGACACAACTGGTGCAGGTCTCACAGAAACTATTTTAAAAACATTGAGTGATCACTGCCTCAATATTAGCGATTGCAGAGGACAGGGTTATGATAATGGCGCCAACATGAAGGGGAAAAACAATGGCGTACCTACAGAAGAGAATTGCTGACTTAAATCTGCTCACTTTTTTTGTGGCATGTGGATGTTACAGTTATAATTTAGTCCTGTGTGATGCCCCAAAATCATCAGTAACATCGGTGTCACTGTTCGGAATCTTACAAAAATTATTTACTTTATTTGTGGCATCAGTAAATAGATGGAAAATTTTAAACGAACATCTGAAAACTTACACCCTGAAACAATTAAGCTATACTCGCTGGGAAGCCCAAATTGAAAGCTTTTAAGCGGTTCGATATCAATTTTGTGAAGTCCATGATGCTTTAGTTTCTTTGGCTGATGAGACCAAACAAAGTGATGCTGCGACGTCACATGAAGCGACCACACTTGGAGAACAACTGAAAGATTTTAACTTCATTGTTTCTCTTATAACATGGTACGATGTTCTTTTTCAAATCAACGTTGTGAGCAAAGCAAGTCAGTCACCCAAAATCGACTTTGTACAATTCACAGAAATGCTTAAAAAATGTTGCTCATACTTGGAAAATTACAGACAAACAGGTTTTGAACAAGCTATTGTAACAGCAACTGAAATAGCGTCAGAACTAAATGTGCAGCCAATTTTCAAACCCCAAACGCGACTAAGACGCGTTAAGCGCCAACCGGGTGAAGAGACTGTTGATGAACCAACAATGACCCAAAAAAAAATGTTTGAAGTGCAGTTTTTTAATGCTCTCTTGGACACAGTGCTTATGTCTATGAGAGAAAGATTTCGACAGCTACAAGATTTTTCTGTCACGTGGAGTTTTCTTTAACATAAAAAAATATTAAAATAAAGAAGAACTGATGAAGCATTGTTCTGCATTGCAAGAAAAGTTAACGGTCAACTCTAAATCAGATATTGATGGACATTTGTTGTGCGACGAAATCTTGGGTCTGCAACATTACCTCAAGGACAGCCAGGCAACACCTATTGAAGCTTTGGATTTTAAAGCACAATCTTCAAGAGTTGTCCCGTAACACATGGATAACCCTGCGTATTCTGTTAACAATACCAGTGACTGTTGCAAGTGGGGAACGCAGTTTTCCAAACTAAAATTAATAAAGACCTACTTGGGATCAACAATGTCCCAAATAAGACTAACGAGTCTAGCCATGCTGTCCATTGAAAATGAAGTTGCAGAAAATCTTGATTTCTCTAGTCTAATTAAAGAATTTGCCGATAGAAAAGCTAGAAAAGTTAAATTTTGTTGATTTGACAATTAATAATTTGATTTGGTTTCATTTCATTCGAAATATATATATATAAATAACATGAAAGCATTGTTTTTTAAATTCATTAAAAATTTTAATAGTAAATAATTAAATATCACTATAATATTGACGGCTCGGAACACAAAGTTTTTTATAAGTAAAAACGTAAAGTTTTACCTTACAGCCTAAACCGGCTTTCACCTATAGAAGGCTTCATCAGAGGCTGTCGTTAGTAGCGCTGCTCGTCTTGTTGTTGGCGACGAGAAAGTGTTTCGAAAGATTGAAGCTGTGTGTGTGTGGTGAGATGTGTTCGAATAATGCGTGCGATTTGAATTGCGTCTGTTCGTTTAGGATGTCGTTTTTATTTGTTTTTGTGTGTTTGTATATTTCTAATTGTTCTAGAGTGTCTAGTTTTCGGCCTTTTGTGTGTACGTGTAGTATGTTCATGTTATTGTCGATGTTTTTATATGTGTGGTTTGCTTCAATGAGGTGGTTTGCGAAGGTAGATTCGCATACTACACGTACACACAAAAGGCCGAAAACTAGACACTCTAGAACAATTAGAAATATACAAACACACAAAAACAAATAAAAACGACATCCTAAACGAACAGACACAATTCAAATCGCACGCATTATTCGAACACATCTCACCACACACACACAGCTTCAATCTTTCGAAACACTTTCTCGTCGCCAACAACAAGACGAGCAGCGCTACTAACGACAGCCTCTGATGAAGCCTTCTATAGGTGAAAGCCGGTTTAGGCTGTAAGGTAAAACTTTACGTTTTTACTTATAAAAAACTTTGTGTTCCGAGTCGTCAATATTATAGTGATATTTAGTTAAGTAACGGACACGTCATGGACAACGAAATCCAAGAAGTAAATAATTCTGATATTTCAGTTTTCATAATTTTTATAATCATAACAAAATTACTTGTATGTAACTTCCTGTTATTTTTAAATCATTTTATAAGATAATTAGATGATATGTAAACATTCATAATATATTTAAATAATAAATAATAAAATTAATTAATAAACATGTGATTATTTTCATTATTTTGTATCAAATAACTATTTTATATAAATTCAAAGTTCAATTTTCTAATTATTTATAATTATAATTCAATAATACACGGAACATTTTACATTTACAATTTTTAAAAGATACGATAATTTTTACTAATGTACGATAATTTTATGACCCTGATATGATAGGCGCCCTTTTCTTGGCTGAGAACACTGATTTTGCCCACGAGACGCGGGCAAAATGATAGTTAATAATAAGAAATAAAGGGCGCTGAAGAATATCTTGCCCGGGGCGCCTGGATGGCTCAGGCCGGCGCTGGTTACAGAAATTAAATTTATTTCAAAATTCATCTATGTGAACTTCCCTACCAAATGTCTCTATGCTTGTAACATTTCTCTTGCATATTTTCTTAAATAAACTAATGTGCTAAAGACGATTAGTATTTTATGGGCACAAAGTGTGTAGTACAGTACAGTAAATAGGCTACTTTCAACATTGGAGGTTGGCGGTGCTCTGGCCCTCCCCCCTCACAACTCAATTATTGGAGGACCAAAACCACTGCTGCCCCCCCTCCAATTCTTTGCCATGCTACTCAGGTACTCAGCATACAGGATGCAGTTAATGTGGCTGTATTTATGAACAAGACAAGCATATATCAACAAGAAAATAAAAAATAACCTGCTCAGACATGGTAGATGAAGTTTTTGAGTTGCTTTGTACCTGTGTACGCCTACACAACCACATAGGCGTAACTTGGGAGTGGCAAGGGGAGGCACTCGCCCCACCAATGTTCCGAGCATTATAAAATTTTGTTTCCAGTTGTGATAAATGAAAACTTTTAACAAATAGTCAAACAGGAGACAGTTTCTATGCTTGCGAGCACAGTACGCACTATTTATCAACGTCTGTACTGTTATCAGACAACTAGTTGCCATAAATTTATTATTCTGATTTCTTTCGAAGAAACTTGTAAGGGGAATGTTTGACAGATTTGAATGATATACGTCAAAATAATATTTCTGTTTGAAAAAAAAAAAACAAACGCTAGAGACCTAAACTGGAATACAATGCGTGCCTTTACGCAAACAAAGACTGGTTTTGGAACACCGTAATGAAATAATAAGCGCAGCTGTACTTCTAAGGATTTACTCTCTTTACTTTCCTCTCTTTGTCACACATATTCTGAGTCATCATCTTTGTGCTCGGATAGTTTACTGTTTGGTTCGAGATTTTTGCTGTTTTCAGTTCAGTAGAATTTCGAAACAATACAGGCCAGTGTAAAAGAGAGTGGTAGTATGGTAAGGCTAAAACAGACTCGGGAGTTGTTCACGAAGCTTAAAAGACGGTCGTTTGGAACTGTTATTTGTTAATGATTACTGATACAAGTGTGGGTCGGTTACTTGGTCGTGTACGTAGTCCATTAAAGTACACATCGCTTGTATCTTTCTTAATTCTTTATTTTTTTTTTCTAAGTTCTGAGAAATGGGAGAATTCTGTAGCTGAGCTGGACCACCTTCGATTTCTTTCAAATTGTAGTATGTTTCACATTTAGTGTCCTAATGACTATTTTCAACTAGATTAAGTCCCGCAAACGTAAAATAACTAAGTAATTTGGAAAAATAAAAGTGCTAAATACGTAACACGCTGCGCCGCCATTACGCTGGTTGTTGTTCATTCATACACCTGTAGGCCTACGTAGCGCCGTCTATCTTATAATGACATTTAACCTCTCTCAAGCACAGGTACTAATAATTCATGATAAATCTATGTTTATTGTTAAATGCGATCCGAGGCCGAAGGCCGAGATGCACTAAGGTGCTGAGGTTTTTCGGTGGCGAAGCCGCCAAAAACCCAGTAGGCCGCGGGAAGTTACCCGCGATGCCGTAAACTATTTCCATGCTGCGACATGGTTTTTATTTGGGGTATGTAGGCCTATAGTTTAATAACCGGAGACGCCGAAGGCGTAGGAGGCTAATGCAGTAGTAGGCTAATGTTGGTTGGAAACCATATAATGGCGGCGCAGCTTGTTACGTATTTAGCACTTTTATTTTTCAAATTACTTAGTTATTTTACGTTTGTGGGACTTAATCTAGTTGAAAATAGTCATTAGGACACTAAATGTGAAACATACTACAATTTGAAAGAAATCGAAAGTGATCCAGCTCAGCTACAGAATTACCGAGATAAGAAACGCAAAGGAGTAACTGCTTAATTTCTTTGAAAATTGCGTGACTGGCAATTTGAAAATTTCTTTGTGTTGTGCAGTCACAGTATTTTGTGATAGTGTGGCTAAGGGAGAGGATGCGTTTACGAAAACTGGGAATAAGAATTGGAAGAACTGAAATTGTTTGTTTATAAGCATAAGCCTACAGTATATTTGTTCTAGGTAAACATAACTGGTAGTACAACTTATGAAGAAAGGTTTGTTGATCTTTAAAAATTGAAATTGCCCCTCGTTTACTAACTAAGAATTATTACTAAACTTTCTGATTTTGTATATAATATATTTTATTTATTTTATTATATAGATGGTCTCACTACACACTTGAATTTATGAAGCTTTACCCCCCCCCCAAAGTTAGGCCCCAAGTCACGCCCATGCACAACCATATAGGCCTACATAAACACGCGCACGCGCACGCACACACACACACACACACACACACACACACACACAAACATATAAAAAGACATGCACAGTTCTTTTTCAAACAATATTTTTACATTTGAAGCTCCTAGATCATGATTCTATTTGTCTTAATTGTAATGGAATGATTATGGAGCTTAGCTGCAAGCCACTGGGACAATATTCATATGAACTGACTGACTGTATAACAGCTGTTACATATGGTATCATGGCCGGGCCCAACATTATTACATTACAAATACTATATACCGGGCTGTCGGGCCGTGAGTCGGTCGATTGCTTGAGTTTCTGTCTCCAGACATTTTGGCCACACCTCCACAGTCCATCCTCATTTATATTGAGGATAGCCTCTGAACGTGTGGCTGAAATATCTAGATCAGTGGTTCTCAACCTTGAACCAACTTTGAACCAAGTCCGGGACCCACCTTGAAGTTATTACACCTCATGTAACTCATAAGCATGGGCGCTGGGAGAATGACTTATAGATGGGTGTACCCAGTTTATAATTGTACTTTAGCTATCATCTAGTAGTTTAAGCACTTTTATGCATAAATCCCACTTTAAATTGTTAAAACAATATATCTTAGTAATTTAAATGTAATAGGGTTTTAAAACACAGTAATTAAGCTTTCAAGCTCAACTTTGCTACCAAAAAATGCCTCCTCAAGACCTAGCAGTGGGTCGCGCCCCATAGGTTGAGAAACGGTAGTCTAGAGATAGAAACTGAAGCAATCGACCACAGTCCAACAACCCAGCATAAAATATTTTTAATAATGACAGTGTAACAGCTGCTACTGAATGATAAGATATAATTATAGACTGTGTAGCATCACGAGATGGTACAAACCAGGAAACTCAATTTAATTATCAAGAATATAGGGAAACTACTCAAATAGATAAATACTATGTAACTGAATGAGGAGTGCAATAGAGAATGAGTGGTCAAATGAGAACAACCAAAAATAATTATGTAAAGGAAGAATTATTATAATAACTAAACCAATAAACCATGAATAATAAATAAAGAATACGTGTTACAGATGCATGAATAAATTAAAAACAGGCATTACCCTTGCAAACAAACATAATTAACTTGACAAAACAGACATAAAAAAAGACTAGACTGGATGGTGTCTTTGACACAAAAATTACCCAACAGATTAGGGAAGTGATTTTATATATCTTGTTATTGTAAATAGTAATGTTTAAGTATGTAAGTGAGAAATGTATTTAGACTATTTTGAATGTTCATCACTTCTTTTTTCACTACTTAATAATTACTAGTATTGTTGGTATGGTACTTTCACTGTGAACTTACTTGTTGTATTTTCTCATATGTCGTTTCGGAGTAGTGTGCTCCTTCGTCAGTGAGTGGGGGGGGGGGTCAAGACCCAAACTCACTGACGAAGGAGCACACCACTCCGAAACGGTGTATGAGAAAATACAACAAGTAAGGTCACAGTGAAAGTACCAACAATACTAATAATAAATGTATTTAGGGTTAAGAAAAGTCATTTGTATAACCAGCCTAAAAGTCAAGCTAGGTCTTAAACCTAAGACTGTATTTGTAATTAGCTTATAGATAGTGTCATGGTAAAAACAAGATAATAATTTTTATAATTGTGTTTATTCGAATAGAAAATAATGATAATGAAACAGTGCAAATGACACAGTGTAAACAATGATAAAAATATAAAATGTTGTGAACCAAGTATGACCATAAGGTGAGAATGGCATGTATTTTATATGAAGTGAACAAATAACAATAAAATCAACTTCATTAGTGCAAGTGACAATATAAAATTAAGTGAAATAAAAGCATAAATGGGATTATGCAAAATAATCAGGAAAAGTAAGGTTATATTAAAAACTTATGTTTACTGGAGGCAGATAAAACAGTCCTGAGACCAAAAAGTACACCAACAAACCAAGGCCTCTTATAGATGAATCTAAAATTGATTGTTACAAGGAAGAAAGCTTTGTCTAATGTTGGCGTCCCATGAAGAAGGAACAAATTTTAATAGTTGCCAATCCAATCAAGATTAAATAAGAAGAGAGTAGTAAAAAAGCCAAGTAAAGTTATAGAAATTATCAGTAAACTAACGTACAAGTTGTGTTTAACCCACCTGGAGAAGAAAAATTGAAATTACTATCCTAACTGGTATAATACATCTTGAATTCGGTGAGATAATTCCAATTTTTAACTATATTGAGAAAATATTAACGTTTTACACAACATTTCAATATAATATACTGTTTTGAATGTTCATCTCTTCTTTGTTTACAGCACTTAATAATTATTAGTGTTGATGGAACTTTCACTTGTAAACTTACTTGTTGTTTTCACTCATACGGAGCACACCACTCTGAAACGACCATATGAGTGAAAACAAGTAAGTTTACAAGTGAAAGTTCCGTCAATACTAACAATCTTCAATATAAACTAAATAACGAACACATTTAGTGTGACTACATTTCTTAACATAATATGTGATATCAAAAGTGAGTGACACAAGCTTACTTTGAACCAACAAAAGTGTAGAACTCATAAATTTTATTAAACATTCAATATTGTGCAGACAGTTAAAAAGCAATATGGCGTCTGTCATTTTCTTAACGGTACAGCAGCGCGCCATGTTGAGAAATAATGAACTATGAGATATAGCATAGACAATTAAATTTTTATTTTATTTTATTTTGTCAATTGTATTCCTAATGTCTGACAATTAATTATTTTCATTGTTTTATTAATGTTATATTTGTAATGGGTAATATTAAGTTGTAAAATTATCTAATTGATTTCTTTTGTATAATCACAAGAACTCACATACAACCATCATACACAAACAACAATTATTTACTACATGTTAAAATTTTTTATTATGTACGGTATGTTATTAGTATAATACTTTATAGAATATTGAAACTTTCAACTTGTGAAACTTACTTGTCTTTTCTTCTCATACGCGTAGTTGAAAGTTTCAATATTCTATAAAGTTTACTGCTGTTAAAAAAGATGACGAACAATCAAAACAAGTATAATACTTGTTAGGTGAATTTATAATATTACTGAAGACGATTATTTATGTTGTTAAAACCCTGAGATATACAAAATTTTTCATGCATCCGAGAGCTAGATGGAGCTGAAACCTTAAAAATGGGAAAATGATTTGTTACTTAATAGAAAATAAAAAAAGGGGAACATATTATAATAAGAAAAGCAGGAATAAATATTTAATGATTAAGAGCAGCAAAAGAAGTGGGTTCTCATTTGTAGTATAATTATATGAATACACATGTTAAAGAAAATTAATTACACATTTATTAGAGTATATTTTATATTACGAATTTGGATCCCAAGAACGTAGAGCATCGAAGGCATTAAAAGGTTGGTATAACCATAGAAGTTACATACACCCATTATACACATTATATTTAAGAAATATAAATTAATTGAATATTCCAAAATTAGCACAACAACTTGGGGCTCTACAAAATACTACTGTGACATTTGAAAATGAACCAACTAACAACGCACATTACAACTGATTAATCAAGTGTTTATCTCATGTTTGTGACTGAATGAGAATTTAAGTGCATGTGTACTCATTTTTTTTCTTATTGTTGTTTTTACAGCTTACTTGAACATGCTTATTTACAGATTTTTTTTTTTTCAATGCTTAGTTTAAAATACTGATATGTACTGAAGATCTCTTGATAATTGTCTTTTTTATTTTTTACTTCTGACATTTTGGAAGCCTACTAGGCCTACGCAGACATCAGAAGATACAAAAATTGGAAAACATTCAACTAACAGATTGTTATATCTAGCCTGTGATTTGTACAACCACTTTTTTAAAAATATTGTCTTACACAATATAAAAAATATATAGCAGAAAGTTGCACATTCAGCCCCAAAATTGTAAACCAGGTTTTCACCATCTTTTTTTGAAGTTCATGCCTTTGCGTATGTTGAACACGGTGACTGTAAACATCTGTCTGTGTGTGTGTGTGTGTGTGTGTGTGTGTGTGTGTGTGAGGGAGAGAGAGAGAGAGAGTGAGAGGGGGGGTACAGTCAGACAGAACTAACTGTATCTGAAAATGATAAATCATGGAAGATTTGTTTTAAAATATTATAGACAATATTGGAGTAACGGCTGGAAGGTTTTGGTAAATCAGGTTTAGCCTTTCAGGCTTCTTCCACCTTTCTTGAAATGGTTTTTATTGATTTCATTTATAATTTCTATGTACTATGGTTTAGATGAGTGGTTCCAAACTGGTGGTCCACAAGCAGTTCAAAATCACACTAAGCTACCAAGTTTGATGTGGTATACCAAGAAGCTTGAGGATACCAAAATACAAATATTAAAATAAAACATTTGTTTAATTCAGCTTACAATGTATAGTGTACAAGAGATTGCTCGATGCAAAAGATAACATACAACTAGCTTTGAGTAACAGTATCAACTGGAAAATACCACAGCTGTGAATGAAATGCAATCCCAGAAATCACATCAATCAATCACAAGTAAGACAGTAACAATTTAAGTTGAATTTATTTATCTCAAACATAATTTAAATCAGATAAAACTTATCTTAGTTAACAAACATGGTTGCATAATAAATTGTAATTTTTCTTAGCAGTTTTAAGTCTTTAGAAGGAGAGAAGGGGGGAAATGTTCAAACTGTAGCTTTTCGTCCGCCATCATCTTACGGTACAAATCTATTGGTTTAGATGATTTCTAATATGGATTAATCACTTTCATTATTAAAACTGCCTGATAAAGAATCTAAACAGTTCCCCTCAGTCAGTTTGACTTATAAATTAAGGTTACATCTTTAATACTGTTGATAGGATTTAGAATATCACTACATTATTTGGTGTACAAAAGATAATAGACAAGTCCAAATTGATGTTTGAGGCTTTCACAGCCGGCATCAGTGTTAGAATTTTGTCTTGCCTGGCTCTAAGGCCATGGTCTAAAGTTGTTGGTTGCAGACGTTTTGGCCGTACCTTCGATGGCCATCTTCAGTGCATAGAGTTGTAGCAAAAGGTTGTAACACTGGCCAAGTTATCTCAGTCAGTAAACAGAAATGTCTGCAACCAACAACTTTAACCACAGCCTTACAGCCTGACAAGACAAAATTCAGACAAGTTCAAAGTTTTTGTTTACTGTGTACTAAGTGTCTTTTGTTTATCGGCCAGTTTATTAAGTTGCGAGCCATTTGACTCTGGTGTGCATTTAATTTTTTACTGTAAAATTGTTGATGGTATTTTATGTTGAAAATGTGAACGATGTTTGTAAGTAAAAGGCTTAGAGAGGCTAATGATAAATAAGGGATAATAATCCAATAAAAATTCTAAACTTATTTTTTAAACATTCATATATAGCCTACATCTTAAACAAATGTGTTATTAATGAATAAGAAGTTTTAAATTCTAGTGTAGCCTATAAAAATTGTTCTCAACTATATATAATTAACACAAATATTCTACATAACTGTCTTCTGTTAGTAACATAAAAGTTTGTTATCATTTTCAATATACATAGTGATGTATGAACAAACACTGACCGTACAAAGCGTGGCAGTGGGAGTGGTTCTCATTGTGGTGACTTACCGTAGCCGTGACTGTTTCTCCACTTTACTGCATGCTTCAGTTTTCCACTATTTATTGTTTTTCTGAAACACTTAATTCTATTACATAAGCTTGTGTACATGATGATGTAGCCTACCCTATCTTATCACACGAGATACAAAAAGTTGTTCTCACAAGTTCCTACAAATCACAGACAACTAATTTCTCTGCAGCATAAGTAGTATTGCATCACTGATACAACTGATTGTGACTAGTTGTTGTTGTTAGAAAACTAAAATAAGTATAAAAATAAGGTTAAATAAATTTTAATTAGGCATTAATTAAAATTTAGACGATTATTTTATTTGATAGTGATGACGTTATTTTGGCCTCTTTTTGTTTTGTTGTTTTGTAAATTATACATGTGTATTGTAAACCAATATTGTCATATTCTTCAACATGTAATACAACAAAGGTATTTAATATTCACTTTTCATTTCCATTTAATGATGTGTTACAAAACAAATTAAGGAATGTCACAAACACAAAATAATTGTTATCACTACAATTGCAAGTAATCGTGAATTAAGCGTAAGACAATTATATTGAAGATTATACTTTTTATAATGAATATTTCAATATTTAGTATTAAAAAATTTTTCTGTGTGACAATTCATATACGAAAACTAATGTAGCATAACATTATTATGGTTTTAATGTTCAGTAGATCCCTGGGAGGGGGGTGCCAGCGGCCTATCTATAATTTGGTTTGTGGGGGTCTAGTTAAGTCGCTCCATAAAAAAAAAAGAAAAAGAAGTGAAGACTGATCAACATTACTATGTTTAAAGTGGTTGAAAAACGTATAATAATGTCTTGAAATCAGCCCCATTAAACAGTAATAACAAAATAAAAATACACACTATTGAAACATCGCTTAAAAGATATATTTATTGACTAGATTGGTTTTCCTCTATTTCATGTTTCAAATGTTTGAACAAATCCTGTGTAATAAACCTGTTTGTATATTTTTTTTAAATATAAAGAGTTACTACTATATTAGGGTACACAGCTGAAAAAATAATGAAAAAGTCTAAAAATTAAGAGAATAACAAAATCTGTCAACTTTCTTTCATCCTCTGGGTAGGCCGGTCTTGTTCACCCCCTCCCTGTAAATACGCACCTGGGGGATCCAACAGGTGCAGTTCCACAGGGCCCCATGCTTTTGAGACTACACACTTGCTTATTAAAAGGAAAATAAAGAAAATAAAATGACTACGAGAGAGAGAGAGAGAGAGAGAGAGAGAGAGAGAGAGAGAGAGAGAGAGAGAGAGAGAGAGAGAGAGTACGTGATGGAAGGATGGAATTGCTAATTTCCAATTGCTGATTCTAGTTGTGTTTCCTAAACTTCTTCCCAGTTAATTTCTTTAATTACCAAAATAGTGACAGAAAATAATACTATAATGACTATCAAAACTTGAGTATTGAAGCCATATCTTTCAACGTGGACTTATAGATATTAAACACTACAAGGCATGGAACAAGTGCTTTCTTTGTGTTTGATATGTTTTAAAAAGAAGCAGATAAGATAAACTGTTTTAATATCAGCTCTGTTAATACCAATGACACCTGTTCTGAATAGGAAACAAATATGGAAAGCAGGGACCTCTTATCTTTTGTAAGATATAAGTGATAAACAATTACAGAAACATTTATAATTACAACAGAAAAATTCTTATTTTTCTCTATTGTTTTAAACTATGTACTAACTTGACATAAAATTAAAAAAAATCACTGTGTAAATAAAATGGTTATGATAAAATTATTTGCTTTGTATAACAATGCAAATGCAATGCAGTAAGTTTCTCAGAATAGATTACATACACAATATGTTGGTGCTGGTACTGGTTCCGGCAAAGTCAATTTACATTTTGTTGCATACCACTGTCAATACCATACTATACTCGTTTTGTACTTTTTTAACATACCATTATTCCTTTGTCTGTTAGTATGGTTGGTGTTTGGCATTTGTTCATAAATAGAATCTGGATTTTAAAAAAGTTTCATTTTTCTCCGATATATCTTATGATGAATAATGTTAAATTATAAAGAAAAATTATCCTAATTAATCAATTTCATTGGTAATTGTTTGATCTCAACAAACCACATATTTTGACAAAATTGTTGTGAAAATGACCTTAAACACATGTCTGTAGAATTGTAGTTGAAACAAAATTTTTTGGAAACCTGAGAATCTTTAAGTAGTTATGTTACTGTAAATATATGTTCAGAGAATAACAGAACCCATATGTGACAGACCTATGCACTTGCTTCGCTTGCCCTACATTGCCCTTTAGGCCGCCTGTTCATTTGTGGTTTACTAAAAACAATAGTCATATATCACATGTATTGAAGGATTAGATCAAAATGCTTGACCCTTTAATGAGCAGTTTCTGACTAATGAAAGGCCGTCTGATTTCCACAAGAGTCCAAGAACATGCCAGACATACAAAGAACTTAGAAGTTTAAAATTCGGCAATTGCTGAGCATTGAGCCATAACTAATCACTTGATAAAATTCAATGATGTATCTGTTAGAAGTTCATGTAACAGGAGTTTACTTACCAGCTTCTTCATCATATAGACCTGAGGATACTCATTGTAATATGAGTGAAACATCATATAAAACATTTTTGATGCAGTCCATACCAGAAGAAGACTTCAAAAACAATGGATTCTGGCCATGGAAGCCTACATAAGAATATGATTATCATTTATTTATTGCATTGTTTTTTAAAGAGTTTTTTGCTTGTAATCTTTGATGAAGTTATAATACAAGAACTATTCCACCTTTCCTCTCATATTTACTTCATTTTTCTTTTTAATTTAAATTCTGTGTGTGTATGTGTGTGTGTGTGTGTGTGTGTGTGTGTTTTCCTGGAGGTACAAAAGTTTTGATTTCTACACACTGTACTGCTAACACAGCACGGCTAAAAAAGTAAATGGAATTTTGTAATGGTAAATATATAATAATGGCAATATTTAAAAAAAATGGAAAGTGGTTAGGTTTGCCACAGGAGGTTCCTACGACAAGGGCAAACCTAGGGGGGTGATATGGGGGATATATCCCCCCCCCCCAAAATCCGAAAATGTTGGAGCACAAATTTTAAACTGGTTGCATGTTTTTTTTAATATAATTAATTGAAAAAGACTGACAATCATTATATTTTTTACAAAATGATGTAACATTTTTTACATGATGTAATATTATATATCCACGACCCTGTTGGATACATTTATATCTACAGCAGTTACATACATACTGGTAACCCTTACTTACTTAATTTTAACTTTTTCTTTAAAGTATTTATATTCCACAGAAAGGTATTGTTAAGCTTTCAAGACAAAATGGAACCCTAATCTGACCTATGTTTTAAATTTATTTTAATGAAATTCGTGAATTAAAGCTATTATTTGCCTATTAGTTTTAATTTTTGGTACGATTTTAGCATTGTAATGTGAGAAAAACAATACTCTAAGAAAACAATATGTTGTTGAAAAAATCCTAAAGCGACAGCAGCTTTAGTAGTCAGTATAGCTGCAAGATATTTACAGTTCGGTTCGAGAGTTATTATCGGGCGATATTACTGTGCGCATTCAAGTGGTTATAGTTAAGTGTGTTTTATAATCGGGCGGTATAATTGTAATACAATTGTGTTTAATATTAGTGAATTTTATTGCATGTGAATAATTTATATTTGATTTGTTGTAGTAGACTGTGTTGTTAATTACGAACTGTTTAACTGTAAAAATTAAAGCTGGTGATTAGTGACTTAATTGGTGTCTTGTACTTATTTTGTTTTCCACTGTACCTACGACGATCAAGAAGACTGTCGTAACAGTGGTGTCAGAACTGGGATAGAACGGTTAACAGTGGACACTTTGTACAAGACGAGTGTGATTCATAATTAATCGGTAAACAAGGATCCCAGTCAGATGATGGAAGCTTTACAAACACTGCTGCGGCAGACACAGGAAGAAGCAGAAAAACGACAGGATGAGAAACGCAAACAGGAGGTGGAAGAAGCAGAAAAACGACAGGATGAAAAATGCAGGCAGGAAAGAGAAGAGGCTGAGGAACGCCAGAAAGTATTAATGCTAGAGACAGAGGAACGACGACGACAGGAGGCAGAGGAACGGAAGCGTGAAACAGAAGACATCAAAGCATTAATACAGGAGCAGAAACAGATGCAAGAACATAGTACAGCAGAATTGGGTCTCCTACGTGGTGACGTAGGTGAATTACGAGGTGAGCTTAACAACAAAATTACCAGAATATCTGACGTAGAAGAATCCATGTAAATAAAATAGTTGAAGTAGAAAAATCTGTCTTGAGTGTGGAAAAAGCTATGTCATCAAAAATGGAAGACTCAGTTACAAATATAAAAGAGCAGATTAAAAATGAAGTCGAGCAGTGCCTGAAGTTACAACCAAAGAAAATTTCTGAACAGAGTGTACCAATGATGATAAAGACAGAAAAAGACACAGAAAATAAGTTAATAGAGAAAGTCACTTTGCCTGCAGTAGGGACAGTTCATGTCGAAGCTCCAACCTTTGATGGAAGCAGTCACTGGGCAACGTACCTCCGCCAATTTGAAGCTGCTGCATGCGCGCAAATAATTGGACAGAGAAAGACAAGGCAGTCTCACTCGTTCTCGGATTAAATGGACCCGCGGCAGAACTACTACAGAAAGTGCTACCTGACAGCCAGAACATCTATGCCGAGTTGATAAAAGCTCTAGAATTACGCTACGGTGACAAACATTTGCGAGAGGTGTACTACGCTCAGTGGAGAACAAGACGACAACGTTCCGGGGAGAGTCTTCAAGAGTTTGAAGCAAGTATCGACAGATTGATTAGATTGGCCTATCCTGAAGCACCAGAAGACTTCCGAATAAGGTTTGCGGTGCAGACATTTATTGATGGCATCGGAGATTGTGAACTTCAGCAAGTGTTAAGAAAGGCAAGACACCGAAATAGCTCAGAAGCTCTTGTTCACGCCCTAGAGTTTCAAGCTGCCAAATCAGCGTCCCGCTACCTTAATGGGTCTGTGCCATCACGTTGCAGTCAGAAGATCCCTGTATCACATTGCCGTTATGATGGGTGCAGAGAAAAAAATGTTGTCGGACAAACAATTCAAAAGTTCAAGAGAGTCGCAACGATTTGAAAAAGACAGAAGGCCGAAATGTTACAACTGTGGAAAACGTGGTCATCTACAGGTAGACTGTTGGGAGAAGAAGATACCGAGAGAAGAGAGTGATCGCACCAATTGGAGAAGTAAAGCCCCAGAACAGCACACAGTTTCCACGCTACATAAGACCAGTGGGAACTTGATTGTTAATGGGTTTGCGGAAGGTAAACCAACATCATTTACAGTTGACACAGGCGCAACAGTGTCTATTGTGGACCCGGACTTAATCAGCAACTGACGGTCTCAAATTAGCTCTTGTACAATACAGACTGTGATTGGAAGCCCCGTCAAGGTGCTAGGAAAGGTAGACGTACGTGTACGCCTGGGTCTTCTCGAGTTTAGCCACCAAATGCTTGTTGCAGACATTGTCGATGAAGTGATTCTTGGCACGAACATTATGAATGCCTACAGATTCGTTGTGGACTTAAGAGAGAATGTCTTGAAGGTTAGCCAAGAGAAGATAAAGCTTTGCATGGCTAAAATGACAGGGTCTACCAGCCATTCGATTAAGCGAGTGGCATTAGTGGAAAAAAAGTCAACAGGTCTGGTTAAGAGGAACCCTCCCTATTGCAAGCGGAAATGGGGAAGAAATAGCAGAGGAAATTCAAATAAGTGTAACAACAAAAGAAGTGATTGGAAACCCAACTATGAGTGTCGAGACAAAACTCTTGCTTGTTCCTGAGCTGACAGAAGCGACCGAGGGCAAAGTGGCTGAAGATGAGGTTACGCAAGAGGTTGTTGACGAGAACCAAACAAACTTGGATCAGCCAGTGATGTTTAGGTCATCAGTACAATACACAATGGGAGTGATTCCATCAAAACTAGTGGTTGAGCAGAAGACTCGCATTCCTGGGAACGTGATGTTCGGATCACACGAGACTGAATTCGAAGAACCGGAGAATTATCTTTCACAAGGACGTCCACTTAGATCGCCTGGTCGAGTATTACTTCGAAAACGCTTTGCCAGTTCGGGACGAACAGGCTTAAGGAGGAGGCAGTGTTACGACATCACAGAACAATCTACGTGTTTGTCGAATGTGCCTGAAGAATCTCGCTCTAATGTGTGTGGCCTACATGACTGTAGATGCATTCGCGAGAGTTTTCTCGAAGGCGCCAGCCGCTCGGACTGTGTCAAGGCCAAAATTAATTACGCAGTTCACCGGACGCTAAGACGCAATTTCGAACATTCTGGTCTGTGAGCGCAGGTATAAATACATGGCGGCAGCTGCCTTAGTAGTCAGTATAGCTGCGAGATATTTATAGTTCGGTTCGAGAGTTATTATCGGGCGATATTACTGTGCGCGTTCAAGTGGTTATTAGTTAAGTGTGTTTTATAATCGGGTGGTATAATTGTAATACAATTGTGTTTAATATTAATGAAATTTTATTGTGTGTGAACAATTTATATTTGATTTGTTGTAGTAGACTGTGTTGTTAATTACAAACTGTTTAACTGTAAAAACTAAAACTGGTGATTAGTGACTTAATTGGCGTCTTGTACTTATTTTGTTTTCCACTGTACCTATGACGATCGAGTTGTAACAATAATAATAATCATCATTCATCATCATTTCAGTACTAGAATAAATGCCAATGAATACCAGAACTGAGTAACAGAAACGTGTAATGTACTTAGTTGTTAACTAAAACTATGTTCTAACCTTGAACGTTGTTCCTGCTCCCATTGTGTATGTTCCTGTACTGTGTTTCTCTGAGATCACTCAAGATTAATAATACATGTGTACTGATTATCTTATCAACTACATATGTCTTAATTGTTTTGCACTAAGATAACAAGTCGTCATCAATTAATGAAAGTGTCTCATTGACTTTAATGAAGAAGTAACGTATCACTGGTGTTTATCATTTATTAAGTAATTAATGTAATTTTAATGTGATTTTTTTAAATGTAATTAATTGAAAAAGACTGACAATCATTATAGTTTTTACAAAATGATTTAACATGATGTAATATTATATATCCACGACCCTGTTGGATACATTTATATCCACAGCAGTTACATAGATGCTGGTAACCCTCACTTACTTAATTTTAACCTCTTTAAAGTACTGTATTTATATTCCACAGAAAGGTATTGTTAAGCTTTCAAGACAAACTGGAACCCTAATCTGATGTATGTTTAAAATTTATTTTAATGAAATTCGTGAATTAAAGCTATTATTTGCCTATTAGTTTTAATTTTTGGTACGATTTTCATTATAACATGAGAAAAACAATACTCTAAGAAAACGATACGTTGTTGAAAAAATCCCCCACCAAAATGAAATCCTAGCTTCGCCCCTGTCCTACGGTGTGTGGGCCTCTCACCCACCAAAACCACAAACCCTTATTTCTTGACCTCAGTCCATCCCAGAACCACTTTCGGATTACTTCAGGCTGATGTGAGTCAATAATAATAATAATAATAATAATAATAATAATAATAATCAGCATTCATCATCATTTCAGTACTAGAATAAATGCCAATCAATACCAGGACTGAGTAACAGAAACGTGTACTGTACTTAGTTGCTAACTAAAACTATGTTCTAACCTTGAACGTTGTTCCTGCTCCCATTGTGTATGTTTCTGTACTGTGTTTCTCTAAGATCACTCAAGATTAATAATACATGTGTACTGATTATCTTATCAACTACATATGTCTTAATTGTTTTGCACTAAGATAACAAGTCGTCATCAATTGATGAAACACTGTCTCATTGACTTTAATGAAGAAGTAACGTATCACTGGTGTTTATCATTTATTAAGTACACTTTTATAAATAGCTTTTTAGCTGTAACAGTTAGTTGACAAACTTTATGAATGTCGTTGTAGATTAATTATTTGTATCTTTCATTGACTTTTGAGTATACAAAAGAGATTTTAATTATAACAGTAAATTATAAATATTAAAACAGTCTGTTTTGGTGAATACAGATTTAAAAAATTATAAATCATAAAAATAAATGTTAACCTCTTTTTCTTCTTTAGTACAACTGACATATGTCGCTGCTCTTGCTTGTTCCACCTCTACCGTCCATCAACTGCAAGTCCTCTGTTGCAACTTCAGTAAAGGGCCCTAAACATGCTCTGGAGATGCCTGCCTCAAGGCTATGCAGAGCGTGTGTAGCGAGAGGCTGCCAGAGTAAGTATAAAAGTTAATTCGTCTCCACCAACAGGCCAGCCGGTGAATGTGTACCAGTCTGGCCGGTCATGAGGTGTTTTAGTTGTATTAATACCATCCTTGTGTTACCCTTGGAAAACGTGTACTTTTTTTTTTAGTCAACCCTATTATTGACTATTCCCAGTTTTTTATCCATGTTTCTTTTTTGTTCTTTGTTTTTCTTATGAAGTCATGGCTTTATGTGCAAAATAATTAATAAAAGAATTTATTAATTTCTATAGAGAGTCTCCTTGCTTATGGCAAGTTGAAGGCAAGGATTACTATGATCAATCAAAGAGGGAAGCAGCTTTCGGGTTATTAATAACAAAATTAAAAGAAATAGAGATACAACTTAATATGTAATTAACGTAAGTTAATGTTTGAAGTTACAATTTTTCTATTTGTGTTTCTAATTTAGAATTTAATTTGTAAGTTCAGCTATTAATGATTGGTCATTGATTGATTAATGATTGGAAAATCAGCTATTAATTTTCCATGAAACTTGATCTCTGTTTACAAAATAACTCATGAAAGCTTCTTGGATATTTTTGGAAGAACTTGCGGTATTTCCAAAGACATTCCATAGAATCAAATGTTTGAAACCCAAAAGTTCTGGCCCCCTCTTCGGTATTCTCACTCTCAAAATATTTTGCACACTTTTTATTAGAAAATTATATAAAACACAGAATATCGTGACTACAGAATCAATGTTTTGTAGTTCTAAATTAATCAGAGTATGAAATGTTCAGAACCGGGATGCCAAAATTCCAAACACGTTTTCAACAATACACCTCACTTGTGGTGTGCAATAATTAAATATTTTCCTTCATTGGGAAGTTAAATCTACTTGCCAAAATGGTTTTAACATGTCCACTCCCAATGGAAAGGGATTGTCATCTATGAAAACGTAGGGAAGGACTGTAGACACATTTCTTATATTGTCTTCACTTGGGATGTTTAATTTTTGTATTATGAAGCTTTTCAACAAACATTGTGTTTGTTAAACTCCACCATCCAGAACTCTGTTGTTTGTTCCAAATCGCGCATATTGTAAATTGACAATCTGCATCCACTATTACTAACAGAGGTAAGCTGCATTGACCTGTATAGTTACAAAACTCTGAACCGCTTCTGTTTGAAAGAATAATATTGATGTGTTTTCCATCCAAACTGCCTACACAGTGTGGAAAATTCCACTTTTCTCAAAGGCTCTTGCTACAGTCATCCAATCTTCAATGTTTTCAGAAACAGAAATAACAAAATATGTCCTTTTTACATAATATTTTAGAATAGTAATTATTAGGGGTCTGTGGGTACCTAATGAAAAGTTGGTTTTCTACCGATCGAGGCAGATCTGAGTGTAATGGGCACACCCCACACTATGGGTTTTCCAGATTGCTTGTAGGGCCCTTAAGAGTGTGAGAAAATGTCAAATGTCGGTAATTGAAAACCAAATACATGTGCTAAATAGTACACTTGATCTGCTAAACTATGGATAGTAACTTTAGTAGAAAAAAATAATAAGAATACTGGAATTTTCCATCAGCAAAAATAGTCAGAGAAGAAGCTTCTGAATCAGAAAAACAGCCTCTGAAGAAGTTTTTTAAAAGCGAAAACCGGTTCAGGCTATAAGACAAAACTTTTACGTTTTTACCCGTAAAAAGCTTTGTGTTCTGAGTCGGTAGTGAATTAATTATATTTAGTTAAGTAACGGACACATCATGGACAACGAAATCCAAGAGTCAGAGAACCTCTCATGGTGCCCTACATGTCAGGAACTTTGGTTTTACACACGTGTGGAAGTCTTGGACCCAAAACATGTGTCCCTTCTTACCTTCCTAATAACCAATGAGCAACTAAATGATAAATGGAGAGAAAGGTGAGGGAAAGAGTTAATAAATATAGGATACAGAAGAATTAAATAGAGAGGTCAAGAGAAGAGTTGAAGTTGTAAGAAACAAGCTGTAAGAAAAACGTTTTAACTACCGGTATTTAAAGTTTAACTGAGTTACTCTCTTGTAAAAATTAAATTAAAAAATATTATATACTAGTAAAGAGATGTTAAGTTAATAAAAAAATATTATAATAATTGTAAGAATACAATTTTAAGGAGTAAACAAAAATTAAAGTTATGAAAAATACATAGTATGGTATATGTTATGGTATTTACTCATTTTGACTTTTGATAATACTCTAGATATTTTACTCATTCCAGTTAATGTAGAGAGCCAATAAGAACTGGTATTTGAAAAACTAAGAGTTAGTAAGGTACATCACTGTAAGATAAAAACTCTGCAAAACATTGGTAGATATTTTAACTTTTGTCTAAAGCTTTCAGGGCCGGTGGCAATATTTTCAAAATTATTTCTAAAACCGGGCTGTCTGTTAGGCCGTGGTTGGTTGCTGTGAATCAACATCTTGTTGGCAATTTTGATATCTTCCTCAGGCCACCAAAAAGTGACAGAGTGTATGAAAACAGTAGCGGCAGATGTTTGCCAAACACTAGCCAATACCTGTCTCAGGTAGAAGCAACCTATTCCGTAAATATTTGACTTTCACAAATAAGTATATTTTTTGTTTTCACAAACATAGATATCACTCAGTTCAACTAAAAACAATGCTTCCAATCTAGTTATTATAGTGCTTGTCTGTTTGTTATCTCCATGCTGTTTAGAAAATAAGGCAAAAATAGAATCTTTTTGCTAACTAAAACTGAATAGGCCTACTTTGTGACTTGTGAACAACAGCATTTGGTATGAGTTTTTTTCAGCTGGTTTAACATCTGTTGAGAATTAAAATACTGATTTTGCTATTTTATTAAAAAACAATTTTTTTTAATATATCATCATTTAAATTGTCAGTTTTTCAAAATATAGTGTTAAATATAGAGGAAGTAATAAGTATAGACGCTATTGAGTTTCTTCCGCCAATTAGGCCTACTATTGTAAATGTTTAACTGATGTATTCATTTAGCAATTAGCAATTATATGTTATTCACAATTATTGTCAATTTCGGGCATCTCCCGATTTTTTGCTCACTCCTCGCAGTTGGCAAAGTGAGCATTTTATTTCGAACAGAATTATCACTGATGCACACCACAAACTTATTCCGATTAAAACAAGCTTCACAGCTCATCAGCAGATCTAACGATGAGTTGTGAAGCTTGAAAGCGCTAATCGGAATAATTTTTGTATAGTGGTGTGCAACAGTGATAATTCTGTTTGTTATTATAACCACTAACACAACTTTTGTAATTAAAACATTTTATTTCGGGCAACGGACGAGACGAAATGAATTGCGTTCTCTGGGTATTTTGATTTACACATTACCGTAGTCGAAATTATAGGGTAAGACTGCCTAAGAGTACGTACTTTTTATTTGTAACAACATTTCTTTAACTTTAGTCCAAATTAGAGTTGCGGAAATTAGCTTAATCTCTTCCTTGTTAAGTTAGTGAAACAATATTAAGGTGTTAACTCAATGAAAAGACCTATTTAAATACTAGGCTGCCTTTAGTTAAAATATGCAAATGCGTACTCTTAGGCATACAGCGTCCCAAGAGTACGCATTTAGTGAGCACAAGAGTACACACAAAATAAAAACAATAAAAACGAATGTTTAGGAGTGCCTTTCGCAGAAATTTCTCACCCATTTATCAACTGCCATCTTCTTATTCTTGTTGAATGGATGAGCAATGTTATTCTGTGTAGCATATTGGAACACTACAGCCATTAATTGTTTCCTTGTTATGCCAAAAAATTTGCTGTCTAAAATCTTAATACGAGCCACCAAGGATTCCTCTTCCTGCTTCGAAAATGTTTGTTTAAATCTGCCCAAGGAAGTTGGTATTGTTCCCTGAAAATAACTATTAAAAATTAATATTCATTCCTAAAGGATACATTTGTTATTATTATTATTATTATTATTAAAAATCTGTGGCTCAACAGCTTCGAGGAGTCTAGGCCGGTCGGCCAGGTTGCCACCACTGTCTAGCAGCTGGTGGATAGAGGGGTGATGTGGTTAGCACCACGCACCTCTCAACCTGTTAAGATGCCAACCTTCTTAACCAGATCTGCTACCAATCGGTCAAGTAGCTACCCATTTGTCCTCACTAGGCTGGGTGGACCCCGTTCCAGATCCATTTCCCTCAGAAAAATTTCCGGGGGTGCCAGGGATCGAACGCGGAACCTCCAGATTAGTAGTCAGACGTGCTGACCACTACATCACGGAGGCGGTCATTATTATTATTATTATTATCAAAAATAATTAATAGGCTATCACCATAATTATTATTAGGCCTTTTAATTATTTTAGGGATAGTAGGCCTAGGCCTACTATTGTTAGTATGCCATAAGACGACCAAATGAATAAATATATTGAACTTACTGATTTCAATCTCTTTCGCAGCGTTGCCTCATGTACTCCCACAAATTTTGCTGCAGCTCTCACACTACTGCCTGCTGCAATTTTATCTTGAGCTGTGGTCAGTTGCGCTTGAGTGAACAACTGCCTATCACTTTTACGTTTATATTTTGATGACATGGTACCTGGAATGAAGAAAACTCATTGAAGGCACAATCTCATATGAAGTGTCCCAAGAGTACGCATTAAAGAAGCCAGTGCGTACTCTTACGACATTGCACCATTTTGATTTTTGGACATCTTAATATCGAAACTACTTCATGTATTAAATAAATTTGCCAATAAATATGAACTAGGAACATGTAATAATAAAATACAATTTAAAATATTAACATTTACATGTAAAAACAATATAATACTTTGCAACAAATATAAGAAGAAAATAGTAGTAACGCAACAAATTCAACATACCTCCTCTCTTGGTGAAAGAATCTCGACTGCCGCATGCCAACGGGATTCGGCTGGTTAAGAAGCACATCCCCTGCTTGCGACAGATGCTGAAATCTATCGGTTAAAAATTGAAGCTCAATGCGTACTCTTGAGCAGTGCAGTACTCTTGGGCAGTCTTACCCTACTCTATTTCAGGGATTCTACAGGTCAAAATACCCACTCTGCCTAGTACACAATTCATTTCGTCTGTTGTCCGAAATAAAATGCTCACTTCGCGAACTGCGAGGAGTGAGCAAAAAAATCCGGACAATTGCGAATAACAAATTATACACGTACATCAAGCTGAAACTGGCACATTGATTTCACAGCGAATACACCGCTCTGCTCCCCTCCACCGTTTTATAAAACATACAATATATAATGGTACCCTAAAAATAAAATAAATATCATTTAACTCGAGACGTTTCACAAGTAGGAGATGGTATCAATGTTTATCACCGTGTAACTGTCTGCACGCTGATTCATCACAGGTAGCCTACTAGGCTATAAGCGTTATCTGTCAAGTCACGCTGACAGGTCCCAGCTAAATCTGCGGTTAGTAACGTAAAATTGAAGCATAAGTAACGATGCCTGTAGGCCCTATAGTTTGCTACCAGGCCGTCGAGAAGCGTTTTCCAACTTTTGAGGCAGTGAAGTCGCAACTTGCGCCCATGAAATGAAAATTAAATTGTTGGCAAGCCATGGACACTCCGTTTTACGACTTCCACCCTATCAGCCGGATTTTAATCCTATGGAACTGATTTGGGCAACCGTGTTAAAAGAAAAAACGTGCATTTTTCTGTAGACAGTGTCATAAACTTAGCGAAAAAGGAATTTTATTGTATTTCACCCGCAGACTGGAGATCAAGATGTGACATCATGAAAATTGAAAATGACTACCTGAGATCGGATCAAATAATGGATACTGTAACTGATCGTTTAGAAAGTAATATAAAACGGGATAGCAGCAGTGAAGGCAATTTGAGTGATAGTGATAATAGGCTAACGGTGATAACAGTGATGAAAATATTAGTAGAGTGAAGAACTTACCTAAATAATTGTAATTGCATGTAAGTAAATGTGCTTTATACTACTTAAATGGTTTCAGTCTAACTATTGCATTAATATGTCACTGTTGTTCTTTATGGATAGTTTACATCTGTTTGTTTTTTAAACACACACACACACACACACACACACACACACACACATACAGTTATTTCACTCTTGTTTCGTCTTACAAAATGGCCACGTTTACCATCTGGTTGTGTCGTAATTGAAATCAAAACTTGCCTACAACCAAATTTTTACTATTTAGTAACTTATTAAAAAAAGGAGTGAATTAAACATAAAACGTACTAAACTGTAAAAACCTTAAAACAGTTAAAAGAGTAACAAAACAATTTTAAAATTATAAGAATAATTTGTTAGTAAAAAGTAAGTTTCATGTGTGTGTGTGTTGGTAGGGCTGTAATATTTAGTTTGGTAAAGTATTTAGTAATATAATTTACTACAACATACAATTTACCTACAAACATGTAGGTAATGAAATGTAGAAAACAATAAAATACATAAAAAACGTTAAAAATTAAAAATAAACAATTGAAAACATAAGAATGCATAGATAATAGAAAACTAAGTAAATAAAGTTGTAAAAATAATAAAAAGAAAATAATTGTGAATCGACAACTGCTTTATTTCAGCTGTCATTATAAGCGATATTAGTTTTTAAATTTTAGTACAGTACTTTTACAGGGAAAAACGTAAATTTTACTATTTTCTTTCATCTTTAATTAAACTTCGGCACATTAGGTATAAAAAGTTAATCCGTCTCAAAATACATTACTCATCTCATACGTGTCTCGTTCACAATTCAGAGAGTAGGCCAATATTTCCAACTGCGTTAGTACAGAGTTTTCTCTCTCGTGGCTTCCACTGCTCCCTACTTCTCCCCACTACAACCTGCACTCTGCTTCTTGTCTGTTTAATTTTACAGTACCTATAGTATATAGTACTATATACCTATAGTTAATTAACAACAACAGACACGTCATAGGCAACAAAATCCAGTAAAATTAAATAATTAAATTTTACAAAATCTTACAATAAAATATTCAGATTACGCACAAAATAATCCTTTTTTATCCTTAATCCAGCAGTACCTTGTTTATGTAATTCAAACCAGATGCAAATTTATGGGGGATGGGCGAACGGGACCGGACCCCCACCCAGAGGGTCGAAAAATTTGATGAATTTTGTTAATCTCTTAATTTTTCGGCTGTTTTTCATAATTTTCTCTTTTTTTCCAGCTGTGTAAGATAACATAGTAGTAGCTATTTGGTAAATATACAAACAGGTTTATTACACACCAGTAGGCCATACGTTTGAAATATGAAATGTAAAAAAAACCAATTCAGTCAATTAGTAGCTTTTAACAATGTTTCAATAATGAGTATTTTTATTGTGTTATTACCGATTACTTTAATGGCACTGATTTCAGGATGTCATAATGCGTTTTCAGCCACTTTAAAGATAGTAATTTGATTCATCTTAACTTCTTTTTCTTTTGTATGAACCCGACCCGTCCTCGGGCTGATTCTGATTGTTCTACCCTCAAAACATGAAGAAAAGTCATTTTCCGAAAATCGTCTGTGTCTGTCTGTATGTAGAATTTTTTCTATAGCGAACGATAACTGCTGCAATTTGCAATTTGTATTGCTTTAATACAATAGCATTTATATCACGCACACGCATACACACTCTCTCTCTCTCTCTCTCTCTCTCTCTCTCTCTCTCTCTCTCTCTCTCTCTCTCTGCTGCTGCTGCTGCTGCTGTTTCTGTTGATGTTATTAATTTATTAGAGAGCGGTGTATTTATGGGAGGGGGACAAATGTGACTGGACCCCCTCCCCTAGAGGGCTGAAAAAAGTTGATGATTTTGTTAATTTCTTAATTTGTGTATTATCTTTTTCACCTGTGTACACTAATATAGTAGTACTGGTAACCCTTTTCAAATACACAATGTTTCAATAACATGTATTTTTATTGTGTTATTACTGTTTACTTTAATGGGATTGATTTCAGGACATTGTCACATGTTTTTCAACCACATGAAAAATAATAATGTTGATTATTCATGACTTAATTTTTTCTTTTGTATGAAACCAACTCGATCGATCCTCCCCCCTCCAAGGCCAAATTATATTTTTGGATTTTGTTGTCCTTGACGTGTCCGTTGATTAACTAAATATAAGTATACTACTATTCACTAGGAACACTAAGTTTTTATTGGTAAAAATTTTACATTATAAAAAACTGGCTGGTACTTGTAGCCTGAACCAGTTTTCGTTAATTATAAGCTTCATCAGATGTATATCAGTAGTATATATTATAATATATAATATCTATAATATATATATATATATTATAATATCAGTAGTATTATACTTATATTTAGCCAAATTATAGATACACCACGGTTATTAAATACTAGTCAAGATGTATTCTTACTTCAGGGTGTTTTGGGCATTAATCTGTATGATCAGCCATTTTATTTTCAACCATTTTGACTTGTCTTGTAATTAAACATAGTATCTGAGTATGTAAATACATATTGACTAGTATTTCATAGATTACTTTAATAAAATAATGGGTCTTTTCCAGTAAGTGTCTACAAAAAACTCTCACAGCATTCACGAGCCCGCACAAGCTCCCCCACCAACGTTCCCGCCAGTCCCTTCTCCTACAGTAGCGGTGTGATGGAGGAGTGATTGGCACACCACTACACACATACATTTGACACACACACACACACACATCGACGCCTTCTATTCTGCAGCACACAAGCGCTTTCAATTCTTTTTGTTTGGTTTCAATTTTTTGTTTGTAATTTTTATTTTGTTTCTTTTTTCTAATTTATATTTTTATTATTTTTTTATTCGGAAGGAATATTTTTAATTTGATTTACATTACATTACATTATTTACATTATTCTATTTACATTACATAATTTTATTTACACTGATTTATTTACATTACATACATACATACATACAATAATTAATTGGTGGGTGGCCAAAAGTCTTTAATGTCTATTAACATATGCTCAAATAAATCTTCATTTTGATTACGCTTCCTCCACATAAATTCACATAAATATGAGTCTGTTAAATTCCTGCTAGTCCCACACTCAACTTTGTTTCTTTGTTTGAAGGCACACCAAGTGCTTACAATCCCTTGCGTGTGAGCTCCAGTTGTGGGATCAACAAAGTTATAAGTGTGGTTAACAGATAAATGAGCATATCCAGGGATGCTGCTAATTCCTTGGTGTGCACACCATTCATCTGTCATAATTGTCATACCAGGATGAATGCACTTTTCAATTAATGGTAGGAGACTAGCTGCACTTCGGTCTTCTACGGCGCAAAGAAAACTCTCCTTTGTCTCCCGGCAGTACCCTCCAAATACCCACTGCTGTGGATATTGATGCCCTTGATGGGTTTTCCACTGTGAAAACACCGTTTTGTCCACTTCCACTGTTGTATTGGGACCGCCGATCTTCTTGGGATTTTGCAGGAGATGCGACGCGCATACTTCTCCCAAAAAAATTTCCCAGTCGACCCTTGAGCTGTGGCTTATTTTCAGCTCCTTCTCGCAGAATTTTATTGATGCATATTGTTGTGTCCAAGCATAAATGAATAACAAAATTGTGCAAAATGGCAGTTTCGCTCCTTCAAACCACGTGTCACTTCGCAGCTGTTTGTAGGTGGAGCATGTTGACTTTGAGCAGCTCCAGCGATCTCTGCCACCCAACTGCAAAACCATATTGTGGTTTGTAGGGCATATCCTTGGATTGTGAATTAATCCTTTGTTCTGAAACAAATGAATGGCATAGGTTCCTCTTTTAAGATGGTAGTTATCAACTCATCCAAATTCATTTTGAAATGTAAAGAATGAAAAAACACATATGAAAGAATACGAGTATGTAAGAAAAAATGAATAACTAAGGAGTGAAACAATGTAACTAACTGCACAATGTAACAGTAGACTGCAAGTAATGTAAGTAACTGTAACTGTAAATGTAAATGTATGTGTGTAGTGGTATACCTATCACCCCTCCTTCACACCGCTTCTGTAGGTATAGGGACTGGCGAGAATGTTGGTGGGGGGACTAGGTGGGATAGGGAACACTGCAAGAGTTGCTTGTAGACAGATACTGGAAAAGACCCAAAATAACTGTTACTGGATATTAACTAATTACTTAACAACTGGAATATACGATTTAACATCATATAATTGTATAAAGTATTATAAACATGAATTTCCTTACATGAGGCATTTTACTGAATGTACAGTGGGTTGTGAAGTATGAATGTTGATCAGTGGTATTGTGAAGTATTTGTATTTTGGTTGAGTCCTGTTAATGGTTTATTGTTTGGTATTAGTAGGTCTTTGCTGGTAATGTGAAGTCATTGGGTCTGTGAATATTTTGTCTGATGAATGTTTACAGTTGTTAATATATTAATAATTTTGTTGTGTTTCGTGTTGGCTTGAATTTGTTTTGTGTTTTATGTTTATGCATATGTTTTCCCCAAATGTTCATTACATTGCTTTTGCATGTTATATAAAATGTACATATAATCCAATAAAAAGACACATGTATCACACATGTACACATATGTGTATGTAATAGAAACATTTGAATAAATACAAATAAGATATGTATATGCTGACAAACCTTATTTATGTGAATGAGAATTAAAAAAATATATATACAGTTACACTTTGCTTCTACACATATGAAATAAAAATATGTTGATTTATTATTCAATATTATATGACTACTGTGATATTTAATGGTACTTTTCAGTTTCACTACATTAATAAACACATAAGGATTTCTCTTCATTAATTCTACAAAGTATGACAATAATATTATATTATTAATAAAACTGGTCTTAGGACCACATACCAATAACTTTAATTTTCTTTTAAAAATTAACTAATTAAAAGTGAATATTATTTTTAAAACGTGGTCAGTACAGTTAATATTCTTTATTCAAGTATGACAATTCAAAATCATTGAGTGTGGCTTATACAAAGGAACATAAACAAAATTCACATATTGCAGGCTAAATATATTTGCTTTTACATATAATTTCAACTGTAAAGTTTACTTATGTTTTACATCCTAATGGTAGCATATGGTAAGGTATTCTAAATGTTATTTAAATTAAGTAAATATAATTAATTCACTACTGACTCGGAACACAAAGTTTTTTATGGGTAAAAACATAAAAGTTTTACCTCATAGCCTGAACCAGTTTTTGCTTTTAAAAAGATTGGTTCAGGCTATAAGGTAAAACTTTTACATTTTTACCCATAAAAAACTTTGTGTTTTGAGTCGGTAGTGAATTAATTATATTTAGTTAAGTAATGGACACGTCATGGACAACAAAATCCAAGAATTTAAAGTAGGTACACAATTTTGTGGTCTTTGTAATGGTACATATCTTCACCGTACATTTAAAAACAACTATAAGGAATAAAACACTCATTAATTAACACTAGAACACCCAAGAGATGGATAATAGATGAATCATTGTGTACTAAATATAATATCCGGTCCGCGAACTAATTAAAACAATAAATTAAGAATCGTAAACAATAATGAAGAAGAAAATATAGAAAACAACATAATAATGTGATTAACCAATAACCCAATAGATATGGTAAGTGAGAGGACAAAACCATATACCAACAACTGACACCAACAAGATATAGTAGGTAACATGAATAAAAACACATATAAATTGATAAACGAGGAAGAGTTAACAAATCTACTCTACAATGTGCCAATATGTATACCAAGAGATAATGAAACAAATAAAGCAAGGAGTCTGCAGAGTTAAGAAACCAGTAAAGACACACAGACATGGACAAACTATTACTAAAGACTTGACCATGACTAAAACTCTTTATGCTAAGATAAAAATATAATTAATCAACAATAAAAACAATGAAATAAAATATTGGAATATAAGAATGAGTTAGTTGTCATAGCAATAATAGAGTACCATGCCTGCTTTTAATACAAGTAAACCCAATTAAGATATATAAAAGAAAACGTGGTAATCACCAGTAAACATGTAAAGATAGCGTGAAAAAATAATAAATAATGGTTAACAAGAACAGAAGTGTAAAATAATAACCTTAAAACATTGAGATCAGGGATAAAAGCATAGACCATTGTTGTCAGACAAGGGGGTCCCAAATAACCTCAATCCTGGTACAAATTCACTTGTAATTAGAATAATCTAAGAGTAAAACATTGTAAAACTAGTTTAGGTTATGCAATAATGAAAATAGACATTATAAAGACAAACCTAGGGCTATGATTTAGTATTTAAGAGTGACATGGGTTGTGTTTAATGTAATTACACAGACTGAAATGGACAGAAAGAGGTACCCATTAAACACAATCAGAATTCCCACAATTATTGTAAACCAGAGAAGGACAATGACATAAATGTGTACTGCAATATGTAATACTACTATTATAGTATAAAATAATTATAATGAACTATTAATTAAACTCTGGTTGTGTTCAAATACATAATAATCATTCAAACATAATACTTAAACAAGTTAAGTATATTCTAAATTAGTAAATTTTATTTGGGTGTATTAATTAAACCATAATTATGAAAAATTAAGGTAACTGTCTAACTACACTAGATGCAAGAAGTATTAGTGAATTATTCACAATCTCACATATAATAATGGGAGGCTAACCATTATAAAACACTCAAAAAAGAACCACTTAAAATTGAGTATATTATTAACCATGAACCAAATCATAATGACACATGGCATACCAAAACTATGAATAACTAATAAAACTAAAAACAAGAAATTAATTATATTTTAAGAAAAGCTGAGATATCCAGAAGTTGTAATGGACATCTCAGAATGACTATATCACAGTAAAAAATGGACAGAGCCAATTATTTAAATAAAAAAGAGTGAATCAAATTAACTATGCTCTAGGCCAAAGAAAGCATACACCAAATATTGTAATTTTATTAATTTTAGACAATTATTGTAGTAGAGATTATCATAAAAGGACTTGGGAAGAAACATATGGATGAAATGTAATCACCATTTGTTCAATTTCCATAATTAAACATGTAAAATCATAAGAAATATGTCATAGTCGTAAGTGAAAAACATTGACTTTTTAATTAAAGCACCAACATATGTCTTGTGAGGACTTGTTTTAATGAGCAAATCAATTGTAATAACATGGTGTGGCTATATCAAGTATTACTAGTAACACAAGGACGTTAAACCAATTTAAAACATATTCTGTTTATTTTGGACCAAAAGATAGCGTCATGACGCTACTCTCCACACCAAAGTCATTAACAATTTTATACAAATTAATTATTTTTGCCGAGGGAGTGACCTCGCTCTAAGGAACGGCAGCAATCTCTAAGCCAATGAAATCGATCAAAATCAACAGGGGGGTATGTAATCCCAAAATTGGAACAGCGGAGAGAAGCAAATTTCTTCACACTTCATATCTGGCGAGCGAAGCAGTACGATGGCCATTTCTGTGCGCGATTAAGTCGAATTTGGAATCGAATCAGCTGTTTGAGTATAAATGTAAACATTTGGACAACATAACCAAAAAATTTTTAAGTGTCGAGTTTAATACATAAATGCCACTGCAATAGTGACACAACATTGCAGAATGTGCAGTAGGTTGCAATAAAGTGAATTACAGGAAGTATAGTGTTTTATTATACTTATCGAATTTTAACTTGGAAACAGAAATTTTTATGATTTTGACATTGAGTCATGGAAGCAACCATTAAATCTCACAGCTTTTAAACATGAATAAATAAATTGCTTGACATTAATTCACGAACCTTAATGAACATTATTTGAATTTTTATAGAAAAATAAATATTTTTCTACCTACATTATGAAGGTTAACCAACTTAGTGAGATAGACGATGAGTTAATATGAACTCGAGTAGAGGTTATCTAACCTTATGATTATTATTGTTCCAATTCATAAATCATTATTGAATATTTTAACCAAATCTATTTGAGCAATATACCGTAATTGTTGACCTGACAAGAGTTCAGCATTCAATGGACATGATAATTTGTAATGAACATTAGATGAACTTATAATTCCAATTATTTATGTATTTTGTTATGTATAGGTTAAGGAGTTACATTATATTAAAATAGATAATACTTTGTATCAACTCAGCATGCCTGAAGTAACCTTAATGTTGACGATAGTCGAATTTATAATTCTATGTTAATAATTTAAAAACTTTTAATGTCATTTTGTTTATACAAATCAGTTCAGTATACCTGAAGTAACCTTAATGTTGACGATAGTCGAATTTATAATTCTATGTGAATAATTTAAAAACTTTTAATGTTGTTTTGTTTATACAAATCAGTTCCAACTACACAGTTTAGACAGTAGTGCAGACATTTTCTGTTATGTATCTTGCAGTCTCAAAGGAACCACAAAAAAATTGTAAAAATAATGAACAAAGATTCATTGTTATATTTTAAAGTTCTTTTAAATGAAAATAGTTTAACTACCCTGAGAGTAAGAGTTAATAAAAAATTATGTCAATGATTAATGAGGCAAACACCCAGTTATAAATATAAACTAAGAAATTCCAGTTTCTTAAAATATGTTAATAAATCAAATTGTGTAACAGAAAAAAGAGTTGACGACTTTCATTTAATAGACAATACTGATACGTGTTAGGTAACCATTAGTACTTCCACAGGTGGCACCATTTAACTCAGAGATAGTAAAATCGAGTTATCTATTCGCTTGTTAACGAACTAGACCTTCAAACTCAGTAAGTACATGTTGAGTACATAATTTGTGTTTATTTCAGCAACAATTGAACCTATGGCGAATTACACCTATCCACATGCGCCTGTTAGGGAGTCAACCTGACTAATTCGTATCTGAGCTTCAATTTAAACGAACCACTCAGTGCAAAGAAGAGCTATTAAATAATTTGTTATCAAACTTTTTTATTACACATTATTAAATCATTTTTACATAATTAAATAAACTAAACAAAATAAATGAATTAAATAATTAATTGAGAGCAGAATCACATCGACAAGAAGGCTTTTATTATATCTTTAATCTTGAATTTATATTTCCACATGCTCATAATATCCATTACTACACTCTGTGTAAAGCAAATTCATGTAATATTTATGATCATTTATCAAGATTTTTTAAACTATTCCATTATTTATCGCCTGAAGACTAATATGTTTGTTTTTGAACTAAATCAAATATGCCTAGTGAGAGTTAACATCTATGGACTTGTTTTAATGCAAAGTTTTTAATAGATTTCTTATAGTGACTTACGTGCACAACATCTGGATTCTGTAAGGGGCTAAAAAATGTAATGTAGCTTGTACAATTCATAAACGATTAATATCTTGCCATTTCTCATAGATGATCTAACTATAGAGATATTACACTTTAGTACAGTGGGCTCTTTGTTACTTTATGAACTCATAATGAGCTTCGCATTATCAACTTTTGGCTAGAAATAACCATAAGACTTGCTCTAGAAATAGTTCTTAGATATAATGACTGTCAGGTGACTTCGGCTGCAGCACATATTTTTAATTTAGAAAGAATAAATTAGTTTCTGATATGGATATTAATCAAAATAAAGAAACATATATTTCCTCGTAGACAATATGTTTTGAATGTTTTAACTACACCATGTGTCTGAATTTCATTATACTATAGTAGTCAATGGTTGCCTGTAATTTGAGGATAATTGGTACCAATATGTGGTGTTACACTCAAAATATGGGGCTCTCCGGAAAGTAACTTATATTTTGGAGTAAATAAAAAAATGAGAGAACAAATTTCATTAACCCAGTTGAAAACTGTATTCTCAGACTCTTTCTATATATGTATCATAATGATTTGAGTTTTTGAATGGCCTAATCATAAAATTTGCTACCTGTGATCTCAGCCATCAATTAACACCTGCCATCAACTCTTTGCCTCTGTGTTGCCATTCACTTTTTCATATACATGAACAGGTGATAATTACTCGGTGCCAAATCAGGGGAATATGGCGAATGATCAGAAGACTCCCAACCAAACGGTCTCAAAAGTTCTTGCAGTATGTGGTCGGGCATTGTCATGGAAGAACAATTAACCATGTCACTTGTTTTGGATTGCTCTCTGCAGCTTTTTTAAGGTTTAACAGTAAATCTCTGAGTTAATTGTTTCATCCTGTACTATAAAATCTACCAGGAGTACCCTTTCTGTTCCAAAACACTGTCAACATCATTTTCCTTGCTGAGGATGTCTGAAAATACTTCCTCATTTGTTTTTAATGAGTGAGTATGGCCCCATTCCATTGATTGAATTTTGTCTTGGAATTAGTGTTCCTAACCCAGGCTTCATCCCCCATTGAAATACGGTCCAATAGAGAATCAACATCCTTGTTGTAAATCCCAAGAAATGACAATGCTGATGCCATCTGCAGGTTTTTGTGCATTTCTATGAGGATTTTCGTGACCCATCAGGCACAAAACGTACGGTAACCAAGCTTTATCATGACAATTTCCTGAAACAAACAACATGAAATCTGAGGAACCTAATGTGATAACTCAGTAATCATAAAACAATGATTTTCATGGATTTGTTTATTGATTTTTCCCTGGATTTTGTTGGATTTTTTCCACCAATCCATCAGTCAGAACAGTCGGCAGCCACACTACACATCATAGTGCACATTGATGAGGCCATTTTTAAACATAGGACCCATTGCGTTACTCCTCCCTTGCTAATTAGACTGTTCCCATACACCACACACAGTTGCCATTGAATGTCTAATCTACAGTTTATTGCTTACAGAAATCTTATTACTGAGCACACTTCACAGCTCAAGGAATGTTCAATCACAGTGCACATTTTTCAAATTATTAGTGACACACAGAAACACAAAACATTACTTTACTGGCCACAACTGAGTCACGCCACCTAGCGGCACCAAGAGAGATGGTGGTACTAACCCTAATCCTTCCACTGCCACACTGAAACGTATGTTACAATAGAAGTGTTCCTATCACACATAGTTTGTCATCGATCTTATGAGGTCCCGACAAGAGTCTCTTGTTTCATATCTATCCCACTATAATAATTGCTTGTCCTTGGGACAGGGCACTCAATGCAATATGATACTCCAGTTTTTAAATGGAATTTTAATTTATGTATTGATATTGGTGTAGGTGAAATTGTCACATATATTTTTACAAAGCTTATTTATGAAAAAATAAATGAAATAAAATAAAATCATTATCATTATAACTCTGCATATTGTAGAATAACCGGATTACAGGGTTTTTTTCCATTTAGAGTTTGTATTTTGTATTGTATTTAATATTTTTATCTTTTGAAGTTTGATTTAGTTTATTATTTTTATTGATTTATTCTATTCAATTCAATGGTTTAATTGAATCCAATGTAAATAAATCCGGTGAATTGCTCTTGAAGTTAATTAGCAAAGTATTTAAACTTCGGTTTATTTATTTTAATTTATTATTCTTCTGTTGACTAGGCGAATCGGTGATGTAGATTCCTCACTGAAAGTACAAATGTTTGGTAAGAAATGATCACTTACTTGTAGTGAGTCTTACCGATCTTGCAGGTCAATGTAGCAATCTAATCTTTAGATTGACTTACCGTATTCAAATTCACCGCTGTGTGTCGTGCTATCCAATAAGAGGCGTTCACCTATTCTGAAAACCCTAGTCTACTGAAATGAACTAACTGACTCCGCTTTATCATAAAAAAATGAGAATTTATTCTTTTTAACACTTCTTTCAATGATCTATAATATCATTAAGCATTTTGGTTCAAAATTAATTAACATTAGTTATTTGTTTCATAAAAATTATCTCAGGGTGGTATAACTGATCTACAACGTCAGACTTTCGTTAACATGCTTTTTGGTTAAATATATTAATTCAGGTATGGGTTCTTTTAACTTGTAGAATACCAAATAATTTACTAGAACTCTTACTCTACCGTTATTAGGCAGTTTGAGGATGATTACAACTCGATCATCTCTTAATAATTGACATATAAAATTATAACCATGCCTGCTTTGGGCATTTTATTAACTAGTTTATTAGTCAACCGACAATAAATGATTTAAAGAACGTTTGTTAATGTTAAAAGAACTCTTTTAAAATATTTAAAATGTGAACAATAAAATATTATTTCGAAACAGTGTTGTTCGAAAAAACATCTGAATCATCATTTGACTCTGTAAAAGGTAATTGTTTAGTTGCAAGTATTTATATAGTTTAATAATACTAGCTTCTTATTCATAATAGACAAAAATATTTAAAATAGTAGTAGTAGTAGTAGACTCTTCCTAAATTACAAAACATAAATAGCATTTGCATTTTTCGTTAACTTTCGTTAATTGCTTCAGACAGTAGACAATTCTCAATCTCTTATTAATGCTTGGTAGTTTAATCTAAGTTTACTGTACAATGCTTCAATCAGGTGTGTGGTCATATCACACTCAGTATTCATACATAATAAATGATCAATGTTTTTTTTCAAAATTCTTAATTCTGAAATATTCAAATTAAGTTGAGAATTGTCATTAGTACTGTTGATTGAATAATATTAATAAGGCGCAATGACCTACATACTTTGTTTATACACATTACTAGAATGTTGTTTGATTATATCATCTTTTCAAATTCTTAACTAATTTTGAGAAAATCACTGTACTCCCTTTTAAATCCCGGAATTGCTATGGATTATACACTTAGCAATCCTTATTAACGTGCTGTTACACTTAAGACATCTTCAATAATAGTGTAGTTATGTTTGCTTTGCACAAGTTTTGGTTATGTTGCTTTGTTGACATCGGTGATGCACACAAATTATGTAAACAGCTGATTTCCTTCGGTGTCGAGTAGCCGTCTGCTCTCCTTTAAGGTTGATTAAAAAGTGTCTCGAAGTGGCATCAGAATCTGCCATTCCATTTTGCGATCGTTGTAAAATTGGCTAATTTCTCGAATTTGATTGGTGACGATCTTTAATTTGATGCACATACCCCCTTCGCACAATATTTTAATTGTTGTTATTAGCGTGGGGTGGCTGGGTTTGAGAGTATACACATTTGCTCAAATTGATACAAATATTTTATAATTGTAATAACTTTCTTATTTGTGTATAGATTTTAAATCTAAGTTTATCACTGTATTGGTAACATTTGGCTCTTCATTTAGAGTCCACTCACGGTGTGCTTTCGTTCCTTATTAAGGGCGTTAATGTTTGAGATTTTCACTTCACACTATTCATTATTAATTTGATTTATTAATGAATTAAAACTATTTAATGGCAATCATATCTCCTTGGGAGCATGCCTTCCAAGTCGTTCAACACTTCTCACTTATTGGTTACTCATATCTATTGACAAAATATAGTTCTTATCCTAACATTGATTTAGCCTAAGAGTCTATTAATTATATTAATAAATTATTAATAATAAAAGGTATTTGGGTAACTTATGAATTGCCCCAATTGTAAACATTGAGTTGTTACAACTACTGTTTGTCTTTGTTTGTTGGAATATATTGTTATTCCTTGGTATTTTAGTCATTAATATGACCTCTATATTGTAACATGACAAAAGATAGTGAAAATACACTAATGATTAACAAACAAAAAAGCTGAAGATAAGAAGAAATGTCAACAAACTTATAACTCAAAGATTAATGACCAAATTACGAAATGACAATTGACTAAGGAACTGACGATGACTTGACCCAATAGATTGGATAACAACAAGAAAAATAAAATGGAACAAGAAAGATGGAACAAGAAACCAAATGTAATCAAGAATATAACAACAACAATTGTAATCCCCAAAATATGACTAATATATGTATGTAAAACAATGCACTAAAACAGTTAGGGCATAAATAAGATGTAACCATGTAAACAATAGAAAGTAAGATAGAGATATTATGTATATTATATGAAAGAAGAAGAAACATGTACTTATAAATATAAGGTAGGAAGCTAAAAATAACAATACCCAATTAATAATGATAAACATAGTCAAAGCAAGTAAAAAATACTTTGAGCCAAATAAAGGCAATAACTAATAACAAAAAGTGATCAATGTGAATTGAAAATAAAATAATTATTAATGACCAATAACCACACAGTGATATTAAAATAATTATACAAACAGTGTGGGAAATATCAAGTGAATGAGATAAATAAGTGAATAAATATAAGGAGGTGGTGACAAGCTATGTAAATAGCATAATATGATAAAATGTGAAGTGTTAATAAATAAAGAAACCTTCTATGAAGGGAAAAGTGCAGTGAGTGTACAGTATAAAGTACTTAAGAAGCAGACTGTAATAGTATAGCTAAACAGCCTTTGATAGAACTTTATGTTAGCAAATAAGAATGAACTAATTGTACCATTAGTAATTTCAATAATAGTAAGTAAGAATGACTAAAAAATAAGATGAAAATTAAGTTATTAGAGTGGAAGATAAGAAAGACAGACAATGTATTTTAGTGAAGGAATTAGTAAGTGAGATATATTGTGTAGGGTACTGTTTAAAATTAGTATTATAAGAGTTTCGTTATTGTTTAAAAAACCATAGAATATAGTAACTTATAAGATAAACAAGATAGAAATAAGAAACCAAAAACAGTTAGAAGTTGAATTTCAGGTTTGAGCCTGGTAAGAAAATGTTTGTTTTATAATGAGAGGTGTGGTTAGAAGCACCAATGTTTTATTATCTGCTTCTATGAAAAATTGTTCAATGTACCAATATATATAGTTAATGAGTTATAAAGAATGTTAAATAGTAGTATGGAGAAGTCTAGGCTCTAGGCCTAACATTTAGTAAAGGAACTTGGTAAATTTAAAAGGAAAACAATAAACCAGTATCAATTAGAGTATATCAAATGTTTAAGCAGTTAAGTAAGTATACCTAGTACAAATATCGGTATGGAGAACCATACATGACTTCCATATTCTAAGATTTATAATCTGAAATATGCTTGCCTGCCAAGCACGATGTATTTTCTAATATATACATAATTTACATTAAAATGAAAATATCGGTATGGAGAACCATACATGACTTCCATATTCTAAGATTTATATTTAAAATCATTTTCAGCCAAACAGCCAGGCTGTGTCTTACCTGCCTTTTTATTGCTGTATTAAATGAAAAATATTATATTACATTAAAATGAAAAAATTATAATTTTATTGCCTGGCAACAAAATTATTTTATTTTTAACAATTACCATTGTTTCAAAAAGTTTAAATAAATTTTCAAGTACTTTACTCTTGTTAAAACGTAAAAGGTTGCAGGTAAACTACCCCTTTCCCTTAACCGATCTTCACCAAAAACTATAGGTCTTGAGTACTCTACAAATCAGGGCTGTATGCAGAAAATTATTTGATTCTGTTTGAATTTGCGGCTGTTATTCGTTTGCCATAGACAATACCCTTGTTAAAAAAACGTTGTTGGTAAACTACCCCTTTCCCTTAACCGATCTTCACCAAAAACAATAGGTCTTGAGAACTCTACAATTTAGGGCTGTATGCAAATAATCTTTTGATTCTGTTTGAATTTGCGGCTGTTATCGTTTGCCATAGGAAATACCCTTGTTAAAACATAAAACGTTACAGGTAAACTACCCCTTTCCCTTAACCGATCTTCACCAAAAACAATAGGTCTGGAGAACTCTACAATTCAGGGCTGTATGCGAAACATTATTTGATTCTGTTTGAATTTGCGGCTGTTATCGTTTGCCAAAAAAAAATTTCCCTTGATAAAAAAAAACCGTTGCAGGTAAACTACCCCTTTCCCTCAACCGATCTTCACCAAAAACAATAGGTCGTGAGTACTCTACAAATCAGGACTGTATGCAGAAAATTATTTGATTCTGTTTGAATTTGCGGCAGTTATCGTTTGCCATAGAAAAAAAATCTACAGACACACACACAGACAGACACACACACACAGACACTTTTCGGAAAACGACTTTTTTTCATGTTTTGAGTGTAGTAGAATCAGAATCTGCAATAATCTCGAACACGATTTTTTTTGCCATCACCATACTTCCATTCCTTAAGGAATATGGAAGTAAAAATTATAATTTTATTGCCTGGCAACAAAATTATTTTATTTTCAACAATTACCATTGTTTGAAAAAGTTTAAATGAATTTTCAAGTACTTTACTCTTGTTAAAACGTAAAAGGTTGCAGGTAAACTACCCCTTCCCCTTAACCGATCTTCACCAAAATCTAATGGCCTTGAGTCCTCTACAATTCACTGACGTTTGCAAAAATTATTTGATTCTGTTTGAATTTGCGGCAGTTATCGTTTGCCATATAAAATACGCTTGATAAAAAACGTTGCAGGTAAACTACCCCTTCCCCTCAACCGATCTTCACCAAAAACAATAGGTCTTGAGTACTCTACAAATCAGGGCTGTATGCAGAAAATTATTTGATTCTGTTTGAATTTGCGGCTGTTATCGTTTGCCATAGACAATACCCTTGTTAAAAAAACCTTGTTGGTAAACTACCCCTTTCCCTTAACCGATCTTCACCAAAAACAATAGGTCTTGAGAACTCTACAATTTAGGGCTGTATGCAAATAATCTTTTGATTCTGTTTGAATTTGCGGCTGTTATCGTTTGCCATAGGAAATACCCTTGTTAAAACATAAAACGTTACAGGTAAACTACCCCTTTCCCTTAACCGATCTTCACCAAAAACCATAGGTCTTGAGAACTCTACAATTCAGGGCTGTATACGAAACATTATTTGATTCTGTTTGAATTCGCGGCTGTTATCGTTTGCCAAAAAAAAAAATTTCCCTTGATAAAAAAAAACCGTTGCAGGTAAACTACCCCTTTCCCTCAACCGATCTTCACCAAAAACAATAGGTCGCGAGTACTCTACAAATCAGGGCTCTATGCAAAAAATTATTTGATTCTGTTTGAATTTGCGGCAGTTATCGTTTGCCATAGAAAAAAAATCTACAGACAGATAGACACACAGACAGACACACAGACAGACACACACACACAGACACTTTTCGGAAAACGACTTTTTTTCATGTTTTGAGTGTAGTAGAATCAGAATCTGCAATAATCTCGAACACGATTTTTTTTGCCATCACCATACTTCCATTCCTTAAGGAATATGGAAGTAAAAATTATAATTTTATTGCCTGGCAACAAAATTATTTTATTTTCAACAATTACCATTGTTTGAAAAAGTTTAAATGAATTTTCAAGTACTTTACTCTTGTTAAAACGTAAAAGGTTGCAGGTAAACTACCCCTTCCCCTTAACCGATCTTCACCAAAATCTAGTGGCCTTGAGTCCTCTACAATTCACTGACGTATGCAAAAAATTATTTGATTCTGTTTGAATTTGCGGCAGTTATCGTTTGCCATAGAAAATACGCTTGATAAAAAACGTTGCAGGTAAACTACCCCTTCCCCTCAACCGATCTTCACCAAAAACAATAGGTCTTGAGTACTCTACAAATCAGGGCTGTATACAGAAAATTATTTGATTCTGTTTGAATTTGCGGCTGTTATCGTTTGCCATAGAAAATACCCTTGTTAAAACATAAAACGTTACAGGTAAACTACCCCTTTCCCTTAACCGATCTTCACCAAAAACAATAGGTCTTGAGAACTCTACAATTCAGGGCTGTATGCGAAACATTATTTGATTCTGTTTGAATTTGCGGCTGTTATCGTTTGCCAAAAAAAAAAATTTCCCTTGATAAAAAAAAACCGTTGCTGGTAAACTACCCCTTTCCCTCAACCGATCTTCACCAAAAACAATAGGTCGTGAGTACTCTACAAATCAGGACTGTATGCAGAAAATTATTTGATTCTGTTTGAATTTGCGGCAGTTATCGTTTGCCATAGAAAAAAAATCTACAGACACACACACAGACAGACACACACACGCAGACACTTTTCGGAAAACGACTTTTTTTCATGTTTTGAGTGTAGTAGAATCAGAAGCTGCAATAATCTCGAACACAATTTTTTTTGCCATCACCATACTTCCATTCCTTAAGGAATATGGAAGTAAAAATGTATAACTAATATCCAGTTTTAAAATAACTACATAAGAAATACAAATAAGAAATAAGGAAAATGTTATTAACTATTCAAAAGTAATCATGAGGGATATGAAAATAATCCTTAACAAAAAAGATGAACAATGGTGTTCATATAATTGATGTTACTACTAATATAAGAAAGAAATCATAATTTGAAGGAATTTTATAAGTTTAAACCAAAATAAAACGTTAGAATATAACAATGTCATAAGATATTGACCAATGAGAAATAGCATAATTCAAAAGGTAACCATAGCAACTGACGCTTATTACATAAAATACCGTTGGAATTCTAATTACTTCATTATTGACTAACGCGGAGGGCAGATGTATGAAGCTCTCAATCTAAAATTAATTTTAAAAACTTTAAATTTTAATAAATTTTGAAAGAAGAAGTATAGGAGAAGCCTTCCAAACTACATCTGATGAGATGAACGACTATTAATATAATTAAACCATAAAAATCATGGTAAAAAATACGAATACTTCAAATTAACGTAATAGACTACCTATCCTGAAGGAAGAAGTAGATTTACCTAACTCAACCTGAGGACATCGAACATCTATGCGAACTGATGGAAGCCGAACTTCGAATTAGAGCCATTTGAATGGGAATTTTGAACAATCCAAAGAAGAGGGACTACTAGAGGTTTCCTGAAGAAGAAGACAATCATCGGAGAAGCCACGTCAAGAAATCGATGAGTATAAACTAACAACTTCACTTCAAAATAAATTTGCAATATCCATAATAACGACTATATATATTTTCACTTCACTGATCACAGATTTGACTCAATAACTGAATTTAATCAATATATCACTCTTAATAAAACATAATCAATCAATAAACTTTGATATTAAATTATAATAATTTTCAGAAAACATAACTTGCTGACAAGAATTTAACCAAACCTATTCTAATTCTCATTGCCAATAACTTACTTTGTAGGTTTTAGTGTATCAACTATTGTGTATTTAGTTTTAAGGAATGTTATAATTTTGTAGCCGATAATCCAGCTTCTGTAGTCAAAAGAACTTATTCCCTGAGGCGAAAAATATTAATTGTAAACATAATAGGTACGCCATGATGTTTTTCTTATATACGACTGAGCGATGCCAACCGAGCAATTTGTAAACGCAGGTATCAACCTAAATATATGTATTATTCATTAACTGTAATTGAACAGGTAATATAAAGAAGGGTTCAATAAATTATAATATTCCTCAACTGCTGTATGTTTGATTCTTATAAAACAAGGTAATATAAGGAAATTTTTAAAAACAAAACACCAACATACTACAGTTAGCGAATTCGACACTGGAAGACAGCGTGAGCCAATCAGGTGGCGAGGCGGTAAATTTTGAATGGAACGACGAGAGATACGGTTAGCCAGTAAGTATTGAGAAAAAGTATAACCCGGCTCGCTACACACAATTAACCCTTCACAAAGGTAATTAACAGATTAATACCAAACAATCAACCCACAATTACACGTTATATTACGAATACGGCGATTACAATGAGTGACACAAAAATCTCTCGTTACCACATAAACGTCTAGTTACAAAGTGACGATCCCAACAGTGGGGCTTTTCATTTCTGTTACAAAGACGATTACCAAGGGTGACATACAGAAATAAAACCCCGTAAAAACATCTGATTACAATATTCAGGGGCGGATTTAACATTTTGCCGCCCGTAGGCAGTATAAATTTGCTCCCTCCCACAAATCTGTTGGAGGGGGGGCATCATTATATTCCCTCTTTGGTTTTACGGTCCGCACTAGTGTTCTGTTTAAATCCAAACTTTGCTACATAATCGCGTGTGCTCTCGTTCATTTGCCAATTAATAGGATCAGAATCTAAGACCTTCCCTACCTGATTTGATGACATTTCATCATGATTTTTGACGTGAACTGTCTCTCCGTTCTTCAAAAATGAAGGTTCCTCCACAACGGACCTCTCTGGCTGAACTGTGTGAACAGTATTTCACATTCACTGCTATCACAGTTATTGTCGGTATCACTAGAATGCCTCGATTCCTTAAATATTAGCTTGCCTCGGTTTCTGGAACCAACCTACAATTCGGTATTACATTGACAGATCTACATTTCTCACTTTGATCTGGATTGCCAACATCTAAAATCTCTCGGATGATCAACGCCAAATATTTCAACGGTTGAAAACATAAACATTCGCCCGTATTACTTTTGGGTGAAAAACGATAACTGCGTTATAGTTACAAATTAAGTGAAGATAATTTTTATATTCGTGTGTGCTTAATTCAACTGGCTTTTATATTTGTAAATTTGTTTGAACCTAAAAATATCATTTCTTAACTCAAATTTTGCCGCTCCCCAAAATTTGCCGCCCCAGGCAAGTGCCTAGTCTGCCTGTGCGTAAATCCGCCCCTGTCTATATTGCACTATAAAGTGTACATTTAATTTAACTCTTATTTGGGATTGTGTTGTCTTTTCAGACCATTATTTAGTTTAGAATATTAGAATAGTTTATTAGTAGTAGTATATTGATAGTCAGTCTTGTGTTTTTAACACACTTGTTTGTTCCTTAGCGTATAGCATTGGATAATAGTAGTTACATCTGGTGTCATATGACAGATGTGCTTATTTATTCTTATGACACATTATGTCACTGATTATAATTCTTTTATACCATTATAATAGTGATATTGTATCTTACTTATTACATAGGTATCCTTCTGTTATTCCTATCTAACATTACAATGTGGTTTTGTCTATGTTTCACATGGTGAATCTCATTTTGGCTGTTTGTGTTCACTTTGTTTTACTTGAATTCTTAGATAAAGATTACTCTTGGTATCTGATATTGGTATTGGTAGAAACCTTATTACTTCTACTTGATTTAGGGTACAAAATATTTCAGTTTAGACATGTTTTGTCTACTATTAAATATGAAATTAGGTGGAAAGTACCTGTATCTAGGTTATGTGGCGTTCTTATTTGCAGCAACAATGGGTGTATAGAGTTGATACAAATTTACATTTTTTAACATTGTTTTTTCAAGTCTAATGTTATTAATGACAACTGGTAATTCATTATTTAGTTCTTTTTTCCTATCTTACATGATTTATTGATTACTTGACTAACAATTATTATAATTATGAGACAATTTTAATTCTCCTTTATATTACGCGTACATTGATGCTGTGCATAATATGTCATTATGCTTTTATTTACAGCTTCTTTTGTGTTAACATTATTGTTACTTCCACTCTTTTGTCTAATATAGGATGCCCTACTCATTTACAATATTATTAGTTGTATATGGGTCATCTAAGTCAGTCAGTTATTGTTTTATTTTCAATCTGTAAGTTCCTCAGTTAGTATTTATACGGGTAAGATGTTAATCTATAGTTGACTGGCTCTTGGAATCTATATTTTATCCCATGGTTGTTATGTGTCTTTCTCGTAGTATGTTTCTTCCTTGTTTTTATTTATTCCTTACTGACCGAATCTGTTGGGTTATTGACTCTTAATCACTATTTACTGTATCTTCTTTCTTCTTATATGTTGTTGTTATTTTTTATTACCATTACATTTTATAACTCCTGCATTGAGTTTATTCTTCTTGATGAGTTTGCTCATGTAGTTTCATTCGTGGCATTTCCAGATTAAATACTTGGTGTGTCTAGTTGACTCAATTATTATGACATGTGTTAATATTTTGGTTACTTAAATATTGGGCTCATATGTCTTGTTACAATATTTTGGCCTCCCTCTCAAACTGTTCCACTGTTCTAACATTTAAATTTTTCATGGCCAACGTTATTTGGTAATAAAACTGTGAGGCTATTCAGTTGTAGACAAACATCGGAGATTTCAGCTTCAGTTGTGGAGGTTACCTTCAGTGCCATACTCTTTGTCTTGACTTGTCGTTTGGAGTCAAAAGAAGAAGAGCTGACTGGTCAAGGTTAAGACCAGGCCACTGAAAACAACTTTCATGGATGAAGTTGAAACATCAAGTGAAGTTGAATCAAATATGTCTGGCCTTTGGTAGATTTTATCTTATGTACACAAAACCATTGATAAGTAACTTATTACCCACAGTTTCGACTGAAGACTCCATTTTTATAAAATTAGAGGTTGAAATGAGCAACTTATTAATTTACTACTTCAATTTAGTTGGGACAAAAATTTTGTTAATGTCTATTTTGGAAATTTGAATTTGAACATTTTCATGGTTACTAATTCAGGACATATGTATTTGGGATATTCAATTTGGCAAAATATATTAGAGACATTTAATTTGGTTAAATAACCATTTGGTGAAAAAGTCATCCGGTTCTTACGTTTCAGCAAATTTGATTTGTGAAAATGCATGGGAATCCAATATATATCAGGTTGAGTAAAATTTACATGTGTACAATAAATAAAACTATAAACACAAACTTTATTAACATGATTACATTTAATTATAAACATAATATTATACAAATTTTAATGAGTGCACAAAAGTCCATATTATATTTATATTACAAATAATATGAGTTATTATGTGAAAGCATATGATTTATTCAAAGTCAATAATATTATCTGGTTGCTTAATAGCATATTCACTGACAGCAACGAATGGTTCAGAAAGGATAACATCGACAGAATATGTACCTCCATACTTGGCAATCTGTATCGCCGCCAGCTGGTACGTGTTCTCGCTCATCAGTGCCCAGTTGTTTATCTCACCCCATCGACCTATATACTTGTCTGTTGAACTCAGCACCACTTCTTCATTCTGTTGATTTAATAACAAAATTATAGACACATGTACTATTTGTAAACTGAACTCAGATAATTTTGACATTATGCTATTACTTCAAAATTAATGTTTGTCTTTGAGGATATGGGCACTCCTCACTTTGGATGCACTTTGTTTATTATTATCTAGACATTTAAATTCAAACACTTTTTGCTACAGTCTATTTCTTGATGCATATATAAATTATTTAATATTTATAATTTCTTTACCTGAAGATGTTTTTTCTCTATTTCCAAAACATGTTCCTCATAAGGTAAAAACATCTTGAGGTAAAAAAATAATAAATATGTTACATACTTAAATATAGTATTTTTTATTCTTCAATTTACAAAAGTTTTTGTTTTTACTAGTCACCCACATATCTTCTTATTGTACTGGGGTCTATGCAAATCACCTGTTCTGGTCACAAAGGAATATATACACTTCAACAGTGCTTCCTAAGTTTCCTATACTTTGCTGTCCAACAGGCTTGTATTGCTAAACTTACTTATGCAACCTGCCATCTGGTATCTGTATCTTATTCAGACAAGCAATCCATCTTTCTTTGTTTTCTGCAATATTATCTTGGATATTAAAAATGTACAACTCTTCACGAATGCCATTATTTCTATCCAATTTGTTATTTAGTGACTTTGAAGTAGAATAAATGTCCTCTAAGGATGCTACCAGCATCCTGTTGAGTAAGACCAGTGGTAGAGTGCTACCTTCGAGCCTCTGGTCTTGCACTGGGTTATATTCAGAGACCCACCTTCTAGGTTCTTCTGCCCCTTTTGTTGTGGGGAAACCTTCCTCTTCCACCCCTAAGATTGTTGACCATTTGACATCTTTAACCCTGGCTGGGCCCTTACTGGGTAGTGCGAAAGAAAAACAAGAAAAAATAATTACATAGTAAAACTGAAAACAATGAAAGACTCCCTAGTTCTCGAAAATCTAATACTGTTAGGGTCGAAAAGACCAAGAGTTGGTCAAAAGAGACCAGGCAGGAAAGACGGAAGAAGGGGATTCCAACCAAGACAGTTTTAAACAAGGTGAGAATCCAGCTACTGTACTGTACATCTGGTGTATTAAAATCGTATGCACCAGATGATGACTTAACCCACATTCAAAGTAATATTATAAATATTCTATAATATATTAAGTGGTATTGTGATTGGTACTCTCAAGACTATTTGCCGTATCATTAAAACTATTTGTCATTAGAATAGTATGAAGGTTAAGTACATAGGTGATGTTACTCTGTGTGTTTATATTATCCACAATTGATGTATAACTTATGTATATTGATGGACACTACAGAACACACTAGAATGTTCTGTATCATTTTACAATACAGTTATAGGTAGCGTAGTTTATTCTAGATAAACGTCGAATTATCTCAGCTATACTAGAAAGTTGTTGATCTACAAATGATGCAGTTGTGAGTGACATCATTACCAACTATATATAAAACAATAAGGGACAGATAAAACTTCAGTCTTCATTGAGAGTTTGGTTAGTGAGTTATAGGGTTAGTGCATACGTATGTATGGTACCACATTTGTGTTACCAAATTACGGTTGTGTTAATGTTTGATATGACAGTTGTGGATCGAAATCGTACTTTGTCTGTTGTACGTTTTGTGTGAACAATTATTTGTGATATTGATAAATAAACAAAGTCTCACCACATGATACAAATGTTTTATTTCAATTGCTGACTTACAAGATAATTTCACAGAGATTGCAAAATATACTTACGGTGCATTTCAAAATATAAAATCTACCTGCAGAAGAAGTTTTAATATTTAGTTCTTCTCTCTCTGCTTTTAGTGTCCTACCTAATCAGGCTCTGATGTCTCCAATTTCTATTCCTATTTGTATTGTTATGTAATGCGGAAAAGCGTTATGCCATTACGGAATGTTCTTGTACACTGGAGAACGTTGTTCTACTCTTTTCTTGGCTACTCCCGCAGTTGTAATGCATATGTGACGCTTGACATGCGAGGCAGTATTACGTAATGCGGAATGTCTCGTGCATTCGATGGAGTCGTTCTAGAAGCTTCTTGACTAGCCCAACGGTGTGTGTTTCTGCCATGGCCACGCTGAAGTATTCTCTAGAATTTTCACGTGTTTGTTAAAGACACATATTATGGAACCCTGCAGACTACAAATAGCCCATAGCTGCCACTTAGAGTTTAGTGTTATGTCGGGTGATTTACACAGTGTGTCACAAGTGGTGTATTAGTGAAAAACGATTATAGCGCGGAAGCCTTTATATTTGACATTATTATTGCTTGTGGACAGATCTAACTGTAATTATTGTACGAGTTGATTATAAACTGTTATTTGTGATAATTAAAGTTGGTTTTTAGTTACTTCATTGGCGTGTCTTGTATTTTGTTTTCCACTGTACCATACGACAGTCAGGAGACTGTCGTCGTAACAGTATATTTTTCTTGGCCTTGTGGAGAGTGCAACAATCGTTCAGCATTAGCCCTGACCACTGTCAGAGGTTACGTAGACAATATAGTTTTTTTGACCAGTCGATTTCTTTTTTAACCTTCTACCATTTACAATGATTCTTACTGTGGTATATTTGTCCCTTATACTGCCCTCTTCATATTTGTCCCAAATATGCAAATTTTCTTCTTTTGATAGTTACAAGTAATTGGCGCTCATGTTCCGTTCTACTAAGTACAGTGTCATTTCAGAAGCATTAATACAGTCTATAGTATTTTGTTTTAGTGTCCACATTTCAAATGCGTGTAGGTGGACACATCACACATAGCATCTACAAATTTCTTTCTGAGACGAAGGTCCAGTGTTATGAGAAGTGACTTAATTCTACATAGGCCAGACAGGACGTAGCTTCAAACAAAGATACATTGAACACACAAAGGCACTACACTCCACTACAGAATCCACCTTTGCAAACCACCTCATTGAAGCAAACCACACATACAAAAACATCGACAATAACATGGACATTCTACACGTACATACAAAAGGCCGAAAACTAGACACTCTAGAACAATTGGAAATATACAAACACATGAAAACACATAAAAACAACATCCTAAACGAACAGACACAATTCAAATCACACGCATTATTCAAACATATCACACCCCACACACACAACATCGATCTTTCAAAAGTCGATACCGTTGGCAAGAACAAGACGGACAGTGCTCTCAATGGCAGCCTTTGAAGAAGCTTTTTAAAAGTGAAAACCAGTTCAGGCTATAAGGTAAAACTTTTACGTTTTTACCCATAAAAAACCTTGTGTTCTGAGTCGGTAGTGAATTAATTATATGTAACATATAATCACAAAAAAACACTCATCGTATGTGTAGGCCTTATAAAATTCTGCATTCCCCCATCAAAACACTAATTATCGACTGAACCTCACAAAACCTTTCATCGTTCAATAATTCATAATCATGTAAACAGTGGCGTGCGGTGGTTAACATTTTTTGGTGAAGCTGAGTTATATCCAATACCGTAGGCCTAATTCAGTGTCCAAAAGATAGCAGAAGTCGTACTTATAATTAAAATTACCGTATAGTGGCTTACCTATTAATCTGTCTTCCTGTAGTAGGTGGCACACACGATTATGATTGAATTTTGGGTATAAGATCCATTATTTATTCTAATATCTTAATGTTTTATAGTCTGATAAAATATTATGTTCAACGCAGAAAGCATAGAACACATATACCCCGCGGTTCGAAATCTCTAACACGAAGTTACTAATTCTTTAAAAAACACTGGAGGCGTTAACTTGAGGTGAAAATTCTTTTTGAACCCATGTGTCTGAAAATATAAATACTGTAATAGCACATTTGCAGTGGTAAAATATAAATTTTTTTACGAATAAACACACTAATACATTGTTGAAGCATACTAAAAACTCTTCTGCACGTAAAAACATTTTCCTTAAATATACAAACATTTAACTACTTTTCAATATTAGAGTTTAATAGCTTTAAAAGATTGGATATACTTTTCCTTTCAAAATCTTCACTGTACAACAAAATAAGTTCGTTTTATAAATTCACACTGTCAAAGAATTTGCCAAATGTTTCCAAAAGGCTATAAAAAGGATAACCTTGAAACCGTGTATACAAGTGATTGTCAATGTTATCAAACACTCACAATAAATATGCTTGTAGTTCACATTAATTCTCTGATGGCTCCCCTACTATAGACAGAGTTTGCTGAAAATCGCCTTCAAAGTCATCATGGAGAAATGCTATATTTTGTCGAGTGTCTGCTATTATCTTTCGGTAGTACAAAATGTCACTCGCTTGAGTCTGTCATCTGTATATGAAAATATTTTATCGAAAGTGTTTTGTCTCTAACACTGACAAAAATTCAGTAATGGGAGCTAAAATATTAAACTCGATCTCTTGAAGGTGATCTATCGTGGCATTGAATACGTCACAAAATTGGTGTCTGTTCCTGTAAATGGTATTTACAAGTCTAGAGGAATAATTCCTCATTGGGCACAGATCAGGAAGTCATCGCTGCACAAACTCATATAAAAATTTAGTCTGTTTCGGAGATCTCGAAAATGGCTGCAATACCACTAAGTATGTTAAAAACTATTTTGCACTCGGGTATTTGCTTTGAGACTTTGAGACACAACAAGGTTTAAAACATGAGCATATCAATGGACAAAGAGAGCTTGCAGATTAGTTCTTTTAATTATGGTCTCTACTCCAATTAAAATTTCCCCATTGTTGCCGCCCCATTGTAGGCTTGAGCGACTAGTTTTTCGCTGTACTCAAATTCAGTCGGGAACTGGCGAATGAGCGTTGCAACAACCTGGGCATGTCGATCACAACTTATGTCATTGGATCCTAAAAATCTCTTTTTTTGTTTCTCCATTATATGAATAATGCAAAACTATAGAGCACTATGCTTTATTTGAAATATTTCTGTTTCATCGACTAATAGAGCTACAAAGTGTACCTCCTTTCTTTCATTTGTTATACTCACTAAAAGAACTGAGCTAATCGCTTCTAATGAGATTAGACAGTTTTGTAAACACAGTAGATGTTCTGCAAGAAGAGGGTGATACTCGACTATATACTTAAGAAGTTTTACCTAATTACCTCGATTAACTGTCTTTTCTGTTTCGTTGTGAATTCGAAATGATAATTCTTATTTACCGAGATATCAAACAGCATTAGTCTCCTAAGAAAATCTCTATTGTGTTGAACCTTCTGATTGTGAGCCGATATCTCTGATTTAATTTGGTCATCTAACGCAGTTTCTATTCTACTCTGACTGGAAGCAGCAATACACAATGATTAAGGAAAATGATCCACAGTAATTTCATGGCCGCCAATAGATTCAACTAGATTTCCTAAATGTTTGAATCCAGCCTTGGCCCAGCTAGTGTTCCTGTCCTTTCCAAACAACAAAAAATACTAGCAAAATAGTGCATTTAGTTCACCACTACCAGCCAACCACTCACATTTGTTTACATACTAGACTGGAAATGCCGAGTAAACTTTCCAGATAGCTGGGATAAGTTTAAAAGATTCGGGGCCGGCTTACCAATTTTTATCATTTGAGTTTTTTTCGGTGAAAGACCGGGAAGAAAAAGATTTTGATAAAACGTCTTTTATTATACAAACCGACACTGTAGAAAATATATTAACCCAACATTAAAACTATTCTAAAATATATATCTATAACTTCAAATATAATGCGTATCATTTAAATAAAAAGTAAATAAAATGTAAAGGTACTATTTAATAAGGAATAATTACAACTTTAAATGTTAAAAATGGAAAACGCATATGGTTTAAATGCGGTACTAAATAATGTAACATGCACAGCAATACCAACAAACTCAACACCATGCAGTCCAACTCAACTCAAGCTAGCATCAGTTACTGGCCACTGCAGAGGCGTTTTCTATCTCACTCTACGTGCGCGCGCATCTCTCTACACCAGGCTAACTCAAGCTGTGACAAACCTGCTTCACCTACCACTGCAGAGGCAGTGTGTGAAATCAGTGTACTTAAAATTTTTTGGAAACAGTCATGTAGAAAATTCCAGTGAATTTTTATTTTGGTTACAATTAAATTAGATTCAATTAAATTATAAAATTTACTTTAAATAATTGCAGTTAGTGTGTCGCCAATCATTACTGAAGCAGTGCTTCACTTGCTTCCCTTCACCACATGCCACTGCATGTAAACTAACTGTTATTGTCAAGGAATTTATGACCCATCCTGTACTAAGAGTTTAACACTGTTTTAATTGTACTGAAAGTTATGAGTAGCCTAATATGGAAGGAATAGTGGTATAATATTCTCATTACTGGATAATGTTAACAGTTCTAGAATTTTGTTGTCTATAACGTGTCCGAGTATTATTAAGAACTAAAGCATACATTCCAATGTGGAACACAAGTAGTTTAGGTAAAAAGTTTTACCTTATTGCCTGTGAGCTTCATCAGAGGCTGCCGCTAGGAGTGCTGTATGTGCTAGTGATATGTTCTAGTGATGGTGCTCTCATTTGAAAGATTGTTGTCATTTAAAAGACACAAATAGTATGTGTGATTTAAATTGTGTCTGTTCATTTAGCATGTTGTTTCCGTGTGTTTTTGTGTGTTTGTATATTTCCAATTGTTCGACGCGTGTAATTTTAGGTCTTTAGTGTGTCCATCTAGAATTTCCATGTTGTTGATGTTTGTGTATGTGTGGTCTGCCTCAATGAGACGGTTTGCAAAAGTGGATGTATGTGTTCAGTGTATCTGTTTGAAGCTGGATCCTGTATGGCCTCTGTAGAATTTGTTATATTTTGAGCAGTTTAGTTTGTAAATGCATGGCAAATCAAATTTGTTTAACTGTTTGTGAGTGTTCTGTTTTGTTTGGGGTCGTGTACGGAATGCTGTATCATGTTATTTTATTTTTTATCTAAAGAATTTGTGCTTCATGTTGGAGTAGCATATTTTAGTTTTTAGTGTTAACACTCTTTCACTTTTGTACTCAATGTTGAATGTAACAAATATAGAATGCAATTAGTTTTAATTCAAAATATCAAGGTTATTTTGTAGACATAACATTACCGTGTCATATTCAGCCGCCAGGAAGAAACTGGAGTTCAGATAGGATTTTATTGCCTTGTATAAGTTCACGTTGGTAATTCCTGAGTTCTCGTGTGAGTTTTCAGTTGTATTGGTCAGAACTAGCAGAATATTGCCTCTGTAACATAATTTCATAGAAATTACATGTAACCCAGAACATAAATAAAAGCATGTTCTTTGTTTATAATTGCTGCAGTTTAATTTTTTTTACCAAGGTTTTGTTTTCTAGGTGTTTGACCATTTATGAGTATTATTTGCTTATACAGACATTTTGGCAACAACTGCAAGTTCAGAGGGTGTGTTGCCCCTACCAACAGCAGTGGTACTATTCACCTGACAACAGATTTTGAGATGGTAATGGACAAACACCTTATTGCAGTTGGCCTTGACCTTTTTAACTCCAGAACCCACCTTGAAGGATATTCCACTTCATGCGTCTCATTAGCATGTGCCTTGGCAGAATTACTAGTAGTGGTGTCCATCCAGTTTATAATCATATTTTTGTTAACGTTGAGTACTTTAAGTCACCTTTTACGTTTAAACAAATTATTCATACTTAATCCAAGAAAAGTTAAATATGTAATTCAGAAGACTAATTTACTGTCAGTTTTTAAGATACAGTAAATGAATATTCAAGCCCCACTTCAGGAATCATCCTCTCCTTAGGACCCACATGTTGAGAACACCGCTTTACCACAAGACTAACAAAATTGTCATCCATTTTGCACATGTGCAGTTCAGTATTGCGCAGTATTTCATAGTGTATATAGGTCGGTTGCAACAGGGCTGCAAGTGTCATTCATTGTGAAGTGACAGTATGTGACAGAGACAGTGTAACATTATCCCATTCCCTCCTCCCGGTCACTTTACGCTGTACTGTACTTTTAAGTGGGGACAGTTATTTCTTTGGTTCCATGCATTTCATGCCTCTCAAGAATGGCTGACAAGTTTTTAGCACTAGTTAGAGAGGCATGGAGAACACATATTAAGTAGAACAACTTCTGATAGAATTCTCAGGGTTAACTGGATCTATAAAGTGATTGAAAAAAGGTGAGTTCTGCTTTAAAGAACCACTAGAAACTGAAGTTTGAGATTTTGACTTGTATGTCCAATCTTGCCCGTTCCAACTATCACCTGTTTGGACCTCTCAAAATGGTGTTAAGGGACTGTCAATTCACCTCAGATTATGAACCGAAGGAAGCTGTGCATGAGTGGCTTGTTGCCCAGACAAAAGACCTCTCTGAGGGTATAAGGAAGCTTGTGCATCGATGGAACAAATGTGTTGAAAAGCAAGAGGATTATGTTGGAAAAATTATTTTATAGTAAATTCTTGATTTTCACTGTAATATATTTTATTTATATACTGAAGATATTGACTCTGCCTCAAATAATGACTTAGTGATTTTAATATTGGTCTTGTAAAAAGGTATGGAGATGTTTACTACAGTTGGAAATGGGTAGGCTATATGTACTGGTAATTAGATACTGCTATTAAGTTGTTACATCTAATAAAAAACTTAATATAGTTAAATTTGGATCCATATTAGAAATATTTCACACACACACACACACACACACACACACACACACACACACACACACACACACACACACACACACACACACACACACACACACACACACACACACACACACACACACACACACACACACACACACACACACACACACACACACACACACACACACAATAATTTCTGAATCACCAAAATCTAATTCTAGCTTTACAATTAATATTTTCGTATATTTCAAATCGTATGAAATGTTTTACCATATGTAATTATTCATTTATATGTGTCATATTTTGCCATAGCTTTGAGTACATTTGCTTGTATTTCTTGAATATGTGCATGCAGTAAATTTTAACTTTACTTGTAATAAGGCGCTCTACTGAGTACTCAATTAGCATCTTTCACGCACCATACCTAATAATAATTTGATCTATGAGAAGACTTTAAAATGAAATATTCTTAGATGACAAAATCTTGTGCTCATCATGATCTGTAAGCTGAAAACATGCTCGCACACATCAGTACACACAAATACATAAAGAAAACACAAACATACACATAGAAAGTGCAGGAAAGATGATTTGTTTAACATAAAATACATACACAATAAGTTCTTCGTAAAGTGCTGAGGCATTTCCTGTCACGTAGCCTTCAGTCTGCGGTATCCATGTTATAGTGTTATTTGTGGGAACAGTAACGTTAGGTAGGTATTGGACATGCAATGCAGGCGGTTTAGTGTGTACTGTAATACTCTGACCAGGACCAAACCATGCTGTTTTTGCAGACACGCTAACAACGTATGCTGATGCTGGGTGCAGACCACTTATCTGTTAACATGAGTATACATATCACGTGTTGAATTTACGTTTTCAAATAATTATTTTCATATCTTATATTTATTTTATTTTAGGTAATTTACATTAAAATATGCAAAACTGGTTTACACATACAGCATAAAAAGGCATCCAACACTTGTACCAAGACTGAATATTGAGTAGAAAGGTTTATTGGACATTGTGGTTTGTACAGAATAAAGAAGGCTTTGGGAAATTCATTACACACATACTAACTTTGATAACTGTGTATGGCTCAGTCTCTCAATAAACAAAAAATATTTTGATAAAATGCTGTAAGAGATAAACTTGTGTGGTGGTGGTATTAAGTAACAATGTGAGGTATGTAGGAAGCAGTGGAACAGAGCAGAGATGGCCTTGAAGTGGTTACACATTAACAAGTGTTCTAGTTTTGTAGTCATACAACTCTGTTAAGTTGAGTAACCCGGTTCAAGATTGCATTACCAATTCTTCTAGGTTTGGTCAAATATTAAGCCTTGTTTAAATGATATTGACAACTGTACATCCTGGTTGACTATTATGATCATTCAGGAATATGCTGCTGATTCTAGTGCATGCATCTAGTGTGGAAGTAGAAGGAGTTTAGAAATTTAGAAAGAAATAGTTAATTAAACACATGAAGGTTCTACTGCAATTAATAAGTAAGATTTGTAATCCATTCTGTCTAGGAAAAGAAGACCGATACAAATCACAATTCCCTCCTGTTAAAAAGTTTTGCAATAGGTTTTTACCCAATCATTAAGAACATTATTTGCAATTTTTATAGTTATAAGATGGATAAGGTATAAGAAGCTTGATCCTTGATAGTAAAAACATTGAAGATTATTATAAAAATAATTGAAATTGAAAATATTTCAGTGCAAAAGGAGAAAATACAGAAAGTGGAATACCTGTAGATGAAAAATGGAATATACACATAACCTGTAGACAGAATATCTGGATCTGGGAAATATTAATGGGCCTACATGGGAAGTATGGTTTCAAGAGAATGAACGTTAAATATAATGAAGACATATGAAGTCTGTAGGACCCTTGTAAAAAAAAAAATATGTGGAAACTCAAAAACGTAACTAAGGCAAACTCCAGACAAACAAGGCATGAATTTCCACAATTAACCACCATAACGGTTAACTAACCTCGGCTTCAAAGAATCTTTGTTCCGATGTGACAGCTAGTTCAGTGACAGGATATTGTTGGCAACACTGTGTTTGATCCAGCTGTTCAGTCTCTTCTATGTTGAGTAAGAATGATCGGACAATACCGTTTGACAATCTTGGATACTCCCACTGGACAGCCAAGCTTGTTGATGTCACGTTTAACACTTGTATGTTATCGGGTGGATCAGGAGCTGAAATATTGTTTCACACTTCAGTCAATGGTGAAACATTTCTTTATATGTAGAAATAAAAACTACTAACAGTCATGTCTATTGATTTTAATTTATTTTTAAAAATATTATATTTTTGGCTAAAATATTTGCATAATTGGCTTTTTTTTCACCAGCTATATTATTTTAAAATTCTAGGGAAAGAGTTAAGCAGAGTGAAATATTATTTCACTTTTGAGTGAAATAATTAAAACAAAAAAATAGCAAATTATATGAACAGATGTACTTATACTAATGATTTGTTCCACCACTCATTATAGCAACAACTAAGGTTGCTTTTTTTTTACTGTCAATCTTGTACAGCAAAATTTAAATTAGAAATGTTCAAATACACAGAGATTATTGGTTATAAATTATTACTGTTAAAAATAACTCAATTATTTTTAGCCATTTCATGTCGTATGTAGCCGCCATCTGACTACACACTATATAACATTCATTTCTGACTGATGTAAACTCAATGCAGTTTGGTAGTTCAAAACAAAAACCTCCCAGATTGCAGCTCTGTGCATTTCCCTTCATTTTGAACATTTGTTTTAGTTGTACAGTTGTTAACTCGAGTTTTGTATGTTATTCAACAGCTTCCAAAACCAGTCATCTAGTTTTACATTCTGAACCTAAATATGTAATTATTTTATAAATAATGTATACAAATTGCATTAAATAATAGTATTATAAATGCTTAAGGAGAGGTCTAACATAAAAAATTTAAAAGAACTCTATTTGAGTAGACATGTTCCTACAATAAGCCAATGATAAATATTACAGTTTATACCTGATAGCAGTGAAGAGTATTTTGTTGTGCTGTGTTCATATTTCATTATGTTTTTGAATATGTAAAACTAACATAGGTTTAATTAATTACTTTTATATAGACAGCATATTAACCCACATGTATAATAGTGCAATAGTAACAACTGAAATAATGTCACTTTACTAGTTTTCAATTTGGTGGAACAACCAATAATTGTTTTATTATATATACTTTACTTTTTGTAGATGGCGGGTAAGCCGAGACATGTTCCTCTAACCCTACATGAAATTAAAGCTCTTTTGGTAATGGAAGGAGATAAATCTGAAATAGAAGACTTAGATGATGAAGATTTATATAATGAAATGGAGCACATAATAAAACGCTGTTACGCTGCTGACAGAAGTCTTCTGGAAACAGTCACAAATGATTTAAATATTTATCAAAATGGCAGCATAGATGTTGAATTTCGAACTACAGAAAATACTGGTTTGATGATGTACCATTATCACTATGCATAGAAATAAATAAACAAATTAAGATACTTCTCTCTAGAACAGTGTTCCGCAACCGGTGTGTCGCGGCACAATAGTGTGCCGTCACAAGGTGAAAGGTGTGACGCAAACTTTTACCTATTATTGTAATAAATTAATTGTCGATTTTAAGTAAGAAGGTGCTTGTTTATTCTTTAATACATGCTGATAACTGTTATATTTTCATAGAAATTAAATGTAATTTATTTACTCAATATTGTTGTTATAGTTTGCTTATCTTAAGTTATTTGTATTCTCACCTGAAATATTGGGCCAGTTTGATGGGTTACAGGCGGCAAGCTTTCTGTTCACCGCAAAGAAAGCAGCGTAAGACTTAGCAAGCCTTTTAGCGGCCCGCACCAATCATACAATAGAGTTTACGTTCAAAACTCTAAACGTTCTAAACTCTATTCAAGAGAGTTCTTTGTAACACCGCATCTTTTGTGTACGGCTGGCTGTACGTGCTTTTAACTAAAATTGCAGGGATTAGCAAAAATTTCCCTCTCTTTTATTATTTTATTGCCTTGTTTTGATATTTGTGCCTGTTTGTCGGCGCTTCTTAAACTTTATTGCTCTTTTCCTTCGCCGAAGGACCCACGCATTGTCAGACAATAATTACAGTATTTCAGTTCAGTTCTATCACAGCTGTGCTCTGCAGTAGTGCGAATATTGTGATTGCTACACTAGTCTTACTATTTTCTATTACAGTGTTATTAAACTATTTTTTTTTTCGATATGGATAAGTTCCTTGTACGGAGTGGTCCGTCCTCGAGTGCAAGTAGTGAAACCATTGAGCCCGAAAAAAAGAAACAGAAAGTAGTTCACCGGCAATATAGTGATAATTATTTATCTTACGGGTTTTTTTGGTGTGGTGACAAAACATGCCCAATCCCCGAGTGTGTTGTGTGTGGTGAAAAACTCGGTAATGCTGCTATGGTTCCCAGTAAATTGAAACGACATTTGTCAACAAAACATTCCTCTGTGTTAAGTAAAGATGTGAATTATTTTCGTCGGTTGTTGGAACAAAATGAACAAAATAAAAAACAAGTGACGCTCATGACTACGTCGGTACGTGTTTCGCAAAAAGTACAGGAAGCTAGCTATAAGGTAGCCGAACTTATCGTAAAGGCCAAAAAACCACACACAATAGCAGAAACGTTGTTAATGCCCGCGTGTAAAGAAATGGTAAAAATAGTCCTGGGTTTATAAGCTGGTACTGAAATTTCAAAAATTCCTCTCTCTGCTGACACAATCAGCCGCCGAGTTAGTGACATGTCCAGTGACATCGAAGACATTATGAAGGAGAAAATAAAGAGCAGTCGAAAGTTCTCACTTCAGATCGACGAGTCCACCGATATTGGTGGTCACACACAACTTCTTTCCTACATAAGGTAAGTTGAAGGGGATGTAATTGCAACTAATTTCTTTTTTTGCAAAGAACTACCCGAGCGAGCAACCGGTGAAGAAATATTTCGTACGACTAATGAATATGTGGTCCGTAATGAATTAACATGGGAGGACTCCGTTAGTGTTTGTACAGACGGAGCCGCTTCTATGACAGGCCGAGTGAAAGGATTTGTGGGTAAAGTACGCAAAGTAAATCCTAACTTACGAACCGACCATTGTCTCATTCACCACGAAGCCATTGTTGCTAAGTCTTTGCCATCTCCTCTGAAAATTGTGATGGACAAAGTAGTAAAATTCGTGAACTTCATCAAATCGCGGCCCCTAAATATGCGGCTTTTTAACGTTTTGTGTCAAGAAATGGGATCAGAGCACACTACACTTCTGCTACATACAGAAGTACGATGGTTATCTCGAGATAAAGTGTTAACGTGAATGTTTGAACTTATAGAGGAGGTACTTGCATTTTTGACTATTGAGGGGGATGAGTATGCGGATTTATTTGCAGATGATGAATGGGTATCTAAGTTGGCATATCTTTCCGATATTTTCGTACACTTGAATGAACTAAACAGAAAAATGCAAGGTAGAAACGAAAATATTCTGACTTGTATGGATAAGATTCAAGGATTTATTAATAAGTTAAATTTGTGGATACAGACAATTGAAAATGGATCATGTGAGATGTTCCCAACTGTATGGCCCCTTGCTGACGATAATAAGGTGTTGATGGACTTAATTATAGAACATTTAGTACTCTTGCAGCAGAATTTCAAAAAAATTTTGGAGAGAGTGTTGAAGATTTTGACTGGGTTCGTGATCCATTCATTGTGGATTCGAAACATCTTCTGAATAATTTAGGCTTACAAGAGGAACTGGCAGATTTGAAAGCAGACAGAACATTGAAATTAAAATTTTTCAAAGTGCCTTTGGAAACATTTTGGTTGTCAATAAGCAGTGAATACCCGGCTATCTCCGAGATGGCAGTTAATGTGTTATTACCATTTTCAACTACGTATTGTGTGAACTGGGCTTCTTGACGTTGACTGAAATTAAAACATCAAAGAGAGAGAGACTCAAATCCATCGATGAAGAAATGAGGCTTGCTTTGTCAACGATTCCGCCACGAATCAGCCGTCTGTGTGCAGCTAAGCAGGCTCAAGTATCACATTGAAGGTATGAGTTGAGTTATTTACTTTAAAATTCGTATTTTCTACAGTGAATTAAAGTTAATAAATTGTTAATAAATGCATGAGTCTATTCCTGTTTTATAATAATAATAATATTAACAATAATGATGATGATAATAATAATAATAATAAAAATTGATTACATAACGGAGTAATATTTTGTAATTATATTAAGATTCATATGATTTTGAGGGACAGACATTTTGGTGTGCCGTGTTGAGTCTAGACCCGTCTGGGGTGTGCCGTGAGTAAAAAAAGGTTGCAGAACACTGCTCTAGAAGACCAATCAAATATGTGTGTTGAAAAGTGGGGGTATAATGATATATAGTGTTTTAATCACCAGTGTAATATTGAATCTTCTCCACCAGCCTGACAAATTAGATACGCCACTAAAGTATTTAAGATCTTTTAAAACCAATGACATGATTACAAATATTATAAGCCAAACAAACTTATTCAGTGCCAAAGAATTGACCATCTGTAAATACACTTCAAGAAATGGAAATGTTTTTGGGAAATACAAATGTGATTAGCATCATCGAGTTACCAGCTTTAAGAATATACTAAAGCAAAAGATAAATTGGATTAGACCATAATTTTCTCAGACTTTGTATGCTCTAAAATCTAAATTTTAGAATCTTAAAACAATAAATAGAAGATGCCAGTACTTAGTTTTTGTTCAAACTAATTGTAATTGTAAAAGTAATTTTAAACTAGTGGCTTTAATAATGTCTTAAGTCATGCCGCGTACTAAATCTGTTTATCAGCCGAACTGACTAGAGCACCCCGCATCAATGCAGAACTGATCGCACTGTTTTACTCCACGTATACACACTGTATCTTGCTTATAAGCACTGTATTTCGCATATAAGCACTGTATCTAAGGAAAACATTTTTCCTTGTAGCTCGTTTTACACCTAAGTAGCTGGATTTCGACACGTGTAGCTGGAAAGATAGAGCCGAGGTTGGCAAAGTTAAGAAATAAACTTGATGTCGAGAGTGACTTAACATTGAAATTATCAGACATTAAACCTAACATTGCAGAGCTAATTGTTCAAATGCAGCTTCATTGTTCACATTAAACTGTTTGATATAATTAATATTATAATTTTGCAAGTTAAGAGAATTTTGATTTCAATACAGTTTCATTAAAATATAAGAGTGTATCATATTTACTGTTTGTTTTATTTCATAACTCAGACGGGGTCCATGAGATTTTTAATTTTAGGAAGGCGGGTCCGTATACTAAAAAGTTTGGGAACCACTGTATTAGAGGAATTACATTAGATACCTTCTAACAGCTGATGATGTGGGATGATAAAGGTTTTAATGTCTTTGGAATCATCTACATGCCAATGATAATGGTAAGATCTGTTGTATACCAGGGAACCCCCAACCCACATTCAAAGTAATACAGTAGACTCCTGCTAATCTAAAACCCAGTAATTGTAAAGTCCAGTTAATCTGAAACCCGATTTTCTTTAGAAGTACTTTAAAATCTAGGCCAGTCTTGTTGGTGTTATAAACTTCCTGGGGCAAATAGTTTCCTACTGCAACCACATCAGCAAAATCACTTATGTACTGTGCAGCTGCAGTGTGATCAGCAGATAATCATTCACCCGTAACGGATAATTCACGTATGCCATGCCTTTTTTTAATTGATCTAGCCATCATGTGCTGGCGTTGAATGACACATCCTCATTCATTAGCATATTAAGGTGAAGTGCCTTTTCCTTGATAAGCAGCCCACTTAATGGAGTAGCTTTTTCTCTCTCCAGGGAAACCATAAAATATCCCTCATCGACCTTGTTAAATTGTGAAACTTTGAGGGCTGTCATTTTCCAATACAGTCAGCCGAAGATGATGGACAAAACTGCTCGATTTTTGTGTAGTTTTTCTTCCAGTTCACAATGGTTGCATTTTCAATGGTAAATTTAGTAACTAATTTTAATGCGTTTTTCCCCATTATCCAAATGTCTTAAAACTTCTCATTTGTTTTTTAACAAACATGAAGTGTGTTTTTGTTTAGTAGCCACCTATATGCCTCTTAAAACTCTTACACAATTAAACTAATGAAAACAGCAGTAGCATGCATTAAAACGTTGAAGAACACTCACAGAATTAGTAAACAATAACTGCGCGCTTTTAGACTGCAAGTTATAGCATTTTAAGACTCCATGAGTTATAATAAAGTTTAAATTGAATATATACAAATTGTTGTATACATTCTTAGATACTTCAAGAAGATAATCCTTATTGTGATGAATACAGTAATAGATGAAAGTTTAAGTTACTGGTACTATATTATATATATTTGAACAATCTTATTTTTAAAAGAAGAGTTTTGTAAAGAATGCAAAATGAGTAAGAGATGAATTATTGTCCTAGCAGGTGGTGTGCTAACGAATCAAGTATTCCTTGTTTTTGCAGAATGATAAAGTATTTGGTTACTGTCAACTCAGTCTTACCATGTCAACATCAAAATAATCATAAAGTAATATTATACACAGATCTTCAGAGGAAGAGTAAGTGTAGTGAGAAACGGGAGATGTAGAAAAGATAAATTGCCCTCTATTACTAATCGTTTGAGAGGCAGCTCTCACTTGCTCTGCTAATATCTCAGCGGGTGAACCAAAGTGAAGCTTTATAAAAATAACTGGTACTGTAGGTAGAAAATGACAGCCAACAACTTGGATCGGAATTTTAGGTGCGCAGCTTTCATGATCTATGCATTAAGCATCTATCATTATCTCTCTTCCTCTCTCTCTGCCTCACTCACACACACAAGTTGACAAAATTAGTCTAATTATACTTTACTTACAACTCTCTTTAGTGAGCCCTGTAACAGATGCTTCTTCCCCATCATCTGAAACTTCTGTGTTGCGAGCACTTACCTATAAATTATAAAGTTTGCAATGAAAACTTAGTTGTCATTGAAATAAATGGAAACTTATTTTTCTTCGCCTTAATTGATATATAATATGTATATTTAAAGAACTTAATCATCATTGGTTTTTGAAACATGTCATAAAAAATTGCAACTTTGTAATTTGTAATTCACATCACATCTTTTCAGGCACACCAGAGTATTGAACTTCAACTATGCAGTTTCAGTTTGACCAGAGTGGATTTTTTTATTGTGTGTATATGCATAAGGTAACATTAAATATTCATATGCTGGTGTAAACCTTTCAGTAATTGTTAAATACTTGAGACTCCCTAACCCACACCCAAAGTAATAATATGAATATTGTATGATATCTTCTTCTTCTGATAGTTCCTACCCGTTTCAGATGTTGGATATCATACAGACTATTTTAACTTTCTGATTGTACGATATTTTAAGTGATACTACGATTGGTATTCTTAGAACTTTTGTTATATTATTTAAACTATGAGACTAATACATAGGTTAAGTATGTAGGTTATGTTACTCACGTGTATTTACATTAAATTCTTGGATTTTGTTGTCCATGATGTTTCCGTTGATTAACTAATTATAAGTATAATACTGCTGACTCGGAACACAAAGTTTTTACCAATAACTTAGTATTGTATTGTAACTGTAGTATTATACTTATAATTATTTACATTATTGAAAATTGATATATAACTTAAGTAATTTGTTTTTCAATGTTATAGTTTAAGCGTCTGGAATTTTCTCAGCTATACTGGTAAGTGACAAATGCTGGTGAATGACGTCATTGTCAACTATATATAAACAGTTGTAGATGGAGAAAAGTCAGTCTCAATTCGGAGTTCAGTGGATTATGTTATAGAATCAGTTGCGTGTGTATGATACCACATTTGTGGATCAATATTACATTTGTGTGGTATGTTTTTTTGTATAAATTATTATAGTTGTGTTAATAACTGATTTACAGTTGTGAACTGAAATTGTATTGTATTGTCTGTGTTATATTTTTATTTGTGATATTTGTAAATAAACAAGGCGTCAACAGTAATACAAGTGTTTTATTTCAATAGCTGACCTAGAATACAACAAGAGGTGCTCGAGAACCTTGTAGTTGGGACTTGCATAAAACCGAGAACAGATATGGAGGCTCTAAAGTGGTGGCCCCACTACCAAACGTACATGGAGATATGTTACTATACTACTTGTAAGCATTATAGTCATCCCAGATATTGTGAAAGAAATAATGCCCTACCGGCCAAAAACCAGAAATTCTAGAGGGAAGCCAAGAAAGTAATGAACCATGGAACAACCACATTTACCTAAGGTACGATGATGCCAATGGAAGTTGAGATGATGATGGTGATGTTTTAAACATATTTGGCTTGAGATGACAGGCGTAATTTCTAAGATAGCGAAACCATTGATTCAAAGTTTAAATCAGTAATGCCTACTAATTTCTGCAATAGCCAAAACTTGGTTAAAACATAAACTTGTTGTCTTTTATGTCAGCGATTGAAATAAAAACCCTGTCTCACTGTCGTCACCTAGTTTATTTACCGATATGATAAAATAATTTGTAACAAATAAAAGTATAACAAAATATAATTTCGACCTACAACTGTGATATAGATTATTAACACAACTATAATTTATACAAACATAAAGATAACATACAAATATAATAAAATATTATATTCCTCCATAAATGTGGTATCAAACACACTCACTAACTCTGTAATTCACTACCGGACTCTCAATAAAAGACTGATTATTGACCCTGTGTACTACTGTTTACATATAGTCAGTAATGGTGTCATTCATAAACATGCCTTACTTGTGTAGCGATAACTTTCTAGATAGCTGAGTCGTTCTATACTTTTTTTAGATTAAATTGCACTACCTATAATTGTGCCCATTGATACAGAATATTCTAATATATTCTATAAATAGTGTCCATGAATATATACATGTAAATACATGTGAGTAATGTAACCTACGTACTTTAATCTGTTCTAATCACAAATAGTTCCAATAACATGACAAATAGTTTTAAGAATACCAATCATAATATAACTCAACACAGCATAAAAACTGTACACACCATTCATACCATTACTTTGAATATGGGTTGGGGGGTTCCCTAATACACAACAAATTGAATCTGTGTTGGCTACAATCACATAACTAAATACCACTATTATATTAACGACTCGGAACACAAAGTTTGTATTCCCAAAACAAACAACAGACAAAGACAGAAAACAACAAATTCATAACACTAACATACATCAACAAACAAACTGAAAAAATAGCCACAAATTCAAAAAAGCAGGATACAGAATCGCTTACAAAACTACTAACAAAACTGAACACACATACAAAGCACAAAACAAATTCGATCTACCCGGTGTTTACAAGCTAAATTGCTCAAATTGGAACAAATTCTACATAGGCCAGACAGGATGTAGCTTCAAACAGAGATACATTGAACACACGAAGGCACTCCACTCCACTACAGAATCCACCTTTGCAAACCACCTCATTGAAGCAAACCACACATATAAAAACTTCGACAATAACATGAACATTCTACACGTACACACAAAAGGCCGAAAACTAGACACTCTAGAACAATTGGAAATATTCAAACACACGAAAACAAATAAAAACGAAATCCTAAACGAACAGACACAATTTAAATCGCACGCATTATTCGAACATATCTCACCACACACACACAGCATCGATCTTTTGAAATTCGATTCCGTCGCCCACAACAGGACGGACAGCGCTACCAGCGGCAGCCTCTGAAGAAGCCTTTTAAAGGCGAAAACCGGTTCAGGCTGTAAGGTAAAATTTTGTTTTTACTTATAAAAAACTTTGTGTTCTGAGTCGTTAATATAATAGTGGTATTTAGTTAAGTAACAGACACATCATGGACAACGAAATCCAAGAATCACATAACAGTGCAACAATTCAACAGCTGTTATACATAAAATTCAGATCATGGTACCGGTACTCACTGTGACTGTATAGAGCTGATCAGCAGTAAGGCCTTGCAATGTGTAGCAGTACAAATCTGGCCAGACCACACAATGTGTCGGTTCTACACTGATACGTGTCGTGGGTTCACCAACACCATATTTCAGTGTGATTGATGCCAACTCACCATAGGTTATGTTTGGTTTTGCCCATCGCAAACCAAGCAGGTATCTGCTTCTCTTGTATACTGTCAAGTCTTCAACTTGAGTTGGTACTGTTGGTTAGAAAAAGAATTCATTTTAACTTACTTATTATACTTGTGTACTGACAAAACTATAAAACACTTCTCTTGTGGTGTTTATGAACCTTGTATTGCCCGTATTCTGATATTCTTCAAGTCATATTAATACTTACAAAGCCAAAATATGAATATGGTTTGATATTGTGTCTGATACTCTTTTAATAATTTTCTGTGTCAGAAACGTTAATCACTTTACTACAGAAGGTTAAATAGTAAGACAGAACTTACATGGCCAGACTTATTCTACAATTTATGCTTAATACATTGTTTAACTTATTCTTGCAAATCGATTTGATATGCTTTTCTCATCCTTCTGATGTTGGTGTTTCAACATAATGATTGAAACTTATTTTAAAACTGTACTGAAAGAGTCAATACTTTCATAAACAACTTTTTAAAAATTCAGTTATCTCCAGTTTTATCCAAAATATCTGTACAAATTTTTATGTTTTCTTCTTGTTCGAAAATGAGAAGCCTTGACTGTGCTTGTTCAAACATCTGAGTGACTGAATGGTTGGTTAAAATCTGAACAACTAACCACACTACACTTTGTCATATTTTGCACTCCTTTTTTTTTTTACTAATTCATTACCTTAACTAATTAACTCTGAAGAAGCTTTTTAAAAGTGAAAACCGGTTCAGGTTATAAGGTAAAACTTTTACGTTTTTACCCATTAAAAGTTTTGTGTTCCGAGTCGTAGTGAAATAATTATATTTAGTTAAGCAACATCATGGACAACGAAATCCAAGAATTTAGTAATTGTTTTGAGTCAGTGATTTGTATAATTAAGTAAAGATTATATAATACAGTATATACAACATATATGTATAATTAAAAAAATACTGACTATATGATAAAGGAGACTATGGTCCAGTATAGTGTTATACTGTTATACACGGTAAGAACTACAAGAGCACATACAGCCAACGACTGTGGAGGTGCTGGATTGGCGTGTCTGCTGCTCTTCATCAGAGACTGCTGCTAGGAGTGCTGTGCATTATGTTTTTGGAAATGATGGTATTGTTTGAAAGATCATTGTTTTGTGTGTGTTGTGATTGAATTAATATGTGTGATTTAAATTGTAACTGTTCATTTAGGGTGTTGTTTCCATGTGTTTTTGTGTGTTTGTATATTTTCAGTTGTTTGAATGTGTCTAGTTTTTGGACTTTCATAGGTATGAAAAGCACACATGGCACATACAGTGGTATTGTGCCTGCAGTGGACTGCTCTCCTCAACATTGAATCAACAAAGATATATTCAATGATTATTTTCTTTAACTGGTACTTGATTCACAGCTGGCGGAAGCTGGATGCCTAAAGGGGCTCTTCCGGTTTCTTACTAAACTAGTAAAGCTCTCAGGTTTTTAGTAAACAAAAAAAAAAAAAAATATTGGTTGCAAAATCTTTGTACATTTCAAACAGGTCAACAAAAGAGACCACAATATAAAAAAAAAACTTGAAAGCAAAACACAGTTAGGAAAAGTGGCCTACAAAACCAAGATTGTTAAAAACAGAATGTGATGCCATTTTCAGTATGGTACGCAGCTGTGGTCTTCCTGCTTATAACAAATATGAAATGTTAGCAACAGAAGTAATTAGCAATATAACAGGTAACCTGAAGCTTTTGTTGTAACATTGATTTCCAAATATGTGTACGGATTCCAGCCTGAAGACGTGTAAACAAATACATGGACTGTGTAATCAGTTTTCGCTGACAGTTCATTGAATGTGATATTTGTGTCTCTAGTGGTACCAGCATGAATTACATTTTCTTCATCAGTCTGTAACAGTTAAAACATAATCATTATTGCTCATAAACAATGGTATCATTGTAGTGATCAGACTGTGATAATAATGCCACTACTAGTGTGACATTCACTGTTATCGACTTGATGATGTTAGAAACTTTTGATACATAATCAAATGTCATAAACAAGGCCTTTTGTAGATATATTTAAATGTTTGTCACGTTATATAATTTTGTTTATTTTAGTAAAATTAAAAAACGTTTCATCATTACTTTGTTACTGTCATGTAGTATCTTTTTTTACTTTCTATTTTTAGACCGTTGTTTTTATCTTTGAATAAGCATTTAGACATTTCACCATCACATTTACAATAACAGTATTTACATATTTTATTTTACACGTTTTATAATATAATAAGATTTGAAAAAGTATATTATAAAATAAAATTTAAATTATAAAAAGTAAGATTTGAAAGTCATAGAAATAGTGTGAATAAACAGTCTCAGAACAGTGCGATAAATTCATCAATTGACAGAAATAAACTTTTGGTACAATTGATGGAAATACTTTACATAACAATGTAATTACTTTTGCAGTTTAAAGTTGAAAAGTAATAGCAAATTTTCAAGACCTAACTGAAAATTTGCCATTTTGGACATACGCCCTTAAAATATTTAAACATACTCTCATATTAGGAATGTAGTGAGAGTGAAGTATCAATGCAGTATTTCCACACCACTAAATCCGTGTTGCTAACTATAAATGTAATAAGAGTGGAGGGTGCAAGTTAGTAATAGACAAAAGCAATGGGATGTATATGTATCTTTTTTATATTATTATTTAAATAACAGTTGGTTTTTAATATTTTATAGGTTTATGGTGACAGGAAATAAAAGATAACAAGTAATGCTAACAGTTGCTTATGCTGATGATGGTCAAGTGAGCAGTTGGAGAGAGACAAGAACTACAATAGAATGCTGCAAATGTTAGATTGAGAATGAATGTATGTCTAATTTGCATGAACTGATTAACATTAACAAAAGCTGTATGTTATTTATAAGCCCTTAGTAATTCTACAATCTGGCTGTGAATTCCATAACTAGCGGCTGACGGCGCGTTGTACTGGCCATGCAACCGTCACACTAAACAAAAAAAGTCACACGGTATGCTTGGTCCTTTATGGAATGTTGAGCAAAGTTTTCTTTTTAGTAATTCTACTATACATACTTTATATATATATATTCAGACCTACATTAGTTTAAGTGACAAACAGTTGATTTGTAAATTGTCTTCACAAAAGCATATTGTATACAATTTATAATTATCCAGTAGTGGTACTTTTTTGTTCCAAATGCACCTTTGTTAAACTGTTTACCTGGGACTTTCCAACAGTACCTCCACCCCTCCTACTGCCCGTCATACATTTCAAATTTAACCTCTGAAGCTGCCATAACTGGTTAAACAATTGTCAGTAAAATTAAAAGTGTCTGTAGAACTATATCAAGTGTTTATTTAATTCAAGTATTATACTATTACAATTTATCACTAATAAGGAATAATTAACACTGGATTCAAGACATATAATAAATCCATGTTGTGAATGGAATCAATCGTTAAGAATTAATTCAATTATCCTATAGACGCAGCAATTTCAGATTTTGCACATACAATCCTGCTATACCACTCTGACTGAATTTGGTACCAGTCCTCATGTGGCTGGAAGTAATGTGAGAAAAGGGTGGGAGTACAGCAACAGCTGACAATTATGAACATGTACAACCTATTTCTGAGTTCCCAATACCACAACTCAGATTAAACTGTGTGTAATTTTGTAAAAAACAACGGATATGTGTGACATAGGCACCAGTTTTATATAAAGATAACTTCATTACATTTTATAAACACCGTAGCAGAAGTATTGAAAACAATGAAAAAGTTAAAACCACTTGTCAAGTTTAACATTTTTTAATTTTAATTTATCTTCTGCAGTTTAAATTTATGAAAACATTTACCACATGTAGATCAATAAGTGCCAGTAGGCCTACCAAAAACAACACTACTTTAAAGTTCACATCAGTTTTTCCATTTAAGGTTTCAGTTAAGGTTGTTTTTCCAACAATTTTTCCTATTTTCTGATGAGCCATAGTTATGCTATCAATATGATTACATTCAGAGTCAACATATGAATTGAGGATGATTATCATGGAATTGATCATGACACAGCTAGAATTCATTACAGTAAGTTATGTATGGTCCAAAAAATTAGTGATAATTTTAGTACCAAACATTATTTTTATAAACTTATATCCAAATTACTCTATAACTTGATGTAAGTTAAAATTGACAGTTCATTTTGAAGCGGAAACAGCTCTCAATTTTAGTGAATCTATTCTTATAATAGTAAGCTACACAATTCAACTAACCTTAAACAGTTGGTAATTATAACCAAGAAAGAAGCTGGTGCATACTTGAACAGGCTCCCAGTATACAGTTATACTAGTGTTGGTCACCACTGGCAGTATGGTACTTTGTTCTGGCATTTCCACTGGATCTGAAACAATGAACAATTCTTACAGGGTTTGGCTACCCTACTATGTGCCTTCACATAACTGGTACAGTTGTAGATTCCAATAAATTAAAATGATATTGTTTGGTAACATACTCCACAACAGTCTATATACATTTATAAAGACTACCTCAAGATGTATTCTTGGATTTCGTTGTCCATGACGTGTCCGTTACTTAACTAAATACCACTATTACATTAACGACTTGGAACACTAGTTTTTTTTATAAGTAAAAGCATAAAGTTTTACCTTACAGCCTGAACCGGTTTTCTCCTTTAAAAGGTCTTGAGCCTCTGAAGAAGCCTTTTAAAGGAGAAAACTGGTTCAGGCTGTAAGGTAAAACTTTATGCTTTTACTTATAAAAAACCTAGTGTTCCGAGTCGTTAATGTAATAGTGGTATTTAGTCAAGATGTATTCTCCTTATTTGGAACATGTTTCAGGAAGCTTTGTGTTTCCATCTACAGCCTTCCTGATTTTGAACCTTGTGAGGTACTTGTGTGTTGGTTGGTAGTTGCTGTGGTTTCCTGTTGGATTCTGGTGCTTTAAATTGGAATTATTGTGTGTGATTGTGGTGTATATATTAGTATTTTGTGTATTTTCTATGTTGAGTGCTTTGAAAATTGTGTCGATTTTTTTTTTATTGATTTGTATTTGTTCAGGTATTAGTTTGTTTTGTATTTTATGTTTGTAAATTTGCAAATTTTCCCAAATGTTCATTATGGTGCCTTTGTGTGGTATGTGTTTTATTAGTGTCATGTTGGTTATGTCTGGGAATTCATGTCCAGTGTTTATTGGAATTCATGTCCAGAATTCTCAGGCAGGCACGTACACGCATATCTGGCTCACCTGTCGCTAGCGTTGTGTACATGTGTATTTTGTTTGTGTGTGTGAAGCCTGTCCATTCCTGAACAGTAACCATTCCTTTTCAAATATTGGTAGATTTTATGTTTATTTTAATTATAAGAAAAATATGTACGATATTGTAAAACGAAAGACACCAGAGGGTGAAGAAAATAAAGGTGAACAAAGGGTTAAAAGACTGTGACAAAGTGACGGAAAGTGCAATTACTATAAGTAAAAAAGTGAATAGCTCTTTTTATAATTACAATAAAGAAGTGTAATTTATGTATAGTAAACATAAAAATTAGCGATCGATTGAGCATCTTGTAGTGTGAAACAGACTTCGTAATTCGCGAAGATAGGCGAAATTAGTGAACTGAACCAGAGTGGGGGTAAAGACGCTTCAGCAAACTCTGACAAGATGAAAATTGTTCAGACGTGAGCTTTTGCACGACCTGGCTATAAATACCAGGTCGCGCTAATAAAGTTCCTTCTTCGATATTCAACCGTTGCCGTAGAAGGCTATGTCAGTCAACTACGTGATCGTAAATCTACAGTAAGCGTTACCTGATGACTTGTAAGGCAGAACAGAGGTTCGATGGACACACCTACAACCCATGATGTGGGCAGTGCCAACAACAACTAAGAAAGACGAGCAGTGGAAGCCTGGAAGAGGACCATAAGATGCGAGGACATGAAAGACTGGAGCAAGGACGGGAAGAGGATCCAAGGACACGAAGGACGGGACCCGAGGACCGGAAGAGGACACACTGAAGTTGCCACATCAAACGAGGTGATAACAAACCATAATAATATATACACAATTGAAAGACAATATTGAAACTAGAATGAAAGACATTCCAACTGTTGCTAACAGAATTTAAATTGTAATTGTAGTCTTATTTACAATTTAATTTAATTTAAAGTCTTATTGTAATTTAGAATAATGTCTCATGTTGAGACAGTTGGAATAACGTAAATGCTATGAGAGAGCAATGCTTGATTTTTAAAGTGAAGTAAAGTAGAATAATTAGTAGAGTCTTTAATTGCTAAAAGAATAATGCATATGCTATAAATTTAAAAGAGAATTAAAGCCAAGTAAAAAATTAAAGAAATAATTGAAACAAAAGTAATTCATTGTGAATTGGTAAGCAATTGCAAAAGATAGCCACAATAAATGAGTAAGCCGAGAGCAGAAATAGATAATTAAGAGTAGATAATAAGATTTGTGTATAAACAGTGTAGATGTAAATTGTTCACATAAATCACATACATAATATCGCACAAGCGAGGAATAATGAATATTTTGTTGTATTACCAATATAAGTAAGGAGGTTGATAATTAAATAAATATCACTATTTCTTTAACGACTCGGAACACTAGTCTTCCGAGTCATTAAAGTAATAGTGATATTTAGTTAAGTAACGGACACGTCATGGACAACGAAATCCAAGAATGATAATTAAATAATGTAAACATTTAAAAACTTTATAACATTCTTGTTATTACAATTACACCCAAACCAAACAAGTAAAAGTTGTTATATAACGTATCACTCCAAAAGATTGGGGCTTCCCAAATTAAATAAATTTAGGGTTGTTATTTACATAATTTGGCGCTCCAAAAGCGTGGGGCTACCCAAATTAAATTACATTGAATTTGTGTTGTTACATAATTTGTCGCCCTGAACGTGGGGCCAGACACGACCATTTAACTATTTAAATTTAAAATGTACGCTCTATAAATACAAGTGTGGTAAACATAATATGTACAACAGTTAAGATTCATACGAACTATTCTCGTATATTTTATTTTGTTGTGTATTACGACACAACTGGTGCTCAACGAAATAATATCATTTTAAAGGTATAATTGTAATATTAATAATAATAATAATAATAATAAATAAATAAATAATATTAGTAATTTGGTTCCATAATAATAATATTTTAAAACATAATAAGGAATAAATAAATAAATAAATATAATATTCAACATGGCAATATTGGGAAGTTTAAGGATGGAAGAGGCGCTTCAAGCTATGATGCAAGCCATGTTTGGCGAAGTAGAGGACAAACAAACTGAAAAATTAAAAGAAAATAATAATAGAACACAAATAGAAGAGTTAACAGAATTTTTTAGTAAACAAACAGAAAAATTAAGAAAAGAAAGACAAGCAAAATTAGAACAAGATATTGTAGATAAGACTGCACAATTAGTACCTACGGATATCGACACTAATACGCGTATAAATGCATGTGAAAATAAGGTTGATGACAAAACGCAGGATGATGATCATGAATATTAACATGTTTTAAATTCATTTATGCAATTTTTGTCAATTAGCTATAAGTTTTGTATTTAGTGATGGCTAAGGACGTGTGTTATACCAAATTCTTTGTAAATAAATATCACTATAGTATTGACGACTCGGAACACTAAGTTTTTTATAAGTAAAAACGTAAAGTTTTACCTTACAGCCTAAACCGGCTTTCACACCTTTAGAAGGCTTCATCAGAGGCTTTGTTTTGTTTGCTTCATTTTTGTAAATGTTTGTTCTATAATGTCATGTACTTTGTTTGTGAATATGTGCGCATGTTCGTGTGTGGTGAACCTTCGTTGTTATATCTTCCACGTTAGTTAACCGATCGGCAGGAAACTTGGACAGTGAATTGTTTATGAAAATAACTACATTTTCTATATACTCTGTTGTTCTCAGATATTTTTTAAATGTGGTTTTTTAGTAATTGAAAACTCAACTTTTCACACTTATCAATTGAAGAGTAATAAAATTTCTAGATAAAATCTATGCAGGCTCTCGCAGACTTATACAAAGATTCGCCTACAACGCATCTATCTTTTGTCCAATTTACCACGTAGACAGTCAATTGACCAATCAGAAGCTCCTAATTTCAGTCAGATCCATCCGTTGTCATGTGTACTTCGTGGCAGTTTATTGGAAGCCGTTGATTAGGGAACGTGTGTTCTTCGTCAAGAGTTTTTCTTGTTCAAACTGGTGAATCTATAGTAACTCTAAGTCTTGGGACTCTTTTCGAGTTGTTTGACTAGAACCAAGTGGGTGAACTACCTATTATATTATATTAAGTGCTATTACGTGTTAGTAGAAGATTTCCGCTAAGGGAGATTTATCTACCGTGGTAAATCCTGATTAACGCAGGAGACATCGAAAATAGCTGGAAGGTGTAAGCATTATACACCGCTTTTAAAAATTATCACCCTGAGAATTAATAATACCGTATCCAATTCCGAGCGATAAACTAACGATTTGGAAAGTGACAATTTGTGCGTAAAAGCGATATCTGTGTCATCAGTGTTCGGCGGACCCCCAGCGCGGAGAGAGAGTGTGAGAGCGGAGAGCGGTGGTCATTGGAGAGAGAAGAGCGAGCGGCGGAGCGAGTGACGTCACGCCTAGTGTAAATGAATTCTACATCCAAGTAAAATTCACCAAAACTGAACTATAAACTTTTCTATAATAAATAAAATACTATACATGACATTTTATGTAATTTAAATATATCGTATAAACAATTATTTCTTTGTGTGATAAATAAATATTTTTTCTATACCTCCAATATAGACGTGTGCATAATTTATACACACAAAACTATCCTATGCGAAAATATTTATTTGTATCGTCGCTATATATGTAATATATTATAACATCGCCAAATTCAGATCATATTTGATAACTATAAGTATGTAAGAAATGCTAAAAAGTAATATATTTTAATAAATAAATAATGAAGAGAATAAAAATATAAAATGTAATTAAGAAAGAAGGAGGAAGAATTATAAACTAAAAGTGATTATTAAAGAAAATCACAGACTAGACGGACAGCAACGTCTCGCATTACAAAATTGGCGACCAACTGGTGGGACTAGAAGAAAGGGAAATATGAAATTCTAGTGGCGATTACGAAAGGAGATCAAGATGCATACTAGAGGAGTGACGAAAAAATTGGCGAAGGACAAAGAGATGGAAGAAAATAGAGGGGAAGAAGAGGAAGGAACATCGATTGAAGAAGTGGAGACAACAATAACCACAACAGAACCAACCCAAGACAAAGAAATAGAACTACAGGTGGGTGACAAGGGAGAAGTTAGAGGAGACCCGAACATACTAAAATTAATGGAAATGATGAATAGTATGAACAATAAATTCGACAAGAATGAAGAGAGTCTGAAACAGATGAACGATAAATTCGACAGCATGAAAGAAGAAACGAACGACAATTTTCAGAAGCAGAAGGAAGAATTGAGACAAACCATTAACAAAAATAACGAAACTCTCCAACAACAGTTGAAGGAGGACCACGAGAAAAATAAAGAAGAAATGAAGCAGCAAATAAGACTAATTTTCAGAGGATGTCGTGAAGAAAGCGACCAGACAAAGACGGAGAAGAAAAAACTTAAGGTAAAAAACCAACCAAATTACTTTGAATAAAGAGAGATAACGAGTCAAACAGATAAGTTTTCAAATAAATAGTAAAGAAAAGGCGTAAGATGAATTTCAAAATTCAAAAAGTTATGTAAGGCCAACTTACAATAATCTTTCGATAATATATTAGACCAATTATAAAACGAAGGAATAAAGTTACATAAAATTCCTACAAAATAAGATCAACTTACAATAATCTTTAGCTAACATATGAGACAAAAAAGTAAAACATACTATAAAGGAATAAGCTAAAAAAATTCCTAACTAATAAGAAGCACTAACTTACTATGATATTTAAAAAAAAAGATCAACTTCCACAACTATTTAGAAAAATATGGGAAGTAAAATAAACAAACCAATGATCAAAAAATAAAATAAATATTCTAAGAATTATAATATTAAATGAGATGAAACAAAGAGTAATTAAAAATGAATAAAAATGTTAATTGTATCAATAAGAAGGAACGCTTTAAGTATTATCAAATAGTATCCATAAAGAAAGATGAAAATATATGACTCGAACTGAGCAATAATGAAATAAAAAAGTAAAAGATTCCCAACAAATATTATTATTATTATTATTAGTCACGAGATGACTGTATTGAAGATTCATTAATTGAGATTGACTGTTGAATAAGTCCAGCAATCATTTAACTGAGCAGGGATGATGTTCCCCTGACCTCAGAAAAAGAGTAGTTTTGAATGGAATTAGGTAAGCCAATAGAGCCCATCCGAATCGATTTCAGCTACAAAGTAGAGATAGTTAGGGAAAATAAGATTTATAGGGAATAATTTATAATATAAAAATCAATAAGCCAGTTCGTAATAAGAGAAAATAATGAAGAAAAGAATCAGAAGAAAGGAAGTAGAAGATATAGAATCAAACATAAAACTGAACAAGAAGCAGGAGAATTCAAGAAGAAAATGATACAATACAATTGATAATTTCATCAAACTTAGAATCACGTTTTATAAAATGATCAATTTTGGTGGAAGGGCATTATATAACATCGCCAAATTCAGATCATATTTGATAACTATAAGTATGTAAGAAATGCTAAAAAGTAATATATTTTAATAAATACATAACGAAGAGAATAAAAATATAAAATGTAATTAAGAAAGAAGGAGGAAGAATTATAAACTAAAAGTGATTATTAAAGAAAATCACAGACTAGACGGACAGCAACGTCTCGCGTTACAATATATATTCAATCACTTTCTGCTACAGTCCGTTTCTTGATGTATATAATACATTTAATATTTATAAATAAATTTACCTCAAGATATACCTTTTTTTCCTTATAAGGAACATGTTTTGGGTACCATCTTGTACCCATCCTCAGCCCCACACAAAAACCGGAAGGCTGAGGATGGGTACAAGATGATACCCGAAACATGTTCCTAATAAGGAAAAAGAAGGTATATCTTGAGGTAAATTTATTTATAAATATTAAATGTTATATATATTGTAACGTAACAGAAATGCGGTCCTCGACGTTACATAAATAAAATGTTAAAATTAGAATAGGGAAGAAAATATTTTAATTTTTCACACTTATAAAAAGGTCAGAAAATGAACCCAGCATTGTTTAAAAGTAATAAGAATGCAAGGTAATAATAATAATAAAAGATAAGCATGTAATAATGATAATAGTGATAAACCTCAAGGTTCAGTGAGAGGTAAATAAAAAACATTGACAAATATTGTAAAAAAGAAAAACTAATGTTGACTATTTCAGGGTAATTGATGTTTTTAAATAGATAAGAATAAGTAAATAGTGTATGACCTGAGTTACAAAAAAATACTTGTTATGAATTGTATGATGTTATGTTGTTATCATAACTGTGATGTTATATTTTGTGTTATCATGTGAAAGTTTTCCTGTTGATAGAATATCAAGTAATTAAGTAATAGGTATTATTCATTTACTGTTGTAGAACTGTGATTGAACTCAGTTATTGAGTGTTAATTAATTTCATTTTTATGTGTTATCTATAGGTCAAGATATAGTTGTTGTTAGATATTATAATGATAATTATTTGTATACATGTACATAGATAAAAAGTTGATTATAATTGTAAACTTGGATAAAAAGGCTATAATTGGTAACAAGTTAAATTCAGAAGTAGATCAAGGTTTAATAATAGGCCTAACAGCCAATAACATTATATAATAAATCAGATCAGAAAGGTTAGGTAAAGAAATTAGTAACAAATACTAAATATAATTCAATGAGTTAGTAGAAATTAATAATAAATAATAAACAAACTCAAACTAAACAAATTATGGTAATGCCATAGTGCAATGATACCGATAGATAATGTTTGGTAACGGAAAAATAATATTTATTAAAAGAAACAGACTAAGAGTGAAAAACCGGCAAAATGTATATGAATTAGTAAACAAGCTATAAATAAGATTATATTCTGATATAATGGAAGTTTAGTAAGGAATTATTTTGGTGAGTGGAAGAATATTATATGAAATGATTACAATATAACACAATATCGAATAAGAATAAAAAAGGTTGTTGCTATGGACGACAAGATGGATATAATTTGTTTATTTGATTATTGAATTTTTTGACATGAACTAGGAGAGTTTAACTAAGAGAGATGTTCAATAAAAAACTGAATTAATTTGGAATACTAAATACATCAAACGTTACAATCAATGAATGACAAATTGCAATAGTTTGGGTCAAATAACCATTAACCAAATTGTCTAATTGGATAGTATAAAACGATAATAAGTAACTAAAATTAAAGGAAGAACTTGGATTGCCCAATTTCAGATCATGAACAGAATGTTAAATTAATGAAGTAATAAAACCAGAGAAATAACTACCTGCATAAAGATTTAATCCTCTAAAACAAATGAAACTAAAATAACCACCAAATTAAATTGGAACTTGCAATTTACACCTTCCAATAGAAAAACGTATTTGGATTCGGAGTTCGTCGGAGCACGTAATCACAAGCTTGGTCATTGGTGAACAAAAGGAGCGGTATTTCTGTATCACCCAAGGATCAAGAATTCCACTTTATTTACAACTTTGGAGACAAGACGGACGAAGATCATTTCATCTGCTTTCGCTATGGACCAAACAATAATAGAGGTTAGACGTGAACAGCCTCCTCGAGCTGTGGAGGTCCAGCGGACGGTAAAGCTTCAAGTACTTAAATAATATTTAATAAAATAAAACTTTATATTGTAATACCGTGTATTCCTATTTATGTATTTTCTGATCTTCCCAACAGTTGAAAGAACCTTCACGCCCTGTATTTAAAAGAATTATAAAAAAAACCATAACTAAATTTAATATAAAACCTTATACCGATCGATAATCGATTAATTCAGACTTATAGCCTTTTCGTATCTAAAGTAAGAACAATCTTGTTGGATATTAAATAGTAAAAAACTAATAAAGAATCATTGCAGAATTTCAATATCTTCTCATTTATGTCTGATTTAATGGAGAGTGAATAAGAAATAAAATATAGATAGAGAGTATAACCAATAATCACTGTACGCAGTGGGTTAACCTACAAAATTCCCTTGTCTGGGAACCACAGCGCTATTCGCGGACTTCTCAGGTATTAAAGAGAGGAGAATTCCATACAAAATTTCTCTCATTCTCTTCAAAGCAGAATAGGCTTGAGCTGAATTTTCGAATAACACCCTACCTACATAAGTTTCACTCACATCAACACCTTTATATTAAATAGAGAGATAAGGTAGATATAATTAACAATATCACAACGGAACCACAGCCAGTGAATATAGTTGCCTCACCAACGCGCGAGGTTCGTTATTTGTGTATTAAATAATGACTAATTATTTTATTTTATTTTAATTATTTATTTTAAAACTTCCATGTAAACAATATTTTTTTTTTTTTTTTTTTCTGGCTGGAGCATAACTAAGCCGTCAGGTGAGGTAACCCTGGAACACGCCACATATAACTGGCCATGTGAAAAACAATCATTCCTGAGATCAACACCAACTATTTTCAATGTTTGACCTTGCGCTTTATTAATTGTCATTGCGTAACATAACTTAACTGGATATTGCAAACATTTAAATTTAAACTGGTAATCCGAAGGTATCAAAGGAATTCGTGGAATGAAAACCGTTTCTCCTTGATAAATACCAGTAAAAATGGTGGCTTCGATTACGTGTTTATATAAAGCCTTCACCTGTAGCCTAGTGCCGTTGCATAGTTTCGGAGGGTTGAGATTGTGCAATAAAATAATTGGAGCGCCAACTTTGAGGTACAATATGTGAGGCGGTATTCCTGGTGGGTGGAGGGTGTTAAGGAACTCTACGGGATAATTTACAGCATCATTGACCTGCAGTACAGTGTCCACGGATTCATATTTTACCTCAGCAGTGAGCAAATTTTTAAGTAAAATGTTGTTGATACTGTTGGCGTCATCATTTCTTGCAGTAAGAATTGCTCTTTCTCACAGCCATGATGCACAATTTTCTTCAGTTTGGTGAACGTTAGGGTAAATTCTATCAGTTAAACTGTTCAGATCTACTACGACATCGCCCAGATTATTTGAAATGTTTATTTTACCTTCCTCCTCTGAAACATGTCCATTACCTATATCGAGCAACAATTTAGAGAACTGTTTTGCCCTTGAATCATGTTGGACGCGCATATTGACTCTCAATGTCAGAATATTAACTTTCGGCCATAGAAATGATGACTTTAAGCAGGCTTTCACTTTGTCTGCAATGTCCCTCGTGGTACAACAGGCAATGTTTGTCTGAAGTCACGTGCTAACAAAATTGTTACTCAACCCATCAATCGGTTGCAACTTCGAATGTCTTGGAGCATTCTATCTAAAGCCTCAATACATTTTTTGTGAGCCATTGTGCACTCGTCCCAAACTATAATTTTGGCTTTTCGAAGCACTTCCGCCATGTCACTCTGTTTAGATATATTACACAATGGAGTTTCGGAATAATTTAGATTCAAAGGTAATCTGAAAGCAGAGTGAGCAGTTTTGCCTCCATCGATTAAAGTAGCTGCAATTCCTGAGGAAGCTACTGCAATGGCAACATTTCTCCGACTTCTAATAGTAGCCAACAACAAATTAATTAAAAACGTTTTGCCAGTTCCACCTGGGGCATCCAGAAAGAACAACTTGCCAGATTCAGTAGTAACACTGTTCATTATATCTTCGTAGACTTTCTTCTGGTCGTCATTTAATTTCGGAAGATTTGCTGCCACTTCTTTGTTGAGATGAATGGTGTCGTAAGATATTTCACTATGGTATATTCGGTTGCTGACAACAGGTTCCTGCTCTCGTGAAGCTGACGGTAGTCCAAATTGCGTGAGTGTTTTTCCTGACATAGATATGACAATATCCTCAATAAGAATGAGACATCGGTTAAAAACATAGTCTTGTACCAGTTGTACGTTACCGCGCTCTCTCTCAATTTGCCTCTTAATGTCCTCTGCAAGACTGCCACAGTGTTTCTTCCACAGATTCTCTGGATCACCAACTTGACAGAAAACCAATATTATGGCGAATAGGTCACAAATTCTATTAGGAGAGTGAAACAATGAGGCTTCCTCCAACGTGTGGTCCCAGTTCGCATCATCTTCTAGCAAGCCAAGCGATTTGCATGCTGAATGAAACGTCGGATGAACAATTCCTGCAACAGTTTTAAGAGTAGTGAAGGACGTGGGGCCACGAACTTCGTGCAAGAGCAGATGTAGGTAGTAGCACTCGGAGTTGTTGGGATGTACAGTGTAAACTCGACCTAATACTTTATCTTTCTTCACACCTGGATAACCTGTCACAGGTTGTCCTTGCTTCCTGCGATGAAATTTTTGGTTTTTCCAAATGTAGTAAGCCGGAACCTCACAATACAAAAGCGTCCTTGCGAAAGCATCGACTTGGCACAGCTCGAAAAAGTCGAGAAGAGTGGTATTTGAAGGATTAATTATTTTATCAACAATGTTGCTTTCTGTGAAATAAACTCTGGCCATTTTCAAGGTGCACTGCCAGCTGCACAACAGGAGGGTACCTTTCATGTATAGAGAAGCAGAAAATACGCCAAGCCGCCTCAGAGCTACTTATGTAACGTCCTGTCTCATACCTGGTCACTTCATCTAGATCTCCAACTTTAAAAGTTGCTTGGTCAGAACCTTTGTTTACGTACTTGCAGATGTATTTTATTGATTTTACAGAATTGCATAGTTCAACGTTTATATGGGCCGAGAAGATGCGAGACAGAATGGGACTATAAGGCACTACCCAACGATTCTCAAGATCAAGTCCACCAACTTTGGCAGTAAACCCACCATCTGCCACAGACCTCCTACGATACTGAGGATAGCCGTCATCTCCTGTTTGTGTCTCCTTTAAGAGAGGTCGTGGGTATTTCTTTGAGCATGCACCATTCACCATGCACGGCGAGTTCCTGTTAAGAGTTCCACATGGGCCATGTATCATAGTTGTCTTAACAATCTCATGAAGGGCTCGATCTAACTCAGGATCTGGTATTTCTGCGCTTATGACTTTGTCGATTGATTCTGGTCTTATTTTTTGTTCAAGCCACAGAAGAATATGAATGTGAGGGAGACCATGTTTCTGCCATTCTACGGTGTACATTTGGCAGTGGACATTTCCAAATATACAAATTTTAGTGAGGAGCTTCATAATATTTTTAACCTTTAGATGGAAACACGCGCTATCAGGTCATGTCGGTCATGAGATTTTCGGCCTTGTTTCAAAAGCTCTACGATTTCTGTTCATTTCGGGTTGCAAGTAAACGTTATGAATAGATCTGGTCGCCCAAAATGGCGGACATACGTCATCGCGTCCTGAGTCCGTTCGTGCATATACCGAGCTCCTCCAGTAAAAGAGGACGGTAATACAACCATTTTGCCAAAATCTTTAATTTGTGTGTCAGCTCTTGACATAGCATCCTTTAAATGAACATACTCTTTGCTTCTTAGCTTTTTCTGATTGTTTCGTATCCAATTAAGTCGCTCCGTTTCTATTTTTGCGTACATGTCGACCAAATATTGATTGAGTAGGTTGCAAAATTACAGTATGTAGTTTTCTCCGCTGTCACGCTTCATTAATCTGTAGCTGTAGAAGTTAGCAGCAGACATGGTCTTTTTAAGAGGCGCATTAGTCTTTAGGTCACGTTGAGGGATATCAATTTGATAGCCATCTTCCCCGCGGCAAAACATCAGAGGGTATTGAAGTGCGTCATAAGCACAGCGTGTCTCACTGATTCGTACCACTCTGTTATTTCTGCTATATGTCTCTCTTTTCAAACTCCTGACCTACAATCAGAACTGCGACCTCCTTACACGTTGGAGCGTTGAAACGACCTTGGTGTTCCCCAAACGGCTTTCTATTTGCATTGATAATTGCTTTGTAATCCTTTTGACCCTTAGGTACAGAGTCAATAGCAGCTTTAAAACCTAAAATATATTTATTATTTTCATGCAGTAACTTTTGCAATTGGTCAACCAGTTCTCGATTGACGCCAGAGTAAATTCCACAGCGAATGTTCCTCTCACTTTCATCATCACCGACAAAATATATTTGTAAAAACGAAGGTTCATGTTGAGAGGCAACCGTAATGCTCCCTATCTGGTGGTATACCTGGCCTTGTACTTTAAAAGTTGGCATAAAGTTACCCTCATTTACCTTTTTAGCTCCAAAAGATGTCATTTGAAAACATCCGTTGTATTTTCGTATGGAAGACAGAAAATGCTCGCCTTTTACATGCTGATTCGTCAAAAGACTGTGTAATGGTTCCGGGAAACGTTCAATGGAATCGAGCTGCACTTTCCCGCCACTGCAACACATTCCATTAGGCTCTTCCCGCCATTTCAAAGCATGACACCAGGTACAGGGTAACCATATTCCGAGATCAACAATTTTGTCCTTGGAATAATCAATATTATGATTGTATTCAAAACCAGACATATGTTTAAATTTCCAAGCCAGCAACCTAATTTCTGTTCTCTTTTTATTATACTTAGTTGCAGATGCCTGATTAACATGGGGATTATTAGTTGAATATTTTTTGACAGCCTTTCTATTGACCTCGGGATGATTCTTAGTGTATTTCTTAACAGCAACTCTATGGTTTTTGGGATTATTTTTTGTGTGTTTTTGAACAGCTTCCTTTACTTGTTTTTTTCTAATCACGTCCGTGAACCTTTTTCGATGCTTTTTTCCTCTTTTAGTGGTGAGTTGCGACTCAATAGCAGAAGAGGATGAAGCTAGTTCACTATTTATTGTCTCAGAGATGGTCGGTGTATGCTGGAAATTATCGTTCTCATCTGTATTTGTCGTTTCAACCAACGGAATCAAAGCATAATGTCCTCCGCTAAAAGATCCTGAGAATCGGATTCTTTTTATCTCCTGTTCTGCCTCTCCAAATGTTGCAATAAGTATACCGTCTTGGAACAGTTGAAACTCAAACGGAAATATTTCTCCAGCTGCTTTGAGTTCGCACGTAGTCCCATAGGTATACGGTCTAGACATTTCTGCAATGTACAGCCTCTTAGTACCGTAAGCAGCTCCATGACGATCCATACTGAAATATTTGAATCTCTGCCATTCGTTCGATACATGTCGTACAATGTCTGCTCGAATTTGAGCAGCCATTGACACGTCGCCGTGCACCAAATAAGCCAGAGACAAAAATAAACAGGCCCCATCTCCTGGTATTGTAATTACTCGGCATAGGATGTCTGACCCGTTTGCGGTTATAATTTCTTCGCCCATAATTTTTATGAAGTATACTATATCTGTGAACAAAAAGCTATTACAATATTGACATGATAGTAACTGTAATTGTTCTAGCTCTTGCTCGCTGCTTTGTTTGCATTAACTCCATAACTGCTAGAAAACAAAAGAAATATGTAGATACCTACCTGAAAATAATTGAGCACAACTGCAATTAACTTCAATAAGAACATAAATAAAATATGTAGGTACCTTTGAAAAAACCAAGAACAACTAACTAAAGCATTGTTGTCAAAGAAAATGACACTATTGAAAATGTTATTACTACTTACTTACTTAAATACTATTGTTATTATTATTACAATAACTAATGACACTCACATATCCCATTTATAATATTGATTATAATATCTGGCTTATGTCCCATGAAATTTTAATCACCTCAGTTTTACATACGAATTAACCAAAATATTTGAATGAAGCTATTTTATTTCAAATTCATAAAGTTTATTTATTAACTGTTTAAGTTACTTAATTAAATAAAATTTTGTAAATAGATTTCTATTTTATTATTTACAACTATATACTAAAATGACGGGCCATAGAAAAACTTTATATAATGTTTACCACCAGCAGGTAAATAATAAAATTTTGAAAAACTTTGGATGTGATTTTTACTTCCATATTCCTTAAGGAATGGAAGTATGGTGATGGCAAAAAAAATCGTGTTTGAGATTATTGCAGATTCTGATTGTACTACACTCAAAACATGAAAAAAAGTCGTTTTCCGAAAAGTGTCTGTGTGTCTGTCTGTCTGTCTGTGTGTCTGTGTGTAGATTTTTTTTCTATGGCAAACGATAACTGCCGCAAATTCAAACAGAATCAAATAATTTTTTGCATACAGCCCTGATTTGTAGAGTACTCAAGACCTATTGTTTTTGGTGAAGATCGGTTGAGGGGAAGGGGTAGTTTACCTGCAACATTTTTTTATCAAGCGTATTTTCTATGGCAAACGATAACAGCCGCAAATTCAAACAGAATCAAATAATTATTTGCATACGTCCCTAAATTGTAGAGGTCTCAATGACTTTCGATTTTGGTGAAGATCGGTTAAGGGAAAGGGGTAGTTTACCTGCAACCTTTTACGTTTTAACAAGAGTAAAGTACTTGAAAATTTATTTAAACTTTTTGAAACAATGGTAATTGTTAAAAATAAAATAATTTTGTTGCCAGGCAATAAAATTATAATTTTTTCATTTTAATGTAATATAATATTTTTCATTTAATACAGCAATAAAAAGGCAGGTAAGACACAGCCTGGCTGTTTGGCTGAAAATGATTTTAAATATAAATCTTAGAATATGGAAGTCATGTATGGTTCTCCATACTGATATTTTTATATAGGCCTAGTATCAATGTAATAATAATATTCATGTTTGTAACTTTACAAACGACGATCCATTTAAACATCATCTCCTATTTTTCACCTTCAGGGGACAAATTTCCAAAAACTTTGAATGACTTAATTCAAAATTTGATCTTACCAAATTCCAACCCCTTTTTTACCCCTTTAATACCCGTGCTTCGCTACGGAGTTTCACGTTATACATAATAAAAATCTTATTTAATTAATAAAGTTCAATTAAAGTAGGTTTCTTATAAATAAATAATTAAAACCTCTTATATATTTTATTTAAAATAAACATTAAACATTTTTGTTATATGAAGTTGTGTTGAGTATGAAAACATTTCAGATTTTTCTTCAATTTATGAACTTGTAATGAAGAACTAATCCTCGGATCATTAAAGAACTTCTTTGTACACAAAGTTTTTAGTTTTTCCTTCTGGGTGAAGAATAACCAGACTGTCAGGAGTGCTAACTCTTGAACAGGCAACGTACAACTGGGCATGAGAGAAACAGTCTTCCCTCAGAAGGCTGTGGAGAGGTTCTGGTAGTTCTTTAATGAGAGGAAGGTGGACTTTTCCGTTGCTACAACATAACCTAGGACTTTACTCTTTCCACTTTTTAGCATTACACCATTTACACTGTATAAAATCACCAATAGATAAAATCTTGTCATTGTTGTAGTCAGTATTACAGTCATATTTAAAGCCCGACAAAGATTTTATCTTCCAGGGAATAAGTGACGTCTTTTCATTGTATTTTCTCACTGATTTCCATACACCACCTTTGATATCATAACCTATATCTTTTATTTATAAGAACCGTGGACTCTGGCCCCGACGCCTTTCGTGGGATCTGACCTAAGACTCCCCGGGTTCCGTGGATGGACTCCCTGGAAGGCCCGTCGGATGACTCCCGCACTACTTCCTACGCAGGAGACTTCCACGATGCTATGGTAACCAGAATCTATTCTATTGGGTTGCCATAGTAACCAGATCTAATAGATTTTTAAGACCCAAAGGACCCCCCAGAGGATCGTATCGAAAAAACACCTGTCCTATGTTGGTTCTCCCGTTGCGTAAAATATTTGTGCCAAGTTTGGTTGAAATCGGCCCAGTGGTTTAGGAGGAGATGTGAAAGACCCCAAAGAACCCCCCAAAGGACCCCATCGAAGAAAACACCTATCCTACATTGGTTCTCCCGTTGCGTAAAATATTTGTGCCAAGTTTGGTTGAAATCGGTCCAGTGGTTTAGGAGGAGATGTGAAAGACCCCAAAGAACCCCCCAAAGGACCCCATCGAAAAAAACACCTATCCTATGTTGGTTCTCCCGTTGCATAAAATATTTGTGCCAAGGTTGGTTGAAATCGGTCCAGTGATTTAGGAGGAGATGTAGAAGACCCCAAAGAACCCCCCAAAGGACCCCATCGAAAAAAGCACCTCTCCTATGTTGGTTCTCCCGTCGCATAAAATATTTGTGCCAAGTTTGGTTGAAATCGGTCCAGTGGTTTAGGAGGAGATGTGGAACATACATAGATACATACATACAATGGGGGGGGGTTGCCCCTTAGGAGTGAAAGTTTTTAAAACTGTTTCTTAGTGAGCACCTAAGACCTATGATGAAGCTATGTTCAAAGTTTCATTGATATCCATTCAGTAGTTTTTGCTCTACGTTGATTCTATGTCAGTCAGTCAGGCAAACTTTCCCCCCCTTTTTCCCCCTTTAAAGGTCGAATTTCCAAAAATCCCTTCTTAACGGATACCTACTCCCTATGAGGAATCTACCTGCCAAATTTCAAGTTTGTAGCATTTATACTTTCTGAGATTTCGTGATTAATCAGTGAGTGGTATTTCGCTTTTATATATATAGATTGTAACAAACCGAAATCGTACCCGTTATTGAAGTCTTAATTTGCTGATACCAAGCTATTACCTTACTTTATTTTACTGACATGTGGTAATTTGTTTGTGTCCCGATTTAAGGCACCAAATTGTTTTATTTCCAAAACAAAACGATTCTTCTTATATATTTCTCGTTTTCTCTTATTTTAATTTAATGCAACTCACATTTGTCTTGTAGTCGATTTGAATTTTGTTCCAAAAAATTAGGGATTACCAACCTCTATTTTTGGTAAAAAATTTCCTCCTTGGCTATATTCAGGAATAAAATGTCAGTAATATTAACATAAATTAACGATACAATTGATAATAGTCAACACGGTATTATGTCTTTAGTGTTTTTTATTATTTCTTTCTTTTTAAACAAAATGAAATATTTTTATAATATATTGTTTACTCCAGCTCTTGTTTTTTATCTGCTCAGTGGTTGGCAACTCTTCACAGTATTCAGGGTTTGATTAAATACAATGCTATGTTTTCTTTGGTTATTTCTAAGTTTGTTGGGTTCTTGTGATTACAGGAAAATTAGCAAGAGATCTTTAGAAAGTACAAAACTAAAGAAATTACTTCTTAGGTTATATTACATGTGTTGGATCAAGTTGGTGAATAGGTTATTAGTTCGTTTTAAAAGAAGATTCCAGTGTTCAATAATTTGATCACCATAAATTAAAAAGTGAATAAAGATATAAACTGATTGTTCCTAGTTTATTCCTGTGAGTGTTTATATAAAGTTTATTAATGATTGAAAAAAGTGTCACATTGTAGATTAGTCTTTTTTCATTTTAGTTTTTTAAGTTAAATTATACTTATCACATTCCTTTACATCTGATTTGTCTCTCTGAGTTTGTTTTTCTTTTATAATTTATTAAGTATATTTTGCTTTCAATTTCAAATAATTCTGGTTATTCAATTTCTTCTTGTCATACTATTATTATTCCTCATCTCATTTTGGTTCATTACAAATTCGTTTTTTGTTGATTTATTACTTCTATATTATTATATTGAGCTGCATGAATTTTTTGATCTGCCCTTCTCTGAATCTAATAAAGGACTAACGACTTTTTCTGTTAATGTTTGGTTGTCATGGCAGCCAGCCTCATACTCCTATTGGTTGAAAATATTGTTTAAATTGTTAGATTTTGCTACTGAATTTTTACAAAATTAACAAATATTTTTAAATTAGTATAACTTTCTTATACTACTTTGAATTCCTAAGATAATAACATTATTGCATTGCATTTCTTTTATAATTTAATAAGAAACCAAACATGACTATTTTCTGTTCAGTATTTACTAAATTACTATTTTAACAATTTATTTTTATATTAATTATTTTGTAACTGGTTCTTTTGATATACATTATGTGTCCTTAAATTTATTTTATCAATTCTAATAGTATTACCTACATTTTGCCCTTACTTGTTACTGCTATAATATCAAATTTTACAAATTACTGGTTTTTCACTATAGGCTCCTTAGGCCTAAATCACCTGACTTTCTTTATACAGTTATTATAATATATTTCTTGAGTTTCATGAAACTGAACTATTTTAAACATAACTACAATAAATTAACATGTAACATTTAATGATTCATAATCATTTTTAAAACATAATACTATTCCTTCTAACATGCTGTTTTTTAATACATTGCCTACCTCCCTACTCTCATTAACTATTATTCATTAGACATGCTTTTTTACCTTTAGATATATTCTTTTTAATACAAACAGATAACTATAACTATTACTTAACTATTATTTTCTTATTTTAAAACATGACCATTAATTCTACTTATTCCACTTGGATAGGCCTATTATGCCTTAGTTTTTTCACGGTATACGTTCATCATTTTTTACTCTAACATTACTTATTATTCATTTTACACATTATGTTTTGTATTGATTTGTATTTGTTCAGGTATTAGTTTGTTCTGTGTTTTATATTTACAAAACATAACACAATATTCAAAGTACTCAACATCGAAAATACACAAAAAATTAACACACACCACAATCACACACAATAAAACCAATTTGAAGTACCAGAAGCTAACAGTAAGCCACAATAATAATAGTCAATCAACACATATGTACTTCACCATACACAAAAACCGGAAGGCTGAGGATGGGTACAAGATGGTACCCGAAACATGTTCCTAATAAGGAAAAAAAATATCTTGAGGTAAATTCATTATAAATATTAAATGTATTATATACATCAAGAAACGGACTGTAGCAGAAAGTGATTGAATATCACTTTATATATATATATTGTAAAGGAACAAGTTTAATATAATGTATAGTACAAGTTTTTATGTTTATGGTGGTAGGTAGTGTGAGTGTAGATACGCACTGGTATCTACGGTAATGTTGTTTTTTACAAAATGTCGTAATTGTAACTATTATGGTTATTAGTGTGATTGTATTGTTTAATGGGTGCGTATTAATAGTCCACTTTTTTGATTCAAAATGTTTCATGCACTCTGTCATATACCTCCCTCACTTACCACACGTGGATATTTCAGTCCTGTTCAGTGACGGTTCCGCTGAAATACATACACTTTACATACAAATAAATATTCAGTTTGAATATTCAATATAGTTGTCACACACAATATAAATGAAATAATATCTAAATAATACTCTGAATTATTAGGTCTGTTTAAACTCTTCCGCCACCTTAGGTAGAACTGATTAAAAATAAATGAACTAATTTAGAATTGAAATGATACTCTTTTTCACTGGTAATTAAAAGTGGAGGTTTATTAACAATTCGATATATTATAAAATCTTTGAACAATGAACAATCAATAGCTAACAACCTTTTAGATAATAATTACAAATAAAAATTCAAAATAAGACTCTGTTCAGCCTCAAGGCTGGTAAACCTGTTATTTGTACAATAAGTTAATTTCAAGAGGTTATGTTCTCTTGTATCAGTGAATTACCATATTCGTAAGGTTCTTTTAGGTAACATGATACCAGGTACAAGATGTAATATTAATAACGTTATAAAATGAACAATAATTAATGATAAACAAACAAATATAAAAATCGAAAATTAATACCATATATCTGATATTTATGGTACTATCGTACGCGGGAATGCGCACGCAACTTTTAGTATTCTTCTGACAATTAACAAGCTCGTTGGCTTGTACAGTTAAAATGTATCACTTTATTTTAATAATTCGTTTTGATAATTATGTATTTGCAAGAGAAAAATTTCTTAAAAAACTCTTGTTATTACTCCTATTTGGTTTGGATTTTACTTGAGAACAGACTGGTAACAGTGAAATTGGCAAGTTACCGTTACGATTCTAAGGTTATGTTATAATGTGTGTTGTTATAATGGTTAATTATTTCTTAACATTTATTATTTCTTAATCTAGATATAAACACATTATTCGTAATATTTTGATATGTTATTATCAGGATTACATTTATTCTTTCGTATTAAAGTTAATAATGTTTACTTTAAAACATTGAAAAGTCAAGAAAACAATTTTAGTCAAATGAGTGACTATTTTAATTACTCGTATTTAGTAGTAAATGCTTCTAACATAATTTTTTAATAATGTTAACTAATTAAAATATTTTTTCCAATATTTTAATAATTGTGAATTAATATTTCTTTTAATTCTGATAATTCAATCATGGTTTTTTTGATACTTCGCCTTTTCTGACTTGCGTAGTATCAAAACGAGTTGTTTACGAAGTTATTATTTCTGTTTCAATATTATTTAAATACAAATTGTACTCCCTGTTTTTTATCTTTCACAACACACGCAAGTACGATTGATATTATACACTAATCGTACTGGTTTAAATAAATAACTCCGCACTTTTCACTCGTATATATTGGTGTAGTGTTAAGGTTATGTATGTTGGTTTACTTAATGTCAATGCCACGCACAAATTCAAAATTAAAACTTTTTCATGTTGGCGAGCGGCGTGGCCTCTCCGTCGAAAGACTTGTAACGTATTGCCGCGTTACAAATCCAGGAGTTTTGTAACGTATTGCCACGTTACAAATCCAGGGAACCCGTCAATTAGATGGGCTGCCTATGTTGTAACAAAATGTATCCACAAATAATTAACTTAACAAATTTACTTACTAACTGTGTAAGGAAACAAGGGAAGGTATACTATTGATTTACGCACTCATTATATGTGTGTGACAAGACGACTTCTCTTTATTTAACATTTAAAAACATTTACTGACAGATCCCATGACATTACGAATTAAACTAAAGTTATTTGAATGTTTTCTTTAAACTTTGGGATCAAAATTGATTCTATTTAGCTATACCTCGGATCCGGGTAACCTTCGGTATTTAGTCATTTACAACTTCTAGTTATACTCAATTCATGATATTAGCTTGCAAGACTTTCTTTAATTTAACCATTTGAAGAATGGTATTATTACTTGAATTATACTACGATACATTAACATATAAACTGTTACAACGTATGATGTTTGAATAGTTACATTAAAATTCTTAGATTTAATCTTTTAATCTTTACAAAGTTAATAGTCTCTGAAAAGTCTCTTTTAATTGTTGTGTAACAAATATTAGTAACCCTGGATAGACAGGCTATCGAGTCACCTTTAAATTGGTATGTAGAAACCTCGTCCTGGGGTGTCCGTCTTGGGAATCCTTAATAGCGCCGTCATCATCTCGGTCTGGTCTTCGTCATTAAAGGGCTCAAAAGTCCGCAGGGTAGATTGAACCTTCTACGATGATACTTGTAGATTCTCGGATGTCCTGATCTGCATATTCTGTCGGGTCTACTAGAGTTTGTAGGTTCTGGTAGTTCACATCTCCAGGTATGATGTTGGAAGTGTTGTTAGTTCTTGAAGCTAGCAGTCATCTTGTTTTACACCATTTTTATATTTCGTGTTACACTTTAAGTCTCTTGTTTTTTACATAACTATACTGATTAATACATAACATATGCTTTCAGCAGCAATTTCTTATATACAACATTAAAGTAAAACAAAAGTATCGGCAACATAGTGTAAGAGCTTTCGCTCGTACGTCTGTACTGCATGAAGTCAACATAGCGAGAGAGCGAAATTCTGCTCCCTTCGACTGGTACCTAACAAATGGTAGAGGGGCAATTACTGCGCGAGAATATAGTCCCTGTCTCTCTTTAAGTAAACATTTTTATTTATACAAACTATCCCTAAATAAATATACATAATTTAAATAAATTGTTTTAGCGACTATCTGTGTCTTCAGATTCTTAATTATTAACATTAGGTTTTTTATCTTATTCTAAATTACAGAAGACTCGGAAAACATGTCGAGTCCGGAATTAACAGGTCAGCGCCTGACAACAAGCAAAGGGTTAAATACGACAATAATAACTATTTACAATATGTTTTTTACTAAAGTATCTTCGTACTTCTTTGGGCTTATTAATTACTTCTTCCTCTCATACTGAGTACATACAGGTTTTTATGTTATTATAGTGAGATTTAAATGGCTTAATGGCTCGCAACCTTAATATTTAAAATTTCTTTATTTTTTTTTTATTGTTCCAAATTTAAATCGTCACAGACTGATCGTGAACTGTAATGCTTCTACTAAGCGTCTCCTTCTCGTCTGCCGAAATTCATTCATTCTATTGGTTGAAAAAATTATACTCTCTGACCCAAAAGCCTTTGTTTTCTTAAAACATTTAATTTTTTAACAAATTCGATTTTGAGGTTGAGGCTTTGTGACGTCAGCACTGGTACAAAAATTTAATTGAAAAGTTTAAAATCACAATAACTTTCTTAATCTATGTCCTATCGTTAAATGGTTGATGTCAGTGAATTGCGGACATCCTACGCTTTAATTTAAGTCCAAGAATGATTATTTTCCGTCCATCACTTCTATCACTAGAACGATTTTATTAATTATCTGTGGTGTATCTTATTTTTATAAGTCTATTTCACCAAATTTTACTTATTTATATTAAAACACTTTTTTAAATAAACACTCAGAGTCCATATCTCAATTGGTTTGATTCAAAATTTGGGAATAATTGTTCCCTAAACAATATCTCGTTATGGCGTCATTAGGCGTCCATATTTGATTTTTTATAAATGTGCTTAAAACTAATTTTTCTTATTTAAAACAGTAATATTGCAATCTAATAATACTAGTAATGTCTATTTACATAATTTTACACTAGAATATTTGTACATGACTGTGTTTAATCTACTATTTACATTGTTTTAGTCCCCTCCTATTTCTCTTATACAATCGTTACCTTATTTTTGGTTTTTTCTATATAAATTGTATTATGTACTAATTGTAATTAGTGTACACACATTGTACCTAATTCATTATACATAATGGTTAGCTTTTAGCTAGTTCAGAACCCTTCAATTTTTCAGTAATGGGTCTGTTTATGTTGTGTCATATCATAGTAGTCATTTATTTTTTGTTAATACAATAACTAAGTTGTTATTGTTACACTTGGTTTGGGTTTCCAAAGTAGTGTTAGACATTATTCTGACTCTTGATAATGTTTTCATTTACTTTTAAACAAGTTTACATTTATATTTTTCATAAATAACTTGCTCCTCATGGTTTGTTTACATCTGGATGTTTTCATTATAGTCATTTGGTTTTTAATTATTTGTATATAAAATGACTGTTTTTATGGTCATAGTCTGTTCTCAAAGTAGCATTGGGATTCTCTCTTACTACTGGTAACAACTTTAACAATCTGTGTTCAATCTTTGATACAGTATTTTTCTTAACTAGTTAGTTATACAATGGTTCAGCTTACTTCTGGTTACATGTACATAGTTAGTTAGTTTACAATATTTTGGTTACAATGCTGTTATTATTATGTTCAGAATCTGTTCTCAAGGTAGTACCAGATATTCATCTCACTACTGGTAATACTTTTATTAACATTGGTATTTGTTTTGATATTGCATTTTGTCTAACTAAATTGTCATACTTGTTCCATCTCTACTATCTCTGTGTCATCATATTTGCTTTGTTTTATTTGCATTGTGCTGCAATATAATACATTGTCTCTTATGATTTATTATTTTTTATAACAAATTCTTAATTGATATCATAGTTGATGATCATTTATTTATATTAACATGTATTATTTTCTGTTTCATAGGTGTCTTCCCTATGGGGTTATGTAACAAATGTACCACATGTCTTAATGCAGTATTTTTCTACTACTAACATGACTTCAATATGGTATCTTACTATAATATTTAAATTATTTTGTTACACATGTTTATACAATTCCTTCTTAAACAATAACACAAATCTTTTTGCATTAATTACAATATTTTTCTGGTCATTGGTTGAATTCAATTCCTGTCACTTTGTTTGATACATAACAAAGGTTTTTTATTTGTTGTCAGTCCTCTATGAACAATAACATAATTGTTCTATTTTATTCTATTCTGGTGGTCTTATGATTATCTACATTGATCACAGTCCTTATTAAAATAGTCACACTCATTGTCTGTGTTTATCTGACTATTTTAATTCTTGCTGTTTCATTATGAAATTAACATATTTTCTTACACTATAAACTTCAGCACTGGGATTGTTTGTGTGGTTTATTCAGTTGAAATTAGTTAACTATTCACAGGTTTCACATCTATGTTAAGTACTCACTGTAATTGTTTGTGGTTCCTTAAATGTTAAACACTGGTTTTCTTTTCATATTTGATAATCATCACTTCTTTTGGTCACTTATATAGTCTTTAGTACACGTGGTTTATGTTGAGTCCTTGCATGATCCATCCATCTTCTTCTCTCTTCATGGTACGCTTCCTTGTCCTTCTTCTTTCTTCTTCTTTAAATATTTTCGTTGTAGTCATTATTTTTATTTATTTCCCTCGCTGTTGGAGTTTGTTGGTCCTTATTTTGTCGGTTCCCCTCACTGTTGGATCCTATTGGGTCTGGTTACTGATATTTTGTTTTGGCTCATGGCATTTTCTTTCTTCATTTTGTATTTGATGTTGCTATGTTAATATTATCTTCTTCATCGTTGGATTTTTATATTAATATATTTGTAGATATTAATACTTTTATACACTTAGGTTTATTTATCTAGATATACTTCCATGCTTTTCTCTTACTTGACGTTATGTTAGCTTATATTATGTAACTACCATATTTGGTAACGTTACAATATATATATTGTTACGTACAAACTTGTTCCTACAGGTTTAATTAGCCACACGTTGGTTGCTTAAATTTGTTACATTAATTTTATTTCTGTGTTTAATTAAGCCCCAAGTTGTTGGCTTCAATTCTGTAATGTTAAGTATTACTTCGTACTATCTATATTGTACTTGGTTTGTATTTTAAGGATGAGTATGTTGTCAGGGTAATGTTAGTTGAGCGCCAATTTGCAATCAGATGTTGCAAATAAGATGTATTGATAAATTGGTAAGTAATATTGCATATAGCATAAGGGTTTATTTTTTCTTCTAAATTTCTATCTTTTTAATCTTTTATTTAAATAATATTATGACTATTAATTCTTAGTAAGGCAGATTCAAATCTGGTGCCATACTTTCCTTGTTGAGAGTGTCACCAACCTAGGCTAGTTGATGAAAAAATTAACATCTGTTTATATGGTGTACATAATATCATATACATAAAATTATCCACTAAGTAAAGAAAAGAACACCTTTTATCTGTTGTTATTAAATTCACATCCTTTATTCTCCTTATTAAATGTTTTTAAGAGACAATTATAATTGTTAACAAAGTCTGACCGGCTGTTCTTTAAATATGCTCAGAATGGCAGCAGTTGCTCTTATTTCTCAGGGCAAACCTATCTGCATTTTAATAATTATTAAATAAAATACAAATAGAATGGTTTTACGTTAGATCCTTTTGACTACGGTATAAACTACAAATATCTTAGGAAAAGTACCAAAATACATGAGCTTAGAATAAATTACAGAGTGTCTTAACAAGAGTCTATTAAGAATTTTACAATGTTCAGTGTCTAGGTTATGTTGATTTATATATTTTCAATGTCTAATACACTTTAAATGGTTATATTACCATACATTAATAGTTTTTTACACTGAAAATAAGATTGTTCATTAATTATTTTCCCAGTGAAAGTTCAAATAGAGTTTTAATCAAAAAGTGTAAACAGTGTCTTTGAAAAGTGTAACTTAGGGCATTAAGGTAATTTCTTCAATTTAATTATTAACAAAAATACTTCCCTTCCTGGATAGGTTGATTTTGTTTCTTCATATGTTAATTAGTTTCCTTCTTTTGAATAATGTTGTACTTCTTTCTTCTAAATTTTTACTCTTGTAATATAATTTAACTTTAATTATTTTCACTGATATTAAACTCAAAATATGTTGGATTGGTCTCTCATATTTTATATCAACCTTTCTCGTTTAGATCTAATAATGGACTCCTTTTTATTCAATTTATAACATCTCAGTTATTAAGGCCTATAACTTAGCTTTCATTGGTTTAAATTGTATCATCTGGAGTTACTATGGTTCTCTCTGAGCCTCAAAATAAACAAACTTCTAATATTTTACTTTCAATTTTCTTAAAATTGTTATAACTTTTTTATATGATCTTTGATCTTCAATATACTGTACTAGTATATTTGAGTTTCTGATGGAACACCGATTGTTTTGATATCACTTTTAATTATCTTCCATTCCATATTTCCTGAGTTACTATTTTACACTTTTAACTATTTGTACAAAATTATTTATAATTAGTTCTTTTTGTACCCTTCACTTTACTAAAAATATTAGATACAATCAGTAATAACATAGTTCAACCTGACATTAATTATTCTAGTTTTAATATAAACTCTTTTTCAAATTCCTTAACTATCTAGGCCTAACATGCCTAGTTTCACAAATCTCTGTTATTATAATTTTGGTACCCTTCCATTAACATTAACTTTTGTTGAAATAATATTACAGCATATATTATTTATCAACCTCAAACAATTAATTACTAATAACTATTAGGAAACATATGAAAATTCTTATTAAACTTCTGGATACAATCCAGTTTTTATAAACATAATAAAACATGGTAAGCAGTTCCCAAAACATTGTCCTCCTTACTTACTAACTTCAATATCTCAAAACACGATTAAAACATTGTTTATTATCAATTACTTCCCTCATAAACATAACACAACTCTTATTAAAGTTATGAATTAATTTCCACTCTCACACACATAGTGGGATTAGGATTAGCATAGTAAGTAATTATAAAACATTGTCCTCCTTACTTACTAACTTTAATAGTTCAAACATAACTATTATAACATTATTTAATATTAGTCAATAATAATAAACCTATAATTGGTAGTCCTTGAAACAAGCTACATTATGTTTCCTGGTACTTTTCTAGGATTAGTAAAATATATTTTACTCATGCAATTACACAACAAGATGATGGGCAAAATATTATGTAACAATATATATATATATATTGTAGCATGACAGATAATCCACACAAATACATTACTCAATGATCATTAATAAAGCTCTAATATATGGAATATTCAGATGAGAATTAATTAAAATGCACTGTTTAATAATATATTCACAAGAAAGGTTGAATAAAGAAAATTTCTGCAAATAATATAACATAATACAAATGTAAAAACCCAGAAAACCAAAAATGATAACAACAAAATTACCCAGATAAGATAGAAGCAGGCAATTAATATACCCCGTCAAAGAAACCAGACCAGAAAAATCAAAGCTACTGAAGACAGAAGAAAGAAGAACAATCAAAGCTAAAGAAGAAAGAAGAACAATTAAAACTCAAAGAAGAAAGAAGAACAAACTAAATCTAATGAAGAAAGAAGAACTAATTAAAACTACTACTACAGAAGAAGGAAGAAAGAAGAACAATCAAAGTTACTGAAGAAAGAAGAAAGAAGAACAATCAAAGCTACTGAAGAAAGAAGAAAGAAGAACAATCAAAGCAACTGAAGACAGAAGAAAGAAGAATAATTAAAACTACTATTACTGAAGAAAGAAGAACAATCAAAGCTACTGAAGAATGAAGAAAGAAGAACAATCAAAGCTACTGAAGACAGAAGAAAGAAGAACAAACTAAATCTAATGAAGAAAGAAGAACTAATTAAAACTACTATTACTGAAGAAAGAAGAAAGAAGAACAATCAAAGCTACTGAAGAAAGAAGAAAGAAGAACAAACTAAATCTAATGAAGAAAGAAGAACAATCAAAGATACAGAAGAAAGAAGAAGGAAGAATAATTAAAACTACCACTACTGAAGAAAGAAGAAAGAAGAACAAACTAAATCTAATGAAGAAAGAAGAACAATCAAAGATACAGAAGAAAGAAGAAGGAAGAATAATTAAAACTACCACTACTGAAGAAAGAAGAAAGAAGAACAAACTAAATCTAATGAAGAAAGAAGAACAATCAAAGATACAGAAGACAGAAGAAGGAAGAATAATTAAAACTAGAGAAGAAAGAAGAATAACTAAAACTACCACTACTGAAGAAAGAAGAAAGAAGAACAAACTAAATCTAATGAAAAAAGAAGAACAATCAAAGATACAGAAGACAGAAGAAGGAAGAATAATTAAAACTAAAGAAGAAAGAAGAATAATCCCAAACTAAATCTACTGAAGAAAGAAGAAGGAAGACTAATTAAAACTACTACTACTGAAGAAAGAAGAAAGAAGAACAATCAAAGCAACTGAAGACAGAAGAAAGAAGACTAATAAAAACTACTATTACTGAAGAAAGAAGAATAATCCAAAACCAAAACTACTACTACTGAAGAAGGAAGAAGGAAGAATAACCCAAAACAAAAACTACAGAAGAAAGAAGAATAACTCAAAACCAAAACTACTGAAGAAAGAAGAAACAAGACTAATTAAAACTAAAGAAGAAAGAAGACTAATCAAAACTAAATCTACTGAAGAAGGAAGAATAAAGAAGAACCAAACTCAAAGAAGAAAGAATAATAATAAAAATAAGAACTACAGAAGAAAGAAGAAAGAAGGATAATCCAAAACTACAGAAGAAGGAAGAATAACCAAACTCAAAGAAGAAAGAAGAATAATTAAGACGACCCATATAAAACAAAAACCCCATAGGGAAAGAACCCCCAAAAAACCCCAAAATCAATGAATGCCCAAAGAGAAAGTATAACACCCTAAAAAACCATATCACTGTAAAACTGACAAAAACTAAAAGTGTTAGTAGTATTAAATATTAGTGCATTCAAAAAGTTATTATTTAGTTTGTATAGACAAGTCTTCACAGTTCCCCCATGGTTGAATATTTCATATTAAAAGCTAGAAAAAGACTAGTAAATATATTGATAATTCACCATAGATAAGTGCAAGTGATCAAATTATAAATAATAAACTTTAAAAGGGTGCATGAGTTGCAGTACATAGTAACAAACTTTAAGTTTTGTGAACAGTGCCTACTTTGATAATGAAGTAGTAATATTACTAAATAAAAGCTACTAAAGCGATATGAACATTCCATAGAATGGAATATAACTTAGGTAGCTAGGGTTATACTTTAAGAGGGGGTATAAATTTTATAAATGGGGAACTACAGAACAAACTGTTTATGATGAAGTTTATAGAAGGTGTTAACAATTATATATGGAACCAGGATGTTAGGTTCCTATTACATATAACATTTAGATAAATAAGGGTTAGTCATAAAAAATATTAGTATTATAACTGTTATTTTATTGTTCAGTTTAATTTAGGAATACACTGTCTAAAAATAGATATCATTCCAATGTTGTAGAAATACTCTTTATTATGTTATTAGGTAATATACTAAGCAATGTTATTCAGAACACTAGTTGTGATATAAAGAGATGTTATATGTTAGTTATATAATCAATAATTTATGTTATACCAGTCAGAGAAGGATATAAAATAGCTACATTAATAAAACATTTGGAAATTAGCCACACATCAGATCTAGGCCAAAGAATAAATTTAAACTGCAGAATAATTAACAAACCTAGTCTTATAAACCATATAAAATGACAATATTCAGGCAAAATAAACTCAACATAGCAAATACTATGTAAATAAGGCTTTCTAAAGATATGGTCATTATATGAGTAAAATTATTTAATTGTCTAATAAAATACCATTAAAACTGAAATAGATTAACTGACACTATCCTATGGGAAGTCATATACAATTGAATTATATTAAAAAACCATCATTAGTATACTAAATTGCAATAAAATAAGTGAGAATTGATAATTATACAAATTTCAGATTTCATAGAATAATAATTATATTAGGGAAAATGGCTATTATTTACATAGAAGACAGGAAGTATAATTTTAGGCCTACCTCCCAAAAAATTATAAGAAATATAATTTTCAGATAAAACTTTGTAATACTAACTTAATTACTATCAAAATAAGTAGAATAGAATAGTGAAAACGAATATGTATTTTATATTACAAACAGTTAACTAATAACGAATTTATTTTATGAACATAAAGTACATTTTTAAAGTGTATCGGAAGTTATGGCAAATTTAAACAATGTATGAGATATATTATATAGGCTAAGACTTTCATGAGACGAAGGAAATACAGACAGTTCATTATTATGCGTTGACGAGTGCACTTAAAGTAACCGTTCGCCAGAAATAACCTTTAATGGCGTTTATGTTATAAACCGTATTTCAGTGAAAATTTTGAAAATAATTATTTTAAACTATTTTATAGATTGTGAAGTGGTGAAAGTGACCTATGAACACAGTAACACTAATAAACTGAACCACACATAACTAAATAAGCAGAATAACACTGATATTACACCAAATACAGACCGATATTTCGAGGTTAAAAACGACACACATAAACACAACGAGATATATCCAGTGAGAACATTTTACACCAAGTGAACTATTCCATCATACACCAGTGACATTTAAATATATCCAGGACGATCGTATACAATTGCTGAGACCATTTACTCAAAGAAAGGACATCTTTATTACAACAAAAACTTCATCAATGCTGGAGGCTTCCTTGCGCATGCGTCAGTCAACCATTTTGGTCCGGTCCGCTGCAGTATAGAAACGACATGGCTACTATTGGTTCGAAATCAAATCATATATAAACTTTTAATATTTTTAATCATTATTGTATTGTTAAAATTTAAGGCATTTGATAAGCGTAAGTGTTATACTTTCCTTCCCATAACCTTCTCTGGCTATATATTTTAATAACCGTTTAAAGAACCCTATGTTATAATACCAATATAAATTGTTTATATCGACCGGCCCTGAGCAAGTCGATACTGCATTGTAATATCAATTTTAATCAAACAATTTCATTATTTTTTGTTAATAAACATTCTGTATCGGTAAATTGGAGTTGATTTTTTATTATAAAAAAGACTTGACAATTAATTAATGAAGAAACCCAACTAACTGAAGGGCGGTATATACGAAAAGACAACGTTTCAAAAAGAAGAAGAAGAGAGCCGTCTTTCGTTCAAACTTGGAGTTAACAGGATTATCTTTTCAACAAAATTACTGAAAGTGGCACTATTACTAGAATAACCACGATACCATTTCATTTATAATTACAACCGACTAACTCGATTTGTTCCTAAATTTTAAGAACAAGTTACCCAAAAAACATTTTCCAGAAAATTAAAATTTTTTTTTATAAAATTTTAAATTTTATTTTTATTTTTTCAAATTGCTACAACAGCAATATACACAGATTTTATTTGTAACTACGAAGACTAGGAACATTACCAAATTGACGTTTCCGGAGCGGAACGTCAGAAAACTACACACATACATACACAAATTATTTTATTACACAATTCAAATCATTATTGTGAATTATTACAAATTTGGCTAGCCCAACCAGTGGGGCTTACAGGAGAGCACAATCAACATACATCGATATTTATTTTATTACTAGCGCAAATAAAGAAGAAATATTACAAAATTGGGGAACCCAACTTGTGGGGCTTGATTACATCAGAATCTTATACACCAACCTCAAGTAATATTACAAAAATTGGCGTCCAACTAAAGGGCTGTAATTAGGGGTTGAAATTACTATAATTACTTACCCAATTCCTAATTCAGCTTGGCAGCGGTTAGTCAGCCAGGGAATCAGGGAAGATGATGCGTCGTGCCACATCAAAGAAGAGAGCGGCGGAGGCCGAGAAAGAACTCGATATGGAGGATAAGGAGGCGACCCCAGTGGAGGACGTGGAAAAGATATTAGAACGGGTGGAACGTAAAAAACCAGCACCACCGGAGGAACAACCCGAAGCGCACACACAAACAGGGGAAATCGATGTCCGGGAGGAACGAATAGAACAACCCGAGAAACCACCACGAGCAGAGAATAGTAACATACAGGAGATGTTCAGGATAATGATGGAGAGGATGGAAGAAAACAGCAAGAAGATGGAAGAAAACAGCAAGAAGATGGAAGAAAACAGCAAGAAGATGGAAGAAAACTTAAGGAAGGACAACCAAGCAACAAAAGAAGAGTTGAAGAAGGACAACCAAGAAACAAAGGAAGAATTGAAGAAGAAGATTGAAGACACCCATAAGAGAATAGAGGAAACCAGCAAAGAAATGAAGAAAGACAACCGATCTTTAAGCCGGAAAATTGATGAAACTAATCAGAAAATGGAGGAAACCAGCAAAAAGATGGAAGAAAAATTGGAGGAGAATAACAAGAAAATGGAAGAGAAGATGGGGGAGAGGTTGGAAGAGTTAAGAAAGGACTACCAACGGTTAAGAGAAGAAATAAGGGAGGATAACCGACGATGGCATAAGGAAATGAAAGAAGACAGGGAAGAGGAAAGAAGGGATAGAAAAGAATACAGACAAATCTTGAAGGAAGGTTTGAGTGAAATAGATAAAAACGTCACATCCTTGGATGAAGAATTGGATAAGACACTGGACAACAGCAAACCAGAACGAAAGGAAATACCAAACAATAAAACAATGGAGCCAGTGATAGTGTTACCTGAAAAGAAAACGAACGGGAAGAAAGAAAATACTAAGGATATGGAAGTGAAACAAAAGGGAATGAAAAGAAGGCATCCAAAGAAATTAATGAAAACAAAGGAAGAAATGGAAATGATGAACCATGGTTTATTTGATAATGATAATATCCCTATTACCAACAATAAAGAAATCGTGAGTTCCAGAAATTATGGAAATAGATTGGTGGTAATCTCAGAAATGGTTTACCAGCAGACAGTAGTTTACCACGGGGAAGTGATCAGAGGTAAATGGAATACAACAGGGATGGAGATATATGGTAGATTGTCAATGGTATCATTGATCATTGATGGACCAGAGACGTACTGGTGTATAAAACACTATGATAGAGGGAGCCGAATAAGCTTAGCAGCCAACAAAGGAATAGCAGCTGGGAAAATGAAATACAAGACAAAGGCCAGAGATGTCACTAGTATGTAGTATGGTCAGTATGTATGTAGTAGTAGTATGGTCATCCGGACAATGAGAGCAACTAAAGTGACAGACCACGGTTAAACCAAAGACTACACACCTATACAAAAGGGACGAATGTTAGGATAACCGACGACGGCCAAAAACCTATGTCAAAGAAAAAGACATTATGAGCAACTGTCCAGCCTAATAAAAATCTTCAACCTGGGTATATAAAAGAAAAAACAATAATAAGAAATAGATTTGAAGTAAAGAAAAGAAGAGAGCTAATACCATATTTAGGGTAATAATATGATATGTTAACCATATTCATGAAAAAATATTATGAGTAATTGAAGGTATGGAAGAAAAAAAATTTTCAAAATTCAAAAATGAAGTAATGACTACTTACTACCAAATATTTATGAAAAAACTTTATGAACAAAAGAAAATGAATTTTGAATTAAATTACTAAATTCAAAAATGAAGTAATGACTACTTACTACCTACCATTTAGGAAACAATTTATGAATCAAAGAGAAAATGAATTTTGAAATAAATTACTAAATTCAAAAATGAAGTAATGACTACTTACTACCTATTATTTAGAAAACAATTTATGGACAAGAGAAAATGAATTTTGAATTAAACCATAAAAATGAAGTAATGACTACTTACTACCTATTATTTAGAAAACAATTTATGGACAAAAGCAAATGAATTTTGAATTAAATCATCAAAATTCAAAAACCCAAGTAAAAACAATTTACTACCTTATTTTAAAAATAACTTTTAGAAATGAACAAGAAGAAAAAGAATTTGGATAACACCTTACAAACAATTATATATGGGACCAATTCTGAAAAACTTTCCAGAATAAAGAAATGGCAATACAAACCACTGATACAATTTAAATGAATAAACTTATTGTGAAGAAAATTTAATGAGAATTTTATGTCAAATAAACAGAGATATTAAACATATGGAATTAATAAGTAAAGAGTGCATTTGGATAAAAAGCAAGAGCAGAATAAAATCTTGAAAAAGAAAGGAAAACCTATATATAAATAAATCCATAAGAAAAAGATGATCATATAATCAATGTCAATTATTAAAAGGACAATTAAAAGAGTAATTGAAAAAACATAATACTAGTGGAACGATTCACAAGAATTAAGAAAGGAACAAAAATATAATACAAAATATATGCTACCAATGACCAGAAGGAGATTGTGATAACAGTCAAAAAATGACAGAGAATTAAAAACTTTACACTGAATAATAAGTGATGATTATATTATACCAGCTTCCAACCACAAGGAGAAATAAAATGCCAACAGAGCTAACCATTGAGAAAAATAACTGAGATAGAGATTCACTAAGATAGAAATATAAATAGATCTGTTCGTATACGAAGTGAAATATCCAAAGATATTTAATTTTTTTTTTATAGTCATAAGGTGGACTATTCTTATATAATTTTTATTAATGACTATCTGAGATAAGTCCAGCAGTATTATTATGTATTGGTCAGAGATGATTTACCTCTGTTATCAATAAATGACGTAGCATGGCCAGCAGAGTGTGAAGCCTACAGAGCCCCTCTGGACACTGCCCCAGCTAACGTGTTAGGGAATTTTAGGGAATAAATATCCCAAGGATAAAGAAACGAGTTAAGAAGAAAATGGAAAAATAAAAAATAACGAACCTCAGATGACTATTACTATCAGTAAGAATCCAGTTAATAATGAGATATAGATAAGCTCAAAAATATAGGAGAAAAAATTTTTAGAAATGTGAAGGAAGTAAAGAAATATAATTTATAATATAATGTCATAAGCAATTATTTCAGACAAACTAAGTATGATCTGAACTAATCACTTCTGGAAGAGAGCAATCTGTAGCATGACAGATAATCCACACAAATACATTACTCAATGATCATTAATAAAGCTCTAATATATGGAATATTCAGATGAGAATTAATTAAAATGCACTGTTTAATAATATATTCACAAGAAAGGTTGAATAAAGAAAATTTCTGCAAATAATATAATATAATACAAATGTAAAAACCCAGAAAACCAAAAATGATAACAACAAAATTACCCAGGTAAGATAGAAGCAGGCAATTAATATACCCCGTCAAAGAAACCAGACCAGAAAAATCAAAGCTACTGAAGACAGAAGAAAGAAGAACAATCAAAGCTAAAGAAGAAAGAAGAACAATTAAAACTCAAAGAAGAAAGAAGAACAAACTAAATCTAATGAAGAAAGAAGAACTAATTAAAACTACTACTACAGAAGAAGGAAGAAAGAAGAACAATCAAAGTTACTGAAGAAAGAAGAAAGAAGAACAATCAAAGCTACTGAAGAAAGAAGAAAGAAGAACAATCAAAGCAACTGAAGACAGAAGAAAGAAGAATAATTAAAACTACTATTACTGAAGAAAGAAGAAAGAAGAACAATCAAAGCTACTGAAGAATGAAGAAAGAAGAACAATCAAAGCTACTGAAGACAGAAGAAAGAAGAACAAACTAAATCTAATGAAGAAAGAAGAACTAATTAAAACTACTATTACTGAAGAAAGAAGAAAGAAGAACAATCAAAGCTACTGAAGAAAAAGAAAGAAGAACAAACTAAATCTAATGAAGAAAGAAGAACAATCAAAGATACAGAAGACAGAAGAAGGAAGAATAATTAAAACTAAAGAAGAAAGAAGAATAATCCCAAACTAAATCTACTGAAGAAAGAAGAAGGAAGACTAATTAAAACTACTACTACTGAAGAAAGAAGAAAGAAGAACAATCAAAGCAACTGAAGACAGAAGAAAGAAGACTAATAAAAACTACTATTACTGAAGAAAGAAGAATAATCCAAAACCAAAACTACTACTACTGAAGAAGGAAGAAGGAAGAATAACCCAAAACAAAAACTACAGAAGAAAGAAGAATAACTCAAAACCAAAACTACTGAAGAAAGAAGAAACAAGACTAATTAAAACTAAAGAAGAAAGAAGACTAATCAAAACTAAATCTACTGAAGAAGGAAGAATAAAGAAGAACCAAACTCAAAGAAGAAAGAATAATAATAAAAATAAGAACTACAGAAGAAAGAAGAAAGAAGGATAATCCAAAACTACAGAAGAAGGAAGAATAACCAAACTCAAAGAAGAAAGAAGAATAATTAAGACGACCCATATAAAACAAAAACCCCATAGGGAAAGAACCCCCAAAAAACCCCAAAATCAATGAATGCCCAAAGAGAAAGTATAACACCCTAAAAAACCATATCACTGTAAAACTGACAAAAACTAAAAGTGTTAGTAGTATTAAATATTAGTGCATTCAAAAAGTTATTATTTAGTTTGTATAGACAAGTCTTCACAGTTCCCCCATGGTTGAATATTTCATATTAAAAGCTAGAAAAAGACTAGTAAATATATTGATAATTCACCATAGATAAGTGCAAGTGATCAAATTATAAATAATAAACTTTAAAAGGGTGCATGAGTTGCAGTACATAGTAACAAACTTTAAGTTTTGTGAACAGTGCCTACTTTGATAATGAAGTAGTAATATTACTAAATAAAAGCTACTAAAGCGATATGAACATTCCATAGAATGGAATATAACTTAGGTAGCTAGGGTTATACTTTAAGAGGGGGTATAAATTTTATAAATGGGGAACTACAGAACAAACTGTTTATGATGAAGTTTATAGAAGGTGTTAACAATTATATATGGAACCAGGATGTTAGGTTCCTATTACATATAACATTTAGATAAATAAGGGTTAGTCATAAAAAATATTAGTATTATAACTGTTATTTTATTGTTCAGTTTAATTTAGGAATACACTGTCTAAAAATAGATATCATTCCAATGTTGTAGAAATACTCTTTATTATGTTATTAGGTAATATACTAAGCAATGTTATTCAGAACACTAGTTGTGATATAAAGAGATGTTATATGTTAGTTATATAATCAATAATTTATGTTATACCAGTCAGAGAAGGATATAAAATAGCTACATTAATAAAACATTTGGAAATTAGCCACACATCAGATCTAGGCCAAAGAATAAATTTAAACTGCAGAATAATTAACAAACCTAGTCTTATAAACCATATAAAATGACAATATTCAGGCAAAATAAACTCAACATAGCAAATACTATGTAAATAAGGCTTTCTAAAGATATGGTCATTATATGAGTAAAATTATTTAATTGTCTAATAAAATACCATTAAAACTGAAATAGATTAACTGACACTATCCTATGGGAAGTCATATACAATTGAATTATATTAAAAAACCATCATTAGTATACTAAATTGCAATAAAATAAGTGAGAATTGATAATTATACAAATTTCAGATTTCATAGAATAATAATTATATTAGGGAAAATGGCTATTATTTACATAGAAGACAGGAAGTATAATTTTAGGCCTACCTCCCAAAAAATTATAAGAAATATAATTTTCAGATAAAACTTTGTAATACTAACTTAATTACTATCAAAATAAGTAGAATAGAATAGTGAAAACGAATATGTATTTTATATTACAAACAGTTAACTAATAACGAATTTATTTTATGAACATAAAGTACATTTTTAAAGTGTATCGGAAGTTATGGCAAATTTAAACAATGTATGAGATATATTATATAGGCTAAGACTTTCATGAGACGAAGGAAATACAGACAGTTCATTATTATGCATTGACGAGTGCACTTAAAGTAACCGTTCGCCAGAAATAACCTTTAATGGCGTTTATGTTATAAACCGTATTTCAGTGAAAATTTTGAAAATAATTATTTTAAACTATTTTATAGATTGTGAAGTGGTGAAAGTGACCTATGAACACAGTAACACTAATAAACTGAACCACACATAACTAAATAAGCAGAATAACACTGATATTACACCAAATACAGACCGATATTTCGAGGTTAAAAACGACACACATAAACACAACGAGATATATCCAGTGAGAACATTTTACACCAAGTGAACTATTCCATCATACACCAGTGACATTTAAATATATCCAGGACGATCGTATACAATTGTTGAGACCATTTACTCAAAGAAAGGACATCTTTATTACAACAAAAACTTCATCAATGCTGGAGGCTTCCTTGCGCATGCGTCAGTCAACCATTTTGGTCCGGTCCGCTGCAGTATAGAAACGACATGGCTACTATTGGTTCGAAATCAAATCATATATAAACTTTTAATATTTTTAATCATTATTGTATTGTTAAAATTTAAGGCATTTGATAAGTGTAAGTGTTATACTTTCCTTCCCATAACCTTCTCTGGCTATATATTTTAATAACCGTTTAAAGAACCCTATGTTATAATACCAATATAAATTGTTTATATCGACCGGCCCTGAGCAAGTCGATACTGCATTGTAATATCAATTTTAATCAAACAATTTCATTATTTTTTGTTAATAAACATTCTGTATCGGTAAATTGGAGTTGATTTTTTATTATAAAAAAGACTTGACAATTAATTAATGAAGAAACCCAACTAACTGAAGGGCGGTATATACGAAAAGACAACGTTTCAAAAAGAAGAAGAAGAGAGCCGTCTTTCGTTCAAACTTGGAGTTAACAGGATTATCTTTTCAACAAAATTACTGAAAGTGGCACTATTACTAGAATAACCACGATACCATTTCATTTATAATTACAACCGACTAACTCGATTTGTTCCTAAATTTTAAGAACAAGTTACCCAAAAAACATTTTCCAGAAAATTAAAATTTTTTTTTATAAAATTTTAAATTTTATTTTTATTTTTTCAAATTGCTACAACAGCAATATACACAGATTTTATTTGTAACTACGAAGACTAGGAACATTACCAAATTGACGTTTCCGGAGCGGAACGTCAGAAAACTACACACATACATACACAAATTATTTTATTACACAATTCAAATCATTATTGTGAATTATTACAAATTTGGCTAGCCCAACCAGTGGGGCTTACAGGAGAGCACAATCAACATACATCGATATTTATTTTATTACTAGCGCAAATAAAGAAGAAATATTACAAAATTGGGGAACCCAACTTGTGGGGCTTGATTACATCAGAATCTTATACACCAACCTCAAGTAATATTACAAAAATTGGCGTCCAACTAAAGGGCTGTAATTAGGGGTTGAAATTACTATAATTACTTACCCAATTCCTAATTCAGCTTGGCAGCGGTTAGTCAGCCAGGGAATCAGGGAAGATGATGCGTCGTGCCACATCAAAGAAGAGAGCGGCGGAGGCCGAGAAAGAACTCGATATGGAGGATAAGGAGGCGACCCCAGTGGAGGACGTGGAAAAGATATTAGAACGGGTGGAACGTAAAAAACCAGCACCACCGGAGGAACAACCCGAGAAACCACCACGAGCAGAGAATAGTAACATACAGGAGATGTTCAGGATAATGATGGAGAGGATGGAAGAAAACAGCAAGAAGATGGAAGAAAACAGCAAGAAGATGGAAGAAAACAGCAAGAAGATGGAAGAAAACTTAAGGAAGGACAACCAAGCAACAAAAGAAGAGTTGAAGAAGGACAACCAAGAAACAAAGGAAGAATTGAAGAAGAAGATTGAAGACACCCATAAGAGAATAGAGGAAACCAGCAAAGAAATGAAGAAAGACAACCGATCTTTAAGCCGGAAAATTGATGAAACTAATCAGAAAATGGAGGAAACCAGCAAAAAGATGGAAGAAAAATTGGAGGAGAATAACAAGAAAATGGAAGAGAAGATGGGGGAGAGGTTGGAAGAGTTAAGAAAGGACTACCAACGGTTAAGAGAAGAAATAAGGGAGGATAACCGACGATGGCATAAGGAAATGAAAGAAGACAGGGAAGAGGAAAGAAGGGATAGAAAAGAATACAGACAAATCTTGAAGGAAGGTTTGAGTGAAATAGATAAAAACGTCACATCCTTGGATGAAGAATTGGATAAGACACTGGACAACAGCAAACCAGAACGAAAGGAAATACCAAACAATAAAACAATGGAGCCAGTGATAGTGTTACCTGAAAAGAAAACGAACGGGAAGAAAGAAAATACTAAGGATATGGAAGTGAAACAAAAGGGAATGAAAAGAAGGCATCCAAAGAAATTAATGAAAACAAAGGAAGAAATGGAAATGATGAACCATGGTTTATTTGATAATGATAATATCCCTATTACCAACAATAAAGAAATCGTGAGTTCCAGAAATTATGGAAATAGATTGGTGGTAATCTCAGAAATGGTTTACCAGCAGACAGTAGTTTACCACGGGGAAGTGATCAGAGGTAAATGGAATACAACAGGGATGGAGATATATGGTAGATTGTCAATGGTATCATTGATCATTGATGGACCAGAGACGTACTGGTGTATAAAACACTATGATAGAGGGAGCCGAATAAGCTTAGCAGCCAACAAAGGAATAGCAGCTGGAAAAATGAAATACAAGACAAAGGCCAGAGATGTCACTAGTATGTAGTATGGTCAGTATGTATGTAGTAGTAGTATGGTCATCCGGACAATGAGAGCAACTAAAGTGACAGACCACGGTTAAACCAAAGACTACACACCTATACAAAAGGGACGGATGTTAGGATAACCGACGACGGCCAAAAACCTATGTCAAAGAAAAAGACATTATGAGCAACTGTCCAGCCTAATAAAAATCTTCAACCTGGGTATATAAAAGAAAAAACAATAATAAGAAATAGATTTGAAGTAAAGAAAAGAAGAGAGCTAATACCATATTTAGGGTAATAATATGATATGTTAACCATATTCATGAAAAAATATTATGAGTAATTGAAGGTATGGAAGAAAAAAAATTTTCAAAATTCAAAAATGAAGTAATGACTACTTACTACCAAATATTTATGAAAAAACTTTATGAACAAAAGAAAATGAATTTTGAATTAAATTACTAAATTCAAAAATGAAGTAATGACTACTTACTACCTACCATTTAGGAAACAATTTATGAATCAAAGAGAAAATGAATTTTGAAATAAATTACTAAATTCAAAAATGAAGTAATGACTACTTACTACCTACCATTTAGGAAACAATTTATGAATCAAAGAGAAAATGAATTTTGAAATAAATTACTAAATTCAAAAATGAAGTAATGACTACTTACTACCTACCATTTAGGAAACAATTTATGAATCAAAGAGAAAATGAATTTTGAAATAAATTACTAAATTCAAAAATGAAGTAATGACTACTTACTACCTACCATTTAGGAAACAATTTATGAATCAAAGAGAAAATGAATTTTGAAATAAATTACTAAATTCAAAAATGAAGTAATGACTACTTACTACCTATTATTTAGAAAACAATTTATGGACAAGAGAAAATGAATTTTGAATTAAACCATAAAAATTCAAAAATGAAGTAATGACTACTTACTACCTATTATTTAGAAAAAAATTTATGGACAAAAGCAAATGAATTTTGAATTAAATCATCAAAATTCAAAAACCCAAGTAAAAACAATTTACTACCTTATTTTAAAAATAACTTTTAGAAATGAACAAGAAGAAAAAGAATTTGGATAACACCTTACAAACAATTATATATGGGACCAATTCTGAAAAACTTTCCAGAATAAAGAAATGGCAATACAAACCACTGATACAATTTAAATGAATAAACTTATTGTGAAGAAAATTTAATGAGAATTTTATGTCAAATAAACAGAGATATTAAACATATGGAATTAATAAGTAAAGAGTGCATTTGGATAAAAAGCAAGAGCAGAATAAAATCTTGAAAAAGAAAGGAAAACCTATATATAAATAAATCCATAAGAAAAAGATGATCATATAATCAATGTCAATTATTAAAAGGACAATTAAAAGAGTAATTGAAAAAACATAATACTAGTGGAACGATTCACAAGAATTAAGAAAGGAACAAAAATATAATACAAAATATATGCTACCAATGACCAGAAGGAGATTGTGATAACAGTCAAAAAATGACAGAGAATTAAAAACTTTACACTGAATAATAAGTGATGATTATATTATACCAGCTTCCAACCACAAGGAGAAATAAAATGCCAACAGAGCTAACCATTGAGAAAAATAACTGAGATAGAGATTCACTAAGATAGAAATATAAATAGATCTGTTCGTATACGAAGTGAAATATCCAAAGATATTTAATTTTTTTTTATAGTCATAAGGTGGACTATTCTTATATAATTTTTATTAATGACTATCTGAGATAAGTCCAGCAGTATTATTATGTATTGGTCAGAGATGATTTACCTCTGTTATCAATAAATGACGTAGCATGGCCAGCAGAGTGTGAAGCCTACAGAGCCCCTCTGGACACTGCCCCAGCTAACGTGTTAGGGAATTTTAGGGAATAAATATCCCAAGGATAAAGAAACGAGTTAAGAAGAAAATGGAAAAATAAAAAATAACGAACCTCAGATGACTATTACTATCAGTAAGAATCCAGTTAATAATGAGATATAGATAAGCTCAAAAATATAGGAGAAAAAATTTTTAGAAATGTGAAGGAAGTAAAGAAATATAATTTATAATATAATGTCATAAGCAATTATTTCAGACAAACTAAGTATGATCTGAACTAATCACTTCTGGAAGAGAGCAATCTGTAGCATGACAGATAATCCACACAAATCATTACTCAATGATCATTAATAAAGCTCTAATATATGGAATATTCAGATGAGAATTAATTAAAATGCACTGTTTAATAATATATTCACAAGAAAGGTTGAATAAAGAAAATTTCTGCAAATAATATAATATAATACAAATGTAAAAACCCAGAAAACCAAAAATGATAACAACAAAATTACCCAGGTAAGATAGAAGCAGGCAATTAATATACCCCGTCAAAGAAACCAGACCAGAAAAATCAAAGCTACTGAAGACAGAAGAAAGAAGAACAATCAAAGCTAAAGAAGAAAGAAGAACAATTAAAACTCAAAGAAGAAAGAAGAACAAACTAAATCTAATGAAGAAAGAAGAACTAATTAAAACTACTACTACAGAAGAAGGAAGAAAGAAGAACAATCAAAGTTACTGAAGAAAGAAGAAAGAAGAACAATCAAAGCTACTGAAGAAAGAAGAAAGATGAACAATCAAAGCAACTGAAGACAGAAGAAAGAAGAATAATTAAAACTACTATTACTGAAGAAAGAAGAAAGAAGAACAATCAAAGCTACTGAAGAATGAAGAAAGAAGAACAATCAAAGCTACTGAAGACAGAAGAAAGAAGAACAAAGTAAATCTAATGAAGAAAGAAGAACTAATTAAAACTACTATTACTGAAGAAAGAAGAAAGAAGAACAATCAAAGCTACTGAAGAAAAAGAAAGAAGAACAAACTAAATCTAATGAAGAAAGAAGAACAATCAAAGATACAGAAGAAAGAAGAAGGAAGAATAATTAAAACTACCACTACTGAAGAAAGAAGAAAGAAGAACAAACTAAATCTAATGAAGAAAGAAGAACAATCAAAGATACAGAAGAAAGAAGAAGGAAGAATAATTAAAACTACCACTACTGAAGAAAGAAGAAAGAAGAACAAACTAAATCTAATGAAGAAAGAAGAACAATCAAAGATACAGAAGACAGAAGAAGGAAGAATAATTAAAACTAGAGAAGAAAGAAGAATAACTAAAACTACCACTACTGAAGAAAGAAGAAAGAAGAACAAACTAAATCTAATGAAGAAAGAAGAACAATCAAAGATACAGAAGACAGAAGAAGGAAGAATAATTAAAACTAAAGAAGAAAGAAGAATAATCCCAAACTAAATCTACTGAAGAAAGAAGAAGGAAGACTAATTAAAACTACTACTACTGAAGAAAGAAGAAAGAAGAACAATCAAAGCAACTGAAGACAGAAGAAAGAAGACTAATAAAAACTACTATTACTGAAGAAAGAAGAATAATCCAAAACCAAAACTACTACTACTGAAGAAGGAAGAAGGAAGAATAACCCAAAACAAAAACTACAGAAGAAAGAAGAATAACTCAAAACCAAAACTACTGAAGAAAGAAGAAACAAGACTAATTAAAACTAAAGAAGAAAGAAGACTAATCAAAACTAAATCTACTGAAGAAGGAAGAATAAAGAAGAACCAAACTCAAAGAAGAAAGAATAATAATAAAACTAAGAACTACAGAAGAAAGAAGAAAGAAGGATAATCCAAAACTACAGAAGAAGGAAGAATAACCAAACTCAAAGAAGAAAGAAGAATAATTAAGACGACCCATATAAAACAAAAACCCCATAGGGAAAGAACCCCCAAAAAACCCCAAAATCAATGAATGCCCAAAGAGAAAGTATAACACCCTAAAAAACCATATCACTGTAAAACTGACAAAAACTAAAAGTGTTAGTAGTATTAAATATTAGTGCATTCAAAAAGTTATTATTTAGTTTGTATAGACAAGTCTTCACAGTTCCCCCATGGTTGAATATTTCATATTAAAAGCTAGAAAAAGACTAGTAAATATATTGATAATTCACCATAGATAAGTGCAAGTGATCAAATTATAAATAATAAACTTTAAAAGGGTGCATGAGTTGCAGTACATAGTAACAAACTTTAAGTTTTGTGAACAGTGCCTACTTTGATAATGAAGTAGTAATATTACTAAATAAAAGCTACTAAAGCGATATGAACATTCCATAGAATGGAATATAACTTAGGTAGCTAGGGTTATACTTTAAGAGGGGGTATAAATTTTATAAATGGGGAACTACAGAACAAACTGTTTATGATGAAGTTTATAGAAGGTGTTAACAATTATATATGGAACCAGGATGTTAGGTTCCTATTACATATAACATTTAGATAAATAAGGGTTAGTCATAAAAAATATTAGTATTATAACTGTTATTTTATTGTTCAGTTTAATTTAGGAATACACTGTCTAAAAATAGATATCATTCCAATGTTGTAGAAATACTCTTTATTATGTTATTAGGTAATATACTAAGCAATGTTATTCAGAACACTAGTTGTGATATAAAGAGATGTTATATGTTAGTTATATAATCAATAATTTATGTTATACCAGTCAGAGAAGGATATAAAATAGCTACATTAATAAAACATTTGGAAATTAGCCACACATCAGATCTAGGCCAAAGAATAAATTTAAACTGCAGAATAATTAACAAACCTAGTCTTATAAACCATATAAAATGACAATATTCAGGCAAAATAAACTCAACATAGCAAATACTATGTAAATAAGGCTTTCTAAAGATATGGTCATTATATGAGTAAAATTATTTAATTGTCTAATAAAATACCATTAAAACTGAAATAGATTAACTGACACTATCCTATGGGAAGTCATATACAATTGAATTATATTAAAAAACCATCATTAGTATACTAAATTGCAATAAAATAAGTGAGAATTGATAATTATACAAATTTCAGATTTCATAGAATAATAATTATATTAGGGAAAATGGCTATTATTTACATAGAAGACAGGAAGTATAATTTTAGGCCTACCTCCCAAAAAATTATAAGAAATATAATTTTCAGATAAAACTTTGTAATACTAACTTAATTACTATCAAAATAAGTAGAATAGAATAGTGAAAACGAATATGTATTTTATATTACAAACAGTTAACTAATAACGAATTTATTTTATGAACATAAAGTACATTTTTAAAGTGTATCGGAAGTTATGGCAAATTTAAACAATGTATGAGATATATTATATAGGCTAAGACTTTCATGAGACGAAGGAAATACAGACAGTTCATTATTATGCATTGACGAGTGCACTTAAAGTAACCGTTCGCCAGAAATAACCTTTAATGGCGTTTATGTTATAAACCGTATTTCAGTGAAAATTTTGAAAATAATTATTTTAAACTATTTTATAGATTGTGAAGTGGTGAAAGTGACCTATGAACACAGTAACACTAATAAACTGAACCACACATAACTAAATAAGCAGAATAACACTGATATTACACCAAATACAGACCGATATTTCGAGGTTAAAAACGACACACATAAACACAACGAGATATATCCAGTGACAACATTTTACACCAAGTGAACTATTCCATCATACACCAGTGACATTTAAATATATCCAGGACGATCGTATACAATTGCTGAGACCATTTACTCGAAGAAAGGACATCTTTATTACAACAAAAACTTCATCAACGCTGGAGGCTTCCTTGCGCATGCGTCAGTCAACCATTTTGGTCCGGTCCGCTGCAGTATAGAAACGACATGGCTACTATTGGTTCGAAATCAAATCATATATAAACTTTTAATATTTTTAATCATTATTGTATTGTTAAAATTTAAGGCATTTGATAAGTGTAAGTGTTATACTTTCCTTCCCATAGCCTTCTCTGGCTATATATTTTAATAACCGTTTAAAGAACCCTATGTTATAATACCAATATAAATTGTTTATATCGACCGGCCCTGAGCAAGTCGATACTGCATTGTAATATCAATTTTAATCAAACAATTTCATTATTTTTTGTTAATAAACATTCTGTATCGGTAAATTGGAGTTGATTTTTTATTATAAAAAAGACTTAACAATTAATTAATGAAGAAACCCAACTAACTGAAGGGTGGTATATACGAAAAGACAACGTTTCAAAAAGAAGAAGAAGAGAGCCGTCTTTCGTTCAAACTTGGAGTTAACAGGATTATCTTTTCAACAAAATTACTGAAAGTGACACTATTACTAGAATAACCACGATACCATTTCATTTATAATTACAACCGACTAACTCGATTTGTTCCTAAATTTTAAGAACAAGTTACCCAAAAAACATTTTCCAGAAAATTAAAATTTTTTTTTATAAAATTTTAAATTTTATTTTTATTTTTTTCAAATTGCTACAACAGCAATATACACAGATTTTATTTGTAACTACGAAGACTAGGAACATTACCAAATTGAAGTTTCCGGAGCGGAACGTCAGAAAACTACACACATACATACACAAATTATTTTATTACACAATTCAAATCATTATTGTGAATTATTACAAATTTGGCTAGCCCAACCAGTGGGGCTTACAGGAGAGCACAATCAACATACATCGATATTTATTTTATTACTAGCGCAAATAAAGAAGAAATATTACAAAATTGGCGAACCCAACTTGTGGGGCTTGATTACATCAGAATCTTATACACCAACCTCAAGTAATATTACAATATATATATATATATATATTCTAGCGTGACAGATATAAGCATAATATTGAATGGCAATTGATCATTAGAATAATGAAGTTATAATATTTAAATTTGGAAGAAAGCATTAAGTTTAATATAAATAAATTAATTCATAGCAACTGTGGAAAGAAATCATTATTATAAAGAAAATACAAGTTCAAATAAAAGGAGTTACTAGTGATGAGTCATCCAAAACCAGTCTCATAACCAAATGTTTTCAAGGTATAACCCAGGAAGGTAAAAAGTAAATAACCAAGCAGTACTGAATATGACCAAACCCACAACGAGGAAGAATAAATAGAAGAGAAACCCTAAAATAAGCCAAGATCAACCAATACAGGTTGTGTATTTCTGTAATAAAGAAGAAGATGGAGAAGATCCCAAGAAACCTGATGGCAACAAGAAGAAGATGGAGAAGATACCAGTCCCAGAAGGCAGGAGAAAAGAAGACTGAAGAAAGAAGAAGAGGGCAGCATCCTGAAGAAGATGTCATGCTCTTATAAAAGACACCCAAATCCCTATATCCCCAAAATAAATATCTAAAAATAAAAGTATAACGAAATAAAAACCACATGTATATAAATTTAAGAGAGAGGAGTGTATAAAGTAAAAGTTTCCTGTGAACTAAGATGAAACAATAATATAGTACCCATGGAACAAATCTCCATTGAAAAAACGCTAACCAATTTATTATGTTAATAAGACTATACGACCATTTAGCATTAACATAATATATAAGTGCAAAGTGAACCAGTGATAGTTTTGGGTATTATAAAAAATGAACCTTGTGTTTCATTCTTGGCAATCACAAACATTGGATGCAATGAAATATGCATTTTTCAATGACTTAAAATATGTATTGTGACAATATGTTGTTCATAAGACATGAATCTGTTTAAAATAACATTTTGTTTTACATGAAAAAAGAAAAACAGAGTTCATAATACCTTTTGAACAATTAATACTATTTATTTGTTAATGACAGGGTACAATTCCCCAAAGACAATGTAAAAGACGGTATAAAAACTGTAGAATCCTACTTATAATAATAGTTAGAAATAAGAATATAAATATAAGGTTTTTTATGTATATAGTACAAGAATGTTTAAAAATGTATTAGATATAAGGCCATTTGTTTGGGTCTGAAACAACTAACATCAGAACTATAAAAATAGTTACCACTTGTAAATAGTAGAGAGTAATTAAGATGTTAGTTAGTAAAAAACCTTTTTTGTAAGCCATATTTCCATGTTTAGAAATAAGGATTGTGTTGCAAAATGTCTGACTTGAAGACAACCATTTATTTAAAAAAAAAAATATTCTTTATTTGTTTTAACTATTGTTTGTATTGTATCCAATACTAATTGTTTTTGTGTAATTTAAAAACATGTTTAATTTATAATACTATTTGTAAAAGTCAGAGAGGGTATCACACATCATATATTGTTTGTAAATTGTTTTGTAAGAAAAATTGTTAAAAAATCATAGGCCAAAAGAATGGAAACCAAACTTCATCAAAACAGAGAAATTGCTCAATTAAATGCAAATAAACAAAAGGGGTTTAGACAAAATAAACTTGAGATCATGCCATATAATTGCACATACCATTTAGAGAGATTTTAATAAATTATATTCAGAATTATGAATAAAAATAAAAATGACTAAACTTAGAAATTTAGACATGGGAGTCATATATTTCAGAATAATGTTTCAGAATACAACTAATTCAATTAATTACCAGAAAATAAGGGAATAGGAACCTTTTAATACAATATAGAATTATTAGTATTAAATATAACTGATAAAATGGCTGAATTTATATAATGACAGGAAGTAAATTTTAATGTTTTGACTTCCAAACAGTTTGTATACCAAACTGAAAGTAAAATTACTATTTTTTGGACAGAAAACACTATAAAATGGCATTATTTAATCTGAAAATAACCAGAATGAACTGAAAGATTAATTTAAATCAAATCTAGTGAATAAAATTGACAAATAACCAAAGTTTAGGCATTCATATAGTGAAATAGTAAAATGTACACAGGATGTGAAAATATTTTTGAACAATGTTAAGGATAATATTATATGGGCTAAGAGTTTAATTGAAACTGAAGGAAACAGTTAGTTAATTATTGGTAGTTGAACGGTTAACATGACATACGTTTGATAACGTGGATAACCTAACCTATAATCGTCATACAAAGCGAGTGTATAGTGAGTTATTGTGAAATCGCGAGTGACTTGTAAAATACTTCTGAAACTATCATATTATAACAGAAACGATCAAGTAACACTCCATAACACAGAACAATATAAATCTACTCCGAAAAACACCATAAAACACTAGAAAACTGTATAATACATTAAACCAAATTAGTGACGGAATCGGAGAAAGTGTTTGACTTATAATTACACAGACATACTAAATACAACCCAGAATCACTACACCAGTCACTACACAACATATAACAAGAGATTTGCAGACACAAGAACAGGAATATTGCGTCAAAATACATTATTTGGAATGCAGCAGGAACGAGCAACATTTTGATCAACTTGACGGTGGCCATTTGCTTTGACGTTCTCAGTGCCTTCTTCTTGGTTCAGCACAGCTGTTTGGTGAAAACAATTATTATATTTACAATTTATTATTCAATGTCTGTGTTTATTAATAACTATTAATTTGATTGTAACGTTATACTTTTTAAATATTAGCCCAATTTCTCTGACTTTGGTAATAACTGGCTGTTTAAAGAACCCTATATAATTTTTATAACATATACTTGTAACTTTTTTTCGATATCCTGAGAATCGATACTAATCGATAAGAGTCAATATTGCTGTTACTTAATAAAACATTAATACTTTTCAATACTTAATAGTTCTTTATTTCTTCAATAATACTAATTACCAATAATATAATTCTAATTGATAATCTACAAGGACTTTACCACCCGTAAGTGAAGATAACCTAAAAAATAGAAAGGTAAACAAATATCGATTGGTTTACAGACAGTCTTATGAGTGGTGATAGATTATTTAAATTATACTAAAACTTTAATAAAAATTTTCAGAAGAGCATTACACTGTTTAAAACTTCACAGCCCTATATTAATTAATTGATCCTAATTAATTAATTAATAAAATTAAAATTTTTTTTTATTTTTTTTTTTTTTATAAACAATTTTTTTTTTAATTTTCTTCAAAACAATAATTTTTGTTTTGAAACTTTCGGTGAAGCTGAGCATATATATTTCTTCATCAACTTTATGCTACTCGACCGGTCTTGCTACCATTGGGACTCGACCAGCTGGGAAACTTAAGGAAGTGTTTCAGGCCAGTAAGACGTCGAGAGCCACACCAATTAAACACCTTACAACTTACAGATTCACACATCAATCTTATTTATTTTATTACAAATTGGCTAGTCCAAACAGAGGGGCTTGATTACATCGGAGTCACATACTCCATAATAGCTTATATCTTCAACACACATCTATATTTATTTATTTATTTTATTACAAATTGGCGCACAACTTTAGGGGCTTTAATTAGCGATTGGAAGGCCAATACATTCTACCCAATCACTAGTTGGAGCTAGGCAACAGCTACAAAGCCAGAGAAAAGGGGACAACAACAAGCAAAATGAAAGAACCTACACCAGAAGAAATGGTTGAGATAAGGAAAATGTTCCAACAAATAATGAAGAAACTGGATGATCAGAGTAAAATGATAGATGATTGGGGTAAAGAAACAAGGGAGGAGACTAAGAAAATGAGAGAGGACAGTTTAAAAAGAGAAGAAGAGGAGAGCAACCAATCCTTGAAAAAAGAATTGGGTGACCAACTGGACAATATCAATAAGAAGCCGGAAGAGGACATCAAGGAAAAGAGAGAGGACGGATTAAAAAGCGAAGAATTGAGAAAAGAGAAGACCGAAGAAATAAAAAATGAAAGCAAACCAGAAACAGAAGAAAGACCAAACGAGAAAAGGGTACAACTAATCGCGGTATCAATGAATGGATACATGAGACGATGGAAAAAAGAAATAAGAAGGGAGCGTAAACAGATTAAGAAAGAGGAGTCAAAACCAAGAAGACAACAAAGAAGGGAAGAGCTACAGGAAAAAATAAAACGAAAGACAGAAGCACTAAAGGAGTTCATGAGAAAGTGGAGAGAAGTAAGAATAAGTACTCTAAAACAGATGATAGAGAATAACAATAAAAGGGTGGAAATTATCATCAAGAATAATAAACTGTGGGAGGAAGAATTAATAAGAGATAACAAAAGAGAGTTAGAAGAAATACCAAATGATAAGACGCAGGAACTAGTAATGGTAGTACCTGAAATTGAAACTAACCGAAACCAGGAAGATATTAAACCAAGGAAAAGGAGAATGTATCCAAGAAATGTAATAAAAACGAAGGAAGAGTTGGAGATGATGAACCATGGATTAATTGATGACAATAATATCTCAATTACCAATGACAAAGACATCATGAATTCCAGGAATTACAGAAGGAGAATCGAAGTAATTTCAGAAATAATTTACCACCAGACCATAGTCTACCACTGGGAAAGGACCAGAGGTAAACAGAATACGACATGTGGACAAGATCAATATCAGCGCAGAACTGGACAGTGGATTTCAGAAAGATGGAAATGTGATATCGTACCAGACTGTAATGACGGCACAGGTGAATCACCAGAATGTATTCCATTAGCATGCCATCTAGGACAGTTCCAGGGTACGGTTAGACTAAAATATATTCCTTCAGAGTGGATATGTGATGGTAAACCGGCTTATGGTGTTTCAGATAAACAAATAATAAGTGATAACCCAGATGAAGATCCTCACAGATATTTGTCAAGTAACACAAAACATGGACCAGAAAAGTATTGGTGTATACAATATGATGATAGAGGGAACCAACCCAGTAATTACGACGGCCCTAACAACCCGCCGCGTAATGACCAGTTTAGCAGTAATTTTAACGGCGTTAGGAATAACAACCCCTATCCATACAATAGAAACAATTTACACCAACATAATAATGTCCCATACAGTCAGAGAAATCCATATCCCAACAATAATGGTAACAGACCTTACCAACCTAACCGAAATTACTATCATGATAAATTTAGTAATAAAAATAATAACAGTAATAATAACCGAGTGTCGCGCCCTAGGGTAAATTTTATAAGAGCAGAAGATCGCGGACCCAGGAGATACTATCAACCGAGGAGGAGCAGCTTCCACGGTGCCGACCGAAGATGGAGGAGTGCGGAACGTGACGGCCCAAGATACGAACAGGAAAGACGAAGTACCAGCCTGGAAGATCTTGGCAGACAACCGAACAGGGCGTTAAACATTAACCAGGGTACAGAACGTCAGGAGACAAACCAGAGTTTCCCGAACGATGCCTCGGTCAATAATAACTCAAACAATGAACAAAATACTTTAAACGAGAGGAGGCAGTAATCAACAACGATGACCCGTTACTGCTTATACTTCCTGGGTTAGAAAAGGATGATTTGCAGCAAGCAAACAATGATAAAAACATCACTATTATCAGTAACCATTATTTGAAAGACATACGAACTGAACTTTTGGAAGAGAACGAGAAGAGTCTCAGCAACAGTAATAATGAGATAATTTATATAACAGCGGAGGTGGAAGGAGTTCCCGCTAAAATAATGATAGACACAGGAGCTAATATTTCAATAATAAACTCCAATGAGTTGGAGAGAATCCAGAATAAATGTGGAAAAACCTAACATTTGAAAGAGTAAGAGGAGCTAACCATCAAAGAGCGACATTTAGAAGAGAAGGCATTTATAAGGAAAGAAAAAGAGAAGATCAACTTACAAAAGTATAAATAATATGGGCCAGTGTAGAGTACAATATAACCCCATATGTTGTGGTAAATGATAAGCATAACAATACATATGAGTTGAAGGAAATCGTTTCAGGAAAAATCAAAGGAGTGTACAATCAAGCTTCTATGAAGAAATATTATGAAGAATGAGTTGTGAGTTTTAGAATTTTTAATTTAATTTTAAAAATTCAAAAATAATGTAAGTACATCTTACAACCTAATATTTTGAAAAGAACATTCTGGAGAATTAAAAGAATTTTTTAATTAATTAAAAAAATTCTAAAATAATGTAAGTACATCTTACAACCTAATATTTTGAAAAGAACATTCTGGAGAATTATAAGAAGAAGGAATTTAGAATTTATATTTTGAAAAAATTCAAAAATATGTAAGAACAACTTACAACCTAATAATTTTGGAACAAACTTTATGAAAGAAAAAGAAAGACTTTTGAATTCAAATATAATTATAAAAATTTAAAATTGAGTAAGTACATCTTACTACCACCTGATAATTTAGAACAAAACTTTATGGAAGAAAGAGAAAGAGAGAGAATTTTGAACTTAATTTTACAAAATATTTTAAAAATGAAGTAAGACCAACTTACTATAACTAAGTTTGTGAGAAAACTTTATGGTAAATAATTAAGAAGAATTTGAATTTGGAGAAATACCAAAACATTCAGAAATAATAGTAAAATCACAGTACTATAAACAATTCTGAATGAAACAATTCTGGGAATAAATGAATTAAACAGAATTTGAATGTTGATAGAACGTCAGAACTTTGAAACAAGATAAGATCAACATATTACAAGGATTTATGAGAGATATTTTCCAATTGAATAAAAAGAATAGTTTGAATTACATTAAGAATAACCAAGTTCCAAAAAATAATTCAATCAAATTCGATTTGATTGAACAACACGTGGCTTGGTACTAAACATTTGGGATTTATTCCTTTTAAACAAAAAATAATTATGTGTCAATTATAATTGAATTGAGAAGAAAATAAAGTGGTTAATTCAGAAAAGAGAATTAACGTTAATCCAGAATAAATGCTAGACATTCACAATAGCATTTGAAGGAGTAGAGAAGAATAACAAAAAAAAGAGTGTAATATGCAAGAAAAGAAAAAAATTGGAAGCAAAGAGACTAATTACCTATGAAACGATAATGAAAACAGTTAATTAAGAGCAAAGAAGAACAACTCATACCAAACAGATGGAGAAGATGATTTTGAACAAGTGATAATAATAAAACCTATATGAAATGCAAAGAGAAGAAATACCACATGAATTATAATATAAATGAATTAATGCTAATGAATGCGAAGACGGATTAATAACTTTCTAAGAGAAAGGAAAGAACCAAAATGTTTAAATAAAATGATCAATATAACAACCTGTATATCTAATGTAAAGATACAATGTTAAAAAATTAAATATAATATATTAAGACCATTCAAATAATGAATACGAAAGACTATTTATAAAGACCATGCTAATACTATGAATAACCAGAAGAAAGTATAAAGAGAATTCAGATGAAGAAGAAAGAGAGTTACACTGTAAACAGTAACCAGAATTATTAAAAGAAAGGTTTTCAACCATAATTAAATTAAATATATCAGACAAGTTAAGAGTTTTGGAAAAATATATATGTAATGAGTATAATAATGATTATGAAGATTTATTAAGATAGAAAATGTGAGATAATCTGAGAGACTACGAAGTGGAGAATCCAAAGATATTTTTATTAGTCGAAAATGAGACTACTTTTTATTTATTTATTCGATGACTGACTGAAGATAATTCCAGCAGCATTATGTTTTTTGAGCAGGGATGGATATGCCCCTGTACTCAATTTATAGAAGTGGTGTATGGCCAGCAGAGAAGTAGCGTACAGTGCCCCTCTGATCTGCCCCAGCCCACGTGATAGGGAATGTTAGGGAATTAATATCCCAAGGATGCAACACGAAGTTGATATAGAAAGAAAATGTATTACAATTATAATATATCTCAGAAGACACTAACTATCCGAAAAGGATCAGTAGTAAGACAAGTAACCATATATATAAAATTAATAAAACTCTAATATAAAAAAGTCGATATAAAAATGGAGAAGAAAATGAATTATAAGAAATGATGAAATTATCATAAGAAATTATTTCATCCATAAACATGTCTGAAATAATTACTTCTGGAGGGGAGCAATCTGTAGCGTGACAGATATAAGCATAATATTGAATGGCAATTGATCATTAGAATAATGAAGTTATAATATTTAAATTTGGAAGAAAGCATTAAGTTTAATATAAATAAATTAATTCATAGCAACTGTGGAAAGAAATTATTATTATAAAGAAAATACAAGTTCAAATAAAAGGAGTTACTAGTGATGAGTCATCCAAAACCAGTCTCATAACCAAATGTTTTCAAGGTATAACCCAGGAAGGTAAAAAGTAAATAACCAAGCAGTACTGAATATGACCAAACCCACAACGAGGAAGAATAAATAGAAGAGAAACCCTAAAATAAGCCAAGATCAACCAATACAGGTTGTGTATTTCTGTAATAAAGAAGAAGATGGAGAAGATCCCAAGAAACCTGATGGCAACAAGAAGAAGATGGAGAAGATACCAGTCCCAGAAGGCAGGAGAAAAGAAGACTGAAGAAAGAAGAAGAGGGCAGCATCCTGAAGAAGATGTCATGCTCTTATAAAAGACACCCAAATCCCTATATCCCCAAAATAAATATCTAAAAATAAAAGTATAACGAAATAAAAACCACATGTATATAAATTTAAGAGAGAGGAGTGTATAAAGTAAAAGTTTCCTGTGAACTAAGATGAAACAATAATATAGTACCCATGGAACAAATCTCCATTGAAAAAACGCTAACCAATTTATTATGTTAATAAGACTATACGACCATTTAGCATTAACATAATATATAAGTGCAAAGTGAACCAGTGATAGTTTTGGGTATTATAAAAAATGAACCTTGTGTTTCATTCTTGGCAATCACAAACATTGGATGCAATGAAATATGCATTTTTCAATGACTTAAAATATGTATTGTGACAATATGTTGTTCATAAGACATGAATCTGTTTAAAATAACATTTTGTTTTACATGAAAAAAGAAAAACAGAGTTCATAATACCTTTTGAACAATTAATACTATTTATTTGTTAATGACAGGGTACAATTCCCCAAAGACAATGTAAAAGACGGTATAAAAACTGTAGAATCCTACTTATAATAATAGTTAGAAATAAGAATATAAATATAAGGTTTTTTATGTATATAGTACAAGAATGTTTAAAAATGTATTAGATATAAGGCCATTTGTTTGGGTCTGAAACAACTAACATCAGAACTATAAAAATAGTTACCACTTGTAAATAGTAGAGAGTAATTAAGATGTTAGTTAGTAAAAAACCTTTTTTGTAAGCCATATTTCCATGTTTAGAAATAAGGATTGTGTTGCAAAATGTCTGACTTGAAGACAACCATTTATTTTAAAAAAAAAATATTCTTTATTTGTTTTAACTATTGTTTGTATTGTATCCAATACTAATTGTTTTTGTGTAATTTAAAAACATGTTTAATTTATAATACTATTTGTAAAAGTCAGAGAGGGTATCACACATCATATATTGTTTGTAAATTGTTTTGTAAGAAAAATTGTTAAAAAATCATAGGCCAAAAGAATGGAAACCAAACTTCATCAAAACAGAGAAATTGCTCAATTAAATGCAAATAAACAAAAGGGGTTTAGACAAAATAAACTTGAGATCATGCCATATAATTGCACATACCATTTAGAGAGATTTTAATAAATTATATTCAGAATTATGAATAAAAATAAAAATGACTAAACTTAGAAATTTAGACATGGGAGTCATATATTTCAGAATAATGTTTCAGAATACAACTAATTCAATTAATTACCAGAAAATAAGGGAATAGGAACCTTTTAATACAATATAGAATTATTAATATTAAATATAACTGATAAAATGGCTGAATTTATATAATGACAGGAAGTAAATTTTAATGTTTTGACTTCCAAACAGTTTGTATACCAAACTGAAAGTAAAATTACTATTTTTTGGACAGAAAACACTATAAAATGGCATTATTTAATCTGAAAATAACCAGAATGAACTGAAAGATTAATTTAAATCAAATCTAGTGAATAAAATTGACAAATAACCAAAGTTTAGGCATTCATATAGTGAAATAGTAAAATGTACACAGGATGTGAAAATATTTTTGAACAATGTTAAGGATAATATTATATGGGCTAAGAGTTTAATTGAAACTGAATGAAACAGTTAGTTAATTATTGGTAGTTGAACGGTTAACATGACATACGTTTGATAACGTGGATAACCTAACCTATAATCGTCATACAAAGCGAGTGTATAGTGAGTTATTGTGAAATCGCGAGTGACTTGTAAAATACTTCTGAAACTATCATATTATAACAGAAACGATCAAGTAACACTCCATAACACAGAACAATATAAATCTACTCCGAAAAACACCATAAAACACTAGAAAACTGTATAATACATTAAACCAAATTAGTGACGGAATCGGAGAAAGTGTTTGACTTATAATTACACAGACATACTAAATACAACCCAGAATCACTACACCAGTCACTACACAACATATAACAAGAGATTTGCAGACACAAGAACAGGAATATTGCGTCAAAATACATTATTTGGAATGCAGCAGGAACGAGCAACATTTTGATCAACTTGACGGCGGCCATTTGCTTTGACGTTCTGAGTGCCTTCTTCTTGGTTCAGCACAGCTGTTTGGTGAAAACAATTATTATATTTACAATTTATTATTCAATGTCTGTGTTTATTAATAACTATTAATTTGATTGTAACGTTATACTTTTTAAATATTAGCCCGATTTCTCTGACTTTGATAATAACTGGCTGTTTAAAGAACCCTATATAATTTTTATAACATATACTTGTAACTTTTTTTCGATATCCTGAGAATCGATACTAATCGATAAGAGTCAATATTGCTGTTACTTAATAAAACATTAATACTTTTCAATACTTAATAGTTCTTTATTTCTTCAATAATACTAATTACCAATAATATAATTCTAATTGATAATCTACAAGGACTTTACCACCCGTAAGTGAAGATAACCTAAAAAATAGAAAGGTAAACAAATATCAATTGGTTTACAGACAGTCTTATGAGTGGTGATAGATTATTTAAATTATACTAAAACTTTAATAAAAATTTTCAGAAGAGCATTACACTGTTTAAAACTTCACAGCCCTATATTAATTAATTGATCCTAATTAATTAATTAATAAAATTAAAAATTTTTTTTTATTATTTTTTTTTATAAACATAATTTTTTTTTTAATTTTCTTCAAAACAATAATTTTTGTTTTGAAACTTTCGGTGAAGCTGAGCATATATATTTCTTCATCAACTTTACGCTACTCGACCGGTCTTGCTACCATTGGGACTCGACCAGCTGGGAAACTTAAGGAAGTGTTTCAGGCCAGTAAGACGTCGAGAGCCACACCAATTAAACACCTTACAACTTACAGATTCACACATCAATCTTATTTATTTTATTACAAATTGGCTAGTCCAAACAGAGGGGCTTGATTACATCGGAGTCACATACTCCATAATAGCTTATATCTTCAACACACATCTATATTTATTTATTTATTTTATTACAATATATATATATATATTTAATAATATACAATTAATATATCCAACTAATATAAAATAACAATGAAATTTGATACATTGAGGTCTTTGCGCGAACTGTACTTGGGCAGAGTAGTTTGTTGCTGTGGACGGTGCCTGAACAGAATCATATTTTTGATCTCTATTAAACAAACAGAGTGGTCGCATTTCTCATCTAACAAGCAAAAACTGGTTCAGGCTACAAGGTAAAAATTTTATATTTTTACCAATAAAAACGTTGCATTCCGAGTCAGTAGTATTATACTCATAATTAGTTAATCAACGGACACATCATGGACAACAAAATCCAAGAAGAAAATCTATGTTAAACCCCAAAACTGCACTGTCTACATACTGAAACTATAAAAATGTATGAATGAGAAAACATGTATTTGTTTACAGTGTGTGAAATAGTATCAAACAGCCTACAAAATGAATGTAATTTTATACAGCTTTACAATACTGTTGTGCGAGCATCACTTACCGGACTGTGCGGTTGCCACCAAGATAGTTATGTTGCCGCCATCTTCTCGGCCCACAGTGGTCACGGTAACTATGTACTGAGACAGTGGTAACATGTCAATCAGTGTGACATTGGTTTCTGCGATGTGAGCTTCGCCTCCGTTACCACAGAATGAAGTACATGCTGCACGTTTCTCACACTAGCAACATACATGATATGTGCACTATACAATATCCTTTATATTTTTACATGTAAATAGGTACAGTATGGTGATAGCTATAGTGTAGGCATTTATAATTATGGTATGAGTGTAAATATTATATAAAATTATTGTAATTTAATATCACTACAATCTGTGGTTATTATAATAAACTGTTATTATTTTATGTAATGTTATTGTATGCAGTCATTTACTGTTATTACGTGTGGGTAGTGAACAATGTGTTGTAAATTCATGAGCTTGCTGATAACAACTGTGAGGGAGGCTAAATAATGGCTAATTAAATAAACGTGAGTAACATAACCTATGTATATAAGCTACGTATTATTTTAATGACAAATAGTTGTAATAATACTGACCACAACATTACTTGATAATAATAATGGCTCCCATGTGTACCACCGAAGCACCTTAGGAGTCAGGCTGTGAAGCCCCAAAATAGGCCCGTTACAAGGCATGGTAGGCTGTCATATGCGACCCGTACGGGATACAAGGAAGGCAGTGTGGCCAGGACTATGCTTCAGCCGCCCATTATTATCCCCAGGATGTTATCCCAGGTACTCATTTTCGACAGGCTGAATCGACCTGGGGGCTGAAAAACGCACCTTGGTTTTATGGTGAGGGCCCAGGAATCGAACTCGGGACATCTAGATTAGTAGCCAGGTGCCACATACCCACTGGTCTACTGACCCGCCACATTACTTAATATATTATACAATATTCTAATATTATTTGAATGTGGTTTTATGGTTCCATAATGTACAACAACGTCTGCTTTGACACCAAACTCATCTCTTGGTGTTTGGTATAGTACACATTATAGTAGGAAATTAGTATTGTCTGGAGCTGAAATGTAGCCTCTTACATCTGAAATTAGAGGTAAAGTTAAGAGTGTAGAAATGAACTATGTGAATCTCTCCTGCAGACACAAAGAAATCAAGAGATTCGAAACTGTGTTGGAATTGTTTTTATTTTATTTTAATTTGAGGGAATGACTTGGTACATTACAAAGATGCTGAAAAAAAAACCCAGCAAAACATGCTGGATGGTATGTACAAATCCAAATCATCGGAGACTGTTGAAAACCAGTCTATGATGATAACACTTCCAGCACTTTGTAGAAAATTGAGTTTGATGAAACAATTAGTTAAAGCATTACCAAAAGAAGGGGAATGTTTTAAATATCTTTGCAACCAGTTCCCTAGATTATCTGAAGCAAAGTTGAAGTGGGTATTTTTGTTACGCTCAATATCAGAAAAATGATGAAGGATGAAATTTTTGAGTCAAAAGTGGAAGAAAATGAAGGAACAAGGAAACGTTATCATAAGGACTTGTAATTTTTGTATATATGTATTGACCACTTTATTGATGATTTGAGCTATGATATTTGTGTGATTTTGTATTTACTAAGTGGCAAAATTAAAACATAAATATGATAAAATTGTGTTTGTGTTAATTTTTTCCAAAACCAATAACGCTTATGTGGGTAAAACCTTTCAAGATAGGAAAAAATGAATGTAATTTTTGGAATAAGCACTAAAAATTATATAAAAATTAATTGGAAAAACTAAAACAAATTTTAAAAAGTATTTTTTGCAGGCATTTTTTATCTATCTGTATAGAATTATTACCCTATAAAAGCACAGAAGAAATAATATTATAGGAAGGTTACCTCATAAGTTATGACATAATTTAGCTGAGACGTTTCACTGTGTTTAGGTGGTGACCACTGCAGCGTGACTGAATTATTCTCTGCTGATATTACCTGCAGGTCTTTAGCTGGACCTGGAACTGTCATGCAATGCACAAAGTTAAAAGAGATGTCAGTATTACACCTGACTTGCCAATGATACATTCTAATGAGAACAATCTGTACAATCGAAAGGCTAAATTATTTTGCAATCATATCTGTTGTGAAATTACATCTTTAATGAGCCTGTAGCAACTCTAGAATATGATCCACAACTGAGTGTTTAACATTTATTACTCTTTCTGAGAGAGTAACAGCGCTGAGAAACTCAGGAAGGAGCAGGTGAAGGAATGTTGTTTTTATCTATTTAAAATGTAGTTAGTAATTTACAATTACAATATTACTGCCATGACCAGAAGGATAACATACGGAAGCCTATGATGTAATAATGTGTTCTTAACTTTCCACCACTTCCTGACACTGTCTCCATGTACTAATCCGATTGCACCACTGGTGAGATGAGATTCACATTACTGTTTTGAGTTCACATTACCGCTGTGTTGTTACAGTTAGTGTTCGTCAATGGGAGCTCATCACCTGCAATAGAGCTGACCTGTTCATTTGCAGAAACATATAAACATGGTAACTATGGTATGGTGATACAAGATAAAAATTAATTGTGGTTGATAACAGTTGCTTTGCTGCCAACTGTTATCCTTCTGGCCGAAGAAGCTACAACAGATAATTTAACAGATGTTTAATTTTTCATTATTGTGAAGAAGAAATGAAGGGGTTTAGTAAAACTGTTTTCAGGGGGCTATCATGGTTTCTTCTAAAATCAAGAGTAGTCAATGGATGAATATGCCAAACACTAAAGTTGTATATCAAAATTGATCGCGCCTTTATATACCAGGTAGTACACTAACTGGTAAACAAATTTTACTGATGAGTGATTTATTATTTGGCATTTTTAAATGTTGAAAGTATGAGATAATTGGTCAACCACTTGTTATCATACAGTGTCTTTGATGTGCAATGTTTTTATGACATTTCAATCAAAATTGTCTTTCTGATTATTCTGTCTGATTACTATTTATTATTAGCATTTGTCTGGTGATTGTTGATTTCTTGTCTTTATATTTTTTCCCAGTGCTTTTCTCGTTAGCACTACGTATCTAATAACTGTATCATAATATAAAGGGCTTAATTTCAGGGTGAACAGTGTTCCAGAACCTCTTGGATCCAAAAATAAATTACTGGAAAACCATATAAAAAGAAAAACCTAATTATTACAAAAATTTACTACTACATTTTAAATTGTGCCCCTCTTTAGCTCCACTACAAAACTAAACATTTGTCAAAATCAAACACCAGCACTAATCTTTATCTTAACTACTATCTATCGTTCAAAAAATGTCTGAATAACCTATGGAGAAAATGAAATAAAAAAACTTGCTTCAAAGTTAAGACTGCATGAAGACAACTAATTGGGAGCTTCCAAGAATATGTGCATTCCAGAATTTTTCTGGAGAGTCTTTCTACCTTGAAATATGCTGTTGAATCAATAGAAATGTCTTCAAGTGAATGTGAGAGGGATGATTTCTGGCCATCATATGACATTTGACACAAAGAGTAAGGAAAGGTCAAGAAACAAACAATATGATGACACAATGATGAAACTATGGAAACTTTTTTTAAATGTCGAACCACCAAAACCATCACTTAGAGTTTGATTGAAACTCCGGGATGACGCCATCATGAGTGGCATGTTTTCGATTGTCATGCGACTAACCTGACGACAAAGCTCTTTAAAAATATCAGTGAACTTTATTACCTTTTTAGATACAAGTTTATACGTATGTTACATATTTTATAAGGCTTTAAAAATGTAGACCTCCTTTGTAATAACCTGATGTAAACTTATACGATAATATAAAATTTAAGTATACTTGTGTCTGTACAACTTTTGAATTGATG